>BRKX01000006.1:25407500-26850663 GCA_026008535.1 Perilla frutescens | reverse complement strand
AAAGTCTCCTGGACCTTTGACGCGCGGTTGTTTCGCGCTCAAAATAATATTTATAACTCTTGTGCCCACAGTGAGCATAACTAGCTTATGAGTACGGGTCGATCCCACAGAGAGTTGATGTGATTCCACCTTCGAGTCACCAATCGCTAAAGGGGGTTCGTTTTGTTGTCACCTTACTGAAAGTAAATCTGCAAAATATAAACTAAAGAAAAATATCAAATAACAAAAGTTTCCGGCATTTGAACTAGAATCTGGTTTAAGTTTAATTTACTCTATCATGGACACACCGATTTTCCTGCATTACTAAGTCACCCAGTTATGGAGACCGGATTCTTCGCTACGTCTCCTTATTCATTCATTTCAGTATAGATTTAAAAGTGATTCCTCGTCAATTAAACCCCTAACCTATCACCCATCCTCCGGTTCCCCAAAGAGATGTAAATGAATAGGCAACAGTGTGCCCTAGACGAACCCAAGTTTGTTATCTTTACTGATTTCTCATGTGCCCACAACAACCCACTGATTTCCTAATTATTATATGAATCAACACACAGTCACGATTCTCCGATTCAATTAATATTGATATGCCCTCTATGTCTAACAAGTGATCAACCACATTAGACATTTTAAACACACGCTCACATGGAACAAGGCTAAAAATCAACAGAAACATTTCATCCAGTAATATGCCCACCCAGCCTCATAAGCCCATATTTAACTCAAACCATTTTCTATCATTCAAACATCAGAATTATAAATATATCCACGCATGCTGGATGAAATTAAATGTGCAGAAATTAAAGACATAATTAAAAGGAAATACTTACTGAATTAAATTGATAAAAGGCTCAACACCAACATTAAGTATCAAAATAATTCCTACTTCACAAGGGCATAAGGCCTCTTGGATTGTTCTTGCTGCCTTGGCAGCTTCAAAAATAAAACAAGAAATTAAAGTGCAGAAAATAAAATATTGTATCAGTGTGTCGAACTGCATTTCCAGAAAATGAAACTAGTTTAAATAGATACAAACCCAAAAATTCAAATTCCCCCACAGGCAGGGGTCTTCAACTGCTTTTCGGAACTGGCGTGCCCTTCCCAACTAACTGGATAACCTTTATCCAGAGGGCTGTTGGCTAAATCCTAAAATTTCCAGGATTACTCCTTATCTCCTCAGCTCTATGCCTCCCAGCAGTCCAACCTTGCACAACATCTTTTCGGATTGATCTCCATCCTTCATGCCTCTCTTGATTTAACTACATATCCCGGAAAATCCACATGTGCCCATTCCAAGCCCCTGGTCAAATCTGCACGAGCAAAGTGGGTACGACATTATTTAGTCAGCCTCATCCATCTCTGATATGCCCATTCCATCTCCTGAATGTTTGATGAATGCTGAAGAAGTTCTCATGTGCCTCTAGCTACTTTTTATGGCGTTGAAATATGTTTGAATTGCTAGACAAAATATCTCTTTTACCAGATTCGACCTGTGAAGTGCCCTTGACCAAAAACCTAGTTCTTTTCGACTCAAAATGACTAAAAAGGATATTTATAACTACTAAAATGCCCAGAAAAATACAAAATAAATGGACTTATCAACCCCTCTATATTAATTGTACGTAGTTAAATGGGACGAGGGCCCTTGGATCCCTCTAGTATTTGCTAGTTAATGAACGTAGTTAAGTTCCGTCGATGACTTGGTCAAAAATAGGTTTCACATCGTTATGTTGTCAAATTTTTTCCCTAATTAGTTTTATATGTTAGGCAAGTATGAATCGAGATCCTAGTCGAGATTGGATGTATCATTGGAGAAAAGAGTGGGCCGCTCGAAGGTGATTAATTCTTTTACCCAATCGATCGCTGAAGTGGCAAAGTCCGTGTTGATGAAGGTGGGACCATATGAAAGAAGGATGAACTTTTCTGTGGTGACAATGGATAACTTCAAGCTTTTATCACCGGGCTTGATTTTTGCGAAACACAAAGACAGTGGTGATGCTGCACGTGGGGGCCCTCATGATGATGGGGAACAAACCCTATGTGGCCCAAATAGTGTCGCCTAAGACAAGTTCAAAACCATTATCCGTCATACAATTTGTGAATGGGTGTCGAAAGAACTAACCGTACTTCTTGTGCACCTTCTGGATCGAGGATATCGAGAAGAAATCAAGAAAGATCCCTGAAGTCGTGAAGAGAATTCTTCAGGAGTTCAAGGACGTCATGCTTAACGAGCTGTAGAAAAAACTACTACCAAATAGGACGGTTGACCATGAGCTTGATGGTACCGGGCACGAAACCTCCAGGTTGAGCATTGTATTGAATGTCCTATCCCGAGCTTGAGGAGCTCAGGAAATAATTGAAGGATTTGCTTGAGAGCGGGCTGATCCAACCCGTAAAATCCCCGTATGGTGCCCCCGTACTATTTCAAAAGAAGTCAGACGGCACTTACGGATGTGCTATGACTACCATGCCCTAAATAAACTGATGGTGTAGAACAAATATCCAGTACCTTGGTGTGGATTACTTCAACTGTCTTAGTCGTGCCAAGTACTTTTCGAAGATTGATCTGAGATTGAGTTATTGGCAAGTCCGGATAAAAAAAGGAAATGAGTTCAAGGACTACCATTGTGACAAGGTACATGGCATATGAATATTTGGTGATGCTTTTTGGTTTGATGAATGCCCCCGCCACTTTCAACACATTAATGAATCAAGTACTCCACAAGTTTCTGGATGAATTTTCAGTGGTGTACCTTGATGATATTGTTTTCTATAGTGAATCTCTGAAGGAACATCTAGAGAACCTCCCTAAGGTCTTCACTAGATTACAAGAGCACGAACTCTATGCTAAGCCATCAACGTGCTCATTTAGCCAAGACAAGATCGAGTTCCTGGGCCACACCATTGAGAGATGAAGAATTCACATAGATCCCAAGAAGATCCAGGTTATTGAGGATTCAAAACCGCAATAAGATGTTCATGGAATGAGATCCTTCCTTGGGCTGGACAACTACTATAGGAGGTTCGTGAAGGTGTACTCTGAGAATACCTACCCCTTGACAGATCTGACAAAGAAGACAGAGGTTTGGGAGTGGACTCCCCATGCACAAACGACCTTTGAAAAATTAAAAAAGACGATTATGTCCAACCCCGTGCTAAACTAAAGGATGATTCATCTCCATTTTCACAAGTTCATCATTTGATTTGTAATATTGACGTGGGAAAATCATTTCATAATCCATTTATATATTTTTAGAAATTTTATGTAATTTTTGATAACGATGTACCATATACTTTATTAATTTCATCCATAAGCTTTTGAGAATAATAAAAAGAAATTAAACGGAGTTAATTGAATTGCAATTCACGGACCTCTAAAAAAAATCAATTCACCAAAGATTAATTTATGTAATAATTCATCCATGTTTACACACACACACACACACACACAGACACACACACACACACACACACAGAGAGAGAGAGAGAGAGAGAGAGAGAGAGAGAGAGAGAGAGAGTATATAATTTGAATTTAAAAAATATATAAGTCAAATCTTTCTAAAATGAACATCAAGGATCTAGATGTAAAATATTATTAATCACTAATTAAATAGTTAATTAAACACTTACCATATATTTTAAAAATACCATAATTAAAAAATTAGGACGGGCCACACTGTGGCCGAATAACATTATCCTTAATCAATACGGTAACATTACAACTATCTTTATTTAACAATGAATTATATTCCGAACTGCATCTGAAGGTACGATCAACTCTACTCCTTTTCTCACAACCATATCAATTTTAATTCGTTTTTCTTTTTTTGTGGACAGGCATTTTGCATCTCTTGCTGATTAGAGCATTTTTTTTATTTGATCGTAAAATTAGCAGACTAATCGAATCATGTTAATTATATATTCAACAAAATTAAATTTATTATAAATCGAATTTCATAATCATACTCAAGATAGAAGAATATAAAATATAAGGAAAAATGATTTTATTGATCGTTGTATATTCCGTGTATGGATCTATAAAATAATACAATATATATATATAGAACTAGAAACAAAAATCTTAGAGCGGGAAACAAGTAACGCTCATATATAATGAATATATTTATAACAAAATCCAAAATTGTGGTTTGCAAAGTTTGGCCCAATTTAGAACATCAGTAAACTGGTCCAAGTTTTTTGTCCGTTTTTCCCTTGATTGAATATAGCAACTTAACTATTAAATCCTGATACATTTAACAAAATCAGGGCTTAGATTTTTAGCCATAATTAATAGAATAGACTAAAAAAGATTTTGAAGCATCTCTCTACAATAAAAATGAAAAGTATCAACATACACAATATAATAATTGCATCCTTAATTAGTTAACATTTTTTCAGACTTTTAAATAGACAAAGTGACGAGAATCCGTTCTCTCTCTCTGTTTTTTTTTTTTTTGGTTGTAGAACTGTTTAATTAATGTTTTTTCGTTGATATAAATGGTAAATAATAAAATAAAAATTGTGGGTAGAATCTGGCCTTACATGTATCATGTATGATATTTCTTTCATTTATTTACTCATTACATTTTCTTAATAGTAAATCTCATCGTTCTATTTCATTTAATGCGTATATATCTGTAATCTCTGGAAGAGAAAAAAAGGTTTAAACCACAATTACCATTAATTATAAAATTGTATTTTCCGCGTGAGGCTAGCCTACCCCACCCCACCCCACCCCCAACTATAAATTCAAGCTTCCAACACGGTTCAGAGCATTCCTAAAAATAAAAAATAATCAGAGCAGAGAAAAACATGGCACCCAAATCTGCTCACGTTGTATTCGTGTTTCTCTCTCTTGTGGCGGTTGCGGTTCCCATTTTAGCAGCTTCCAGAGGCCCCCTAATCGGCGGTTGGCAGCCAATCGAGAATGCTAATGATAATAAGGAGGTTGTTGATGTGGCCAAATTAGCGGTGGAGGAATACAACAAAGAGAAGAATAGATCCTTGGTTTTCGTGTCTGTGGTGAAGGGAGATTCGCAGGTGGTCGCCGGAATCAAATACAGGCTCATCATCTCCGCCAAGGATGCCAAAGCCGCCGCCGCCCCCGACAACTACAGAGCCGTTATTTGGTCCAAGCTGGATAAATCCATACAACTCATTTCCTTCGAGAAAGAAATGACTACTGCCTAATTGCCCATTATAATATAATTAACAGCATTGTATTTTCGTATGCTTCATCAAATAAAATGTCGAGATTTTTCTATCTGCTGCCGTTTTGATTGCGCTTTAAAAATAAAATATGCAGTTTAATGCGTTCATGAAGTAAAAAATTATAAAATATAGTGGTTGAATTTTTTAATTTCACAGGGCTGTCGCGTAGCGTCACGAGGGTTTGGCTGCCTAAAATAATGGAAAGGAGTCTACGGGACGAGGAATTATCGACTTATTTGTTTTATGTTAATTCGGATTATAGATGTGCAATATAAAAAAAATTGCTCTCTTCCCTCTCCTTTAATTTTCGCCGTTCACGTTCAACATGAAATCTTCATCGTCGGTGATTCAGTCGCCGTCTGATCCCTGCGATATCCTCTCTAATCTTAGAGAAAAATTCTGAAAATTTTGAAAATCTCCAAAACCCTAATTCGCGATCTAAGGTTCATCCGTCTTCGTCTCCTCCCAATTCAGGCGTGTCCTATGCCGCCGCTATGAATTCCTCGATCAACGATCGTCACCCTAACGTGTTCACAACATCTCTTTCTAGAATTCATCCTGTGTGTCGAGGGGATTTTAGTTCAATCTCAATCCTGGAAGACTTATAATAGCTTGGGAAATTTCAAATTTCCCTTGTTGGTCATCTACACATGTTAAAAGGCGACAAGCCTTGGACTGCTTCTGACCTTAAGCCTAGTTGTGGATGACGTCGCAAGATTGGCGTCTGATCTCTATTGGTAAAGGCTTCTTTACTCTTCAATTTTCCTGCGCCGCCGATCAATTAAAGGTTAAGCAATCTCAATCTTGGAGTTTACGGCCTGGTTATTTCAAGATTAGGAAGTGGGTGCCAGATTTTACCCCATATATATTGAATTCAAATCTTGCGCAAGTTTGGATACGCATGTACAACCTCCCCGTTGAGTATTGGCATGAGGAGGTTTTAGTTTGAATCGCTCGTTCGGTCGGAACCCCATTGAAAATTGATGGGAATACACTGCATGGTACCGGAGGTCATTTTGCACGTGTGTTGATTGAAATAGATATTCTGGTTTGGTTTGGTCTTTCTATCCTTTTTTTGTTTAGGCTGCTATACTGGATTTTTGCGGTCCTGGTTAATTTTATTTTTCGTAGAGGGGTACTCTTTTTCTCATATGGTTAATCTCTTTTGCGTTTTCCATATGGGATTTAATGAGGCTCTGGCCCTTAGAGTTATTAGCATGTGATATCTGGGATTTTTAGATTTGAATCTCTTTTCTTACTTTTTTCGTTCATTTTATAAAATTTATTTAGGATTATTTTTTATTCGACTATAACTATTTTTTTTAATCCTAAACTTTTAGGTTTTCTATATATTCGAGCTATCCCATTAAGCCAATAATGGGTATTTCCACTTAAATTTCTCATTTTAATAAATTAATATAAAATATAACATAATTCACAACCAATTAATTAAATAAATTATTTAAGTTTCAACATTTCTAATTATAGTTTAAAATTAAATTACATCAAACATGAAACTTTCAATATTTATCCTAAATAATACTCCCTCCCTTTGTTTCGTTGTCGTTTTAGAATTTTTCATAGAATTAAGATGTAAATTAATTTAACGAATATACTAACTCTCTCTATTATATAATTTATGAAAAAATCTCATCTATTATCTGTAAGTTAAATGTATGAGATTTTATTGGGTTTCGATAAAGGAAAATTGAGGGAAAATGTGTAAAAATATGGTAAACTACAAATATTTTGAAATAAGTTAAAAATTCTAAAACGATAATTAAAAACTGTAGAGAGTAATTAAATAATAGAAGTTCGAATTCTTAAATTCAGATCATTTCGGACTAAATTCTTTTCAAGTTAGAATTTTCTGATTCTAACTTTTGAGGAATTATAAACACTAATGGGTAGTTAGGATTCATTTGGATGTGCTCATATAATTAAAATAATTTTTATCATAATCAATAAACATCCACTATATGCTTAAATCGAATATTAACCTCATGCGCAGTGGAAAATAGAGGTTATCGAATTACCTAGCAAAACAGATGAATTTGATGTAGAGTAGAATTGATGCAGAGCAGCTACTGCAGCAACTTATTTGATAATGTCTAGTAATGCCCCTGATTTTTGAATCAGGATTAGAGAATTCTTAAGTTTATTAAGGAATTGATGAAGAGATATAAATAAGATTTAAAGGAAGTCAGATGGAAGTCACGACTTTAGGGGCCATTTTTCGTGGAATCGACTTTTCAAAAATTTTGCTCCTTACTTTATTTTGATCGATTTTGACCTTGTTGGAAAGGTATCGACCTAAGGAGTGTGTCGGTATTTTTGAAATTTTAATCCGAGGTCATTTGAGGTCCCAGTGATGAAAATGGTATTAAGAAAGCAAATGAATAGTAATTTCCGCATGTGTTCGTGTTTTGAGAAATTTACAAAATTCTTTTCATTGATCTGAGACTTGTTCTGTTAAGCCTATCTTATGGGAAATGATCCGAGGAATCCGTTCGTGTTCACGGATTTCCAATCCGAGGTCAATCGAATGCTCGGGAGCAAAATCTGTCAGTCTGAATGAATAGTAAAAGTAATTTTTGAAAAGAGAATCTTATCTCATTTCTCTTCAGACGACCTCTTCTTCATCCCGAGTCAGGTTGGTTCAATAGTACTCGAGCCAACGAGCCTGTCGATTTTTTCAGATTTCATGTCTGAGGTTGTTTGGACCTCGACATCGAATAAAGTAACTTTTAACCGAGCCCGAAATTACTTTACCAGTAATTTTCTACTACAGAAGCTTGGGGAGGAAGCCATACTCACCCCTATAAATACCCCCATCCCTTATTCATTTCCTTGTACCATTCATCATTCATTTCTTCAATCTAGAGAGAGAGAAAAGAAGGAGAGTTGAGAGAGAGTTGGAGGTGTGAGGAGCATTCTTCATGAGTGTTCATTCGAGGTGACGAGCGGAGTGGCGGGGAAGGGAGGCGGTAGAGGAAGGTGCTATCAGACGGCCAGTGGCCGGACCGACCTTCGACTTTTATCGGAGGGCAAGGGCGCTGTCGGGAGGCAGTAGCGGCCCTGCCACAGCTGCAACCCGTCGAGACACCGACGCTAGCCACCTATCTTCGACGTACTCGACTCCATCCATTCTTTTTTGTCGACCTGTTTCTATTTCTTTTTCATATTTCAATTCCGTATTTTATTCCATTCTTCATTGTTGTTGTATTTCGTTTGCCGTTGTTATTATCATTGATCTCATTTAATTCCATTCCAATCCAATTTAAGTTTCATATTTGAAATCTCGTTGTAATTTCCAAGTGTTCGAAAGGGTTAATGGCATTGTGTCATTATAATGCCAATTTTAAGTGTTCAAGCATGCTCGTTTATGTTTTACAAATGTTAGGTGATTACCGATCTTCATTAAAAGTTTGTTTCGAATTAAGGAAAAAATTGGAATCACAACTGAGCAGAGGCCAGCCGCCGCGGAGGGTCCAGCTGGCGCTGGGGTGCCCTCTCTGTCAGAACCACCCCTGGGCGTGGAGTGCCCCATCGGCGCGGGGTATATACGCTTGTCCCACCGGCGCGGGGCTACTCCACCAGCGCGGGCATGTGTTTTGAGCCCCAGTGGCACTAGGTTGCTCCGCCGGCGCTGGGTGTCTTGTTTCAAAGTTTATTTTCAAAAATTTTAAGTTTTAAAAAATCCATCCAACCTTTAATTATTGTATTTTATTGAAGTTCTAAAGTCTTGCGATCTCTAATAAGGTCTTAGTTAAGAAAAAAAAGTTTAGTCTTGATTTAAGATTCCGTTAGAACTTAGGATCTTCGAATAGATCGGTAAGTCAATAATCAACTTTTGTAGGAAGAGGCAAACCCCGAGGAGACCCAGGAAAGGATTGGCAGCTCGTTGCTTCATCCACGTGCTTGTCATCGAGGTGGGTAATTCTAAACATAATATATGGTTTGAGCTAGTGAGCTCTAGAAGTATAATAGGGTAAAGTGAAATATTCAATAAAATATTTTATGTTCTGCTTGATTAGTCTCTGTACAAAGGAAGGAATGAAGGAAGGAAGTTATTATGTGACATGATTATGTGAATTGTTTTTTGAGCTCTTGAGTTGATATTGCATGATATGATTTGATATGATGTGTTATCATATAGCTGAATGATTTGAGGTATAGATAATCATGATCATAAGCCAAGTTTGGTATTGATATATTTAATGAGGAAGGTTAATTAGATGAATGATTCCTTGTAAATTGATTATAGTATCCCTCATGGGAATTAAAGCTATAGTATTAATTGAGGAATACAACCTAGATGTTTCATTCTAGGTTATGATCTATGCTAGCAGGATTGAACATTGAAGATTGAATGATGAGATTCAATTATTTATTAAGTAGGAAGGATTATATCATTTGATCCCTTGTAAGCTCATTTCATTGATAATTGAAGGATTAGCCCTAGATATTTTGCTCTAGGCTTTGAATATGCTAGCAAAGTTAAATGAAGGAAGGAAGGATTATATAATTTGATTAAGCAGGAATTTGAGCTCAAGGAACAGTTTTATTGCATTATCATGTTGTGACCTTCGAGTCACTAAAGATGAACATTGATAAGTTAAGGAGAATCACTGCTGAGTAATCCCCTCGCATACTCATATTCATTGATTGTAACCTTCGGGTCACCAGAATGTGATCTTTGATCACTAAGGGAGTCACTGCTGGGTAGCCCCCTCGCATACTCAAAAGGATATTTGAGGTAACCTCTCTCTTATCCTAAGGCATGCCTAAGGGTGCAGTAGACATCAGGTTTGAGCCCGGATGGGTGACGCGCGGTCGTTTCGCGGTCAAAATAATTCTCAAGAGAGAGATATCCTTATGCCCACAACAAGGCGTAGCAAGCTAATGTGAGTAAGGGTCAATCCCATGAGGAGCTGCGAATTCTATCTTCCAGTATCACTTTTCCAAAAGGTTTGAGGATTGTTATGATCTCCGTACTTGTATGTAAAGACTGTAAACTAAAATAACAAAGCAAAACAAAAGACAAGAAAATATTAATGGTAAAAGTATTCCGGATTAGAACTCAGATTTCGAACTTAACAAACAGTTAACCGATCATGGGCACGTTGATCACTTATGCAAATCTAATTACCTGGTTATAGGAAACGGATCTCTCACACTTACCCAATCTATCCTTTCAGTTTAGACTAGAGGTAATCTCTCGTCCCCTAAACCCTAACTCGTTACCCAACCCCGATCTCTCATATGATTGTAAGCAATAAAGCAGCATTATGATCTAGACAGACCCAGATTTACCTAGACAAAGATCTCTCTTATGCCCTTAGTACCCGTGATGCATCTCATCCCTTTATGACCAACACACAACTATGATTCATTGACCATTTATAGAGGTAGTGAACACAATTCTAATTAATGAGTGATCAGCCACAATTAACTAGCTTAGCCCACTGCATAATGCAATAAAGAAAATGATTACATGACGGAACAAAATTCACACAGTTTATGCCCGTAAGCCTCATGGTTCTTACGTGTTCATTAAGTTCTTATCCTTGTTCAATCCGGAATAATGAGTCTAGCCGCTCATGGTAGACTTAGAACAACAAAAATAATAATTAAAAGAATTGAAACAACACATAATATAAACGAAAAAACTTACTTATATTAAAGAACAAAATAAATCCAATACCAACGCTGGATTGAGGAACATAAACTGGAAATCCTAACTGTCTGCGGGCATAAGGCCCGAGAGAAAATGCAAAAAGCAAAAATAAAGAAAAATAAATTAAAAGTGTTATAGTGTGTAAAAAGATTGTTTGTTGTCTGCCATGCATCTACTTATATAGGAGTACAAAGACACAAAGTAAATTCCCCCACAGGCCGGGGGATCTTCAGCCCAGTCTACAGCCGCCGTGCCCACGTCTTTGCATATCTGGAAGATTCTTCCCCTATTTAGAAGATTCTGAGTCACAGATTCTGTACTCGTCGTGCCCTAGTATTGCCGACATAGCAACTTTCCTTGTAGAGCCGATCCTCCTTCTGGAAGATCTCACTTTCTTTTGACGGCTCTTCTCTCCTTAGGCGGCTAGGGTGCACTGCTCCTGCTTCAGCTGATTGCGGTTACTCTTGTGCCCTCGTCTCCTCTCCTTCACTCCAATCATTCTAGGGTTGTTGTGGGCACGATCACAAACTTCTTCTTCAGCTTCTGCTGGAATGGTGGGTGATTTCCACCAGGGTTGGTATCATTGGTACCATTGTGCCCTCCAGAAGTGATTCTCCTGCCTCCTGCCTACCCTTGTGCCCATTCTGGCTCTTTTCGACTAAAAAAACATAAAAAACAAAGGACAAAATAACGAGAAAAAGACACAAAAATACGAGAGAAATTGGACTTGTCACACCCACCCACTTTAGTCATACTTGCCCTCAATTATGCGGGTACAACGTACCCAAAAAGAAAAAACAGAAAATAAAAGGAGGAAAAGACAGTCTCGCGACAAAAACAAGACAAATCAAGCATGTAAAACATATCCCTTGTGGGCACAGAGACGTAGGACTCTGATCGCACTCAACAGCATATAAACAGTAAAAACATGTGTAATGCCCACTAGAAATCAAAATAACTAAGTGAGTGGTTCTCTCATGTTTTCCTCACTTAAGTGTTTTGGCTAAGTGTTTAAGCTCAAGAAAAAACATAATTGAACCGAGGATCACTATAGGCTTGCAAGTGCTCTTGTTCCTCCACCACTGTTGGAATTATGGGCATACCTATGCTAAGGACTTTGAAGGTTGTAATGGGGCTACGGGTTCAGGGTAGGAAATATTTGGATCTGGCTCAGTAGTCGAATTTTCCCTTTGGGAGATTTCTTTTGACTCTTACTGGCCTTTGCCACCGTGCCTGTTTTATAAAGCACATTCCCCAGATTTTTTTATCTTGTGGGCATTTTGTACTTTATTTTCTTGGAGTTTCTTTTTCATTTTTTTTTTCTTTTTATTACGACCCCTTACTTCTTCTTTTTCTTTCTTTTTCTTGGCATTTTATGCCTTGGAACACACCAAATTTATCCTCCCCTCATGCCCATGGTCTTTTTGTGGTTTTCAAGAAAGAACATGACCAGGGCTTAATTCATTTTTCGGCTCAAACAGGGCTGCAAGGGATAATATCAAAGTGGTTATATTTGGTTTTGTGGGCTCAGAAAGAAAATTTACCTAAGCATTTCAGTAGCATACCCAAAATTCCTTGTGACCTCGGAATAGAGCAAAAGCAAGTTCTAGTTCACCTAAATTCAATAATGCAGAAATCACACAAGAAAGAATAATCACATGCATCGTGAATTCAGGCTCAATTCCTCACAAGATACTTAGTTCATTCATTATATAAGCAGTAGCATGGGCATGCTGAAATGAAAATACAGTAATGGTCACAAGACACCCTAGACTCCATGCTTACAAGTTCAAATATTTACACATGCTTGACACATAAAAATAACGCAAAGAAGGCAGAGTAACCCCCACCCACACACTTTGCCTTCGGCAAAGTGGGTGCGAGAAGGTTATCCTACGAACCGCAAACTCAAAGAAACATTAAATGGCCACCCCTACCCACATACTTTGCCTTAGGCAAAATGGGTCGGTACGGAGGTCATTTAGCTAAAACAAAAACAAAAAACACACAAATACAAAACAAAAAACAGAAACACAAAAAACAAAGACTCCCTAGTGCCCACACCCACACACTTTGCGCTAAGCAAAGTGTGAGAATAGGGCGACATCTAGATACAAAAATAAAAACACAAAAAACAAAAACTTAATCTACGGGAAAGAGTACCAGTTTAGGTATCAGAGGGGGTCAGATAATTAAACCCGACGTGCTTGAAGTAGACGAACAAGGCGGTTTCCAATCGATCTAGTCTGGCTAGGATGGTGGTGACTGCTGGCTCTTGTTGTTGTGCCCTCGGGGGCCTCTTGCTGGGACCTGCATTCAGAGGAAAACTAAGGTTACTCGAAGTCTCAATCTTCGGTATGCGGAACACGGGTTTCCCCTCCTCATCGTCAAAGACATCTATCATACACTTCAAGCAATTTAAATTAAACAATTCAACATGCTTGGAATACAGGTTAGTAGATGAGGGATCAAACAAGCGCAGTTTTTGAGCAAGATGGGTTATCAGTTGGGCACAAGAGATGCGGTTCTTAGAATGGGCCACAGTGTCCTTGAAGTGGGCGATGGCCACAACTCCAAAGTTTATCCTCTTTTTGTGCACCATGCACTAGAGGACAAACAACTCCTGATTGGTGATAGAGTTGGAGCTATCTTTCCGGTTAAAGAAGTTGTAGGCGAGCACACGGTGACAAAAGCGAAGGGCATTGCTTTTCAGCATGTGTCCTTTGCTAGTTCCAGACTTGAATTTGGAACCGTCACCCAACTTAGTCCACTTCTCATCCGCATTCTCATCCGTGGGCACCACAACAACAACAGATCTATAATCATCATTATTCAAATCCAAAAACGACACAATGCCCAAACCCATGTTCAATTCATCAGCAGAAAGATTAATATTTTTACCGAAAATTTTAAACTTGAAAACCTTAGTAGAAGTACCACCGTTCCCCATGCTTTTCACAGACAGATCATGGAAAAACTCATGGACCAACTTAGGAAAAATCAAACAGTCTCATTCAATGAAAAACGACCAGCCAATGTTAGAGAAGAGTTCTCTTACCTCTCGCTCGATGCCCAAGACAGCGAGCGAGATAAAGTTGATGGTCTTGCTGTGGACGATCTCCCTTGTGGGGAGGATGCCCTCTCTTTTCAGCATGACTTTTCTAGAAGTTGGGCTAACCACAGTTTTGCCCTTCTTTGCAGACGGTTTGGTAGGGGCCTTTCTCTTTCCCTTGGCAGACACAGATGGCGCATCCGTTGTGCCCTCAGTGTGTTCTTTCAGGGAGAGAGACTGGTTATCCTGACTCTTGTAGGCTCGTGACTCTCCACTACTTTCAGCTTTTTCCTCATCGGCTTCCTCATCAGCTTCCTCGTCCTCCGACAGCGTCGGCGACTGCTGTTTCTTTCTCTTCAAGGTTTGTGACTAAGCTTTCGTGGATGCAACCTTTTCCTTCTTCACCTTCTTCAATTTCTCAGTTGCAGAAGGCTCAGGGGTATGCTCCGATGTCGGCTCCGGTGTCACATCTAGCTGCATGTAGGCCTCCTCTTGGTCGTCGATCTCGTTGGTGGTCTCCTCCACAATTTTCAGAGAGGGCTCGTCAGCTTTCTCGGATTGTCACGTGGAGACAGGTGAAGATGGTGGCTCGATGGTGGAGAGAGGTTGGATGTTCATGGCGGAGGTGCTCGACGGCTTTGTTGGCGTCGGTGGTTGTGTCCCTGGAGTTTTCCGGCCAAGTAGAAGGGGTGAATTCCACCTTCTTCTTTGTGGACTTGGCAGTGCGAGTTTTAGGGGCCATGGTGATCGTGGGTGAGGCGGTTGAGAGATGGAGTTTTTAGAGAGAGAGAAAAGAGGCTGTAAAATTTTGAAATTTTGGGTGAAAAAATGGCGAGTGAATTTTTGGTGAGGAAGGGGTGTGGGTTTAATACTTGGATTCACCCTAGCCACTCAATTTGGCTTGATGTGACAGGCCCGTCAGGTGAGTTTTGGGCTTCTAGGGTTTCCTTGTACGGAATCTTGTGTTGTGCCCACAGGGGCAGAGAGATCCCGAATTTCTCGGAATTGACTTTGCTGGTGCCCTTCACACTGGAAGCATCCATATTGGCTAGATTCTTTCCTGCCACAAAAAAATTCACTTAAATTTGTTCCCTAAAATACTCCAAAAAGAAATACAGCCGTAAAATTCAACTCCTAGTCTAACATGGCAAAAAAAATCACCAAAAAAGAAATAAATAAAAATACGAAAAACATAAAAAAAGGAAATAAAAACAAATAAACCTGGGTTGCCTCCCAATTAGCGCCCCAGTTATTATCGTGGGCACGACGCTTGCCTTTCATCACATGTATGTGGGCTCAACGAGTTTGAGCTCGAGAGCCTTCATGTAAAACTGTTGGTTCATTGAGATGCTTCAGCCTTTGATCTTGATTTTGAAGGTCTCTTCAGTACTTGAATCAAATAATTCCACTGCTCCATTTGGGCACACAGTCTGGATCTCATATGGTCCTGACCATTTGGACTTGAGTCCTCCCCCTATCAGCTTCATCCTGGAATTATACAACAGAACCTTTTGTCCACAGTCGAATGGCTTGTGGTGAATGAGGTGGTCATGGGTTCTTTTCATTCTTTCCTTGTAGAGAACGACATTGTCATAGGCTTCGAGCCTCATCTCTTCCAACTCTTGAAGTTTGCAGCTTCCTTTCGATCCCAGCTCTATCAAGCTTCATGTTCAGCTTCTCAATTGCCCAAAAGGCTTTGTGCTCAATCTCTACTAGAAGATGGCAATTCTTCCCATAGACTAAGCGAAAGCGAGACATCCCAATGGGTGTTTTGTAAGCAGTGCGATATGCCCACAAAGCATCATCCAGCTTGAAACTCCAATTCTTGCTATTGGGGTTCACGACCTTCTAAAGTATGGACTTGACCTCTCGGTTGGAAACCTCGGCCTGCCCATTCATCTGTGGGTGATATGCAGTAGTCACCTTATGTCTCACTCCATATTCCTTAAGTAAATTCTTGATGATCATGTTGCAGAAGTGGGATCCCTGATCACTTATCAGCGCCTTGGGCACACAGAACCTACTGAACACACATTAGACTTCAGGAACTTTTTGACCACACGGGCATCATTTGTGGTGGTTGCTTTTGCTTCCACCTACTTGGATACATACTTCACAGCTAAGACTATGTATTGATGTCCATTGGATTTGGTTAAGGGACCCATAAAGTCAATCCCCCAAACGTCAAAGACTTCTACTGGTATGAAAGGGACCATGGGCATTTCATTGCATTGGAGATGTTCCCAGTAATCTGGCAGCGTGGGCACCATCTACATACTTCATAAGCATCTTTGTGAAGTGTGGGCCAAAATAACCCACAATAAAGAACCTTCTTCGCAGTTCTTTTTGCACCAAAGTGCCCTCCACATGCTTCGGAGTGGCAGTGATCTAGAATACTCGTAGCTTCTTCTGTGGGCACGCAGTGACGAATGATTTGGTCCGTGCACCTTCTCCATAGTATGGGCTCATCCCATACATAATATCGACTCTCACTTCTGATTTTGTTCTTTTGATAGGTCGAGAGTCTAGTAGGTAGTTCTCCAGAGATCATGAAATTGACCAAGTCAGCGTACCAAGGTGTTGTGCCCTTAAGATTAAACAGGTACTCATCTGGGAAGGCCTCCTTAATGGGCACCACGTTTTCTTTCTCATTGAGTACTCTACTCAAATGATCAGCCACCTGGTTTTGAGCTCCATTCTTGTCTTTGATCTCTCAATCGAATTCTTGCAACAGTAGTATCCACCGAATGAGTCTTGGGTTTGATTCCTTTTTTGCGAGCAAGTGTTTCAATGCAGAGTGATTGGTGTAGACCACACTCTTAGCTCCGAGAAAATAGGATCGGAATTTTTCAAAGGCCAATACTACTGCTAACAATTCCTTTTCAGTCATGGTATAGTTGGCTTGGGCATGATTCAATGTCTTGGATACTTAATAAATCACATGACATTCTATACCTCACATTTGCCCAAGCACTGCGCCCACAACGTATCCACTGGCATCACACATTATTTCAAATGGCATGCCCTAGTCTGGAGGTTGAATGATGAGTGTCGTGACCAGCCTCTTCTTCAGAGTGTTGAAGACTTCCTTGCATGCATCATCGAAGACAAACGGCACATCATTTTACAAAAGATGCGTGATTGGTTGAGCAATCTTTGCAAAATCCTTGATGAACCCAGCGTGCCCAAGAAAACCACAGACTTGCTTTACCGTAGTGGGGTAGGGTAGTTTTTAAATGATGTCCACCTTAGCTTTATCCATCTCTATACCTCTCTCTGAAACAACGTGCCCAAGAACAATCCCCTCACGAACCATGAAATGACATTTTTCATAGTTTAGCACCAAGCACTTATCCACACATTTTTTGAGCACCTTTTCAAGGTTGTCGAGGCATGCGGTGAATGAATTTCCGTAGACTGTAAAGTCATCCATGAATACTTCGATACAATTCTCCAAAAGATCTGAGAAAATACTCATCATGCAGCGTTGAAATGTTCCGGGGGCATTGTAGAGCCCAAAAGGCATCCTCCGATAAGCAAATGTGTCGAATGGGCATGTGAAGGTAGTTTTCTCCTGGTCTTCTTGATCTACTACAATTTGCATATAGCCTGAATATCTATCAAGGAAACAAAGGAATTTGTTTCCAGCCAATCTCTCCAGCATCTGATCTATGAAGGGCAACGGGAAGTGATCATTCCTTGTGACGGTGTTGAGCTTCCGATAGTCTATACAGACTCTCCATCCAGTTTGTAGCCTTGTGGGTACAAGCTCATTTTTCTCATTTTTCACCACCTGGATTCCCGACTTCTCGGGCACAATATGAATAGGTCTCACCCATTTGCTGTTTGAAATGGGATAAATGAATCCAATATCCAGCAATTTGAGTATCTCTTTCAGTACGACCTCCTTCATTGCGGGGTTCAGTTTGCATTGGGCATCCCGCATCAGTACGGCATCACCCTCCAAGAGGATTTTGTGCATGCATACTGCAGGGCTTATGCCCTTGATGTCAGCTAGAGTCCATCCCATTGCTTCTTTGTATATGCGTAATAGTCTCAACAATCGGTTTTCTTCAAAGAGGTTCAAGCCCTTGCTTATTATAATCGGCAGTGTTTCATTCTCCCCAAGATAGGCATACTTTAAGTGGTCAGAGAGATTCTTCAATTCTAACTTTGGTGTCCTCCGAATCGATGGAAGCATCCTGTCCGTCTGAGTTATGGTGGGCAAATTGAAATCCACCACTCCATGCGAAAATTCTTCCAGAGAGTACAACATCATGATAGCATCTCTGGTATCCTCATCTTCATCGAGAGCATCGTAGTCAGTCAATCCAATTTGCAGTGCCCATTCCAGGGGTTCCTGGTTGTTCATGCGACCCAGAATAGCTTGAGATTGGGCATAATTGTTCACAAAGTGAACTGACTCCGGATCTTATGGGTACTTCATGGCTTCATAAATGTTGAACACAACTATCTGGCCATCGAACTCACATGTCAGTGTGCCCTCATCGACATTGATTTTGGTATAAGCAGTCTTCATGAAAGGCCTCCCTAACAGTAGAACGGATGTGGATGGTTTCGTTTTGCCCATGTCCAAGATATAGAAATTTGCTGGGAAAATTAATTCCCCCCACCTTCACCAAAACATCTTCTATTAGACCTTCGGGATAGACATTTGATCTGTCTACCAACTGGATGATCACCCTTGTTTCCTTGAGTGGTCTTAGATTCAACTCTTCATAAATCATCATGGGCATGACGTTTATGGATGCACCGAGATCAAGCATCGTCTTTTCAATCTTCTTGCTCCTAATTATGTATGGTATGACAAACATGACAGGATCTTCACACTTCTTTGGCATTTTCTGTAGTACTGCAGAGACATTTTCTCCTACGAAAATTCTTGCATCATCTTCAAATCGCACCTTCTTGGTGCACAACTCTTTTAGGAAATGGGCATAACGCAGAACCTGTCTTATAGCATCAAGTAGTGGAATATTAACTTCCACTTTCTGAAAGATCTTGAGAAGTTCCTTCATCTCCTCTTCTTTTCTGTCATGGCCAAGATGTTCAGGAAAGGGAGGCTTCTTCTTTGTTTCTTGCCTTGTGGGCTCAGCGACCTCTTCCTTTGTCTGCTCCTCTTCTTTCATCGCCTTCAGTGTCTCCTTTCTGTTCAGCTTTCATTGCTCTCTCTTCATTCCTTGTGGTCACAACGTTCACTGGCTCTCGGGGATTTACCACTTGAGATGGTAACTGACCATTCCTTTCCTTTAGTTGGGCTTGCGCTAATTGGGAAATTTGCTTGCTCACATGCTGTAGACTGGCCCTTGTTTCTTGTTTGAACCTTTCATTCTTCTGCTGTGACTTCACATTCTCCTTGGCCATGGCATGGACTAGTTCGGCTAGGCTGGGTTCCTCTTGTGCCCTCAACCGTGGTGGTGGCAAA
This sequence comes from Perilla frutescens, assembly GCA_026008535.1. Taxonomy (NCBI): domain Eukaryota; kingdom Viridiplantae; phylum Streptophyta; class Magnoliopsida; order Lamiales; family Lamiaceae; genus Perilla; species Perilla frutescens. The sequence goes on along the minus strand of BRKX01000006.1, from coordinate 26,831,277 downwards.
TCTGGCTAGTGGGCATCATTCCTCTTCCATCTAAAATTCTCATGATCCCTCCATCGAGGATTGTATGTTTGAGAATGGGGATCATATCTCCTGTTGTTGTTGTTATGCCCACCGATAGAGTTAACTTCAGCAACATCCTCCTCCTGCAGTGTTGGGCATTCATCAGTGAAATGAGCCACACTCTTGCACACTCCACACACTCTTTTCTTTGGTGCCCCAGTATGGTTCATCACTTTCTCCATCTGGTCTAAAATTCTTTCCAGCTTGACCTCAAGGTGTGTTGATTTCCCAGTATCTGAAACTGTCCTTGTGCCCTCGGCACTTTCATCTCGATTTTCATCAGCCATTTCTACTAAAATTCTGAAGACTTTAGTTGGTAATTTTTTTAGGATAGATCCTCCACACGAGGTATTGACAATGATTTTGTCCTGTGGTCTCAATCCAGAGATGAAATACTGGATCAGGTCATGGTCTGTAATCTGGTGTTGTGGGCATTTCGTCAACATGCTCTGGAATCGGCACCAGTAGTCATAGAAACTCTCATTTATGCCCATCTTCATGCTTTCGATCCTTCTTCTCATCTCTTGGACTCGGGATGCAGGAAAATATTTCTCCAGTAATTTCTGCTGCAGTTATGCCCATATGGATATACTGCCAGTTGTGATGAGTGCATAAATTACACTCATTTGCACTCATTTTAAGTGCATTTGCACTTCGTTATCTTGTATATATGTTGTATTTATTGATTTTTTTTATTTAATCTTATGTTTAATGTAATGTGGCCAATATAGGGAATTTTTGGGTTATAAAGAGCAAAAACAAAGTCAAATTGATAGTGGAATCAACAAAGAATACACAAGGCATGAAATGATGAAGAAACGAGCAAGAAAATGGCTAAGTATTGAAGATGCGACCCCCAAACGCGACCCAAGGGGGTCGCGCTTCATAACACAGCGCCACGCGAGGCCTAAACAGACCAGGGGGTCACACCTCGGCCTTGAGCCAAAACGCGACCCCCAAACGTGACCCAAAGCCCGTTGTGCAGAAGCTTCAGAGACCCGAATTCTTTTGGACAAAACGCGGGTGTCAAACGCGAGTTACTGGGGTCGCGCCTCGGCCTTCAGTTGACACGTGACCCCGAAACGCGACCCAAATGCCGTGTTGCAGAGCCTTCAGAGACCTGATTTCCTTTGTTCCAAACTCGACCCTCAAAGACGAGTTCCTGGGGTCGAGTTCCGCACAGACGGAAATTAAAAGTGACTTTTGGCATCTAATTATTGGTCCACTCTTATATATATCATTTGTGGTTTTCAAAATACAGATCCATCTACCCTAGAACACGAAAATACACTTGGAGAAACACCAAGATTGGGGATTTTTAAAGATCAAGAGGAAGGAGAAAGATTCAACCATCCATTAGAGCATCCAAGCCATAGGATTGAAGAAAAGTGTTCTACATTGGGTTTTATCACTTCTTCTCTCTTCTTAAACTTGTATTTAGAATAGGTTGTTGTTCTTTGTCTTGTAATCTTGATTTTATTGTAAATATGGTTAGCTAGAGCCTTAGGGCTCTAGGATGTGGTGAAGCAATGTGAACATTGATCTTTGATTTGGGATTTATATATATATATATATATATGTTATTGCTTTGTTAAGATTTTGATCTATGCTAGGGCTTGAATAGTGTTGTTTGGTTGGCCATCTCACTAACATCACATGTATGAATCACTTGCATCTAGTCAATCCTGTGATCATAAGCATGCTTGGATCAAATCTACATATTTGTCTTCTTAGTCGAATGTCATTATGTGGAAGGAAATGTGACCCTTAGAGCCTTTGGTAGGTGCGACCTTGGTATGCGTTAGAGATAGCCATCCTTGTCGCATTCGCAATTTAAGAGATATTCGAGAGATGCTCTTACTATATTTGTAGTCTTCCTATCTATGAACTTTGCATATATGTGTGTAATCCCTTGTTGTAGATTACTATGAGCATTGTGTAGCCATGTCCTAGAGTTTCTTCTCATTTACCATCTTCAAAGCTCTCCCTTGTTTGGTATTATCTTTTGAGTTCCAATTATATTGATAATTAGATGTTTTTTAAATGTTTATGTCGTTTGTTCTTGTTTGGTATTGTGATTAGGTTAAAACACACCCTCTCCTTATTGTTCATTTAGATATTTCGCTCATCTTTCGTCGTGGTATTTGCATTGTCCAATTTCTATTCCATTTCCCTATGGATTGGCCTCATATCATCATATCTACAATCATATGATTATACACTTGTAGGCATGACAAAAGTTTTATAAATATTGAAACGAATCTTAGAGGTAAAAAGGTCTCTATCAAGTTGGCAGAGTGTATAACCAGTCTCGTGCCCCGTCATGAAGAGTGAACGGGAATGAGACAAGCTGCACATATTGTTCCTTTCCCCCATTCATGGGTTGAGTCTGACACACCATCTCGAAATCTTGAATATGCCTCTGAGGGTCTTCTCCAGTCATCCCATGGTATTTAGGCAAGATTTGGATGAAACTTGCCTTCAACTCCCAGCTTCCAGTAATGGCTAGGAGTGTTATGCCCATGGGACGTAAATTCATGTTAGTCGGAAAGACTAACTGCCTCAATGTTCTTTCTTCTTCTTCAGTCATCGGGGCTAACCTTGGTTCGTTCCTCTCCAGTTGTGCTCTTTCTTGCTCCAGATTTCTTTCAAGAGCAAGTCTCTCTACTTGTTGTGCCCTTCGTGCTTCTGCTCTCCTCTTCCTTAGAGTTTTATCAGGTTCTGGATCGTACATGAAATCTCCTTCAGAGGTATTGTGCATCCACCGGCCAGACAAACAAGTTGGGAAAATAGAATTTCAAGAACCAGCTCCCCAGCAACAGCGCCAATTCTGACGTGCGGTCGGTTCGCGGTCAGAATAATTCTCAAGAGAGAGATATCCTTATGCCCACAGCAAGGCGTAGCAAGCTAATGTGAGTAAGGGTCGATCCCACGAGGAGCTGCGAATTCTATCTTCCAGTGTCACTTTTCCAAAAAGTTTGAGGATTGTTATGATATCCATACTTGTATGTAAAGACTGTAAACTAAAATAACAAAACAAAATAAAAGACAATAAAATATTAATGGTAAAAGGGGTGGCCAATAGACCACCCATTCAAGCCAACAATTTCGAGTTTAAGACCTCTCTCAAACTAATGATCCAACAAAACCAATTCTGAGGGACACCAATGGAGGATCTACATGAGCATATTCATAAATTCCTCAATGTTAGTGGGACAATGAAGATGAATGGAGTCCCGGATGATGCAATTTGAATCCGACTCTTTCCATTCTCATTGATTGACAAGGCGGAAACATGGTGGTTGAGCCATGCTTAAGTAACATTTCAAACTTGGGATCAATTGGTGACAAAGTTCCTACACAAGTTTTTTCCACCCGGAAAGACCCTCAAATTGAAAGAAGATATCACCGTGTGCAAACAATGGGATCAAGAAAGCTTATATGAGGCGTGGGAGCGCTTTAGGGAGATGCTAAGGAAGTGCCCCGGACATGGTTTTGGAACCGATCATCAAGTATGTATATTCTATGGAGAAAGCAAAGATGAAGTGAGAACACTCATGGATGCGGCCGCGGGTGGATCATTATTGGCAAGAGGGACGGAAGAAGCCTTGAGAATAATTGAAGAGATGGCCTCAAATTCTTTTCAATGGCCGGCGGCAAGAGAGGGAGTCCAAATTCTAAAGAAAGTGGCTTCTACTTCAAGTTCGGATGCACTTAGGCTTGTGGCGGCTCAAATGGCAACCTTAAATTCAAAAATTAAAGCCTTTACAAATCCAAAAGCCGAGACATCTCAAAGCCAATTTGAGGAGGTTAACTATGTAAACCGAGGCTATTCAAATCAACAATGACCATTCAATCCGGGGTACAAACCCCAATACGGAGGTCAATATGGTGAAAACCAAGGTCATCAAAATAGAGCTCAACACCCGAACTTCTCCTATGGTAACCCGAATAATGTTATCCAACCACCTCCGGGCTTCTCGGTCACAAATGGTGTAATTGATGAGAAGAAGAAGCCCAAGATGGATGAACTCCTAATGGCATTTATATGGAAGATGGAGAACTACATGAAAAACTCTCAAACACGAATTGGGAAGTTAAAAAATACCGTCGGAGTAATCGGCAACCAAATTAACACCATAGAGAAGCAAATGGGACAATTTGCAACTATCTTGGAAAGCCAACATCAACAAGGCAAGTTCCCAAGCAACACTACCGTGAATCCGAAGGATCAATGCAAGGCCATTACCTTGAGAAGTGGAACCGTTTATGATGGCCCCAAGATGCCGGATGAAGAAGAAAGTAAAGGAAAGGTTGATGAGAAACCATGTGAGAAGAAGAAGGAAGAGGGACCGAGTCAAGAGGACTTGAGTTCCAAATTAAAGAAACATGATGCCCTTGAAAAAGGGAAAGAGAAAGAAGAACCAACAAAGGTGATGTCGGAAGAATAAAAAGTGCCTATATCTTACCCACAAAGACTCCAAAAGGTGAAGAGTGACGAGCAATTCTCTCGGTTCCTCGACATCTTTAGAAAGGTACAAATCAACATCCCTCTTGTTGAAGCACTTTAACAAATGCCAAATTATGCAAAATTCTTGAAGGATGTGATTTGCAAAAAGATGAGATTGGGGAAGTATGAGACGGTCAACTTGACTGAGAATTGTAGTGCTTTACTACAAAGGAAGTTGCCCGCAAAGATGAAAGATCTGGGAAGCTTCAACATCTCGGTTACCATTGGAGAAAATCACGTTGGGAAGGCTTTGTGTGATCTTGGGGCAAGTATCAATTTGATGCCCCTCTCTTTCTTTAAAAAGTTAAAGATGGGGGAGATCAAGCCTACCACCATTTGTCTCCAAATGGCTGACCGATCTTTGACATATCCAAAGGGTGTGGTAGAAGATGTTCTAGTGAAGGTCAACAAATTCATCTTTCCGGTAGACTTTGTGGTTCTTGATATGAAGGAAGACAAGGAAGTTCTCCTCATCTTAGGGCGACCGTTTTTTAATACGGGTAAGGCCTTGATAGATGTGGAGAAGGGAGAACTTACCTTGAGAGTGAATGAAGAGAAAATCACATTTTTCCTTCAAAAAGCGATGCAACATCCGGAAGAGGAGGCAAAGAATATCGAGGAGTGCAAGGTGCTCCAAATGGTGGATGAATGTGTAAAGGAGGAAGAGTTGAGGAGCCTAAAAGATCCTCTTGAGATTTGCATTTCTAACTCTATCTTTAATTCTTTACCTAATGATGATGTTGGTCTATGTGATTCCGTTTCTATGATGAATTCATTTCAGGAATCATACTTGAGGAAGCTAAAGTTCTTGCCATTGAGAGAGGAGGACCAAACATCAAAGGAAAAGAAGGAGTTGAAAGTAAATGAGGAAATGGAGTTGAAACCCCTACCTACACATTTGAGGTATGCTTACCTTGATAGAGCCAAGCAAAAACCGGTAATCGTTTCTTTCCTCTTGTCCGATGAACAATGTGATAAATTGTTAAGGGTGTTGAGGAAATATCAAAGCACTATAGGATGGTCAATTTCCGACCTTAAAGGCATTAATTCTTCTATTTGCATGCATAAAATCTTGCTTAAGGAAGATTATAAACCTAAGGTGCAAAACAAAAAAAGACTCAACCCTATTATGCAAGAAGTTGTTAGGAAAGAGGTCTTGAAGTTGCTTGATGCCGGTATCATATTTGCTATTTCGGATAGTGAGTGGGTGAGTCCTGCTCAAGTTCTTGCTAAAAAGGGGGGAATGACATTGATAGAAAATGAGAACAATAAAATGATTGCTACTAGGGTAGTAACCGGTTGGAGAATGTGTATTGATTATAGGGCTCTAAATGGTTACACGAGAAAAGACCATTTTCCATTACCCTTTATTGATCAAATGTTAACTAGGTTAGCGGGTCATGAGTTCTATTGCTTTTTAGATGGGTATTCGGGGTACAATCAAATCATGATTGCTCCCGAAGACCAAGAAAAGACCGCTTTTACTTGTCCATATGGCATATTTGCATATAGATGGATGTCTTTCGGGTTGTGTAATGCACCCACAACCTTTCAAAGGTGTATGATGTCCATCTTTCATGGATTGATTGAAAATATCATGGAGGTGTTTATGGATGACTTTTCTGTATTTGGTGATTCATTTGATATATGCCTTGATAATTTAACACAAGTATTACAGAGATGTGAAGACACTAATCCAATGCTCAATTGGGAAAAATGCCATATCATGGTGAGAGATGGCATTATTTTAGGACACAATGTGTCGGGTGAAGGTCTAGAGGTGGACCGGGCTAAGATAGTGGCCATTGAGAAACTACCTCCACCAATAAATGAAAAGGGAGTTAGAAGCTTCTTGGGACACGCCGGGTTCTATAGGCATTTTATAAAAGACTTTTCCAAAGTTTCTAAACCTCTTTATCATCTACTTGAAAAAGCCGTTGAATTTGATTTTGATTCTAATTATTTGCAGGCTTTTGAGACGTTAAAGAAGGCCCTAATCACGGCACCCGTGCTTATCACACCTGATTGTAGTGAGCCTTTTGAAGTAATGTGTGATGCAAGCGAGATAGCGATGGGAGCCACACTTGGCCAAAAGAAGGACAAACTCTTCCGAGTCATCTATTATGGGAGTAGGACTTTGGATCCCGCTCAAGTTAACTACACCACCACGAAAAGAGAACTCTTGGCGGTTGTCTACGCATTCGACAAGTTTAGGCTCTATTTCATTGGGGCCCGAACAATTGTGCACACCGACCACGCCGCTTTGAGGCATCTTTTTGCCAAGAATGATGCAAATCCAAGGCTTATCCGATGGATTCTTCTACTCCAAGAGTTCGATGTGGAGATCAAAGATAGAAAAGGATGCGAGAACGTGGTGGTGGATCACTTGTCTCGGTTAGATCATATGAAAGGAAAAGAGGAGACCAAGAGGCCAATCAACGAAAGCTTTCCCGATGAGAGAATCATGTCGGCATCAACAAAAGTTCCGTGGTTTGCGGATATTGTCAACTTTCTAGTTGCCAAAGTGAAACCCGTGGAGATGGAGAGCTACCAAAGAAAAAAGTTCTTCCATGATCTCAAATTCTACATATGGAAGGAACCTTATCTTTTTAAGAGATGTGCCGATTCCATCCTTAGAAGGTGTGTGCCGGAGGAAGAATGGATTGAGATAATAAAGGCATGCCACGATTCTCCTTGTGGGGGCCATTTTGCTTCCAATAGAACCGCTAGGAATATTCTACAAAGCGGGTTCTATTGGCCCTCCATTTTTAGAAATTGTGAAGAGTTTGTGAAGACATATGAGTGATGCCAAAAGATGGGCTCAATTTCAAAGAGGGATGAGATGTCGATGAGTGCAATTGTAGAAGTGGAATTGTTTGATGTATGGGGGATTGACTTCATGGGACCGTTTGTGGTGTCCGAAGGAAATCTCTATATACTCTTGGCGGTGGATTATCTTTCACGATGGATCGAAGCAATTCCAACCAAGACTAGTGATTCGAAGATTGTGCTAAAGTTCCTTCAAAGGAATATTTTGACAAGATTTGGGGCTCCAAGAGCCTTGATTAGTGATGGAGGCACCTACTTTTGCAATAAGTGGATGACAAGTCTACTAGCTCGACATGGAGTAAAGCACAAAGTGATGACTCCTTACCACCCACAAGCCAATGGGCAAGCCGAGCTTGCAAACCGAGAGATGAAGCAAGTCCTCCAAAAACTGGTGAAGACGAACGGGAAATATTAGGCAAGCCACCTAGATGAAGCACTTTGGGCCTATCGAACGGCCTACAAGACTCCATTGGGCATGTCTCCCTATCAAATGGTATTTGGGAAGTCTTGTCACCTTCCAATCGAGCTCACTCACAAGGCATATTGGGTCACTAAGAAGCTCAATCTCGACTTTGAGATGGCTGGAAAAGAAAGAATTTTCTGTTTGAATGAAATCGATAAATTTAGGCTTGAGGCCTTTGAAAATTTTCCATTTACAAGATGAAGACCAAACTCTATCATAACAAGTTTCTAAGAAAAAAAGAACTTGCACCTGGAGATGCAGTGTTGCTTTTCAACTCGAGGTTGAAGTTGTTTTCCGGGAAACTCAAAATAAAATGGGGAGGTCCTTACTTCATCTCAAAGATCTTCGAGAATGGAGCAGTGGCATTCCAAGCCAAAGATGGGAGCCTATTCGTTGTCAATGGACAACGTGTGAAGAAATTTTACAATGCAGAAGAGCAAGCCGGAGTATTAGTCCTCCATTTGAAAAATCTTTGAAGAACCGTATCCCATCGAGCTCACGACGTTAAATTAAGTGCTAATTGGGAGGCAACCCAATGGTTTTTAATTTTTGTTGATTTACTTTGCCTTTATTTTGGTTTATGTTGATTTCCTTATCTAGTTAGATTAGTTTAAATTATATATTTGCCTTGAGGAGGCATTGTTAATTACGTTTGATGTGTTTTTAGGGTGAAATGTTATAGGAATTGGTGTTTGAAGTATGGAAGTGTACGCAGTTTGAAGAAGGATCCCAAAAATGCTCAAAAATTCAAAAAGTTTGAAGGCATGAGTAAGAAACGCGACCTTCTTGGTCGCGTTTTGACGAACAGCTGAAACGCGGGCCTTGAACGCGAGCTCCGTGAGTCGCGTTTCACCAACAGGCTGAAAAATGACCACAAAACGCAACTCATAGGTCGTGTTGCAGAGCCTTCAGACACGGTACTTTCTTCAGCAAAAACGCGACCTCTACACACAACTTTCAGGGGTCGTGTTTCAAAAGAAGGACAAAATGCGGGCACTAAGCGCGACCCCTATCGCGCCCCGCTGCATCCAGACGGGTTTTTACCCCTTTTTCCTCTCATTTCTTACACTCTATTAACTCTCACTCACTCTCACTCGAACAGACATGAAAATTCCAATATTCCTCCATTTCACAAGGATTCCAGGTAAATTTCTAAACTTACTCCATGATATCTTTTACATTATACATAAAGCATGTTTCTTAGAATTAACATGTCCATATGTTTTGAAAATTTGGGGAAAATTCATGCTTGGTGCCCCTGGTTGAAATGGATGAATTTTTTCATGAATATACTCTCATTGTGCTTACATTCGAAGAATTATGAGATTAAGGCATGGGTTTGACATGTATGAGATCAATTTAATGATTTATGGTGGAATTTGATGAATTTTGGTGGTTTTTGGTTTGAAATTGACCATGAATTTAAGCAAAGAACATTGTGAACTTCAACTTTCATTATTATTTGCTTGCTCTTGTCTAATTATTGCTTTAATGGTGGTCATTTCCATAATGCATGAACTTTAGATCATTTGTGACTCCAATGCAAATATTAAGGTTGATACAAAATAATTATTGAGTTGATTATGCAAATGAAGTACACTATGTCAAAATTGTTGCACAATATGCCTTTCTTAATGAAGTTAATGTTGCATTTTCATCTCCTTTTAGTTCTAAGCCAATTCATGAGTACGAGTATTATTGAGAAACATGTTTTGATGAGCTCTTTGTTTTGGATTTTGTCATATTAAATTGAAGACCCGTGTGCCCAAATATTGTCTTGTTATAAATTGTTATACCATTAGACAATGATTGTTGATGGCATTGAACATATTGTTTTGGTCCTATGTGTGTTGATTTTGTCACATTTATTTAGGTCCTTCCATTGTGAAAATGGTAACAATGCTTATGTTTTGGAGGCACTTCTATCTTGCATTTACTTTTGATATTGTTAAATATGGTTTGAGACCTCTTATGTCAAGATAAATTTGTGATCTTTCTTTTATGCTTTGTTGTTGGTAATGTGGATGGTTTTTGACGAATGAACAACCATAGAAAGCATGAGTTGCTTAATGTGGGTTGGAAACTTTAAATGTAACAAAGTTTTATAGTGAATGTGTTAAGATATTGTCATATGCTTAAATCACTTTATACTTTGTTGCCATTGTGAAATGATTTCTACTCCCTCGCCTAAACCTTGTTCAAATCTTTTTGTAGGTACCACTCTCGCACACCAAAAATGGGATGAAGAGGTAGAAAATCTTCAAGAAGAGCCGAACCTGAATCCGAGTCCGATTCGGAGATAGAAGCCCAAGATGAAGAACAAGATGAGGATTTGGCAGTCAATCATCCAATGCGGTTTCGCATCTACCTCGGCAGTGATGAATACTATGAGAATTGGCAGCGGCTTTTCAATGTCAACCTTGTTACAACAAGGTTCATGTGTAGCGACACGTGTGAGGCCCTTGGGATCAAAGACGATGTGTGGAGACTTTTAGACCAATGGGATGGCTCCAAGCCATGGATAGGAACTGCATGACATTTCCTCTCTTGGTTAGAGAGTTGTTGAGCACATTTGAGATGAAGAGGACGACAAGGAGGGGGCCTGTCAAATGTACCTTCCGGATGGGTAACACAGACCGTGAGCTTACTGTTAACCAATTGAACGAGATTTTCAATGCTCCTACTGACGGTATCTATCACGAACCTCGGGAGTACAATCAAGATGTTGCCTACTGCCTCCTATGCCTCACAGAGTTGGACACAGAAAAATATAACTCCAGCACAGCAAAGGCATCTGCAATGCCTAGCCCAGTTTTCCGATACCTGCACCGCATCTTGGCGAACACAGTATTTGCTCGAAGAGAAAACAGCGGGTTGAGAACTTCAGAGATGTTTGCACTTTGGGCCATGTTGAATGGGGTCCATTTGAGCTTTGGTGCTTTCCTCATGGAGCAGCTTTAGAGATAATCACACCTTGACAGCGGGCACATTTGCATTGGAGGAATGATCACTCCGATTGCCGAACACTTCGGCATCAATCTTAAGGATTATCTTGACAACAGAGGATCGAGGTTGTTGAACCTCAACTATTTGAGAAATGTGAAGATCTTGAGCTCAGATTTGAACATATAGCTGCTGAACATGAGAAATGGGGGGACATTTCCATTGCCCAACACGACACTTACTCATGTGTCGAACTACCAAGAGAGGACAAATTAGAAGATGGTGACAGTAGCTCATTTGGCAACCATTGCTGCAGTTGGAGTACCAAGAGGGATACGAGCCTCCGTTGAGGACCAAGGAGAGGCTGGTGGTGACAATGGGGGAGAAGGATCTTCCACAGCCGCATTTAGACAAGGGCGGCGCTACACGGAAGAACAGATTGCTGGTCATTTTGACGCATTGGATGGGTACATGACTTCCATGGATGAGACCATGCAGCATTAGAGGAGTGACGTGCACGACGAGTTAGGAGCACTAAGGCAAGACATGTACATGAGATTTGATGATATTCGACACGACATGTATGGTAGGATGGGACAGATTCAGTGCAGTGTAGACGATAGATTTCATGCCATACAGACGGATATTGATGAGAGGTTCACAGGCCTCAGAGGTGACATCAGAGGTCTAGCTGATAACATGGGCTCGTTTCAGTCTGAGATTCAGGACCTAACCGGACTCTTCAGAGGAATGAACACCGGGTCTGGCTCTCAGCAGCAGCCCTACACTCTATCTCAGCATCAGCAGATGACTCCCTACTACTCCTACCAGCCACAGCAGCAGTTCCAGTAGCAGCCATTCCAGTCGATGCAGCAGTTTCCAACTGGACAGTTTTTGGCATCCTCATCCTCCTCCCAGCAATTTCAGCAGATGCCAACGGGGCAGTTCATGGCTACCTCCTCTTAGCAGTTTCAGCAATTTCAGACCTCTCAGTTTATGCCGTCATCCACTTCACAGTAGTTCCCGCAGCAGTCTTCGCATCACCAGCAACATTCACCCCACTGAGCGGTTAGTGACCCTTGCCACCACCTATTTACCTCCAAACTTATTTCCTCACTTGGATCAAAATAAGTTTGGGAGAGGGGGAGAGATTAGTGGTTGGCAAGGATCTTTTCTGCTCATTTCTATCATTTTTACCGCTTTATTTCATAAGACTTGTTTATTTATTTATGCTTTCGGATAATGGAGCATGCTATCATGCTTATGTTTTTATTTATGTTTGGATCATGTTAGAATTTTTATGTTGTCATTGGAATGTATGGATGATGGTAGTTGATAGATAATGAGATCGCATGCTGTTTTGCTTCATGAGCATGTGATATTTTATCTATGTGTTTTGTTCAATTGCCTTATGATTTTGGATTGGGGATGTTTTGACTTAAATAGGTGTATGTTCTTGTAACAATAATAGGGGTTATGAGAGCATGATTATTGATGAAATTGGAATCCTTGATGAGCATGAGCTTATGTTGAAAAAAAAATTGCAAAATTTTGATAAAAAGCATGATGTCATGGCATAATTTTGTAAACAAAGTTCCTTAATATCTCAAAAGTACAATTTGGGAAGGAAAATTTACCGTGGGAAGATTTTGATCCAAAGATTACACAAGTGTAATCTTTTCCTTGATGAGTGATTTAATGGTCTTCATAGTGCACTAGTTTTCTCTATAACTTGCTTTGTGACTTAATTGAGGTTACATTGGTGTGTTTGATCTCTTGAAAATGATTTAAGACCATTTTTTGTATAAACCTCATAATAACCCAAATTCTTAACCTTCCAATATAAATTAAATCCCTTGCAAGCCCTTTGAGCCTTGAATTTATTTTATTGATTTTGTTGGGTTGGGAATAGAATAATTGGCAAGATTTGTGTGGACTTTTCAAATAAAACTTTTGAGAAATCTTATAGAATGGAAAAAGGTAAAACAATGAAATACTCTTGTGATGAAAAAGAACACAAAGGAGTGAATCATCTTGTTTAGAATTGAAAATGAAGTAAAAGAAAGATAGTTCTATATATATATCACAAACAAGAGAGTATGAAATGTTGAAAGAAATTTGGAAAATCTCAAAGAGATATGGGTTGCAAAGCAATAATATACCTACCTTTCTCAAAGAGATATAGAATTGATTTGTTCTACTTACTTGGTAATGAATTTAGTAATGTTGGGAAGTCACTTAGCCGAATATATACCTACCTTTCCGAAAAGCCTTCACTACAATCAAAAAAGACCATGATGACTCTTGGTTGAGAACACACACTAAGTAGTGGAGATTGTAGTCACTTTGCAAGCATATGGTAGGACTCTAGTGCACCCTCGACCTTGAGCGATACACTTCTACCCTATACACTCGAAAATGAGCGTTTATTGAACCTTGAGAGAGTTTGAACTTCGCAACTTGTATCAAGATGATTTTGATATTCTTGCTTATGATTGATTGCCATTATCATCTATGCATTGTTTATCTTTTGATTTTTGAAGCAAATTGTCATCTTGATTCCAATATGTTCAATTACCTTGTCCTTCTACTCTTGTTTTTGTTTGGGGACAAACAAATGTTTAAGTTTGGGGGAGTTGATGAGTGCATAAATTACACTCATTTGCACTCATTTTGAGTGCATTTGCACTTGGTTATCTTGTATATATGTTGTATTTATTGCTTATTTTTTATTTAATCTTATGTTTAATGTAATATGGCCAATATAGGGAATTTTTGAGTTATAAAGAGCAAAAACAAAGTCAAATTGATAGTGTGATCAACAAAGAGTACACAAGGCATGAAATGATGAAAAATGAGCAAGAAAACGGCTAAGTATTGAAGACGCGACCCCCAAACGCGACCCAAGGGGGTCGCGCTTCATAACACAACACCACGCGAGGCCTAAACGCGACCAAGGGGGGTCGCGCCTCTGCCTTAAGCCAAAACGCAACCCCCAAATGCGGCCCAAAGCCCATTTTGCAAAAGCTTCAGAGACCAGAATTCTTTTGGACGAAACGCGGGTGTCAAACGCGAGTTACTGGGGTCGCGCCTCGACCTTCAGTCAAAACGTGACCTAAATGCCGTGTTACAGAGCCTTCAGAGGCCTGATTTTCTTTATTCCAAACTTGACCCTCAAACGCGAGTTCCTGGGGTCGATTTCCGCACAGACAGAAATTAAAAGTGACTTTTGGCATCCAATTATTGGTCCACTCTTATATATATCATTTGGGGTTTTCAAAGTACAGATCCATCTATCCTAGAACATGAAAATACACTTGGAAAAATACCAAGATTGGGGATTTTTGAAGATCAAGAGGAAGGAGGAAGATTCAACCATCCATTTGAGCATTCAAGTCATAGGATTGAAGAAGAGTGTTCTACATTGGGTTTTATCACTTCTTCTTTCTTCTAAAACTTGTATTTAGAATGGGTTGTTGTTCTTTGTCTTGTAATCTTGATTTTATTGTAAATATGGTTGGCTAGAGTCTTAGGGCTCTAGGATGTGGTGAAGCAATGTGAACATTGATCTTTGATTTGGGATTTATATATATATGTTATTCCTTTATCAAGATTTTGATCTATGCTAGGGCTTGAATGGTGTTGTTTGGTTGGCCATCTCACTAACATTACATGTATGAATCACTTGCATCTAGTCAATCCCGTGATCATAAGCATGCTTGGATCAAATCTACATATTTGTCTTCTTAGTCGAATGTCATTATGTGGAAGGAAATGTGACCCTTAAAGCCTTTGGTAGGTGCGACCTTGGAATGCGTTAGAGATAGTCATCCTTGTCGCATTCGCAATTTAAGAGATGTTCGAGAGATGCTCTTACTATATTTATGGTCTTCATGTCTATGAACTTTGCATATATATGTGTGTAATCCCTTGTTGTAGATTAATATGAGCATTGTGTAGCCATGTCCATGAGTTTCTCCTCATTTACCATCTTCAAAGCTCTTCCTTGTGTGGTATTGTCTTTTGAGTACCAATTATATTAATAATTAGATATTGTTTAAGTGTTTATGTCTTTTGTTCTTGTTTGGTATTGTGATTAGGTTAAAACACACCCTCTCCTTATTGTTCGTTTAGATATTTCACTCATCTTTCATCGTGGTACTTGCATTGTCCAATTTCTATTCCATTTCCCTATGGATCGACCTCATATCATCATATCTACAATCATATGCTTATATACTTGTAGGCATGACACGAGTTTTATAAATATTGAAATGAATCTTAGAGGTGAAAAAGTCTCTATCAAGTTTGTAGAGTGTATAACCAGTCTCATGCCCCGTCATGAAGAGTGAACGGGAATGAGACAAGCCGCACATATTGTTTCTGTCCCCCATCCGTGGGTTGAGTCTGACACACCATCTCGAAATCTTGAATATGCCTCTGAGGGTCTTCTCCAGTCATCCCATAGTATTTGGGCAAGATTTGGATGAAACTTGCCTTCCACTCCCAGCTTCCAGCAATGGCTGGGAGTGTTATGCCCATGGGACGTAAATTCATGTTAGTTGGAAAGACTAACTGCCTCAATGTTCTTCCTTCTTCTTCAGCCATCGGGGCTAACCTTGGTTCGTTCCTCTCCAGTTGTGCTCTTTCTTGCTCCAGATTTCTTTCAAGAGCAAGTCTCTCTACTTGTTGTGCCCTTCGTGCTTCTGCTCTCCTCCTCCTTAGAGTTTTCTCAGGTTCTGGATCGTACATGAAATCTCCTTCAGAGGTATTGTGCATCCACCAGCCAGACAAACAAGTTGGGAAAATAGAATTTCAAGAACCAGCTCCCCGGCAACAGTGCCAATTCTGACGCGCGGTCGTTTCGCGGTCAGAATAATTCTCAAGAGAGAGATATCCTTATGCCCACAGCAAGGCGTAGCAAGCTCATGTGAGTAAGGGTCGATCCCACGATGAGTTACGAATTCTATCTTCCAGTGTCACTTTTCTAAAAGGTTTGAGGATTGTTATGATCTTCGTACTTGTATGTAAAGACTGTAAACTAAAATAACAAAGCAAAATAAAAGACAATAAAATATTAATGGTAAAAGTATTCCGGATTAAAACTCAGATTTCGAACTTAACAAACACATGATCGATCATGGGCACGCTGATCACTTATGCAAATCTAATTACCTGGTTATAGGCAACGGATCTCTCACACTTACCCAATCTATCCTTTCAGTTTAGCATAGAGTTGATCTCTCATCTCCTAAATCCTAACTCGTTACCCAACCTCAATCTCTCATATGATTGTAAGCCACAAAGCAGCATTATGATCTAGACAGACCCAGATTTACCTAGACAAAGATCTCTCTTATGCCCTCAGTACCCGTGATGCATCACATCCCTTTATGACCAACACACAACTATGATTCATTGACCATTTATAGAGGTAGTGAACGCAATTCTAATTAACGAGTGATCAGCCACAATTAACTAGCTTAGCCCACTGTATAATGTAACAAAGAAAACGATTACACGACGGAACCAAATTCACACAGTTTATGCCCATAAGCCTCACGGTTCTTACGTGTTCATTAAGTTCTTATCCTTGTTCAATCCGGAATAACGAGTCTAGCCACTCATGCTAGACTTAGAACAACAAAAATAATAATTAAAAGAATTGAAACAACACACAATATAAATGAAAAAACTTACTTATATTAAAGAGCAAAATAAATCCAACACCAATGCTGGATTGAGGAACATAAACTGGAAATCCTAACTGCCTGCGGGCATAAGACCCAAGAGAAAATGCAAAAAGTAAAAATAAAGCAAACTAAATTAAAGTGTTATAGTGTGTAAAAAGATTGTTTGTTTACTGCCATGCATCTACTTATATAGGAGCTCAAAGACACAAAGTAAATTCCCCACAGGCCGGGGGATCTTCAGCCCAGTCCACAGCCACCGTGCCCACGTCTTTCCATATCTAGAAGATTCTTTCCTTATTTAGAAGATTTTAAGTCACAGATTATGTACTCGTCGTGCCCTAGTATCGCCGACATAGCAACTTTCCTTGTAGAGCCGATCCTCCTTCTAGAAGATCTCACTGTCATTCGGCGGCTCTTCTTTCCTTAGGCGGCTAGGGTGCAGTGCTCCTACTTCAGCTGATTGCGGTTACTCTTATGCCCTCATCTCCTCTCCCTCACTCCAATCACTCTGGGGTTGTTGTGGGCACGATCACAAACTTCTCCTTCAGCTTCTGCTGGAATGGTGGGTGATTTCCGCCAGGCTCGAGAGAGAGCTTTCCGCTGAGAAGTTGTTGCCCATCTTGGTATCATTGGCACCATTGTGCCCTCCAAAAAAGATTCTCCTACCACCTGCCTACCCTTGTGCCCATTCTGGCTATTTCCGACTCAAAAAACACAAAAAAAGGACAAAAGAACGAGAAAAAGACACAAAAATACGAGAGAAATTGGACTTGTCAATGGGCCCAAAAGAAGTAAAAGATTTTGCCGATATGGGAAGGGCTTCTGCGATTTTCTTCCCATATGCTGTTAGTTAATATTGGATATTTCTAAAATTTTACAAAGCTTTCTCATAAAACCCCACTGAGTGATTTAGTACTCACGCCCTCTTTTTCAAATGTTTTTCAGGTTGAGATGGAGAGATGGATGGTGGTTGTGGAGTGGGTTGGCTGCTGAGGTTATGAAATAATACCATTATTCCCACTATGTTTCTTACTACTATGATGAATTTTGGTATTTTGTTGTTTAAGTTTTCATAAGATTTCGCTACTCTGTTGTGAACCACTGTTGACTTTCTAGTTAGCATATTTCATATGTTTAACTGCAATTAATCCAAGGAAAATTCCCACCTTTTGATATGCATATTGTTAATTTGTTTTTCGCCTATGAAGAGGCTTTACTTTTCAAGCATGTTGATTCTGCTTATTTCCAGTTGACCTATAGCAAATCTTAAGTTGTTTTCTTGTTTCCGTCCTACGAATAGGACAGTATTATTTAGTTGTCCCTGACCTATTGATGGGTCTTAGCTGTTGTAACCTATGAAGAGGTTTTGTTTATTTAAAAAGTCAGATCTTTATTGGATTCTGTTAAAATTTGATTAGCCTATGAAAAGGCTTTCTTTTGACTTAATTGAACCCTCTGACTCCTTTGACACGTTGAAAATGTGGATTTCTTCCTATTATAAGGTGAAACTGCCTAAATTTTTGAGGCGCTGACTTATTTCGATTCTAGAAACATCCCCTGGATTTCTAATTAAACCACCATTTTCTTTCTATTTTTACACGTAACATCCCGTCCTAATTCTCGAGACCGGGTTGTTACAGATGGTATTAGAGCAGGATTGCAACTCTACAGATCTGTCTCTTATTAATGATTGATTGAATTTTATGTGAATATTGAATTGTTCAAAGGTATTAATCAGCATAGCTCACCATCACCCTCGCATCTTCAACAAAATTAAGGTATGATTGAGTTAAAGTATTTTGATTATATTTGGTATAACTTTTGAAGTACAGTATAAGGAGAAAATTTTTTAGTAAGGCAAGGTTAGTCAATTTTTCTTTAATAAAAATTGAAGATTATTTCTTTATGAAAGAAATTTTTGGTTATACCAAGGTTTAAGGTGGAACTTATTAAAGTAAGTTCTAGATCAATAATTTTGTGAAGAGTTTTGAGTCATTACGGACTCGAGCATGCAGTAAATCTTTTCAGAATATTATTTTCTGTAGATACTTAAAATATTTCGATCATTTTGGATCGGCAAAATTTTTAGGAAAGTTATAAAGTTTGAGAGGTGATTTAAAAATCTTCTTTGTAATAAAGATTTGTCTACTGCCCATAAGGAAAGGATTTGAGGATGTGTTGAGGACAAATGAGGCATAGAGAATATAGTCACAACATAGACTATAGCAAGCTTGAATTAAGGAGAATTCTAGGATTTCCTTTACGTTCTCTTAAGAACCTAGATTGAATAAGTTCCCTTTCAAGGAGCTAGAGTTTAATTCAATTGTTCGAAACAACATTTTATCACAAGTGTGTTTGTGAGAAGGTTAAAGAGTTCCAAGATTCCAGTAGAATCAAGAACGAGGTTATGCTGCTTTTACTTCACGCCAGAATTAAGGAAATGAGTAGTCGACTTAAAGATTAGTTATGAGATTGTGGATCTACTGCAAGTTCGAGGAAACTCTACGCCAGCTTTCAGCTTAAGTGTGTTTGTGAGAAGGTTAAAGAGTTCTAAGATTCCAGTAGAATCAAGAACGAGGTTATGCTGCTTTGAGTTCACGCCAGAAGTAAGGAAATGAGTAGTCGACTTAAAGATTAGTTATGAGATTGTGGATCTACTGCAAGTTTGAGGAAACTCTACGCTAGCTTTCAGCTTAAGAGTCGTGTCTAACGATCCAGTTGTACTTACAAGGAATGAAGATTCATCCCCCTAATGAAAGCTCTTCAATTCAAGGAATGGACATTCGAGGTCATGTCACGTTCCATGCCCAGGATTTGTCGCTTGTATAAAGTCGATTCTTAGAATGAAGGTAAAGATGGTCGTCACGACTGCAGCCAAAATAATTTAGAGTTATGTCTGCCAGTATTCTACTAAGCTTCCAAGAGGCGTTAAAGTCAAACTATGATGCAACCAAAGTCCAGCTGACTCATGCTATTCCATAGCAACCTCGTAAAGATGAAAGTGCATGATGTTCCAGAGAAAAGAGAGAACCCGTAGAAGATCATCAAGAAGATAAATCTAGTGGTTGGTAGATCGAGAATTTCAGTATGATAGGAAGTTTTGACAAATCTATTTGTTCATTCTCATGTTGATTGGATCGCCCTTCAATAACTTCACATTTATTATCTAAAACTCCTTGATTAAATCCTCTTGGATAATTTTAATCTTTTGATGATACTCCTTGATCATCAAGAATCAGTAATAGCACTTTCTTGTTAGGCTATGCTAACACCCTTGTGAAAATATTCAGCATGGTTCTCAGTTACTAAGAGTTGATTTTCTTCCGTTATTCATGTGATGTGCGAGAACCCTTCGAGTTTATAAGTCCTCTGAAAAGGAAATATCTTTTAACTAACCTAGTGTTAGATCTCTTCCATTTTTTGAATATGTTAAGGAATTATTAAAGCCCTCACTCAGAGGCCCTTATTTTCTTTTACTCTCACTCATAGAACTCGAGTGTGGGTCCTCAAATATAAGAGAGAGTATATAGCAGTATTCCTCTGTATATTGTCGGAAGAACACGTGATAGTATTTCCTAATGGGGAATGGAATTAAAGCAGTGCCAGTTAAAGTCTAGACGTACAATCTTTATGCATGCAAGTGATGGTGATCACCAGCAGGAGCCATAAAGTTAGACTACCGTCTTGAAGAAAAGGGATGACTACAATGAAGAATTTAAGATTAAGGTGCATCATGAATACATTTCTAGTAAGCTCCAAGAAGATGAGAAAGTCGAACCTCGAGAAATTAAAGAAAAAGATAAAGCATGGTTTCGAAACCGATAGAACGTACAAGGCAACTATCCTAAGAGGTGCCCATTCGAATGCAAAATCATAAGGAGCTCATATGAAGCAATGTATTGAGATAGCTCTCAAAAGGGAGAAAAGATGGTGATGTAACCCGAACAATTTATACAGGATACAAGAGATGCGCGGAAGACTTCTAGATCGAACACGTCAACTATGGAATGATTCAACCCTACTTAATGACTCAAATTAACACAAATAAACTGAATTAAACAAAAATACAAATGGAATTAATAACAAACTAATCTAGACCTAATTACGATACCAAGACAATGACACAAAATTAGCACACAAATCCAAAGGTGAGGGGGATATTTTGGATGTGGGTTATGGCTGAGAATTTGGTGTATTTTGGACATGAGTCTATGGATAGGAATGGCTAAGGAAGATAGGATATGATAACGATTAGAATAACTTACGAAATACGAAGTAGAACACAATGAACGGGGCTTGAATTGATCTTGAGCATGGCTTGAATGAAGCTGGATGGTTGAAGGTGTCACGGACGGATTGATGATGGTGAAAGACGTCATTGATGGTGGCGTTGGTGATAGTATTGTTGAATTGCAACCCGATTAATCCCCGGCGTATCTTGTACGATGAAAACGAATCTCAAAGTTGTTCTTCGGTTAGCGAGTTCCCAATAATCCCTTGATGTATATTAAGCAGTTCCCTTTATATAAGACTTAAAGATGCTACCCTCTAAGAATGGTGATTTATGACTAAATCAACAAAAGTGATGTTTGATCAACCTAAGGATCATGAGATAATTGAGAAAATAACTCTTTATTTCATGCAACATCTAAAGAAAATAATATTCATGGATCCCTTATTTATACATAAGAGGGTACAAAATTAATCCTAAAAAAATAATAAAAAAGCTTGTCCAAATCAGACTAGAAGAACTGCCTAAACTAGAATTCTATACAAGGTAGAAAATTACCTTATGTAAAATTCTAGTCACACCTAATTAAATAAGAACGAAAAATACATCAATAAAATAATAAAAACTGATCTAAATAAATAAATACTATAGTCTATAATAATACTATAGTCTAATAAAATCAGCCTCTTAATTAAATTAACTAAGGGGGACAAAAACTCCATGCAACTCGTCTATACAACGTGAATCTGCCATGCATACACAACTTGATGAGTTCTATCTTCATGCATTGCTATTCAGATCTCGATCTCCAATCTTTAATTTTGAACAACATGACAATCTTCAAATCCTTTAATGGTAGCTTTGGATGGACCGATTTAATGCTTGTCATGGTCTCATCATTCCCCTCTTCTTGAAAAGAATTCATCCTCGAATTCGAACGGTCTAGATCGAAAACAAACATGAACTGATCATCAAGCTCCTTTTGTGGCTCATCATTACCATGTATCACATCTTTGGCAACCTATAGAATAATGACATTGAAAGTACATGGTTGACAAAAATTGTTAGAAATCAGCGGCTTCTCCATGCTAGGTTGATCGAGCTCCTTATGATCTTCAACCACTTCAAAGTTGATCTCACTCTCCACCTCTTTTTCTTCTTCACTCAAAGGTTGATCCGCTTGTAATATAAATTCTTCATGAACTAAATCCTCTAGACTGTGCTCTTCATCAACCTTCTCCTCTTCTCCAATGATTTCACAAGTAGCAACATCTATCAATTCTTCAACAGGTGCTTCAATTACAATTGTTACCTTGACATTGATCTCCACTTTTTCTTCCTTGACTTCAGCAACTATCTCCTCAGATGTGGCGTCGGTTAAGGGTTGTTTTAACTAGACTTTATGGATTTGACTCGGTGCAATAATGTGAGGTTGAACTGGTAACAATGGTCGACTGAACAGATGAAGTAGACTGGGCAGGTGGTGTCGGAGTAGCAACGGGCAACCGGATTATTGGTGAGGGTGGTGCATATACGGGTCTTGCAACGAAAGGCCTATAGCTGGACTGGGGAACGATTTGCGTGTATCGCTGCATGTACTGATCCACAAACTTGACCATTAAATCCAGCTTGTCAAATATTGACCGTGTATGAGTCTCCATGCTTTTGGAAAATACTTCACAAGGATCCATCGCACCCCAGGTGGGAAACGACCTGACCTGAGTGTATTGTTTGAATTCATGATAGCCTGCAAAACGAACAAATATGAAAGAAAAATAAGGTATAGGACCTCACAATTCCTCACAATCACTCATATTTTCTCTCTAAATTTTACTGCTCGTGTATGTCTCTCAAGTAGTGAGTTTTGTGCGGCTCGTCATTCCACTTTCGGAATGGTATTATGGAGAAAAATCGGAATTCTAGAACAAAATTGACAGAGAAAAGATGAATACCGGATGTATTAGGGTGAACTACAAATTTTCAAATCCTATAGGGTGATGGACGTGTATTTGAGAAGGAAAGAAAAGAATAAGACATATTTTTGAAGTCCTAAATAGTGTAGGAGATCTAAAAATAAATCCCAAAGGTCAAAGGAAATGAATAGAAAAGAAAAGGAAATAAAAAGATAGGAAGGAAAGAAGGTGATTTGGATATGTGTACCTCTAGTGTGACACAATCTAAATACCTTAATTAGATTAGACTATAGATGGAAAGAATCAAAAATAAATTACAACTCAATTAAAAACTACCAAAAATAAAATACTACTTATAAGGAAAGAACCAAAAATAAAACAAGACTCACAAGGTAACTAACTACCAACTACGAACTAGTACTAAAAGGAAAGTACGAAAAATAAAATAGAACTCAAAAGGTAAATCAAGAATCAAATCGGATTTTCTTCTTTTTTTATCGTTTTTTTTTTAACTTTCGGTCTCTCTCTCTCTCCTTTTTTTTATTGAGCCTTTTTTTTTAACCGAAAAATGTCTCTTTTGTTTTATTCGATTTTTTTTTCAATGAACTACTAGTATATTACAACTCGATAGACACATAAACGTAACGTAAGCAATAAATTGACACGTAGGATTGAACCATGACGAGCAGAGCTGACCTGGCTCTAATGCTAAATTTATGATGTAACCCGGACAATTTGTACAACATACAAGAGACGCGCGGAAGACTTCTAGATCGAACACGTCAACTATGAAAGGAGTCAACCCTACTTAATGACTCAACTTAACACAAATAAACTGAATTAAACAAAAATACAACTCGAATTAATAACAAACTAATCTAGACCTAATTACGATACCAAGACGATGACATCAAATTAGCACACAAATCCAAAGGTGAGGGGACTATTTTTGATGTGGGTTATGGCTGGGAATTTGGTGTATTTTGGACGTGAGTCTATGGATAAGAATGGCCATAGAAGATAGGATATGATAACGATTAGAATAACTTACGGAATACGAAGTTGAACACGATGAACAGGGCTTGAATTGATCTTGAGCACGGCTTGAATGAAGTTGGATGGTTGAAAGTGTCACGGATGAATTGATGATGGTGAAGGACGTCGTTGATGGTGGCGTTGATGATAGTGTTGTTGAATTGCAACCCGATTAATCCCCGGCGTATCTTGTACGATGAAAACGAATCTCAAAGTTGTTCTTCGGTTAGCGAGTTCCCAATAATCCCTTGATGTATATTAAGCAGTTCCCTTTATATAAGACTTAAAGATGCTACCCTCTAAGAATGGTGATTTATGACTAAATCAACAAAAGTGATGTTTGATCAACCTAAGGATCGTGAGACAATTGAGAAAATAACTCTTTATTTCAAGCAATGTCTAAAGAAAATAAAATTCATGGATCCCTTATTTATACATAAGGGGGCATGAAATTAATCCTAAAAAAATAATAAAAAAAGGTTGTCCAAATTGGACTAGAAGAACTGCCTAAAGTAGAATTCTATACAAGGTAGGAAATTACCTTAAATAAAATTCTAGTCACACCTAATTAAATAAGAACGAAAAATACATCAATAAAATAATAAAAACTGATCTAAATAAATAAATACTATAGGCTAAAATAATACTATAGTCTAATAAAAGCAGCCCCTTAATTAAATTAACTAAGGGGGACGAAAACTCCATGCAACTCGTCTATGCAATGTGAATCTACCATGCATGCACAACTTGATGAGTTCTATCTTTATGCATTGATTTTCAAATCTTGATCTCCAATCTTTAATATTGAACAACATGACAATCTTCAAATCCTTTAATGGCAGCTTTAGATGGACCGATTTGATGCTTGTCATGGTTTCATCAGATGGCAAATGCTCAAGCTTTCAGAAGAAAAAGTAGAACGATTATAGATGCTTTAAAGAAGTATTTAATGAAGAAAAGAGATAGTTCTGTGTGAGGATTAATTCATAAAGAAAGGTCTCAGGCTATTCTTAGCCGTACGGTTTATAGTTGTAAAACTAGTAAAGGTTTTTGAACCAATATGGTTCCAGTAAGACTGTAGATTTTTGAAGAAGTATCCAGATCTCCATTTAAGGGAAAGTAAATTTCGGGATGAAATTTCTTTAAGAGGGGTAGGAGATAACGCCCTAGATTATTGAATCAGGATTAGAGAATTCTTTAGCGTAATGAAAGAAATGAGGAAGAGATTTAATAAGGTTTAATGAAAGTCAGATGTAAGTCACGACTTTAGAGCCCATTTTTCGTGGAATCGTCTTTTCAACAATTTTGATTCTAACTTTATTTTGACCAATTGTGGTCTTGTTGGAAAGGTATTGACCTAAATAGTGTGTCGGTATTTTTGAAATTTTAATCTGAGGTCATTTGAGGTCCCGGTGATGAAAATGGTATTAAGAAAGCAAATGAATAGTAATTTCCGCGTGTGTTCGTGTTTTGAAAAATTTATAAAATCCTCCTCATTTATTCGAGACTTGTTCTGTCAAGCCTATCTTATGGGAAATGACCCAAGGAATTCGTTCACATTCACGAATTGCTAATCCGAGGTCAATCGAACGCTCGGGAGCAAAATCTGTCAGTCTAAATGAATAGTAAAACTAATTTTTGAAAAGAGAATCTTTTCTTGTTTCTCTTCAGACGACCTCTTCTTCATCCCGAGTCGGGTTAGTTCAATAGTACTCGAGCCAATGAGTCTTTCGATATTTTTGGATTTCGTGCCTGAGGTCGTGTAAAACCCTAGATTTTTGAATTATGATCAGAGGATTCTAAATAGTAATTAATTAGTTAAGGAAGAAATTTAAATAAGGTTTAAGTGAAGTTAGAGGTTAGTCACGACTTTAGGAGTCAGTTTTTGTGAAATCGTCTTTTCGAAAATTTTGATCATAACTCTGTTTTGGTCGAACTTCATCTCGTTAGAAAGGTTTTAACTCAAGGAGTGTGCCGGTGTTCCCGGAATTTTATTCTGAATTCATTTTAGTTCCCGATGATGAAAAATGTATTTAAAGGGTGAATGAATAGTAACTTTTGCGTGCGTTCGTGTTTTGAGAAATTTACGAAATCCTCCTTGTTGATCCGAGTCTCATTCTGTTAGGCCTTTTTTATGGGAAATGACTCAAGGAATCCTTTCGCATTCACGGATTTCCATTCTGAGACATATATGTAATCAACATAGTTTTTCGACAGAAACCAGTATGCTCACAGACATATTTCAAAACAAGTTTGCTATCACCATAGCAACAGAGTACGCAATCAGCATAGTTAATCAAAGTATGCTATCCGCATAATAATCAATCTTTCGAGGAATTCCGGTCAACACGGCGAATCCTAATCTTTCATTTTTAGACAGACTTAACATTTCAACAAATAATGTAAACTTTTAAAAACTAAAATTTGCATAAAAACATGCGTACCTTTTAAGCTGTTGCGTGAGTGACGAGCTGAGGGCTTATATAATATCACACGGAATTTCAATGAAAGACGAAATAAGACCCAGCAGGTCTGCAGAGTTGCAAACCTGGCTCTGATACCACTTTGTAGTGCCCCGATCCCGAAAGATCGTGGAAATGGACACCATGGGGGTTGGAATTAAGAAGCAGGAAAGAAAGGGGTAATTTAATTAACGACGGGGTGATAATCTAAAAATGATTAATGTTTAGAATAAAATTTAACAACCGAGTATGCCAAAGATAGGTTATGCCTTCCGAAAAATTAGACAGCATAACCTCTGTAACTAGAGTGAATCCCCGTTTATAACGGCTTATAAGAGAAGAATGGAAGCTGTAACAATTCAATAAGCTCTTTCATAGGCCAAACGGAAACAAATAACCAGATACCAACAATCAATAGACCCATTCATAGGTCGATATAAGAAACAGACACCAATATGCTGAACAAATGAAGCCCTTCCATAGGCCAAAATGAATGATCAAATAGACATAACGAAAGACGGGCTTCCTCCCCTTGGAATAATTATGTAGCTAAGCATATGATACATGTTAACTAGGAAGTCAACAAATGTTCAGAATCAAAGAAGCAGAATCATATCAACAGAATATTCAGATCAGAGTTCTTAGCATTTAGCAAAAGAATATCATAAGTACAAAAGCTCAATTCTTAATAGAATACTAACAAAAAAGGACAACGGAAAAATATGTAAATCATAATAGCCCATATCTCAGCATCGTCACCTCCACGCTCCAGCCTACTTACCTGAAAAATATTTGGAAATATTTGGGCTGAGTACTAATGCACTCAGTGGGCAAGTTTTGACAATTCAAGTTATGCAAATCATTTTGTTAAAGTAATCTATCTGTGTTCATGCAGGTAGTGAAGCTTAGGAGGTTTAAAAGTTGGAAGCAACCTAAGTTCACCAAAACATTTTATCGTGAAGCGCTTAAGAGTATAACCCGTCACTGCCCGCAACCCAAACTACATCACCAGCGCATAACGTTGAGTATGGCCATAGTATACCCAAAGAGTATAACCAATAAGTGTTTCATTTTAGTCTCACCGACAAGGAGTAGGGCAGGACAAATAATGCATGCATACTGTAGATACTCACATTGACACAACGCTGGTATATGAGACTCCGACAACATACAGTAGCACGTAAATATTTAACACAGATAGTCACATATGCAATTTTAACAAAGCAGAGCTTAATAACTCGAAAGATACAATTTGCAAAGATATAGTATGACCCACCTTTCTCGGGATTCTAAAAATCTAACTTCTGAAGAATCAACCCAGATACTCTTTCTCTAGCTCAGCTGGTACTACAGAAGGTAAACTTCAACTCAGGATAATCGCTATATTTTCGGGAATTAGTCTACTATAAACGGAACTCTTATTAATTCGATTCTATTCTAAAATAGATTGCGCAACTCTAGAGACCTTGAATAATCTCGATAAAGAAGGAAATAAATTTCAAAACGTTATTCTTTTTCCTTACTGGGATCAACTGATTTGAGAGGTATCTTTCCAAAACTTGTCATTTATCCAAAGTTTACCAGATCTACACCACAACACTTTTTTAACCGCTCAGAAATTACGAAAATATTCAGGGATGATACTATATATGCCAAGACTAAAGAATGAGAATTTTTAGAATTTTTCGATAATACATGCTCCCGATATAAAAATAACTGTCTACTTTAAATAATTGAAATTATTCAAAACACGCAATGAGATCGCGAAACTTGGCAAGCTTATAGGAAATAATATTTGGAGCAACTTTCGAGAAGAAACATTTTCGATTTGACGACCCAAAATGGGTGAAACGGGAGTTTCGGTAACAATATTCACAGATTTTAGCTGAAAATGTATCGGTCTTGATTGACCTCGATACTCGTTGGATTTTCGCTCAAAAGTACAATTTTTGATAGTGCAGAAAATAAGGAATTTAATGGTATAATAAGATCAAAGATCATATGGCTAGAACATAAATTCGAACTGGGCAGATTTATAATATAATATTCGGATCCGGATTTCAAACGACGAGAAATCAAAAATCTATTCCGGTTAACTATAAGATCCAAATGATCAAAGACTATTTATAAAAAGAAGATTTCTAATACGACTATCCAGGAAGAGTAGATCTGAGATTTACATAAAATGAAAATGGGGCAAAATACCGAAAACTCACAACATCAAAAATCGGAATCGGTAGAATTAAAGATAATCGAAATATAAACATATTTAGAACTTGAAATTTCTAAATTCATCAGTCCGAATGACCAGAATCGGAGAAAGTACCTTCTCCGAGGAATTGGTGGCGGTCACGATGATTTTCCATCGTGATCATCCTTCGTGTCATCATTTCAATCATGTATTCGTGATCTACGCGTTGACACCTTCAAAATGACTATTTCAGAATTGAAATAGGAAACTAGAGTCGTACATTCTCTAGAAGCTGCTCGACGTTTCGATTTTGAAAATGAATGAAAAATGAAACTTTAAGCTCCTATTTATAGAGGAAAAATAAATAGGATAATAACGAATAAAAGGAAGAGGATAATGATGGAAAAAGAAAAGGATAATTACGAATAAGATAATCTTTTGAAAAAGAAATTGGATAATGACGGATGTGCCTTTTCTATTAAATTTATTATTTTCCAACTTAAAGTTGTGCCAAGAGTTCATTTGACTCGAAATTTGAAATTTCAAAGGTTGGCATGATTCTTGAAACATTTTCTATCAACCCGAGAAAAATATCATAACATATTTTTAAGGCAATTTTTAACCAAATTAAATTTAACAGACTTCCCTGGCTGCGATTTTCCTTTATTTGAGTCCTTTAATGACCCAACTTATTTTCTAACTTACCAGAGGGTAACATAAGTTGAATAAAATCTTCTAAAATATTTTGGGGTATTACATTCTACCCCCCTTAAATAAATTTCGCCCCGAAATTTCCATATCTTGAGAAGAAGTATCAAAGTACATCCTCAGCGTTCAAAACCTCAATTTTTGTACTTGCAGCCTAGAAGCGATAAGGGTCTCCTATTCTTTAGGTTGATTCTCAACTTTTAGCCCTCTTTCCGCTTTCTTCTTGGTTAAATACTTCTTTGAAGAGTCTATACTCACTCTTCTTTTCCACGCTGATTTATCTTTCAGAAAGCCTAAACGTTCGCCACCTTTCTCTATCCTTTATGAGAGCTATCACAATGCACCGACTTCATATAATCTCCCCATGATTCGAATGAGCACGCCCTTGGACGGTTGCATTACAAATTCTATCAGGTTCAAACTGTGTTTTATCTCCTTTCTTAAAATTTTGAGATTCAACGTTCACGTCTTCTTGAAGCATGCTTGAATCGTACTTCTGATACAACTTAGTCTTATTTTCATCATTATACTCTTCTCTTTTCTTTAAAGTGGTAATCCGACTGTCTGGTTCCCGCTAGTGATCACCTTCGCTTGCATGCATAATAAGAATCGCATGTCTAGACTTTAACTGTAAGCTCGAAACTTGCTTGTTGACATCCATTGATCATCTTAAATGTTACGAACTGAGAAATTACTTTAGAAATGTACTTTCGACTTTGGAGAACACTAACTGATACTGTTTCGGTTCCATTCGTCATTATGGAATACTATCATTCGCTCTCCTGACAATATACTTAAATGAATACTTCTATAAGCTCTCTCTTCTATTTGAAGACTCACACTTAAGTTCTATGAGTGAGATTAAAATAAATCAAACACCTATGACTGAGAACTTTATCTGATCAACAAAAGCTGGAAGAGAGATATAACACTAGATTATTTATTCCAAAAATATTTCCTTTTTAGAGGATTTATAACTCGAAGGGTTCTCACATTTTACAAGGATATATAAGAATAACAAAAGAAAATCAACGCTTAAGAGCTGAGAACCGTGCTGAAATATTTTCATAAAGGCGTCAGCATAGCCTAACAAGTAAATGCCATTGTTGTTCTTGATGATCAAAGAAGTATCATCCAAAAGATTTCAAATTGTCCAAGAGGATAAAATCAACGAATCCCAAATGGTATAAATGGAGAATTTCAAATGATATGAAGCTGTTGAAGGGAAATTGATTCAATTAATAAGAGAATAAATCGATTTCAAAAGAGAATGAATAAATCGATTCTATCAACACGAGAATGAATAAATAGACTCATCAAAACTTCCTATCATAATGAAACTCTCAATCTATCGAACACTAGGTCTATCTTCTTAACGATCTTCTTCGGGTTCTCCTTTCTTCTTTCTTAAGCTTCACTCATCTTGTTTGTTTGCTTTTTTTACAAGGTTGCTACGATAAAGCACGAGTCGGCTAGACTTTGCACTGGCTGGAAAAACGACATCTCGGGAATCATTTTCTACCCATCGGAAGGATACGAGAGAACGACTTGATCTATGATACCTCCTAGACTCAAAATAGTTTCACTTAACTTCTCCTGGAAGCTGAGTAGAACACTGACAAACATATCTTTAAATTAATTTGGTAGCAATCATGATGACCATCTTTACCCTCATTCTAAAAATTGATCTAAAGCAAGCTACAAATCTTGGGAATGAAAAACGCCAGGGCCTCGATTAGCCATCCACTGAGGTGAAGAGCTTTCTCTTGGAGGAACGAATCTTTATTCCCTGTAATCGCAACAGGATCGTTAAACATGACTCCTAAGTTGAAAGCTTGCGTAGGGATTTCTTGAACGTGTAATAGATCTACAATCTGATAACTAGCCTATAAATCGATTACTCATTTCCTTATTTCTGGTTCGTAGTCAAAGCTTTGTAATCTCATCTCCACAGAGAGGTATAAAAGGCGGTGATCGGTCTACCTCAATATTTCGCTCAGGTGACAATTCTGATGTTGAACCTTGTCTGTAGCAGCCATCATCATTTAACATATCTACCCACGAAAATTCACAGTCTCCACATAGATCGTTGACTTATGTTTTTATTTTCAAAATATTTTATTCCTTAATGTGTCCATCTTCCTAGTAACAACGCAAATTCTTGGTCAACTTTAACACAGCTCAATCTGAAAGACTTCTTCTAACCGGATGTTGACCCCCATAGAGTAGGTTATTTCCCCAACGAACTCAAATACCGAAACGATCTCTTTCTTGGTATACATACAAAATCTCATAATCCGCTCATCGTGATATACATGTGGCAATTATTCTGAGCCGTAAGTTTATGTTCAGTCATCAAAATGAAACATTTCCTCAGTCAAACTATGTTCTCAACAATCTCATTAGTGTTTACAAATTCAGCCTAAGTTCATCAACTATAGGCTAAGTTAATCTTACATTCTCCCACTTTCAAGTTCTTGTACTCATCCAAGAGTATGAACAATAAACACATTCCAGCTATCAAGGTTTACAATATGCATTCCACACGTTCCCAACATCACAAGTATGCACAAGGCATATATAAACAAGTTCATACATATATGTAATCAACATAGTTTTTCGACAGAAACCAGTATGCTCACAGACATATTTCAAAACCAGTTTGCTATCACCATAGCAACAGAGTACGCAATCAGCATAGTTAATCAGAGTATGCTATCCGCATAATAATCAATCTTTCGAGGAATTCCCGTCAACACGGTGAATCCTAATCTTTCATTTTTAGACAGACTTAACATTTCAACAAATAATGTAAACTTTTAAAAACTAAAATTTGCATAAAAACATGCGTACCTTTTAAGCTGTTGCGTGAGTGACGAGCTGAGGGCTTATATAATATCACACGGAATTTCAATAAAAGACGAAATAAGACCCAGCAGGTCTGCAGAGTTGCAAACCTGGCTCTGATACCACTTTGTACTGCCCCGATCCCGAAAGATCGTGGAAATGAACACCACGGGGGTTGGAATTAAGAAGCAGGAAAGAAAGGGGTAATTTAATTAACGACGGGGTGATAATCTAAATATGATTAATGTTTAGAATAAAATTTAACAACCGAGTATGCCAAAGATAGGTTATGCCTTCCGAAAAATTAGACAGCATAACCTCTGTAACTAGAGTGAATCCCCGTTTATAACGGCTTATAAGAGAAGAATGGAAGCTGTAACAATTCAATAAGCTCTTTCATAGGCCAAACGGAAACAAATAACCAGATACCAACAATCAATAGACCCATTCATAGGTCGATATAAGAAACAGACACCAATATGCTGAACAAATGAAGCCCTTCCATAGGCCAAAATGAATGATCAAATAGACATAACGAAAGATAGGCTTCCTCCCCTTGGAATAATTATGTAGCTAAGCATATGATACATGTTAACTAGGAAGTCAACAAATGTTCAGAATCAAAGAAGCAGAATCATATCAACAGAATATTAAGATCAGAGTTCTTAGCATTTAGCAAAAGAATATCATAAGTACAAAAGCTCAATTCTTAATAGAATACTAACAAAAAAGGACAACGGAAAAATATGTAAATCATAATAGCCCATATCTCAACATCGTCACCTCCACGCTCCAGCCTACTTACCTGAAAAATATTTGGAAATATTTGGGCTGAGTACTAATGCACTCAGTGGGCAAGTTTTGACAATTCAAGTTATGCAAATCATTTTGTTAAAGTAATCTATCTGTGTTCATGCAGGTAGTGAAGCTTAGGAGGTTTAAAAAAGCAACCTAAGTTCACCAAAACATTTTATCGTGAAGCGCTTAAGAGTATAACCCGTCACTGCCCGCAACCCAAACTACATCACCAGCGCATAACGTTGAGTATGGCCATAGTATACCCAAAGAGTATAACCAATAAGTGTTTCATTTTAGTCTCACCGACAAGGAGTAGGGCAGGACAAATAATGCATGCATACTATAGCTACTCACATTGACACAACGCTGGTATATGAGACTCCGACAACATACAGTAGCACGTAAATATTTAACACAGATAGTCACATATGCAATTTTAACAAAGCAGAGCTTAATAACTCGAAAGATACAATTTGCAAAGATATAGTATAACCCACCTTTCTCGGGATTCTGAAAATCTAACTTCTGAAGAATCAACCCAGATACTCTTTCTCTAGCTCAGCTGGTACTACAGAAGGTAAACTTCAACTCAGGATAATCGCTATATTTTCGGGAATTAGTCTACTATAAACGGAACTCTTATTAATTCGATTCTATTCTAAAATAGATTGCGCGACTCTAGAGACCTTGAATAATCTCGATAAAGAAGGAAATAAATTTCAAAACGTTATTCTTGCTTTACTGGGATCAACTGATTTGAGAGATATCTTTCCAAAACTTGTCATTTATCCAAAGTTTACCAGATCTACACCACAACACTTTTTTAACCGCTCAGAAATTACGAAAATATTCAGGGATGATACTATATATGCCAAGACTAAAGAATGAGAATTTTTAGAATTTTTCGATAATACATGCTCCCGGTATAAAAATAACTGTCTACTTTAAATAATTGAAATTATTCAAAACACGCAATGAGATCGCGAAACTTGGCAAGCTTATAGGAAATAATATTTGGAGCAACTTTCGAGAAGAAACATTTTCGATTTGACGACCCAAAATGGGTGAAACGGGAGTTTCGGTAACAATATTCACAGATTTTAGCTGAAAATGTATCGGTCTTGATTGAGCTCGATACTCGTTGGATTTTCGCTCAAAAGTACAATTTTTGATAGTGCAGAAAATAAGGAATTTAATGGTGTAATAAGATCAAAGATCATACGGCTAGAACATAAATTCGAACTGGGCAGATTTATAATATAATATTCGGATCCGGATTTCAAACGATGAGAAATCAAAAATCTATTCCGGTTAACTACAAGATCCAAATGATCAAAGACTATTTATAAAAAGAAGATTTCTAATACGACTATCCAGGAAGAGTAGATCTGAGATTTACATAAAATGAAAATGGGGCAAAATACCGAAAACTCACAACATCAAAAATCGAAATCGGTAGAATTAAAATTAATCGAAATATAAACATATTTAGAACTTGAAATTTCTAAATTCATCGGTCCGAATGACCAGAATCGGAGAAAGTACCTTCTCCGAGGAATTGGTGGCGGTCACGATGATTTTCCATCGTGATCATCATTCGTGTCATCATTTCAATCATGTATTCGTGATCTACGCGTTGACACCTTCAAAATGACTATTTCAGAATTGAAATAGGAAACTAGAGTCGTACATTCTCTAGAAGCTGCTCGACGTTTCGATTTTGAAAATGAATGAAAAATGAAACTTTAAGCTCCTATTTATAGAGGAAAAATAAATAGGATAATAACGAATAAAAGAAAGAGGATAATGATGGAAAAAGAAAAGGATAATTACGAATAAGATAATCTTTTGAAAAAGAAATTGGATAATGACGGATGTGTCTTTTCTATTAAATTTATTATTTTCCAACTTAAAGTTGTGCCAAGAGTTCATTTGAACTCGAAATTTGAAATTTCAAAGGTTGGCATGATTCTTGAAACATTTTCTATCAACCCGAGAAAAATATCATAACATATTTTTAAGGCAATTTTTAACCAAATTAAATTGTACAGACTTCCTTGGCTGCGATTTTCCTTTATTTGAGTCCTTTAATGACCCAACTTATTTTCTAACTTACCAGAGGGTAACATAAGTTGAATAAAATCTTCTAAAATATTTTGGGGTATTACACTCATATACCAGCGCTGTGTCAATGTGAGTAGCTACAGTATGCATGCATTATTTGTCCTGCCCTACTCCTTGTCGGTGAGACCAAAATGAAACACTTATTGGTTATACTCTTTGGGTATACTATGGCCATACTCAACGTTATGCGCTGGTGATGTAGTTTGGGTTGCGGGCAGTGACGGGTTATACTCTTAAGC
Organism: Perilla frutescens; assembly: GCA_026008535.1. Taxonomy (NCBI): domain Eukaryota; kingdom Viridiplantae; phylum Streptophyta; class Magnoliopsida; order Lamiales; family Lamiaceae; genus Perilla; species Perilla frutescens. The sequence goes on along the minus strand of BRKX01000006.1, from coordinate 26,796,231 downwards.
GCTTCACGATAAAATATTTTGGTGAACTTAGGTTGCTTCCAACTTTTAAACCTCCTAAGTTTCACTACCTGCATGAACACAGATAGATTACTTTAATAAAATGATTTGCATAACTTGAATTATAAAACTTGCCCACTGAGTGCATTAGTACTCAGCCCAAATCTTTTCAAACATTTTCAGGTAAGTAGACTGGAGCATGGAGGTGTCGAGGCTAAGATATGGGCTATTATGATCTACATATTTTTCCGTTGTCCCCTTTTATTTAGTATTCTATTAAGAATTGAGTTTCCGCACTTGTGATATTCTTTTGCTAAATGCTAAGAACTCTGATCTTGGTATTTTGTTGATATGATTCTGTTTCTCTGATTCTGAACATCTATTGACTTCCTAATTAACATGTCTCATATGTTTAACCATATAATTATTCTAAGGGAAGGAAGCCTCGTCTTTTGTTATGCCTATATGATCATTCATGTTGGTCTATGGAAGGGCTTCATTTGTTTAGCATATTGGTGACTGTTTCTCTTGTCGGCCTATGAATGGGTCTATTGATTGTTGGTATCTGTTTATTTATTTTCGTTTGGCCTATGAAAGGGCTTATTGAATTGTTAAAGTTTCTATTCTTCTCTTATAAGCCGTTAAAAACGGGGATTTGCCCTAGTTACAGAGGTTATGCTGTCCGATTTCTCATAAGGCATAACCTATCTTTGGTATACTTAGTGATCAAATTTTATTCAAAACATTAATCCTTTTTGCATTAACACCCCGTCATTAATTTAATTACCCCATTTCTTTCCCGCTTCTTAATTCCCACCCCCGTGGCGTCCATTTCCACGATCTTTTGGGATCGGAGCGCTACAATTTACTTTTCATTCTTCATGTTCTTCTTGTTCTTCATTATTACTCATTTACTTTCCGTCTAAAGTTGTATTTCAATTCTTATTGAAGTTCCAAGTTAATAACGTTTAATTGCTCATTTTATTCTTATCGTTATGATTCTCTTCATTATTTCTCATAATTAGTCTCATTTATTCCGTTTAAGTTTTGTTCAAGTTATATTTAAGATTTCATCATTATTTTATGTATTCAAGGAGGATTGTCATGTATATTCCGTCATAATGCCGATTTCTTTTTAAATTCAAAGTATGTTCGTTTCTATGCTTTATTCAGAGTGTTAAGCCTTGTTTTAAGTTTAAAACATCGAAGAAAGGGAGAGGTGACCGAGTAACGCCTCGACCAAAACATCGATCGAAAAATTTCAAGGTTCGTGGGAGTGCACAGATCGTGCAGGAAGGGATCCCTTCTGCACGGCCCGTGCAAAACTCTCTAGAGAGTTTTTTGAAGGAGACGCACGGACCGTGCAAGGATTTCATGGCCTGTGTCAGAAATCTGAGCATTTTCAAATCTCGCCCCTTTAAATAGCACGGTCCGTGCTATGCTTGCAGAGCCCGTGCAGTGCCTCTGCCACATAATTTTATCTTCAATCATGTTCTAAACTCGAATCTTTCAAACCCTCGTGTTTTCTAATGGTTCAAAGTCATGCAATCTATGTTTAAGTCCTAGTTAAGGGTACATAAGTTGGTTATTATTTGATTTCTATTTAGTAGTTAGAATTCTTCGAAGGAGGCCGCTAAGTTGATGATTTGACTTTTTGTAGGAGGAAGTGAGCCTCGTGGGAATTCGGAGAAGGATCATCCACTCGTTGCATCATCTTCTGCTCCATGATCGAGGTGGGTAAATCTATACTCATCTAAAAGTTTGAGCTAATAAGCTCTAGAAGCATCTTAGGGCAAATGAGATATCCAATAAAATATTTTGCTCTGCCTGAGTTATCTCTATACAAGGAAGGAAGGAAAGGAAATATTATATGTTACTTCAGCTCTCGAGCATGTTTACCAATGCTAGATTTGTTGTGTTGATTTTTCTTAGCATGACATATTAGAATTGTCTTTAGTTGCAATTCGTGTCTATATACGTTCTTTTCTTCGTACTTGAATGTTGTTATTTGGCTAAGCTTCGATTAGTTAAGGACTGCCTTCTAATATTAGGGTCAAATCCCTCATAGGCCAAGATCATGCTAAAGTAAAGGATTAGCCCCCTAGACATTGCTCTAGGATTGGTTTTGCTAGCAAGGATTAAGGAAGGAAGGAACTTAGTATTTTGCTTAAGCAGAAATTTGAGCTCGGAAGAAATTTGATCTTTTGATTGTTAAGTGAGTCACTGCTGGGTTTATTTTCTCGCAAACTCGTAATGACGTTCGAGATAATCCCTCTTGTGTCCTAAGGCATGCCTAAGGGTGCAGTTGACATCAGGTTTGAGCCAGGATGGGCCTAAAAAGAAAAGAAAAGGTTTTACAGATATGGATGGAGAGGGCTTTTGCGTTTTGATCTCCATATACCGTCAGTTAAATATTGGATATCTTGAAGTTTGTCAAAGTATTTTATTTAAAACCCACTGAGTATATTAGTGCTCACGTCCTCTCTTTTTCAAATGTTTTCAGGTTGAGATGCTGAGGATGTTGGTGGCTGTGGATGTGGGTTGGCTGCCAAGATTATTTTGCTATAGTAATAAGTTTATTTGAAATCCCATGATGTTTCTGCTACTCTGATACACTCGAATTTATTTCTAAGCTACGTTATGTTTATCAAGATTCTAAAAATATTTCCCCAAACATGATTATCCATATATAAATGATGCATATTCAGTATTATTCCTGCTTCTCAAGTATATTTCCTTCCGCCAATAAAGAGGCTTATTCATGTGATATCTGTTCATTTTGACCTATGAATAGGGTCTATGCTTGTTGGTATGTGATTAGTTAACCATTTAATTCCGCTAAAGCATGTTTTCTTCTTAATCAAGTAAACCCGAGTATCGTTGTCTTTCTTCAAAAGCTTATCATTATTCTTAAACCCTCTTGTTAATCTTCTGTCTTAACCCTCGTAATAACACCTCGTCCCCATCCATTATTCCCTATCTCGGGACCGGGCTGTTACAGTTGGTATCAGAGCCAGGTTTGCAACTCTGCAAGCCTGTCTCTTTGTTAGATAAGTTATGTGCTTTTGTGCGTATAAGTTTATTCTGTTATAAGTCAAGACAGCAACCCACAACTCGCCATCACCCTTGTATCCTCAACTAAAAATCAAGGTATGATAGTATAGAGATTTTTGATTTTAGATTTTGATTTTTGAAATATAGAGAAAGGAAAAGATTTGAGCAAGCATACCTGTTTTATGGATAGGAGAAAAACTGTGAGAATAAAATTTCAAGTAAAAGGTGTTCGGGTAAGATGATTACTGATATGGAAAGTTTGTGAAAAGATTTCTCGATCCCAAAAAGGTTTAAATTCATTCTCAAAAATTTTAACTCAACGAAAAGGTAAACGTATATGTTTAAAGACTTTGGGCACCAAAATTTTTATATAAAAATGTCAACTGCTTTTAAAATGAGCTGTGCATGCAAGATAAAATCTATACGTTATTAAGACTTCAAGAGAACCTTAGGTCTCTCTTTTATAATCTAGACTAATTAAGTTATTCTCTTTTAGATGGTTAAGTGCCGTATGACTGCTAGGAAGAGCGTGTCTCTTTTTTGCCCAGTTCAAGAAAGAGTTGAAAGGTTCAGAAGGGAAACTTAGGACGGTAACGAGCAGTTGTTGTCCTTCATAGCGAGGTATCTGGAAAGGTGGGCTTTGGCTAACGGTTATGGAGGAGAGCCCGGGAGTGTATCTGACTTGGAAACATGCATCCACATGTGTGAGCATGCACCGCCCGTTTGGAGGCCCACAATGTATCGCATCTTGCAAAGCACCATCACCCATGATCCTGTAACGTATGCTGAAATCGGAAATCTAACGGAGTTCTCCTCAGCCATGATGGCTCGCTGGGTGTCAGAGTATGGCCATGTTCAAGCTTTAGCTGAGTAGCAAGCAGCCGAGCAAAACCCCTCTCTAGTGGTGGAACTGGAACTGCAAAGGGCAACCCTCAATAGTCCCCCTGGATTCCAAGTACCACGCCCCCATGATGAAGGAGCCTCAGGAGCGGGACCCTCAAATATCCAGATTGTGGATCACACCGAGTCTCTATTTTCTTACACTCCTCAAATGAACCAGTGGACTCTTGCATTCGTTTCTCAGAGTCTGGGGCAGTATATATCCCATCAGTACCCCGAAGGGAATGTCAGCATAAGGAAGTTCAAGTTCAGCGTGCTAGAGACAATTGAAGATGAGGAAGAGGAGGAAGACCCGGAGGAGGGAGGTGAGGAGAAAGTAGGGTCGCCATGTAAGGGGAAAGGGAAGGCTCCGGCCTATGATTAAGCTGTAATAGGAGGTGTAGGAGGTGTTGTTGTTAGAACACCTAGTTATCTGATCCATCTGTCTGTTTACCTGCTTATCTGATATTCGTTTAATCCGCTTTAACCTAGATCCTAATATGTAAATTATGCATTAACTTTTCTAGACTCAAAATAGTGGCTGTGAATTTTCTAAGAGACTGCCCTATTTCGTTTGTAACCCAGAAACTCCTTTTATATTACCGATGCCAAAGTCCTCATAATGAGGCAATTTTCCCTTTATGCTTGATGTCGTTTAAATTCCTGCCTTGCTTGATCTATCCTGCGTATATTAAAGAACTTATCAAAAGACATTTTTGCTTTGTGTGAATTCAATCGAGCGTCGCTAATATTTAGTTCTTTAGAATGCCTCCAAGAAGAAAACAAGCCGAGAGTGAAGATGAAAACGAACCTGAACAAGCCCCAAATCCCAATCCAAGAGATGAAAATGTGTTTCTAAAACACAACCCTCCATCTTTCAATGGTTTAGGCGATCCGATGGACGCCGAAAAATGGATTTGTTCTTTAGAGCAGATTTTTGATTTCATAGTCTGTTCGGAAGAAGAGAAGTTAAATTATGCTCTTTTCATGCTGACGGAAGATGCGGACCATTGGTGGGAGTCCGTTCAAAGGACAATAACCCCTGAGCAATGGACGGAGTATAGTTGGGAAGATTTCAAGCACGACTTATATCAAAATTACATCTCAGATTGTTATCGAGAGGCAAAGGAGATGAAGTTGTGGAACCTGAAGCAAGAAAAGAAGACAGTGTCGGAGTACGACAGAGAGTTCAATCAATTGTCAAACCATGCTCCACATCTAGTGGATTCAGACGGGAAAAAAGCACGCAAGTTCAAGAAGGGACTTCGGTCTGAGATTGGCATAGCCCTCGCGGGACAAAAAGACATGTCTTATGCTCGAACCTTAGCCAAAGCCTTAAGCACAGAAGTCATCCTCCCTCGTGAGAAAGTTCAGCCCCCTCAGCCATCAAATGATCCAAAAGGAAAGAGAAAGTGGGAAGGAGGAAGGAGAGATGATTGAGGAAAGAAACCCCACTGGCAAAGCCGAGAGTCAGGGGTACCTCGCAGTCAGCCTGACCCTAACCCTGGCCCGAGGCCATGTCAAAAATACTGAAGGATGCACCTTGGAGCCTGTAGAGCCAACCAAACTGGGTGCTACAACTGTGGAGAAGAGGGACACTTCAAGAGAGAGTGTCCTAAAGAAAACAATAGACGATCCCAGACGCCACAGCAACCCCTATACCCGCAACCGCTTCGATAATTCCTCGGAAATCAACCAAGGCTGCAGCAAGGAGGACCTCAAGGATAAAGGCTGGGAATGAATCCAAGGCTGACCAAGGATGAGATCAAAGGTCCAATCAAGGACAAAGGCCCCCCCAGCCGGCTCGTACTTATGCTCTCACTCAGCAGCAAGCTGCTAAGGCCCCAAGTAATCTAGTAGGTATGATTACCCTCTTCGGCACGTCTGTTTTAGCTCTCTTCGATACTGGAGCATCGCACTCGTTTATAGCTGAGTCTGCTTGTAAGAGATTGAAGATAAAACCTGAAAATGCTGAGAATGCTCTTGAGATAAGTATTCCCTCTAGAAGAAGAATGATGTCTAGGAAGGTCTGCTCTAACCTAGAATTGAACATAGAAGGGAAAACTTTTAAGTCAAATCTTTACGTAATAAAGATTCAGGACTTCGATATAATCCTAGGAAGTAGTGTTTCAACGACCTGAGAAACCCGAGGTGAAGATCTACGGATCAAGGCTGGGAACTAAAGTACCAGTGATATCTGCTATGAAGGCCGCAAAGATGATGAGGAAAAGTAACTGCCAAGCGTTCTTGGTTAGTCTGACAAAGAAAGAAGAAGGAGAGCTGTCAATCGAAGACATTTCAATCATAAGAGAATACCTCAATGTATTCCCGAAGGAACTGCCAGGACTACCTCCAGATAGACAAGTGGAGTTCGCCATCGAGTTGGAACCAGGAGCTGCCTCAGTCTAGAAAGCCCCCTACAGAATGGCGCCTAAAGAGTTGCAAGAACTCAAGGTTCAACTGCAAGATTTGTTAGACCTAGGCTTTATCCAACCTAGTGTGTCGCCTTGGGGAGCTCCAATCTTGTTCGTGAAGAAAAAGGACGGCACATTGAGAATGTGCATCAACTATAGAGAGTTGAATAAGTTGACCATTAAGAATCGGTACCCTCTCCCAAGAATAGACGATCTCTTTGATCAGCTTAAGGGAGCAAGTGTTTTCTCTAAGATAGACTTAAGGTCTGGGTATCACCGGTTGAAGATCCGAAAATAAGATATTCCAAAAACTTCTTTTAGGACTCGCTATGGACATTACGAGTTTGTAGTAATGTCATTTGGATTGACCAATGCCCCAGCAGTTTTCATGGATTTGATGAACCGGGTATTTCACCCGTATCTGCATAAGTTTATGCTAGTTTTTATAGATGATATCCTCATCTATTCGAAGGACGAAGAGGAACACTAAGAGCACCTAAGAGTGGTGCTGGAGACGTTAAGAAGAGAAAGGCTTTACGCTAAGTTTAGTAAGTGTGAGGTTTGGCTCAAGGAGGTGATGTTTCTAGGTCATATAGTGTCGGCAGAAAGAATCAAGGTAGATCCGGCTAAGATTGAAGCAGTAAGCAACTGGAAGTCCCCGAGGAACATGAATGAGTTAACAAGTTTTCTAGGACTTGTTGGATACTATTGTAGATTTATTGAAGGATTCTCATCGATATCCAAGCCTATGATACGACTACTGAAGAATGACTCCAAGTTCAAGTGGACGCCAGAGTGTGAGGAAAGCTTCCAAACCTTGAAAAAGATGCTAACCACAGCCCCGGTGTTGGCTATTCCGAAAGAGAATGAAGATTTCATGGTTTACACAAATGTGTCAAAGAAAGGAAAAGGATGCAGGCTAATGCAAAGAGGAAAGGTGATTGCTTATGCTTCGAGGCAGCTTAAGAATCACGAGCAGAATTATCCCACGCATGACCTAGAGTTAGCAGCAGTTGTTCATGCTCTAATGATCTGGAGGCACTATCTCTATGGAGCTAAGTGTGAGATCTTCTCAGATCACAAGAGCCTGAAGTACTTTTTCGAGTAAAAGGATCTTAACATGAGACAAAGAAGATGGTTAGAACTCGTTAAGGATTACGACTGCATGATTCACTACCACTCAGGGAAGGCGAATGTGGTAGCTGATGCCCTAAGTAGGAAAGAGAAGTCAGAGTTAGGACTCGTACAAGTCCAGGAGGATCTTCACAAGGAATTCGAGAAGTTGAGAATCGAGGTACTAACACCACCTGAAACCATTCAAGCTCAAATCGCCATGATAGTTGCTCAGCCCGACCTAAGGTAAAGGATAATTGAAGCCCAAAGAGGAGACGAGTTTCTCGAGAAGAAAAGGCTGGAAGCACATTCTGATAACTCGCAAGACTTCACGGAAGTCGCCGACAATGCGTTTTTGTTCAAAGGAAGGCTTTGTGTGCCAAGTAAAGAAGAGCTAAAGGAGGAAATCATGTGCGAGGCACATGACACGCCATATACAGCACATTCCGGAAGCACCAAGAAGTATCAAGACCTCAAAAGGAACTTTTGATGGAATAACATGAAAAGAGAGATAGCCGTCTTCATAGAAAGGTGTTTGAACTGTCAGCAAGTGAAAGCCTTACATCAGAAACCCTCTGGTTTGCTCCAACCTTTAGAAATCCCCGAATGGAAGTGGGATCATATCAATATGGACTTTGTGGTAGGATTTCCAAAGTCTAAGAGGGGCAACACCGTTATTTGGGTAGTTGTTGATCGCTTATCAAAAGCCGCACATTTTATTGCCGTTAAGATGACAGATGGGCTAGATCAATTAGCACAGCTCTATGTTAAGGAGATTGTGTGATTGCACAGAGTGCCGGTCTCGATTACATCGGATTGTGATATGAGATTTATGTCAAGATTCTGGAGGAGCCTACAGAAAGCCATGGGATCAAAGCTTAACTTCAGCACCGTCTTTCATCCTCAGACGGATGGCCAATCCGAAAGAACTATCCAGATTCTGGAAGATATGCTTAGAGGAGTAGTCATCGATCAAGGAAGTAGCTGGGAGGAGTTACTGCCATTGGTAGAGTTTGCATACAACAACAGTTACCAATCATCAATCGGCATGGCCCCTTATGAAGCCATGTATGGAACGAAGTGTAGATCGCCCTTGTATTGGGACGAGGTTGGAGAAAGAAGAATACTTGGACCTGAAATGGTCCAGGAAGCAATCCAGAAGATCGAGTTAATTCGTCAACAAATTAAGAAGGCTCAGAATAGACAAAAGGCTTACGCAGATCAAAGAAGATCGGAGCTCAGTTTTGATGTCAGAGATAAAGTATTCTTTAAGGTATCTCCGTCCAGAGGAGTGGTTTGTTTTGGCAAACGAAACAAGCTAAGGCCCAGATTTATTGGACCTTTTGAGATTTTAGAGAAGGTGAATGAAGTAGCCTATAGGTTGGCCTTACCACCCAACCTGAGTGACGTTCACGACGTCTTTCATGTCTCAATGTTGAGAAAGTACATGTTCGATCCAAAGCACGTGATTAGCAAGGAAGACATAGTCCTGAATGAGGACTTCGCGTATGAAGAAAAGGCCCAGGCCATTGTGGATCAAAAGATCCAGAAGTTGAGGAACAAGGAGATCAGTCTTGTAAAAGTAATCTGGAACCATCATGGTTCGAAAGAGACAACCTGGGAGCTCAAATCAGAGCTACTCAAGAAGTACCCTGATGTCCCTTATCATGGTTAGTAAATTTTGAATTATGATTAGAGGATTCTTAATAGTAAGGAAGAAATTTAAATAAGGTTTAAGTGAAGTCAGAGGTAGTCACGACTTTAGGAGTCAGTTTTCGTGAAATCGTCTTTTTGGAAATTTTGATCTTAACTCTGTTTTGGTCGAACTTGGTCTCGTTAGAAACGTTTTAACTCAAGTAGTGTGCTGGTGTTCCTGGAATTTTATTCTGAAGTCATTTGAGTTTCCGGTGATGAAAAACGTATTTAAAGGGTGAATGAATAGTAACTTTTGCATGCGTTCGTGTTTTGAGAAATTTATGAAATCCTCCTCGTTGATCTGAGTCTTGTTCTGTCAGGCCCCTTTTATGGGAAATGACTCAAGGAATCCATTCGCATTCACAGATTTCCTATTCTGAGGTCAATCGAACGCTCGGGAGCAAAATCTGTCAGTCTAAGTGAATAGTAAAAAGTAATTCTAAAAAGGAATATTGGCTCGTTTTTCTTCAAATGACCTCGTCTTCATCCCGAGTCAAGTTGGTTCACTAGTATTCGAACTAATGAATCTCCCGGTATTTTTAGATTTCGTGTCTGAGATTATTTGGACCTCCACATCAAATAAAGCAGCTTTTAACCGAACCCGGGGTAACTTTTGCAATGTTTCCGCACTGGAGTGGCTTCTCAAGGAAGCCAAGCCCCCCTTTATAAATACAAGGCCCCCCTTTACCTTTCATTTGCTCATTTACCATCCATTTCACTTCCAAGAGAGTGGGAAAGCTCTGAGAGAAAAGCCGAGAAAGTTATGTCGAAGTGAAAAGCGTTCTTTGTGAGTGTTCTGCAAGACGACAAGCAGAGTGGCGTGGAAGGGATGTGGTGAGGAAATGTGCTAGAGGCATCGTTGGGTCATAGCAGGTGGCTCTGCCGCCGTTGTGACTCGACGAGATGCCGAGCTAGCCACCTTTCTTCAACGGACCTAACCCCGTCCATTCTTGTTCATCGTTCTCGATTCCATTTCTTTTCTGTCTTTTAATTCCGCATTTACTTTCCATTCTTCATGTTCTTCATTATTACTCATTTACTTTCCATCTAAAGTTGTATTTCGATTCTTATTGAAGTTCCAAGTTAATAACGTTTACGTTATATTGCTCATTTTATTCTTATCGTTATGATTCTCATCATTATTTTTGGTAATTAGTCTCGTTTATTCCGTTTAAGTTCCGTTCAAGTTATATTTAAGATTTCATCGTTATTTTATGTATTCAAGGAAGATTGTCGCGTATATTCCGTCATAATGCCATTTTCTTTTTAAATTCAAAGTATGTTCATTTCTATGCTTTATTCAAAGTGTTAAGCCTTATTTTTAAGTTTAAAACATCGAGAAAAGGGAGAGGTGACCGAGTAACGCCTCGACCAAAACATCGATCAAAAAATTTCAAGGTTCGTGGGAGTGCACGGACCGTGCAGGAAGGGATCCCTTCTGCACGGCCCGTGCAAAACTCTCTGAAGAGTTTTCTGAAGGAGCCGCACGGCCCGTGCAATGGTCTGCACGGATCGTGCAAGGCTTGCACAGCCCGTGTCGGAAATCAATTCTCACCCCTTTAAATAGCACAGCATGTGTTATGCTTGCACGGCCCGTGCAGTGCCTCTGCCGCATAATTTTGTCTTCAATCGTGTTCTAAACTCGAGTCTTTCAAACTCTCGTGTTTTCTAAAGGTTCTAAAGTCGTATAATCTATGTTTAAGTCCTAGTTAAGGGTATATAAGTTGGTTATTATTTGATTTCATTTTGGTAGTTAGAATTCTTCGAAGGAGGCCGCTAAGTCAATGATTCGACTTTTTGTAGAAGGAAGTGAGCCTCGTGGGAATTCGGAGAAGGATCATCCACTCGTTGCATCATCTTCTGCTCCATGATCGAGGTGAGTAAATCTATACTCATCTAAAAGTTTGAGCTAATAAGCTCTAGAAGCATCTTAGGGCAAATGAGATATCCAATAAAATATTTTGCTCTGCCTGATTGATCTCTGTACAAGAAAGGAAGGAAAGGAAATATTATATGTTACTTGAGCTCTCGAGTATGTTTAGAAATGCCAGATTTGTTAAGTGTTGATTTTGCTTAGCATGAGATATTAGAATTGGCTTTAGTTGCAATTCGTGTCTATATACGTTCTTTTCTTCGTACTTGAATGTTGTTATTTTTCTAAGCTTCGATTAGTTAAGGACTACCTTCTAATGTTAGGATCAAATCCCTCATAGGCCGAGATCATGCTAAAGTAAAGGATTAACCCCCTAGACATTGCTCTAGGATTGGTTTTGCTAGCAAGGATTAAGGAAAGAAGGAACTCAGTATTTTATTCCCTCGCAAACTCGTAAGGACGTTCGAGATAATCCCTCTTGTGTCCTAAGGCATGCCTAAGGGTGCAGTTGACATCATGTTTGAGCCAGGATTGGCCCAAAAAGAAAAGAAAAGGTTTTACGGATATGGAGAGGACTTTTGCGTTTTGCTCTCCATATACCGTCAGTTAAATATTGGATATCTTGAAGTTTATCAAAGTGTTTTATTTAAAACCCACTGAGTACATTAATGCTCACGCCCCGTCTTTTTCAAATATTTTCAGGTTGAGATGCTGAGGATGTTGGTGGTTGTGGATGTGGGTTGGCTGCCAAGATTATTTTGCTATAGTAATAAGTTTATTTGAAATCCCATGATGTTTCTGCTACTCTGATACACTCGTATTTATTCCTAAGCTATGTTATGTTTATCAAGATTCTAAAAATATTTCCCCAAACATGATTATCCATATATAAATGATGCATATTCAGTATTATTCCTGCTTCTCAAGTATATTTCCTTTCGCCTCTGAAGAGGCTTATTCATGTGATATCTGTTTATTCGTTTTCACCTATGAATAGGGTCTATGCTTGTTGGTAACTGATTAGTTAGCCATTTAATTCCGCTAAAGCATGTTTTCTTCTTAATCAAGTAAACCCGAGTATCATCGCCTATCTTCAATAGCTTATCATTATTCTTAAACCCTCTTATTAATCTTCCATCTTAACCCCCGTAATAATACCTCATCCCTATCCGTTAATCCCTATCTCGGGACCGGCTGTTACAGGTCATTTGGACCTCGACATCGAATAAAGCAACTTTTAACCGAGCCCGAAATTACTTTAGTAATATTTATCTATTGCAGAAGCTTGTGAAGGAAGCCAAACTCACCCCTATAAATACCCCCACCCCTTATTCATTTTTTTGCACCATTCCTCATTCATTTCTTCAATATAGAGAGAGAGAGAGAGAAAAAAGAGAGAGAGTTGAGAGAGAGTTGAAGTTGTAAGGAGCATTCTTTGTGAGTATTCTTCCGAGGTGACGAGCGGAATGGCGGGGAAGGAAGGTGATGGAGGAAGGTGCTATCAGACAGCCAGTGGTCGAACCGACCTTTGGCTTTTGCTGGAGGGCAAGGGCACTGTCGGGAGGCAGTAGCGGCTCTGCCGCAGCTGCAACCTGTTAAGACGTCGACGCTAGCCACCTTCCTTCGACTCACTCGACTCCATCCATTCTTTTTCATCGACCCTGGTTTCTATTTACTTTTCATATTTCAATTCCGTATTTTATTCCATTCTTCATTGTTGCTGTATTTCATTTTCCATTGTTATAATAGTTGATCTAGTTTAATTCCGTTCGAATCTCGTTTAAGTTTCGTATTTGAAATCTCATTGTAATTTCCATGTGTTTGAAAGGGTTAATGGTGTTATGCCATTATAATGTCAATTTTAAGTGTTCAAGCATGCTCGTTTATATTTTACAAATATTGGGTGATTACTGATCTTCGTTAAAAGTTTGTTTCGGATTAAGGCAAAAATCAAGATCACAGCTGAGCAGAGGCCAACCGCCGCAGGGAACGCAGCCGGCGCTGGGTTGCCCTCTCGGCCAGGACCACTCCGCGGGTACAGAGTGCCCTGCTGGAGTGGGGTACCCTTGCCCTGCCAACCCGGGGATTATGTTTTGAGCCCCACTAATGCTAGGTTGCTCCGTCAACGCTGGGTGTCTCGTTTCCAAGTTTATTTTCAGAAATTTTAGGTTTTTAAAAATCCATCCAACCTTTAATTCTCGTATTTTATTGAAGTTCTAAAGTCATACAATCTGTAATAAGGTCTTAGTTAAGAGAAAAGGGTTTAGTCTCGATTTAAGTTTCCATTAAACTTAGGATCTTCGAATAGATCGCTAAGTCGATAATCGACTTTTGTAGGAAGAGGCGAATCCCGAGGATACCCAAGAAAGGATTGGCAGCTCGTCGCTTTGTCCACGTGCTCATCATCGAGGTGGGTAATTCCGAACCTAATATATGGTTTGAGCTAGTGAGCTCTAGAAGCATGATAGGACAATGTGAAATATCTAATAAAATGTTTTATACTCTGCTTGATTAGTCTCTGTACAAATGAAGGAAGGAAGTTATTATGTTACATGATTATGTGAATTGTTGTTTGAGCTCTTGAGTTGATATTGCATGATATGATTTGATATGATGTGTTATCATTAAGGTTATAGCATTAATTGAGGAATACGACCAAGATGTTTCATTCTAGGTTATGATCTATGCTAGTAGGATTGAACATTGAATATTGAATGATGAGATTCAATTATTTATTAAGCAGGAAGGATTATATCATTTGATCCCTTGTAAGCTATGAGATCATGTTGATAATTGAAGGATTAGCCCAAGATATTTTGTTCTAGGCTTTGAATATGCTAGCAAAGTTAAGGAAGGAAGGAAGAAATATATAATTTGATTAAGCAGGAATTAGAGCTCAAGGAACAGTTTTTATTGCATTATCATGTTGTGACCTTCGAGTCACTAAAGGTGAAACATTGATAAGTTAAGGAGAGTCACTTCTGGGCAATTCACTCGCATACCCATATTCATTGATTGTAACCTTCAGGTTATCAGAATGTGATCTTTGATCACTAAGAGAGTAACTGCTAGGTAATCCCCTCGCATACTCGAGTCACTATTGGGTAACCCCCTCACATACTCAGGAGGATATTTGAGGTAACCCCTCTCTTATCCTAAGGCATGCCTAAGGGTGTAGTAGACATCAGGTTTGAGCTAAGATGGGCCCAATAGAAGTAAAAGGTTTTGCAGATATGGGAAGGGCTTTTGCTATTTGCTTCCTATATGCTGGCAGTTAATATTGGATATTTCTAAAGTTTTACAGAGCTTTCTCATAAGACCCCACTGAGTGCTTTAGTACTCATACTCTCTTTTTCAAATATTTTTCAGGTTAAGATGGAGAGGTGGATGGTGGCTGTGGAGTGGGTTTGTAACGCCCCAAACTACTCCGTTTGGCCACGTCACTTAACATACAATTTACTTACATATTTTGTGTGTTTATATTCAATATGAGCGGAAGCTTAGGTCAAATAGCATGACTAGGCATGACGTCATAATTCTCAATGTAAAATTTTCACGAGTTAGCATGCAATCTATCGAATCTATACTATCACACAATATATTATCAAACGGAAACATTGCATAAGCCCATCCACATAAACTATGCAATCATCTAACCTATCGGGCTCATAGGTCTTACTCAACCCGCTCGTCTACCATCTTAAATCAACATGCAAAATATAGGGTCAACAACATACTTCATACGTAATAGGCTCCAAGGTCGAACGACCCGCCTTTAAATTGTTTTGCATAGTTATCAAGTTATATACATCATAACCTACAAAAGATCGGGCTATTCTCATCCCCAATAATCATTGATCATAAGGTAAAAGGAGTGATCAATGTAATAATAATAATAATAATGAGAGTATTTTCAAAAGAAGAGCATGCAAAAGATAACACAAGCTTGTGGGGTTCTCTTGTGTTCACAACGCTCCTACCCCGGCCTTGACTCCTCAACCTGAAATTCATTGAATGAATGGGGTGAGTATTTAACAACATACTCAGTGGGGAACACTGTAGACAGTTATAGCTAATTGCACAAGTGAAAATATAACATATGGACTTATCATTACATTGTGGAGACTAGTCTCAACCCCGTATGGTCTAAACATCATGATGCCCCCGTTAATGAACATCTTTGGCCCTATAGGGATGCCCACAGACATACTACTCCCCAGGGAGGACATTAATAGGTCTATATTCGATCCCAAAGGATCTCTGTCCCGAAGGGTATCTTTGTCGACCCCGAAGGATCTCTTTCATTCACCGGTCCGAAGACCCTTCATACATATACAATCAAAGCACAACAGTAACTATAACCTTACACGTGTTCACAGTTTAGAGTTACCCCACCTTATGAGACGCTTTCACAATTTCTCAACCTTTGAAATACTCCTTTGCCGCCCACAAGTTGTCCACCTCGAGCCCCAACACGTCACCTTGCACCTTTTAATCCTCTTTTCATTTTAGATGTCGAGTCATACAATTAAATCATAACTTTAACCCAACTCAAGCTATACTTCACTTTAAAGACTTCATACATATCCATATACATAACTTTGGATATACCAACTCATAATATGATTTTGGACTCAAAATACATATTAAAACTTCTTTGAAGCATTTGATCGAACACGTTACGGGCACACATTTAAACCACATGCTCATAACTCAATTTAAATCCTTTAAACCCAACATTTCACATGCAAACACCTTCATCCTAGGGCTCTAAGATACATGAAACTCAACCCCATACAACCCTCATAACATCTCCATACAATTATCATCAAAACAAAAGGGAAATTAGGGAAGAATTCCAAACCCTAGCAACAATGAACCATAGGAATTCGATATAACTTCACATATAGCCTTAAAGAGGTAAATAAACCATATTTTCAAGATATCAAGGCAAGAGGATCAACAAAATCGAAGAACCCTAATTTTGGGTAACAAATCCTAGGTTTGATTCAACAAGAAATGAGTGTTTAAATCACCAAAATGAAGAGGTATGAAGTTACCTTGGTTGATGGAGGATGATGGAAGGATTTACTCCAAAAGATGAAGGGTTTCTTGAGAGAAGGGGGAGGAAAATCGTCCAAAGGAGAGAAAAGAAAATGAAGATGAAAGGGTTAAGGTTTGCTCAAGGTTAGGGTGCTCAAGGTTTTGGCAAACAAAACTCAATGCAATAACACACATTCATTATCATATAACTCGACACTTTTAATATTAAATATTATCATGTATTATACACTTAGTATAATACCACCGTGCTATGATGTATCGGCTCAAGTGAGACAACCTGCAATAAAACAACGGCATAACATACAAACATACTCACATGATTAATATACAACAATATTAATTCGAAATCATTTTACTAAAATTATAATTTATAATTTAGCAAAAAGGGTCGGGGTATCACAGGGTTGGCTGTTGAGGTTACGAAATAATATCATTATTCCCACTATATTTCTTGCTACTCTGATGAATTTTGGTATTTTGTTGCTTAAGTTTTCATAAGATTCCGCTACTCTGTTGTGAACCATTGTTGACTTTCTAGTTAGCATATTTCATATGCTTAGCTGCAATTAATCCAACAAAAATTCTCACCTTTTGATATGCATGTTGTTAGTTTGTTTTTCGCTTATGGAGAGGCTTTACTTTTCAAGCATGTTGATTCTTCTTATTTCCAGTTGATCTATAGCAAATCTTAAGTTGTTTTCTTACTTCCGTCCTATGAATAGGACAGTATGATTTATTTGTCCCTGACCTATTGATGGGTCTTAGCTGTTGTGACCTATGAAGAGGTCTTGTTTATTTAAAGAGTCAGATCTCTATTGGATTCTGTTAAAGTTTGATTGGCCTATGAAAAGGCTTTCTTTTGACTTGATTGAACCCTCTGACTCCTTTTACACGTTGAAAATGTGGATTTCTTCCTATTATAAGGTTAAGCTGCCTAAATTTTCTAGGCGCTAACTTAGTTCGTTTCTAGAGACACCCTTTGGATTTCCAATTAAACCACAATTTTCTTTCTAATTTTACACATAACATCCCCGTCCTAATTCTCAGGACCGGACTGTTACACATTTCTACTAACTTCATGATCTTCTGCTATATAACCTTCCAGTTGATCCAGACGTCGTGTGGGTGATGATTCTCTAGACCTTGAAGAGAACTAGACCGAGAAACCCTTACTATTGAGATGGATGAATATTCCACAATACTTTTGGACTGTAATTTTTGAACATATCGATTTGTGTGGCTAGGGTTTTTCATCTTTCATTAACTGGTATAAATAGGCTACTGCAGGGATCTAGAAGGAGAATTAGGGTTGGGCCTCCAACAGGCCTTAAGTTCTCCATGTCAAGCCCAAACATAACTTAAGCTCATTAGTATTGATTCAGTCCACTAAAGAATTAATGTTGCACTACCGCCCAAATTCCTTAATTATGGATATGGCTCCTTAAACTCAATTAATTCCCCGTGTTTAAGATATCGAATGTCCATTAATTAATTACAGTATACTGATAACTGAATTAATTAATTTCTTATCGATTAGCAGTACTACTTAACTTTTATTATTATGCTGTATATAAATCCGTCTGCAGAGTTTAACATAATAATCCTTTTTGAGCTCCTCAGGGAACATCATCAACTCAGCATACCGAGACACGGCTTCTTTATATAAATAATAACCCATCATATATAGAAATGCCACTACCCAATTTATCGGGCTTATTGATTCTTTAATTAGAATCTCACTCATTGATAGGTCAAAGTAATGTACCTTAAAATATACTTGTCTACTATTATACAAGGATTAAGAATTATGACTATCTGAGATTTATATTCTTTTGTCCTGGCATTCCATAAGAATTATCTTGCTGCGATCCAGTTCAATACACTACAGAAGTGCACTAGCATAATTCCATAGCCAAGATAGACTAATTCCAAATCACACTACAACTATATCGATGGTTTGTCTAACTCCATCTAGATTGTGAACTCTTCTCATACTTTATAAAGAACCGATAATATGATCTTCTGTGTGCATTCCACACACCATACTATCTTCAATATTAAGTATAGGACGATTTGCATTATTTATTAAAATAAATGCAAAATATGTGAATGTTATTCTCATTCATAATTAAAGAAAATAATTACAGACATAAAAGACATGATTTTAGTATACAATCCCAACAAAACACAGTCTCCTATTTTTTCTCTTTATAGTCCCCGCTATTTATTAAATATAAATATTAATATAATATAGATTTTTGTATCCCTTAACACACACTCAAGCACCACCTGACCATTATAGATTCCCTTTGAAACCTTTGGTTGGACTTGTATGGCCGTATTCAACTTCTATACGCATTAGAATTCAAAAAGTACATAGTTAAGGTTTCTTCTATGAGTAACCTCATCAATAAGATTAATTAAGACAGTCTTCGCCGCGTTCCTCCTACTCTCAATCAACTAGTCGCACTTGGAGTTGGAGATCAACCTCCAACACCTCCATATCTCCAATAGAATTATTAAAATCAAGGCATGATTGAGGTGAAGGGTTCGATCACCCACGTCGCTCGTGAGCACCACAGATAGCATTAAAATCATCCATAATCAATATGGTTTTATTCAAGGCAGACAGATTCATGAAGCAATTGTACTTGCTTCGGAGGGAGTTAATGCATTGAATCGCACGCATGAGGGGTACAACATGGCTTTAAAGCTTGACATTACTAAAGCTTTCGATACTATGGAGTGGTCATTTCTTTTATGGATTATGAGAAGCTTTGGGTTTCCTGAAAAAATTTGTACTTGGATTCAATCCATTGTATCCTCTGCAAGGCTCTCAGTTTTAGTAAATGGCTCTCCTAAGGGGTATTTTTCTTGTAGTCAATGAGTGATAAGGAGATCCTCTTTCTCCTATTTTATTTGGGATAGCGGAGGAAATGTTCCATTATCTTGTTACTTGAGCAATTAATCAAAAAACATTGATCCTTATGTCGTATAGTAGGGGAATTGATTTTTCTACGCATATATTTTACGCAGATGATGTGTTTTTGTTTTGTCGTGCGACTAGATCCAATACTCGAGCTCTTAAATCCATTATGGAGTTATATGCTCAAGTGTCAGGTCAATCTTGCAGTCGGATTAAATCTAAGGTTCTCTATGGTCGTGGAGTTCGGCCAAGAGTGAAGAAACATCCTGATACTAGGTTAGGTTTCAATGTTGGAACGTTCCCGACGGATTATCTTGGTGTCCCTATTTTTGCTGGCATTCTTAAAGTATTACATTTGAGGCATTTGGCGGACAAAATTTTGGCTAAATTTGATCGTTGGAATGGCCAAGTTCTTTCTATGACAGGTCGAATTTGCTTAATAAAGTCGGTCATTGTTAGGTTTATGTATGGCCTGTTTCTTTGATTCAGAAATTAGATGCGGCAATGCGGAATTTTCTTTAGAAAGGGGATATCAGTACTAGATCTTATATGGCAATTAGTTGGGCCAGATGTTGTGCTATGATTGAAGAGGGCGGCCTCGACGTTTCTTCCTTCAAGGAGCTCAATAGAGGGTTGTTAATGAAGCTTGCTTGGAGTTTTATTGTCTTGGATACCTCGATATTTCAAATAATGCATAAGAGATTTTTTCTTCGCCATCCATGCCTAAGAGGGTTTATTTCTCGACTATATGGCTTGGAGTTTGTAAAATTACGTCCTCTCTTTTGCATGATTCTACTTGTATCATGGGAAGTGGCTCTACAGTTAATTTCTAGCACGATAATTGGTTGGGCTATATTATTATGGATCGAATATGTGTTCCAGTTGGTGAGCGTTTGAGATTTAGTGATAAGGTTGGTGATTTTTTAGTTGATAGGGTTTGGAGATTCACGGCTTCATTTGTTCACACTTTTCCGGATATTTTACATGATATTCTTCGAATTCCGATTGTGCTAGGAGCGGATGAGCGTCTTTTGTCAAAATCTTTACATGGTAATGTGTCGGCTAAATTAGCTCGACTTTATTCTCGTGTTTGTTTTCTGACGGTGAGGTGGGGTACCTAGATTTGGAGTTCTTTGATCTCTATACGTCGTTCTTTAGTTTTATGGCGATTGCTTCTTTCTAGAATTCCTACTATGGACACGTTACATGGATTTATCAGCTCTACTATTTGTTTTATGTGTAAAGAGCACCATGAAACATTGGATCATCTTTTTTGGGGTTGTTTTTTGGCGTCGGTGGTGTGGAGTTGGGTTTTTTAGATGTTTCATGTTGAAGGTGTTGTCGCGGCTTCATTTCATGAGGCATTTCTCAAGCTCATGAATTTTTCTTTTAGTTCACAAGTATCGGCACTTTGGAAGGTTGCGGTGATCACAAGTATTTGGACATTTCGAAATAAAGTTATTCATGAGGATTTGGTGCTTACTCCTTTTATCTTGATTAATACAATTCGTGTGGCAATGAGGGAGATGGAATACATGCAAGGTCAACAGGGGTACATGAAGAATGAAGTTAACGATTTAATTATCTTGAAAGCACTTAATGTGAAGCCACGTCCCGCTCCTTTGAAGAACATTATTTCGGTCATATGGAGGCCTCCGCCGCCTTGATGGATTAATATTAACACTGACGGTGCTTCACAAGGTGCACCT
This sequence comes from Perilla frutescens, assembly GCA_026008535.1. Taxonomy (NCBI): domain Eukaryota; kingdom Viridiplantae; phylum Streptophyta; class Magnoliopsida; order Lamiales; family Lamiaceae; genus Perilla; species Perilla frutescens. The sequence goes on along the minus strand of BRKX01000006.1, from coordinate 26,775,507 downwards.
GGAAGAATGTCTACAGGTGGAGTTTTTCATCGATTGGATGGATTGGTTTTGGGATGTTTTCATACGGAGGAGGGGATTGGTTTTGCATTTTTGGCCGAGGCATTGGTTGTGTTGGTGGCTTTGGAATGGGCTCGAAGTCTGTCTCTAGACTTTATTTGGCTGGAGACAGATTCAATCTATGTGGTCTCTCTTCTCTCGACTCTGAGTTTGCAGGTTCTATGGAAGATAAAGGCTCGATGGCATACTATTCTTGATTATCTTGGACATATATATTTTTATGTTTCGCATGTTTATAAAGAGGGAAATAGAGTAGCTGATATTTAGCTTTCTCTGTTATTTCTACTGGTTTTTGGACTTCGGTTATTCCTAGTATAGCGGATGCTATTTTACATGATTTTTGTGGTCCTGGTTATTTTCGTTTTACTTAGAGGAGTACTCTTTTTCCCATATGATTTTTCCTCTTCTGGGTTTTCTAAATGGGTTTTTGATGAGGCTCCAGTCCCCTGAGTTTTCAATCTGTGATTTCCGGGACTTTTAGGATTGTCATTTTTTCTTTTTTAATATACAATTCATTTAGAAGTTGGAGATGATGAATAATTATAATAGACGTTGCCAAGCATTTCTACTCTCTATTCTGATTCATGCAGTGGACATTTTTTTTTTAATAGGATTATTTAGCCGATTTTTTTGGCCTTAAATTTTTTTTTTATTTAAGGATCTTATTGTTATGCTTGATATATTTTTAAAAAAAAATATATGATATTAGTTTATATTAATTGAGCTTGGAACATTGGGCATCACTCAAATATATAAATAAATGTTGGAACAAAATTAAATATACACAAATTAAACAAATTATCTCCATTTTTTCTCCAATCAAAACAAATTAAACAAATTAGGGTTGAATTAGCAATTCGACTTTTATGAATTAGATTGCATATTTATTAAATTGATATCAACTTTAATTTAATAATGAATCATGATTGAATTGCATTATTTGTTTATTTTTATTTCTTATTTTAAATTATTGATCTATGTTATTCACGTAATTTATTTTATAAATTATATATATTGTGAAATTATCAGTTTATTAATTCACCACCTGGATTATAATTTCTACCTCAAATGATTAGTATGAATGAATTATTATTCCAAATTATATTGTTGGTCATAACCAAATAAATTTCAATTAACGAAATAGTTTATATTAGAAAAGAATTCAATTCAAATTTTATTTATTCATGTTATTATTTTTAGTTATTTATTTTAATGAAAATGACATTCTTTTCTATTTAGTTGGAGAAGTAAAGAAATATGAAGGTATAAACTGATCCTAAAATGACATCGTTTCACTAGAAAAAAACAATGAACAAATGAAAATGGCGTCATTTCACAAACACACCTATGGCAAAAAGTAATTAGATGCATAATTATTCATAATCGTCTCATTTTTAATGTTATTTCTCAGTGGCTCTAATAAACAGAAAGTACGGGCAGTTGCCGTTTCGTCCCTTTAAAGAAAATTTTCAAGATCCGCCAATGGATTCATGGAAGTGACTTCTAAATTTAGAGTAAGCAGTAATATCATATAATACATGTGTTTTTTATAGAGAGAGAGAGAGAGAGAGAGAGAGAAATGTTTCCTCGTGCATGTTTGCGGAGAAGCGGCAATAAAGATGCAGTTAGTGGCGGAGCCACATTGGAATACCCTAATTTTTTTTAATTTTTTTTAGTATATATATACACTACAAGAAAAAATAGCTTACACCACGGGTCATAACCGTGGTGTATGAGAAATCACAACCGTGGTCTATGCGGGCATTATCTTTATGCATGCTCATACACCACGGTTATTCACCATGGTAATTTTACCACGGTTTTATCAAAATCGTGGTTTATTTACGATGGTGGCATATACCACAGTTATTTACCATGGTAATTTTACCACAATTTTTTAAAAACCGTGGTAAATTTAAAAAAATCGTGGTAAATTTACGACGGTTATAAAAAACTATGGTAATTTTACCACGGTTTAAGTATAACCGTGGTAAGTTTACCACGAATTTATTAAAACCGTGATAAAATTACCACGATTTTCTTGAAAAATCATGGTAAAATTATCATGGTTTTAATAAAACCGTCATAAATTTACCACAGTTAGATTTTAACTGTGGTAAATTAACCACAATTTTTTTAAAACTGTGGTAAATGTTACCACGATTCTCCATTAAAACCGTGGTAAACTTACCACCGTTCTTATTAAAACCGTGGTAAATTTGCCATGGTTTTTCTAAAAAACCGTGGTCATGTTTTTTTGCCCTCTTTTTAAAATTATTTTTATCCTATATTAATCCCAAATTAAAAAATATTATAATTGATAATCGTTAAAAAATACAAAATATCATTCAAAATGCAAATTAAAATATCATTCCAAATACAAATTTAAATATCATTCAAAAGACCATACATCATCAAAATACATGCCCAAAATATAATATTCAATCTGTCAAAGCTATCTCTCGGTCATTTGTTAAAAAATACTACAATATCCATCAATCCAAAACGTTATTACAATTTGATCTTACTGTGAAGGCCTTGAATCATACTTGTAGATCGAAGTCTTCTCGTGCTGAGATCTAAAGAAACCAATTGATCATACATATGATAGGTGATTATTCAAGTTTTCAAATACAACTCATAACAATTTCAAAAACACATCAAGATTTTAAATTAAGAAGTGCACAAACAACACTCTCGAGTGATTGGGATGTTACTTTTTTCTTTCATTCTTGATTTTTTGTCTGTACATTATTAATTAAATTTCTTAATTCTTATTTATGTTTAGTGTTGCTTACATATTTATTTATTTATTTATTGCGTAATTAAAATTTCAATTAAACTAGGGATTTGTGTTTGAATTAAAAGTTTGAGTTTATGTACATATGGCTTGAATTTTACAAGTATGAAAGGGGTTTGATTTTGAATTAAGGTTTGGACTTAGATATTTAAAATTAAGAATGATAATTTGAATTAAAGATTTTAAACTCTAAAAAATATTTATTTATACATTTTTATATATCGTACCCCCAATTTTAAAATTTTGAATCTGCCACTAGATGCAGTGATGAACTTTGAAAAGATCAGAACAACAGTCGATGATTCTGCCCCAAATTTGCGCTCGACAAGAGTGTGAGACAAGTTTTAAGGCAAAGATATAAAATATAGATTATTTTTCTTTTTTAATTATGGAGAATAATAGGGCTTAAAAAATAGAGTTTTGACAAAAAAAATATTCTAAGGTACTCATACATTTATGTTTTATTTTGATATGTCCTGTTTTTTTTTTTTGTAGGTACTATGATGTTAGTAATTCATTTTCTCATATCCTATACTTTTTTGTTTAGTTTCAATAGCTCCTTATACAATTGTTTTATTAAATCCTCCTATTTTTTTATTCGATATCATCAAATCTTTATTTAATGGATTAATTAATAAATTTGCAACTTATTTTCGTTATTTTAACATTTCAGTAACTTAAACATATTCTTTATTATTTATTTATTCATTTACATATAATATTTTCGCTTATTATTTATTTCTTGCATGTGATTCATTGAAAATTTGTAGTGTCATTGCTGGAAAATGAGAAACAAATTCCATTCTTTTTTATTTCGCATTTCTCCATGTAATGATGATGATGATACTCGCGTATAGTTCATTTATTTTTTAGTTGACGCAGTAATATATTTAAAATATAAAAGAACGAGGAATCTCCGTCCTAGTAGGAAATGACCTAGTAAGAATTTTGTCTATTAATTTTGGTGATGAACTTTTTTTTAAAAAATCAAAATGCATGAGTGAATGATTAACTTACATTTATTCATATTCTCATGTAATAAGCATCAGGAGGATAAGAATGGATCCCCTCTTATTCCCATTATCTAGAGATGACAAACGGTTTCAGAACTGGTGATTAAAATCAAAATTGGCGGTTAATCGGAATCGTGTTCCGGCAGTTTGGTTGGTTTTGGTTCCAAAAAATGGGAACCGAGAACCGGCGATTCTAATCATGAACCGACTTTTTTTTTTTAATTTCATTATGTTAAACTTGTACAAACTTGAATAAAAATACTCATATTAGGAATCTACAAAATAATGTGAGATTTTCACAGTGAGATATTATTAGAAAGAGAAATTTGTGAAATGATAACCAAATATTAATATTCTTTGATAAGAAAAGTCTAACTCATTGTCTTTGATATGAAGCCAATGTGGGCAGTGACGGATCCAGACAAAAATCTTAGAGGGGGCGTAATTGTATAGTGTGCATAAATTTTTTTTTTACTAAATTAAATAAATAAGTATTAAGAATATATTATTATATAAAACCATAAATTTAAATAAGATATAAATGTATAAATAGTTCATACATTAAAAATGATCTAAATATTGACAAATGCATACAAGGTTCTTTTTGGATACACATAATCAATTGGTTAACAAGTTCCCTTATTTAAGTACTCCCTGCGTACTTGATCTTGAATAGAAACATCAAACTCCTTAATTAGTTTTTGTAATCCCGAATCACTAACAATATCAATTAGATTTAATTTTACTTGTATCCCAAATTATCCACTAATTCCACCTCTAATAATATTCTAAAAAAGAAAAACCCTCCATATTCTATATAAAATGTGTATATATATATATATAGGAGTTGGTTCAAATAAAAACTTATCTTGGTGTGAAAACTGCGGACTGTGCTTCTTTAGTGTATTTTTAGTGCTTTTCTTTATGTATTTTAATGCTAATTTTTTAATTTTTTTAATGATTTTCTTAGTGTGTTTTGGTGTTAGATATTTTTAGCATCAAAATACAGTAAGAAAAGCACTAAAAGTACACTAAAGAAGTACAGTCCGCACATTTTCACACCAAAATAAATTTTTATTATAACCAACCCCTATATATATATACACACACACCAAATTAATAAAAATAAGGACATTGAATCACAATTTAATATTAATATTATTACATTAAAAATAATATTATGAAAATAAGAAATTAAAGGGAAAAAAAAAGAACAAGAAAAATTAAAATCCCAAACTTATCTAAAATTAATCAATAACTTATTTTTAACCACAAACACAACATATTTATATTCCCTCCCCCCCCCCCCCCCTCCATCCCTGGATGTGGGACCAAAAAATATATTTCAACTCTCAAACTAAATGTCCACATGGATTTTTTTTATCAAAGGTAATGATTTAGTTTATTCTATGAAATGATATTAGTTCATTAGTTATTATTTTACCAATCTATCTTGATAGAAATTCCATTATTTATTGGGATTAAATTTAAAATTTGTTAAAACTGCCTGAAACCGGGGAACCGTCGACCATGGAAGTGTTGGTTCCCAATTCCAATACCATATTTTGACAGTGCAGTTTCAATTTCACATTTTTTGAATTGGGAATTGATCGCCACCTCTACCATTACCTACCCTCTTCACTCCATGCCAAGCTACCCTTATTAATTTACCGGTCAAAATTCATTAATTGCAATCCCATCTCATGGTTGTAATTTGTAAATATATCCCATGTATATCTGCATTCTCTCCAAGTAAAAAAGCATCGAAACACAATAAATAAAAGGGCCACCCCTACCCCTACCCCTACCCCCAACAATAAATACACGAACTCACACCCATAACATAATCACAATTCACAGCGGAGAAAAACATGGCACCCAAATCTGCTCACATTCTATTCGCGTTTCTCTCTCTTCTGGCTGTTGCGGTTCCCATTTTAGCCGCTTCCAGAGGCCCCATACTCGGCGGTTGGCAGCCAATCCACAAGCCCAACGCTATTAAGGAGGTTGTTGATGCCGCGAAATTCGCGGTGGAGGATTTCAACAAAAACCAGAATAAATCCTTGATTTTCGTGTCTGTGGTGAAGGGAGAGTCGCAGGTGGTTGCTGGAACCAAATACAGACTCATCATCTCCGCCAAGGATGGCGCCGCCGCCGCCCCCCACAACTACAGAGCCGTTGTTTGGTACAAGGTGGTGGAGAAAACCTTACACCTCATTTCCTTCCAAAAACAACCTAAAGCCTAATTGCCGATTATAACATTCTTGTATTTTCGTATGCTTTATGCCTAACTCACCAGAGTTGTGTACTAGTGTATCAGTTTACTGAATGAAATAAGTTTTTTTTTCTGCCGATTTGTACGTTTCTTTGCGCTTTCTCAAGTCTTTTTTGTCCTTTTTTTTTTTACCATTTTTGAAAAGAAAAGGAAAATATAAAATATGCAATTTAATGTGTTCATGAACTAGAAATTTCTAGTGGTTAAATCAAATTTGTAAATTTCAAGTTGTCGCGTAAAGTCACGGGACTTTGGCTGACTAAAATAATGGAGAGGGGTCTACGGATGAGGAATTATTTACTCGTCAAATGCGATTTGGCCGTTTTCTTTTATTTCAATTAGAGATAATTCTATTTCATCTCATAATAGTACTCACGATCATATAAAATTTCATTTGATTAATATTTTTTTGAAGCTTTACTGATTAAGGACTCGAGAAAAAAAAATTATCTATTAATTTAGGAGTGAAAGATGATCAATTATCAATTTATGATTTAAAAGATCATATATTTAATTATATATTTTTAATAAATTTTTCACAATTTTTTTATTAATTATCTATAAATTTAATACAGAATTTATTAAAAAATTAAAAATCTTCATGTCGTCCTGAATTAATAATTCTCAATATATTTTTTTTAAAAAAGTTACTTATAAAAAAAAGTAAAATATTTTGTTAATCATTCTTATTGTCTCTAATGAGTTTAAATTCCGGAGCAAAATCTCACGATAAATATGAGCCAGCGGTTTTGGTTGTTAAAAAACAAAAAAGAAAAAGAATTACGGTAATATACAACATGATTAAATAAAATCCAAGAAAATATTAGATAATATGTGACTTTCGTTTTCGTCTGCTTGGAGTTGGGTCCCGTGCGGAGTCTCTACGCAACATTATTAATTATATGCTGATCTGTTAACCTTTACTTTTAATACAATTATTCTTTGCTAGAAAAAAAAAACTTATTCATAAAAAACAAAAGAATATTGTTAAAAAAATCTCCAAATTAGAAGAAGATGATGAAAGATTGCTAATACAACCAGGAACTTCAAGTGTGAAGTTTGAGCATTGAAGAAACCCTCAATCCAACTCCATGCAATACACATTCTTATATGTACGTACATCATATCCTATTAGGAGATTTATTATTACAATTGTTGGATGTAGAGGAAATAAAAGCCTATCTAATCTAAAATTTTATATTATCTATTTTTGCAAGTAAAGTTGCACTAGTTGTTGTGTGTTAACTTTTTTTTTATGGGTAAAAATGTTTAATAAAAGCAGCTAAAATAATTATCATATGTCCTATTCTAAGAGAACGCCTTGAATAAGCTCATGGTGGATACAAGTTCATGATAACTATCCGTGAAGCGAGGTGGGGATAATTAAGTATCACAAAACAACACTCTAACATAATATAATGATAGTCGGGGGGTATGCCCCCGTTCTATTGTAAACTTCATACTCTACCTATCCTAGATAGTGGGAGTTGGTCTTTATCTATCATTGATAGTTGGTCTTTGTCTACTCGAATTACTTATCTCATCTTTCTTCTATTGCATGCAGTAGAAAACTACATCACCCTTGCTCTAAGGATTCACTCCATGAGTTGTTCCCCCTTGGGCTTGTCCAAGGTGTGTTAATTAGAATACGCTATAGTGTAAATATTATATTGCTTTATAATATCTTTTTACCCATAAAAAATGATAGCACGAGTAAGTGACAACAAAAGAGCTCTCACTAATTAGGATAAGTAAAGTAGACAACTCCCACTATCTAGGATAGATGGAGTAAATAGAATAAAATGAAATAGGAGCATATCCCTATCTATAAAGTTGGCTAAACTACTAAAATTTAGCTAACCTACTTACCACTTATGTAGCCCTGTGTGGTAGTCATGCCAACAACCTCATGACATGATACAAGGAGATGAGTTATGCCCCATCTCTAGCTTTTGATTACAACGGAAATAGCTAAGCATAATATTGTTTTTTCACGACACAAATCAATTATTGATTAATTAGTACCATTTGATTATTTATTTAAGTAATGTGTTCATATTAAATTTGTTAATGCATATAATTTGTGTTGATTATATTGAAAATTTAAGATAAAAATTATTTATATTATAATTAACACATAAATTATATCTACTTAAAATGGGTATTGTTGTTGAGATTTTTTCTTTTTATTTTTTTAAATATAATTGTATTGTTTATGCTGTTGTAATATGACTTTAAAGTGTGCCAATCACTGGATATAGACTTTGATCACCAACAAACTATAACTATACCATCAAATCTGAGTTTCAATCTGAATATAAAATATGTATGATGGGTCTTGACTCGCCAAATGATCATACACAAGTTTTTATATTTTAAAGGGTTAATTGCCTTAAAAATCATGAACTTTGAGCTTAATTGCAAATTTAACATGAACTTTAAAAGTAGGCAATTAAAACCCCAACTTTGAATTTGTGCGTTATTCACCATCTCCAAATTTTTATAAAACAAATTAATCTTCAATCCAACTTACAATTGTGGCCATTTTGACATCATTTTTAAAAATTGGTGGTCGAGTCATGACGGGCTCGAAGAGACAAGCAAATTGTATGTTGGATTGGAGGTCAATTTGTTTTATAAAAATTTAGGGATGTTAAATAACACACAAATTCAAAGGTAGTGTTTTAATTGCTTACTTTTAAAGTTAATGTTAAATTTGCAATTAAGCTCAAAATTCATGATTTTTAAGGCAATTAACCCTATTTTAAAAAAGATGATTCCATCACACCAAACAGCCCACTTTTTACCACTCTCTGATACCTAAAAGACAGATTTGTAATAAATTGCAGGTAAATTCTATGTTACACTAGGGTGTAGTGTATTACTGTCACAATTGATCTAATGTGATACCCCATATATCACAATAGATCTATTGTGACACTTAAAAAAATTTATTGTGACAGTAATGCACTACACTCTAGTTTAGCATAGAATTTACTCCAAGTTCTAACAGATGGTTGTAAATTATTGGGTTTTTTTTTTATCATTTTCTCTTTTTCCTTGTGATTTTTCGAGCCTCATTATTGAGTTCATCCTTTCTTATTTGTGGATTCCTTTCTCAATAGTTCGTTTTAATTTAAAGATTCAATTTTTATAGATAAGTGAGATGTTTGGCTTTAGCTACCCGCTTTTGAGTGTCGCGTGCCACAATTTATTGCCAATTTCATCTTCTTGAAATTGCAAAGTGGACTATTATTAAAAAAGTTGCATTTATAGACAACCAATCATCTTTATATTTCTAGGCAAATTCGATCCTAATCTAAGTGCAGTGCCCTTACCCTTTAATCTGGCGATGCGTGGCAATTCATCAATACATTTGGACGATAGACAGATCACGGCTAATTTGATATCCGAAGTTGCTATTACCCTTTAATCTGGTAATAACTTGTTTTCTTTTTATTATTTTTTTAGTGAAATAATATCAATTTTATATTTAGAAAATCACTATATTATATATAAATATAAATTCATAAAGAATAATATAAATAATTACATACAATGACAATTATCATAAACTCATAACATCATCTACTCAATAAATATAAATTTTTTATTTTTTTATTTTTTGTCCTCTTGGAATGGCCTAGTGGTGGAGTGGTGTTATTTTGAGGCCAAATGTCTCAAGTTTGAATCTCACCGCCAACACCACTAGGTGTGAGCCTATCATACCTAGCTTGCCACGTGTGGTTAACCTCCCATGTGTTACACAGGGGCAACTCACACCTGGCTTGCCATGTGTGGTTACTCCCCTGTGTTACACAGGGGTAAGATTTACCCAGTGCGTACCTCGGTAGCGGTTACGGGTTACCATTGACAACAATATATATATATATATATATATATACATACAGATAGCCCCAGTGCGCACCTGGCTTTCCACCTGTGGTTAACCTCCCCCGTATTACACAGGGGCAACTCACACCTGACTTGCCACGTGTGGTTAACCTCCCCTGTGTTACACACATGGGCAAGATTTACCCAGTGCGCACCTGGGTAGCGGTTGCGGATTACCATTGACAACAATATATATATATATATATAGAGAGAGAGAGAGAGTCCTAAATTTTTAATGTTAATTATAATTCATAATATCTTTAATTCAAATTTAAAGCTTAGAAACCTAATTTAAGTTCTCTAAATAAGAAAATCAAAATTTAATTCAAGCACCCAAATTTAATTTAATAATCTATAAATATAAACATATATTTAACAAAATCAAAATAATAAAAATTTAAACTAATATCAAAAGGACAAATTAATAACGGGATAAATCATAAATTAAATAAATAAAAATTAGTATATAAATTGAAAAATAAAATAGAATAAAAATTACATGATAGGAAGAGTGTTGTGTGCTGATTTTTGTTTCAATAAAAATTCTTTGAGTATTGGTCCATTATATTATTTTATTACAGAATATATAATTTATAAAGTTGAGAAAATTTTTAAAGATAACACCTGTGATGAAGCCAAGATAAGCAATGGAGAATCAAATCCGGAGCTGCAACTAAGAGGTCCAGTTACACGCCTACGAGCAAAGCAATTGCAAGGTTATTTCCAAGCATTTGTGCGCAAGAGGCTTGAAGATGAAGGAGTTAAATGCAACTCCAAGATTGTTACTTTGTTAACAATAAAGATGGAGATCAAGACTTGAAAAATAACACATGAAGAACACAAGTGCATGAAGGTCAAGTCGAGTTGTGCATGCATGGATACACGTTGCATGGCGTGGACGTGAAGAACGTGAAGGCAATTTCTTTCCTTAATAGAATTCTAATTGAGGTAGTATTCTTTTCCTAGTTTTGTTCTAGTTTAGATCGATTATTAGCCCTATAAATAGGACTAATTGTGACACTTATTTCTGCAGACAAAGTTTGATATTTTGAAGTTTTCAATTCACCTTTTCTCACACAATTGGTTCGAGTATTTCAATTCTTTAAGTTTGGCATCTTAAAGTCTTAGTCAAGGCTATCGTTCTAGTTCTCAAGTTCTAGGGTGGTCTCACCAATCGAGAAGCTACTTTGAGGTACACGTTTTGTAGTATTTAAACAACGGGATTTGTATCGGGTTTCAACTCAAATAACAACACCATCACCGCCGTTCATCATCATCCATCGTCGTCCATCTCCACGAGAGCAACAAGCTGCCCAAGTTGTTCATCATCTATACAAGTTCAATACATCGAGTTCTACACCTAATCCGTAAGTCAATTCATCTCTATCGTATCCTATCTACTCCAAGCCATTCTACACCCTACACGCCTAAACCGAACCCTCCCAAACACCATCCTTAATCCTTTCATTCAATTCAGCCTTTTTCCAGATTTGTTTTTGTTTATTACCTTGTGTTGGTCATAGTCTAGATAGTCTAGTTGTCTAGTTAATCGAGTCTTCCGCCTTTGTTTATAATCGAGCAAAGTTGTTAGTAGATTGAATCCTTACAAGTCTGTCGTGTGTTCATTCTTGATTATCCGCAAATCAAGTACGTGTTGTGTTCGTCTAGATCGCATCAACCTGGCCCACCCCTTCCACTCTTTAATTCTCTTCCCCCACCTCTCTCTCTCTATCTTCTCCAATTCTCCCAAACACGTTGTTGTTGTAAATGTGTTGCATACAAAATGATTTTTTTTCTTCCCTCCATCTCACTCTCACCTCCGTAGATCTTATTCGTGTTCCATAAATGCCACGAGTGTCGAAAAATTTAGGGAGAGCTGAGGCAAAAAAATCAACCACCCTAAATAGAAATTTCCGACAATATTCAACTGCCCCAACCCCCCGTTTCCGCCACTGTTTGCAGATTAAATAAGATAAAAAATTAAAATATAAAAATAATGGTAATGTTAAAATTAATCATAGTAAAGCTAATATCTTTGATAATGCTAAAACTAATCAGAATAATGTTAATAAATCGTTCATCATGTCAATACTCTGATAGCAAACTATTTTTATAATGCTAACATGTTTTTATAATATTAATAATTCATTTTGTAATTCTAATAAGAACATTTATAATGCTAATGAGACTACTGTAACGCTAACAAATTCTAACAAATTACTCATCATAGTAATGCTAAAATTCATCATGGTAATGTTAATATTTCTTTGATAATGCTAAAACTAGTCATAGTAATGCTAATAAATCATTCACCATGTCAATACTTTGATAACAAGCTTTTTTTTATAATGCTGACATGTTTTTTTTATAATGCTAATAATTCATTTTGTAATACTAATAAGAACATTTGTAATGCTAATGAGACATATTGTAATGCTAACAAATTTTGACAAATAATACGTGTGTATAGTAATGTAAAAACACAATCTACAGAAAATTAATAGACAAAAAATACAAATTTTGAACTTCTAATAATATGTTTTAGACACTCATATACACCAACAACAATACAAAGAATTGAAAACATAGTAGAGATAGAGAGAGAAAAATACCCTATTATTTTGTAGCTGTTGCGCAACTCCACATAAATAAAACATGATTTTTATCTAAATACTCTGTTAACGCGTTAAGTATCCCGCTTGGTGAGTACGTTTACTAAGTATCCCTCTTTTGTTGAATTTTTTTTATCTAAATTTGATATTTTTTAGATATTTTACAAAATTATAAAACTACCCCGCCCTCATTAAAATAACTATTAAATTATAAAAATGCCACCTAATATTGCTTTTGATTTGGACCACACATTTTTCATGAATGGATGATGGAGATTGATTCTTTGTTCTTATACCAGGACTTAATTATCATTTGATCAATTCCTATATATATATATATATATATATATATATGTATATTGCTCATATTGTCCATAATATTAAAATTTTGTGACATTATTGCTCAACTTTCTTTAATTTGGATTATAACTATTTCTCATCCCCAAGTTAAAATTAAGGCATTCGTCCCCGTAAACAATACTAATTAAAAGACCCTAAATTTAATTTAAAATTTCTGAATAATATTCAATAACTAACAACATTATTTAAATTAATTATAATAACTTGGTAGCACTTTTGAGTAATTAATTATTCAACAAAAAATATGAAAGCAAATTGAAAAAGGAAAGTGAAATTGGTGCCAATTAAAAATAAATCTATCATAACAAATTATTTAATTATATTCTTGCCAACCCTACAAACATACATCCACAAATTAGCTAATGAAATAAACAATCATCATACAAATATCTTAATTAAATTTAAATTCCATGAAATATATTATATGCGCGAGAGAGCGACGTTTCTTCCCAACTCTTTAAATGCGCCCTTTCCCATATCATCTCTTTGTTATTCATAACAAAAATTTATATTTGTTATCAGAATTGACACCCCCCCTCTGCATAAGCAATTTGATTTGTCTATCCTAACTTTTTTGGATCAGTTTGGCCATGTATTGTATTCGACTAGTTTGGTCATGTGTTGAATGAGAAGGGTTGTATGCTTTTACACTTACTAGTAATGGAAAACCAATATTTTCATTGATGAGGATCATCAATTTTCATTAATTACGACATTTAAAAATAATAATAAAAAATATGAAATAGTGCAAATGAAACGAACAAATGCATTTAAATTTTTTATGACAAAAAAAATAAAAATAAAATATTATTTGCAAAAATTTCAGATAAAAGCATGTTTTCATCTTATGTTTTAACAAAAGTATTATTTTATACATACTACATAGTTTGCACTCGATGTGAATTGTGTCAAAAGGAATCCAACCGTTGACCTTTTCACGCGCGAGTTAACCAACTGCACGAGAGAAGATAGAAAAATTTTGTGCTACCCAATGAGTAATATATTTGAAGTGTCATTATAGATTTAATGTCACACTTTCATCTGTCACATTAGACCTATTATGACAGATGGAGGTGTCACATTAGATCTACTGTGATACTTAGTATATTATCCATTTGGTAGTATAGAATTTACAAAAAGGCATGCCATCTCAATATTTCAGCAGAAATATTTTCTTAAATTAAAATTTACTAACTTTTTAGGACTATTTTGCCCCCAATGATTTTACTAGATAGATAGATCGCAATCAAATCTTCGGAGGCTTTCCCTTTTGAAATGGATAGCGATAGGTGCTTTTCACATGGATATTCTGCCAAAATATAACTTAGTATAAAAGGTGGTGATAATTGGAGATTTTCAATTTCCCCTTTGGAGTCGAGAAAATAAATTAAAGTGGGAGCTGTAATAGAAAAGGAGGGACTACAATACATGTGACTATTTGTATAAAGCTAATAATTTGGACTTCTTTTCCTTTTGCCATTTTCATGTTAAAAAAAACAAATTGAAGCGACTTTCTTCTTGGCTACGAAGTTTTTTGCCTCATGGATTCTTGAAAGGACACCCTTCCTACCGTGTCACCACCAGCAAATTAATTCTCCCTCAAAAATAAGCAGTACTATTTTATTAAATCAACCCACTTTTTCGTCTGCAAGTCCAACTTCTAATTAGGGCTTAGGTTTTCTAATGAGGCCCGATATCAGATTTTGATTTTTAGATGATCAAGTTCAACTTGCAAGTTATAATAAATTCATAATGATAGCATAGAACTAAAATCTTTTTAAAATTACCCAAATTAATTCAGGATGTAAAGAGTTATGTAATAATTTTAATAAATATTACAACGTATATGGTAAATAATTATAAAAATATACTTTCTCCGTTCCAATAGCAACGTCAACTTTGCCTTACTTAGTTGTCTCTATAGCAAGGTCCACTTCCAAATATGGAAATAATTAATGTTGTTGAGTGATGTCTGTTTTTTAATGTTGAACTTAATGTCATACAGACTCCCTACGACAGTGTTTGTGACATTCGTCGTGACTAATCTTATCATTTCCTAGTTTTTTTATTATTTATTATTTTTAATAAATTATGTTCTTTTTTTAAATCATGTATATATCCACGAAATTAATATTTCAAATAAACGGATATATATATATATATGTGTGTGTGTGTGTGTGTGTGTGTGTGTGGTTAATATATTATTTAGAGTTTGAATAAGTCAAAACTATATCCCCTATTTTTTAGGCTTCTTGTTATCTCTATTTAACCTTTTTCTGTTTCAGAATTTAATTGCTGGAAATTACCAGAAAATGGGAATTAGAAGGAACGTGGGTTATGCATTCAACTACACCAAGGAGACGGTTTTCCTCAAACATGATGAAGTAGTGGTGGTGGAGGTTAAATACAACCCATGATCAAGAAAAGATGACTTGGACCTTAGTCGACTCAAGTGAAGCGCTTATTAAAGAAGCATGAACCACACTTGAGGAGAGTTATTCGAGCAGAAGATTTCTTACCGCTGTGTGTGAAGATTGAAAAGCTCGAGTCACAAACTTAGCAAATAAATTTCATTATTTTTCTTCTTCTTTTTCTCTTGAGTTTTTATTGTTCAACCGATTCATGAGAATATGTTGTTCAAGTTATGATAGATAGAAAGTTTTTGGAATCGTTGTAAGTTTGTATACAAATTAACTGGTAGGTTGATTTGTATTTCTGAATTCAATTTAGCGGTAGACTAGATTAGGGTTCATGTATCTTTGTTGATGTGTCAAGAGCATATCATCTGACATTATCAATTGATCTTTTGCGTTTGCTTGTGGAAGCTTAATTTCGCCTTGTGGCAATCACATACATGTTGTGTGTGATTTAAAATTTATTTTCGTGTTATATTGTGTTGTTTATTTTCAGCATTTTATGTTAAAGATAGTATTTCTACTATCAGCAACATTAAGTTTGACATTACGTCTTTGTGTCTATTTTCAGTATCTACGGCAACTAATTATAACAAGTGGTATGAGAGTCGGTACTTGACACACTAAGTATTCGATCCTTTGATTGTTAATTCACTGAAATGGATATTCAGATAAATCAGTGCCGTCCCCCGGCATTGGAATGACAAAAACTATGCAATGTGGAAATCTCGCATGGAGATGTATATCAAGTCCATTGATGAAAGGGCTTCGTTGGCTATAATTGAAGAGTGGACTCCTCCAAGGATGGAGGGACCTAATGGGGTTTTCATCCTTACCTCTGAAACTCAGTGGACTAACGATGATAGGATTATCTCCAACTTCAATTCTAGGGCACTGAATGCTATTTTTGTTTCGGTGGATGTTCCATGTTTCAAAATAGTGTACAATTGCACCACTGCATATCAAGTGTGGAACATACTGCAAGAACATTGTGAAGGCTCGATAAGTGTACGTCAAACAAAGCTTAGGCTGCTCACTTCCAAGTTTGAAACCCTACGGATGTTGGAAGATTAGACTATTTCGATGTACACTGAAAGGTTGTGTGAAGTTTCTAATGAGTCTACAGCTCTCGGATGTCCTATCTCAAATGAGAATATGGTTAGCAAACTTCTTCGCACTCTTCCCGAAAGATTCAACATGAAGATCTCAGCTATTGAGGAGGCTCATAATGTATCAAACATGAGTTTGAGTGAAGCTGTGAGCATTCTACTAACTTTTGAGATGAATCTCGAGAACTAGAAGTCAAACAATCCTTCTAAAGGAATTGCACTTCAATCTGTGACATCAAGTTCAGATGTTCAACTTGATGTTGAAAACATTCAAGAAATCAATGAAGATAAGTCCTTGAGTGTTGCTCTTCTCACCAAGAAGTTCAATTCCTTAGTGTGGTCTATGAAGAAAGGTTCGCCAAACTTCAAACCATGGAGGTTGTTTGACTCTCCCTCATCAACATCATCTGGCTCATCAAAATCATCAAAAACCTCAGATGATCCAGTGAAGGACATTGACTCGTTCAGTGAAGGGGATGTTTTGGCTTTGAACACTATGCTAATGAGTGTCCTACTGTACACAGAAAACAAAGAAGAAACTACAGTACTGCTGGGTTAAGTGACGAAGATGAGGAATCAGGAAAACAAACGGTGTTGTTAGTCAAAGTCAATGATGACATCGATGAAATGATTGAAGCTCTAACTGACATGGACGAAGTTGATTTTGACTTTGGCATGAGTCCTGACAATGAAGCTTCTAATGTTCCCAGTAATGTCATGGAGAATGTTCCACAAAAAATTGCTAACATTCCTTCCAATACCACTAACTGGTATGAAATGACCTTGTTGGATGAATTTTGTAACATTGTTGAAGTGTCTCAGGTGGAAGAAGATCCTTCCAACATTAGCCACCAGGAAGCTCTACGACAACTTCACAAGGTCGTGGATGAAGTGTGTGTTCAATGGTCTGAACAAACAAAGGAGTTTGGAATTCTCATGGAAGAAAACCAAAGTCTAAAGTGAAGGGTGATGGATTTGGAAATTCATCTGACCAGAAGTGACATTGAGTTGTGCAAGCTGAGAAAGGAAGTAGATGTTGCCTCAAAAACCTTTCAACAACTTAATCAAGGAACAACAACCTTAAATGAAGTCCTGACATTGGGACAAACTACTAAAGCAGGTCTGGGATATACATCTAGTTCATCCATGTCTATCTCTAACAATAATCCTGTCAAGTTTATCAAAAGAGAAAGCTCGAAGGATCTTCCAGTCAATGGTGACTGCAATGTCGAAAATGATGTTAATGAAAAATCTAAAGAGAAGAAATATATTTGTCATTACTGTCAAGAGCCTGGACACATTAAGCCTTATTGCTTCAAATATCATGATGATATAGCAACGGGAAAGATTGTTGTGGAAAACTCTTCTAAAACTTTTAAAAAGAAGAAGAGTGCTAAGAAGGCAAAAATTTCGTGCAATGTTGTTTACACTTCGCTGAAAGCTAACATTGTAAGTACATGGTATTTTGATAGTGGATGCTCTTGTCATATGACCGGCAACCCAAAGTTTCTTCACAATTATTCCACATCAAGTAAAGGCAAGGTTAGCTATGGTGGAGGAGCACAAGGTAATATTATGGGAAAAGGAACCTTGAATGTTAAAAACTTTTCCAAATTACACAATGTGCTTCATGTCGAAGGATTAACAGCAAATTTGATAAGCATAAGTAATTGTGTGATGATGGTATGCATGTCAGATTCAACAAAAATACATGTGAAGTTTTTGACAGTGAGAACAAATGCATTATGTTCGGGAGTTGTGCTTTGGATAACTGTTATCATGCAGACAAGAATGAGAAATGCAATGTTTTAGTCAATATTGACGCACAGCTCATGCATTAAAAATGTGGACATGTCAGCTTTTGAAGCTTGAAGAAATTGATTGAAGCTGATGCTGTTAGAGGTGTTCCACCAGTGAAAATCAATCTCGACGTTATTTGCAGTGCATGTCAGAAAGACAAACAGGTGAGATCTCCTCACAAAAGTTTAAATGCTTGTCAAATCACAAAATGCTTTGATTTGATTCACATGGACATTATGGGTCCAGTTGACACTAAGAGCACGAGTGGTAAAAGGTTTATTCTGGTTATTGTTGATTATTTTTCACGATTCACATGGGTTGAATTTTTGCAAGAAAAATCTGAAGCATTCAGAATGTTCAAAAAGTTTTATAGAATGGTGTCAAGACAACATGAGTCTAACATCAAGTGCATAAGAACTGATCATGGACTCGAATTTGAAAATTCGATGTTCGAAGATTTCTGTGAGAAAAGAGGCATCATTCATGAGTACTCTGCACCGAAAACTCCTCAACAAAATGGTGTGGTCGAAAGAAAAATTATACTCTGTAGGAGATGTCAAGAGCGATGTTACAAGCTTAATGGTTGTCTAAGAAGCTTTGGACTGAGGCAGTTAACACTGCTTGTCACATCGGGAATCGAGTGATTCTTCACCCCGGTAGAACAGAGACACCATATGAACTTCTGAAGAACAAGAAGCCCAACTTGAAATATTTTCATGTTTTTAGGTGTATATGTTACATCTTGAATGACAGGGACCACTTGAGAAAGTTTGATGCTAAGAGCGACAAAGGAATCTTCTTAGGATTAGCGGCTAACAGTCGGGCATACCGTGTGTTTAATCTAAGGACAAGAATCAATTAATATTGTGTTTGATGATACACAGGTATTGCGTCAAAATCTGAGGAGGATGAGGTGATGGACCTTCTTGACACTGATGAAATGTCAAGTGATAAAACTAAACATGATGTCAGAAACAGGACATCGACTAGTGATGTCGAAGTTAATGTTTCTCAGAATGATGAAGTTCCAGTTAAATCACCAACATCAACATGCACTTCAGACAGTGAAGACGATCAACTGATAACTACTGAAGATGAACCAAGAAGAGATCCCCCAAGTAGGATCAAGAAGAATCATCTAGATTCCCAAATCATTGGTGATCAATCTGAAGGAGTTCAAACTCGAAAGAAGAACTCGATCGATTACAAGGAAAAGGTGAAACTGGTATGTATGTCTTCTTTGAGTGTTGCTCTGTCAAACACCTATTTTTTGTCTAACATTGAACCCAAGAACATTAAGGATGCCCTTAAAGATGATTTCTGGATCATGCTATGCATGAGGAACGAAACCAGTTTGTTAGAAACAATGTCTGTGAACTAGTTCCACGTCCAAAAGATAAAAATGTAATTGGGACAAAATGGATTTTTAAAAATAAAACGGACGAATCTGGCAATGTTGTCAGAAACAAAGCTCGTTTAGTCACTCAAGGTTATACTCAAGTTGAAGGAGTTGACTTTGACGAAACCTTTGCACCTGTTGCAAGGATAAAATCTATTCGTCTTTTATGTGCAATTGCATGTTATGTGGGTTTTACTTTATGATAATCATGATTTTTGTGCTTATTTTGACTGCAACTTAGGGCTATTTCAATACCATTTTATAAACCAAATGTATATTTTTGATGTCCAAATCCAAGTATAAATTCTAGGTGTGTTATAGAAGAAAATCAAAAATCGAGGTGCAGGCGCGAGCTACGGCCCGTACAAGAGCACGACCCAAGTGCCCCGGGCCTGAAGCCGTGTGTCCAGACCCTCAGCCGCGAGCCACAGCATGAGCGCTGGCGTGAGTCCGGTCGCACCTCGTGGTGCGACCCATAGCACGAGAGAGGCTGCTCGCGTCCGCGACCCATTTTCCCTTCGACGTGGCGCGAGCTACAGCGCGAGCCATGGTGCGACTGTCCTGCTTGCGCCCGCGACCCATTTTCACATTGGCTCGGTGTGACCTACAGCGCGAGCAAGGGCGCGACCGAGCCCGTGTCACGCCCTAGTGCTCTGTTTTGCAGACCTTATCCAATCCCCTTCCCTCAATTATTTTTGGACGGATTTTTATATCCAAGTGAGAGGGGAGGGATATAACAAGCAACTTGGTGAAGAAAAATACTAATTCCCATTCCCTTTGAAACTTTTCCCACATTGTAAAAAGTAGAACATAGTCAAGAAGAGAAGGAGGACAAGGGTTTGGTGGACTTGGAACAAAACATTTTCTAAAGAAATGATGTTTGTTTAAATAGTGAATGTAACTTGAGCCAACATTACTTGCATTGTTAAGATCATAACTCATATTCCTTGTGGTTCGACTCGTATCATTGCTTGCTACATCTGTGTACACTTGCACTTGGCACGATCTATAATTTGAGGTATTAAATACGTCATCAAGTTTTTAGCGTCATTGCCAGGGAATAGAGTGTTATGTTTTAAAGTTTATGCAATATTGTTCAAATGGTTACTTTGCTAATTTAGATGTTTTGATTTTTGTTTTTATTTGTGTTTGAAGTGGCTCACATTGTGTTCATTTATAGGTAGTGTATGCACACCAGGTCGCAAAGAGAGCCACCTAAAAATTTAGACTTGAAAATTGAAGTGACGATGCACCACAACAACGTACGACGACGGAGGAGAATGGAGAACAATTCTCCACCTGGTTCAAGATCCTTTAATTGCTCAACTTCAAAGGCAATTAGAGGTAATGCAAGGATAGTTAAGGGCCCAAGAAGAAGCACAACATGCTGCACAAGAGGCCCCGATCCAAAATCTTTTTCAACCCGTTGTAAATCAAGGGGGTAGCGAATGGCCCACCCATTCAAGAAAATAATTTTGAGCTTAAGACATCGCTCATCCTCATGCTCTAACAACATCCTTTTAAAGGAACAACTATGGAGGATCCAAATGAGCACATATGAAAATTTCTTGAGTACAGTAGGACCATGAAGGTGAATGGAGTCCCAGAAGATGCTATTCGATTTAGCTCTTTCCATTCTCCTTAGACGAAAAGGCGGAAACATGGTGGTTTAGCCAAGCCTAAGGATCTTTCCAAACTTGGGAAGCATTGGTGACTAAATTTCTCCACAAGTTTTTCCCACCCGGAAAAACTCTCAAGTTAAAAGGTGACATCACCGTTTTCAAACAATGGGATGACGAGAGCATGTACGAAGGTTGGGAACGCTTCAGAGAAATGCTAAGAAAATGTCCTGGACATGGATTTGGAACCGACCATCAAGTGTGCATCTTTTATACCGGGTGTAAACCCGAGGTGAGGACACTCATGGATGCTGCTGCAGGAGGATCTTTGCTAGCACGAGGCCCAGAAGAGGCCATGTGAATTATTGAGGAAATGGTCTCTATTTCATCCCAATGGCCGGTGGCAAGAGAGAATGTGCAAATCATGAAGAAAGTTGCATCCACTTTTAATTCGGATGTATTGGGATTATTAGCGGCTCAAATGTCAACTTTGAACTCAAAGATCGAAGCTTTCACCGCTCCAAAACCCGAAAGTTCTCAAGCCCCATTCGAAGAAGTGAATTATGCCAACGAAGGGGGTTATCAAAACCAACAACGGCCGTTCAACCAAGGGTACAACAAGCCGCAGTATGGAAATCAATATGGAGGAAATCAAAATTTTCAAAATAGGGCACAACACTCTCCTATGGAAATCCGAACAGTGGTATTGTTCCACCTTCCGGTTTCTCTGTGACCAATGGTGTTATTGACGAAGAAAAGAAATAAAAAATGGATGATTTGTTGATGGCTTTTATGAGCAAGACAGAAAAGTACATGGTGGATTCACAAGTCCGTGTGGGGAAGTTAGAAAACAATGTCGGAGCTATTGGGATTCAAGTGAATCAACTGGAGAAACAGATGAGCCAATTAGCAACGATCATTGGTGGTCAACACCAATAAGGAAAATTTTCGAGTAACACGACCATCAATCCAAAAGATCAATGCAAGGCTATCTTTTTTAGAAGTGGAACTGCCTATGAATAGGGATGGCAATCGGGTACGGCGGGCACAGATAGTGGCTATCCATACCCGTACCCGCGAGTGAAGGCCGTACCCGCCACCCGACCCGCGACCCGCGACGGGTACCTTCCGCCACCCACACCCGCCACCCGTGAACTATAATTTAAATCTAAATTAATTACAAATTTAACACAAATAAAAAATTCACCACAAATTACATTGTTCAAATCCACATATTTCATCAAAGTTCAAATCCATAAATCACAATCACAAAGTTCAAATCCACACCCATTTATTTATGGGCCTTTAATTTTTTATGGCTCGATTATTATAACTGCAATTGAACTATATGAGTAGTCGGATATTTTCACGGGTATTCTCACGGGTATTTTTCACGGGTAAACGGATTTCACGGGTACGGATAGTAACTATCCAAACTCATACCCGCGAACTAAATGGATAGTGAATTCTAACCACGAATCTACCCGTGAATACCAAATGTCCTTCAAACCCGCACCTATTAGGGTCGGGTACCCGCGGGTATCCGTTACCCGCGGGTAAATTGCCATCCCTACCTATGAAGGCCTGGAAATGCCTATGATGGAAATATTAGTGAAGAAAACTCAAAGTAAAAAGAAGAGCAAGATGAACAAAATGAAGAAAGTGAAGAGATCGAGCACGCCAAGGAAAAAGGAGGCTCGACAAGAGAAAAGATGGAATCACCACCTAAAGGAAATGAAAAGCCAAGGGTGCACGTGCCTTATCCCCAACACCTACAAAAGAAGAAGAACGAGGAACAATTCTCAAGGTTCCTCAATATTTTTCGAAAGGTTCAAGTTAATATTCCATTGGTGGAAGCTTTGCAACAAATGCCCAATTACGCAAAGTTTCTCAAAGTTGTAATTTCTAAGAAGAGAAGGTTGAGAGATTTTGAGATGGTGAATCTCACGGAAGAGTGTAGTGCACTCATACAAAGAAAGCTCCCCGCTAAGTTGAAAGATACCGGAAGTTTCACCATCATGGTTACTATTGGGGATAGCCACATGGGAAAGGCGCTATGTGATTTGGGAGCAAGCATTAACTTGATGCCTCTCTCCTTTTTCTTGAAGTTGAATATTGGGAAAATCAAGCGAACTACCATTTGTTTACAAATGGTCGATCGATCCATGACCTATCCTAAATGAGTGGTGGAAGATGTGTTGGTTAAAGTCAATGACTTTATCTTTCCGTTTGACTTTGTGGTTTTAGATATGGAAGAGGACAAGGACGTTCCCCTTATTCTTGGACGACCATTCTTGAATACGGGAAAGGCTTTGATTGATGTCGAAAAAGGGGAGTTAACATTGAGAGTTAATGATGAGAAGGTGATATTTTCTCTTCAAAAGCCTATGAGACACAAGGAAGAAGAGATGGAATGTGAAAAAGAGTGTAAGGTGCTCGAAATGGTGGACTCATGCATGGAGTTGGAGCACACCTTGGAACACATCTTGGGCATACAAGATCCACTTTAGATTTGTATTTCTAAATCTCTTTTTAATTCATCCTCTGGTGATTTTTATCCTTTAGATGTTGCTCTTGTTGATACTGTTTTTTGATCAATTCTTTGCAGGAGGAATATTTAAGGAAGCCCAAGTTTCTTCCATTGAAGAACGAGGAAACATCAATTGGGGAAGAGACAAAGAATGACAAGATGGAATTAAAGCCACTTCCACCTCATTTAAAGTATGCGTGCCTTGAAGATGGTGAGAACAAACCGGTAATAGTTTCTTCCTTTTTAAATGATGAGCAACTCGACAAATTGCTAAGGGTGGTGAGAAAATACAAGAGCACTATAGGTTGGTCTATCTAGGATCTAAAAGGGATTAGCCCCTCGATTTGCATGCATAGAATCCTTTTAGAGGAAGATTACAAACCAAAAGTGCAACATCAAAGAAGATTGAACCCAATTATGCAAGAAATTGTTAGAAAGGAAGTATTGAAAATATTAGATGCTGGTATAATTTTTGCAATTTCTGATAGCGAGTGAGTGAGTCCTACCTAATTGGTAGCCAAGAAAGGGGGTACGACCCTAGTGAAAAATAAAAATAATGAGATAATAGCTACTAGGTTGGTCACAAGATGGAGAATGTGCATTGACTATAGGGCTTTGAATGTTTACACTAAAAAGGACCATTTTCCCATACCATTTATCAATCAAATGCTTGACAGGTTAGCAGGGCATGAATTCTATTACTTTTTGGATGGATACTCGGGGTATAATCAGATAATGATTGCCCCCGATGATCAAGAAAAAATGGCTTTTACTTGTCCATATGGAATCTTTGCATATCGATGGATGTCTTTCGGGTTGTGTAATGCACCTGCCACCTTTCAAAGGTGTATGATGTCTATTTTTCATGGTTTGATTGAAAACATAATGGAAGTATTCATGGATGATTTCTCTGTTTTTGGTGATTTGTTTGATAATTGCCTTGATAACTTGTCTCAAGTATTGCAGAGGTGTGAGGCACCAACTTAGTGCTAAATTGGGAAAAATGCCACTTCATGGTACGAGATGGTATCGTGTTGGGACACAGGGTGTCCGGAGGAGGCCTTGAAGTGGATCGAGCCAAGATCATAGCCATCGAGAAGCTACCGCCCCTGACGAATGAAAAGGGAGTTAGAAGTTTTCTAGGACACGCTGGGTTTTATAAGCGTTTCATAAAGGATTTTCAAAAATCTCTAAACCTTCGTCTTTTAGAAAAATCGTCTGATTTTGATTTTGATAATGATTATTTACAGGCTTTCGAGACCCTTAAGGCGGCCCTTATTACGACACCTGTGCTCATTATACCAGACTGGAGCCAGCAATTTGAAGTAATGTGCGATGCAAGTGAAGTAGCCGTGGGAGCCGCTTTGGGCCAAAAGTGAGATAAGCTTTTCAGAGTTATTTACTATGGGAGTAAGACCTTAGATCCGGCTCAAACAAACTACACTACCACAGAGAGGGAGCTACTTGTCGTGGTATATGCATTTGAGAAATTCAGACCTTATCTCATTGGGGCCCGGACTATCGTGCACACCGATCATGCCGCTCTAAGGCATCTTTTTGCCAAGAAGGATGCAAAACCACGGCTCATCAGATGGATCTTGCTGCTCCAGGAGTTTGATGTAGAGATTCGGGACAGAAAGAGATGTGAGAATGTGGTAGCAGACCACCTTTCTCGCCTTGAGCATGTGAACGATGAAATGGGGTCGACAAGGCCTATTAATGAGCTCTTTCCCGATGAAAGGATCCTAGCAATCAAGTCTCATGTGCCTTGGTTTGCTGACATTGTGAACTTCTTAGTAGCAAGGGTGAAACCGTTGGAGTTGGAGGCTTACCAAAGAAAAAAGTTCTTCCACGACTTGAAGTACTATGTGTGGGATGAGCCATACCTTTTCAGAACATGTGCAGATTTGGTGCTTAGGCGATGCGTGCTGGAAGAAGAAAAGTATCACTAATTACAAAAGAAAGTATCACTAATGGCAGAAGAAAGTATCACTAATTAGAAGAAAAAAGTATCACTAATTGCAGAAGAAAGTATCACTGATTAGAAAGAAAAATTATCACTAATTAGAAGAAAAGTATCACTAATCGCAGAAGAAAGTATCACTAATTAGAAAGAAAAGTATCACTAATTGCAGAAGAAAGTATCACTAATTAGAAGAAAAGTATCACTAATTGCAGAAGAAAGTATCACTAATTAGAAAGAAAAGTATCAGTTCAAACATATTGCAATTCAAAAATTGAATCACTAGCTACATAAAAGAAAATGTTACAATTCAAAAATTGAACATGATAGTGAGTAGTAACTACTCATTATATTAATGATGCTTCATTTTTTATTAACAGTGATACTTACTTCATAATTAATCATACTTCTCTGTTGTTAATTCAATAATTAATGCTTAATCATCGGTAATTTTAATTTTAATGAAAATATAAATTTTCTTCTAAATTTTCATTTTAATGAAAATATAATGTTTGTGCTAAAGAAAGAAAGAAAAAAAAAGAAGAAGAAAGAGCACAAACGTGCCAAAGAAGAAGAAGGGAAAAAAATAGCATGTTTGTGCCAAACAAAAAAAAAGAGAGAAAACAAAGAGAGAGCCGTGACAAAGAAAAAAAAAATAAAAAAAATAGAATAACAAAGAAAAAGGGGAAGGGGAGGATCATTAAAAAAATAAAAATAAATAAAAAAAGGAGAAGTGCCACTTTATTGAGTCAAATAATATCCGTCTAACGCAAAAGAATCCGTTAGACGGTCTAACAGGAGTGTGCCCTGTGTATATATATATATATAGAGGCATGCGTTGTGACTCATTACCACAATAAAGAACAAATAAATAAATTAAAAAGAATAGGTCGATGTAATCGATCGATTGGGTTTTGTCACATGTTTGGTGTGCCTTTCCACTTGTTTTTTTATATAGATGTCATGATATGTAAGGAATATGCTCCCAATAACAAAAGATTATTTTCTATATTTTTTCAAATCAAGCTATAATGGATTTATTCCAAATTGTCAACGAGGTTAAATTTAATCAAGCAAAAACGGCTTGAAAAACCTTAAAGCTTCAATTTTGATGTTCAATGAGAATGTGTTGGAAGTGTACTCAGCCAATGATGTAGGTTAGTGGTCAACTCAATATGTAAATTGTATGTTTCGGTTTATTAAAATTAGAATTAAAATTCATATTTAATGTAATATTTATAATTTTTTAGCATTTGATCTTTCCGAATTCAGATATTAATCTATCTTGCTGTAATATTAACTCTTCATCTGTCAAATATTAAATAGTTATAATCAGATAGGTGTCAATTCAAATAGACTCAATAATATTTTTGGTATTGAGAAATATAATATGATTAATTAATACCACGTTAAAGTTAGTAGGGAAAGATTTGGTAAATTGAACTCACAGCCACAGCCACAGAAGAAAAAAAAAATGTCAACAGAGATGGGGTAACCGGTGAGTCATCCAATGGACACGATCTGCATTCTGCCGTGACACTGGACATATATAAATAAAATTTCAAAACACCCACACATTCCTTCTGATCCCAAAAAGCCCGAAATTTATACAGCCCGAAAAATCTGCTTCGGCGAATCCCGAAACCTCCGCCAAGGATCGAAAAAATCGGACTAACTTTGGCGGAAGTGACCAAAGTCATTCAACGGCAAACTTTGGGGTGGGGGATTTAACAATTTTCCAAAATAGGAGGGTGTCTCTCATCCGGCGGCAAACCGCCGGCGCCGCGGCCCCCTCCGTCGCAGGCGGTTATCCGGAGGCTTCCGCTGCCGGAAACTACCGACGGCGGCGCTGATAACCCAAAGATGAAGAGTCTATTCAAGTCCAAGCCGAGGACTCCGGCCGATTTAGTGCGGCAAACGCGCGATCTACTCATCTTCGCCGATCTCGGCGGTTCTGATACTAAGGAGAGCAAGCGAGACGAGAAGGTTTTTTTTTTGTTTATTTTTTGTTTATGCATTATTTGCCTTTTGGTTTGTGATCTGCCGGTGCTTGTAGTTTGACATTGTCGTTGTATATGTATAGAAGGAGAATTATCGTCTTTTGCTAGTTAGTGAATACTGCGGATGCTACTGATTATTGATTTGCTGTTTTATTTTGATATTTATTGGCTCGGAGAGCATACTGTTTCACCTGTTAGTCAGTGTTCACTTACTTGATGATTGGGATGTATTTATTTTTGAATATGAGGATCTAATTGATAATATTGTTTAGTTTTATTGTCTTTGAAATATTTGTTTTATGTTGTTGTATCGGTAGCAATTGTGATGCAGTGGGGTAGACGACTTCTTATGTTATCGTTTTTTACTGATTACTGATTATCATGTGTAGATGATGGAGTTGAGCAAACTTATCAGAGACTTGAAACAAGTTCTTTACGGGGACAGTGAATCTGAGCCAGTAGCAGAAGCCTGTGCCCAGTTAACTCATGAGTTTTTCAGAGAAAACACTCTTCGTCTCCTAATTATATGCCTACCGAAGTTGAATCTAGAGGTAATTGTAGGGTTAATTCCTAACTTGGTTGCCACAAATAATCAAAATTGAATGGATCGAGTTGGGAGCACAATGTAAGAAGAATACACTAAATCTTGGTGTAGAAAATGTTCCAAATTTATACTTGTTGAATCTAGTTCTTTACCATAAGAATTGCAGGGATAGTTCTGTTGGCTAATAATACATTCTTTTTGCAGACCCGCAAAGATGCTACTCAGGTTGTCGCAAATCTGCAGAGGCAACAGGTGCAGTCGAAGTTGATTGCGTGTGATTACTTGGAAAAGAACATAGATCTCATGGATATCTTGATAGCAGGGTATGGTAGGATAAAGAATTTGCCGTAGACTGAATTTCAATTAAATGACTTATAATTCCAGACTTCAATTTGAATTGGTACTTAATCTGGTTATTGTGAAATTGCTTATATGAGAGGTTTCCAAGATATTCTCTCTTGTAATTTATTGACTTAAATTTGGTTTGCTTTTTGCCTCTAGTTATGAGAACACGGATCTGGCTTTACACTATGGAGCAAAGTGAGTGGATCACTCAATTTTCATGCTTTCTGACATTTTCCTATTCACCAGAAATTTAAAAAAGAAACACTATACATTTAATCCTTGTGCTTTCATTTCATGTGGATAAACAATACGAAAACTTCATTTAGTTGCTTCTTCATGTTCTTAGATCTCACTGCGATGTTAAAATTTAGTTGCCTCTTCATGTCATAGATCCTTGTATATTCATTTTAGGTTACTGACTACATTGAATGCTTTTTGTTTCGTAAGTTAACTTTGACGCTACAATGCTGCAGATAAAACAATATATTTTTTCTTAATTTTAGAAGCTGCTCTGTTCTATAGGTACGTTTTGGAATCAGAGCATATGAAGAAATTTTTTGACTATATTCAATTTCCAAATTTTGACATCGCCTCTGATGCTGCTGCCACTTTCAAGGTTGGGTATTATTTCTGAAGTAGTGAATCACTTTATTCCTCTTTTCTATTTCAGTATTTTGGTTGAACCTTCTCTTTGTTGCATTATCTACGCTCTGTAGTTGAATATACATTGGTTGATCTACTGACTGCTACTTTTCAATTGATCACAAGAAGGTTAATATGCAGTTAGTTAAATAAGTCACTTCCTCATTTGACATTGTACTCCAAACGCGGATGATTGGATTTTGGCTTAAAAAAAAACTCCGATAAAATACCTGAGGGGTGACGTTTGCTGGATCATTATGAATTTGGAATATGCTATGTATGGTAATGGGGAAAAAGCACTTATGATGTATAATGAGATGTGGGGATTGGGGGTTAAGCTGGGTTGTTTAACTTTTGTAGGACACATATTTTTCTTCTTGGGATTTTACTTAAGGGGGATACTTAATGCATGTCAAACGCACCAAGATTATGTATGAAAAGCAATGGATTGTGAAACCTTGGAAATCAAATTTCGCTTTCAGGCACTTTTGATAAAAGCTGCTTGACCCGGGACATTCGAGTTCTGATTATGTTATTTAATCCTGTTTTTTTTTTTTGGCATTTATGGTTTGTGTACTGACATTAAAGTCTACCTAACAGGATTGACATCTTGTTGCAGGAATTATTGACTAGGCACAAGTCAACGGTAGCTGAGTTTCTTTCTAAAAATTATGACTGGGTAAGCATTTATGCTTTAGTAGCCTGATTGGTTAATATACTTATTTGAGCTTCTTATTTCCTGCATTGACATTCATGGAGCTTCTTTTGCAAATGGTTTCTTTAGGCTTTAGGACATTATGATCATTTATATTTTAAGAACCTCACATGCCTCATAATGTGTTTTTTTACTTCTTGTGTCCTGCCCTGGAATTTAACAATTTT
Organism: Perilla frutescens; assembly: GCA_026008535.1. Taxonomy (NCBI): domain Eukaryota; kingdom Viridiplantae; phylum Streptophyta; class Magnoliopsida; order Lamiales; family Lamiaceae; genus Perilla; species Perilla frutescens. Next base: position 26,745,249 of record BRKX01000006.1, on the reverse strand, counting down.
GTTTCCTAAATCATTGATGAGCTCTACTTCTATTCTGATTTGCTTGACACCTTGTCGTTGACAGTTCTTTGCTGAGTACAACTCTAAGTTGCTCGAATCTACTAATTACATCACCAGGAGGCAGGCTGTCAAGGTAATGTGCTTCCATTATCTTCTTTTCAACATTTCTTGGCACTATTTACATGCTGAACACTATTCCTTAGTGGTAAAACTATGAGAAACAATGAATTCACTTGAGGGTGCAAATAAAGAGTTGCTCTGTTCTTATCCTTTTATAGGTCTGCTTGCAAAGTTGTTTCTGTGTGGTTGACTATAATTCTAATTCTTGATGCACTCCTTTTAGCTCTTGGGTGATATCTTGCTGGATCGTTCAAATTCGGCTGTAATGACACGATATGTTAGCTCAAGGGACAACTTGAGGATCCTCATGAATCTTCTCAGGGTATGTTGCTTTCTTGGCTTTTAGATTCAGTCCCAACTCCCAACTCCCAACTCCCTTGCCATGTTAATGACAGGGGAAGTGTAAAAAATAAAATAAAAATGATAATAAAGGTGGGTTATTAGTGCATTTTAATAAATCTCAAGAATTTATAACACAGTAATCTCTTCGGAATGTTCTTATGTAATCTGACCTTACTCATATTAAATGTAATAAATGTAATTACCATTGACTTCAGACTTTTTAATTCTTTGATAAACGATGTCATGAGAGCTACTTCATGGTCATTGTGGATGTTTGCTGAATTACCATATTCTGAACTCCATCTAGAACAAGATGTATGAATTAATACTGAAATTCAATCTGAACCCTGCATCTCTGGTGATGTTTTACTCGAAAGAAAACAGGATTAGTTCCTGCATCATAATATTAGTGTTGTTGAACTTTTTGCCTTCTCCCAGGAGTCGAGCAAGAGCATACAGATCGAAGCATTCCATGTTTTCAAGGTACAGTATTACATTGCTTTCCTAGCATGTGTGCATATAGTGGAAGAATCAATTCATAGAGTGTGCTGACAACACAAATATGTGCAGTTATTTGCAGCTAATCAGAACAAACCTCCTGATATTGTTAGTATCCTCGTCACAAACAGAAGCAAGCTCCTACGCCTTTTTGCTGATTTTAAGACCGATAAAGGTAACGCAGATAATCTCTGAGTATTTTTATTTGCAGTGTTAGTCGTGTCTTGAATTTTGCTCCCTTTTTACAGAGGATGAGCAGTTCGAGGCCGATAAGGCGCAAGTGGTCAAAGAAATTGCTGCACTTGAGCCAAAAGAGCGGCCATGAATTCAGCTCTTGTTTAGTGTATCAGCTGTGACGGCTGTGTTGTACCAGTAAATCTAGTGGTTATCTTTTTTTTTTTCTTTTTTCTTTTCTTTTTTCCTTTTCTTTTTTTCTTTTCCATATAAAATTGTTAATTATTACTCATCAGACCCCAAAGTTGTGAACCACTGAGAAATAGCGCTTGAGAGTACTCTCTGTGTTGTATCTTTGCATTCGTCCATATTTTTTAGATGTTACTGCATCTGATATAATTTCTAAACAATGAAAAAGAGATGATGAATATTTCAGAATTGTCCTGTAATTTGTTCTATATCGTGGCCCTTATAAACGCAGATTCCTATTATTATTGTGAGAACTTTTTGAAGTATTATGTTTTCTCTGTTGAGGGAAGAATAGAATGCAACATGGCCTTTATTGTTTTCGAAGCCAATATGAACTGTAAAGTTGTCTTCCTTTTCTTTGAGATTATGGATCGTTTTTTTTATATAATTAAAACTCTGCAGTGTTTCTCGTGAGCTTCACTCTTTCAAAGATAGATGATTTCTCTGGCAACACTATGACTCTTGTCTCTGCACAAAGACTCACGAGAATTTAAAAAAATTCATTCGAATAACTGTCAACAGTCGAAGAAAAGAGAAAAATCTTTAAAAAAAAAAGATTAGAATAACTTACTAGAATATTGGCATATTCCGTGTACATAATATTTGGATTTTTCCTTTTTTGGTTTGGACTTTGGAGTAGGTGTGACTCGGAAACTTATCACACGAGAAGGGGTGATGATATGCCAACTCGAAATTATTATTTGCAATCACAGACACGTTCCGATTAATAATTTATGTTGCAGTGTAATAAACAAATTCGAAATTATTATAAATCGGAATGTCAATGGAGTCCTCGCTAATAAGAGGGAAAATGAAGCAATAAAATTATCAGAATAAAGTTTTTTTTTTTTTTTTAAATAATAAGAATAACGCCGTAAGCGAAACGGTTAGGGAATAAGTCGCGCAACCTTGATTGTGTGCGAGTGTGAGATATATGAATTTGAGTGGAACTTGTATTTTTTGTTTGTTTAAATAATTGGCATCAGTTGATGTGCTTCGTTAAATAGAAGCAGCTCCAACCATCGAATTCACATCGCCCAATCCTCAACAAAAATGTCACAACAAGGTAACATTTGCTCTCTGCAAATTCTCCACACACACAGTGAATTATGTGCACATTGTATGTGCTTGTGAAATTCCGTGCATTTGTTGATGGTGTTTTTATCGGATTTCAGGTTCGGTGGAGGATTTCCTGGCCAAGGCGGTGGACGCTGCCAAGAAAGCTGGAGAGGTGCATTTCTGTGTAAACCCCAAATTATTGTTTGCTACGGCCTTTAATCTCACAATTTGATTTTCATTACCTAATTACCTGAAAATTCCATTGGGTTGCAGATTATTCGTTATGGGTTCTATAAGACCAAGCGTGTCGAGCACAAAGGCCTGGTAAAATACCGGCGTGTTTAATTATTTCATCAATTTTCGGAAATTTGTAGAATTGTTTTGAAATCAGGCTATATATTTTGTGGACAAAATTGGTTACGAGATACAACTTGGATAGTCTTGTATGCTGCAATGATGCGCAGTCACTTCTGTTAGACTAGACTGCGTTGATTATAGTTTCCTGAGATCAATTTTTGAGACTACTGTCTATGGGTGTAGGTAGATTTGGTCACAGAGACTGACAAGGCATGTGAAGAACTCATATTCAATTCTCTAAAACAGCAATACCCTGATCATAAGGTTAACTCTGCATTTTGGTGTTGGATTAATGTCTGGGATTCTTCATTGACAATTTTGATCGTTACATTGTTTGTAAGTCTGATGTTTATAGCTGCTGTTAACCTCTTAGTTCATTGGGGAAGAAACCACTGCTGCCTGTGGTGCTACTGAATTGACAGATGAACCAACTTGGATTGTTGATCCTCTAGATGGGACGACTAACTTTGTTCATGGGCAAGTGTCATATATCTGTTTCATTTGTTATGGGAAAAGTTCTTCATTATCCAAAATGTGGTTATAGTAGTTAAAGGGGCAAATTTTGCAGGTTCCCATTTGTATGTGTATCCATCGGACTGACAATTGACCGAATTCCTACAGTTGGTGTCGTTTACAACCCAATAATGGATGAGGTAAATTGTTCAGCTGCTCAGCAATATATAGTAGAGGTGTATCACTTCGGTTACTTATCACATTGCCTATTTTGTGTGGGATTTTCAGAAATTGATAATCTGAGAGTTCTTTTTAAAGTATCTAGACATTTGGTACTCCATATTATGTAAGAAACGTGCAATCCTATCTATTCTTGTCTTGCTCAAATGTATTCTATTCCCTACTCTTTGCAGTGCTCATGTTATCTTGATAAATTGAGTGTCTTCCATTTGAGTGATTCTGTTCTACACACCCTTACTGCCTGTTGGTATCAGAACATATACAACATATATTTATGTTCCAGCAGATTTTTTATTCATTGGATACCCTTTCCATGTGCAGCTTTTCACTGCAATTCATGGAAAAGGTGCTTTTCTCAATGGAAAACCCATTAAAGGTAAGTTGATTTCCTTTTAGCTATTCGTAAGGGAAGTCAATATTATGGTTTTCTGTGATCACTGCCTTCATGTTTTGAATATGCAGCATCTTCTCAAACTGAACTCGTAAAGTCCCTACTAGCCACAGAGGTACTCGGCTATACATATTACATGAAGCACTCGGATGCTGATCTATCCTCAGTCATCTTTAGTTGCTAAATTGTATCTCTTAATTCAGTTTTTACTAAGGTAATTCTACATATAACAAGCTCATCAACTTTGTGTAAATTTTAATGGCAGGCCGGTACCAAGCGTGACAAGGCTACCTTGGATGCCTCCACAAATAGGATCAATAGTTTACTGTTCAAGGTAAACCATTGGTGGTCTCTTGTAATGATAGTTTTCAGCATTTTCTTGGTACTTTTGCTTAATGGCTCAAAAGTGCGAGTTTTCAATTGATCAGGTTAGGTCCCTCCGGATGAGTGGCTCTTGTGCATTAAATCTCTGTGGAATTGCGTGTGGAAGGCTTGATCTGTTCTATGAAGTAGGTTTTGGAGGCCCCTGGTAAGAATTTTAATTCTTTCAATGAAGATATAATCTCTCATGTTATTGAAAGTTTTTTAAGGAAGTCGCCGCTTACTAAAACTCGGTTATATATTTTCAGGGATGTAGCAGCAGGAGCAATAATTTTAACCGAAGCTGGAGGGCTTGTATTTGATCCGTAAGTCAAAAGCCTTCAAACTAAAAAAAAAAGGAGTAAACTGTTTCTGGGAACTATTGGAGTTTTTGAAGCAGCCTTCTAGAACCACCACCAGCTAAATATATAAGGAATATTCTGGACATATTTTGGCTGAGGTGGTGCTAGAAGCCAGCAAAAATTGAATAGTTCAGGTGGCAATTAATCAATAAAAACTGTTTACATCGACAAAAGGGAAAAAAAATTGCTTTGTTTGGATGCCAAAAAAACAAAATGGATAATTTGCTTCCTTTAGATGCAGTTTATCTGTATTGGGTGATATATATTGCTGTTGGGTATACACGCTCATAGTCGTTTTAGGTTTATGCCATCTCCATATTCAGATGTCAACTGGTAGTCTACTGAATGTAACATGTTAAATGAATCAGTTTTCGTTATCCAAATGATGACATATTTTCCTGCAACAGCTCCGGCAAGGAATTTGATATCACTGCTCAGCGTATAGCAGCTTCAAATGGTTTTCTAAAGGATGCATTTATCGATGCGCTGAAACAATCAGAATAAACATCTCCAGACCAGTTAAGTTTTTTGTTACACCTTGACAGCATTGCTTTGAGCCCCCTGTTGTAACATTTAAGATCACGGCTGATGGAAGTATATACGTACTTGCTTATTATTTCTTATTGGCTGATGGAATTATTTAATATTTATACAAAATTGATAAGAATTACCTTCTTTTTTTGATGGAATTTTCTCAACTTTTGTGAAAGGTTTAGTTGCTTCATTGTATTTTAGTCTTTATGATTCTCACACCTTAGAAAACTATGCAATGTAATGAGTTGCTTGAAGCTCTATTTTTCTTGTTCTGAGAAATGAAAAAAGGGGGCAAGAACTAAGAAGATCATATATTATGCACCAAATAAACAATAAACATATAGAACTATCCAGCACAAAACCTATATAAAAACTGGGGGAAACTAAGGGAGCAGAAAAACAGAGAAACATTAAAAGCTGGGTACAAAAAACAAGAAGAGCCAAACAGAACAAACTTTACATGATCAAAGTGAAAGTGTATTTCCTTCATACCCTATCTTGTGAACTTGCCCTATAACCATTGTAACCATGGGTTCCATTGGGCATCTTGTGGGGGCTGCTCGATTTTTTCCTCTTCACAACGACGTACCATGTGTAGATTTCGAGAGTGGCAGCAAGAGCAGCCAGACCTATCAAGACTCCGATGTAAGCTCTCTTCCATTTCTGATCTGGGTCTAAGATGTTGAATCCCTTGAAAATGTTGATAACACTGAGGACTATAACAGAGTATCCAATGAAGTGGTGGTAGACGTTCCAGTAGAATCTGTATTTGTGCTCCTTTTTTGGCCTTAGCAGCATAGCAGACACCTGCAATGGAGATATATATGTGTGTGTGTGAGTGTTTTCTCTTTGCATCGAAGCATTTGGTTTTGATAATAGTAATTAATTAATACCTGAAGTGTTGCGAGACAAAAGATGACAATGCCGATTACTCTGTGGGCGGTGTATTGAATTCCGGCAGACTGGCTACCGAGTTGGAGACCGGTAGCCCAGCCTGCAACTCCGGTGATGTAGCCGGAGGTTTGGCAAAGGGCATGAAGGTAAAACCACGTTGGGTCCGCCGCAGGGAATACTTTAAGGTACCTGGCAAATATAGCACCAATTGGCAGCAGGATCCCCCAACTTACTGCATTCAGCACTCCATGAATCTGCATTTTTCCAAATAAATATTTTCAACACATACTAACTAGCACTAAATAATTCATTCGTAGAGGTGACATCAAAATCAAGTCATTCCGATTAAACAAGATGATCGAATTAAATAATGTTTTTCCACCAATTTACTTAAGCCAAACTCATAATATTCTGAAAAGATGAGTACTTATCATAAGGAATACTTGATGGTCTGTACATCTTCTTTTTCCTAAGAGATTTACAGATCGGTTTTAGATAATTACAATTTTCTATATTCATAGTATATGCAAACTTTGCTTTTATTATCCTCTGATCACAAATCCTAGAATCGCCCAAATATGGAGCGTAACCCCAAAACATGCATTAATGTCTAATGACGATATCATATATGGTCCATACTCCATCATAATCCTCTGCAAGGATGGTTAACTGACCAACAGGAACATATGCTTATGTATACACATCCACTGAGAGAGAGAGAGAGAGAGAGAGAGAGAGAGAGGACCACATCTAATTCAAGTAAATCATTCGACAGAGCACGAGCAGAAAGTTAGTTAGATGTATCCATCCAAAGGAAACGAAGTTGAACAACTCTCCTAATTTAATTACTTCCATAACATAATCTTTTTTTTTTAGGGGGAAAAAAATACTCACATTCTTTTTCTTAGTTCTGGAGTCCACTGCTCCCGATGTTCTACCTGTCTGCCCGGAAAGGAGATTCAAGTTCCCGGCCGACTGAACATTCTGACCAGAAGTCGGATGAATTGCCGGAGAATCGCCGGAGACGGGCCCTTCTTGCCACACCTGGTTCACCGTCGAACTAACATTATCAAGCTTCAGAGTTGCAAAAATGGTGTACTCATTCCTCGCATAAGTTGCGGACAACTCGGAAACCGGAAAACTCAAATCCCCTTCCTGCAACTGCGTCTGGTAGGCAGTCACCGGCGCCGTGTAGGCTCTGATGCCGCCGTCGGATTTCTGGAAGGCCACCAGCGCTTGAGCGCCGATCATTCCCCTTCCGCTGGGATTGATAGCCCACGCCACCCATCTCGACGGCGAGACTCCAGCGTGGCGGTAGGCAATTTTGACTGTTTTGGTCGGTTCATCGTAGTTCCAGTGAAGGAATGAGTTCAAGACTGGGAGATCGCTGCAGTGGCTGAAAATCTGGTTGCTTGCGAAGTTGTAGCTGGCGCAGGATTGGGCGTAGGATGATGATATGTAGAGAGAGAAAATAATGCAGACGATGGAGGAAACTGGTCTTAACATCTTGAGCATAGGCGATATATGTATGATTTAGAGTTTTTGATGATTAAGAATTTGGTTATGAATGGAATGGGAGAGAGGGAGAGAGAGAGGGGGTGGGATTATATAGAGATGGAAAAATAGTGAAAGTGGGGCATGAGTAGTTACAGTTTGGTAAAGGATCGATGTGTTACAAAATAATTCCTGCTTTATTATATTTTTAGATACTGCACTTGGCAAAATTTTGGTAACTCTTTGTTTAGGTTAGGGTTTCAACAACCTTGTCTTCGGACACCACTTTATGTCTAAACTCCAACCATAAATTTGTACTCAACAAATCTCATGTGTGTCCAATCATACCAACATAGATATATATATAGATGAATTCCACCTTTAGATAAATTTTATTATATAGTTTTTAGGGTTAATTTAACTATGACATGTTGCATTTTATTTTAAAATTAAATTTTCCGAATATTTGGATATTTGTGCTTATAAAATGTTAGCAGCCACAAAGTTATATACTCCCTTTGTTTCATTATAATTGTTGTTTTAACTTTTTTATTTTGTGTCAAAATGGTTGTTGTTTTATATATTTTCCCACGCTGTCTCTCAATTTTAACATTATCCCAAATCCAATTTTAGGAAAATATAAGTGAATAAGATTTTATGTCATATATGAAATATGGGTATATTAGTCAGTAAATTAATTGTTAATTCTAGATGAAAAAAAATAAAACAACAATCAAAATAAAATGGAAGGGGTATAATTACAATAACGACTAAATAATAATAACAACAACAACAACAACAACAACAATAACAACAACAACAACAACAACAACAACAACAATAATAATAATAATAATAATAATAATAATAATAATAATAATAATAATAATAATATTTTCCAAGAGTCCGGTATGTGTTAACCATTTATATGGTATAACATATCACACCCTACTGGTGGAATATTTAATACCACACAAAATTATTAAAAATTGTAGACTAAAATAACCTTGCAGATATTAATTAAAAATGTTATTATAGAATATTCACACAATATATGGTAACTAATTAAAGGATATTTTACGAATTGAAATTTTATAGAAAATCTAATACATATAAACAAACAATGTATTATTAATGCATATATTTTAATACACCAAAACAAATATGATATTGATATCTTATACAGTGAAAAACACATTCCATATCAATCGCATCCAACCTTATACCATACATCCTAACAAACGAGCCCCCAGTGTTGTTAATTTGTGATATACAGTTTAATTGGATGAGCATGCATTCAAATTGGGTCCATCTATTTTATTTAGTTAAAATGAAGTCCGTATATTATCAATCAAGTTAAATTGGGGTCCCTATATTATCAATTTAGATAAAATCAAGTCTTTGTAAGACATAATTTTATCTAAATGGATAGTAGGGGGACTTAATTTTAACCAAATTAATAGTAGAGGGACCCAATACAAAAATAAAAATAAAAATTCATTTTTTTAAAAAATAAACAAATAAAATTGCAAAAATAATTAAATGAAAATAAATACAAATTGATTTTTAAGTGAAAAATTAATTAAAAATAAAATATAATATAAATTTAATTAAATTTTTTGAAACCACTGTAATTTTATTTTTATTTTTATTAATTATTTTTTGAAAAAATAGTTTAAATTTTTTTATTCAATTTTTTAAATTTAAAAAATAAATAAAAAATGCACAAAAGTAAATAAATTAAATTTTTATAAAATCTTGTAATTTTAATTTATTTTCAAAAAAGTAAATTAAAAAAAATCAAACAATAGTTAAATAAAATAAAGTAAAATAAATTCAACTAAATAAAAATCAAAATTTTAAAACTATTGTTTGAATTTTTTCAAAAAATAAAATTATAGTGGTTTTTAAAAAATTAATTAAATTTATTTTTTAATTTTTTCAAATAAATATTTTAGTTAAAAATTCAATATGTATTTATTTTTTATTTTTATTTAATTATTTTTAAAATTTGTATTTTTATTTTCGATTTGGGTCCTTGTACTATCAAGTCTATGTACTATCAATTTGGATAAAATCAAGTCTATATACTATCAATTTCGATAAAATTAAATTTCTAGGGGATTTAATTTTATCCAAATTGATAATACATCGACCTCATTTTAATCAAATTGATAGTGCAGGGACCTCATTTTAACCAAATTCGGAAAAAATACAATGACTCAAAATAGTGTTTTACCTATAATATATAGGTGTTGATTTTTGCACCACTATTTTTCTTAATATACACCGCATTTATTACCTACATAGCCGTTATAAAAAATGAGTATTTTTTTATTTATACACCACACTTTTTTCTATTTTCATCCTTTATTTTAAAAGAAAAATTTTAACCAATTACGAAAAAAAGGAAAAAAAATGAAGAGTCATGTATGTATGTGCATCATGTCTTCTCCGTTCTCCCTCTGTCCCCGAATGAGAAATCGATTGTCGTTCGTCCTTCTTTCCTTCTCCCTAATGAGCAGTGTTGTAGAGTACGGGCTAGGCGGCTGCCTAGGCGCCATCTAGGCGCTCGGCGGCCCCTGGCCATCCTGAATACCCTGTATGCGGCCATGCTATACGCTGGCTCCGCCTTAGACGGGGCTGGGCACCTCTAGGTGCCAACTAATCGGCAAAACCGTCCATTTGTTCTTTTTTTTAAGTCATTAGAATTTTAGGTTTTGTTTCCTAATATTCCTAAATCCTAATACACTAATTAGAAATTTAAAACGGTGAAAGTGAAGACGTGAGAGGGCTTGAGAGAGAGACCGAGAGAAGTGCGAGAACCTCAAACTCAGCAGTCGACGCAACTCTTCCATCGCTGCTCCATAACTCCCACCGTCTAGTCTTGGCCCTATGGATAAGTTTGCAAGTTTTATATCTCCTAATGTTTCTTTGAGTTCAGGAAAGAGCAAACTACGGGAACAAAACATCAATGATGTACTTTTCAAACAAAGAGCGGATACTGCGAGAGAGTACATATGTAGATAAGCTTATTAAGCGGGTATTTCATTTAACTGTATGGAGTTGGATATCTTCAAGTTGATGGTGGAGGCAATTGGTCAATTTGGACCAGGTTTTGTACCTCCAACAAGACATGAGATGACGGAACCATTTTTGAAGAAGAGCTTGATAGAACTAAAACTTTGTTGAAGACACATGAAGAAGAATGAAAATTAAATGAATGTTCTATTATGATAGATGCTTGGAGTGATAGAAAGTGAAGAAGCATCATGAACTTGTGTATCAATTCTCGTTTGGGCACTATTTTCCTTTCTTCTAAGGAATTTTCAGACATTGCATACACAAGCGAAGTAATTTTTGAGTATGTTAATCAATGCATTGAAGAAGTTAGGCCAAACAATGTGATCCAAATTCTAACTAACAATGCATCCAACATTGGGCTGCAAAGTTGTTGAAGGAGAATAGGCCAAACATCTTTTGGACTCCGTGTGCTGCTCATACCATAGATCTTATACTTGAGAGCATTGCAAAATAACCAAAGTTCAAGAAAATCATTGATCAAGCAAAAACTTTGACCATCTTCCTTTATGCACATCACCAAGTATTGACGTTGATGAGATCATATACAAATAAGAGGGATATTGTGAGACCGGGGGTGACAAGATTTGCATCAGCATGTCTTACTTTGCAAAGTATACATGAGAAAAGAGTTGAATTGAAATGACTATTCGCAAGTCCAGATTGGGAAGCGTGTAAGTTTTCTAAGAGTGCTAAAGAAAAAGTTGCTTATACAACGGTGATGAGTATGGGTTTCTGGAGTGGTGTTGTATCATGCTTGGATGTTTTCACACCTTTGATTAAGGTACTTCGGATTACTAATGGTGATAGAAAACCATCAATGGGGTTTGTATATGGAGAGTTTGTCCAAGCAAAGGAAGAAATAAAAAATGCACTGAACAATCTTCCAAAAAATTATGATCCAATCATTGAAGTTATTGAAGCACGGATCAAAGATAGGCTTGATAGTCCACTACACTTGACAACTTATCTATTAAACTCGTTTTATCACTACAAGGACCCTCTTCTTCATTTAGATCAAAATGTCTCGATGGGTATGATTGACTGTTTGGATGTTTTGTTTGCGGGAGATGTTGATTTACAAGGTAAAATTATGAATGAAGAATTCCCCATATATAGGGGGAAAGGGGTCAACTTTTGGGAAAGCAATTGCAGGGAAAGGATGCTCTTTACATGATGATAAATTTGATCAAAGGTAAATTAAATATATTTATTTTCTTATTTTTGTAACATTTAATTTTTACTGACGCTATTGTTTATTCTTTGATTTTTGTATGTAGTATCTTGGTGGTCAAATTATGGTTCATCAACTCCTAACTTGCAAAGAATGACTATGAGAATTCTTTCATTGACATCTAGTTCATCCAGTTGTGAAAGGAATTGGAGCACATTTGAAGGGATTAGTTTAATTATCTTTTAAATTTTTATTATATATTTTAACTAATTCTATTTTATAATTTCAATGTTGTACATTATTTTATAGGTACATAGAAAAAAAAGGAATCGACTAGGTACAAAGTTGCTTAACAATCTTGTATTTATCCAATTTAATGCAAAATTGGTGAGTAAACAAAAGAGAGAAAAAGATAAAAGTAATGTGGAGGCACTACTTTCCTCGGATTCAACTTGTGCACAAGAATGGATTATTACTGTTGATGATGATGATGATGATGATGATGATGATGATGATGATGATGATGATGATGATGATGATGATGATGATGATGATGGCGATGTGGGTGGTATGAGAGGACATAGGTCTCGAACTCCAAAATATTGAACAGTTAGAGACTTATATGATGAGGATTTTGAGTCCGATAATGAGAGAATTAATGAGAATGAAGTTGAAGATGAGTTAGATGGAGATCGTATTTTAGAAGATGTTTGAGCTTTGATTGTTATTTTTTTTTAATGTTGGATATTTTGAGCTTTGAATGTTGTTTTGTTTTGAATTTGGATTATTTAAATTTTGAATGTTTCATTTTTAGGATGATTTGAACTTTGAATGTTGCTTTATTTCAAATTTTGGGTGATTTTAAGATTAAATATCTTGTTTGGAATGTTCTGAATTATGAATTTATAAATGTGATGCGGGATTTTACTCTCCACAATGGTTTCAATATTTATAAAACTCGTGACATGCCTACAAGTGTATAAGCATATGATTGTAGATATGATGATACGAGGTCGATCCACAGGGAAAAGGAATTAAATGTGAAAATGCAAGTACCACGATGATAGATTGATGAAATATCTAGACTATGAATAGATGAGGGGTGATTCTCATAACACAAAACCAACACATAAACTAAATAATGCAATACCAAACAACAACAATAAACAATCTAAATAGAATGCAAGAAACAAGATCAACAAAGGAGAGAGATTTGAAGATAAACTTAGGCAAGACTCTAGGATATGGATTCACAACATTCCTCTTGATCAAACAACAAGGGTTAAACACACAATTATGCTAAGTTCATAGATAGAAAGACCACGGATATAGAAGGAGTATCTCTCGAATATCTCCTTAATTGCGAATGCGACAAGGATGGCTATCTCTAACACATTCCAAGGTCGCACCTACCAAAGGCTCTAAGGGGTCACATTTCCTTCCACATATTCGACATTCAACGAAGAGTACAAATACATAGATTCAATCCATACATGCTTATGATCACAAGATTGACTAGACGCATGTGATTTAAACATTTGATGTTAAATGAATGCCACTTCAAACAACATCATACAAGAACTAGCAAAGATTGAAATCTTGACAAAACACACCCATAGATTAAACCCTAGTCAAGAACAAGATTCACATTGTTTCTCCACATCCTAGAGCCCTAAGGCTCTAGCCAACCATATTTACAACAAAATCAAGAATACAAAAAGAAGAATCAAAATCCATTCTAAGTACAAGAGTAAAAGAGGGAAGGAGAAGATAAAACCCAATGTTGAACAATCTCCTTCAATCCCTTGGCTTGAATCCTCAAATGAATGGATGGATCTTCCTTCTTCTTCTTGATCTTCAAAAATCCTCAAATGTAGTGTTTCTTCAAGTGTATTTCGAGTGGGAGGAGTGTTAGATTCATCCTTTGAAATCCCCAAAAGATATATTAAGTAATGGACCAATAATTGGATGCCAAAAGTCAACTTTCAATTCCGTCAGTCCAAAGCGCAACCCCAGGTGATAGGGCTTTGGGGTCGGGCTTTGCTTTGTATTTGAAACGCAACCCCAGGTGCTAGGGCTTTTGGATCGGGCTTTCAACAAAGAAAAACTCCTCTCTGAAGTGCTCTACAGTGCGACCCATGAGTAGCTTTTTGGGGTCGGGCTTTGCAGTGTATTTGAAACGCGACCCCAGTTGCTAGGGCTTTGGGGTCGGGCTTTGCAGTGTATTTAAAACGCGACCCCAGTTGCTAGCGCTTTGGGGCCGGGCTTTGCAGTGTATTTGAAACGCGACCCCAGTTGCTAGGGCTTTTGGGTCGGGCTTTAGCTTGTGACTTGGTTTTCTTGTCCTTTGCTCGTCTTTGTGCTACCTTTTCGATCCAATTCACGAACTTGACTTATTTTGCATTGTTTGAACCCAAAAACTCCCTAAATTGGTCACATTACACCAAACATAAGATTTAAACAATATTTACAACATATATACATGATAACCAAATGCAAATGCACTCAAAATGAGTGCAATTTATGCACTCATCAAAATGCAAATTTCAAAATAGACGGGGTATAAAAAAATTAAAATAAAAAATTGAAAAACGCCTAGGCCTCGCCTAGGCCATCTAGGCGCTAGCCCGCCCGACCGTCCGACTAGCGAGTTCTGCAACCATGCTAATGAGCGGTGTAATGTCTTCTCTCTCTTTCCCCCCCCCCCCAATGAGAAATTCGTTGTCGTCTTCTCCGTCTCTCCTAAATGAGAATTCACTGCAAAACCTCCTCCACTCTACCTAAATCCGCCACCATTTCTAATCGAACTGAATTTTTCGAAGTATAGACTATTGTTCGAAAATGATTAATAGCTTTGAAAATATTATTTTCGAATAGAGTTCTAGTTCTATGTTGGAATTTATTTTTTGAATCAGTGTTTTTTCTTACTATGGTCTCATGTTCGAAATTTGCCTCCATCTTTGAAAAAGATTTTTTGAAATAAACTAGTTGATGCATATTCATTAGTGGTAGAAGGGGAAGATGAGGACGACCCATCAGATTTTTCCATGATTTGTGTTTTGTAATGGTTTTTTTAGGGTTTTTGAAATTGAGAGAGGAAAGAGGGTCAAGTCCGAGGAGTGGTGTTGTGAGGGATTGGCGAAGTAACGTATGGGTTTCGGGCGAATAAATAATTTTTCTGAATATTTTGGAAGTTTTGGAGATGGCCAGATTCTAGGTGGAGGACCAACTGTCATTGCCGGAATCAGATGAAGAACATCATGGAAGAAAAGATGAAAAAATAAAAGGAAAAGGATATTTAAATAATTTAATAATTAATTGAAGTGGTGTATAATGAAAAATTGGTGGTGTATTTATAAACACCCGTATCATGTAGTCTTACGAGCCTATGATAAGATTCATGACCACTTCACTTAATGAACATTAATCATTGTTGTCGTGTGAAATTTGTCATGAAATATGCATGACACAGTACTCATCACTCATCACAGCCTTTCATAACTTCCATTCCAATATATATAGAGATAATTATAACTTTTAAGTAGTTAATTTATATCTCGACACATATTTTCACATCGAATTATGGAATATTTTCGATCTTACTGTTATGGTGTCATTTTAACCTTCATAAATTGAATTAAAATGCACACACAGATGTGTAACTAATAATTGAGAAAAACATTTGTTTACCAAGTCCTGCAAGTTATTGACCTTTTAGAAGGCTAACCACTTCACCATTTTAACCAATTACATCTCACACAGTAAAAAGTTACATGATTTTGTTGGTAGTAGTGTATAACCACTTCATCATCATATATATTTATCACATAAAAAGGAATCAGATTCCAGATTCAAATGAAATCAAAATGACATGTGCAACACTGCATATTGCATGTTGGATTAGGTGCATTAGTGCATATATGATTTATAATTATTAGAATTGCTAGCTATAGTCGAACCCAACATTATTAATTGGTCAAACCAAATCCAACTTCTACCAAGTATCTCATGATATGTCTCATTTGTTCTCGACTTTTTCAATAAATCGTTTAAGATATTACAAAAACAAATGGAAAGATTTGTGCTGATTAGGTTGATGTTTACAGCCTTGATTTAGTACTGATGGGCCCCCCTTTGTCCCTTGATTTTGTTTTTTGTCTAGTTGTTTATGTTCTAATTAATCATTTATATTAATCAACACAAATTATACAAAGTTCAAGAAGATTACGTAAGAATTTTGCTAATTTCTTTTCGTCTAAACAGTATTATATAATATATGGTCTTTGAATTGGGGTAACTTTTATCTTCATACACACTCGCGTTGGCATTTCATGTATGTTTATTATCTATTGTGTGCATTTAATCATCAATACATATTTTTGAGTTGTCTAATATGATTGAAAAATTATGATTCGAATACCACTTTTTTTTGTTAGTCAAACTATTGATCGTAAGTTAGAAATCAATAATTGACGGAGAATTAAATTACTAATTAAAAGTACAATTCATTTACTGGAAATACGTAATTAGGCTTCGAAGCTGATCGAAGGGATAATTAATTGCATTGTTATTTTTATTTTTTGTATATATGGTCAAATATGGGCCTTTATCTGTTATGGCATACAAATTTTGGACCGCGTGTCATCCCCCAATTGTCCAGAATTTTCATAAACACTCAAACACTTACTTCAAAAATGCCATCGTTCAAAAATAATGAATGCAATTGTGCATCTCTGTAATAAATTCTAAGTTAATGTAATATTAAATGCTCTGAGGGCACCATATTCCTAACATTAATTAATATTACCTTGAATTAGAAATGGTGATATAATGGCTAGCTTTGCTTAACGACGTTCCTGATTTAACACTATTTTTCATCCAATCGCCGCATTAAAAAGTTGAATCCTTTATACTAAATTATATTTTTTCTCTCATAATTGATTATGTATAATACATGTACAATTCTCCGATGCACGTAAAATTTCCAATTGCACTTTATGTGTTACGGTCCATGTTATACTTTCAAATTACAAGATTTTTTTGTATTTTTTCTTTATTTTATTTTTTTGTAATATAGTTTAGTTTAAGATTGTTTCTTAATTAGTCTTTATAATTATTTTTAACTTTTAGTTTTCAATTAATAATTTATTATTATGGTTGAGTTTTTCAAAATTATGTATCATAATTTTTTTATATAAATATTGACTATGAATGTTTATGTTATAATTAATTTTTATTTTATAATAGCTATTATTAAAATCATAAATTTAATAGAGGTTTGAATTTCTTTAAAGAGACGTGACATTAGATATAAATACAGATATAACCTTATTTTTTGAATTTGATGGACACCTATGAAAAAGACCCAGTACATTACTACATTGCTCTATAAAAATAATAGTATAGCCGATTCTTATATATACGAGAGGAATTAAACAGTAGGAATCAGACATGTAGTGAGCATGACGAAGCATGGTGTTGAATGAAGGGTGACTTCAAATCTGCTCAATGAAGGCTGTTGGCAAAACCAGTTAAGGGAAAGCTGTTGGTGGAAGTTTGTAGCGGTTATTTGTTATTGCATGGGAGCCGTTGATCTATTCAGTTACTTCCTAATTTGAGTGGTGAAGATTTGCTGTTGCATAGCTATTAATTGAAGCAGTTAGAGTCGGATGAAACAATTCATTCATTCCATATTTCATAACCCTTGTAAAGCCGAGAGAAGTAGATAGAGATAGAGATCTTGATAGTTTGAGAGCTACAATCTGTTCAGAGTTGTAAGCTGTGATTGAGGCTGTTCTACTCTTGTAATCTACATTCTTGATCAATAATAATAGAGCAGTTAACCCTCCGTGGATGTAGGCAATTCTTGCCGAACCACGTATATCGATTGTGTCATTTCTATTGCTTTTCTTGTTCTATCATACACCACAAATTCTTGCGTTGTTCTTGGTGTTTGTATCTATCTTCTTCGAGCTCAATCCATCAGTTTCTTTAACAAGTGGCGCCGTCTGTGGGAAATCAAGATCTCACGATGACCTCGATGAAGTTCGATGCGGAGAAGTTCTCCGGCAAGAATGACTTTGGCCTGTGGAGAATCAAGATGAAAGCGTTGCTGGTTCAACAAGGGCTCGCGGACGCCTTGAAAGGAGAGAGAGGTTTTCCCGATGCTGCTACACCAGCGCAGAAAGCAGAATTGATGGAGAAGGCACACAGTGCCATTGTCTTGTGTTTGACAGACAAGGTTTTGAGGGAGGTTTCGAAAGAAACTTCGGCAGCTGGGGTATGGACTCGTCTGGAGCAGCTCTACATGACAAAGTCTCTCGCAAATCGGTTATATATGAAGCAGAGATTGTATTCATACAAGATTGTGGAAGAGAGAAGTGTCATAGAGCAGCTTGATGAATTCAACAAGCTACTCGATGATCTTGAAAATATCGATGTGAGTTTGGAAGATGAAGACAAAGCGATCATTCTCTTGAATGCTTTACCAAGATCCTTTGAACATCTAAAGGATGCCATGCTATTTGGCAGAGAGAATTCTATTTCTCTAGATGAAGTAGAATCAGCCTTGAAAGCAAAAGAATTGCAGAGACTCAATGATGAAAAGAAACTACCATCTGGAGAAGGTTTGAATGTCAAGAAGTTCAAAGGAAAGGGAAAGAAACAGAAGCCAAATCCAAGTGAAAAGAAGCAGGGATCCAACAAAGAAGAGGAATCCACAGAAAAGGAAACCAGAAAATGCCACCATTGCAAGAAGAAGGGACACCTCAAAAGGGACTGCTACTCTTGGAAGAACAAGCAGGCTCAAAAGAATCAAGCACAGAGCTCTGCAGATTGCACTGAAGAGTGTGAGGGAGCTGAGGTCCTTAATGTGATGCAGAAGCGCATGGAAGATGCATGGATCATGGATTCTGGTTGCAGCTTCCATATGTGTCATCGTGAGGGGTGGTTCTTGGATCTGGAATATCAAGATCTTGGGTCAGTTTTACTGGGAAACAACCAAGTTTGCAAAGTGAAAGGCATTGGTAGAATCAAGTTAAAGATGCATGATGACAGCATCAAGATTCTATCTGAAGTGAGGTATATTCCTCAGTTGAAAAGGAACCTGGTTTCTCTTGGTTTATTGGAATCAAAAGGATTCAGCTATGCATCCAGAGAAGGATGTCTGCACGTGATGAGGAAGTCTGAGATTGTAATGAAGGCAATACGAAGACACAACCTGTATCATTTGGTGGCTGAAACTGTTGCTGGCACTTTAGATTTATCACATAAATCTGATATTAACCTCTGGCACAGAAGGATGGGTCATGTTGGTCAAAAAGGATTGAATCAGCTGGTAAAGAAGGAGATAATCAAAGATGTTGAAGGATCAGATCTTGAAACATGCGAGCAGTGTATCTTGGCAAAGAACAAGAAGGCACCATTTCAAGAATCAACCAGAAAATCTCAAGCCCCCCTTTGCTATGCTCATTCTGATTTGTGGGGGCCTTCAAAGAGCAAGACTCTGGGTGGAGGCAGATTCTTTATATCCATTATTGATGACTATTCAAAGAAGCTGTGGATCTTTATCCTGAAAAGCAAGGCAGAAGCTTTTGATAAGTTCAGAGAGTGGTGCAAAGAGGTGGAGCTTGAGAAGGATACCAGTCTGAAATGCTTAAGGACTGACAATGGACTGGAGTTTCTGTCAGAGGAATTCCAGAATTTCTGTAAAGAAAAGGGCATCAAAAGGCACAGGACTGTACCAGGTAACCCTCAGCAGAATGGTACAGCTGAAAGAATGAACCGGACTATACTTGAAAGGGTCAGGTGCATGCTATTTGGGTCAGGGTTGCCCAAAAGGTTCTGGGGAGAGGCAGCAACTACAGCAGCATATCTGATCAACAAATGCCCATCATCTGCCATTGATTTTAAAACCCCAGATGAGATGTGGTATGGCAATGTGGGCAGCTACAATCACTTGAGAATTTTTGGTTGTAAAGCTTATGCACATATAAAGAAAGATAAGCTTGAACCAAGGGCCTTGAAGTGTGTTATGCTGGGATACCAAAAGGGGACCAAGGGATACAGGCTGTGGTGCTATGAACAAGGGGTAAAGAAGATCATCATAAGTAGGGATGTGGTATTCAATGAAAATGAAATGCCATTTCTATCTGTTACAGATATTGGAAATCAGAAGGAGGGACAAAACTCTAAAGATAACATCACAGGAGTTGAGGTGGAGCTTCCAACTGAAAATCAGAATACCAATGAAGGACATGAATCTGATGGGGAGCATAACTCAGATGAAGAAGGACAGCAAACCAATGATGATGATGACTTGAAAGATTACCAGCTTGCGAGAGATAGGACCAGAAGGGCTATTAGACCACCATCCAGATTTGGTCAGGCAGATATGATATTCTATGCCTTAAATGTTGCTGAGGAAGTTGAGTTTTCTGAGCCTGCAACATACTCAGAAGCCTCAACAGGAAAAGAAAGCAAGGAGTGGATCAAGGCCATGGAGAAAGAGATCAGTTCTCTGCAGAAGAACAAAACCTGGTTGCTGGTTGATAAGCCTAAACATCAAAAGGCTATAAGTTGCAAGTGGATTTATAAGAAAAAGATTGAGGTGTCAGACCATAATAAAATCAGATTCAAAGCAAGGTTAGTGGCAAGGGGCTTTACACAGAGAGAAGGGATAGACTTCAATGAAGTATTTTCACCTGTTGTAAAGCATTCTTCCATCAGAATCTTACTTGCCATTGTGGCTCAATTTGATCTGGAGCTGCAGCAGCTTGATGTTACAACAGCTTTTCTACATGGTGACCTTGAGGAGACAATTTACATGATACAACCTGAAGGTTTTGTTAAACCAGGAGATGAGGGAAAGGTATGTTTGCTGAAAAAATCCCTATATGGTTTGAAACAAAGCTCTAGACAGTGGTACAAGAAATTTGATGATTACATGTTGAAGATTGGTTTCCAGAGATCAAAATATGATAGCTGTGTATACATTAAGAGGAAAGATCAGATTGCTGTGGCTTATCTACTGTTATATGTAGATGACATGCTTATAGCAAGCCATAGAGCATCTGAAATTGAAATTTTGAAGCATGATCTCCAGTCAAGGTTTGAGATGAAAGATCTGGGAAATGCCAAGAGGATTTTGGGCATGGATATAAAGAGAAACAGAGAAAGGGGAGAGCTTTGGCTCGTTCAGCATGATTATATTAAAAGAGTGTTGAAGAAGTTTGGTATGCATGAATGCAAGCAAGTATCTGTTCCCATAGCTCAACAAATCAAATTGTCTGCTGATCAAAGTCCTAAGACAGCTGAAGAAAGGCAGGAAATGAATGCTATACCCTATGCAAACATTGTTGGGAGCATAATGTATACAATGGTTTGTTCAAGGCCTGACATTTCTCACGCTGTAAGTCTTGTTAGCAGATACATGGCAGATCCTGGGAAGGCACACTGGAAGGCATTGAAGTGGATTCTGAGGTATATGAAGGGAACATCTAATTTTGGAATATTATTCAGAAAAACAAGACTGGAGAAGGAGGATCCTTTGATAGGTTTTGTTGACTCAGACTATGCTGCAAACATTGATAACAGAAGGTCTCAATCTGGATACATTTTCAATCTGTATGGCTCTGCAGTCAGCTGGAGATCATTTCTTCAGTCGGTGGTTGCTTTGTCTACAACAGAGGCTGAATATATGGCCGTTACAGAAGCTGTAAAGGAAGGAATATGGCTGAAGGGTATGATTGGAGATTTTGGGATTGATCAAAAGTCTGTTGAGATCAAGTGTGACAGTCAGAGTGCACTTCATCTAGCAAAGCATCAAGTGTTTCATGAAAGGTCAAAGCATATTGATGTTAGACATCATTTTGTCAGAGATTTAGTGAACGATGGTGTTGTAAGGATGGTGAAAGTGTCCACAGAAGACAATGCAGCCGACATGCTTACCAAAGCTTTACCTGCTCCAAAATTCAGGTATTGCTTGGATTTGGTAAGTCTTGTCTCTCATTAAGAGAGTGTGAAAGCCCTGTAATGGGGCAGTTTTGAGGGGAAGCTGGTTCTTGAATGTTCATTGAAGATTGCTTAGTCAAGGTGGAGATTGTTGAATGAAGGGTGACTTCAAATCTGCTCAATGAAGGCTGTTGGCAAAACCAGTTAAGGGAAAGCTGTTGGTGGAAGTTTGTAGCGGTTATTTGTTATTGCATGGGAGCCGTTGATCTATTCAGTTACTTCCTAATTTGAGTGGTGAAGATTTGCTGTTGCATAGCTATTAATTGAAGCAGTTAGAGTCGGATGAAACAATTCATTCATTCCATATTTCATAACCCTTGTAAAGCCGAGAGAAGTAGATAGAGATAGAGATCTTGATAGTTTGAGAGCTACAATCTGTTCAGAGTTGTAAGCTGTGATTGAGGCTGTTCTACTCTTGTAATCTACATTCTTGATCAATAATAATAGAGCAGTTAACCCTCCGTGGATGTAGGCAATTCTTGCCGAACCACGTATATCGATTGTGTCATTTCTATTGCTTTTCTTGTTCTATCATACACCACAAATTCTTGCGTTGTTCTTGGTGTTTGTATCTATCTTCTTCGAGCTCAATCCATCAGTTTCTTTAACACATGGCATCATCATCTCGATCATTGTCTTTTTTTTTTTCTATTGTTTTTATTAATTTATTTTGAACTTGACTTGCATGTAAATACAAAATAAATAAATCGAAGAACAAAGTCCTAATCATTTACATAAAAACACGAACACGACGAAGCTGTTTTGAAAAAAGAATGGTCAGCTCGGAGGCGACGTATGCATTATTTTATGGATATATTTATACGTCGGAAAGTAGGTAAGATTATGACTTTTTGTTGGAAGTGAAAACAAGGCACGTAGCATAACATGCAAGATTGGTCTGGGCAAATTGTAAATTTTGTTTTAAATAATAATAGTTAAATCATTTCTAGTATTACCTACTAGTTATTATTACTAAATTAAACAAATAAAGACCCCAAAAATTATGAGAGGATTTGAATTTATTTTATGTTATGACTGTAATCTTAACATAATGGATAGTTTTGCAGTCCACAGTCACGTATCATTGTATCAAGATAACAGTATTGCAATCTTTTTAGATAGATTAAATTATTGATAGAAATAGATAATGAGATGAAAGAATTGAACCTCGCTTGAAGTAGAGAGCAAGAGCGTAGTGGGAGATAATGACCAACAATGATTTGGTTTGTGATTGGGCGGAATTTATTTATAGGTAGATTAATTTCAAACAGAGGTTTCGTGAAAAACTTGCACAATTCTTTTCAATCTCTGCAGCTAATCACTAAATTAGACTCAACTTCCCAACTACTCCCATACATTCTGGAAGAATCCTCCCTAGCTTCACCCCTAATCTAACCTCCAATTTTATAACTTAATTAACTATACTATTTTTGTTGAACTAACATATTAATAATTATCATGAATTCATCATACACTAGGAAAGTAAAAAAAAAAAAATTAACC
The DNA here is from genome assembly GCA_026008535.1 of Perilla frutescens. Taxonomy (NCBI): domain Eukaryota; kingdom Viridiplantae; phylum Streptophyta; class Magnoliopsida; order Lamiales; family Lamiaceae; genus Perilla; species Perilla frutescens. The sequence continues at coordinate 26,721,953 of BRKX01000006.1, read as the reverse complement.
TGGGCACCATATATGTTTTGTGTGTATAAATTTAATTTACCCGGTACAAATGTTTTATTTTATTTTTATCTTGTATTTATGGGGCCAATATGTTTGTTTGTGTGTGTAAATTTTGAACTCTTGCAGGGTTAACTAAAATGGGCTGGGCTCAATATTATCTAACAAATCCTTTAGGCCTTCTACAAACAAACCCTCAAACATGGGCCCAACTGTAGAGTATGGGTTCCTTAGATTCCTTTCGTGCCCAAAAGAAAAGTTGTGAGAATCATAGAAACACATGAGGCAGAAATTATTAGTCTGTATATTCAAAACCAGGCCCATGCACTTACTTATTTTTCCAAATAAAAAATTTCAGATGGCTCAATCAGAAATTCAAGTTGAGCTCTTAAATGTATAACGCAAAAACTCATGCTAGAATGTCTAACGTGTCCAAATTCGTACATCGAATACCACTCCTATCCCAATTCACTCTGCGTTTCGCTCATAATTGTATGAATATATAGACTGGATCAATATTCAAATCCAAGTACAGGAGCCATGGGAAAATTTTTAACTCGCCACACACGTTCTGACAAGAGATACTCACCAATTAATAAATTTTATTTACTTTTTAGAGCTGAAAAAATTAAAGGAGAAGGAGGTGAAAGAAAATAAATTATACTCTCCCGTTTCATAGTAAGTGTCCTTCTAACACTTTAATTTTATTTCACAAAAAGTATCATTCTACACATTCGAGGTAAAAATTTCATATTTTTCTCATTTAATACATTCAAACAATTATATTTAAATCATTTAATATATTTATATAATGATGCATAAAATAATTTGATTATCTAATTAATATCTTTGTCAATACATATGCATTCACACTTATTTAGAAACGAACTGATTATAGTTAATTATTTGCTTGACTTGTACTCCTACTTACTAGAAGGCGGTTGCATAAAACTAGCGGATGTAATGATTTGACGTATTGAACCAAACAACAGTGGATTTCTTATTTTATTTAATTATCACTATTATCATATAGATATGTCTTGGACAGATACATAATATCAATTATCATGCTTTTATAAAAGTAAAAATTCGTCTGTTTGAAGATTTCATTGCTTCAATCTGTAGATAAGAATATATATGATGTACAGTTGGAATAGTCGCATCAGACATCATCTTCCAATTCTTAAGTCTACATTTTTTTTTCCTTTTTTGTGGACGGGTGGACGGTGATGATGAAGCCTGGAATAATATCCAATAATTAATTATTTTTCAACCATAGTCATTAAATCCTGTCATTCTCAACAAACCAAAAAAGCAAGTAATCCATATCCATCAAAGAATTTCAACTACTGTTTTGTTTTGAGGATTTTCTGCCAATTTTAATCAAAGCGTAGAATAAAACTTCAGAATTATGTATGTATGCGGATGTAGTAATGTCGATTCCGAGCTTTTTTTTATCTATCTGAAAATTATAAATGTCATATTTGTTTCTAGTAATAAAAGAAATAAGGGCTGGTCTCCTGTGCATAAGGTGCATGGGCCGGCCCATGAGACGGGTCGGCCCATGAACCCAGATCCAGCCCATGTCTAACCTAAAAAAAAAAGGAAAATTAGAAACATCACGAGAGAGAAGAGAGTCGAGAGACAGCGCAGAGGACAACCACACGACGGTGAGAGAGGATCGGTGACCTCACCCGACCGCCGCCACCATCAGCGCCGCCGCCGGAAGGCCAGCACCACCGCGCCGGAAGCTAGGACAGAGACATTACATGATATATTGAAGAAATTCAATTTTGATTCAATTTTTTGTCAAGATCGAAAATTTCAAGGTAACACTCTAGAATTCAATCAAACCTATTCAATTGTGTCCATTGTAGTTGGGAATTTTATTTTTCAGATTCTTAGAATTGAATAATTTAGATTTTTGAAAAAAAAATTGGGAATTTGAAAAATATACTTGGATGTGTATATTGCTTAGGATGGATGAAATTAACATGAATGTGGGAAATTATTCGAAAGCTCTTGTGATAATTGATGATTCTGACAGTGAGGCAATCTCCATACGAGCACAATACGGAGGTAAAATTTTTACATAAACTGATCAGGTTTTACCCCCACGACTCTGATACTGTACAATATTTTAATTGATACTTTCGTGCACATTAGATGATACTGTGACCCTATCTGGATCTCTGATTGTTGAATTCGAGTTCTTAAATTAGTGTTGGTGAATTATGCTTATTTAATCGAGTGTTTATGTTTGCTGAAATCACCCACAATTTTGCAGCTCGAAGCAAATTAGAATGCACTCTTCTTAGAATTAGATCAATGAATACTACAAGCTCGAGTCATTCACTTCATTTCTTTCCGGACCACACTTATAGTAGCCCAGAGTTCAGCAGTTAAAACTAGAATTTACTCTTCAAAGATTTCAGTACAATTTAATCTTATAAGAGTGCATTCTAAAATGTTGTATCTGTGATGTGCTTTGGAAGTGATAAAGGATACTTAATTAATTAGTGGTTCTTAGCCTGATTACATCTGGTTCTCCTTTTTTTTTCTTTTCTGAGCGGTCAGTGATTAGAAATTTGAAATATAGAGCAAGGAGTTGTATATTCGAAAGAAATTGGAAAGAAAATTATAGCATCGGAAAGTTGATCTCTAGTTTGATAATGCCAAATAGAGTCAGAACTTGTTTAATCATGTGATTATCTAAATTCATGTGCATTTAACTGGGACAAGTTGTTACTTGCTAGTGGATGCCATGATACTATGGAAAATTATATGTGAAACTTGTGTTCCAGGTTCCAGTTGTTGATGGATACTCATTCCCTCATCTTACAAAACGAATGAATGTAGCCGGCGCCATATAACATCATATCTTGTTGATTTTCTCATGAGGAGGGGTTAAGTGTTCTTGAAATTTTAAAACTCAGTTGTTGCAATATGTTGGTGATGCTGAGTATGTAACATGTTCTAGCAAAAGTAAAAACCAAGGGGAGGAAAAAAAGAATTAAGGGGCAACTTGAAAAGGGCCGAAAGAAGAAGAGCAATGTTGAAGGAAGCTCAAATTAGTTGAGTGAGTTTGGCTCCAAGACTCCCAACCCTCGTTTGTTTTAGATCGATATCAGGTTGGTACCTGTCTTCAGCACAATTGATACTTTCATGCTTATTAAATGGTACATGTTCTATCTGACTGACTCACCTCTTAAATTTATTTTGCAGATTATTGGATTGAAGATTGCTCATTTTTTTAAATTTATCTTGGGCTGTTTTAAGAGTTCAATTTGAATCAAAAATGTTGATTACTCTTGTGAAGTTTAAGAAGAAAAGACACTTCTCCACATGTAGTAGAAACTAAAGTTACAATGGATGCATTAGCTAGTAGCAGTTGCATTTATTTGTGTTTTATCCTTTTTTGCACTCATGTGTAGTTAGGTTGTAATGGTGTTAGGTGATTGATTCTAGTCTGCTTTGTTTTGCACATTCTATATGTATGAGCTGAAAAGGGAGTCCTTTAAACTTGATATATTGTGAAGCGGGAAAGATACAATATGCTCTTTCTCTGTTTGTGATTTTAAGATCCTCCTTAAACTGATATTACATTTGTTTCTAAAAATGATACGTTTTTGTTTTACAATTGATACCTTTACGCTAAATAAATCATACTCTTCAGGATGTATTGTTACTTTTTTTTTTAAAATGTGATGCTTTATAAATACACGAATGATACTAATATCATTTCTGAAAATAAATTTGACTTTCCTTAAAATCAATATACGTATATCAAAATTACACATCTACATATAAAACCACCATTCCATTCAATCAAAATAAATAATACAAAAACATCCATTCACCAACATACATCCCACAAAAATAAAACAAAAACAATATTTCAACCCATCTCCAACATTATAACCAACTTCATGTAAATAAACCCAAACCACCAAATCCAACACATCTAACAAATCCAAAGCACCACATCAAAATATTCCTAAGTTTTGATCTAATATCTAGTGTAACACCACAAATATCCAACAAATACATACAAACTTCTCACTCACTTCTTCTTCCTGTTCATGAATGCAAGCACCATTTTATACACTTCGAATCTTAAATCATTTGTTCCAATAAAGGCAATACGAGCACAGTACACGGCCTTCCTTCGACCAACATACTTCATGATAAAAAAAAAACATAAAACATCAAACACTTCGCGGTGACATTCACACCCTTGGAAGCTTCTCGCTTCTTGGACACCTTTTTCTTCATTGAGCAAATCTGATATAAGTCAATGAAACCAAATATTAAAACACACAAACTATGAAAAATATAGATTACATAATTACTGTATGAAATAGTTTGATACTACTATGCATATAAAATGGTACTAATAAGCATACATAGTGATACTACACCACACGATGATAAAAATATAGACATATAAACCAATAACACTAACTAAACCAAAATGCATATAAAAATTGAACCCATACATGCACATATAAAAAGCACAACATAATACTTCGAATTTTGATACATACAGTCAACTCAAACAGTACAATTTTGTTTCAAGATTTTGGGAAAAAAATATAAATTGCACACACATACAAAACATAAAATATAGTACAGAATTGATACTTGTAAACATCTCATTTGGTACTAAACATCATGGAAATTGATACTCTGTACACAAATGCACGCACATTCAAACAATAAAAGTGTCAAAACAGGCTATACAAAATTTTACAAAGATAAACATCATATTTAACAAAACATATAACAAACAAACATAAATTGAAAATTTTGATATATGTTTCTGATTCAATTGGTACTAATAAGCATTGTAAATGATACCTAAAATCATAATTCATAATAATTATACACAATTTCAAATTAATCAGTCAAATCAACACATCAAATGGTTCCAATCAGTTTCTAATGTCAAAATCAATAGACAAAATTCAAAATGCACAGAAACACACAAAAACAAATCTGTTATAAAATTCAGATACTCACACGAATCTCACCTGGTACTATTCATCAGTAACATTGATACTGAACTATAATATGCAGACTATTCAAAAGAACACAGATGTGATATATAGTAATATATAATACTAAATTAAGATTCTCCCAAAAACTTAACTCGCATGAGAGTTTGTAGCATTTCATTAAAATTCCAAACCAAATTCTACCTCTAACATCATAACACTCAATAAAAAAATCTAAGTTAATTTCAGAAAACTAAGTTCCATTTTACAATTGATATACATTACTAACAATTTAAAAAAAATTCAGGCACATCAATCCTTATACAGACTCATAACCAGTAAACTCATATTTTCAACAACTTTTAACTACAAAAAACCACTTCTCCCATTAAACTAATTACAAATAGAAACATGATAATGAAATTCATTTCCAATTTCATGAATTTGCTCAAACACGAGCATCAATAAAAAGGGCAGAAAATTTATATAAAAAAAATTACTAAAGCAATGAAAAATAAACAGAGATTTGAAATGCAAGACCAAATTATGGATAATATTCCAATTCTAATAAATTAATTTGGGGAGAAGAAATCAATGGAGAGAAGTACAAAGAGAGAGAGACAAACTTGAGACCACCGAACCACCAATCTAGTGTCGCAAACCACCGAACGCTGAATCCAGTATGAACGCTGGAGCAGAGAGGGTTAGGAAGGCGGCTAGGGGTTGCGGACGATGTGGAGATGAGGCGGCTAGGGGTTGGAACCGCGGTGGAGATGAGTCGGCTAGGCGTTGGAATTGGGGTAGAGATGAGGCGGGTCGTGGTTGCAGACGACGATGAAGAATCACGGTGAACAAAAAGGGGGCTAGGGTTTTGCAGGCGAGATGAAGGGAGCAAATGAGTGAACAGTGGCCCAAAAATCTATTTATATGGCAGGTCGGAGCGCGGGTCGGGTCGGTGCGGGTTGGGTCCGTTTCACGGGCTGACCCATGCATCTGATGCACAGGAGAATTTGCGAAGAAATAAACGTCTTAATTATGTACCATAGGTAAAGAAAACAAAAGGCAGGGGCGAGGGAGAAAAAAGGAAAAACATATAAACCCTAACAGGGTAGGATAAAACATACTACCTCAGTTGTTGAATAAGTGTCATTCTGGATGAATACACACGTATTAGTAAATATATTAATTAGATTATCAAATTATCTTATACACACTTATGTGAATACATTAAATGAATTAAATATGATTGTTTGGATACATTAAATGAGGGCAAATATGAGGGAAAATATGAAATCTTTACCTCGATTGTGTAAAAGGACACTTTTTGTGAAACAAAATAAAAGTGATAGAATGATATTTATTGTGAAACGGAGTGAATAAATAATAAATGCAAAATTAAATTAAAATTAGAGAGAAAAATGAAAAAAAAAAACACTAAAAACTTGAATATACAATGAAAAATGCACCTTTTGTTTTTGTTGTAACTTGATTTGTAATGGACATCTGCCGGATTTCACCTGTGCATTATTTTAACACAAGAAAAACACAGTGGTTGAAACAAAGGCCCGTCTATTTGGTAATTGGATTAATTATTAATGAATAATTATGACATGACTACACCATTAATTTCCACTAGCTAATTTTAAGAATTCGTGGTGTCCATTATTTTGATGCGTACGATGTTGGATAAATAAATATCTACAAGTTTGTGGTGTGCTTTAATTTGCTTGTTGTGGATAATTTCAATTACGTGATTAATGTCACCTCTATTAATTCAGATTTTAGAATCTCAGTATAATTCTATCAAATGTGAATTATCTTACTGATAAAGAGTATAGGTCCAACTTTTCATCTTTGATAAAATTAAAATATATATATATATATATATATATATATTTTATTAAATAAAAAAATAAAAAAGTATTACGGTTCTGTTGAAATAAAATAATAAAAAAATAACTGAGTGGGCGATCGATCTCATTAGGTCAACCACTAGAGAGATTTGGTATGACCACCGTCACCCTAGCTACCCTAAGTAGAGTGTTACGGTTGTGTTTAAATAAATAATTGACCTTAATCACATTTATCACTCTCATTGGTCAATCTTTGTTAGCTGGAAGTCAATTGAAACAATTATGTGCATAGTATTTCTATAGTTCTACTGCACGATATATTATGCTATATATGTTTATGGTGAGTAACTCATGTAATCAATTTATCCTCTTCATAAATCTCCAACTTACTAAATTGGGGCTAAATTACGTTTGTTCATTCTTTTTATTCTGGTTCTATATACATAAATATATATAATTAGCCGGAATAGGGTAAATTAAAATAGCATTTGCACTTTGAAAAGATATTTACATGCGTTCCTTAAAAAAAAAAGTTTTTTTTTCTCAGTATTGCGGTTGGGAAATGATTTAAAGGCTCCTTAGTCAAATTTCACCAACAGATTGTGATTAGAGATAATCAAGTCATCGCTGATTGTGACTGGATAACGAGTTAAGATAACTCGATGATTACATTAGCTTAATTTTATCGAGTTTAGTACATGACTCAATGACCAAGTCAAAGTTATTTATCGACTTGTAATAAGTTTAAAAAAAGTACATTATGAATCTTTAATTTAAAAAAAAATGTTAGTAAACTATTTTTGTTTGAGGAAGCTATTAAACATATTTAAATGCCTTAATTGTGTATAAAAAAAAAAAAAGAACTCACGCTCCCTAATTAATATATCATGATCTACCTATTCTTTTCTCTTTTTTTTCTTTTTTATAGAGATCGAATATGTAACACTCTCTCTAACCACAACCCAAAATATAAAAATTAACGCCCTGTCCCGGTGGGGATAGCCTAATGGTGGAGTGAGATTGCTTGGAGATCAAAGATCACAAGTTCGAATCTTCTTAATACCACAAATCGGGTGTGTCTAGTAAAAAAAAAAGTAACGCCCCCTTAATTATTTCAAACAACCCAAGTGTTACCAAAAATTAGTGTGACGTGTGTTGTGTGCATGAAGGTTGTCCAAAGCGTGTGAATCATGATTAACCTCATGAAATTAAACACAATTTAATTGGTTTGAGCTTTAATTTGAAGAATGTGATGGTGAGTGTTAATGTGTGACTGTGTGACTACAGTAACTAAATACTACAAGTCTACAAGTGTTAAGAATCAAATAAACTTACAAACCAGTAATAATTATATTTGTTATTACTAAAAAACGTGTTACAAGAAGTTCCACGTTTTAAAGTATATATATTTAACAGCTTCTAGATGGTAATTATTAAGCAACGCCATTATCAAAATTCATTGCATGTTGAGCGAACACGGTTCCATTATTTTGAATTGACACACACATGCTTAGTGTCACACTTCAAATTACTTTTCCTAATTAATTACCAAAACTAATTATTAACTCCACTAGGTATGTATGATTTATCAACCCCGTATTGCTCTCCCATATCTATATACCGGGTGAAAAAAATTATTACACTATTTCGTGTTTCACTCAATATTTCATTATTAAATTTATGATTTTAATAATATTTATTATAAAATAAAATTAATTATAACATAAACAACCATAGTCAACATTTATCAATAAAAAATGAATTAAAAAAATTATAAAACGTAATTTTAAAAAATCAACCATAATAATGAATTAAAAATTAAAAATTAAATATTAAAAAATAATCATAAATCCTAATTGGGTGGGTGAATCCTAAAAACAATCATAAAATTAAACTAAATCACGTAAAAAATAAAATTGAAGAAGAAAAAGACAAGAAAAAACTCATAATTTAAAAATATAACACAGAGTATAACACAGAGAGTGTAACAAAAAATTTCATGTGATACATACCTCAACACTAATTAAGTGCTATCGCTATATAATTATTAATTCTTCACATATTATTCTATTACTTTAATTTCAATCTCATATATCTTATTTTATTATTTTACTAAGATTAGGATACCATAAAAAAAAAAAGATTTGGCGTCAAGTTAAGTCAGTCAGTAAATTAATTATATACTAATATATGGCAAATACAAAGTACAATATTCTCGAATTAAAAAAAAAAAAACTAATCATCAACACTAATCGTATCATGCACATGATGTACGACGATAAAGGAAGTACAAAATAATAGTAATACATCTTTCTATTAGGCAAATATAGCTGATATAAGTTAAGAAACTATATCAGTTGTTTATTTAACTTGATCAATATTCCAATGCAAATTTAATTACAAATTATATGAACCCTAATTAAGTAACATCTCTAAATATAATACAGCAAATATTATGATGAGTGTGTTTTAACTTTTCAATTTTGTTTCAAATTATTTGGTGTTTTAGACATTTTCACATTCTTTCTCTCAATTTCATCCCTATAAAATCTCCTGCATATTAATTTACCTTTGATAGATGAAATTTCTTCCATAAAATTTGATAGAAATAGATAGAGAAGAAGATGGTATATTTGTCTATTTTTCTACTTCTTAATTTTGTTGTAAAATCTAAAATATCAATTATTATGAAATTGGGGAATCTATAATGTAAAATCAATCCTAAAAATAAATATAATCATTATAAGCGCATATATATGAATTAGGTGAATATGCAGGGCCAATTAGTGGCCTAACGTTGAATTAAGACATTAATAGGACTAGGAGATATATATCTCAACTCTCAACCATAAATTAGTGGTAGACTGGTAGTTCAACCAATGCTAATCCAGTGCTGCTCAGTAAATCTTTATCAAAGTCATATATAATTGCTGTGCTTTTAAAGGAGGCATCGACAAAATCCAAAATTTTCGAATAGCTAATATTGGTTTCAATACACACACATGACTCCTTCTTAAATTATTTTTGTTAATGATTTTTCAAGTCTCTGTTGCAATATATTCGGGGGAAATGAAAATATATTATGTAGCTTCAGCATTGACAAAACTTGTTTAATAACTTTTTTTTTACTGACACACCCGACCTGTGGTATTGAGGAGATTCGATTCTGTGATTTTTGATCTCGAAACAACCTCACTCCACTACTAGGCCATCCCCACCGGGACAACTTATTTAATAACTTATCTTATAGATTTTTACTAATGTTGACGGATGAGATTCTCTGTTCATAATTTCATATGTAAAGTGTTAAATAATTTGAGGACAAATTGCATCAAAATTAAGATTTAGCCAGGGGGTCAAAATTCATCAAATGAGATCAAAATTCGGATCCAAACTCGTATTCAGTTCTAAATTTATAATTTTATTGATGTTTGATTGTATTTGAATTCGAATCTTGACACATCTTACGAATTTTAACTTTAGAAGGTGTTAAGGATCTATACAACAGAAATGCACCATTTGCACATGAATGCACCATATGTGGTCCATTTATAAATTTAAGGCGAAGATTACTTATTCCATTTTACCTATATTCGCACGTTGACATTAAATCTTTTTACAAATATAGATAATTCGTTATTTCATATATTTACTGAATCTAAAAATATAAATACTCCCTCCGTTTCATAATATTTGTTGTTTTAGGAGTTTTATTTTGTGTCAAAATGTTTGTTGTTTTGGATATTTTCACACCCTTTCTCTCAAATTTAACCCTACAAATATATGGAGAGATAAAATTTTGCTAATTTTTTAGGAAAATATAAGGGAATAAGATTTTATTTGATATAGAAAGAATGTGTATATTAGTCCAAAAAATTAATTATTAATGTTATATTAAAATCCTAAAATAATAAACATTATGAAATGGGGGTGTAAAACCTAACAAGAAAATAAAAGCACTAAATTGTTTTAAAATACAATATTATCCTAAAAAACTAAAATATTTAAATAAATTAAGATATCAGTAGAAAAAAAATTACAAATTCAGTGGAGATATCTTCGTAAAAGGGAGAGATCTTTCACCCCGATTTATGTTAATGTGTGTACTTTTATTTATTTAAGAAAGACTAAAAAGCTTTGCATCATTACCATGATTGGCAACATGTGTCTTGAGATAAATTTGACCTTTCTTTTAATGTTAAGCTCCTGCAATCTTAGCATTAATTAATTAATTATATACAAGTGAAAAATCTTTATAGAAAATATAAATTAACGGTAGGTAAAACGACTCACCATGTCACGTTTGAAAAGAACAAACCACTTATTATGATCATGAATATATGTTGTTTATTCTTTAAATATTTGGCATTACGTAAATATGCAGTGTATTAAATAATACAAAGAGAGGCATGTATTTAATATTGGCATCACTAATTATTCTAATACTAATTTATTAAGTGAGCAATGGCTTCTTCCACTATACGTCAACAGTTAAAGCAAAAGTACATAGAATGTTGAATTAATAATTCAGTAGTTGTTGGTTCAATGTACGTACTTTAATTGGTTTGTGTTTTTTAATGATGCTGAGCAAATGAACAATAAATGTTAGTATTAATCTTGATATTATATTACGTATATCTGTTTTCACTTAAAATATTGTTATTTAAAATAGACTACTGGATTGTAGTAAAAAGTAACGTAACAATATTAATAAAAAAATACCCGGTATTAATTAATTAATCAAAATATTGCATAAAAAAGATTATATTATGATGTTTCCAGGAAACTTCGACAGTTCGACTCCAGCTAAAGCCTAAAAGAGGAAATAATAAATTAAAATATCCAATATATGGTGGAATGAGATTGCTTGTAGATCAAAGATCACTTGTTCAAATCTCCTCAACACCACCAAGTCAGGTGTGTGAGTGGAAAAAAAAAGAAGCTCGCATACAACTTATTTGCAATATTGAGAGAGAGAGAGAGACGTAAATTATTGTAATTTCTTGTTTGTTTGCAAAATATACATATATTTATCACATACATATGTTTCATTTTAAAAAATGGTTTATAAAATAAATGAGGGAGTCTTGTGTGAAATGAGTCTTATGGGTCAAAATTCGAATCAAACACAATTAAGCATAAAACATTGCAAAAATGCCATTGTAGATGATTTTAATATGGATCTTAATCAATATTACGAATTTCTACACGTAAAATGGTCTCATACAATTTTTTGTCAAAATATATATTTATATTAACATATTGCTTTACAAATTTACTCTTTCAATTTCACTTTATTTTCTTCACTTGATATTCAAATAAGCTATATATGTTCGATGCTCGTCGTTGTAATGGTAATATATACTAGTCAACCATCGTCGGGATTTTTTTTATGTTTCTTGATTTATCATTAATTAAATTTCTCATTATAATTTTTGGAAACAATAATGCATTTAATTTTAAACTAATTTTAGATAACCGTATTTCATTTCATATTTTGACAAATTAAATGATTTCAAGATCATGCATTCTTAACTATGAACTTTTTTTAAATAATTTTAAGAACACATTTTTAGTAGTATTATCATTTCTAAAACGATAACTATATTGGAAGATCAACATCATTAAGATTTTTGTGTTTCTGCTTTGTAAACAATATATTTTTGTGTTTCTTAATTTATTATCATCGTCTCACAATAATTTATTGAAACATATATGCATTTTCAGATCGGTTTCAACAATATCATTTTATCTTCCTATATATTTTAATTTTTGCTTTTAGTTTTCATCATATAAAATATAAAAAAATTATATGTTAAAATGTTATTTTCCCTTATCACTTTTTCACAAAAAAATTTAATTACAATGATAATTTACTTGCTTAAAATGTATAATAATGGGATTTGTAAGACAGTTATATAAGTAGATTGTACTTAGTCAAAATTGGCTTGCGATAGGTTTCATGCTGTTGGGAGAGTTGGGACTTCAATTTTTTTTTTTTTTTGGTGAGGCTTGAAAATTGGAATGGGTGTGTGTGTGTTTAATGTCTAATTAACTTAGTTAAAATTTATTCATTTCTATTTTCTAATTTCTAGATGGACAACTACCCAACTTCCTGTCATTCTTATCCTAATCACCCTGAAATTGAAGAAAAAAAAATCATTTAAAAAAGAAGAAGATAAATTGAAAAAAATTGATTGATTATTTCTTAAAGTGAGATATCAAGTCGCTATTCTTGGAATGATAATGTACAACTAAGCATGAACTTTTTAAACAAAAAGATTATTGTTAACTACTCCCTCCGTTTGGTTTAATTTGTTATTTTAATTTTTTAATTTTGTGTCAATATATTTATCGTTTTATATATTTTCACACAATCTCTCACTAATTTAATCATATTTCAAACCCTATTTTAGAGAAATATAATTGAATAAGATTTTATGGCATATACATATGAGGAATTGATATATTTGTCCATAAAATTAATTGTTTATTCTAGATAAAAAAAAATTATAAAACAACAAATAAAACGAAATGGAGAGAGTAGTACTTAAGTAAAATTCGATTTACCATTTGTTTACAAAAAGTATTACTATTATTATAAGGTATAGGGGAGGGGTACGTAGAAGAATTCAATAATTTTATTTATTTTACTGCCTAATGTGCACAAAGGCGCCGGTTTCCAGCCATGCGCCACCTGCGTTATTTTTTTAAGATTGTGAGTAAATACTAAATAGTACTTTGCTATAGTAAACAATATTACAATATACATATCGTATATTCGTATCTAATTCCATCATTTCACACTTATTCCACCATACAAAGGAACAAACCATATTTTACTGGGTCCAACGATTTTTTTTTCCAAAAAAAAAAAAGAGGTCCGGCGTATTTATTATTTGTTGCAAACAAGAATTTGAGGTATATTGAATGCTGGATATTATGTAGAAGCGGCATTTATTTTGAAATATTTAAGATTAAGGCGGGGTGTATTGGATGTGAATTTCGTTGGATTTTATTGAACTTTTAAAAGTCGGGTGTATTCAATCTAGACTTTTAAAAGTCCAATGAAATTCCGGTGTATTCAATCCAGACTTTTAAAAATCCAACGAAATCCTGGTGTATTCAGTCCAGACTTTTAAAAGTCCTTTAAAATTATGAGGTATTCAACAATCCACAGACTTTAAAAAATCATTGACTTCGTTAGATTTCAGCTGGATTTCACGTGGAAATTATGAAGGATGAAATCCGACCTCTAGACACGAGATTTCGATGGATTTAAAAAACCCGGAGAGCGTTGTGTCCCAACGGCCGGTGGGTAGTAGAAATCGGCACCCCAGCCGTCACCCGAAGCCAGCGACCGGTGGGTAGAAGAAAAGATTCAGGCCCTTCAATTGAAGCTGTATAGATGATTTCTTCTCCCATATTTTGTTCTTGTCACTGCACTCTGTTTTTATGGTCGTCAAATATTATCTCAATTACCTGCCCAGCTTTGTTCTTTATTGGAACCACATTCACGTGAGCTCTGCAGTCTGATATGAATTCGTCTTGTAAATGATTACCATTCTGCTCACCTTCCAAATCTATTCTTATATTCTGTGTGCAAATTGAGCTGATGATTTGGCACTGCAGTTTTAGCCTATCTAGAACTTTCTCTAACTCATTAGCTCAATTTTGAATGTATTCTTTGCCGAACAATTAACTCATCAACTCATTACCATCATGCATGAGAACACTCTCCAACTTGCTTTCTTCAATGCTGAAGTCATTCTGACTTGGTGGTTATTGGTTTTAGGGATTATTATTCCAAACGACCGTTCGAGCCCAATGGTCGTTGGACTTCTTTAAATTCCGCACCCAGCCATCGTTGAGCCCAACGGTCGCTGGGAGCTCTCGGCTCGGCCTCCCAGCGGCTGTTCGGGCCAGCGGTCACTCGGTTTCATTTTTTCACGTATCCACCGTTCGACCACCGCTCGTTGTGTTCCATCGAGCGTTGAAAAAAAGGATTTCAAATCCATTGAAATCGTTCAAAATCGGTGTGAAATCCATATACGAAATCCGTCCGACTCTGCGTGGAGTTGAGAGACTCCACGTGGAGTCTATGGATTTATAAAATCCATAGACATTTTAAAGTCCATCAAAATCTAATGAAATCTCAATCCAATACACCCCCTAAATTTCCTGATGTAGATTAGTGTCTAAATGTAAAGTATGCAGAATTGATAAAATTTTGGAAATATGAAAAAAAAAAATGTAAGGGCATGAGTTTTGTGGGCAATTTGAGATATAAAAAAGCTTTAACTAGACATCCTTATAACATAAATGGCACCCACATTTTATGGGGTTGAAATTTCTTGTTACACTTTCTTGTGTTTCATTCCGTGTATCATTATCAAATTCATGATTTAATAATATTTATTATAAAGTAAAAATTAATTATAACATAAATAATCGTAGTCAATATTTATCAACAAAAAAATGAATTAAAATATTATAAAACATAATTTTTTAAAAATAAACTATAATAATGAATTACTAATTAGTTCAAAAATTAAATATTAAAAAATAATTATAAACACTAATTGGGTGGGGTGAACCCTAAAAATAATCATAAAATTAAACTAAATCACAAAAAAAAATTGAAGAAAAAATACAAGTGAAATTCGTAATTTGAAAATGTAACACAGAGTGTAATACAAAGAGCGTGACAGGAAATTCCATGTGCATTTTATGATCGTGTAAGATAATTATTTAGCATTTATTACAACATAGGAAATAAATTTGCACAAAGACGTAAAAAAGTTATAAGCATGTACTGTAAAAAAAATTAAAAAAAATTGGTCCGGAGTATTAAAAAATATTGGAGTACCATATTAACTAACCTTTAAGCTCAAATATAACGATTTAGCTAACGAATAAGTATGAATGCAATTTTCCTCAAAAAAAAAAAAAGTATGAAGGCTATTGCCGCAGTCTCAAATCATCTATTCACAACATCAAGTCATCAACTAACAAATATAAACATTATTAACGTGTAAAACTGTAAATTAAAATAAAACTAGCGTGTAAATTAGAACCTGCATTAAAACTGAGGTTTAAGAATTAAATTAAAGTCTTCAATGTGTAAGTTATAACTTACATCTTCTTCTTCAATTTTTTTTTTTTGGACCTTCATTCATATGAAGGTTGGAATTATATATGAAAAAAGCAACTAATTAAATACTCCCTCCGTCTCATTTATATAGTTCACTTTATCCTCGCACGTAGATTAAAAATATTTATGAAAACAAGATATTAAAGCTCAACTTCCATTATTACCCTTATTTAAAATTTATGACTTTAAAGAATTTAAGTGGTTGAGTTTTAATTTCCAATACCTGCCAATGGTATATTTGTATATTACTATGAAAATTAATACTATTTATAGCTATGAGACTATATAATTGGGACACCTTAAAATAGTAATATGGACTATATAAATGGGACGGAGGGAGTAGATAAGAATCGATTTGTTGGTAAAAAAAATGTTAAGTGACTAAAAATACATGTATTAATTTAGTTTGGAGTTTGGACCATTGTTTGGCCTAGATTGCTAAAGCAAAGCCATTTAATCTATAAAAAAACATAGGAAATCCGAATGAAAATCCTAGTAGATTTAAGGCTGGAAATAAATATTGAGTTTTGAGGAAG
Source organism: Perilla frutescens (assembly GCA_026008535.1). NCBI lineage: Eukaryota > Viridiplantae > Streptophyta > Magnoliopsida > Lamiales > Lamiaceae > Perilla > Perilla frutescens. Next base: position 26,705,416 of record BRKX01000006.1, on the reverse strand, counting down.
TGAAAGAGAGGAGTTGACCTAGGGCTGAGAGCAACGATGCAAAAGTAACAGTTGTCACCACGTGTCACCTTCGAATCATGTCCTTTTATTTTCTTCATTCCCTAGCTTTCTGGTTTTTCAATTTTCACTTGGAAAGTTTAAAGTTGAAAGTAGAAACCATCTCAATCTTTATAAATAGGGAAAATGGTTAAATAAATCTTATTATTTCCGACTAGGATCAGATAAACTCCTACAGTATTTTTAGGTACAAATAAACTTTAATGTTATAATTTCTAATATCTATGCCCCTCTCAAGTATTGCCGCTCCAAAATAAATGTATGTCTAAATTTATTCTAAGAACTAATTATAATTTTATTATCTTTTTTTTTTAACTTATCATTTTCCATTTTTCTATATATTGTTTTATAAAATTTTTTAAAAAGTATTATTATTATTATTATTATTATTTGTTTTAAAGTTTATTTTTTCTAAAAAATATCCTTGGTTAGAAAAAAGTTAGTGTTGCCTGGGCGGCCGATGCCATTTCCATTCATTTTAGATGGGGCTGTGACGTTAGCTGGGGAGGGGAAGTTGGTTAGATTTTTCTCTCTCTTTTTTTAATTTTTTAAAAACACGTTTATATTGTTAGAAAAATATTGATTTTATTAATTTATTAATTATTATTAATATTAATAATAATGCTTTTAATATTTTCTATAAAGCAAAATGGATTGAAATGGGAGAAAGTGTAAGTTTTAAAAAAATAATATGATAAATTATACTTAGTTATTCTTGTTAATTCTTCAAATAAATAGAATAAATATTGGCACAAAGTAATTTTGTAGTGGCAATAGTAGGAAGAGGGCATAGATGTTAGTAAATTATAACATTAAGGGCTCGTTTGGTTGGCAGGAAATTAAAGTTTTTTGGGTATGTGATTTCTGAGAATGTGATTCTAAGGAAAATAATCACTAACAGAATCTTTAGTCTGTGTTTGAAACATAACAAAGAAATTGTCACGATTCTTATTTTATTATTTGATTAAATTTTAACAAGAGTAAAGAATTAAATATCTACTATCTAATATATATATATATATATATATACATAGAGATGGGATCATGTGAGAACTACACCACCCTGTGAGAACTGAGAACCAATTTTAGCCACAGATCTCGCCTATTTGGACGGTCAAGATCTGTTCCAAACTTAAAAAAAACGCGGTGACATTACTGTAATATTACAGACTTTTTAATGAAGCAAGGGTATTTTTGTAATTTAGGAATTCTATTATTTTTGGCATGAAATATCTTTCCCGTCTGTAATCGAAATCTCGTTCCTTCTACATATCGATTTCCTTTATGTTTATATAATCGAAATTTCAATCGATTCTCTTCGATTTTTATTCATCTCAATCGATGTTCACATGATTTTTTGCCTGGAGTTTCTGCTGTTCGCTGTTCTTCGATGAAGATGCCGCGTAAAAATATTTTTTGGTGTATTTTGCTGCGATTTTTTATCCATTTTTGTTTTAGATTTGTTCGATAAGATTGATGACGCTGAGATTTTTTCACGTGATTCTCTTCGATTTCTCTTTGATTTCGTTGTGTTTATGTAATCCATATTCCAGTCGATTCATCTTAATCATCATTCACAAGAGTTCCCCTAGAGTTTTAGTTGTTCGTTGTTCTTGGATGATGAAGTCGGGTAAAAATATTTTTGTTGTACTTTTCCTGTGATTTTCTTCGATTTTATTGTGTTTTATGTTGATTAAGCTGATTAAGTTGAACTTTTTATTTTTGAGGATCAACATGTATTTTTAGCACTGGTGTAATTAGTTTTAGCACTGTCCGTAACCTATTTTAGCACCACTGTGAACAATTTTAGCATTATTAAGCATTAACGTGATTAGTTGTGAACATGGATTACATCACACGATAAAAGGTTAGTTGTCCAGGACGACGCAGGTTAGTGCTGGCGTCTGCATCAACGACATAGGTCTTATTCCTCATTCCTTCTCTGCAGATTACCATCTCGTTGTCGCCTTGATCGATTGAGCGATAAATCGTATCAAGCAGGCTCAAAGAAAATGATGAATGGTTCGAATTCGAGAAGGCAAAATGCGAGATTTCACTCTCCCTTCTGTATCTACACCTCTCCACTGGTAGTGTATATTTTAGCACTGGTAGTTTATATTTTAGCACCGATAGTTTATATTTTAACACTTTCATTTTCTTTTTTAGCACTATTAGTTTATTTTTTGAATATTTTTGTAGGTGATAGTATTAGCATTTATAGTTTGTTATTTACGATAAGTATTTAAATCCCACTGAATTCGAGAAAGAATATTGTGAATACATATGAATGGGTATATGAGAAGCAAATGAGCAAAGAAGAGCGGAGGATGCATTGTAGCTAGTGAGAGTTGAATTCAAACAACTCCATTTGGTGAGATTTGAATTTCCAATGAGTTTAGAAACCATACATGCTAAAGTACATACTACAAGTGCTAAAATACGGAATTTTAGTGCTAAAATACAAAATACTAGTGCTAAAATATTAAATATCAATACTAAAGTCTAAAACTGTACCGTGAACACGGACCTTAGCCAAGGAGAGTCCTATAACAGATGACATCAAGAGAGCAAAAGGTGCACGCAACTACAAGCATTGCCTATCAATCTTGCTTACATGTCAATCTTTTAGTTTCTCCATTAAATGAAGAGAGGGGGCAAGAGGAGAGAAGAAGCTGACGATGCTTCAAAAAAGCAACGACATAGATATTAGAGTTTATTTTCAAGTTTTTCAACAAACAACTGCCCAGGAAAGTAAAGAGCACGAAACATTTGAAACACGTTTTGACTTGCGCATGTGTGCGACTTAATTGTGAAATTTATGTACCAAGCGATAACTTAGATCTTATGCAATTCCAAAACCATAAAGGAGGTCATTGTAGTGAAGCGAACAACATTAGACTACCATGGTTGATACCAAACCTTCCGACCCATACTCTGCAGAATTGATGTATTAGATCAAATGTATGCTCCATACAGTAGGCTAGCTAATTGCTTGAATGAAATTCCAGCAAATGTTAAATATAAACATCCATCATGGTCGATACTATACATTCCGATCCATACTCTACACAGTTGATATATTAGAACAAAATAAAATAACAAAATCTGCTGGAATAAGAGTCATGCTAAAATAAGTTATGACAATGCTAAAAAAGACCATGACAGTGCTAAAATAAGTCATGACAGTGCTAAAATAGAAAATAATAGTGCTAAAACCCTAAATTGAAAAATATACGCGTGAATCACATATACATTGAATTTTCCGATTTTACCCTCGCCGAGTTTCAGGGGCAGCGAAGTTCGGAGTTATTACAATTATGCCACCGCATTTTTTTAATTTTTGAACAGATCTTGACCATCCAAATAGGCGAGATCTATGGTTGAGATTGGTTCTCGGTTCTCACATGGGATATGGTTCCTTCTAGAACTCAACCCTATATACATATATATATATATATATATATATCTTATTTCATATTTCCAATAGTTTATAATTTTAAATTACGAACAATACAATATATAATTCTATAATTTGTAACACTAATATATATATTGAATGCAACATATTATTTCAATTTAAATAACATGATATGATTAAAAAATAAACAAGAAAATTATTTCATGATTTTGGGTTAATATCTTTTTGATCAATTAAGGCAAATATGTATTGCTGATCCAAATATATTTTTATTGAATTGGAAATTAAAATTATCTATATAAATATTTTTTTATTGAAAAGTCAAAATTATCTATATTGATAATGGTATGATCGTCGTTTAATCCGCAATGTTGCCTCAAAAATGATATTATTAGAATTTTGATAGAAATGACAAAAAATGATTGATAGAATAATTGAATTTTGTTGGGAATTTCATCAATAAAAAAGCATCACATTTTTTTAATTTCTTTTTTTTTTTTATAAAATTTTCTACTTTTTCCATTTTTTTTCTATTTTACGCATTGTTTTATTGAAATGTTTTAATCCAAACTTAGTATTAATACAAAAAATATAATAATAATTTTTTTCAATTATAAAAAAAATTAATTTTTTATTTTTGGGTTAAAAAATATGAATCCAAACTTAATAATGATTTATTAAAAAAATAAATGAAGAAATCGAATAATGAAACAATTTAACATCAGATTCCCAAAAACAAGGAATAAGAATACCTACTTGAAGTAGGTATTCACATTTCAGGAAAGTTGCACAATTTTTCATGTTTTGAGGAATCTAATTCATTTTCATATTACATATAAAAAGGAACCAAATACGATAATGTTAAAATAAGGAATTAAAATACTTCCCGGTCAGATTTTATGCCAACCAAATGAGGCCCAAGAGTTTATTTGTACCTATGTTTTATAGACAACTATAAATGATACAATTTAACCTCAAATTATTTCTTTTATTATAGAGTAAGGTGAAAAGAAACTTTATTAATTTTTTTTTATATCAGGCATGCATAAAACATGATCAATCAGTCATTACATTGCATTTGAATTAAAATACAATAAATTATAAGACACGATTATGTGTAAATATATTATATATTAATTTTTAGGTCAATATTGGAATAACTAAACTCATTGGGTGGGGGGAATGACTATTCTTCTTCCTTCGGAAATAAGGATTTCTTCGGGAATGGTGATTTCCGATTTTAAACCATACTAATCATAAGAATGAGAATGCACGTAAAAAAGTGTGTCAAATTTCTATTATTATTGGTGTATATATTCGTTTATTTATATTAAAATCTTGAATCATTTTATGATTTTGGATTAATATAATAGTTTTTTTATTTATGATCAACATCTTACATTATATATACCATGACAAATAAATAAAATATTTAGCATTCGTGCGAATGGAAGATGTGCTAGTATATATTATATTCAAATTAAAAGATGTCTTCAAAGGCAATCAATACAACCATAAACAACAAAATTGCAACCAAAAACATATAACTATACTAAATAACACCAATATTCATGTGATTTATCATTGGTGTAAATTAAATAAAAGAGCCCAATAAAATAAATAAATATACAAATAAAATAACCAAATTATAACTTTAACATAGTTGTAATTGTATTCGCTGTTTAAAAATATTTATTAAGATAATATATATAAAGGTTTAATTGTCAAATGAATCGTCATGTTTATACACTTTTATAAATTAGACACCACGTTTAAACTTAGTCAATTACAAAATCACATTTTTTAATTTATATGGGATTAAACATCCTCAACATTTCCAACGAGTTAAGTATGAGGTGTCTGATCTATAAATCAAGTCGGCAACCACGTCGCTTTTGTTATTTACTCTTTTTTGGTTGACAAAATTGTTTTTTATACAAAATTTTACTTCTAAAATAAAAAATATATTGAGAAAACTAATAAAATTGACATCGCTTGTTACACGTGTGTGCTGACATGACTCTCAATATGGTTTATAGACCAAACGCGTCATACTTAACTCACCGAAAAAATTAAGAATGTTTAATCACATATAAATTAAAACATAATGTTGTAATTGACTAGAATTAAATATGATGTCTAATTTAGAAAAGACTGGAAATGTGATAATTATTTAATAATTAACCCTAAATATAATTTGAAAAGTGACACTTTTATGTAAATTATCGCCGTTCAAAGCTCTTGATGCTATACCCGGTTAGAGGATTTAACATATTTTATTTCAGAATTATTATATATGAGCTTGAATAGTTCAGGACTGCAAAGTTGTCAAGCATGAAGCATGAGAATAGCACCACCTTAGTATTAAAACAAACCAGACCTTGCCTTATATAAATGACAAAAAAATTATGCCAGACTATTTAACGAGTCTCTTATTTTAAATGTGTGAAATAGAATCCAAATTTCGTTTCAGATTCGGATCCACCATAAAAAAAAAAAAAGAAAAAAGGATTGGAACGGCGCGTGAACCACGTGCCCACACTTCCTCCATTTTTTAATTTTTTCTCCCTTTTTTGTCCTTATGAGCTCCTTCTGATTTTCTTTTTTTAGAATTAGTATTTCTCCTTTGCGATGCACAAATAATTTTTTTTAGATCTGTAATGTTATGATTATTTTTCTAATTGTATATGTTGTGTTTAATTTTTAAAAATTAATAAAATGATATGAACATGCGTTAATTAATTAGATAAGAAGATGAATTTTGTGTAGTTACGACAAACAAGAAGAAAATTAAATTTTAGGAACTAAATGAAAATATTCCATGTTAGAAAGATCGAATTGGAATATTTCCAACGTCATGATTTTATAAATAACAATGTATACTTGTCCATAATTATAGAACAGATTTCTTAGAATATATGACTTGTATAAAAAATATAATTACTTAATTATTTTAAATGATGAAGTTAAAATAGAAAAAATAATAAATTATTGCAAATTATTATTATTATTATTATTATTATTATTATTATAATGAAAGCTATTTTATTAGGCGACAAATATACAGTACTACAAATCATCCACCTATGCATAAAAAAATAAAATAAAAAATATTACAAATATAAAATTTCCATGTAAAAAAATAATAAATAAGATTGCAAAAATTTCTTAAAATATAACGGTTGTAATCTAAACTGTCATGAAAATGCAAAAAAAAAGAGAGAAAATTTTACAATAATAAATGTCACTATTGTTGTCTATTGACTTAAATTGTTGTTTAAGGCAAAATGAGTAATAGACAACGGTTTATACCAAAATCATTGTCTATCACACGATTTTGCCTTAATATATGTAACATTTGTTTCTTTTTTTTTTTTTTAATTCGTCTTCCATTTTACGTTTTTCTTTTCTCCCTTTGTTTCTTTTTTCAAATTTTTTTAGTTTTTAAAAAACTTTTTATTGCACCACAACTAATTATTAAGCGTAGCGCAAAAGCTTATACGTTAATGTTGGGCGAGTGCACTGCGCGAGACATCAGACAAAAACTAATTTAATTCAAAAAAATAAATTAATTCAATTTAGTTCAATTTTAGATTTCACTAATTCCATTTTAAAATATATATATTTATTTCAAATTATTTAATTATCGAGCGCAGTGTACAAGTCCACGCATAGCGTTGGGTGAATGCACTACCCTAACCACCGAGTAAAAAATAAAATTAATTTAATTTAATTTTAGAATTCATTAATTTAATTTTAAAATATATATATATATATGTATATATATTTATTTCAAAAAAATAATTATTGAGACATGTGGGCTCATGCACTGTGCGAGATGCTGAATAAAAAATTTAATTAACTCAAAAAAGAATTAAATGTATATTTATAAAAAGAAATGAAGAAATAAAATAGTGGAAAAAAGTAAAAATAAAATGGAAAAGGAGAGAGGGGGGAAAGGGGCCACTTAAAAAGAAAAATAAAAAAAAGCCATATATAAGTCAAATAGAAATCTGAAGTTACATAAACTGTGCGGTCATGTTCATCATTATGTACTTGAACATTGTTGTGAACATGTAAGGTCAGAATGTAAAAACTTGAGCAAATAAAGAATAAGAGGTTGGTAACCCTGTTCGATCAACTGATCTACGTCAGGGGGACTTATCAAGTCCGTGAGAAACAGTTTACTACTCCGTTGAATCGTTACAAATATTATTACACGAAGACTTCCCGTCATTCGATCCCTTTCCTACCCGATTCAACCTCTTTCATTAAACTGAATTGTGAGCTCCCTCACAACTTAGAATCCCTCTAATTCCCACAGGAAATCTCTCCCGAGACTTCTCTAAGTGTGTATGAAAGTGAGTTTCAAACACAGATTAGAAACACAATGATCTAACCGATCAAACATAGTCTACCCGAATACTATATGCTTCAAATGTGAAGTCTTTTAACTCTCAGCCCTTTAGTGTATTCGTAAAAATTCGTGTCACCTAAACAAGTCTGAATCACAGGCTATTTATAAGAAACAGTTATAGCCTAAACAATGTATTCAGAAGTGCTAATTAGACTAGGATTTTAACAAAGAAACAATTTCCTAAAATAAATCGAACTTTCCTAGTTTAGATGTCTTCCTTGAATAGAAATCCTTCTTTCCTTCTTGATCTTGATCACGAACAAGGCAGCTTCTATTCTGAAACATCCATCTTGAATCTGCAACTTCAACACCTTGAATCTAGCATGGCACGTCTCTTGTAAACTCTCTGGACAACCATTTACATGATCATGTCACTGAATATGATTAAGTACATGACTTAATCTTTAATCAGATTGACAGCAGAATGTTCACAGAAATGTCCAGAACATGTTTTTCGAATATGAAAAACCAAAACCTTTTGTATTCTTTTGAAATTGCCATAATATCTAAACAGATAATGACAATCTCGAACAACTTAGTGCAGATAGCACTAACAATCTCCCCCTTTGTCTTTATCTAGTTGCAAATGAGTAATAACCAGCAACTACTCGGATTTGTCAGAGTCTTGTGCATCATCGTCTCCTTCAGATCCTCCTTCTTCAGAACCTGCTTCAGCATCATCATACTCAGTCTCTTCTCTATCATCAGCATCCTCCACAACCTCTTCTTCATCATCCTCATCTTCAGCAGTCTCTTCTTCATGAGCCTCCTCTGCAGTCTCCTCTTGGACAGCCTCTGTTTCCTTAGCTTGTGCTGCAGTCTGTGCTTCACCTTGCTGTTGTTCTAGAGTAGGCTTCTTCTGAGCAGCAGCTTCTGTAGTACTTGCAAGCTTGTGCAAGTTATGAACATTTTCAGGAATATCTGCTGCTTGGGAGACAAACTCTTCTCCTGATGAAAGATCAGCAATCATTGCTTGGATCTTCATCTTCTCAGAAATATGCTCAGAAATCAAACGAGCATGAAACTCCAGACTTTTCTCTAAAAATCTCAGCACAGCACCCTTTGGAGAGGATTCTTCAACAGTATCATCCACTACTTTCTTGGATGACATGAACTACTTGAACTGGAGGCGAAGATGAGGATCTCCTATTTCAGGAGCAACCTTGATTACTAGAGGTTTATTGAGAGGTAGAATCTTGTCTTTCTTTGAAGAAACATTCTTTTTCTGTTGCTTGATGATGTTGTAGATCAATGATGGGTAACACAGTGGACTCTTGACCACTGTAGATTCTACACTACTGATGATCTTGCTGAATACAAACTCACCATAATTGAACTGCTTCCCAGTTCTGAGGTGATATAGAAACCTCCTCTGAGCTTGAGTCACTGCTGCCCTATGCTTAGTTGGTAGCCAATTGTGAATCAGGATTCTGAACAGAGCACCATATTTGTGAGTCAGCTTGGAGGTTGGAATAGTCTGCAGATGTGATGGCCATTTGTTGTAGATGTCCTGGGTCAGTTCTTCAGCAACCATCCCCCAGTCATCTATCTCTTTGAACTTCCCCTCAGATGAAAAACCCAAAAATTCATTAATGAGGTCAAGGGAAAACTACAGCATCTCTCCTCTCACATAGACTTTCTGGAAGTCTTCAGACTCAGGATCATCAATCTCTTTAGTTAAGTTGCAGTAGAATTCAGTAGCCACCTTTGGAACGAACTCTTGCACCCTCTGCACAGTGCCTAGTAAACCAGCTTATTCCAATAAGGTATACACCTCAGTAGCTAACAGTGTATCCTCATCCACCTTCTTCTCAGAGATCATGGACATCTGCTTCACTTTCTCTCATAAATCAGCATGCTTGATGGAACGAAAGATTGATTAACTGGAAGTACCTAGAACACGAACAATTTGTTTGTGAACTTCAGACGCATGTTCACTTGAATGAGAGTGAACATCATTAGGTACATATGTCGGCTGGTCAGCTTTCTTGACCTTCTTGGAAGGACCAGTTGATGCAACATCTTTCCTCTTCTTTGTTGATGCAGCAGCAGATGGTGGAGTTGCAGACGCTCGACTTTTGGTCACAGGAGTTCTTAGAACCAACTGCACCATAGCAGTAGAAGCCTTCTTCCTTGGTGTTTTCTTCTTGACTGGTGATCTTACAAACGGATCATATTGAGCAGATGCAAGTAATTTTTCCAGTTGTGGAACAGGAGTCTTCTCAGCAGATTCAGAGGATGAACTCTGAATGACTTCTATCTCTATCAGATCAACAACTAAAGATTTGTGAATGACCTTCTTTTGACTGCTTTATCTGAAGTCCTAAGAAATATTTTAGATCTCTAACAAGGCTCATCTCAAATTCAGTTTCCATGTCTCTAATAAAGTCATTGACCATCTTATCAGACACTGATCCAAACACTATATCATCCACATATACTTGAACCACAATTACTTGTTATTTTTCCTTCTTGATGAACAGTGTTTTTTTTTCTCCTCCTCTGTTGTATGCTTTGCTCACTAGGTATGTAGCCAGTCTTTCATACCATGCCCGATGAGCTTGCTTTAAGCTATATAATGCCTTTTTTAGTTTGAACACAAACTCTGGATGATGTGGATCTTCAAATCTTTTAGGTTGTGCAACAAACACATCCTTCTTCAAGAATCCATTCAGAAAAGCACTCTTGACATCCATCTGATATAATTTGAACTTCATGATGCATGTCATGGCTAGAAGAAGTCTGACTGATTCAATCCTTGTGACTGGAGGAAAGGTTTCATCAAAATCAATGTCTTATATCTGAGAATAACCTTATGCAACCAGTCTAGCTTTGTTTCTTGTAATATTTCCAGCTTCATCAGTCTTTTTTTGAAAATCCACTTGGTTCTAACAATGTTGACTCCTTCAGGTTTCTGCACCAGATCCCATACATCATTCTTTTTTAACTGAAGAAGTTCTTCCTGCATGGCTTCTATCTAGTAGTCATCTTTAAGAGCTTCTTGGATGTTCTTGGGTTCAATCTTGGAAGTGAAACAGACATAGGATATTTCATCATACATCCTTTTTCTCAGAGTGCTTCTGGTCATCCTACATTCATGAATGTCTTCTATTACTTCTGAAGTAAGATGGTTCTTGATGATTTGCTTCGGAGGCTTTCTGTGTCTTACTGTCTGTTCTTCGGCTTATCTGTCTGTATTATCATGAACCTTAGAATGTTCGAATACATCTGTGTGAACATCGTCTTCAGGAGTATTGACTATATTGTCCTGATCATCAAATCTGACATTGACTGTCTCAATTACAGCCTTTGTATCTTTGTTGTAAATCATGTACGATTTACTATTTCTGGAGTATCCAACAATTATCCCTTCAACTCCTCTTTTGTTCATCTTGCTGAGATACTCTCTATCATTGAGAATATAACATGTAGTTCCAAACACATGAAAGTACTTCACTGTTGGCTTCTTTTCATTCCAAATCTCATATGGAGTAGTGAGAGTACCTGGTCTGAGATGAACTCTATTGCTGATGTGACATGCTGTGTTGATAGTTTTTGCCCAGAACATAGCAGCAACTCTTTTAGCAACAATCATGGTTCTTGCCATCTCTTGAAGAGTTCTATTTTTCCTTTCCACAACTCCATTCTGCTGAGGAGTTTTAGGGGCTGAGTATTCATGACTGATACCATTCTCAATACAGAATATATCAAAGAACTGGTTCTCAAATTCCTTGTCATGATCACTTCTGATTCTGATAATCTGATCATCCTTCTCAATTGTGACTTTGCAGGCTAATCTCTTGAATGCTGTGAAAGCTTCACTCTTGTCTCTGAGAAAGTCAACCCAAGTAAACCTTGAGTAATCATCAATGCAGACAAGGACATACTTCTTTCCTCCGTAGCTTTCCACAGCCATAGGCCTCATTAGATCCATATAAATGAGATCTAGAATTCTCTTGGTAGTTCTATCTTGTTTTTCTTTATGTTGAGATCTGGACTGTTTCCCAATCTGACATGGACCACATACTTTGTCTCTGTCAATTCTGATCTGAGGTAGTCCTCTGACAATCTCCTTCTTGATGATCTTCTGAAGATTTCTGAAGTTGATGTGTCCAAGTTTTTTATACCAGATCTCTGACTCTTCAATAGATATTCTTTGACATGTTAAAGAACATTGTGCAGGAACATGTAGCTGATAACAATTGTCAGCTGATCTCTTCCCTTCCATGAATAAGTCATTGTTCTTATCCATAACTTTGCAGCTTTCCTTGGTGAAGACTAAAATCATGTCATCATCACATAGTTGACTGATACTTATCAGATTAGCTTTGAGTCCATCAACTAGCATAGCTTTCTTGAGTTTGGGCATTCCTTCAATAGTCAGCTCTCCTTTTTCCATAACTTTACCTCTCTTTCCATCTCCAAAAGTAACAAAATCTAACAAGCAAGCTTTCAGATTCTACATCATAGAGCAATCTCCTGTCATGTGTCTTGAACAGCCACTGTCAAAGTACCAGCTTCCTTTATCTTTAACTCTCAACGAAGTATGAGCAATTAGACTGGTCTGCTTGACAACCCATTGCTTTTTCTGTGTAGTCTTCTTCCTTTGTTGAGTAGTTGTTTTCTTTTGAGTGTTGCTGGAATGTTGAGCCACAAATCTTCTCCTCATTCTTTTCAGATCAAAGAGATACTTCTCACAGTGTGGTCGAATGTGGCCTTTTTCTTTACAATAGTGGCAGATGATTCTTTTTATGTTGCCATTATTAGTAATCATTTTTTTGTTAATGTTCTTCTGGATGGTCTGAACATTATTTTGTACATGCGTTGTCTGGCTTGTACTGGCTTTGACAAACACTGTCTTGGATTTTCCACCATTGTATCCAAGATCTGGATGACTTTTCCCAGAATGCCCTGGATTAGTAAGAATCTTATCAAGATTCTCAGCTTCATTGTTCAGCATGTTGACATTCCTTTTGATGGACTTTAGCTCTGTAGACAGTTCTTCAATCTCTTTCTTCTGCTGTTGGATAATGGCCTTCTGTTCTCTATCAGACTTGATCAAATTCCTATTTTCTTTAAGAAGATCTTTGTTGTGAGATTGTAGAGTTTTGTTGATCTCAGCTACTTCAAGTCATTTTTCATACATCTCCTTGTATGTCTGAATAAACTCCTCATGACTGACATCATCATTGTCTGAGTCTTCTTCTTCTTCTGCAAGTTTGAAATGATCCTAGAACTCTGAGATTTTTGCTGTAAAGGCATATGTCTCTTCTTCTGATTCACTACTACTTTCAGAATCATTATCACTAAAAGAGACATTGTAATTCTTTTTATTCTTCTTTAGAGTGTTGGCACATTTAGCTTGAATATGTCCAAAACCATCACACTCTCTGCACTGAATTTCTCTCTTTGTATTTGATGGTTGAAACTCTTTCTGCTCACTGTTAGAGTTTCTATCTTGTTGAGAAGTTCCAAGTTGTTGTCTCGTGTTGTTTGACCTTTTGAAAGACTGTCTGTTTACTCTTTTAAGCATTCGACTGAAGATCTTGGTGATAAGGACCATATTATTCATTGTTTCTGAATCAAGTATAGGTTTTTATTTTCGTACATGTTCAGGAACATCCTCATAAATTTTAGCTTTCAGAGCAATATCTTTCTTCCTTAAGCTGTTGTCATCATCTTCTAGATTCATCTCGAATGTTCTCAATGATCTCATCAGTTCATCAAGTCTCATACTCTTGATGTCTTTGGCTTCATCTATGGCAACAACTTTGTAGGCAAACTTCTTTGGAAGAGATCTGAGAACCTTCCTTACAAGCTTTTCATTACTGATAGGTTCTCCTAGAGCAAAACTTTCATTTGATATGCTCCTTAATCTGGCATTAAACTCACCAATGGATTCATATTCTTCCATTCTGAGACTTTCAAACTTTTGAAGTCAGATTTTGAAGTCTTGATAGCCTCACATAACTACTTCCTTCAAAGGTAGTTTCTAGAATATCCCATGCAGCTTTAGCAGTCTCACAGGTTGAGATTAGGCTGAATGTTTCAAGATCCACTGTAGAGAATATTGTATTGAGAGTTTTAGAGTTGACATTGTACCAGTTCTTCTGTGGCATAGTCCACTCTCCTTCTTCAATCTCCACATGTCTTCCTTCTTTGGCAACAGTTGACTTTTTCCATCCTTCAGTGATACTCTTCCATGCAAGTTCATCAAGTGATCTCAGAAACGCCCTCATCCTTGCTTTCCAGTAGAGATAGTTGTTGTCTTCTAGCAGTGGTGGTCTGATCGTAGATCCTCCTTCTTTGCTTGCACTCATAGCTGGAATGCAACAAAAATCTTCACGCAGATATGTAGCATTCAGGATTCTTTTCGCACTAACACCAAAGGCGATCCACTCTGGTACCAATTAAAGGTACATAAACTGTGCGGTTATGTTCATCATCATGTACTTGAACATTGTTGTGAACATGTAAGGTCAGAATGTAAAAACTTGAGCAAATAAAGTATAAGAGGTTGGTAACCCTGTTCGAGCAACTGATCTACATCAGGGGGACTTATCAAGTCCGTGAGAAACAGTTTACTACTCCGTTGAATGGTTACAAATATTATTACACGAAGACTTCCCGTCATTCGACCCCTTTCCTACCCGATTCAATCTCTTTCATTAAACTGAATTGTGAGCTCCCCTCACAACCTAGAATCCCTCTAGTTCCCATAGGAAATCTCTCATGAGACTACTCTAAGTGTGTATGAAAGTGAGTTTCAAACACAGACTAGAAACACAATGATCTAACCGATCAAACCTAGTCTACCCGAATACTATATGCTTCGAATGTGAAGTCTTTTAACTCTCAGCCCTTTAGTGTATTCGTAAAAATTCTTGTCACCTAAACTAGTCTGAATCACAGGCTATTTATAAGAAATGGTTATAGCATAAACAAGGTATTCAGAAGTCTTAATTAGACTAGGATTTTAACAAGGAAACAATTTCCTAAAATAAATCGGACTTTCCTAGTTTAGATGTTTTCCTTGAATAGAACTCCTTCTTTCCTTCTTGATCTTGATCATGAGCAAGACAGCTTCTATTCTGAAACATCCATCTTGAATCTGCAGCTTCAATACCTTGAATCTAGCATGGCACATCTCTTGTAAACTCTCTGGACAACCATGTACATGATAATGTCACTGAACATGATTAAGTACATGACTTGATCTTTAATCAGATTGGCAGCGAAATGTTCACAGAAATGTCCAGAACATGTTTTTCGAATATGAAAAACCAAAACCTTTTTTGTTCTTTTGATATTGCCATAATATCTAAACAGATAATGATAATCCCGAACACCTTAGTGCAGATGGCACTAACAAAATCCATGTAACGTAAGAGATCCGTTAATTAATTAGAAGTCTTTAGAGCATGGGAATGATCGAATTTAGTGGAACAATGTTTAAAATACTACCCGACAATATATATCGAGAATATATTTTACTTGTATAACTTTTATTCGTACACGATATACAAATGACGGTGATAAATAAGATGTGCTTAAGGCAATCTCCAATAGTTTTCACCAGAATACAGTTAACTCTGCACTACTATACAGTTAAAGTTACAGATTTTCAATTTTCATCTCCAACAGCTCACTCTACATTTCACCATACAATGGAATATTCATTTTTATACTCTTTATTATTGATTTAATTTTTTTATCGAATTATTTAATTGAATATCATTATATATATATATATATTAATATTCTTGCTCATTATTTTTTATTTTTAATTAATATATTAATTATGTATTTATATTGTTTATTATAATATATGCTTTGTATTGTTTATTATAATATATTTGTGGGTTTGTATTGTTATTGAAATGTTTATGTAATTCTATTTTTATTAATTATGTATTTTGTGTTTAATTAGATGTTTAAATTAATGTAATATTATACTTAATCAATGTATAAAATAATTTTAAAACAATTGAAAGAAATCTAATAGAAAATAATAAAATATACCAAATAAATTTATTTGCATTCATGAAAAACCAAAAAAAAAAAGTACCGTCACGTTGAAGCTCATTGTTGGAGGAGAGAAATCCAACTTTCACTCCAAACTGTCGATCTACCGTGCTTGTTGGAGAAGTTCTAATAATGTCTTCTCGATAATAATATATAAAAAATTGAAATTGAAGACAAAAATATTAGAAAAATACAAAATGAGATATAAAAATTGGACTAGCCAAAGTTTTATATTTATTTTTTTATTAAAAAATGACTAGAAGATCTCAAGTGAAATTGCATATAGTCTTATACCAGACATATCTAATGTGAACTATTATGTCTTATAAAGTGTCTTTTTTTTTTTTTTTTTTTAAATAATGTCTTATAAAGTTATACCCGTAAAGTAGAAAAATTTAGGAACAATGCATGATAGTTTCCAACGAATGATTATTGATTAAGATGCATACGTCGGCCTTGCCTCAAGTTCGTCCAATATTTTGAATATTCACGTTTCAGTTTGAACTTCTAATATTTTCAATTATAATTTATAAGAAAAATGGAAGACTAATGACTGAAATAAATGAAGATATATTGTGGTTTTTTGCCTCTTTTGAAGTAAAGATTGTGATGTGAATTTTTCTTTGATAATTTTTGAGGTCTGTTCATGGTTTTTTTTTCTTTTTTCGTTTCTCTTAGACCAGCGTCATCGGCAAGGATGGGTGGGGGCGCTCGACCCCATGTAAGCTAAAAAGAAAAAAGTTGTGTAATTTTCATTGTCTGGTCGACCACCAACGACCAGTCGACCATCCAACCAGTGTTCTCTCTTTCCTCTTTCTATTCTCTTTCTCATTTTTACGGAGACATATCTCTACATTCTATTAAATATGTAAATTTTATTTGGATAAATAAATATAATACATATATCTTTAATATAGTACATTAAAAAAATACAAAAAAAAAATCAAAATTCGTATTTTTTTCATTCTCTATAAATAGAGATCAATTTTGCTATATTTTCACACACCTCATAAATTTCTCATTATCTCAATCTATAACATTTAACATTTTTTTTCTCTATTTCCCTATGGATCGAGAAAATCATTTTTTCTACGATCCTCGATATGAAAATCACACCCAAGACTATCAAACGTCCATGTCTTATTTGAGATCGTGACATTATTGAAAAAATAATGATTGTTTGCATTATCATGCATAATATGATGGTTAGAGACGGATGCAGGAATTCTAACATAGGGGACGAAATGTAATAATCTTAATTTTAGGGAGCGAAAAATAATATTACAATACAAATAAAATTAAATTTATATTATAAATTATATATACACATATATAAAAAAATTAGAGAAAATATGAGAGGGGGCAGGTGCCCCCACCAGCCCCCTAGGTCCGTCCCTGATGATGGTGGATGATGAAATGAGCACTTACCTAAATTATCATCATCCGACGGAATTTATAGAAGATCGAGTTAGACAGAATAATCAACAAAGTGAAGAACAAGAAGAAGAAGAAGAAAGCGATATCGTTTACTCTACGGAGAGGATTGCAGGCTTGTTGAGCTATATGAAAACTAGATCACAACTTCACAATCAAGAAACTCACGGTATTTTTCGTGACGACTTGATCGAGCATATATGGCAAAGATTCGGCGATCGTAACTATATTTATATTTTTTTCATCTATTTTAATTATCGTTTGTTTATTTTCAATTCATCGTAATTAAATTTATATTTTTTTCATCTATTTTAATTATCCTTTGTTTATTTTCAATTCATGAAGAACTTATTGTTATTTATGTTCTTATTTTATTTACTTTGTATTTTATCATATTGTCTATTTTATATAAGTTTGTTATTTTATGTTGTTACAATTTTCAGTAATAATAATAGTTTATTTTAATTCTAATTAATTATATTAAATTTATTAATAAAAGAAAAGGCAAAATAATATATAATGTTATGGTTGAGTGTTTGGGTGGTGGCTGATAAACTACGAAATTGCATGTGGTTGGATTAGATAGAATATTAGTGATGTAGAAGAGAGAGAAATTAATCAAACATTGAGGTTGTTTGGCTGGTTGGAATGTTTGTGCGATTGGTGATAATTGTAGTCTCAAACTCAATATTTATAGCTAAATCTATATCTATATTCTATCTAAAAGTAAAATAGTGACTACAAATAGACATAATTAGTTTTCCCGCTTAAAATAATTTTCAAATAATAGTGATATAATTATACATATGTAAATAAATATGCAATTAAGTAATATAATATTTAAAATTAATTAATTATATTACACAAATAATGGAATATAAATTCTCTTTCTATGAATACACACATCTTAATCTTAATATACATCTTCATTAATGATTGGTTTGTAATTTTCTGTAAAATTATATTGCAAATCGCTATATATATAGTATATATTATCATTTATACTAAAAGATACTAATAGATTGTAAATTACCGTAAATACTATATATTGTAATATATATTGATTTATTTTCATATTATCATCCCATCATATTTGTAACATAAATACAGTAAAAAAATGGCACCATATTACAAAAATATACACACTAATCTCCCAAATATTTCCACACAAAAAAGTTAAATTAGTTTTTTACAAAACACTTGATCAATTATGGAATCAATTAATTATAAATATTTACTTCAATCAAAAGAGAAAAATAATCTATATGGAAAACTCTCATAGTAATATTACTATTGCAATAAATGAATTAGACATATATCAAATAAAAACAAATAAATAAATACGATAAAATGCATGAAAATTATAAATGAAAAAAGTTGAAATAAAAAAATAACATTATTTATTTTTGTAGAAAAGGACTTTTGAACTTATAAAAATATTTATTTTTTGTAGGGCTTTTTTTCTTTGGAATTTATTTTTAATTGATTTTCAAATAGTTTTTTTAAAGGGATATTAAAGTAAATTAGTAGTTATTTATTTTAAATTTAATTTAATAGTGGTGTATAATAAAAATTGTGTGGTGTATTTAGAAATACTCTAATAGATATACTAAATAATTAATATTTAAAAATATAATTGACTTATATTTTATGGTTTGAAGTACAAAACATATTATATATATATATGTGTGTGTGTGTGTGTGTGTTATTAATATTTACTCTAACTACATAATCATGGGGCAGACTTAGGTGAGACCGTCTCATACATGAGACGGGTCAATACTCACATGCGGGGATCATTATTTATGGGTGAAGTATCATTAACTCACATGTGAGTATCATTATTTATACCCGCATGTGAGTATCATTATTTATGGGTGAAGTATCATTAACTCACATGTATTGATCCGTCTCATGTATGAGACCGTCTCATACAAGTTTTTGTTCATAATCACAAAGAATATACGGTTGTTATTTGAAATTTTTAAAATAAAATAATAAATATATTTTTGGACCATTTATCTCAATCTTATATTTTCAACATATATAGTTTATACATTTAATTTATTGTAAAATCGAATTTGTCCAAATATTTTCATAGTTAATAACTTTTGATCGAAAGTACAGCCAACAAAAAAAAATTAAGCATATTTATTTTAAAATTTGATGTGTATTTGCATATCTTAAAAATTAAAATGTGATTATGATTTGAATTTATTACTATTGTTGTTGTATTTGATGGTTGTATTGTATATTTATTATATATTTGAAAATCATTAAACATATTATTATTATTATTATTATTATTATTACATGAAAAAAAATAAATTGTAAATCGCTACTAGCTATATAAAATGCTAATATATATTGAACATGTAAATTGTGAAGTTTGAAGATTATTATCAGATGTTTGTGTTATACATAAAAAGTATATCACAATAATCTAAACAATGAATAATAATAATTAACAATAAACTATATAATTAAACATATCTTTCAGATCGGTACTTCAATGATTACGTCAATCATCAGTGGAAATATTCTCATATTTAAAAAATATAAATATTGTGGTCAACGATTCAAATGTATAGTTTATAAAATTATGAAATGTATTTTTGAATTAAAATCATTTTTACAAGTTGGGATTCAGCGGTGTCTACCATTATAAGATTATGAATACTAAGCTATAAATATTGTGGTAAAACTTATTGTAATGGAAATCATGTTTCGAAAATATAATTGCAGATCAAGAGTGGAACCAATTTCTCTTTGGGAGATCGAATTGTCCCCCCTCCACCCACCGCCGTCCAGCCCCGCTACAGACAATGTGTTAATTGTGTTTTTTTTCTTTTTAAAATAGTTAAGATGTGAGGGTCATTGTGTTATGAGTGATCTTACTTAAAAGTGATAAAAAATTTAATTTTTCAGTGAAAAACTCTGTTGGAATTAACATTTTTTTCTTACATTTGGCTTGAGTATTAATTTTAATAAAATATTAAGTATTATACATATTTTATTCGTGCATCGCACGGGTGAAATACTAGTTATCATCAAATTAAGTAATACTAAAATTATAGAAACTATCTAAATCGAATTTGAACATGACGAGGATGAAATTGATTAATTTTTGTATGGACGTATATGATTGTGCGTGTGCATAAATGTTTGTTAACCATTTTAAGTTAGTATAAAGATCAAGTCACGTCTATGTTTTGGTTTATAAGAACATAAATGTAAGCAACCATTCAATAATTTAAACTAATGTATTTATACTCCATAATATTTTAAGATTAAATTGTAATAGTTATTTAAATTCTCATATAAACACAACTCAAGTCCCAAGTTGCCAAAATTAAAAAAGTCATGTTATAGACGCACGCAGGCGGCAGCCTTAAAAAGTTGGGGTTTGAAACGACGTCGTTTGGCACCGCCGACTGCAGGCTCAAAGAATCAAGGGCGGGCTACCGTGACGGCACCCGCAGGTACTGTGACGTTTTAATCGTAACGATTCCACACTACCCTCACACGCATCAGCCAATCCCAGGGCGGTGTGGGTCCAGCATTCAATCCTCCAGCTGTGAGTTTAGCAGAAGCCCGAATACCCATGGGCCCACCCGCTAAACCAACTAAATCCACTCACTCATCCATCACCAAAAAAATGAATACGAATTCCGAACACAAACAAAATAAATAAATAAATAAATAATCAGTTTATCATCTAGAGAGTCTCCTCTATAAATCCAACGTTATTCTCTCTCTTCCAGAGCTCTTTTCTCTCACTACCATCAGCCATGAAAACTTATTGAGCCTGCTAAAATCACTCACATTTATCACCAGCACTCAGATTTAAGGACTCGTTTGGCTCAGTTACTTACTAACCATGGTGTCAATAGAAGATTCCCACTCACACTCCAATCCAAACATCAATACTCGCTACAACTACAACCAAGCTCGGCCGTACTACTACTACACTCCGCCGCCGTCCTCCGCCAAGATAAGCCGCTCCATGGGCCGCTCTATGCGTACAATCCGCTCCACCATCTTTACCACCGATGAATCCGGTCCAGTCTGCGCTAAATCGCCCAACGTCTCCGAGAATCTCACCGACTCGGTTATCGACCTACGACTCGGCGAGCTCGCCAACAAATCGTCTACCAATTCGAAGAGCCCCTCCTCCGAGGACATCGACGATATGTTGGAAATCTCACGCGCATTCAGCGATTTCTCGGCGTGCTCCAGCGACATTTCCGGTGAGCTTCAGCGTTTAGCCTGTCTCCCCGATCCAGCTCTGAATGAGGGAACGAACTCCGAGCCCGAGCCGGAACCTTGTTCCGGTTTCCTACAGAGGGAAACGTTTTCTACGGAAATTATCGAGAGCATCTCACCGGAAGACCTCCAACCGACCGTGAAACTGTGCGTCGACGGGCTGCAGTCTTCGTCAATTGCAGTGAAAAGATCGGCGGCAGCAAAACTGCGGTTACTTGCCAAAAATCGTGCCGACAACAGGGCTTTGATTGGGGAATCCGGCGCGGTGCCGGCTCTGATTCCGCTTCTGAATTGCTCGGACCCTATGACTCAGGAACACGCGGTGACGGCGTTGCTCAATCTCTCCCTCCACGACAGCAACAAGGGCGTGATCACGAGAGCCGGCGCTATCAAATCCCTAATCTATGTCTTGAAAACAGGCACCGAGACGTCGAAGCAGAACGCGGCGTGCGCACTGCTGAGCTTGGCTCTGGTCGACGAGTACAAGCTGTCGATTGGGGCTTGCGGCGCGATCCCGCCGTTGGTGGCGTTGTTGATAAACGGGTCTAATAGAGGTAAAAAGGATGCGCTCACGACCCTTTACAAGCTGTGCACCGTGAGCTTGAATAAGGAGAGAGCGGTGAGCGCCGGCGCCGTTAGGCCGCTGGTGGGGCTAGTGGGTGAACAGGGAACTGGATTGGCGGAGAAGGCGATGGTGGTGTTGAGTAGCTTGGCGGCGATTGAGATGGGGCAAGAGGCCATCATTGAGGAAGGCGGGATCGCCGCATTGGTGGAGGCCATTGAAGATGGCAGCAACAAAGGGAAGGAGTTCGCTGTGCTCACTCTTCTCCAGCTCTGCGCCGAAAGTGTTAGGAACAGGGGATTGCTTGTCAGGGAAGGGGGCATTCCGCCGTTGGTGGCGCTGTCGCAGACCGGGACTGCTAAAGCTAAGCATAAGGTTAGGCGATTAATTATTTTCTTTAAATTTTCATTGAGTTTCAGATTCAGTTGTATTAATTCATATTATTGGTTTGGGGATCTTAGATTATTTTGCTATAGTTCCAACATATTTGAATTTGAACAAAATCTGTTCTAATTTACTCCTAATTGCTAATGTTCGATAATTGTCCGAATCCTTTAGAACGTGTACGTTCGATTCATGTCACATTACTCGCGGGCATCAATTATTTATTGGGTGAAATGCTGCTACCAAATTATCGTAATTATTGAGAATGATTGCGAAAACGAGGGATATAGCTCTGATTGAATTATATATGTTGATGATATTTGAGTTTAATATAAAACTAAAAAAAATGTGAGCACAAGTTGCTAATAATTGCACTTTGTGTCCTAATCTTGCCTTGGAAATTATGAGTGGCTTGATCTTGATGCGTTGGTGGGCTACTGCCAATCTCGATTGTTTTAATATCCATAATTGGGTGTATTGCAGTCCTGCTGCTCTACGCATCTTCTTTTAATTGTTGCTTTCGTTGCTTTGGCTGTAGTTTGAATTAAAAGCTGCAATTGTAATTTCTCTCTTTCTTTGAATTTTATTTCAGGCTGAAAGGCTTCTTGGGTACTTGAGAGAACCGAGGCAGGAAGCTTCTTCTTCAAGTCCATGAAAGGGGAGGTATTATATTATTGTACTATGATTTTGTAATGGCTTGCTTGCTGTGGGCTGTATATAGCAAGTGTTTTCGTGGACTTGTACAGAGTGATTGAGTAATTTGAGGGTTTTAAAAATTGAAAAAAAAAAATTAAAAAATATATTATATTAAGAAGCTACTAGTAGTTAGTGATAAGAAGCTGACCTCGTAGTTGTATTTTACTATTTTATGTTTTGGTTGACTGGGGAGGAGGTTCTTCATCCTGATCCCCGCTTTTTCTGACTGCTGCCGTTTTATTTTGTGGAGAGGGAAACCTGTTTGTTAGCTTTTGTTTTGGCTTATTGAGAATTTTGGGTTATCATCATCCTTGGTTTTGTTGGGTGAGACCCCAATCTAGTTTGAAGGTATTGCTAATGGTCTGGTTCAGAGTATAATATTAGTATGCTCGAGCTTTATTTGTTAATAATAACGTCATGTATCATGTATGTAATGTACTCCATCTTGATGTATCATGTATTTCGTTTTATGTTTTTATGTTTATGGTCACTTAAAATCTTGAATTAAAATGATGGGCACTCCTTAGCTGGCCAGGTTGCAGCAGTGGTTGTCTTTCACCTGAGACTGAGATAGATGTGTGATTCTAACATTCCTAAATAAGCAAAGCAAAATCTTAAGCTCCAAAAGTTAAGGATGGTGTTTAATACCAAGTCCTAATTCGACAGAAAATCTATGTAGAGTGATTAAGAATAATACGGTGGAGTTAGAGTAGGATTAAATCTTAAGCATGGGCCCTGAGTATTTGGTGTAAAGTTGCTCCACCACCTAGCCACAATGTGAAGGCCCTACCAACATGCAGTTGTACAATTTAACCATGATAGGTCCAGCCAGCCACCGAACCCACACCCAGATTGTATAGTTTGGTGAATCTCTCTCTCTCTCTCTCTCTCTCTCTCTCTCTCTCTTCTTTTTTTTTCTTGTTATTATGGCCTTAGCTGGCAGGGCAGGTATGTTTTGTCGTGCTGCTTGGACAGCCCATTTTTCTATTCCTGCGCAATTTGTTTTTCTTTTTGGCCGTCTCTCTCTCTCTGTATGTTTTTTGTTGGTAGTGAAGAAAGTGTCGGTGTAAGTGGGATGTGTAAAAGGAGGGAAGCAAGGCAACCTGATTGAATTTAAGTAGATTTTGGGATCCCTAACTTCATAACTTGAACCAAAATCCAGTTCAACTATTTTACCTGATGCTGGTAAATAGATCTGTGCATTGCTAATGATGAATTTC
The DNA here is from genome assembly GCA_026008535.1 of Perilla frutescens. Classification (NCBI taxonomy): domain Eukaryota; kingdom Viridiplantae; phylum Streptophyta; class Magnoliopsida; order Lamiales; family Lamiaceae; genus Perilla; species Perilla frutescens. Next base: position 26,680,937 of record BRKX01000006.1, on the reverse strand, counting down.
ACTAATTAAATTGAATTCAAGTTCATTACAGAAATTTTCTTCTCTTTTTTTCTTCTTTTGAAACCAGCTGTCATTTTCTTTGTTACTATAAAATTACTTGACTATTATTACCCTTATTTTAAGTAGAGTTTGAGAAGTGATTGCTGAAGCGATTTAAATTTCTATTGCGCACACAAGATGTGAAATTAAGACTCGTATTTACGCTGGTCTATCAAAATAAACAAGTGTACATATTAACTCAAAATCGTATATATTACGCAGTTCATACACAAAAACTATGAGTCTGGTCAATAGCAAAATCCTTCAGCTCAGAGATTTTTTTCACAGCTTTGTTTCTGCTCGCCACATTGACATTAGGCATGCAACACCTTTCTCCCCTATTCTACAACCTTTTTTATTAGAATCAAGCAACAGCCGATTCCCCAAAGACACAAGTTGAAAGATAATAGTAAAATCATCAAACTCCACTATTATTCCTAACTCCAGTTGCTAACAAGTCCCATTATCATCAATACAGTTCATGGGCATATATAAACACTCCTAGGAAACATGTAAAGAAAACAAGAAGAAAAAAAAAAGATGGAACCCCATCCTTGAGAGGTTTGTTGACAACATGAATTAAATCTAGCAAGGCAGAGGTGAAACTGAGGTGAGGACATGTAAACTATTTAGTGTCGTCATCATCAGTCTTGGAACTGCAACATAATTTGGGTCTAAAGCCCTTCTCCAGCATCTTTTCCACTTCCTCAAACTGCATTCCTTTGGTCTCAGGTACCACGAAATAAATGGCTATGAGTCCGATGGTCGAAAATCCTGAAAACAAGAGGAATGTTCCGGCCGCACCAAGAGTTTCGGTGAGAGTTAAAAATGTCTCACTCACAATGAGATTGGAGACCCAATTAGAGACTGCCGCAATCCCTCCTCCAATGCCTCTATATCTCAGAGGATAAATTTCAGAGTTGACAATCCAAGGTACAGTTCCCATCCCGGGCGAGTAACATATGATGTACAAACCTAACAGGAACACCGTGAACATGCCATACTTGCTCGGACAACCTTTTGTGTACCACGTCCGCCTTTCACCACGACACATACCTTCTACAGCATCCGTATCAGCCAAGCACGCTCCAGCACGATACTAATCACAGATACAACAACGTCAATAGATAGCATATATGTATGTGTATGTATGAATTACACTTAAATTGAATTCTTACTTTTCCATTAGCACAAAAGGCACAGTGGGAGTTAGGCTTCAGGCATGTCATACAATTCCAGTTTGATGGCTCGTTGGCTTGCAAGAACATAGTACATGTGGCGTTTCTTCCGAAGTGGATAGATTCAGAGGTCGTGACCATTGGCGCGTGCTCGGAGGCTTCATAAAATAGGGCAGCTAATACAACGAGGCAACTTATGATTCCCAACATTGATATGATCATCAGCCTTCTTCTCCCGAATCTGTCAACAAAAGCCATGCTAACAATAGAGCCTATTACATTCAGACCAGAAGTGATGAGAGAGAGCGCCAGAGCTGTCTGCTTCGAAGCAAACCCTGCAAACTGAATTATCGTGGGACTGTAGTACATCACAGTGTTTATGCCTACAAACTGTTGAGCAACTTGGACGGTGACACCCGCGTACAGCCCTCTACGAGAAACATTATTTCTCCAGATATTCTTCAGTTTTGAAATTAGATTATCTCCGATGCATCCTTCCTCGGCCTTCTCAGCCTCCACCGAGGTCTGTAAAGCCTTCATTTCATCATCAACTTCATTGTCTGGGTAGATTTTCTCCAAAATGGCCCTGGCCTCTTTCACATTGCCCTGATCGCAACATCAGCAGCAAGTTAGCATTGCACTTCCTTGTACCTTTTCTAATAAGAATAACTAAATATATAATAAAAAAGAATGTTACCTGCCGATATAGCCATCTAGGAGACTCTGGAAGCGATAACATTAAGAAGAACTGAAGAATGGCTGGAACTGCAGCTACCCCGAGCATCCAACGCCACGTTCCAGATGCCTGTAAACACATACACACATGTTATGAAAAAAAAAAAAAAAGGTATGGATGCTCAAAGTGTAATTGGTTTGAGAGGAAAATTACATACATTAGTGAATGCCAAATTGATCAGATATGCCAAGAATTGTCCTCCTGTAATTAGCAGGCCGTTGGTGCTGACTAATGCTCCTCTGATTTTAGCAGGAGATGCTTCAGAAATATAAAGTGGCGACGTCATGGATGCCATCCCAACACCAAAACCAACGAATATTCTTCCGAGGATTATCATCCATGGGGCTACAGAGCCCGCCATAATAAGTGCACCAACAAAAAACAATATATCGGCTAGAAGTATGGACTTTTTCCGCCCATACTTGTCATTCAGCAGACCACCGAAGCCAGCACCAACAATAGCACCAGCTACGGCCATGCTAACAATTGTTTCCTGTGCATGGGTGAACATATCATTAGCTAGATGATTATTCTACACCAAGTGGTGAATATTGATAAGACTAAAATTGCTCACCTGCAACCAAGTGTGTCTGTCGACAGTTTTGAAATTGGAATCATCACGAATGTAGAGTAGAGCTCCAGAAATAACACCTGTGAGCGAAACATGATTAACATCAAAACGAAGTGCTTAGTGCATAATTTCAGGTGAAGTTCAGCAATGCTTCAACCTCGATGCATGATTTGTTCTTCGAAAGTATACCTGTGTCGTAACCAAACAATAGCCCTCCAAGACCAGCTGATAAGGCTAGCCTCAGAATATAAGGTTTTTGCCACATTGTACGCCAGCACTCTGTGAATTCTGTTTTATCCGGTTTAGCAACACCCCCCTCCATGTTACTTACTTTACCTACGAACAAGAATCCGACAACACATGAGGAACTCAGCTGCAACAGTTGGGCTTTTGGAATTTGATTGAGATAAATAATATGAGAAAGATTGTTTCCTCATTGTAAGATACCAACGGAGGCATTCACTTTGATAAACATCAACTCAAGAAAACTGAGCCATGAATAAGCGGGATTCAACACTCACATACGACCAATATTAGCACAAAAATTAGGCTTTTCAGCGTTCCATAATCTAATCTAACACCTTAAAAAGTGGCTTATCTCCAAATCGTAATTGCTCTCTATATTCAGCATTACACTAAATTCAATCATCAAACAAACACAATAATTATGCCTTATCTCATCGTTATCAAGAATTTGTAATGGTTGACTGATTTACAAATTACAAATTAAAACTATAACTGCTGCGATCAGTATCCTCAATAACAAGTTAGGTCAAAAGGGTACAAGCAAATCCAGCACAGTGTACTCAGAAACAGGATTTAATTAATCAGATCAAAAGACATGTGAAAAATTCTACCTCCAATTACATCCGCTAATAAAAATAAAAATAAAAACAAAAATCAGAAAGAAGCGGAATGTAGTAATTAATCTGTTTGATTTTTGCATCAAAGCGAAGCAGTTTGGTGACACAAACAGATTGCAGAAAAGGAAATCATGAAAGAATTGAAATAAATAAGTCGAGAGCCCACATGCAGTTTCTTAACAAACGACAATAAAAGGCCAAGAAAAACAAGAAATAAATGCAGCAAATACCTCAAAAAAAAAGAGCGATTTTCTATCTTCTCTAGAATCGATAGCTGCACTGCACTGCAGGCAGAGAGAGATGATAATTAAATAGAGAGTGAGTCAATCTAATTCTAAATTAAATAGAATAGAGAAAGTGACTCGGATAACAGTGCTGCTTTTCTTGGACTCTTTTGACGATTCTTTCTTATTCTTATATAAAGAATAATATTCCCAAGATTATGACCAATAATTAAATTAAGACACTCATCAGAGAGTTTTAGGAATACTTAATTTATAAATAATAAATTGTGTAAAATTTGACTCTTTGTATTATTATTATAATAATGTAAACATGTTATCTTCTCCATCTTTATTTGCTAGTTGAAAGGAAACAAAATATCCGGTCAACTTCAGATTATTTTTCCTTAATTTTCTGAACCTTATAGATCACATTGGATATTTCACCTATTTTATTTACTCTTTTTTACGATATTGATGTAATAACAATATTATCTTTAGTATATGAAATAAAATAAATGCAGCGGATGAACGGACATCAACATACGTATTTGAATGTGATTTGGAAGTAGAATATTAAAATAATTAGATTGCAGTAATTTGTGTTGTGGTAGAAAAAGTAATGTTGTCATCCATAGAAACCGAGTGATTCGTCTTTGACCTTTTATGTTGCACACTTGCACTTGAGTTTTAGTCAATTATTATAAAGCTCCCCCAAAATTTAAATTATTAACGTACGCGGGCTCCACACAATGTCAATTCCTCTACTACTTTATATTGTTACTTCCAAATTATCAGTACAATTCTTTTTAATAAAAAAAAATCAATTTTGTTTTAGAATTTGGCCCGGATATTTAGAACTTTTCTCATCATGAGTAATTGCGAACATGACCCTCTATTTTAAATCAGTGTTAATTGTTGAATTTATATAATGTGTTTTTATAAAATTAAATAATTATTCATTAAAAAAATTAGATACATATGACATAAATTCCATAAATTTAATGATTGGAATGAAAGATGAAAAATTAATTTAAAATAGATGATCTTATCAGTAGTAATTGCTCGTAGATTTATTTGCCAGTTGAATTTGATTAGATTTCAATTCAAACATTATGATTGTAATTTAATTTCCATATTTCGATTGCCCTGAGTTTTATTTTATTTTTTTAATTAAATTAAAAGTAACAAGTACGTTGGTGTCATTAAAATAAAAAAATTTGACAGAATAAATTATGCATTAAGTACGATAAAAGGACGAAAAGCACATATTTTTAATAGTTAATACCGCATATAGTCTAGTGTAATATAAGATCAAAAGATAATGTAATCTTTTATTTTATATGTCATGACTTGCGAGTTGCGACTAATAAATTCAGAGACGCGCCACGTTAGTACGTTACAAACAATACAAAACGACCTTTCCTTGATGGACCAATAGAAGAAGGCCAACGAAATTATGGACCAATACTTTCATTTTATTACCAACTAAAACAACAACAACAACAACAACAACAACATCAATCCCGGGGATGGCTAGTGGTGGAGTGAGATTATTTAGAGACAATTAAAAGTCATGGTTCGAATCTCTTCAATATCACAAGATCGGATGTATAAGTAAAAAAAAAAAAACAACATCAACAACCATAATAATAATAATAATAATAATAATAATAATAATAATAATAATAATAATAATAATAGTTGGATTGTAATAGTTTATTAATCATTTACGCAAAGACGGACGCATGAATGTTAACTTGGGGGGACGAAATGTAGGAATTTCAATTTTGAAGAGCGAAAAACAGTATTATAATGTAAATTATATTATATTTATACATAAAAAATTGACAAAAATTGAGGGGGGCGGGTGCCCCCACCAGCCCTCCAGTGTCTGTCCCTGCATTTATGCAATTATTTAAAATATATTATATATATACATATATAAATATTTTTTGTAATTTGAAATATACTATTTTTTTTTCTGACACACCCGGCATGTAGTATTTAGGAGATTATATGTGTGTGTGTATTCAAGTAGTTATTTATCCATTATATTGTCAACTTAATTCCTTTTAGATTTGCAATAATATTTATCTGACATATATAAAAGCGATATTAACTTATTAACTAAAATATTATATATAACACGCGAATATATAATACTTATATTAAAAATATAATATATAATTAAATTCAAGACCATAAATAATCGGCGAATATCTAGTATATTACAATACAAAAGGCAAAATTTAGTTTATGATAAAAGATTCAAAATAAGAGTTGATTAAACATTGAGTGAAACCATTCGTCTTTCTTTCCTTTTCCAAATCTTTTGTCACGATCAAGATTATCACGTATCAATGAGAGATTCAATTTCTAGCTTTCACATTACTTTTTGGGTGAACTTCTTTGGCCAATAACAATTGAGGGATACCTTATCTTTGTAAAAAAAAACAATGAAAAATATAATATCTCTGATCCAATGGTATTTAAGGGCTTGAAAGTTTTTTCATTCTTTTTTCCCATATGCTTTTGAGATAAAAGTTTGAAGATATGGCCATCAATAAAAGAAATTAAAAATACATTGACTTCCACTTCACAACCCTTTATAAAAGGTCAAGCGCATGCCGGCATGGGTGTTTAGCTTGTAGTAGTGTTTAATTTTATTTTATTTTTTGAAATTTTATCATTTTAGAGCCTAGAAAATAAATTAATTATTAATTCGGAGCCTAAAAGGTGAAAACTATCAATGTAGATCACCAATTATTAAAACTATCAACCTAAGGCCTCTTGAATCATACATTCTGATTATTGTTTACTTTTAATTAATTTTCAATGAAATTTTATTCACGAATTATATAATAAATTTAATAAGAATTTATTTTAAATAATAATAATAATAATAATAATAATAATAATAATAACAAAAAATTAAGAATCAAAATAGAATATTTTTTAGGTCTTAGATTGATAGTTTCAATCATTGAGGATCTAAATAGTTATATTATATATATATATATATATAGAGATGGGATCATGTGAGAACCACACCCCCCTGTGAGAACTGAGAACCAATTTTAACCACAGATCTCGCCTATTTGGACGGCCAAGATCTATTCCAAACTTTAAAAAATGCGGTGGCATTACTGTAATATTACTGACTTTTTAATGAAGCAAGGGTATTTTCGTAATTTAGGAATTCTATTATTTTTTGTATGAAATCTATTCCCGTCTCTTGAACCTTCATCTCTCTCTCTCTCTCTCCAAACTTTCTTGAATTCACTCTAAAATTCTTTGCTCTTTCTCCCCCTTTTTCTCTCACTGGAGTTGTTGAATGTCCAAGATTTCCAAATCTTTGTTTCTTGAAGAGAGAGATATCATCTGGGCTCTGAAGATTGGCTACGCAGATCATATTTTCCGGAGGGTTTCCAAGGTCACGATTTCTTCTTCATTGGATTTGAAATGTTCCAACACTTTCTAGAATCATCTCCTTATTTTCTAGTCTTCTCCTTTTTTTTTATTGGATTTTGAGAAGTTAGAATGAGCTGGAGTTGGAAAGCTGTGATCTTGTATAGTATTGTATGAACTTATACTGTTAATCAATCTTGGAAATACGATATTATGATTTAGTAGATATTATGTTGACTTAATAGTCAATAGATCAACCCTCTGTGAATTCTTGGAGGTTTTGGTTGTTGATTGTTGATTTCAGCTGGGCATTTGAGATTTTGACTTGTTCTACAGTATTACAAGATTCAATTTGATTTAGTCCATCCTTTAAAATTTGTAGGTAGTTTAGTTCTTGGTGAATTGTTTGGTGAATTCAAATGATCTTTGTTTGGTGAATTCAAATGTTCTCATAGATGTAGGAGTATTATCAATGTATATATTTTTGATGTTACATTTGTCAATTTTTTGTGGATAGATTCATTTTAGCACTACTGTGATCTATTTTAGCACTGTTGTAACATATTTTAGCACTTCTGTAAACTGTTTTAGCACTAACATGTACTTTAGCACTACTGTGATCTATTTTAGCACTGTTGTAATCTATTTTAGCACTACTGTGAACTATTTTAGCACTTAGGTTGACGAAGCTGATTAAGCTGTCATTTTGAATTTTTCACTATCAGTATTTTAGCACTACTGTGAACTATTTTAGCATTGTTTTAACCTAGTTTAACACTACTGTGAACTAATTTAGCACTACTGGACTTGAACAGAAATCAAATGGATTGAAGAGGAAATTGTGCAAGAGAAGGAGCGCGCATTGATTAAGGATTTGACTGATGTTGGTGGAGTTGAATCTCGACATGGCTACAAGAAGGAAGTCCGAAGTTGATACATTGATGGCGAAAGCATTACACAATAGATGGAAAATGATAGGAACATTCGATAGAAGTGAGCAAAAATGGTGTATATTTAAATTAGTTCCATTTATTTTCCACTTGCCTTTTCTCGTGTATGACATTAAATAGCAAACATAAAAAAATTAATGTTTGTGGGATTTTATTTGGATTTATTTTCCACTTGCCTTTTCTTGTTTTACTGATTTATGAGATGAGATTATTTTTGGATTTATTTTGTATGTTGATGAGCTGTATTTCATTTTTTGCATTGCTAATAAAGGTTTTAATATTTCTAGCAAGTGTGCAACAACAGTGCTAAATAAGGAAACGTAAGTGCTAAAGTAGAAACTGCAAGTGCTAAAATACTTTATAAAAGTGCTAAAACTTCAGAATTCAAATACTAGTGCTACAAAAGGAATGACATAGCTGATATTTCATTTTTTGCATTGCTAATGAGGGTTTTAATATTTCTAGCAGGTGTGTAACAACAGTGCTAAACAAGGAAACGTAAGTGCTAAAGTAGAAATTACAAGTGCTAAAATACTTTATAAAAGTACTAAAACATCATAATTCAAATACCAGTGCTGAAAAAGGAATGACAAGTGCTAAAACCTCAATTACCAGTGCTAAATATCGCATAAAACTGCTGAAAACTCAGAATAGTGAATCTAAATATTAACTAGACAAAACTGGTAGTCTTATATGATAGTAACAGTGCTAAAAAATGATTTGTAAGTGCTAAAAGTCAAAATACCAGTGTTAAAACTTCAGAATTCAAATACTAGTGCTAAAAAAGGAATGTCATAGCTGATATTTTATTTTTTGCATTGCTAATAAGGGTTTTAATATTTCTAGCATGTGTCTAACAACAGTGCTAAACAAGGAAACATACGTGCTAAAGTAGAAACTACAAGTGCTAAAATACTTTATAATATATATGGTGAATTATAAAAAAATACATAGTTATATATATATATATATATATAATTATGTGTTCTGGCTAATTGTAATCTTTGCAGAGAGAATCAGACTACGATTCTTGTTTGCTGTGTTGAGCAAGAATTACTAGAAACAAAGACTTTAGTTTCAGAGAGAATGCGATGATGCGCTTGACCCTAACTAAGTTATTTATGGCAATTACTTACTTGAAGTAAAAGACTTGGAGATTACAAGGAAAATGTCGATCGACAAATCTTATCACTACAAGGAAGCCGACTTCGACTATATATGAAAGCTCATAATTAAATAAGAACTACAGTATTAATTAAGAAGACATCTTCATTCATAATGAAAGGTTACGCTTATTGTTATAAACAAGCTCTAAGTGCTTTGATGTATGGGATTTTTAATACTATCCATGTTGTTCTTTCTCGAGTTCAACTAATTAAAATAACAAAATCTGCTGGAATTAGAGTCATGCTAAAATAAGTCATGACAATGTTAAAAAAGACCATGACAATGCTAAAATAAGTCATGACGGTGCTAAAATAGGAAATGACAGTGTTAAAACCCTAAATTGAAAAATATACGCGTGAATCACATATACATTGAATTTTCCGATTTTACCCTCGCCGAGTTTCAGGGGCAGCGAAGTTCGGAATTATTACAATTATGCCACCGTGTTTTTTTAATTTTTGAACAAATCTTGGCCATCCAAATAGGCGAGATCTATAGTTGAGATTGGTTCTCGATTCTCACATGGGGTATGATTCCTTCTGGAACCCAACCCTATATATATATATATATATATATATATATATATATATATATATATTTCAAGCTCTAAATTGAAAAAAACACATTTTTTTGTTAATACCATATTATTATATCTCAAACTATTGGCTATATTTCAATACTATCTCAACCTACAATAAATGAAAATTGAACACCTGACATAGTTTGGTGAGTGGTAATTAATATATGAATAAAAATGCAAATAACTTTGATTGCACATATATTTTAAAGTTCTGTAAATAGAAAATATTAGGGGAGTTATTAAATATGTGAAAGTGGTCCCTAAAAGTGAAGCAAATGGGCCATATGAAAGATAGGTATATGGGCTTGAAAATTAGTTGGACTATCAGTCCACTTCAACTCTGGCAAGTTGGAATCCAATTATTTGTTTCCTTTTTTACTCTTTCAGCAACTAGTACTCTACTATTCTCTTTCCTTTTTCTTTTTTTCCTAAACTTTATAAACTACAAAAACCTTATTTCAGAATGACTTCACTTAAAAACATACTTTAATCTATCTCTATTTTATCGCACTTCAACTTTTTCTTCTTTTTATACATATCATCATCATATATAATGTGGACAAATTGACATTATTAATTATATATGTAGTGATGGAATGAAAAATATGAAATACTGCTACAACTGTGAAATAATTAATTTTTATTTTTATTTTTAGGCCCAATTGTATAAAGGAAAAAAAGAAAGAGATAAGGGCCAAATAGGCCACTAAATTTATTTGAGAGCTCAATTGGCCCACTGTAATTTTTTTTAACTCAATTGGGCCACCTCATTTTTAAAATCGGATCAATTGAGCCACTGCGTGACGAAACCCTAACGTCCTCCGTTAAGTGGGTGTGAAACGACGCTGTTTTGTTTATTTTGTTACCCAACCCACCCCTAACCTGACCCACTCCTAATCCCTAACCCGACCCAATAATCCAAAATCCACAAAATCGAATTTGTGAATTTGGGGGATTTCAAATAGTAAACTAATTCCGGAACCAAAATTTTCCCGATCATCAGTGCCCGGATTCTGTAATATATTCCGGTTAAAAATACCAGATTCCGACATCAAATTATTATCAGTTTCCATGCCATCTTGATCGTGAAGCACAAAATGATCGCGAGGAAGCCCAGAATCACTATCATTTATTAAATAGAGATTAAATTCCATCTCTGATAATTTCAGATCATCCTTCTATCTGCGTAAATCTTCTTCTTTAAATTCTTCATCAAACTCACTTTCTGAACCCAACAGGTCCTCGCCTTCTTGAATCATCCCTTCGCCAGAATCAGACCCATTCTCAACAACAACACCCTCGGAAACCTGCTTTTTTATAACAACATCCTCCAAAATAACTCCAGCAACATGAACAACATCTTGAACGCCTCCTCGTCGCCCAAATTTCATCAAACCAATATCCAAATCATCACGACACACCTCAGCCTCCAAATGAACATCCCGCGAACTCTTAGCAACCTTCCTACCACCATCATGTGCATAATGATGGTGGGGAAGGTTTGCTATTTGAAATCCCCCAAATTCACAAATTCGATTTTGTGGATTTTGGACGATTGGGTCGGATTAGGGATTAGGAGTGGGTCGGGTTAGGAGTTAGGGGTGGGTCGGGTAAAAAAATAAACAAAACGACGTCATTTCACACTCACTTAACGGAGGACGTTAGGGCTCAGTCACGTAGTGGCTCAATTAACTCGATTTTAAAAACGTGGTGTCCCAATTGAACCAAAACTGATACATGTCAAATCGAACATTAATTATTTTTTATTAATTTGACCTGGTATATATATATATTATTAAGTTGTTAATTACAATTTAATACATAAATTTTGATACAATCTGCAATTGAAATACGAACTCTCAAACATTATTATTAAAATACAATCTTATAATTTTTTTCAAAATAGACACCCCTAAATTTTTCGATGAACGAAAAACATATATATAACATGAAATATTATAAAATTATATATATATATATATAGTATAATCATGATGAATTTCATTTATACAATAAAGATTGTATGAAATATAGTGTTTGATTTTCATATTATTGCAAATTGGGTCTATTTTGCAAAAAAAAATATAAGTTTATGTTTTAATTACAACATTTTAAAGTTCGTGTTTAAATTATAAATTATATCAAAGTTTATGCATTTAATCATAATTAACCATCTATAAAATGGATGAAAATATCCGTTCATTATTATTAATATTACCGAGTAACATATTCCAAAAGCACCATAGCTAATCAAATCATGGTTGGAATGGAAAGTTATGAATTTTCATTATTGTTTTTTGACAATTATGAATCTACAAATTAAATTAGCTAAAATTCACAAAAGTAAAAGGAAACTATATAGATAAGCCTGGAGTGTTTGGGCAATTTTGTAATTTGCAAGTAACAAATTGAAAGGTTTTGTGATATGGGGTCATAGACTTATAGTTATACTCTCTACTTTACATATCAAGTAGTTGGAACTAGCTACTAGCTACTACCTAGGTATATGCCAACTACACCATCTTGGTTTGTGATGATCAATTTGGAAATCAAAGTGTACCCACATTTTGTGAAGGTTTGAAGATATGTTACTTCAAGCATGCACGATCATGATCGTATCGTTATTAAATTCATCTCATGTAATAACTATTGAAATTTATAATTTTCAAATATATTGGACCCCGCAATACTTTACCCTAAACATCTCTAAATGGAATGGAAGTCCGGTAATTTACTCAAGGGCCACATTTTTCTGGCACATTTCAAATCCACCCACCATATAATTAGTATCTTATCCGTGAATTAATTCGATATTAGGTATATGTATCTTTCGCAGATTTAGAGTGGGAGTAGTTATACGTGATTATGAAGGGGTACTTCGGGCTATTTTGGTTAAGTCCACTTTAAAAACTTCTTCAGTTTTGGAAGCTGATATTAATGTGATTTTGCATGTAGTTGGTCTTTGTCTGCAAGAGGGGTTTATCCCTTGTATTGTGTTCTCAAATTCGTTGCTGGCTATTCGATTAATTGATAATGGTGAGGAGGGAGAGATGTTTCTTGAAACGGAGCTTCCTTCGTTAGTTGATGCTGTTAAATCTGGGGGGATTATTGTATTTAAACATATGCTTCGTGAAGCTAATAGTGTTGCTCATACGCTTGCACAATTTGGTGCGAGGTGTACTGATTTTTGCACTTGGAACACAGACTTTCTTCCGTAGTTGAGGGAGTGTGTTGAATAATAAAATGTGTGGTTTTTATCTAAAAAAAAGGTACATGTGTCTCTCTATCACTGCATAGTTTAGTTTGTGTAAGGACAAGAATAATGTTTTTTTATCTTGCTTTTAGAGGCCACAATATATGAATTTAAATTTTTTCGTAACAGCTTGAATTGAATTCTTTATGTTTGACATAGTATATATGCAAGCATTTGACACTCACCCATTGAATTAAATATCACGATTTACATCCTTTACTAGACTTTAGGATATATATATTTATTGGATAGATTATATGTTTTTCCCCTTTGTCCCTCTACTATACTCGATGTTTTCATCTTTATTGTGATATCCCCACTCTAGCATTATTGGATAAACCTAACTTTCTTTTTTGACGTGTGTTTGTTACTTGAATTGAATTATTTGATTTACATCCTCTACTAGACTTTAGTATATATGTATATAAATATTTGTCCTCTTGGATATATTATATGTTTTCCCCTTTTTCCCTCTACTATACTCTATGTTTTCATCTTTATTGTGATATCCCCACTCTAGCATTGTTGGATAAACCCAACTTTCTTTTTTAACGCGTGTTTATTACTTGGATTGAATTGTTCGATGTTAATTTATTAGTATTTGTTGTAAATAATTATTAATTATTATGGACATTATTACTTGACTTTACATATCCTGACCTTTTGTTATTCCATTCCAATATTATATATTATAAGGTTTCGATTAATCTTGGATGAATGAAGAAATCATATTTTTATTCCCATATTGTGTTGTATCTTGTTATTATAATTATCGATATGATTGATGCAACGAACGAAGAACTTGATGTGACCCGGGACCTATGGGACACGACAAAGACAAACGATGCGGAAGTTAGGAACGAAACTACGTCAGATGCGTAAGGGATCAATACGACTCAAACAACGAATTAAATTACAACTCAACTATACGAACAAATAGACTCGATAATATACAATAACGACTGGAATTAACACAAAACCTAGGACACTTTAGACTATGAACAATACCAAATAAAACATAAATAAATAAATAGATAAATGGGCGGAATTGGGGCAGATTGGTTATACGTGTTATTTAGGGCGAATTGGACACGTATAGCTTAGAACTGATTTAAAGGTGTGGAATATGGCTGGATTATGGATGATGGTTGTTGATGAAACGTGCGTAGGTGGTAGATGAAGGATGGTGAACGATGGAGATGAATTAAAAAGGTAGAAGAAGATTACTTACTCGAACCCCGTCCTGCGGTGAAGACGAAACGTGATTTCTCGTACTCTTCGATTGGCAGCAACTCCCCCCTAGACTCGATGGAATAGAAAAGAGCTTGAGATAGGACTTATGATTTGCTAGGTCACAAGAACGTATAAATTGTGTTGATCAACCGATGAATCTTGAGACAAAGTGAATAAAAGCTTCAATAATTCATGCAATGTCTAACTTTAAAATAACATAATGTTCTCCTATATATACTAAGATAACCCACGAAATTAAAGAGGCCTAAACAACTAGATAAGGCCGAAAACCTAGAGTCCTAATCAAACTAAGATTGTTTCCTTAATTAAAAATCTATTTTTAAGAAAAAATCCAAAAATACCAAAAATAAGATAATAAAAATCTTAAACTAGATAAAATAAAACCAATTGGACTCGGGCCTCATAATTAACGTGTAGGACTATAATTTGGATGAATCCACACGCCAATTTTATCTTCAATCAGTCAGTATGCCCATACCGACTGTCTTCATGCCTTAGTCTTCTTGGTCTTCAATTGTCAACACCATGACAACTCTCGGGCTGCATTTATCTTCTTGCTCTCCAACTTTGAACTTCCTTCTAATCAACACTTGTAAATATTATTGAAGCTTCTTAGCACAAAGTCGGGTAACTGGACCTCTTAATTGCAGCTCGATATCTTCTTCATTGTTGCTTGGGTCAGTCTCATCAGAACTGAGAGAAGTCAATTAACAACACGTTATCAGCATGAGTCTCTAACCGATTGAGTGGTGATATTGGTGGTATGCACTGGGAAAGAATCGCGTCTTTTCTATAAGGTAACTTCTAATTAAAATTTAATGAGAATTGTGACCGAAAGTTTTGTTTGACGAATTGTGTGGCTTGGTATATGATCTTCAATCAAATAAAGTAAAGTTTGATTATGGTAAAAAAAACCCATTACTCGTCTGCACGTTGGTATGGAACAAAATGTAATGCTTATCAATAAATTTATGTGTTTTAGAATGAAGTTGGTCCATATTTACCAAAAACAAAAAGTATGATATAGTAGCATATGCTCTCGCTCATTTTTTGTTTGAGAGGTTTATTTTAATCACTAATATACAGTTAGTTTGGAAGCCATAAGGTAGCATGCTCATGTTAATTAATTTGATCCTACTTTGTTGCAACATATTTCTCATATAAATTGAAGCTTAGAAAAGAAATGAATGGAACTATTAAGACTTTAGGGCTGCTAGTATTCAATTAACATGATTGTGAAACATTCATCATGTAAAATGAATTTTCAATGATGTGAGGCGGGATGAGTACTTGTGTTAATCTCGAAAGTTTTGGCTGCAAGTGAAGAAATAACGAGAAATAAACTTTGTCATTCTAATAAATCGATAGATGACCTTCGCGCCCTATTTGGTTGATCGATCTTTGGTTGAAATATTGATTTTAAGATATATATTTTATTTATGAATTCTCATTTACTACTACGCAATGTTGTCTTTTATCACATATGATGCCTTCAGCAAGCTCTCAATCTAAAGGAGAGCTTGATTTTTTTTTACATACATTATTTTAATCATACGAACATATATATGGTAATTTTCCATTATTCAATGTTAGTTATTAGCATGATTAAAGTTGATCATTCATGTATCATATATGTTTATGGTGAAATTTATGTTTTTATTGGAACTCCAAAAGGTGGAATAGAAATACTATACTTTGTCACACTAATGAATATTATCAAATTAGTTGATTTTTTTTATTAAATTTCATGAGATATATTATGAGTGCTTTTGAATAATATATGAGGTTAAATGCATTGAAAAATAAAGGGGAAATAATGAATTTTAGAGAATTCTTTTTACGCATCTTATGCTAATATGATGATAATCATTATCAATAGATGTTTATACACATTTATGTTGCCTTTAATTTCTCTTTGATTAGTTTGGAAGATGCTTGTTATCTTTATATTTTTTTTAGATAAAACTTTTATATTTGCTAATGATAGTTCAAAAGTTGATTATACACATTTGATTTAAGTCTTAATATCTTTATAGACATTTGATTTAAGTCTTACTATTTATAGATATTCATAAGTCTTGGAAATTCAGGTTATATGAACGATTATGTGTTTTCTAATGAAACTACATATAGATTTCTTTTAGACTATGAAAAGTAAAGTTGCCATGCAATAATATTGTGCTTCTTGGAGATTTTTTGTAATGATATATAATTTATCATGAAATTCTTTGGAGAAATTATATTATAATTTTCAGCATTTGCCCAAATTGATTTTTATATGATTGATATATACATTTCTATGTGGTAATTCATGAAATCATATTTATTACATTCTCTTTTGTTAATTGTGCGATTTTTCAGTTTTCATTGGATAGTTAAACTTATCTTGATGTCTTGATATAAAATTCTTGATTCTGAACTTCAATATGTTCCCTCCAGTTTTATGAAATTATTTTAGAATATAACATAACCTAGAGGGCAAGACATTCGCCTTTCATCATCACCATCTAAAGGAAAATGATTATTTATTTGAAACATTATGCAATCCTTGAAGGAAAATAATTTATGATAGTTTTCATCTTCGCCTTAATATTCTTTTATCACCTTGTACTCCAGTAGTAGTATAAGGTTAAAAAATATATTATAAATTTGAACTTATCTCTACTTTGTTTATAGAACAAAGCATATATGCACACAATGTGCCTGAAGCATATGTGTACTTCTTGAAAATATAATATTCAATATATTTTTCAGGGGAGTCTAAATGATGTATAAAGATTCCCCAGATGTTGTTGAAATTATATTTTATTATAATATTTATGAGGTTCAATATTATGAAAGATAACTCAAATTATGTCAATTTACCAGTAATATTGGATATTATAGTGAAAAGTTATTACGTCATGATTTATTTTGGTATTGAAATAATTATATGCTCGCTTAAGCATGATTATATTTTGATTGTGATGATTTTTTTTTTTAAAAAGGGTGCAAGAAGTACAATTAAAATACCATGACATTATTTTACTGGCAGCACTTTGATTATGTTATTAATCATAATTAATTTATGACATTCAGATTCGTCTTTGTGATGATATATAATTTTTTTGGGCATATGCTTATTGTTATATTTTTTTTTGTCCTATTTTCTTCTATATTTTGTGATTATTCTTGAAAATATACCGAGGTGTCTCATAACTTATAAAGATTCCTTAGAGGTTGTTGACGTTATATTATATGATAAGATTGATAAGATTCAAAGTAAATATAACTTAAAACATGTCAGTTTGCCTGAAACAAACCAGACTTAATGATAATGTTAATGATTACTAAAGATCCCAAACTTGATGATTACCGATGATAATTTATGATTCATTTTATTTAAATAACATTTTCTGTGTGTTTTCATATATTTGTTAAATATTTTTTTTTTTTACTTTGGTTTTGACTCCAGTTGAGTCTCAAACGTTTTCGATGTTATATGATATCATCATTTTATCAAATCATTCATATGTTGCAATACTTTAAAATTTAAATACTCAAATATTTTAAATTAGAATGAGTCTTTGTTTACCTTTTTTTTGCATATAGTGCATGATGACCAAAAGCACATTTTCCATCTGTGATACCCCGACCCTTTTTGCTAAATTATAATTTTGGAAAATAAAGTTGAATTAATATTGTTTGAATATTAATTATGATGGTATGTTCGTATTTTATGCCGTTGTTTCAATGCAGGTTGTTCCACTCGAGCTGATACGTCATAGCACAGTTATATTATGCTGAGTGCATAGTAGAGTTTGAAATTTTAATATTAAAATGTCGAGTTATATGATAGTGAATGAATGTGATTGTATTTAATTTTAGTTTTCCATACCTTGAACACCCTAACGCTGAGTTGATCGGGGGTCTCGTTGCCCGGTCAGCAAGTCGGGGGTTCAGGGGGTGATGCGCCCCGATGGGGGCTAGGGGCAACGCCCCCTACTTTTTCGATAAGAATTAAATGCGTTTTGAAAGTCATATGGAGTTGGAAATGTCCGGGAGTCGAACTGTATTCGAAAATAGCAAACAGCCTGAAACGCGACCCTCAAGTGCGAGTTCATCGAGTCGCGTCTCGCAGTGAAGCCAAAACGCGACCCTCTTCAAGTCGCGTCCTGTGAGTGTCTGCAACGCGACCTCGAAACGTGATATTTTGGTCGCGTGTCATCAGCTTTAGAGAGCCATTTTTCTTTGGCTCAAATGTGACCCGTAGACGCGACCCCTAAATGCTACCCCCTAGGTCGCGCCTCGCTTCGGAAAATCCCATTCTTTAAATACCACAGTTAACCTTTTCACCCTCATTTCTTTCTTCTCTTGGGTGATTTTCTCCCAATCCTCTCTAGAAAATTCTTTAAGTTTTGGAGTGGATCCTCTCATCATCATCCATCAACCAAGGTAACTTCATACCCTCTTCATCTTGGTGATTAAACACCATTTCCATGTTGATATGAATCTAGGGTTTATGCCCAAAATTTAGGGTTTTCGATTTCATTGATCCCCTTGCCTTGATACCTTGAACATATGGTTTATTTACATCCTTGAAACTATATGTGTTGTTAAATTGAGATTCCTATGGTTTATTATTACTAGGGTCTTGATTTATGCCCTAAATTTCCCCTTGTTTTGTTGATGTTGGTTGGAGGTGTTGTGATGGTTGTATGAAGTTGATTTTCATCTATGTTAGAGCCCTATGATAGAGGTTCATGTATTTGAAATATTGAGTCTAAAGGATTTAAATTGAATCATGATCATGTGGTTTAAATAAGTGTACGTAACGTGTTCGATTAAATGTCTCAAAGAGTTTTAATGCGTATATTGAGTCCAAAATCATAGCATGAGCTTGTATATCCATAGTTGTGTATGTGGATATGTATGTAAACCTTAAAGCATGTATAGCATGTATTTGGTCAAAATTATGAAATAATTGTATAACTCGATATCTAAAATGAGAAAGGGAATTTAAAGGTACTTGGTGACGTATTAGGGTTCGAGGTGGACAACTTAATTGTACACGGCAAATGAGTATTTCAAGGTTGAAAGGATTTTTAAAGCGTCTCATAAGGTGAAGTAACTCTAAACTGTGAACATGTGTAAAGTTATAGTTATTGTTGTGCTTTGATTGTATAAGTATGAAGGGTCTTCGGACCGGTGAAATGAAAGAGATCATTCGGGGTTGATAAAGAGGTCCTTCATGATCAATATAGACTTGTTAATGTCTTCTCTGGGGGATAATAAGTCTGCGGGCATCCCTACAGGGCCAAAGATGTTCAATAACAGGGGCATCATGATGTTGGACCCTACGGGGTTGAGACTAGTCTCCACAAAAGTAAAGAAGTGTCCATATGTTATATTTTCACTTGTACAATTGGCTATAACTATTTACAGTATTCCCCACTGAGTATGTTGTTAAATACTCACCCCATTCATTCAATGAATTTCAGGTTGAGGAGTCGGAGTCCGAGTAGGAGCGTTGTGAACACAAAAGAACCCCCACAAGCTTGTGTTTATTTTTGCATGCTCTTCTTTTGAAGTACTCACATTGTTAATATTACATTGATCATTCTCCTTTTATTTTTATGATCGATGATCATTGGGGATGTAAATAGCCCTATTTTGTAGTTATGATGTATTTAACTCGATATTATGCAAAACATTTTAAAGACGGGTCGTTCAACCTTGGAGCCTTCTATGTGCGAATTATGTCAATGAACTCCTATGCTATGTATGTTAATTTAGGATGTTAGACGGGCGGGTTGTGTAAAACCTATGAGCCCGATAGGTTAAATGATTGTATGATTTTGTGGACGGGCTTACGCGATGCTTCTACTTAACACTATGATGTGTGACAAAATAGATATGATAGATTGCATGCTTTAATTACGAAAAATTTATATTGAGAGTTATGATGCCTTACCTTATCATGCTATTATCATGCTTTTAACCTTAGCTTCCGCTCAATTAAATATAAGCACACAAACATAAGTAAATTGTATGTTAAGTGACGTGGCCAAACGGAGTGGTTCGGGGCGTTACACCATCTGTGAATTTTTTTGTCACCACCAAATGTACCTTTATTGGCTCAAAGAAAATTCTAAATGAATACTGCGTCAAATTTTTTACATATCTAGAGCCAAGAATTGATGATCAAGTTATACATTGGTACTTTGATTTTATAATTATTCATCTGCATTAGTGGGATATATATGAATGAAAAATGCCAAGAAATTCTCGTTAAATTAAGTATTTATATTCTCGCACTTTACATGATGAACCAGAAGTTCAACAAGTTATACATTGCCAAATATTGATCATAAATGAGTGATCAAATCTCATATATATGTTTTATAAACACATTGCATATAGTGAAAGTTCTACATACGTTGTATTTTTCAGCTAATGAACCTCAACGCTAGAAGCGAAAGAGTATTGTGAATATGAAATATAAAACCGCGGAAAATAGAGAAACGATATTACTTCTAGAACCTCTTGAAGAGAATTGTCCTGTAGACGAAATCTCAGTACTTTTGCACGTGCATCAAAATAATCATAATATTGAGATTGCAGAATGACCAGATCAAATGTATTATGGAAAATGTCAAAAATCTGGTTAATATTAATATTAAGCATTTTGTACATACGGGAGAATCTTATTAACGTCATAGTTGTCCACAACACATTGTCTCTATAATTGCTATGTAATTTCATATGATAATCTGGATCCAGAACCCAATGCAAATGTAAATTGCCAGAAGCATTCTTATTGGGTTAATGAAAAGTAGCAGTTGAAGCAAATTAAGCTTAACTCGCTTTGGGTGAATGAAAAGTAACAATAGAGGTAAATTAAGTTTAACTCGCAAAATAAACATTGTCCCAGTAGGACACATATTGACATTTTTATGAAAGAGAAATGTAAATAATAAGGTGGTGAGACCAAACCTAAGGTTGAAGCTTAAAGGTTTACGCAGAAACCCAATTCCAAAATCATATTCTCCCGTTAAAATAATGTTACATTCCGCTACATAATATATTTGTCAGTAACTTTATTATTCTATATGAAACTAATTTACAGTGTAACATCATATTTATACGAGTCATTAGACGTTTTAGCATTTAAATATTCTTGATAGATTTAATACATTTGATATTCAACTGCAACATCGATTGTGAGAATGTTAGCTCATGCTTAAAGACGGAGTTGGATATTAAAGACTTGGATCACCAAGTATTATCTCGACTTGCAGATCGAGCATTCCCTATTGGGATATACACCGGTTAATCTATATGAAATTTTTTTGAAGAAATTATACGTGAACAAATATCACGTAGCACACCAATAATTATCCAATCACTTGAAGTGATTAAGAATAAATTTGAGACGCAAATATGATAATGAGGTTGTTTTGGAACTAGAAGTTCATTACTTTGAATATCAATAAAATATTATCTTGCAAGATTTACCTAGCCAGACATTGCATTTAGAATTTACTTGCTAGCAATATTAAATGTTTTCTCTTGCAATGAAACATTGAAATGATATCTAGTATCCCCTCTATTATCTTCAACTTTAAAATATTTTTCTTTTATGATAAACTATGATATAACATTGGTGAGCTATCATATGTTTGCTATATATGTCTGATCCGTATTTACATATCTTAGATTGGTTATATTGTATTTTGTAGTTGTATTGATTTTATTTATATTTAATTCCCCAAAGATCGTCGCATTATATATTTTGATAGAATGTATAAACTTAAAATAATTCATACAGCACGCTCGTGGATTGTGTGGTATTGATACGAGTGATATATCTCATTGCTTGTCTTATGGACAATATAGCTTGTGTTGCACAAATGGTTCGTGGGTGTGTTAATGGTAATTTAATGTGACATATTATATATATAAAAAATTACTCACGCGTCATGAGCTCTAGAAGAGTTGTGAAATTATTATATTTTTAGTTCCTCCAATAATCTAATTTTATTTGTGAAATTATTTTTCGTAACTAATTTAGTGAAATATGTCTACATTATGAAAATATGTAGATTTGAAAGATTGTTGTTTTGAGGGAAAGCTGACAACTAAAATAATCTTGAAGATTAGCTTCTAATGGTCTACATTATGCCTTGCAAGTTAATTAGTTGTACTCTTTTTTCCTTAGCTAAATTTTTTCCAAGAGATTTTCTTAGTTAAGGTTTTTAACGAGGCAACAACTGCAACACATGAGAAAACGTGTGTCATGTACTCTTTTCCTCGACTGTTTTTTCTCACTGAGTTTTCAGCGAGGTTTTTAACGAGACATGAACATCACATAATAAAGTCCAATGGGGAGTGTTGTAAATAATTATTAATTATTATGGACATTATTACTTGACTTTACATATCCTAATTACCTTTTGTTATTCCATTCCAATATTATATATTGTAAGGTTTGGATTAATCTTGGATGAATGAAGAAATCATATTTTTATTCTCATATTATGTTGTATCTTATTATTATAATTATCGATATGATTGATGCAACGAACGAAGAATTGAGAGAAGTCGATTTACAACAGTATTCGCTTTTGTATTGTGATAATCAACTTCTAAACTTAGAAGCTGATTAGCCATTCATTTGATGACTTGAATATTGGGGGATTATTGTTGTAGCTAACAGCTCAGCCACCCCGACAAACGTAACATATATTTTGGGATCAGGTCACCAGATTTCAAGAACAACACATCTATATCCTAAATCTCAATCCTTCTCATATACTAAATAAAACAAAATAAAATAATTCGTACCACCGAGCTAAAACTAAGTTTAAAAAAAAAGTGATTGCGATGGATCTTCGACCTTTAATACTTGTTTCTAAATCCAGTGAAATAAAAATTGTGAGTTGTTTTTATTTGTAGCTGCTTGGGAATTTTGATTAAAATGAGTCATTGGTACTTGGATAGTAGCTATAGGCATAGGTTACGACTTACGAAGAAGAAACTTTCCCTATTGGAGTGGGCATGTGGTAAAAATGCATCCAATGATTGTACCAAATTTACTTTACCCATTTCAAGAATTAATAAGACTAGGCCTACCCTGCCCTACGATTCTTGGTATCTATAGTTTTGGTGAATATCCCTAACTTCGTAGCCTAATATTTTCATAACTCTACTACAGTACATAATATGTGAATAAATATATTATGCTCTGTTGTTATCTCTTACTTTATAACACAGTACAAGGCTCATATTTGAGTTTTATAAGTTAAAAAAACATAGGATATAGATATATATTGTGTGTTTCTAATGAGGCAATACGAAAAATCAAACTTCGTCTATGACCATCTTGTTCCAAAAGAAAGCACAGAAAGTGCATACATTTAGCCCAATACATCTTTTCTTTTACATATTGTTTTATCTCCTAGTCTAGTACTATCAGTAAGTATATAATATATAAATTTGTTATGCTGTATATTGTATTGTATGATGACAATAATTGGACTATAACTCTAAAGTAGTGATTAATTCCATTAATAGAATGAATCTGATTGTACAATTACAAAGGCTAGGGTAAATATAATTACATGTTCGATGTTCCATCAATTACTTGGCCATGGAGTAAGCAAGAATAAGATGCAGGGCGAGCTACTTGCAAGCTATTCAAGGTTCGGTTAAAAAAAATATTCTTCGAAGCACATTCATTTTCGGAACGAGTCGAACTCGATAAAATTATCGAGTCGAGCTCAAACAAAATAATTTTCGGCTCGGCCAACTAATGAATATATTAGAGTTTGAGTTTGAGCTAGAACTTAATCAAACATATTTGCGAATATGTTCATGAATATTATAAATAATTCGAATAGGTAAATTAAACAAGTTTTTCAAGCTCGAGCTCGAATGTGCACATTAAACGAGTTTTTTTTTATCGAGCATTCAACCTCTAAGCTCAATTGGTAAATTTTTGAGCATTACAAATTGAGCTCAAGCCGAATTCGAACATGATAAATATTTAAACACTAATCACGTGACATGTAGGCTACACAAGTCTGATTGATACACGAAATGTCTTAAAAATGTAGAATGGAAACCAAGTGGCCAACATTATTACCAAAAAAAAAAAGATTGAATTAATGAGATTATATGTTACAAATGTACCTACTCGTCTTAGTTAAATTGACATGGCAATGGCGAAATTGCCATCGTCATCCCAACCCCCGTATATATATATACATATGTATATATTACACAGCATCGATAAACTTTTTCCGGGCTGCCATTGTTGTAACATTTTTTTAGTCCAATCTCAGCAAAATTCAAATTGGGCTGCCAATCGGGTAACCCGGAACGCTCGCTTAAGCAAAATTAGGCCCCCCCTTTTTTTTAATTTCCTTGTTGATTCTGCCATTTATGTCTTTTACTGTGCCGAAAGAAAAACTGTAAATCTGTTCTCTCTCGTGAGGCCTCAACCCCGTTTCTTCTCATGTCAAATCTTGAAACCTAACCCTAGTCTTTTCTAAACCCCGAACCGTTAGGATTGGTTTGATCGCTTTTCCCCTCTCAATTTATTTGTGGGAAATCTTTTTTTTCTTTTTTCTTTTTTTTTTTTTGCCTTCATTTGATCTGCATTTGAAACGGTTCTAATTTGACCAGAAGAGTTTTTACAGGACATTGGATTGAGGGGAAACTTGTGTTTATTCTTTCCAGAGGGGGGTATGTTTCAATTTCCATTTTTCTTGTCATTTTAGTCTCCTTGTTTTGCCTTTTTTTCTATTCACGTCTTCAAATTTGCTGATATTGATGTGTATCTTTTCTGACATGAATATATTAACATTCTAATGCGAAACCGCTCAAATGCGATTGGTCTATTTGAAAAAAATCTTTTCTTTTTTTGCCCTTTTTCTCATTCGAATTTAATTAAAAGTTCAGATGATTGCTTTCTTCTCTCTCTCTCTCTCTTTTCCCATGAAATAACCACAAGGTCAGGTAGTTTGATAAAGAAAATATTTTTTAGGATTTTATTTCAGTTTCTGTCTATTAAGAAGTTGGAAGTGATTAAATTGTTCTTCACCGAATGATTTCGGTTGATAGACCTTAGAATTTGTGTGGTTACAAGTTAGTTATAATGGAAACCGTATGAGATGTAGTAGAGACGAGATCAACTACACTCGAGGACCTGTTTCTTAGCTCTGATGACTGTATGAATAGCTTGTTATATGGAATGGTGATCTTTGGCATGGGAATATTGCTGTCACTTTGTTGATGAAAAATATTCATGGCATTTCTAAATTGTACTCGTTAGAGATAATAAAAGTATTAATGATGTGCTTGGCCAGGATTTGATCAAAGAATAGGAATTGAGTAAATCCCTTTGTTTTGGAGCTTCTATATACTGGTAACTTTGTGAGACTTGATTGGATCTGAAACAGGAAATTTATAGATTTCGACTATTCAGTACAAATTGTTATGACAGCATGTATGAGGTTCATATTTGTATTCTTGTGTGTGCTAGTCACAATGTTAGTACACAAGCAAAGGAGTTCATGTGTTTTTCTTAATCGGTATATGGTTGATGACAGTCATTGAGGAGAACTATGAAATCTGCTTAAGTTGAATTAATGGCATCAGAACATATAAGCAGTTACCTATGTTCACACCAAACCACACTGTAGGGCCATCAGAACATATAAATATTTAGGATTAAATTTGGTTCTGCTGTATTCTATTTAGCACTTTGCATCTTAATAAATTTGTTGTTTGTAAGGTAGATGGTGTAGAATTGTAAAGTTCTACTTTCAAGCTTTATGGTTTATCTTATTCTCTTTAATTTAATGTTCTAAAAGAGAACATTAAACGGATATGTGGCATGTCAATCCTATAAAAAGATAGCAATTCAGTGTTATAATAGAACCACCCCCCTCCATCACAGATAACATTTCTTAAAGGTCTGTATGAATCCAAATTTTGACTGTGACTCATGAGTGTTGATACTTACTATTTTCTTTTCATGTATCTTTTTTTACCTTTTCAGCTAACATCATGCATGAAGAGTTAACTGTTGAGTGTTAATTGTAATGAATTATGATACCTTCCACATGTTTGAGTTCAAAGGAAGAGTAGGGTTTGCAGAAGGGCAAAAATTATTATGAGGATGGAGAGACATTTTACATATTCGAAGATGCGCTTGATCTGTGTTAAATATATTAAAATAAATGTGAACCCTTCTTTTAGTAATATAACTCCAGGAAGATAGACTTGGGACTTATGTGGATTCAAATTCTTTTGTTTTCTAATTATAGAACTTTTTCTCTGCGGGTTTGAGTTCAAGGAAGAGGAGGGAAGCAAAAGGCAAACATTAGTTTAGGGAGGAGTGTAGGCATTTTACATATTTGAAGCAGCATCTGGAAAAATGAATCTATGTTATATAAAGAGTTTCAAAATCTTCTTCTGTTATGATTACGAGAAACTAGACTTAATTCTAAAGTTTTCGCTAGAGCTCTGTGGTATTTTTGGTTTCTAATGCTTACTTGATATAATGCAGGTGCCTTTGCCATTCACCCTTTTCCTGAAGGGCTTAACCGAGATCTGTGAAAATAGCTTTTAGCTGCTGCTATTTCTGGGTGGAGTAGAAAGCAATTGGTTTATCTTCATCTTTCACATGCACATATAAATTGCAGACTCCTTCATTTCAGTGCTGGGGTGCTGCTGGATTGTCATATCACTGACCAGTGTTACAATACTTCTTCCATGGAGCTTTATGCTCACTTATCTAGCTAGTCTTTTTATAGGAATTTGGTATTTCTTGAGTTGTAGCCTTCATAAGGATCCTGGTTCTGTTAATATATATGTACATCAGCAAGTTATGGTTTTGTGGCTGTGAGTAGAGGGGGGGAAAGATGGCCAATGCAGAAGAGGAACAACAACAACCACAACAAACACATCAAACGGAGGATTACCTTTTCAAGATTGTTCTGATTGGTGATTCAGCGGTTGGTAAATCTAACTTGCTCGCGAGATTTGCTAGAGATGAGTTTTACCCCAATTCAAAATCTACCATTGGGGTAGAATTTCAGACCCAAAAGATGGTAATTAATCGGAAGGAAGTTAAAGCACAGATATGGGACACAGCCGGGCAGGAGCGGTTTAGGGCTGTAACATCTGCGTATTACAGAGGAGCAGTGGGAGCACTTCTTGTCTATGACATCAGCAGACGCCTTACATTTGACAGCGTCGGCAGATGGCTTAACGAACTTCACAGTAAGCAGTGTGACATCTTAATGCTGCATTGCATTTCTATTTTAGTGTAGCCCTATTACATTGTTTAATTTTGAACAGCTCACTCTGACATGAACGTGGTAACGATATTGGTGGGCAACAAGTCCGATCTCAAAGATGGTCGGGAGGTGACGACTGCGGAGGGCAAATCCTTGGCTGAGGCACAGGGTCTGTTCTTCATCGAAACTTCAGCTCTGGATTCCTCCAACGTAGCTGCTGCGTTTCAGACGGTCGTGAAAGAGATCTTTAACATTTTAAGTAGAAAAGTTATGCAATCTCAAGAACTCAAAGTAAAAGATCCGGATTGGATGGGAAATGGGAAAACGGTAGTTTTACAAGCTGATGATGCAAACCAGCAGCAGCCGGAAGCAGAAACACAGGCTAAAAAAGGTGGCTGCTGTTCATCGTGATTTATTTTATTTCCTTGTACTTCTGTTTACATTTAGCATTAAAATTTAAAGATCAGCCTCCATATTTCTTCGAGGAGAATCTATTTTTCTGCTAGAATCTGTAAATCACTTGAAAAAGGTGTTGGAAATATTTCATTTTTGCTTTTCTAAGGTGCTTTCCATAACACTCGAAAACAATACTAGCCTATGAAATAGGTGTCCGATGAAGGAAACTGATTGTGATTCCAGAAACGTAAACATGGACCACTGGTCTACTTGTATGAAGGAAATTAGGTCATTGCGTGCAATGCAATAAATACAAATTGTTACTCCTATTTTTAGTTTGTTTTCTCATAGTATAAAGTAGTAATATTTCATGGCACAACTGAAAGATAAGACCAACATATGCTTGGGTTTTTTTTGTTGGAAAAAAAAATGATGTAATATACCATTTTTTTAATTTTATACATTGCGTTTAGCTGTAAATTTCTCATCAATGTTGCAGTACTAATATTGGTTTGTTATAATTATGAGTAAAATAGCATACAATGTTACAATTAGAACAAAGTTGCAAATATATTTCTAATGTTCCCCTAATTTTGACTAACTACTTTTCTTTTTTTCTTTTCTTTTTTTTGTGTGCAAGTGAGCACCATATTACCTTTTTAAGTTTAAGAGCTTTAATATTTATTTAAATAATTGGGATTTTGCTTGATGATTTTTTTTAGTAGATTGCTTGTTGAGTTTTAGTTTTTTATAAATATGTAGGTTTTATAATGAGTGATTTCAGACTAACTAATTTTGGAATTTATTGGTAATTTCCAGATTGTATTTATAATCTTGATATTTATTTAAATGGCTTTTCAAATGTTCTGTGATGATTTTTGGACTCTTTTAACATTTTTCTTAGTTTCTATTCAATTATTTTATATTTTAATTAATTCTGATATTTCAAACAAAATTCCTAATTAGAAGAATTTATTAATACTTAAATAATTCATAGACGATGAGACTGATCTGTTGAATTTTAAATAAATATATATATATATATATATATAACTTTCTAATTCTTGAATTTGAGATTTTTAGATTTGCTTAAATAAGTTATAGATATTAGTTCGTACGTATTAACTTTTTTACTACCAGTAGAGAGATGTGGGTCCAGCAACAAATAGAAAATATGGAAGGAAAAAACAGTTGTTTTTAAGAGAAGTTAGTAGAATTCATAATAAATTAATAATAATGAAAATTTAGAAGAAAAAAAAACTTTATTGGTTTTCATCTTTTTCTTATTAACTGTTTTTTTTTTGTCGAAGGTAACACGCAGCCGCTATCGAGGTGCGCACTGGGTAAACCCCGCCCCTGTGTAATAGCCTGCAACCTAGTGGTGTTGGTGGGATTCGAACTTGAGACCTTTAGCCTCAAGATATCACCACTCCACCACTAGGCCATTCCCAAGGGGACAACTGTTTTTTACCTATTCAAAACTTTGGGAGCAGTAACTAAGGAATAATGGAAGAGTCTACCGTGAACTCAGTGCAAATGCACTTTGTTCTAATCTGCTGCCAAGTGTCCATTACAAATAGAAAAAAAAAACAAACAAAATACGCTCACTTCACGTTTCCAATCCCAAATCACTGTACTTTTATACTCTTTCACTTTTGTGTCACTTACCTACTGAATTAGATGTACAATTGCATTTTCTTGTTTATTTTTTTCCCCCAAAATTTAAACAGTGAGTTATAATTGGGAAGTGGAGTGGTCCCTATTAATAACTCTATTAACATTTAGAATATTATTTTATATTATTTCTTTATGTGTAGAAAACTAATATCTATATAATATATAATAACGACTCCATGTCCCAAAATAGAAAAATATTATTTTCCCGCCCTTTTGCACCTTCCTAAAAATAAAATATCTTATTTACATTAAAAATATTTATTTTATGTATAAATGATTAAGTATTAATATGTGTGTGTAGTATATATATGTATCATACATATCCGCATAAATCATACAGTAATATTTTGTTGCATTAAATATATTCAATTAATTATGGAAACCCAAAAAGTAAATAAAATCTATTATTCTTTTTATGTAGATTATATATGATATAGACAATACCACTTATATCATCTAAATATTATAATTCAATTTTATGTTTTCTTAACATTTAATAATTATATTATATAGATAGAGTCACGTTAATGGTTAGATAGAATTAATGATCAACATCTAACTTAAATTTACCTAATTTTTATTAGAAGACTAGATTTTTTTTTTTTATGTGGAGATATTTTCATCTTATGATTTAATAAAATAGTTTATTTTTTTCCATAATTAAAAATCTTCTTTCTAACATTAGTTTATTACATCTATATATTATTATATAGATGTGAGCATAAACACAACGTATTTTGCTATGGACCTTGAAATGATATGTTTCGTGTTTTTATTACCAATATTCAAAACTATTCTGTTTTCTTTTTTTCTCATGACTCCCATTTATAGTCCGATGTAAGTCATTTTTTTAACCAAACTATTTTCATGGATACCATTTTTTGTATGATTTTTTAAAAAATTTGTGATTTAATTTTGATCAAAATATTGTGGTACGAGTTATTTATCAATGAGGTTTGTATTTACTATGAGATATTTTTATGTTATTTATTTATATAATTCTTATGTTTTCTTATGTAATATTTTTTTGTTTCTCTCTGTAAAGACTACAAACTAGATTTGCTATCTCTCTTCTAGCAAAACTTTTGATTTTGTTGATGAAAGGCATGGTTCGTCGGCGTGTTCGATTTCTACCCTCAAACTCAACCATTATTTATAGAATTTGAATTCAAGTTTGGTAAAATGGCTCATGTATGTATTCACCTTCGTATTATTGAAATTTTCTATGATTTTAGATTATTTCTTATAATATAATATAATGTTATCTTTCGTGAAATTTATATTTTTGCATTCATTGCTTGAGGATAACTCATGTTATATTTTCTCTGTGGTTTTTATTTTCATTTACGATTTAATCTCAATGGCGAATATTGATGGTTAAACGTGCATGAAGCATGCATGTATGATATATTATATATTTAAATGTATCTCTTAATTAGAATAATTCCAAAGAATTAACATTTGCTTTGAAGCTGTGAGACGGAATTTCATTTGGGTAGGAGAGATACGCAAGTAAGGGTTTACTTCAGATGCATGTGCACGTGTCTCTTCAACGAAAGAAGGGGGATTGGGACTTCGTTCAATTTTAATAGCAAATAGGGCTACGACTTTGTCGCTTAATTTTTTTTATAAAAATATCCTAATTAATAGTTATTCAAATTAATCAAAATTCAATTTTGAATCATTTTATTCGCAAGGAACTAGATGAGAGCAAACTCTCACATTCATATTTATAGTAGAGACGATGGAATTCCGGAACAATAATCAACTATAACCTAAAAAATAATAACTAGATTTATAATAATTTAATAGAATAATTTATATCTCAAAAAATATATATACACAAAAGTATAGTATAGCAACCGCCCAAAGATTTTAATTCAAAAATGCTATTTAATTTATATTCAGTTCCTTATAATTTTGTATAAATTCATATTAGCTATTTAATATCATAGTCAAAATGACATCGTCATTCCTTGGAGTTGTTTTATTGCGAGATAAAAATATCAATACCATTTAGCTTTTTTAAAATTTAAAAATCTATTGCATTCAAATACTTCCTCCGTCCCATAAGTGTAGATCCCTTCAATTTTTGAAGCAGTTATGTTTAATTCATATGTGTGTAAAAAAATATGTGTTAGCGTGTGAGAAAATTAAATGTATGTTTTAACGGGTGTTATTAACTTCCGCCCATCTATCTTTATGAATTAAAAAAGCCAAAAAAAAAAAATCAATTTAAAGCCTTTAAAATAATTATATATCAATCTACACAAATAATATAAGCATTGACTAAAAAACTCATGCCTTAATAAGAAAGGGGAGCAAAATTGACCATTTTCATTGATAGAAATATGGTGAGGGACCGACAGAGAACATCCAAGTAGCATGGATTATTTAATTTGATAAAAAAATATAATTATTGTTATAAATTCATATATAGTATAAACATGAATTGTTTTTGTAATTTCATCTATTTACATTTCTTTAATTATATTTTGTTTCTAATTTACATTAATGATTTTAATTGTGGAAGTCTTGTGTGATCGTTATGGGTCAAAATATGTAAGACAGTCGAGATCCAAATCCAAACATGATCAAACACCAACAAAATTATAAATGCGTCATTGAATGTGTATTTGAATCCAAAATTTCACCAATCTTATATATTTTGACCCATAAGACGATCATAAGACGTCTAACACAAGGATTTTATTTTTTAATTTATATACCTTCTCTACCTCATAATTATTTAGTTAGATTATTGAGATTTAATTTTGTGAGTGAACATCATGTGTTTCACACTTTTCTAATATTTGATTTGATGATTAACTTCTTTAATTTTAAGTATGATATTATAATAAAATAATAATAATCACATGTATCTCAATCGTGCATTGCACGATGGGTTATTCTAGTATTAGAATCAATTTAAAACGTAAATAAAGCATTTAAAAAATTAATTGAACATATAATAAAAATAATTTATTAATTTACAGGTACAGTATTAGAAAATAATTATCGCAAAAAAAATTTATACATTTGAAAATTCAAGAGGCTCAAATTTTTTTTCTTTATTAGTTTTTGTATTGGGCACAAGCGTCGATAGTTAGTTAACTGGGAGATTAGTGAACATCTATATTATTTTATTTTATGGGCAAATTATATTTTTGTTACAAAATATAATTATTTGAATAAAAAAATGTTGGCATATATGAAAATTATTTATTTAGTATATGTTAATGAATATAATCACGATCGAAGTCATAAGTAAATGAAATAAAATTAATGTACAGTAAGTTAATTATGGGATTTAATTTTGTAATGATAAATTATCATAATATTACAAAATTAATTTGTAATATTATACAAACATTGACAAATAGTAAAGTGTTTATGTTTTTATATGTTTCATGTATATAATTCTATAAAATGGTGTTCTCTAAAACTTTATCTCTCCCAAAAAATCAAATCATCTCTAGTTTTGGTAAAATTAAAAATTATAATACCTTTTTTTGTCTCTTTCTCTATGACAGACACATTTTTGTATTTTAGAATTAATTTGTGCTATATTCAATAACATATTGTTTTATATACATGACATTCAAAATCTATTAGCACGAATGAATAAATATATGAATTTGTATTCGCATAATTTCACTACAAAAAATTGAAATTTTAGCCACAAAGAATTAAATTTTATTTATAATCGACTATTCAAATAACTATCAACATTTCTATCCACTACAAAAAAATCAAAAGAATTAAAATTTATTTATACTATGATGAATTCAAAATTTTAAAGGTGTTTATTATTCTTCTTGGATTTTGAAAAAAAAACATTAAAAAATAATAATTTTTGCATTATATTAATGAAAAAAGTTCAAATGCACAAAATATATATATTTTAATATTTGCCAACAATTTTATAACATGAAAAATTAATTTTCTAATATTAGGATAATTTACCGATATAAAAGTGCAAGCCATTATTGACTAATAATTCATTTAAGTATCAACCGACGCTTATGTCCGATACAGAAAAATATAAAAAAAAATAATAATATTAAAGATAAGTAAATTATATTTTATCAAACATATATTACAAAATCATTTCCATATTTTGTTATATATTAAGGTTATTTGGAAATATAAAATAATTAATTGTAGATTATAATTTAATAATTAATTCAATTATAATCCAAAAATGAATTGTTGATATAGATTATGCCTCAATAGGTAAAAAGTGATATACGTGCAAAAATCAATATTTGAAAATACCTACCATATGTATTTTACTTTTTTTTTTTAAAATTAGGACCACGCGTACGGTGGATTTTACTAAGTGCAAATGCACCTAGTTCACAATACACTTTTCCAGGAATAATAAACCAATCTATTGGTAAGTGGTTACAAAAACTCTAAGGCACCACTTTAAAATTTAAACAATAACACGTGGGATACAATACAAGTGCTTTTAAAAATAATTTCTCACAGTTAGATTTAGGGTCATATTTGCACTTTCATTTTTAGTTCATGTAAATTACACTTTGATATTTATATTTTAAGTAATTTTTAAAAAACAATTCACTTTTTTTAATTAACAAAATAATATCATTTTTTTCAAAAAAAATACAAATCTAATATTTGATCAATTTTATGTCCTAAAAATCATACATAATTGATTTTTTTTTGTGGATTTGATTGGATGGTTTTTTATTATTTTTTATGCAGCTGAGAAAATATAAATGCTAAAATACAATTAATTGCATGGAATTTTTAGGGTGAACAATTGATCAAATGTTAATTTAACAATTTTTTAAAAGATGGGTACTAGTTTGTTAGTTTAAAAAAAGTAAGTGAGCTATTTTGGCCAAGTATCAAATTTCATTTGATTTAAGCAGAAAGATTATAACTTAACTTGGTAAAACGACGATAAATGATCTCCTCCCTTTTTGAAAAATGAGGAAACACAAAATTCAGAAAATATGACATTTGAAATGAAGAACGCCTTGCTATCTGTGTATTTAGTATTTAGTATTTAGCAAGAGCTCCCAACTACGGGGAGAGAAAGGAAAAAGGAAAAAGGAAACACACAAAGAGCAGTACAAGAAATGGGAGAAGAAGAAACTTATATTAGCAAAGTGAATGAAAAGTGTTGTTGAATCTCTGCAGTGGGACTTACAGCAGAAAAATGATAGAAAGTCTACACAAAAGAATGGAGGCTTCTCAATTCTCATGTCAATAATTAATATACTTTTCTTGACTATATATCCTGCAACTCCATTGCAAATCTCAAACAAATTGCAGCAAAATGAAAAGCCTGTACTGAAAAGCTCAAGTTCAAACCTTACACCAAATCTTTTGCCACTGGCCGATAGCAACACCGGGTATCTCATCAATGTACGTCTAGGCTCACCAAGGATCGATCCTCTGTATGTTGATCATGCTCCTCTCTTTTGGTTCCACTGGTATATATGGCCTACTATAATCTTTTTAAGTAATATCACATATGTCCTAGGCTGCAATCCCTGCTTCAACCCAAAATGAGTCAACTATACTATCATCATGCACAAAAGCATTCATAATAAGTTCGAAATGCAAACATATCATTTTAACAACTTTCTCTAGTTGAGGGATAGACCAGATAATATTTTAGCAGAGGAGAGAGTAGAGATGAAATCCAAATTCTTACCTCTATTTGACCTAGCATTAACGCTATAACCTCCAACATAACCAACAGAATTGTTTGGTGTTGCATCTGCAGTGACACCAAGCTCAAAACCAAATGGGGTGGAATCCTCATGCTCGGGAGAAGATGAATGCCAAGCATGATCCCCATAAAAGGATTTATTCTCATTCAAGTTTCCCAAACCTCCATCACGTATGTTGTTTGGGACAGAATATGAAGATGCTGTGCCAACGGCGCCTCCATTGTTTCTACCAAAGCCTGCCCTACCACCAAAATTGTTTTCCCGGATGCCATAGCCAAAATTTCCACTGCTGAAGGAAGCATTTCCTCCTCCACCTTGGGATGAAGTAGGAGAGGAACCCCAAATTTCCCCAATATTTCCAAGACCGCCAACTAACCCTGAATTTCCAGTTCCCGAGCCAACAAAGGCATTTGACATCATTGTGTTCGCACCATAGTTGAGATTCCCATTACCCCATAAATTTCGATTACCAGTATTCAACATAGGTCCATTTCCAGCAACACCCCCATCGTAGCGAATGGGACTACCAAAACGATCTGTATTTCCACTATAATAAGAGTTCAAACCACGTCCATAGCCAAAGCCAGATTCAGCACTTGCGCCAGAGGTTATACCAAACCCCGAGTCTGAATTCAAACCCATGCTGTAATTAGATGGGCTGTAGGGGGGATATCCACTTCGACCTATAGCTACAGGACTAAATCGACCTTCCATTCTCATCCCATAGCCACTCGGAGAGCTAGAATTATGCCCTGGACTATAAGCGTTAAGGAAACTATTCACTCTGTTCAGCCCGTAGTTGAAGCCACTTGATTGGTTTCGCATTGGTCCAGGAGATAACTCCTTTGGAACAGCACGCTTAACCTCAACCATTTTTCCATTAAGTTCATGAAAAGTTTTGAACAGTACTTTATCCACTGCTTCCTCCAAATCATAGGTAATAAACCCAAAACCTCTAGGCCTTTGAGTATTGTGGTCATACATCACGACCACATCTGTTATTGTTCCAAATTGATCGAAGTACCTCTTGAAGTCACTTTCTGTGACTGAGGATGCTAAACCTCCTACAAAAATCTTTTTTGTACGAGCAGGACTAGGGGACCCCTGGATGCTGCCATTGTTTCTGCTGAAGTTTTGATGATCATCCCTAGGAACAGCCTTCTTTGCCTCCACCTGATGAAGAAACCATTATAAATTAATTTATCTGCCGCCAGGTTTTCATTTAACACATGAAAGATAATCACTTAATTTTTTTTAGAACCAAAACAATGACAGAAATAAATTGCATCTTCACCTATATAGGAAAAGTTGGCGTGGATAAATTTAAAGTAAACCGAAATTACTAGTGCAGTAACAAACAAATGAAATGAGATATATTCTCGTATTGTTGAATCACTAACATATGCCTTAAGAGTCAATCATGACATATCTCAAAACATGCTGCGGTAAAACACTACATTAAATTCAAACAAAGGAAATTATTTCTATGACAAAAGAACTAAGTAAACCAAAGACAGAATGATAAAATCACTTGAAAGTTGCAAGCATTGAGCATACTCTTTTTTTTAACCAACATCTGGGCACGAACATGATACCAGCATACGTCCCGATGTTTAGTCCCTTTAAAAAGCAACATCCTATGTTTAACCAATTATATAATTTCCGTTTAAACAAACTAAAACCTACTAGCATAGCCTAGTAGAAGCAATGTGTTCCAAATCCTGTATCTTGATTCCTAGTCTTTACCTATTTCCTGAACAGTCTAAATTATTTGTTTTTGAGAGAATGGCCCATCTTTTCTAAAGGCTTTGTCACTAAATACAAACCTCGTACCATGCCATCACAAATGCTAAAAAATTTGCAACTGAAGATCATATAAAAATATGTTTTATCTTGGCATATGAGAGTGCACAAAACAATTAAAATTTCAGCATGCATGTACATCCTGCAGTACACACACAGAAAAGAAAAAAAAGTTATTATCTTCTCTTCTCTGTTTATTTTACGAGAGTGCATAAGATAACTGAAATGACGTTGTGAATTGACATTACTAATAAACATATATAATTTATGACATACAAGAAACTCCACCAACAAGTTGCTCATTTTCTGAATGGCATTGACTGGATTCAACATATAAAAAGCAAAGTAATGCTGCACTAACTTCAATTGGAAAATGCTGCACAAAATGAGGATGCAGAACTTACAGTTCTTCCATCTATGACGTGCCTTTCCTTGACAACTTTCTCAGCAACAGAAGCATTTGCAAAAACAACGAAACCAAAACCACGGGCACGACCAGTGGCACGATCCTTCATTATCACAGTTTCTACCACTTCACCAAAAGTTTGGAAATACTCTTTCAGACGCTCTTCACTGGTGTCCCAAGAGATTCCACCAATGAATAACTTTCCAGGTTCCATTTCCATTCTCAGCAACACCTGATTTCCAATCAAACAGTCAACTTGCAGTCAATTAATTCTACTCCAACCAAAAGCATAACGTTATTGTATCCATCAATACATACGCATATTTGCATAATCACCAATAAAAAGAATCAAACAATCTCGGTAAATGTAGAGAGCAAACGAGGGATCCACTAGCAAGTGAAGCTAGATCAGTAAACCAGTTGATATGGCAATTAAATTCCATATATTGGACAGCTCACTCAATATAGAATCAGTCATTGCAGCAAGAAAATCCAATCATTATGAAACGTAGTAATGCAGATGAGTAAGGAAAAACATACCTTAAAGAAATAAAAAACAACAGAAACCTGGAGATTCTCCTAGTTAGATGAGAAATGGGCAATCTTTTCTGTTCAACAGGAGACCATCTGATCTTTAACAGATCGAAAATCAACAGCACCCACAATCCAAAACCCCCTGAAAAAGAATATAAAGAATCAAACTTTGACTTGAAACGAGCAGGAAAGATCAATACATCACAAAATATGAGGGCGTATCTACCAAATAATCTAAGAGCAGGAGAAAAATGGATTCAATTCAAGATCTGAAAGGAGGCATAGATAGGGAAGCAGAGGGCTGAAGGCCCTCTTCTTTTCTTCTCTTTTTCTTTTTCTTGTTTACCAAAATTCAGTGCTTGTTAGAATTGCCAGAGCTTACACATACATACATATATATAATATAATATAATATATAATTTATTTAATATATGTTATATTGTTATGTGATAGAGAGAGAGAGAGAGAGAGAGAGAGAGAGAGAGAGAGAGAGAGAGAGAGAGAGAACCAAGATAGTGTGGCCCGTGGAGATCGATTTTCACATCCAGAATGGGTAAATATAAGAGTCGATTATCTGCGTGTGTCGTGTGTGAGATATGTATATATGTAGTTTATAATATTATGTGTGTGTGTATCTGTGTGTGAGAGAAAGCGATCTTTGGCTATCCTCTCTCGTGTAAGAAATGTAGGAGAGGAGACGATGGAAGTGGTGACTAGGCTGTTCCTCAGATTTTTGAAAATTTGCAATGGATATATTAGTAAGTGAAATTGTCATGTGACCAATCAATTTCTAATATTTTCGTTTTGTGCCTTCTATTTTAACCATTTCTGTCATTTTCAAATGGCAAATCTAATAGGCATGCTACATGTACATTGGAGTCATTAAAACATGTTACCACATTCATTAGGCCTCATTATATTATAGCTAAATTATATCTCATATCAACCATATAGTAAACCCATCTTAATATATACGAATACTACCTGACCATCACTTGCAATATAGATTACGTATAAAATTATATAGATTAGTTTTTAGTATTTGATGGTCTAGTATTGAGCATGCTTGATCAAAATTTCATTTGCACAAAAAATATATATTACAATGAAAAGACATCACGCAAAATTTTAATCGATCTCTATGATAGAGCCACTTGTAATAAGCAAGGTTAGGTACCAATTCTCATATTAGTGTTTCTGCTCCAAAAAAAAAAGCATCATATTAGTGTTCAATTGTAATAAAAAAAAATGGAAATATTCAAATATATCCACTTGTGAAAAGTTCTTCATCCCAAATTTTAAATTACTTTTTCTATCCAAAAAAAATATTTTAATTTTGATACTCTTCTTTAGTTGGTAGTACAATCCAATTTTATTTGTAATTTTTATTTAGGAGAAATTACAATCACCACAATATTTTTACATGTCTATTGCACACCGAATCCTTTAATTTTAATTTGAAACTTCAGAATGAAACTGCAATTCAAGACGTATACAATAACGATGTCTCAAAGTTGCATTGTTTTAAAATTATATACGACAGACAAATTAATAAGACAAATGCTATAAGGATAAAATAGTAAATAATAATGATGCAAAACAAAATGCAGAACTCATAGGAATTGCAAAAGTTAAAAAAAAATGTTTGCAAACTATGGTTTAAAACTACATTCTCTATATGCTATTTTGTAAACATATATATATATATATATTGTGTATATTATTTACAACTGAGTTTTGAGTATAGGAAAATAAAACTGAGACATGCTTGCTTCATGTGGAGGCAAGGGACGAAATATAATGGACGGTGGTACTCTGTCCTCACATGCTACGAATTTAAGTTTGTTTGTCAGTCACAATATATAATTATTAGTAATTTATTTACGCCGAAACGTATATGTATACCTTTTTACAGTTGGTGACTTCCACAAAATATCCTGATTTTTTTTAAATTTTCTGCAAAACACACTATATATAATAGATAATGGTACTGTAGATAAAGAAAATTTAAATATTATATATAATATTTTTATTGATTTTTATATATTGATTTAGTTTTGAAATTTTATGAAATTCAAAATTAAATAAAATATTTAAATAATAAAGATATTATTATATGATGAATATCAAATTTCTTTGGCGACAAGTAGGGATGAGCAAAAAGTACCGAACTAGTTCAGTATTTTCGATTCCGTTTTCTTCAAAATTTGGTTCGGTTCGATTCGATTCGGTTCGTTTTCTAGCAAAAATTCGGTTTATGGTTTCGGTTCGATCCAGAGGGAAAATACCCGAACCGAACCGAGTAACCGAATTTATATACATTAGTAATAAAAATACTCAGCTTTGTTGGACTTTATAGTTTATTCGGCTTTGCTTTGTTGGAGTTTACACATTTTTTGACTTTATTCAATTGTTTATTGGTATTTTTTAAATTTGAATCTTGATAATTAGCTAATTAATACTTGTACATATTTAATTATATCGAATGAGGATAATTTAAAGTAAAAAAAATCAGAATTTTTTTTAAAAAAATCGGTTCAAAACCGAATCGGACTGAAATATTTCGGTCCAGTTCGGTTAAGTTCCGATCAGAAATTCGGTTCGGTTCGATTCTATTTTTAAAAAAATCAGTTTTCTTCGATTTTAACATTTTCAGGACCAAACCGAAAACCGAATGTTCACCCCTAGCGACAAGTAAATATCTTTCAAAAGACATGTATCAATTTTAAGAGTCAATGAGATCGTGCCACGTCAGCCCTGGATCCCCTCCCTACAACTATAAATAGGGTCTCATATCAGTTGAAAATTACACCAGAAATTATTTGAATAGTTCCGGAATTTGACAAGAAATTCCATAAGTGAAATTCTCTCAAATAATTAAAAGCATTCTTCACCAAGTTCGTCTTGAAGTCAACATTTGATCCATAAACAAGGCAGTTCTTCATCAAATTCGTCCTGAAGTTAACATTTGATCCATAAGCAAGATAGCCAAAGACATTCTTTACCAAATTCATCCCAAAGTCGGCCAAGTCAAAGAAATCCATAAGCAAGGCAGTCAAAGACGTTATGAATAATTGGTCAGTCAAAGAAGATCGGGATAATAAATCTTCCCCGCAAACTTCGAAGACCAAATCCAAATACCAATTCATCCCACAGTCGGCATTTGATCCACAAACAAGGTGACAACCTTCTGGATTAATGTTATCAAGTCCAAATACCAACTCAAAGAAGATCGATGATACAAATTTTTCCCCAAAATTTCAAAGACCAAATCTAAATACCAAGTCAAAGAAGACCGAAGATACAAATATTTCCCCAAAATAGTCAAAGAAGACCAAGGATATAAATCTTCCCCCAAGTTTTGAAGAGAATAATTAAAGGAAAAATAGAGATTGGACCCGTATAAATATATTTGATCTGAAAAACCATTTTATTTGTCATGTTTTGTGTTTTTTACCAAATTAAATACAAAATTTGTTTTACATGTACTAATTAATTCAGCTTCACCGAAAAAATGTTAAAATAAATTATTCTAATTAGTTAAAAAAAATTACTATATAAGCAATAACAGTGAAATCAAGCATGTATGTATATGCAGAAAGTTGAGGAAGTTGAGGGTTTGAAGTAGGGATGTGCAGATGATTGGTTCAGTACAAAATCGAGCCAAACTAATAAAACTAAATAGAAAATTTCTTAAAAAAATTCAAACAGAACCAACCAAAATAATATATATAACCGAACTAAACCAAACCATAATTCTTTGGTTAGTTTGGTTTAACCGAAATTTCAATGATTATTATTGTTTTTCCGAAACAATTATATCTAAAGAAAATAACATGCACTCAATAGATAACAAATGATATATTAAATAAGTAAATGTTTTAAAAATTCTAAAACTAGAAAATTGAAACTAAATAATATTATTTAGGTTTATAATGCCTTATAAATTTATTAATTTAGGTATAACTAATATTAAAATTATAAATTATAAATAATATATATATATATATATAGATGAGATCATGTGAGAACCATACCCCCGTGTGAGAACTGAGAACCAATCTCAGCCACAGATCGCTCATTTTTGGACGGCCAAGATCTGTCACAGATTGAAAAAAATGCGGTGGCATAATTGTAATATTAATGACTTTTTAATGAAACAAGGGTATTATTTTAATTTATGAATTCATATATCATTTCACCAAATCTTCTCTCACTCTATTCGCGTCTCTTTCTTCTGGCAATGGTGGTTCCCATTTCACCCGCCATGAGAGACGGCGCCGCCTCTACTGCTTGTCGTCGACGGCATCGACAATCCGCAACTTCACCTCTACCAAACAAAGGCGAGCAATTTTCAGCAGACAAGAGATATGATTATTAATGAAACAAACATTGCATCTTTTGCTATATATTTTTTTTCTCTTTTTTAGATCAGATTTTGATTTCATTATTAGGTTTGACAGAATAAAGAATCTGTGATGAAGTTCTCACGTTTCATCGGATAAATAAATAGATGGATATGCTTCTTGATGTTTTGTTTCTTTTAAAATCACATCCAAATAGTTTAATCGTAAATGTTCTCATGCACTTTAATTAACACCAATTTGATTTTTATTTTTAAAATGATATCGATCATTTTTATCTAACTCAAAATTGTTGATAATATATACCCAAATTTTCAAAAGTTTTAATTTGCGAATCTATACCACGGCCTCATTTTCCGACAAAAGTTTTTATTTTTAACATGTACTTTAGCACTATTGTGATCTATTTTAGCACTGTTGTAACCTATTTTAGCACTATTATGAACTGTTTTAGCACTGCCATGTACTTTAGCACTACTGTGATATATTTTAGCACTGTTGTAACCTATTTTAGCACTACTGTGAACTATTTTAGCACTTAGGTTGACGAAGTTGATTAAGCTGTTATTTTGAATTTTTCACTATCAGTACTTTAGCACTACTGTGAACTATTTTAGCACTACTGTGAACTATTTTAGCACTGTTGTAACCTAGTTTAGCACTACTGTGAACTATTTTAGCACTACTGTGAACTATTTTAGCACTGCTGGACTTGAACAGAAATCAAATGGATTGAAGATGAAATTGTGCAAGAGAAGAATTCCATCTTATATTTCAATCATTAAGTGTGTGTTAAATTCCAATATAGTAGTTGGAATACACAATGAAATATAAAGTTGAAATATATGATCTCGTCCGTTAATCGAATGAGATACGATATGTATGATGAGCATAATGTATACAACAAATGATTGAAACACGCTTTTTCTAAGCATTACACTTCAATACATAAGTATATATATGGGAAATAAAATACCATGTAAAGTATGATTGTATGAAGTTTGTGATGTATAACTAATCACTAATGTACCATCACTAATGTACCATGCATAATAAAATCAAGAAAAAGGAGTAACATGCATTTATAATCTATATATAATAGTAAATATTCTCGATATAGTGAGTAACTTTTATAATATTAAGTCAAAATGCATAATCTAATGTTTATATATGCAATCTATATGTATTTACGAATAAGAATAATAAACACCCTATGTGAGAACCGAGAACCAATCTGAACCATAGATTGCTAGACGTGGATGCAACGATTAATGATCGAGGAGGAAAACTTGTTTGGTGTAGGGTGTACTTTAGCACTACTATGATCTATTTTAGCACTGTTGTAAGCTATTTTAGCACTACTGTGAACTGTTTTAGCACTGCCATGTACTTTAGCACTGATGTGATCTATTTTTAGCATTGTTGTAACCTATTTTAGCAGTAATGTGAACTATTTTAGCACTCAGGTTATACATTGTCTACGGTTAATGTATATACTTTGTCTATATAAATAAGTTATAAAATATTGAATGTATATATATATATATACATGATAGTGAAGAGCATCAAAGCCTTCAACCAAAAAGTTAGGATTGCAGGCATGAGGAAGAATCTGACTTGATAAGGGAGAAGTTAAATATGCTTGACCACATCAAGGAATTGTTCAAGGCCTAAAATGTAAAGACGAATGAGAAAAATGATAGTACATCGTCAATTTCACCCGATGAAATCAACACATAAAATTCATTTAATAGCAATCTCTCTAATCCCGATTGTCCCTAGTGACATGAAATAGAGAAGGAATTAAATGAGAAAAGGTTCGGATGGCATCCAAGAGCTAGACATGTTGGATTGCCAGAGAAAGTTACTAGCAGTGGATTCCAAAAGAAAAGGATCAAGGAAGACCAGGGGATTATTACTTGTTCAACCCAGAACTTTCCTTAAACCATCAAGATGGATACAATTCCACGTGTTCATAGAGATAAGTACTAATCTAATTCAGTGGAATGACGAACCTCAACTTCAACAAGTTCTTTCTTAGCTTGAAGCAATTCTATTTCCAGCTGCACAATTCTCTGCTTCTCTTCTTCAAACTGAGACTGGAAAATGCCTTCTCAACATTAGCAAGTTTTCTCATGGATCTCCTCTCTCTCTTCAGAACTTCTCCGAAATCTTTCTCATACTTGGATGCATTGAATTTTATTT
Source organism: Perilla frutescens (assembly GCA_026008535.1). Lineage (NCBI taxonomy): Eukaryota > Viridiplantae > Streptophyta > Magnoliopsida > Lamiales > Lamiaceae > Perilla > Perilla frutescens. The sequence continues at coordinate 26,636,329 of BRKX01000006.1, read as the reverse complement.
CTTGAATGTCTGCTCTCATTTGGGTATTTTCTCTCGCCGGCCTTTTCATGGTATTATTGAGAATCATTGTGGTATTACGTATTTTGTGGACACCTTGTTCGGTCTCAATGAGCATCCATCTGCTTGTTCTTTGCAAAAAGAAACTGGTTTGAGAGTTTCTTGTCATGCTAAACAATGGTCATGTTAGTGCTAAAATAAGTCATGTCAGTGCTAAAATAAATCATGATAGTGCTAAAATAGGAAATGACAATGCTAAAACCCTAAATTGAAAAATATACGCGTGAATCACATATACATTGAAATTTCCGATTTTACCCTTGCCGAGTTTCAAGGGCAGCGAAGTTCGGAGTTATTACAATTATGCCACTGCGTTTTTTTAATTTTTGAACAGATCTTAGCCTTCCAAATAGGCGAGATCTACAGATGAGATTGGTTCTCGGTTCTCACATGGAGTATGGTTCCTTCTGGAACCCAACCCTATATATATATATTGGTTGGATCAATTTTAACCATTTTTTTTTTCTTAAACCGAAATCGAACCGAATTTTTGGTTTTAAAATTCAAAACCAAACTACAATTAAAATAAAATGATAAATTCAACCGAACCAAATAGCTCAATTTAATTCGATTCTTTTATTTCAGTTCGGTTTTGCACCCCCATAGTTTGAAGAAGTAATTGATAAGCTCTATACATTTCCCACTTTAACTTTAGAGTGGCAACGGCAAATATAAATAATAATGTATATAAATATATAAATGTTAAAAGTAAAGTGGGAGAGGTGTGTGAGGGACAGAGGGAATCGCATGTTTGGCCGTCCACGAGATAACCCATCACCATCTCTATTATTATCATTATTTATCAGATTTTAATTTAATTAATCTCATAATTTGTATGACGCTCACTCCACATGTATTACGTCATTCCTTTGAATTTAATCTTATACTCATTAAAAATGCATACATTAATATCACATTACACAAAAATGCAATAATATATATATATATATACACACATCAAGTTCCAATTAATATATATGTGACGCACCGAACAAATTACAAGGAAAATTAAACCCCAGCTAGCTAGTCTTTCACTCTTTCCTTGGATTTGCATCCAGTCTACCCTCTCCAGTAATTTATACTGTATATTTTATTACATGAATTTCATGCATTTGGACCATTAATATGTACCTCAAATTGGGTTGTGTATATATATTGAATAATTAAATGAGATCGAGTTATGCAATTTGTATTGTGCTACACATGTTCTAACTTCTGAAAGCCAAAATTGTAATAGATTTAGAGGAGTCAACACGCTTAACGTGGTAGACTTGGCCAATAAATACCCATTATTATATAAAATATTAGAATATTAATATTCTTTATTTCTGATTAACTATTTTTTGTTGGAATTATTCCATCATCATCCAACTAATGTACACCAAACTTCAGCAACGGGCAGTTGGAGAATGTTTTAATTTCAAAGTTCGCCGCTTTTACCAGTGTGGTGGAATTAATTAGTACTATATTATTATTGTTAGTAGTATTATTATTATTGTTGTTTTTAATAATAACAGTAATAAAAAGTATAATAATAATAATAATAATAATAATAATAATATAATTGTTATTATTGTTTGAATGTTGAACCACTTTTTGATCATCTACCCCTTTCCCACCATTTGCCAATAACTAGTGTGATTTAATTTTTATTTTTTACTGTGAAAATTCTTGATGAATTAAACTCATTGGAAAATCAAGACTTAATTTGTATGAAATGCTTGTTTTATCGGTTCTACCACAATAACTTTAATTATGACAATGATATGAATATGCTTTATTGCAAATTTGATTTCTTTTTTAATATTATATATCAATATACAAATATGCATGAAATAATAACATAATTGATATGCATCCATTGATAATACAACTTATATTTAGTTTGCATGTCATGACGAAAATAATTGTTTGCCCAAAAGTAGTTTATCATAAATGGATGTACATAGATCCATTTGGTTCAATTTGATTGACTGGTCAATATTAATTGAAATGATCTATGAAGTCTAATTAACATTAGTACATAAAAAATATAACGATCACGTCAAGTAATGCAAATTAGAAGTCAATAAATGAATATCCACAAATAATCCTCGATTACTTTAATTTATAGAATGCCATATTAATCTGTATATGTCATTTTTAATATTAAGTTTTATAAATATAACGACTTCAAACTACATAGACGACATAATTGATAGACTTGGTAAAGAACAATGTGTACTCAACGAACTTACAACATATGCTCGTCCAAAAATTGTGTTTTACTTCAAAAAATGATTTATTGATGCATGCCGTTTAACATTCAGTATGATTAATTACCCTAACTAACATTATAATAATAGGTACAAATTTGAATAGAATCATGAATTGTCCTCACACACAAATATTCCTGTGTCCCCAATTAGCATAATCAGATGCTTTTTTTTTACTTTATATAGGATGTGTTTCCTTTTCTTTTTCTTTTTTTCTTATCCTATTATATGTAAGGACTAAGGAGTATATATGTGTTTTATTAATAAATTATAGAAAAATTATGGGTGCAAATTCAGTTCATATAAGATTCTTACAATAAAGAATATGAATAGCCTCCACAAAAATATATATATAGAGAAAATAATAAAGTATCCGATGTGAGATAAACTGATCATAATCAGCTAGATGTTCAAATATCATATAGGAAACAAAAGAGTTGTCATGTATGATTTGATGATGGTATTAATCTAGAAGATTGAATTTTTTGAGCTGAAGAGTAGTTAGTTTTTTATTAGGGTTTTAATGGTATCAAACATCAATGGTTGAAGAGTTTAAAAATAATTTTTATTTTCATCTTCGCAACTTGTTGAAAAGTTTTAATATTTTAGCGCTTATTATAAAATGCAAAGCTGTAAAACCAATAAAAAGGGAAAATCAATTAGAAATGATACACTGTTATTATAATTACACCTTTTGAAATTATTACAATATAAAGTACAAGAGAACATGAAAGGAGTGTGTAGGCTCATGACCCTCATCCTTGTGTACTTAGATATTTTCTCACCGACATTCGGATTTGAGAAAATAAAAATACTTCGATTATCTACTACAAACATAGATCAATCGTACGCTATTTAATTCCTCCAAAATTAAATAATCCGGTCACAAAAAATCGGATAAAATGAATCACGGCTCAATTTATTAAATCCAATTTTCCAACATACACTATAGATAAGTGAATAAACACGCGCACAAAATTGTTACTAAAGGTTTATCGGAGAGCCCAATGCAATATAATAAAAGTTTAATGGCTCAATACTATATAGTACTCAATCCGTTTTTTTTTTTTAATAAAGGCCACCTGGCGAGACAAACTTATCTCTCTACACAGTTTAATAAATAAATAAATAAATTATTAAAAAAAATGATAAATAAATGTTTTAATGACAATAGTAATATTTACCTTTTTTTAGGGATATTTACAATAACGTATATTTTTGGGCTAAATAATTCAACAACTAAAGCCTGATTTAAAAGTTCAAACACAGGAAAACGGAAAACCTCCGCTAAAAATTAAATAAAAAGAAAAAAACAGTTATTTACTTATTTTTATATCCCGCGATATTGTCTTCTCCCTCGAGTTCGACTGACTTTCCCTCCAAGCCAAAAACCCTAACCCCTAAAATCCTCCCATTTATCAAAATCCTAAAACCCTTTCACCTTCACTTCACACACATCCATATGCATTCATATCATCCAATGATACACATAGCACACTTTGCATTTCTCTGAGAAAACCCACAGCAAAATATACTATAGTTTCTCATAAATGTTTAAAGTTTCTAGAATGAAATCACTCCTCGCTCTCAGCCCATCTCTCTCTAATTCCGTCGCCGCCGCAGCCGCAGCTCCTTTCTTTTTCTCTTTCCACTCGCGATCCTCCAATCTTCTTCGCACAAGAACCAAGATTTACCCCTCCAAAACCCCTAATTTGTTTCCGGCAATATCTGTGTTCAATTCACTGGCTAGTCATGGAAAACCCTCCAATTGTAGTCAAAGTCGAGGTTTGTACACCGATGACCGTGCATCGGGGGAGATTCACGTGATTGTGGGACCCATGTTCGCCGGGAAGACCACCACCCTTCTTAAAAGAATGAAGTCCGAGAGCAGTAATGGCAGGTTGGATGGATATTTTTTTGTCAGTTAAATTGATTTGCGAATGCATTGCCTTTGGTGAATTTTGTTGGTTTAGTTAACTAATTAATATTTGTGCGGTAGCTTTCAGCTCATTTCTATATCAATGCTCAATGTTGGGTTGCAATTTTTGTTGTGAAATGTACACATTTTTCATAGTAAAGATAACAATTTTGAGTCATGGATATTGAGGGTTGTAGAAATATCTGCCTTCCGTTCCCGGGCCTTCTATAAGTTTGGATTCTTATCCTTTAGTTCAGAATTTTGGACTCGACTCTATTTTGAGTTGAATGGTTGGATTAATTGTCACTATTGAGATATTCCCAGATTTCAGGACAACAGCATAAAGAATTCCGGCCACTTGGATAGAACATTAAAGGATCTCTGTTTCACGGGGAGAGTTAAAGAAGCTGTTGGAATATTATGCTGCACAGGGGTGCAAGTACATTTTGAAACGTATTCACTTGTCTTGCAAGAATGCATTTTCAGGAAGGAATATAAACAGGGCAGAAGAATTCATTGGCAAATGGTGGTGGTTGGATTTATTCCTGATGAGTATCTAAAGATCAAGATTCTGATTTTGTATGCAAAGTCTGGAGATTTGGAATCTGCACACAATCTTTTTGACATGTTGCTAACGAAAACTTTGATTTCATGGAATGCATTGATTGCAGGATACGTACAAAAGGGGATGGAAGAGGTGGGCTTGAGTCTGTATCACAGGATGAGACAACGTGGCTGGATGCCAGATCAGTACACCTTTGCATCTGTATTTAGGGCCTGTTCCTCCCTAGCCATCCTGGAACAGGGAAAACAGGCCCACGGCGTACTGATTAAGAATCAAATTAACAGAAATGTTATAGTTAATAGTGCACTTATGGATATGTATTTCAAATGCAGTAGCCCTTGTGATGGGTTTCGAGTATTTGATAAGTCTTTGGAAAGAAATGTTATAACTTGGACTTCGTTGATATCTGGATATGGGCTGAATGGAAGAGTATCCGAGGTTTTGGATACTTTTCATCAGATGATGAATGAAGGCATCAAGCCAAACCAAATCACATTTCTTGCTGTACTTTCTGCATGCAGCCATGGAGGACTGGTGGATGAAGGGAGGGAATACTTTTCTTCAATGATGAGAGACTATGGTGTTCAGCCAAGAGGAAAACATTATGCAGTCATGGTTGATCTTTTGGGACGTGCTGGTAGATTAGATGAGGCATACACATGTATCCAAATGTCATGTTATAAAGAGCACCCAGCAGTATGGGGTGCTTTACTTGGTGCATGTAGAATTCATGGAAATATGGATATGGTGAAACTTGCTGCAAAGAACTTCTTTGAATTAGAACCAGAAAATGCGGGAAAGTATGTAGTCCTGTCTAATGCTTATGCGGCTTTTGGTTTATGGAAGAATGTCGCCGAGATTAGGAGGGTAATGAAGGGGTCTGGGATAAAAAAAGAGCCTGGTTATAGCATGGTAGAGGTACGAAAGGAGGTTCATTTCTTCTTCATGGGACATAATACTCACAGTGAAACTGAACAAATTCATGGGCTGATTAGAGAATTAGCCATTATAATGAAAGATGCTGGTTATGTTCAGGATTAGTATATTGATTGGAGTAAAATATAGTGGCCTACTGTGACTGGATATCTAGTGGTATTTAAGTCGAGAATTGCAATTGAGCTACTTTTTTCAGTAGCATAAATGCTTATCAGCTGTGAGACATGGAAAATGTTTGATGGATGTGCCATATTTTCAGTAAGCAACTAACCAATCCCAACAGTTGGACTACTATGTTGAGAATAAATACAAACTTTCTGCTCAAGGACAACATGAGGGACAATTTATGCAGGTAGGTTGTAATGTGTATATCTTACATGCCTGTGATTCTCAGTTTGGGCGGGAAATTAGCTATTATGGGCAGTATGATTACGAAGAAATTGCGGGTACAAAAAGGAACGAGCCTTTTGTCCATATGGTTTGTTTGATGGTCACTTAGAGCGTCATGAAACGAAGCCTTTATCTGCTGATTTTGACTTGATGCATGTTCTTTAATGCTTGGTGGTTCATTATTACTCTTTTATGTATCTTCTAAATGTAATTTCATCTCTAGCTGTGATATCAAATCTTAATTGGGCTTATGATTTTGCAGAAGTGTAGCCTTAATAAAATCGAACAAAGACAATAGGTATGGGCTAGATTCTATTGTGACGCATGATGGAGAAAAGTTGCCGTGCTTGCCTTTAGCTGATCTCTCATCAGTTCGAGAAAAGCTGGGTGCTGAAGTGTATGATAAGGTACTGCTCTTGACTACAATTATTGCATTTCTCACTCTTTCTTGTCCATCTCTTCTAACCTGGAAATTCCTACATGCGATTTAAAGCAGCAGCAGCAGCTGCTAAAATATCAAACAGCTGATAATATATTTGCTAATATTTTCTGTTTGCCCGACAAACAGCTAGAGGTTATTGGTATTGACGAAGCTCAATTTTTTGATGACTTGTACGACTTCTGCTGCAAAGCTGCTGATCATGACGGGAAGACGGTTATAATAGCTGGGTTAGATGGTGATTACTTGAGGTAGCACTTGATAGTCGAGTTGGTTGATCTTAGACTAGTAACAAATGGTAGCCTCTCTGACATGTTGGTATCTCTTTTCTTGTTATTATGGTTGACAGAAGGAGCTTCGGTTCTGTACTCGATGTGATCCCCATTGCGGATTCTGTTACAAAACTGAATGCGCGATGTGAGGTTTGTGGTAAACGTGCGTTCTTTACACTGAGGAAGACGGAAGAGACGAAGACAGAGCTTATTGCAGGGGCTGAAGTATATATGCCTGTGTGCCGTAACCATTATGTAAGCGGACAAGTGGTTAAAGAGGCTACCAAAGCTGTCCTCGAGTCTCAGAACCTCAAGATTAGCTCGCTTTTATAGGCGAGGCGATGTATTCATGTCATAATCTGGTGTTCATTTCTATTATTTGGCTCAAATTTCCTGTGTTGGTTTCAGCTTTTGTCATTAACTCGTAGCAAGAAAGTCTTATGTAATTTGTAAATGAAACCGAATACTGGATTTTAGATTCCTAGGGTTGTTAATGAGTTCAATTCAGATTTTGATTCACACTACCGAGTTTGTTAACGCGTGATTGAGTTTATATTTTAGTTATTGATTGTCCCATTAACTTTATCTAATATAAGAGTATAATGAATGGGAGTTTCTATTTTCACCACAATTTTTACTCTTTGCACCACTAAAAAATTAAATGAAAAATTAAATAAATACTAAATGATCTATTTATCCTTTTATTACTTAAATGCACCACATTTATTACTCAATGCACCACAAAAAAAAATTAAAAAAAAAAAAAAATTAGATTCCCGAAGCAGAGATCGCGTTCCCGCACAGGAACAGCGTCGTTTTCATGGGGCAGTACCTGACGTTGTGGAGGAGCGTTGGTGAGGACGTGGGGCGGCGGTATGAGTGGATGGGGAAGCTCATACAACTCTTGGACGTGTGATTCATCTGTTGTTTTGATAGTCATATAATTCATAGTGTGATTGAACAAGATTAGAAGCAAAAAAGATATTGTTTTCCTTGATGCCGAAAGAGATTACAACCTTGTGAATATATATAGATCCGTATTCTGTAAACTAAAAAGAATTAGGAAAGATTTGGATATTTCTGTACTTTATTTGTTTCCATCCTTAATAGGATCTGTTAGGATCTTCTCAACACTCCCCCTCAAGTTGGGTCGTTGGATCTCGAACACCCAACTTGCACAGAACTTTGTGTAGGGTTGGTCCAGGAACGGCTTTAGTGAGAATATCCGCCAACTGATCTTCTGACCGAACGTAAGGGAGACTAATGATTCCAGCTTCGAGTTTCTCTTTTATAAAGTGTCGGTCAATCTCAACATGTTTTGTTCGATCATGTTGTACTGGATTCTCTGATATACTGATGGCTGCTTTGTTGTCGCACATTAGTTTGCATGTGCTTTTAGGGGGAAAGCCAATTTCGGTTAACAATTTCTTGACCCAGACTATTTCGGCAATGCCTTTGGCAATGCCTCTGAATTCTGCTTCAGCACTCGAGAGTGCTACAACTTTCTGTTTCTTGCTCCTCCATGTGACCAAGTTTCCTCCAACTAAAGTAAAGTACCCAGAGGTTGACCTTCTGTCAATTTGGTTTCCTGCCCAGTCAGCATCTGTATACCCTTGTAGTTCCAGATGCTGATTCTTTTGGAACACGACACCTTGTCCAGGTGACCTTTTTAAATACCGTACAATTCTAAGTGCTGCATCCATGTGTTTTTGCTGTGGTTTGTGCATGAATTGGCTAACAATACTCACGGCATAAGCTATATCTGGTCTGGTATGGGATAGGTATATGAGTTTACCAACCAAGTGTTGATATCTTCCATGATCAATATCCTCTCCATCTGGCTCGATCTGTAGTCCATGATTCACCACAATTGGGGTATCAACTGGTTTGCAATCAAGAAGTCCTGTTTCCGCAAGAAGATCAAGAACGTATTTCTTTTGAGAAATGAAGATTCCAGTTCTTGATCGTAGCACTTCTATTCCAAGGAAGTATTTTAGGTGCCCCAAATCTTTCATCTCAAATTCTTTGAAGAGATTCTCACGGAGCTTTGTTATTTCTGCCGTGTCACTCCCCGTGATTATCATGTCATCCACATAGATGATCAAGCACGTGATCAGGTTGCCTGTTTTCTTGATAAATAACGTGTGGTCAGAGTGACTTTGTTTGTATCCAAATTTTTCCATTGCCAGCGTGAATCTTCCAAACCAAACCCGGGGAGACTGTTTTAAACCGTACAGTGTTTTTTTCAATCGACACACTTCCGAGGCTTGGAACAACTTCATGAACCCGGGTGGTGGCTCCATATAAACTTCTTCTTCTTCTTTTAATTCTCCGTGTAGGAAAGCATTTTTTACATCGAACTGAAGGAGTGGCCAGTCCAAGTTTGCTGCTACAGAGAACAGTACTCGGATAGTGTCAATTTTCGCTACTGGGGAAAAGGTTTCCGAGTAATCTATCCCGTATGTCTGTGTGTAACCCTTTGCCACTAGTCGAGCCTTATATCTCTCGATAGACCCATCTGCTTTCCGCTTGATCGTAAAGATCCATCTGCATCCTACTGTTTTCTTTCCTGCTGGTAATTGACATTTTATCCAGGTCTTGTTTTTCTCCAGTGCTTCCATTTCAACTCTCATAGCTTGGCTCCATTCTGGTTTTTGTTGAGCCTCTTGTACCGATCGTGGGATATTCTCAGAGTATACTGCAGCAGTGAAAGCCCTTGCTTTATCTGACATGCTCCCCCTGACATAGTTAGCTACTGGATACCTCGATGATCTTGGTTTATGCTCAGGAGAATATCTTTTTGGGGGAATCCCCCGAGTGCTTCTGGGTGGAAGAACATATCTTGTCAAGCTTGACTCTTCTTCAGTTATTGTATCACTTGGGCCTATCTCAACACAAGTATTATCATTGCAAAAATCAGGAGATGATGGAGCATCAGAGAGAGTATTTACCTCAGGATTATCGACTAAAGAGTCCATTGAAGCCGTGGTACTAGGCATAACAGCAATCTCATTATTTGTGTCAGAGGTAGTCACAGTCTGAATAGCAGGCAAGCTCATGGGAGTTGTATCCGCCAAGTCAGGGCCACATAACCAACTCAAGGGATCGGTATTAGCATTAGTATCCTTCTCCCCCTGACCACTGGGTTGGGTATGGTAAAAGTACTCAGTTTCGAGGAAGTCACAGTCCATGGTAGTAAAGACTCGACGTGTAGGTGGGTGGTAACAGCGGTAACCCTTAGTGGTGACACCATACCCGACAAAGACGCATTTGAGGGCACACGGGGCAAATTTTGTGCGATTGGCTTTAGGAATGTGGACAAAAACGGAGCAACCAAAAATGCGAGGAGGTAAGGTCGGAGCAGGTGGTGTTTGGGTATGTTGAGCAAGGTGTTTTAAGGGTGTCTGGTGGTTGAGAATTCTGGTAGGGAGCCGATTAGTGAGGTAAACAGTTGTGGCGACGGCTTCAGGCCAAAGAGTGTAGGGAGTTTTGGATTCAAGCATTAAAGCTCGAGTAATTTCTAGAATTGTTCGATTTTTTCGTTCAGCAACTCCATTTTGTTGTGGAGTATGTGAACAAGATGTCTGGTGGATGAGGCCTTTTTCCTGGAAGAACTGTTGCATGGTAGTATTGATATATTCACCCCCATTATCGGATCGAAGAACCTGAATTTGGTGTTTGAATTGGGTGTGAATCATATTATAGAAATGGATGAACTTTTTCGGGACCTCAGATTTATGTTGTAAAAAATAAACCCAAGTCATTCTGGTGCAATCATCAATAAACAACACATAATATCGAAAGTTATTGGAGCCAGTATATGGAGCTGGGCCCCATACATCGGAATGAACTAACGAAAACAATGTATCAACTTTATTATGACTAGAGAGATAAGAGTGTCTGTGGCTTTTAGAAAGAAAACAAGTATCACATTGTAACTGGTCATGAGAAAATTGAGGAAACAAAAGACGAAGGTAACCATGAGATGGATGTCCCAAGCGACGGTGCCATAGCCATGCTTGTCGTTTAGTAGTCCCATGAGCAAGCATTGCCGAGCCAGTCTGTACCCCTTCATCAACAAAGTAGAGGCCATCCCGCTCAGTACCACGCCCAATGATCTCCTTTGTTCGAATATCCTGTAAGAGGCAAAAATTGGGATGCATTAGAACCGTGCAATTGAGTTCCTGGGTCACATGACTGATAGACAACAATTTACAGGACAAAGTTGGAACATATAAACAGTTGGACAATTTCAAAGTAGGAGATAATGCCACAGAGCCAGCTCCCTCAACCGGTGCGATTTCCCCATTTGCGGTCTGGATGCATTTTTTAGCAGGTGGAGTAGTACTAATAAAATCTGTACGGTCATATGTCATAGTATCTGTAGCCCCACAATCAAACATCCAGTTGTTAAATTTATGTCTGTTACCACTTTCATTCACGCCGCTCTCTTCAGTTTGAATCGAAAGTCCTCCACTAAACGCCGCTATGCCCGATTCGAGGTTGTTGCCGCTGTCGTTCGTGTTGTGGGCTGCTGTATCAGTGTTACTCACGGCAGTGGCGGCGCGGCCGTTCCGGCGTCGGTTTGTTCCCCCTTTGTCGCCAGTATTCCGTCGTGATTCCCACCACTCCGGGAAACCCACGAGCTCGAAACACCCTTCTTTTGTGTGTCGCTTTTTTCCACAGTGAGTGCACACGAGATCGTTGCGGTCTGACCGGGATGATGAACCTTTAGTTTCTGATCGGGAACCATGGGTCATGGCAGGGTGGGTGGTGTCCAGTTGGTACCCCTGTCCTTGAGCAGCAAAGCCGGTGCCGACCCCTGTTTGTTGAACGCCATTGTTACTTTCGGCAGAAGGGTTTAAAATCTGCATACGGGCGTGTTCACGGCGGGTTGCGGCAAAAGCTGTCTCGACCGATGGGAGAGGGATTTCTCTCAAGAGCTCTCTTTTGATAAGATCGTATTTGGTGTCGACGCCGGCGAGAAACTGAAACAACCGTGTTTCTTGTTTCATCTTATTGAATGCCTCAATATCTGTTGGGCAAGACATCGGATTTGGTTGTCGTCGGTCGATGTCGTGCCATATGCCTTGTAATGTGCTGTAGTATTGTTCTAAGGTAGATTGACCTTGTTGTAGTCTACTGGCTTTGGTAACCAAGTCGAAGGTTTGGAGACCATCGCCACCGCTACTGTATGTTGCGGCCAATCCATCCCATAAGTCCTTGGCAGTGGGATATTCCACAAAATTAGCTATGAGGGAGGCATCAATAGATTGGATAATCCATGAACAGATAGCAAGATCGTTCTGTTCCCACTTTGGATAATCTGCATCTGTGGTAGCTGGTGGAGGTGGTGCTCCAGTGATGTGACTGAGGCGTCCCCTCCCACCGATGGCCATCTTCATGAGGCGTGACCAAATTGGATAGTTATGGTCATTTAGTCGGAGGTTAAGGGATGGGGTTTGTATCAGATCTGTTTGTGTGTTTTGTTTGAGTAGGGCTGCGATTTGGTTGGATAGGTTGTCTGTCATGGTTGATGCTATCGTTGGGACAGCGTTGTTATCGTCCATGAGTATATGATGAGCCGATGAGCCGATCAGAATCGGTCACCGCTCTGATACCATGTTGTTTTGATAGTCATATAATTCATAGTGTGATTGAACAAGATTAGAAGCAAAAAAGATATTGTTTTCCTTGATGCCGAAAGAGATTACAACCTTGTGAATATATATAGATCCGTATTCTGTAAACTAAAAAGAATTAGGAAAGATTTGGATATTTCTGTACTTTATTTGTTTCCATCCTTAATAGGATCTGTTAGGATCTTCTCAACATCATCAACGACAATCTCACCGGATTCCCACGGACAACACACTTATCCCTCTGCCAGAAACACTCCACGCTTGAATTGAAGGCCATGCAGATCTTGTCGGCGAACAGAGAAAGAACCAAATTTGCGACTCCGAACACGGAGTTCTGCTCTTGTATCAGCAGCTTAACGCCTTTAACGGCGGCGGCGAGGCACGTCGGGAACGAGACGAAGCCTCCGGTGCCGATGACAATGTCGGGGTCGAATTCATGCAGGATTTTGAGATTCTTGAAGACTGAACTCGTGAGGATTAACGGCAGGACGAAGAGATTGCGAGGAGAGAGAAAAGGGCGGGCCAGAGGGGCGGTGGTGAAGGGGAATCCGGCGGAGGGAATGGCTTTAGCCTCCATTCCAGTGGGGGTGCGGACGAAGAGGAACTGGGCATTGGGGTTCAAGATTTTGAGCTGATCTGCTATGGCGATGGCGGGGTAAATGTGGCCACCAGTGCCACCGGCAGCGAAAACTACTCGGAGGTTGTGGGCGGGAGCAGAGACAGCGTTGTTGGAGACAGCTCGTAGTTGGGCGGAGAAGGAGAGAGGGGATTGGATAGGAGTTGTGGAGGGGTGGAGAGATGAGGAGGCGAAGGCAGCCATTGCTCATCTCAGTCTCAGTCATTAGGCCTTACGCAGCTGAGAAACATAATTTAATCATAATTTTCTGATTTTAAATTTTTTTTTTAGTAAAAAGCATATTTTATATGGAAGGGTATTATAGTCATTATTAGTGGTGCAAAAAGAAAAAAAAGTGGTGCATAGAGAAACTGTGGTGCAAATAGAAACTCCCATAATGAATTTTAGATGACCTTATAATTTTTATAATACGATAATTAATTTTCAAACAAGATAATGAATAGTTAATTTTTCAAAAAATTGATTCAGATTCGATGAAAATTGACAAAAGAAATTAAAACAGATTTTGCTTTCATTGAGAGTCGAACTCAAGACCTCCCGCTTACTAAACGGGTGCTCTAACCAACTGAGCTATGAAAGCTTGGTTGAAAAGTAATAAATTTCAATGAAAATATAGATGTCTGCATAAAGATTCAAAATTTTACGCTTTATAGCCTAGGATACCATTCCAATTTCCAACAATCATACAAAACTTGCTTCACAATCTTAACATAAAGCTCTAACTAGTACATATAATCATCAGTTGTTTCTGATGCTACACCATGACAACACTAACAATTCCATTACAAAATTCTCTTCTTATCAGAATAATCCAACATCAAAGCCCTCTCTTTGGACTCTTTTCGCCATTTGGGTTGAACATCATCTTTGAGAAGAGCCAGCACGATCTTCCCGCTCATGGTTTGGCTTAGTTCTTTGAAATGAGACTTGAGAGATTTGACTAGAGACTCGTGGAGATCGCTAAAGCCATGTTCCTGAATTTAAAGTTTAAACACACAAACAATTAAGGATGCTAGTGCTAGTGCTAGTGCTAGTAATATAATCGATGATCGGATAAAAATGAGCAAGTGTGTGTGCTACTACCTTAGTCTTCTTCAAAGCTGTTTGAATCACATAGTTCCCGAATTGATTTTGAGCAATTTGCAATGATGCTTTTGGAGTTTCAACTATTTCCTGCACCACAGAGGCTATTCCATAGTCCGAAGCTTCAATGCATTTCTCCACTACATGACTGCCTCCTTGTTGCTTTGCCAGTTCTACACACTCGCCTCGGAGCCTTGACACGATCCCTCCGGTCACACCATCATTCTTAAGCGTCAGTACATTCTGCACCACATAGTTCCTGGATAAGAAGAAAGGCCATCCATCATCAGTTGACATATCATCATCCATCATAAAGCAAAACAAGTGAGGCAGTACCCATAATGATCATAGGAGAGATGAACTGAGCAATCTGCTATTTCATTGAGAAGCCTTGATCTTTGTTCACCAGCAATCGTGTTGATGAGTTCGTTTAGTGCTCTGCATCCCACTTTATCAGTGGCTAATTCTTGGCAATGATGTATTGCTTTCTCATAGAGTACCTTTGCACCACCATATCATTCCAAGAGATGAATCTAGAATTACATATGAACTATTATCAAAGAGAGAGAGAGAGAGAGAAATGAGGTTAATTATTACCTTATTATGCTGATTTGGGAAATAGATGAAGCAATTTTGAATCACCATCCTGGCTGTTTCATCAGTCATTAAGGCCATAAATTGTGTGGATAGAACTTGTGTCATGCTTAAGGCATTACTCGACTTCTTGAGCCTTTTGATGAGTCTGATGATTGAGCTTGCTCTGTCAAAAGTGAAAACAATGATGCACAATCAATGAACGGCCCAGAAAAGGATAATTAATTAAAACTGGAAGTAGTGAGTACCCTTGTTTGCAGAATGCAGCACTTATGAAGAAAGAGGTGCATGACAACACCTCCGCAACAACTGAATCCAACTGATCGCCTCTGCACACGTCGACGAGCTTTATGAATACACTGGACAATGCTTTATCTGTCATCAGATCAATATAAGAGCCCCGGAGTGTGATAAGCAACATGCCTATCTCCACACGATCTCCCCCCTCCAGAATTTCTTGCAACAAACTTAAGTCCATTGAACCTGCGACCTCTGCAAAAGACTCGATTCTTCGCTGATTCCTGAGGCAGATAGAACTAGAAATAGAACTCGAACCCGGGGCATAATCATAAACTCCATTGTTTGTTAGTTCCCTCAATTGATAATTCTCATAGTTGTAAAGCAATGTAGGCCTAAAACTTGAGCCTTCTGGAAAGATGGGATTGGTTTTGACATAATTGGACGTTGATGGATAATCGCAGAAAGACTCCATTCCTGCTTGTTTACTTAAACTTTCCCAACCCAAAGATTCTGGTTTCCACACATCAGGACAATAATAATCCCTGTAATCTATGATTCTCTCCTGCCCGTGATCTTGCCATAGTTCTTGCCCTACAAAACAACAGCGACCAAGAAAATTTAAATCAAATATCCCAATCAACTTTTTTACGTTGATACAGATACTGAATTATCCGGAAACAGGGGCAAGAACATGAATTGAAGAATACCTTGAGTTGTACAGAATTCGTGAGCCCAGATGTTGTTATGATCAAGAACAGGTTTTTCCGACAACCATAGGAATTTATCAGAATTTTCTTCAACTACATCGCACTGATTCTTGATTTTGTTTGAGGGGGGATGTGCTTGCGGAGTAGGGATGGCGGCATTGTTAGTTCGAGAAGCCTCCGAATTGCCGTCTTTGCGCAACTTGAAACTCCCAAAATACTGAATAACATCTCTAACATCAACAATTCCACCACGGTTTTGCTCATGATTAGTCTCCATGCAGGTAGCGAGGGAAGAGCGATGATGATGATGATCGAGAAATATTTGGTGAAAAAATAAAGTAAAAATTGTGGCTTTTTATGGTTTAATAGATTTTCTGTGGTAAAGTGAATCCAAGTTCAATTAGGATTTTGGATAGACTGTAGTGTATTACAGCATCGGCGATAATAGAACGTTTATTTTTTGTGACGAAAAAATAGACGTTATTTTGAATTAGAGTCTGATGACTCCCCACTTCTAATAGTGCTAAAAGACTTGAGAGTTATAACTTTTCTAATTATGGTATTTATAAGCATGGGGAGAACGAAGTATTAATTTACCATATTTTAGAGATATGCTATATTAGATTTTTATCTGGCGTCCTAATATATAATGTAATCAAAACTAATATAATAAAAATGTGTGTAATTGAATTCGGCACGCAGAGGTTGAATTTTGACCACTCTTGCATCCAAAAATTCATAAGCAAATCTGTTTTAGGCAATTGATGAACTGTTATGTTGATCATTGAATGCTTCTTCAAATTTCTTAGAGTAATTTCAAATTTCGCTCACTACTTTTTCTAAGTAACTTACATGTAAGGACTGCGAGGATTACTTCTATGCGTGTTATACTCGACCAATGTTAACGCGTGGTTGACAATTAATTTTTTCAATATATATATATATATATATATATTCTGAATGGAATTAGTGAATCTTAAAATTAAAGTGAATTAATTTATTTTTTTTGATCCAGTGACTCACACAGTATACTCGATTGACACTAACACATACTTTGGGATGAGAAATAACACTTGTAAGGATGATATTTTTTAGCATAAGACTTTTTTTTTTTTGGGTCGGTTCGGATTGACCTAGGAGTTTACCTGTCTTAAATAAGACTTTATATACACAAGTTTGCCTATACAAATATAACAAGAATATGTTTATGAGACAATTTTACGAGTTAAGATTTAGATCAACATATCAACAAAATTATAAACTGTTGAAACTGTTTGGTTTATATTTTGGATATAGTGTTTGTTTTGTCTTTCTTTATTGATTGTGCAGGAAGTATTTTTGTTGAGATATTTCAGGACAATCTGTTGTGGTTGACTATGTCAAGGGATGATAGAGTCAAGATAAGGCTGTTACTGAAGTTGAGGGTGTGAGGCCGAGAATCTAGGAATGAAGATCATGGAGAGATAAAGTGGTTATTTGGAGTAAAGACCAAGTAATCAGTTTGTATAAATATGGATCATTTGTATAGAGTTAGATACGAATCCATAGAGATATTCCAGATCTGTATTAAGAGATATTAGTTTTCTACAAGTGTTAGTTAAGACAACTTTAGTCACAACCTTCTGCGAAGGAAGAGATAAAGTGTCTTAAGTTTAGTAAGAGTTTACTTGTAGTGTTTTTGTAATTCACAAATTCATATAGTGAATATTTTGCGATGAGGCACTTCGCGAGATTATAGAAATATAATCTCGTGAAATTTTTCAATCCATTGTTTATTTCTATATTCCGCTGCATGTTCAAAGTTGTCTCAACTTTAGATACAACTTTGATCACAACTCTGTCAAAAACCGAGAGTTCAGTTTCTTCAATTGGCATCAAGAGCTTACACTTGACACACTAAGCGGTGATCCTGTTTTTGTAAGTTCAATGGATTGCACAAACCCGCTGTTCAACAAATCTCCTATTCTCGATGGCATGAACTACTTCTTTTGGAAAGTTCGAATGAGAGCATGCATCAAATCAATTGATGCAAGAGCATGGAATGCTGTTCAAAAGGCATGGACGCACCCTAAGACCGTAGATGCCGAAGGAGATACAATTCGTACCCCTCCAAAAGAATGGACCAGGTCACAAAATGAAGATGCTACCTTCAATGACAAAGCACTCAACACAATTTAGTCTTCCTTGGACATTCAAATGTTCAAACTCATAAGAAATTGTGAGTCGGCCAAGGAAGCGTGAGATATTCTTCAGCAACATTGCGAAGAAGATGTTGGAATTAAAGAATCAAGACATCGTATTCTCACCACAAAATTTGAGAATATGAAGATGGTGGAAGATGAAACTGTTGGAGAATACTGCAACAAATTGCTTGAGATTGCAAACGAGTGCCTTGATCTTGGTGATCCAATCACTAACAAAAGGTTAGTTTCTAAAGCCTTGAGAACTCTAACACCTCGTTTTGATATGAAGGTTGTTGCTATTGATACAGCAACGACTACTGGATGTTTGGACTTCACAAAGCTGATGAATGACCTGAAGACCTATGAAATGGAAATGAATGAGAGGGGCGGGTCAAAGAAAAAGGGAATTGCCCTGACAGCTGGGTCAACTTCAAAGTCAACTTCAGCTTATGACGAAGAAGAGGATGAAGATCTTGAAGAGATCAGTGAAAAGAATCCGGACTATGCTCTTCTTACCAAAAGACTCAACACCCTCATCCGAGCTAATAGAGGGAAACTACAGAAGGGAGGTGCTGAACAACGCAAGCCTCGCCATGACTCGTCTGGACCTTTGGTTATTTATGAAAAGATGAACTCACCTGGAAAAGAACCCAAGATCATGAAGCGTGCTGCATCAGAACACTTTAGACCAAAGGAAGTGAAAGATTTCTCCACTGTTCAATGCTATGAGTGCAAAGGTTATGGGCACTTTGCAAATGAATGTGCAAACACCTTTAGAAAACTTGGAAAGCCTGTCACATTCCTATCCCTTAGTGATAGTGAGCTGGACACCTCAGGGATATTTGTGGAAGAGATCTCAGATGATGCAACCTACGAACACACAGCCTTAACTGCAGTATGTGCCGGACCGGACAATTCAAAGCTTACTGAAGTTGAGATAACTTCTGACAGGTATGATGAGTCCTATTATGAAACTTTTTTATGTTTCAATACTGTAATAACTACTGCAGATGAGGAAGAAGAAGTTACTGAGGAAGAAACTCTGGAGTTGCTAATAAAGTTGCAGGAACTCTACAAGGAGCTGTATGCTAAGTGGATCAAATAGTGTAAGGAAATTGAGTCACTCAATGTATAATCCACTAGTCAGAAGGTGTCTCTTGCAAAGTTGGAAGTAATGTTGATAAAGAAAGATGCAGAGATTGATAATATGAGGATTCAACTCAATCTTGCAAAGGAAACATTCAAAAAGTTCAACACGGGTACTTCCAAACTTGATGAAGTTCTTGCACACACTCAGGTAACTTCTCATGGCATAGGTTATGACAAAACTGTAAAAACTGCCTTTACTCAAATCATGTCCACCAATGGAAAACCTTTTGTGAAAGCTCAAGAAGGACATCCCACTTCATCAGTGAGTAAGAAGCGTAGGAGATTTGTTTGTCACTACTATTTTCTCCATGGACACATAAAACCTTTCTGTCATAGGTTTCTGCAAGAACATAAAAAAGAGATTCATTTGAGGACACAAGCCTCAAAATCAGGCCTTCCAGTCAAAGGTGATAGAACTAAGAATTTGGTTTGGAAACCCAAAACTGCCTCCAAAGACACCTGTAAAGTTGTCTTCACTGCATCAGTATCTGATGACTTGACAACTTGGTACTTTGACAGCGGGTGTTCTCGTCATATGACTGGATCTGAATGTTATCTGTCCAACTACCAAAAGATCAATGGCAGTGAAGTAACATTCGGGGTAGGAACAAACGGCAAGATTGTAGGATATGGTATCTTGAACAGTCCTGGTCTTCCAAAGCTGGCTAATGTATCACACGTTCAAGGCCTTACAACAAACCTCATCAGTATCAGCCAGCTCTGTGATGACAACTTCACTGTCATTTTTGATAAGCAAAGCTGTACTGTGGTTGACACCGACGGCAAACATGTGATCTCTGGGGTAAGATCTTCTAATAATATCTATGAAACTAAAAGAAAAAGCTGTTTCAGTGCACAGGTAAATGATGTACAACTTTGGCATAAAAAATTAGGCCATAAAAATTTCCGCAACATGGAGAACCTTCAGAGACTCAATGCTGTTCTTAGAGTGCCAAAGTTGAACATATCAAATCCAAGCCTGTGTGGAGAATGTCAAAAAGGAAAGCAAGTCAAAGCCTCACATCTTGTTGTGACAACTTCTGAGAGACCTTTTGCCACTCAAAGCTGCTTTGAATTGCTTCACATGGATCTTATGGGGCCAGCAGAGGTAGAAAGCCTTGGAGGTAAACGGTATTCATTTGTGATTGTCGATGACCTCTCCAGGTATGCTTGGGTAAAATTTCTAAGCAACAAAGGTGAAACCTATGATGTGTTCTTAGAATTATATGCTAAGGTTAGAAATTTCTACCATTCTTGTGTTAAAAGAATTAGATCTGACCATGGAAGGGAGTTTGAAAATCTTCAGCTCCTAGACTTCTGCAGAAAAGAAGGCATACATCATGAATATTCTGCTCCTAAAATACCCCAACAAAACGGTGTGGCTGAAAGGAAGAATAGAACTCTGCAAGAGATGGCCACTGTCATGTTACATTCTAAGAAGTTGTCCAAACATTTTTGGGCTGAAGCTTTAAACACTACATGCTATGTAAGTAATCGTGTAAACTTAAGAACCGGAACCACCATGACGTCATATGAAATTCTAAATGGGGGAAAACCAAACCTAAAATATCTTCATGTCTTCGGTTGTGTTTGCTACATTTTGAATGATAGAGATTATTTATTCAAATTTGATCCCAAGAGTGATAAAGGTGTGTTTATCGGTTATTCACTTAATAGTCATGCCTACTGTGTCTATAACCTCAGAACAAAAATTATCATGGAAAGTGTGAATGTAAGATTTGATGATTTTACCAGCTTATACACTCCTGAAGAAAATACTAACGATTTGATTGAGATACAGGGAAGGACAGGAAAAACCATTGAGATAGAAGGAAGAGTCAACTCTGAAGTTGAGACAACTTCAGAGACAGATGAGGATACACTTACAGAAGGATCTGGATCAAACTCACACTTAAACGATTCAGAGATTCCTGAAGTAGTTCAAGGAAGCACTAGAAGATACCCACCAAGGAAGATTCGCAAAGATCATCCAATTGATAAAGTCATTGGAGATGTACACGAATGGGTCAGAACTAGAGGTAAAACTCCTGCTAACTACAAGGAAATGGTAAGTATGGTATGCATATCTTGTGTAATCAATGAAGTTGGTGCCGTTGTCTTCTTATCCATGATTGAACCCAAAAACGTAAATGAGGCATTAAAAGATGAGTTCTGGATAAGTGCTATGCAAGCCGAGTTACTTGAGTTTGTTAGAAACAAAGTCTGGACACTTGTGCCTAGACCTTCTGGGATAAACGTGATAGGAACTAAGTGGATATTTAAAAATAAAACTGATGAATTTGAAAATGTCATTAGAAATAAAGCCTGCTTAGTTGCCCAAGGTTACACTCAAGTAGAGGGGATTGACTATGATGAGACTTTTGCTCCCTTTGCACGTATAGAGTCCATCAGGTTACTATTTGCCATTGCATGTTATCTTAACATCACACTTCACCAAATGGATGTTAAGGCATCATTTTTAAATGGAGTACTTGAAGAGGAAGCTTACATGGAACAACCCAAAGGCTTTGAAGACCCAATCAATCCAAATCATGTGTATAAATTACATAAAGCGTTGTACGGACTAAAACAAGCTCCAAGAGCTTGGTATAGTCGGTTAACTGAATTTCTGCTTGAGTTTGGTTTTTCTAGGGGTCATGCCGATAGAGCACTATTCCTTAAGAAAGAAAAGGATTTACTTACGATCGCTCAAATCTATGTCGACGACATAGTATTTGGATCGACAAGTGAGGAAGCTTTAAAGGAATTTGTTGAAGCAATGTCCACGTTGTTTGAAATGAGTATGGTCGGTGAACTTAGCAACTTTCTTGGACTTCAAGTCAAGCAAAATGATAATGGCGTTTTCGTCTCACAGACAAAATATGCCAAAAATCTTGTAAAGAAGTTCGGTTTGGAGAATGCAAAGCACATGAGAACTCCCATGAGTACGACTGAAAAGTTGTCAAAGGATGCAGTTGGACCTGAAGTTGATCCAACTTTATACAGATCAATGATCGGAAGTCTCCTTTATCTGACTGCTAGTCGACCAGATATCATGTATAGTGTGTGTGCATGTGCTCGATTTCAGTCCTGTCCCAAGGAGGAACACCTTAAGGCGGTAAAGAGGATCATTCAGTATGTAGCCGGAACATGTAAATTAGGACTATGGTTCACAAAGGACACAACTACAGATCTTGTTGGGTACAGTGATGCTAACTGGGCTGGAGAGATAGATGATAGACGAAGTACAAGTGGAGGATGTTGTTATCTAGGAAACAACTTATCTCTTGGCACAGCAAAAAGCAAAACTGTATTTCATTATCCACAGCCGAGTCCGACTATGTGGCCGTTGGGAGTTGTTCAACACAGTTGATATGGCTGAAGTCAATGTTGGATGATTATGGATTAGAAAGCAACCCCTTGGTGATGCTCTGTGATAATAACCCAGTTCATCATTCCAAATCCAAACACATCCACTTGAGGTATCATTTTATTAGGGATTTAGTTGAAAAGAAGTTATTAAAGTTAGAGTATATTAGTACAGATAATCAACTGGCTGATATATTTACAAAAGCTTTAAGCTATGAGAGATTCTCAATTTTGAGAAAATCTCTTGGCTTATGTTCAATATGAAAAGTTGAGATTGACCCAACTGTTGTCACACTTTTTGTATATCATAGTTAACTATGAAGTTGGATAGATTCGAGGATGAAAGAGCCTGTGTAAAGGTGAAACCATGATCGTTCTTATAAAACTATATAACTTGATCAAAGATCTTAGATAAATGGTATCTATAAGATTCTTTTGGTTATTCATCTATTCATCATATGTTCTTCTTCTTAAAAGGTTTTCTATGATGTATCAAAAGTAAGCTGATAATATAATTTTCTTGACAATAGTTGGTTAATTATAAAAAAAGGAGAAAATATTTAAAGTCAGTTGAATGTATCTGGAAATGTATCTTACTCTATCTTTAATACCTATTTTGAATATGTTGATTCCTATTTATATGGAGGCGGGTATCTATCAGAAATATATATATCCCTCCATATTAACTTTTATAAGGTCACTCTCGCTTAGATTCTCTCGACCCATCCATCTTTTTCCAAAAACCCTTTCGTCTCCTTCCAACCTTTCGTCTTCTTCTCTGCCGCCATGGATTCTGACAAAATGAAGAAAAATCAGGAGTTGCTTAGTGATCCTGAAGCATCGGCCTACCTCCGACATTTGTCTAACTTTCTCCCTCAGCCTTCGTTTCTCTCTCCGCCGCAACCTATTATATCTAACCCTTTTCAATTTTTGTCACCGGATTCCACTCCAATCCTCCGACCTAAAGTGCTTTTATCTCCTTCGAGAGGGAACACACCGATGGAGATTTCTCTAGAAATGGCTAGTTGCTCAGAAGTTCAGTCGCAACCGCTTGCATTACCGGCTTCATCTCCGATGATTTCCTCATCTCAAGCCATAATTCTGGCTCCTGACGGCGTAATTATGCCACCCCTTGACACTCCCGTGTTCACCGAAGAGATACTCGATACTCCGGTGCTTGCCGAAGAACCCCTTGATCCGCTTTTCCCTTCCGACGAAGGGAACCCTCATAACGGAGGACCCATTGAAGTGCCGTTCTCAGAAGTAGAATAGGAATAGCAAGAAGAAGGCTCAGAAAGGACAAAATGCCCTCCGAAGAAAAAGCCTGCCAAGGCCAAACGGATTCCTCCGCCTCGTCGGTCACGATGCCTGTATTTTACCGACAGTTCTTCCCAGACTCTGGAAGGCCCTATTGAGATTACCTCCGAACCAGATGAAGATGCTAGTGAAGGGTCTTCGAAAAAGAGGCAGCCTGAGACACAAGTCGATGTGTCTGAGGACAATCGGGAGAAAACGGAGACTGAAGCTGAGCCTGAAATCGTCTCCACTGTATCAAAGAAGGGAAAGAGGAAGGTGTTGAATCCTTCCTCTTCAAGAGCCAAAGAAAGCAAGAATCGTTCCTCAAAACGCGCCAAGTTGTGTCTCAATCCCAATAAAGAAGCCGCTATTTCTAAATCTGATATCGAGGTATCAAAAACTGAATCTCAACTATTTTATTCTGATGCTGCTAAGAAGAATTGGGAATTCTTTAGAAATAGGGAGATTCTGAATGATAGGGCTATTGATTCCAAGGATTTTGGTAAACATAATTTGGTTGATTTTTTGAAAAAGATGAGGGTTTGGGGTAGTGTTTCTTATGATCGTCCTTATGTTGCTGAGATTGTACGGTTATTTTATGCTAATCTATCTTCTGAGTTTGGGAATCCTTCATCTAAGAGGTTCGGGAAAGTGTTTGTTAGGGGGAGTATATATGTTTTAACTCCTGCAAAGATAAACAAATTCTTAGGTCTCCCAAATGTATCTGTAGTTGATAATGAGATTGATGATGAACTTGAAGTTAGGATGGCTAATCTGTTAACTGGGGGAAGAGCTGAGGTCTAGCATGGTAAAAGGGTGAATCGGATTGCCTCTGCTCTCACCTCCCTCTTCTCCACATTACATAAAATCTCTGTAAGCAACTGGATTCCTACCTCTAACTCTACTGTGGTTCCTCTTGAGCATGTTTCTCTCCTGTACAAGTTGTATATGAAAGAAAAAATCAATTTGGGCAGCCTTATGTTCACTATTATTGCCGAAGTTGCCATGACTAAGAGCAACAGGAAACTTGTGTTGCCATCCCTTATCTTTAGCATGCTAGTTGAACAAGGGTTCAAGCCCAAGAAGAGAGATGTGTTCACTCCTAGGCTCACTTTTCAGACTGTGCATAAAATTTTTCTCACAGATTCACGAGTTGTGGATCTGCCTTGGGTGGATGAGGAAGAGTTTGCTCCACAATCTCCTGGACTTCGCTGCTCTATCCTTGTATTTGTTTTGCAGGAAAAAATTGATTTCTGCACTGCACAAATTGAGATCTTTGACAAACAAAGGAAGGTGTTCCAACGCCTTCTTTCTTCCCAAAAAGGGGGAGGTGTTTGTGGAGAAGGCACTAGCAGAGGCAGGAGGAGGGCAGCAAGTGAAGAGGTAGAGACTGATGAGGAGGAGGAGGAGTAGAAGAAAACAAGATGAAGAAGTGATTAGGTTATTATTTCATATATATTTTAGGTCGTTTTTGGTATATTTTTGCAGTATTACTCATCCCTTAGTCAAGTTTTGTGGAGGAATTGTATCTTGTGGTTGATTTTAGGTGGTTAATATGGAAGTGGAGATAATGACAATATTTTGGATGGTTTGGACGTAATTGGATTGAAGAAAAGCTGAAGAGTCTGGAAAGCAGTCGGTATGGGCATACCGACTGATGGATTATGCGAGAATTTGAGCTGGAGATAGTGGATTTGCACCAGATTTGGGCCTGGATGAAAATTCTAGCTTATTTTATTACTTTTGGACTTTATTTTTATTATTTTCCTAGTTGGATTAGGATTAGATTTCTTTTATTAATTAATTAGTTAAGGATTGGTATAAAAGACTTCTAGATAGAGTAGGACTCTATTATTACAGTATCCATTGTAGTACATTTTATTCTATAGAAAAAAAAAACGCCAGATACAAAGAGAGAGACGCCAGGAATGATATTTTCTCTCTGCAGTACACGATTTTATTCAAAGTTTCATTCTTCTTTTCATATTTCTTATTTTTACTTAATTTCTGAGTTGCAATTCCAAGTATGAATTCAAGCTAAGCGCGTTCTATTCTGGTGAAGATTAACAAAGCCCTGGCATAATCATCTGTGAGATATAATTGTTCTTTCTGTTTTAATTAATTATATGTATCTGTGATTCTCGGTGTTTAAAGTTGTTAATTATTTCATCCCTGCTAGATAGTCGCGAATATTTATTAGATCGGAATTAATTAGTAGCCAATTAAACCGGCCATCCGTAATTGTGGTTTAAGTTTAATTAGTGGTACAACGATTCTTCAGAATCGAGGGAAGAGCAGTCTTAATTCGACAGTCCTGTGTCAGAGTCTGTTGGTTTTGAATCGGGTTTCTCTAGTGTCTAACGTTGTCAGCTCATTAAATCTATAGAGTGTCTCTTACGGTTGTCAGTCGATTAGGGAAATAATTAGTGAAGTGTCTTCCTGATTATCGAGAAACTAAGGAGAAATTAGGCTGCGTCAGTAAGTGTCTTCAGCGACTATAACTGGTTTGCATGCATTAGTTGAAGTTATCATTGCGTCAATGATCGGGATAATTAAGCTAGGGTAGAGTTAATTGGAAGCCGGAATGCCCTTTTAATCTTTGAAGAAAAGTACATTTGTTTAATTGTTTTTACATTTGGTTTTTACATTATAATCAAGATATTCATCTAGAAAGTTGGTTACTGCAAACTGAAGGTTCAAATAGTTCTCACCGGTCCTTTGGGAGACGATCTTGCTTGCTACTATTCTGGGTAGTTTGGGCATACCGACTGCGTGTCGGATTATTTTTGGTGAAAAACGACGCACCAAATTTTGGCGCCGTTGCCGGGGATCGGTTTTTAAGAAGTGATTATTCTAATATTTTCAGTTTGCCATTTCTTTTTATTTTGTTTTGTTTTTCCAGTGCATGACTCGGTCCTCACAGAAAGGAAGTCTAGAATTCAATTCAGAACCGGAGATAACTTACCATAAGTTGAGGAAAGCTGCCCGGGAGTCTAAGGAGACTTCCACATTTGATTCGGGAACATTTGATCTTGATCAATTGTTCGAGGAAAACATGGCCAACAATGGAAATCAAGCTCTCGCAAATGTTGCTGGACTTGACCTGCCAAACAGAGAGTTGGGTCGCCACAGAAATAATTGACCTATTTGCATCGTGCTACCTCCGATTGCAAATAATTCTGAAATAAGGCCTGGCTTTATTCAAGTTTTACCCAAGTTCGGCGATCTACCTGGAGAGAGTGCACACAAGCACCTTGCCGAATTTGATTTAGTTTGCTCTACTCTACGCCCTCAAGGCTTCTCTGCTGATAATTTGAGATTACTGACTTTTTCTCATACTTTGCAGGGCAAGGTTAGAGATTGGTTGTTTGATCTTCCATCGAGCTCTATTTCCACTTGGAATGAGTTGGAGGAACAATTCCTACGCAAGTTCTTTCCTGAATCAAGAGCTACAAACTTAAGGATGTCGATCAGCAGCATTAAGCAGAAGCTGAATGAGAGCTTGGCCAATTACTGGGAGAGATTCCAACAGTTGTGCCGCAAATGTCCAGACCACGGTTTCTCTGAATATCAATTACTCACTAACTAATTTTACCGTGGTATGTCAACCTTTGACAAGAAGATTGTTGATGCTGCTAGTGGAGGATCTCTAACCAACAAGAATCTAGCAGAGGCGAAGCAGCTCATTATCGACATGGTTTCTGGAGGTCAGCAGTATGAAGATGAGGATGATGACAGATACTGGCCTGTAAGGAGTTGAGCGAGCAGACAACTCTGGTGTCAATGAGAAGATCGATGCTTTAACTCCTCTGGTTCAAGGTCTAGCTTTAGCGCAGACACAGAACATCCGTTGTGGAGTGTGCTCGGAAAATGACCACTTTACTGATGCTTGCCCTACTTTGCAAGTTTCTCCAAACGAGCAAGCATGCTATGGTTCTGGTGATGCGCAATAAGATGCTTTGAGACGGAAGAATTATGATCCGTACCCGAACACATATAACCCGGGTTGGAGGAATCATTCTAATTTTAGCTGGAGGCAGCCAGATCAGAAGATGCCGGGAGATTTGCCTCTCGAGGCAGCCGCAGAGTGGGCAGTATGCCCATACCGATCGTGCTGAACCGAGCATGAGTGAAATTGTGAAATGTCTGGAGCAGAGCAGTGCACTCGTGAACAGTTTGGCACAGAGCCAGAAAGCTTTCCAGTAAGAGACGCAAGCCGCTCTGGGGAGTATGAGCACACAGATCACCCAACTTGCCACTCAAATCCACCAGATGCAAGTGAATCAGGGCAAACTCTCATCTCAAACTGAAATGAATCCAAGAGCGCATGTTTGCGCTGTAACTTTAAGAAGTGAGAATAAGTTAGTCGAATTTGAGACTAAGAAGAAAGAAACAGAGACGGAAGAGCATGTTGAAGTGCAAAAGAATGAATCCATTGCAGAGGCAAAACAACATGACAAATCTCTTCCACCTAAGGTATGTATGGAACCCAACGTTTTTAATTCTCAACCTCTTATTTCAACATTTTTTTCTTCCAGGTTGGCTCAACATAAGAAAGAAGATGATGAAAAAGAGGTCCTCGAGCTGTTCAAGAAGGTACCTTTTGGTGGGCTGACTGAAACCGTTGCAATAACAGAAGAAGATGAGGATATTCGAGATATCATAATGTAGCTGTATACCACCAGTGAATTTCCAATTCGGAATCTGACGGGTCGTATGTCCTTACCGACTAACTCAGAACTGATTTTACCATCTCATGTGAAGGCTCCCGTGCTGAAACTGAAAGTACTTTTGGAGCATCTGAAATATGCTTTTTTTGGAGAGCAAGGCACGTTGCCCTTAATCATCAATAATGATCTTTGTAAAAGGCAAGAAACAAGGTTGGTCGAGCTTTTGAAGAAGCATAAAGGTGCGGGGATGGAAACGATTCCTTTCGATAGGGGTAGATCTGCTACCCCTGAAATTGTCTCTTGATCGTGCCTCCCCACGTCGAGCCTCAGACGTTAAATAAGGGCGCTTCTCGGGAGGCAACCCGAGCATTTATTTTCTTTGTTTTTTTTATTATTGTTAAAAAAAAAGTTCTAGTACGGCCTTCTAGTGCAGGGATATCCTCAAGCAGTGCCCCGATTCTTGCTAAGATCTAGAACCTATTCAAGCGCTATACTCGTCGAATTATAAACCGGCTAGATGATCTCTATGACCGCCTCGAGGCTGTGGAACAAACCGTCGCCTACTTCTCCATGTCTTCCTCTTAGTGACCACACAGTTTGCATTTTCTTCCCTTTTATATAGTTTTGTTATGCTTTTTTGTTTTTTTTTTCTTTTGGGCCGCTCTTTTCTTTTGCACAGTGAGGACACTGTGATGTTTAAGTGTGGGGGGGGGGGGAGAGTTAGTTTTTGTCTTTTCTGTTTTAAAAAAAAAAGAGTTTTTATGTGGTTTTGGTATGTCAAATCATTGACTTACTTGAGATGGATTGCATGATAAGAAAGAGTAAGATATGAGATTAGCCTTGAGTGAATGGTTTGTCTCTTGTGATTAAAATGTGCACGTGCTTGTATGTATTCTTGAATGAGGAAATATGCAAAATTTAATCAAATTTGTTGAAGCTTACTATATTGTGAGAATTGAGCCTGATGAGCATTATATATGAGAAAGCTCAATTTATTTTCTTGCTGAGTGTATTGTACTTGAATGTTGGATTTCTGATTTGCCCAGTTGCCATAATCACACCGCTTTTGAGTTTCTTTGCATGAAAATGATTAAGACATTTAGGATTACCCATTACTTTGGCTTAAAAAATTATCCACCCCTTCATTATCCATTAGTGAGCCCGTTGTGCCTAATCCATTTATTCTTGATGATAAATAGCCACTAAATAATTAAGCCTTAGTCTTTTGGCCTGCTATTGTCCCTTGAAAACATGTAAGTGTATTTTTAGTTTGAAGTGAGTTTAAAGTCTGCTTGAAGATATTGGTGTTGGAGAGTTGACGAATGTGTATATGTCTCTATTCTATTCCAAAAAAAAAGAGATGAAAAGAAAAAAAAGAAGAAAAAAATATATATGAAAAACAAAATAAGGAATAGGACGAGCATGAAAAAAAAGGACTATGCTCAATTGTTGTCATTTATTTGGTTGCCCTGTATTATTGGATGCCAACACTCAATTGGTTTTTATTTATTTATTTGGAAAGTGCAGACGAACTTGGTGAATGTAGTTGATATGCTTACATGTTTTCAATTATTTTAGCCATTTCATCCTTTCTATCCTATCTATGCACCCTAGCCGCGCTACAACCAATGCATAAAGACCTTTTGATTTGTGTATAGACCTCATTTGCAGGGTAGAGATTTTGACATATGGGCAAATTTATGTTTGAGAGCATCAAGTTACGATTTGTGTGAATTATATTCTGTCCATATCTTCTATTGAGAGAATTTGAGTGACCTTGGTGAGGCAAGATTGGTTTTGCACGTTTTCGACTTGAATGAAGAGCATGTGTACATCTTTATGAAATAAGACATTGGTTTGTGGATTGTGGATGATTGTATCTTGCCTCTGACTTTGAGTGTTTTCCGTTGAAGGTTGCTAATGATTGTCTTGTCATCTTTGAGTCTTTTTAGAGTCTGTCTTTTGTTTAGTATTGCTCGAGGATGAGCATTGTCTAAGTGTGGGGAGGTTTGATTAGGTTATTATTTCATATATATTTTAGGTCATTTTTGGTATATTTTTGCAGTATTACTCATCCCTTGGTCAAGTTTTGTGGAGGAATTGTATCTTGTGGTTGATTTCAGGTGGTTAATATGGAAGTGGAGATAATGACAATATTTTGGAGGGTTTGGATGCAATTGGATTGAAGAAAAGCTGAAGAGTCTGGAAAGCAGTCGGTATGGGCATACCGACTGATGGATTATGCGAGAATTTGAGCTGGAGATAGTGGATTTGCACCAGCTTTGGGCCTGGACGAAAATTCTAGCTTATTTTATTACTTTTGGACTTTATTTTTATTATTTTCCTAGTTGGATTAGGATTAGATTTCTTTTACTAATTAATTAGTTAAGGATTGGTATAAAAGACTTCTAGATAGAGTAGGACTCTATTATTACAGTATCCATTGCAGTACAGTTTATTCTATAGAAAAAAAAATGCCAGATACAAAGAGAGAGATGCCAGGAATGATATTTTCTCTCTGCAGTACATGATTTTATTCAAAGTTTCATTCTTCCTTATTTTTACTTAATTTCTGAATTGCAATTCCAAGTATGAATTCAAGCTAAGTGCGTTCTATTCCGGTGAAGATTAACAAAGCCCTGGCATAATCATTCTGTGAGATCTAATTGTTCTTTCTATTTTAATTAATTATATGTATCTGTGATTCTCGGTGTTTAAAGTTGTTAATTGTTTCGTCCCTGCTAGATAGTCGCGAATATTTAGTAGATCGGAATTAATTAGTAGCCAATTAAACCGGCCATCCGTAATTGTGGTTTAAGTTTAATTAGTGGTACAACGATTCTTCAGAATCGAGGGAAGAACAGTCTTAATTCGACAGTCCTGTGTCAGAGTCTGTTGGTTTTGAATCGGGTTTCTCTAGTGTCTAACGCTGTCGGCTCATTAAATCTATAGAGTGTCTCTTACGGTTGTCAGTCGATTAGGAAAATAATTAGTGAAGTGTTTTCCTGATTATTGAGAAACTAAGGAGAAATTAGGCTGCGTTAGTAAGTGTCTTCGGTGGCTATAACTGGTTTGCATGCATTAGTTGAAGTTATCATTGCGTCAATGATCGGGATAATTAAGCTAGGGTAGAGTTAATTGGAAACCGGAATGCCCTTTTAATCTTTAAAGAAAACTACATTTGTTTAATTGTTTTTACATTTGGTTTTTACATTATAATCAAGATATTCATCTAGAAAGTTGGTTACTGCAAACTGAAGGTTCGAATAGTTCTCACCGGTCCTTTAGGAGACGATCTTGCTTGCTACTATTCTGGGTAGTTTGGGCATACCGACTGCGTGTCGGATTATTTTTGGTGAAAAACGACGCACCAAGAAGGCTGCAGTCTGTTGCAGTTTTGGGTTGATGTTTATTAAAAATTTATCTAACAATTTCAATTATGTTTGTTTTAAACAACTATGCTTAACAACTATGCTTTTGTGGTTTATATGTTTGCTGCAGATCTGATAAGATCTTTCTTTTGTTGATGATCTTTTGTTGTTAATATTTAGTTGTTTTGATGATATCATATGATTATCTATGCATGTTTGAATATGTTTATGATATCTTTTTTTTGGAAAGTGTGCATGACAGGGGGAGTGAGTGTGTCTGTTTTTAATTGTGCTTGTTCCTTTTATTCCAAGTATATGTTTAGGGGGAGTTTAGTTATGTTTGACTTTGCTGCATACTTGAAGCTGTTTTGGGAAGAAAGACAAAAATGGGGAGATTGTTGAAACCGTTTGGTTTATATTTTGGATATAGTGTTTGTTTTGTCTTTCTTTATTGATTGTGCAAGAAGTATTTTTGTTGAGATATTTCAGGGCAATCTGTTGTGGTTGACTATGTCAAGGGATGATAGAGTCAAGATAAGGCTGTTACTGAAGTTGAGGGTGTGAGGCCGAGAATCTAGGAATGAAGATCATGGAGAGATAAAGTGGTTATTTGGAGTAAAGACAAAGTAATCAGTTTGTATAAATAGGGATCATTTGTATAGAGTTAGATACGAATCCATAGAGATATTCCAGATCTGTATTAAGAGATATTAGTTTTCTACAAGTGTTAGTTAAGACAACTTTAGTCACAACCTTCTGCGAAGGAAGAGATAAAGTGTCTTAAGTTTAGTAAGAGTTTACTTGTAGTGTTTTTGTAATTCACAAATTCATATAGTGAATATTTTGCCATGAGGCACTTCGCGAGATTATAGAAATATAATCTCGTGAAATTTTTCAATCCATTGTTTATTTCTATATTCCGCTGCATGTTCAAAGTTGTCTCAACTTTAGATACAACTTTGATCATAACTCTGTCAAAAACCGAGAGTTCGGTTTCTTCATAAACGTGTTAGTGAATATCAATTCGACCCGTCTTATGAATTTTAACATGTAAGACAGTTTTACACAAGTTCTTTATCCAGTAATAAAGATTTTGCAAATAAAAAAGAGTGTACATTTCACAGGGTTTGAAAACTTAGCTTAGGACATTGGGACATGTTGGAAAATTGGATTAATAAATGGAGTTTTGACTCATTTTATTCGATTTATTATGACCGGATTATTTAATTTTGGAGGAATTAAATACCGTACTATTGTTTTATGTTGTGAGTAGATAATCGTAGTCTTTTTATTTGCTCAAATCCGATTTTCGGTGAGTGAAAAATAAGTGGTTGAAGTTGGTCACACGGTTGGGCATTTATGGTGTATGGGTAAATGTGCTTAAGGTGTAACGCCCCAAACTACTCCGTTTGGCCACGTCACTTAACATACAATATACTTACTTATAATGGTGTGCCTATATTTAATTGAGCGGAAGCTAAGGTCAATTAGCATGATAAGGTAAGACATCATAATTCTCAATATAAATTTTTCGCAATTATAACATGCAACATATCATATCTATTTTGTCACACAACATAGTATTAAGTAGAAGTATCGTGTAAGCCCATCCACACAATCATACAATCATCTAACCTATCGGGCTCATATGTCTGACACAACCCGCCCGTCTAGCACCATAAATTAACATACATAGCATAGGGGTTCATTGCCATAATTCACACATAGAAGGCTCCAAGTCGAACGACCCGCCTTTAAAATGTTTTGCATAATATCAAGTTAAATACAACATTTCTACAAAATAGGGCTAGTCCCATCCCCAATAATCATTGATCATAAAGACAAAAGGAGAATGCTCAATGTAATATTAATAATACGAGTATTTCAAAAGAAGAGCATGCAAAAATAAACACAAGCTTGTTGGGGTTCTCTTGTGTTCACAACGCTCCTACTTGAGCCTCAACTCCTCAACCTAAAATTCATCAAATGAATGGGGTGAGTATTTATCAACATACTCAGTGGGGAACATTGCAAACAGTTATAGCCAATTGCACAAGTGAAAATATAACATATGTAAATTTTTTTACTTTGTGAGACTAGTCTCAACCCCGTAGGGTCCAAACATCATGATGCCCCTGTTAATGAACATCTTAGCCCTGCAGGGATGCCCGCAGGCTTATTATCCCCTAGGGAGGACATTAACAAGTCTATATCGATCATGTAGGACCTCTTTATCGACCTCGAAGGATCTCTTTGTCAACCCCAAAGGATCTCTGTATTGCCTCGAAGGGTCTCATTCATATCACTGGTCCGAAGACCCTGCATACGTATACAATCAAAGCACAATAATAACTATAACTTTACACGTGTTCACAGTTTAGAGTTACCCCACCTTATGAGACGCTTTCAAAATCCTTTTAATCCTTGAAATACTCCTTTATCGTGCACACATTGTCCACCTCGAACCCCAATATGTCGCCTAGCACCTTTAAATCCCTTTTTCATTTTAGATGTTGAGTTATACAATTATTTCATAATTTTGACCAAACACATGCTATATATGCTTTAAGGTTTTTCATATATATCCACATGCTCAACCATGGATATACGAGCTAATACTAAAATTTTGGACTCAAAATACACATCAAAACTCTTTGAGACATTTAATCGAACACGTTATGTTCACCTATTTAAACCACAAGAACATGACTTAATTTAGATCCTTTGAATCCACAATTTCCAATACATGCACTTCCATCCTAGGGCTATAATATACATGAAAATTAACTCCATAAAATTGTCACAACACCTCCAACCAAACACCAACATATTTAGGAGAAATTAGGGCAAAAATCTAAACCCTAGCAATAATAAACAATAGGAATTTCAATTTAACAAAACATATAGCTTCAAGGATGTAAATAAACCATATGTTCAAGGTATCAAGGCAAGGGGATCAATGAAATCGAAAACCCTAAATTTTGAGTATGAACCCTAGATTCAAATCGACATGAAAATGGTGCTTAATCACCAAGAAGAAGAGGGTATGAAGTTACCTTGGTTGATGGAGGATGATGAGAGAATCCACTCCCAAAACTTGAAGAATTTCTTGGGAGGATTTGGATAAAAATCGTCCAAGTGAAGAGAAAATGAAGGTGAAAGAGTGAAGGGTGGTATTTAAAGGATGAAATTTCCGAAACAGGGTGTGACCTAGGGAGGGTCGCGCTCGAGCCAAAGGAAAATGGCTCTTTGAAGTGGTGTCACACGACCACCCAACTGGTCGCGCCTCGAGATCGTGTTGCAGACCTCTTGGCACACGGCCTGGAGGAGGTCGTGCCCGAGGGTCGCGTTTCAGATCGTTTGCTATTTTTGAATGCAGTTCGACTCCCGGACATTTCTAACTCTATTTAAATTTCAAAACACATTTAATACTTTATCGAAAAACAAAAATCAAATGTAATCACATTCATTATCATATAACTCGACATTTTTGTAATAAATATTCAAGTTGTATTATACACTCAGTATAATATCACTGTGCTATGACGTATCGACTCGAGTAGAACAACCTGCATTAAAGCAACGACATAAAATACGAACATACCATCATAATTAATATTCAAACAATATTAATTCAAAATCATTTACCAAAATTATAATTTATAATTTAGCAAAAATGGTAAGGGTATCACATAAGGCATATTTAATTATTCCACATTGAATTCTTAACTAAGTTAAGATGTGTATTTAAGTGTTTTAACACTTAAGTGTATTAATTAAGTGCACAAGGATGTGGGCCATGAGCCCACACGCGCGTGCCCGCCCGTGCCTGTGCTCGTCCCCGTCCTCGGACTCGGACTCGGACTCAGATCTTGGAAATTGGACTTTGGGCTTCCAGGGCTTAGCCGTATTAGTTTTACGGTCCAGACTCCTGGAGGTTACAACACCTGGTTTGAATGTCCTCAAACCATACTGTCCCCTGCAGTGGAGATGTGCCTATAAATAGGACATCCTGCATGGCTTCTAATGCTACATTCCGCACAAATCATCTTGCTGCATACAAGTTCCCTTCGAGTCCTCAGCCTCTCAGTTCTAGACATTGTCTAGTTCACCGGAGCCTTGCCGGACTTGTGGTGCTACTGCCGGAAGGACGAAGCTGTTTCATCTTTGAAAGACATCAGCCAAACCGTGAGCACTAGCCGGTGCATATTTGTCTTGCGGAGAGAGGTTCCCTCGATTCGGCTTGCCAGAATCTGCATATCGGTTCCAATTTCTCATTTACTTTGTTTACATTCAGTTTATTGTAATTGTTCTACTTCTATCTCTTCTGTCTTGTACTTCAGTTGTAACGATTCCAATAAAGTGTAATACCGGACAACAATCACAAGACAAATACGTAAGACTGAATTAATCAACTACCTTTGCTAAATAGCGTCATCATCGAACATCGTTGCTCTAAGGACCATTCCTCATGGCCAAGCTGAGAAGCCGGAGAAGTTCTCCGGATTGGACTTCAAGAGGTGGCAGCAGAAGATGCTCTTCTACCTTACTACATTGGGCGTTGCTGGATACATCAAAAAAGACACTCCAGTGATCGAAGAGAACAAGCCGGACATCAACAAGTGGACTGTTTATGATCAATGGATCAATGGAGATTTTTTATGTAAAAATTACATTTTAAATGGCTTAGTAGATAGTCTTTATTCTGTACACGAAAATGTAACTAGTGCTAGGGAATTATGGGAAGCACTAGAAAAGAAGCACAAAACGGAGGATGCCAGAAATAAGAAGTTCGTCGTGGCAAAGTTCCTCGATTACAAAATGGTGGACTCCCGGTCAGTGATGGATTAAGTGCAAGAGCTTCATCTCATTGTGCACGACGTTCATGCTGAAGGGATGGTCCTTCCCGACTCTTTCACCATTGCTGCGGTGATTGAGAAGTTGCCACCATGTTGGAAGGACTTCAAGAGCTATCTCAAACACAAACGAAAGGAGATGACTCTTAAAGACCTTGTGGTTAAACTTCAAATTGAAGCCGATAATCAAAAGACGGATCCGAGACCATGAGTCCCGATCGAGGCCAAGACTAACTTGATGGAACGTGGTGGATCATCAAATAGCAACAAAAGGAAGCGCCCGAGTCAAGTTGACAAAGGGAAGAAGTCAAGTTGACAAAGGGAACAAGCCGGGGCACACGGAACATAACAACAAAGGCAAAGGCAAGGCTTGTCAAGATGATTGGGATGACGATGATTTGGCTGTCGTTGTGTTTGAAGCCAATCACGTGGATAACCCGAGAGAGTGGTTCATCGATATCGGGGCTACTTGTCATGTTTGCTCGGACAAGGGCTTGTTTGCTACCTACAAAGATGTTGAAGGTAGAAAGTTGTACATGGGGAACCAAGCCTCATCTGAAGTGGTTGGTGTGGGCAATGTGGTTTTGAAGCTGACTTCAGGCTAAGAGCTAACATTGAAGGATGTGCTGCATGTTCCGGACATCCGCAAGAATTTGGTTTCGGGTTCATTGTTAGTCAATCATTGTTCTAGACTAGTGTTTGAGTCTGAAAAGTTTATTTTAAGCAAGTATGGAAGGTTCCTTGGTCGGGGATATCTCACCAATGGACTCTTCAAAATGAATGTAATGGTCATGCGCCGTGTTGCCAAAGAAAGTGCTAATAAAGTGAATTCTTCTGCTCACTTGTTTGTTGAGTGCTCGGATTTATGGCATTGTAGATTAGGACATGTTAATCTAAATGCTATAAAACATTTAGTAAATTTAGATTTGCTAAAAGTAAACCAATTTAATACACAAAACAAATGTGAAGTTTGTGTCGAGGCAAAATTGGCAAAGTTACCATTTCATTCAGTTAAACGGAGCACTAAACCTCTAGATTCAATTCACACAGACGTGTGTGACTTAAAGTTTGTGCAAACTAGAGGCGGTAAAAAGTACTTTATTACTTTTATTGACGATTGCACAGAGTATTGTTATCTTTATCTTTTAAGAAGTAAAGATGAGGCGATTGAAGCTTTTAAGAACTTCAAGAATGAAGCTGAAAATCAACTAAGCGGTCGAATTAAAGCAATTTGAAGTGATAGAGCTGGAGAATATATTGCCCCGTTTGAAGAGTTATGCGCAGAGACGGGTATAATTCATCAAACTATGACTCCCTATTCACCACAGTCTAATGGTGTTGCTGAACGCAAAAACCGAACTCTTAATGAGATGATGAATGCTTTGTTGATAAGTTCGGGATTACCACAGAACTTGTGGGGGGAAGCTGTGTTAACAGCCAACTATATCCTGAACAAAATTCCACTTAAGGGTAAGGATGTGACGCCTTACGAGTTGTGGAAAGGACGCACGCCGTCTTATAAATACCTCAAAGTGTGTTCCTAAACAAGTTAGAATCGACCCTAAAACGGTTGATTGTATCTTTGTTGGG
The DNA here is from genome assembly GCA_026008535.1 of Perilla frutescens. Taxonomy (NCBI): domain Eukaryota; kingdom Viridiplantae; phylum Streptophyta; class Magnoliopsida; order Lamiales; family Lamiaceae; genus Perilla; species Perilla frutescens. Next base: position 26,598,110 of record BRKX01000006.1, on the reverse strand, counting down.
TATGCACTTAACAGTAGTATCGTTTTCTTATTCATAAATCGGAGATTCCCGAGTTGACTGAAGGAACAATGATGGAGTCAAGGAATGCTATATTCTTCGAGAATGTCTATCCTTATAAAGATAAGGATAGGTTTGAATATAAATCTGGACTCGTGAGGCCAAAATGGGCATAGTAATACATGATAGGTTTCTGTTGATTCTTGTGCCTAGTTCCACGTGAGTGTGTGTCTGAAATGCCCAATGTGGCTGATCACTTGTTAGGTAGAGAGGGCACACCACCATTAATTGAATTGACGAATCGTGACTGTGTGTCGGTTCATATAGTAATAAGGGAATTAATAGATTATTGTGGGCACACGAGGAATCGGTAAACACAACAGATCTGGGTTCGTCTAGGGCACACTGCTGTTTGTTCACTTACATCTCTTTGGGGAACCGAGGGGTGGGTGACTGATTAGGGATTTAATTGACGAGGAATTGCTTTTAAGTCTATATTGAAAGGATGAATGAGGAGACGCAGAGAGGAATCCGGTCTCCATAACTAGATGATTTATCATGTATGAAAATTAGTGTGCCCATGATCGAGAGGATATATATTTAAACCAAATTCAAGTTCAAATGCCAGAACCTTTATTATTTGATATTGTCTTTTAATTTTCTTTTGCAGATTTAATTTTCAGTAGTGACAACAAACCAAAACCCCCCCTTTTATGATTGGTTACTTGAAGATGGAATCACAACAGCTCTCTGTGGGATTGACCCGTACTCATTAGCTGGCTACGCTCGCTGTGGGCACATGAGTTATAAATTCATTTTGAGCGCGAAACGACCGCGTGTCAGTTGTCAAAGGCTTTAGACAAAAAGAGGGGTATGATTTCTTCGATACCTACTCACCAGTAACATGGATTACATCTATTCGGGTGCTTTTAGCGATTGCTGTTTTGCCCAATCTTAAAATTCATCAAATGGATGTAAAAACCGTGTTTCTGAATGGTGAGCTGGAGGATGAAATATACATGGAACAACTTGAAGGGTTTGTTGCACCAGGGCAAGAATGAAAGGTGTGTAAACTTGTCAGATCGTTGTACGGTCTGAAACAAGCACTTATTCAGTGGCACCTGAAGTTTGATAACGTGATGTTATCAAATGGTTTCAAAATCAATGGGTGTGATAAATGTGTATATATAAAGAGCAGTTCTAATGGCTATGTCATAGTCTATCTTTATGTAGACGACATGTTAATCATGGGCAGTAGCCACTAAGTGATTGTTGAAACGAAACAAATGTTGAAATGAAATTTCAACATGAAAGATATGGGCTTAGCTGATGTGATTCTGGGAATCAAGGTAGTACGGACAAGTGGTGGAATTATCTTAACACAATCTCATTACGTGGAGAAAGTGCTTAAGAAATTCAATGCTTTTGATAGTCCGCCGGCTAAGACCCCATTGGAACTCAATGTACACTTGAGTAAAAATCGAGGAGAATCGATAGCTCAAGAAGAGTATACAAGGGTCATTAGGAGTTTTATGTACATCACTAATTGCACTAGACCTGATCTTGCATGTTCTGTGAACAGGTTAAGTCGGTACACAAGCAATCCAAGCAAAGAGCATTGGAAAGCTCTAGTATGAGTTCTAAGATACTTGAAGTATACTTTGAACTTTGGGCTGCATTATACAAGGTTTCATTCTGTACTTGAAGGGTACAGTGATGCGAATTGGATATCAGACACAAAAGACTCATTCTCGACTAGTGGATTTGTTTTCACTATCGGTGGTGGAGCAGTGTCGTGGAAATCCATGAAACAAACTTGTATAGCCCGTTCTACCATGGAATCTGAGTTTATCACTTTGGATAAAGCTTGTGAAGAAGCGGAATGGCTTCTCAACTTTCTAGAGGATATTCCATGCTGGAAAAAACCAGTATCGTCAGTGATGATTCACTGTGATAGTCAAGCGGTTATTGGGAGGGCACATAATGCTATGTATAATGGTAAGTCTCGACACATACGTCAGAGATATAATACTGTGAGGCATATGATCTCAAGTGGGATTATCTCAGTTGACTATGTGAAGTCAATAGACAATCTAGCGGATCCGCTAACCAAAGGGTTAAACGAGATCAAATGGCTAAGTTACTACAAGGAATGAGTTTAAAATCCACACTCTAAGAATGCTTGTAGTGGTAACCCAACCATGATGACTGGAGATCCCAAGAACTTGGTTCAATGGGAAAACTAAGCTACAAACGTTCCGTTTGGTAGCACTTGGAAACTTATAAGTGAACATTTCCCTGTGAGCACACCAAGTACACATATGTCAGTGTGGTGAGGATAAGTCCTATGACTTTTAATGATTCCTAAACCTAATGAGGTTGAGTATGACAGGATACTCAGAAGAGGAGATCACCTGTATAAGTGAGAAGTGGGGGCCGCTTCTAAGAGATACTTATGAATTCAAAGAGGTTGTCCATGGCCTGAAAAGGACACAAACGTGAGAACATATAATGTTTAAGACATATCTGTTTTCAATACTATTATCTCGGTATACACTAAGGATGCATAGTTCAAGGCATCGTGTTCACTAAACAGCCGGTATACTCGATAGTGTTGAAATATGGAAGGTTCAAAGTCACAAGCTACCTATCCTGTTACAGTTGTGTTTCTAGAGAACCGGGCTGCTTGTCTGCATACATGCATGCATTATTTCCACTCATGTGGGGGATTGTTGAAAAATTGGATCAATAAATGGAGTTTTGACTCATTTTATCCGATTTATTGTGACCAGATTATTTAAGTTTGGAGGAATTAAATACCGTATGATTGTTCTATGTTGTGAGTACATAATCGTAGTATTTTTATTTGCTCAAATCTGATTTTTGGTGAGTGAGAAATAAGTGGTTGAAGTTGGTCATACGATTGTGCATTTATGGTGTATGGGTAAATGTGCTTAAGGCATATTTAATTATCCCACATTGAATTCTTAACTAAGTTAAGATGTGTATTTAAGTGTTTTAACACTTAAGTGTATTAATTAAGTGCACAAGGATGTGGACCATGAGCCCACACGCGCGTGCGCACCCGTGCTTGGTGCCCGTGTCCGGTGCTTGGCAATTGGACTTTGGACGTACGTGGGCTTCCGGGGCTTAGCCATATTAGTTTTATGGTCCAGAAACAATCGACAGGGAGCGGGTCGGCGGGTCTATAACAGCCGTGGAGCAGATCGGTTGATCGGGTCGTGGGTGTACTTAGTGGTGCATGGTGCTTGTCCAGACTTAGTGGTGCATGGTGCTTGTCCAGCCTTGAAGGGTGCTGGTGGAGTTAGTGGCTGGACTGTAACCGACAGTAACTCCTGTTGGGAGTGAATGCTTGCAGCTGCCTTGGACACATGTCAGGCTCTGTACAAGGTAACTTCTGGAGGCTTAAATGGCAAGCTGTAACTCCTGGAAGTTAAATAGGACATCCTGCATGGCTTCCAATGCTACATTCTGCACAAATCATCTTGCTGTATACAAGTTCCCTTCGAGTCCTCAGCCTCTCAGTTCTCGACATTGTCTAGTTTGCCGAAGCCTTCGAGTCTTCAGCCTCTCAGTTCTCGACATTGTCTAGTTCGCCGGAGCCTTGTCGGAGTTGTGGTGCTACTGCCGGAAGGACGAAGCCATTTCATCTTTGAAAGACATCCGCTAAACCGTGAGCACTAGCCGGGGCGTATTTGTCTTGCGGAGAGAGGTTCCCTCGACTCGGCTTGCCGGAATCTGCATATCGATTCCAATTTCTCATTTACTTTGTTTACATCCAGTTTATTATAATTGTTCTACTTCTACCTCTTATGTTTTGTACTTCAGTTGTAACGATTCCAGTAAAGTGTAATACCGGACAACAGGACACATGTATGATTTCTTGTGATTTTAAGTTTGATTTCTTGGGTGGCCGTCCGTACAGAGATATTTAGACATGTATTTGCTGCAACGGATTCATAGGTTAAACAAATAAGATGAGTAAAACAAAATACAAAGTGTGTGGAAGTAAAAGAGAATGAGAAGTTTTGGAGTGTATGTATGTATGGCCACTCAAGTGTCCTCCCTATTAGTTATTACCATCCTATGAATTGATGGTATATACATACATACATACATACACAGACATATCTAGAAGAACTCGGAAAAAGTTTCAACACCTAAGAAAAAATAGACAATTTTACACGTGCAGGTAGTGCAATTAATTCTAATAATATAAATCAAGCTAGGGTAATCATCTCCATGCAGAAGTAGTCGCCAAAGCTCTGTTCTTCCATCCAAGGTACAAAGCACCATTGCCGAAGTCTGCTATTCTGTAATTTGAGCTATACTCTTTCAACATGTCCTTGATCGCATTACCCACCGACGGACTAAGTTGGAGTGGTGAGAATCCAGCCATCGCAAGTCTCATTCTCCACTTACCAAAGAGCTCGTGCCTTTCCACCCGCTCGATCCCCTCACACGCTATTATGTTCACTACGTCCTTTGCCACACAATGTTCCTCTGCACTGATCCGTTGTTGATCATCCCTTGAGCGCCCTGCATCTATAGACTCGAACATTGCTGTATAATAGTCCAGGGTCTCACAAAACCGTTGATAGAATGTTGAGGTGTTCGTGTTGGATTCTTGCTCCACTACAGTCACAACCTTGGGTGACAAGCTCTTCACTAGTCTTAGGAGACGGTCACGGTGGTTCATCGTGCTCACGCTCTCATCCGGCATGTGGTGCAGTATATAGGGGAAATTCACAGCCAAGGCTTCCCCATGCCGAACCTGAAGATGCTCCAGTTGGACTTCGCACCCTGACATAGCTGCACCATTAAATTCAAATGCCACTCCACATGACTGGGCTACTTGTGCTAATTTCTGACCAACTAAAGGGAGCCCTCCACCCCGAGCATGAGCTGATTGTGAATCGTCAACACCAGTAATGCGAATATATGGGGGCCCACCAGGTCGACGTGCAAGTGCTTGAATCAAGGACACCCACTGACTACCCTGTGCAATCTGAAAATCAATTATATGGATATTGTTTTCATTTTCCATGGCTTCCCCAATGATAACATTAGATGACATGTAAGCAAACTTGTAGTACGGGCAGATTTGATAAAGCACGCCCATGTAAGACATCAATTCGGAACTTGTCGGCTCTTTGCACTTCAACTTTTTGTATATTATGCTTCCAGAGGATAACAATCTAGCCCTGAGTCCTTCCAACATGTATGCGCCTAATCTTTGGGAAGGCTCACCAGACACTGAAACCATCTTCTCCAATATCTCCATTAAAGCTTCTGCAGCCGATATTGCAACCTGCCTGTCTGACAAAGATATCGTATCAGCTTCTGCTACTATTTCAGCACAGGCACCAAGCAATTGTTTCAGATCCATGTGAGGGGCCATTTCCAAGATTCTGTTGTATCTTGTGAAGGGAGAAGGTTGAGTAACTACACCATTGAAGGTTCCACTATCATCAGTATCAGATTCAGGCCCCAGTAGTTCATTCCTCAATACCCACAGTGCATGCAAAAGCTTGTTTTCATCTTCGACCCCAGAAGACCCACTCACAGGTGAACCATAAGTATTATCGGATGGCTGATAGACATCGGATGCATACGAATGAGAACCCTGGGGAGAAAATGGACTCCTATTTGAAGAGACACTTACAGCTGAAGGTGAACTGTATGTAGCATAATCAGTTGCTGGTGTTGATTCCAGAGTGAAGAATTGCTCAGGGTAAGTTTGAAAGGAAACTTCAGTCCCCTGGCTTCTGCTACCAGTTGAGTCATTGTTCAAAATTTGAAAAGTTGAACTGCCATATGGGTCAATCTGCTGCGTAGGCTGATTGTAAAAACTTTGGAAAGAGGCAGATGTTTGGGATGTTTGCATCTGAGAAAAACTGCTACCGACTTCAGTTAAGCTCGGACAATGGGAGACCAATATCAAAAACTGCTCAAAGGGTTCAGTTCCAGTAGTTTCATGTGTGGTATGATTGGACAGAGGGAACAATGATACAACACACAAGCCACGTCATTCACATCTAATGTGCCCCAGCACCTCAACTGATAGCAAGAATTCCTGTTGCAACAAAAAGAAATAATGTAAGCAAGCTAGCTTTATTCACCCAAAAACATGAAACTTTGATGGATAGAGAAAATGTGGACCATAAAATCTGCCAATAGAATGAACAAATAGGTCAATGTATTTCAGTATTTCATCAACAGATGTTCTTGATTAAAGCTAACAATACATCTCATAAGCCTTGCAAACCAAAACCCTCAGTTAAACTCTCCAATAAGAATTTTTTCAGTTTAGATATTGGTGTGCTTATTGAGAAGATTCCTCACAAGCTTTAGTAGACAATTCAAGCCAAAAGTGAAAACATAGCGAGCAAATATGATTATAAAACCTATTAAAAGAATACATGACAGTTACAGTGCATCATAGTCAGCTTGGAGCTTGGTAGAAACAAGATCTAAGTAAGAAAAATCGAATAAGCTGAATGGAGTTCTTTTAATAACTTAGTATCCACATTCCTTTTCGTGTCATGGGAGAAAAGATTTTAGCATTTAATCTGCAAGCTGCTAAAAAGCCCTAATTATTTGGTCAGGCTAACATATTTAAGCCTTCAACTAAATACCATAAATGCAGATGCACACCAAACAACTATAAAAAGCAAACCACCAATAATTTCCTGCTGAATTTGCCGTTTCCTCTTTAACCATGATAAAAACCCAAATCCAAATAATCCGAGCTATCTAAAATCATAAAAGTTACACTGGCGCTATTTATCATTCGGAATGAAGTACGAGGCAGGAAGTGGGAAAGCGGAAATATATACCGAGCTATCTGACCAATATTTCGGCTACAAATAAATTAACTCATAGGAAAAATCTAAAAATTCCGCAGCATGTAAAATTTCCTCTAAAGCTCACAGGAAAATCTACATAGAAAAATAAGAATCCAGCAGTATACTTCAGATTAGCTTTCGGCTGTGGATTCCAAGAAATGAAACTATCTAAGAGAATAAATAAAATAAATTAACGCAAAAACCAGAACATATTCCAAATCAGATGAAATTTCCTGTTGAACTCCCAGATAGATCTTCTAAGAACAACAATAAAATTCTAAAAGTAAACACTTTCGGCAGTTGACATTATCAAACAAAAAGAAAAGGGGGAAAAAAAAGAATACATAGTAAGAACTCATGATCCGAATCTCCGAACAGAAAATAAACGCCGACATAATTGCTCAAAAAAAAAATAACATACAAAAATCCACAGAAGCTCAAACTCGAGACACCAAATCGAATTTTCCTCTTCAATCCTCAGAAAGTTCATAAACCACAAATATGCAGTCCAAAACCCAGAATAAATAAGTAGATATAATAACAAAAAAAGGATCAAGCTCATTTGTATTCAAATAGCATACCTGTAGGCGGTAGAAAATTTGAGCTGGAATTGTTGTAGATGAGAGAGGTTTTCTCTCTCTTTTTCTGGTATGGCCTTTGAGCAGAAATGAAGAATATAAGGGAGATTAATTATATAGTTGGAAAACAATGAAGATGCCCTTCACACATTAAGCTATTACGTAAGTGCCACTGGCAGCGCGTACACCTTCGTTTAATGGATGCATCATGCGTGTTGTCACTTGTCCGTACCCAAATTTATTATCCAATATTGTATATATTTAATATTAATTTTCTTAATTACCTTTAGATATATGTATTTCTGATCTTCCAAATGAACGTAGCTTCGAGTGTTTAATATATGGTTGTATTCAAAATTCATATATTGGTGAAACTTGTTCAATTTTTCTATATTAATAGTCAAGTTTAATTGAGGGTTAGTCAGAGACAAATAATGGTATTCTTGAGGAAGATTGACTATTAAATATTTGAATTATTTGGGGTGTAGGAGAAAAACGATATGTCAAATCTACCATCCACTACAATTAAATTATGTAGAGAATTAATAACCAGAAAAATAAAATAAAATTGCCAAGTATACCCCTTCAGCCCTTGTCTGTGATTAAATGCCCTTGTCCTTGCCCTTGCTACAAATAAGCTAAATATCTATACCATTTGCGTCCTTCAATTATTACTCAGTCTGTAACTAGTTAAGTATTATTAAGCTTCATTAATGATCAATCTCCATCCGCATTAATTAAGTGCATGATTTCAACTTTTTATGAAGCCAACCCTCCTAGCCATTAATTTTATTAATGTTTTTTTTAAGGAAATGAAGCATACTAATTAGGTTCTTGTTTATTCCTAAATATTCGCTGTTCCCACTTTTAAAATAATTTTGTTTCTCTCAGAATAATAATAATAGTAGTAGTAGTAAGTTTCAACTGTGGAAATTTAATTTCTTTTACTTTTTCATATATTAAACTTAAGTTTTTTGCTCTTGGGGTGGCATATATATATATATATATATATATATATATATATAAAGGAGTGGGGTTATATAAAAATAACCCCATGTGTGAGAAATGAGAACACATCTCACACCACACATCCATCAAAAATCAAATTAAAGGTCCAGATTTGATGAAAAAGGTTGTGGCAATTTTGTAATATATATATATATATATATATAGGGGTGGGGTTATATAAAAATAACCCCATGTGTGAGAAATGAGAACACATCTCACACCACACATCCATCAAAAATCAAATTAAAGGTCCAGATTTGATGAAAAAGGTTGTGGCAATTTTGTAATATCTGAAAAGTTTTTCGCGCGGGGGTATTACTGTAATTTGGTAATTCTTATAAAAATCACGGAGGATTTGATAACAGATCGTTATGCTAACGAAGTATTATCATAATGCTAACGAAGCATTATAGTTATGCTAATTAAAGTTTTCAAATATTATTGGCGAAAAAAATATTTTAAAAATTAATTATAAACCCCTAATTCGATTTAATAAACCCTAATTAAATGGAAAAAATCATAATTGGATGAAATAAACCTAATTAGATGAAATAAACATTGATTGGATGTAGTAAACCCTAAATGAGTTGAAAGAAATAATAATAATAATAATAATAATAATAATAATAATAATAATAATAATATATTTGTACTATGTTAGCATTATAGTTTTGGTTCGTCAGCATTGCGAATACACTATGTTAGCATATGGCAATACTCTATCAACATACGTTATAAATTATAATTGGATAAGATAAACCATAATAATCAATTAAGAACTATAAACAAAAAATTAAATTTCAAAAGAATAATGATAATTAGATGGAATAAACCATAATCGAGATTATATAAACCATAATTGAGATTTAATAAACCCTAATAAATTTATACTATGTTAGCATTATGATAATTCTTTGTTAGCACATCGAATATATTATGTTAGCATATGACAAATGCTTCATTAGCATATGTTCATATGTTATCATAATGCTGACGAAGAATTATTATATGCTAACGAAAGCATTTACAACTTGGGCACGCGTAAAAAAATTTCTTTTTTATTTTTCGTTCATATTTTTTCATCTAAACATAGCCTTTCGACATCTTAAATGAAAGAGCATGAAGAGAGCTTTAATTTGATATATTTTTTGTGTGCATTGGATTAAAAACGAGTAAGTTATTGTCGGTTAAAGTTTTTAAGATTTTTTTTAATTGCTGACATCATCAATTTTAATGGATTTGGACGAAAATAGCCCTCCTTCCTTATTTTTTGCCCTATTATTTACGAAATTGCCACCTTAAATCTCAACCATTGGATCATTAAATTGGATGGTGTAAGATGGGTTCTCATTTCTCACACCAACAAGGTGTTCTCATATGATCCACATCCTATATATATATATATATATGCCAAATTATCAAAAACGAACGTTGGATAACCCTAATTTGTTGGAAAATAGGATTTAATAAAGTGAGTTTGACTCATTTTATCCGATTTTTCATGACCGGGATATTTAATTTTGGAGGAATTAAATACCGTACGATTGTTCTATGTCGTGAGTAGATAATCGTAGTATTTTTATTTTTTCAAATCCGATTTTCGGTGAGTGAGAAATAAATGGTTAAAGTTGGTCACACGATTGGGCCATTTATGGTGTGTGGGATAATGTGGTTAAGACACATTAAATAATCCCACATTGATTTCTTAATCAAGTTAAGAAGTGTATTTAAGTGTACTAACACTTAAGTGAAGTAATTAAGTGCACAAGGATGTGGGCCATGAGCCCACACGCGCATACACGCGCGTGCCCGTGCCCGACTCGTCCTCGAACTTGGATATTGGCAATTGGACTTTGGGCGTACGTGGGCTTCTGGGGCTTTAGCCGTATCAGTTTTACGGTACAGAAACGGTCGGGTCGTGGAGCGGGTCGGCGGATCAGCGATCCGAGTCATGTGTGCACATGGTGCTGTGCCCGTGCCCGACTCGTCCTCGAACTTGGATATTGGTAATTGGACTTTGGGCGTACGTGGGCTTTTGGGGCTTTAGCCGTATTAGTTTTACGGTACAGAAACGGTCGGGTCGTGGAGCGGGTCGGCGGATCAGCGATCCGAGTCATGTGTGCACATGGTGCTTGTCCAGCTTGAAGGGTGTAACTCCCATGAGTTAAGAGCCTTCAACACCTGCTAAATGCTACATTCTACATAAACAATCACATATTCATATTGTTTCAAAGCTTCCAGTGGAGATGTGCCTATAAATAGGACATCCTGCATGGATCCAAATGCTACATTCTGCATAAACAATCACATATTCATATTGTTTCAAAGCTTCCAGTTCTCGACATTGGCATGGATCCAAATGCTACATTCTGCATAAACAATCACATATTCATATTGTTTCAAAGCTTCCAGTTCTCGACATTGTCTAGTTCGCCGGAACCTTGCCGGATTTGTGGTGCTACTGCCTAGTTCGCCGGAACCTTGCCGGATTTGTGGTGCTACTGCCGGAAGTACGAAGCCGTTTCATCTTTGAAAGACAACCGCTAAACCGTGAGCACTAGCCGGGGCGTATTTGTCTTGCGGAGAGAGGTCCCCTCGACTCGACTTGCCGGAATCTGCACATCGGTTACAGTCTATTTGCTTTGTTTAAATTCAGTTTATATTGTAATTGTTATTCTTCTAATCCTTCTACCTTCTTGTACTTCAATTCCAGTGAAGTGTAACACATAACAACAAAATTTATGCGCAAATCCATTAATTTATCGTAAATGAAATAATTAGACTTAAGATAAATTATTTGAGAACAACGTTTGTTTTTTAATAGCTCAGGCTTGGATTCTTCTTCGCTCCAATTTTTTTATTTGTTAAATGGTTCAAAGAATTTTTTTATTTGTTAAATAGTTCAAACAATTAAAATGGATTGGTTCTTGATTTTCGTCATATGTTTAGGGAAGCTAATGTTGTAGCTCATAATGTCGCACAATTTGGTGCAAGATGTGGAGAGTTTTGTACTTAGAACAATGATTATCCTCATAGGACGTTGGTGGATTAATACATGTTCATTTACCTTAAAAAAAAAAAGCCAGAGAGATAAGCGACGCATTGTATTCATAAGATAATTTAATAGCGATGATAGCTTATCATTGATTTAAATTTGTTGCAATAAGTCATAATAACATTTGCTTTTAAGTTCACTCATTGTTTTTTTAGAATTATTTTGTTGATGAAGTAGCATTTTAGTTTGATAAATAAATGATTTTCCTAATTACTGTGACCACTAACTAACACTCAGCAAACAATTTTTCTCAAAAAAAGAAAAGAAAAGAAACTCAGCAAACAAAAGGGCGAAGACAAAACCGCCAACAACCAATAAGAGATGATACTGACAACGACGACCGTTGAAAAGGCATTCCGATCCGTACTCGGCTCCTATTTAATCGTCAAATGGCAAACCTGTAAATTAATGGGAAAAAGAAGGGTGTTTGGTTTAGGACCGTGTTTTGATAATTGCTTCTGTGACGTCGTTTTGACAGCCTTGTTCCAAGAAGCAACATCAGTTTCATCATATGTTTCTAATTATATACTTTTATTGTATATCTGTTTTTCATTTTGGAATGCCGCCGAAATAACGGTGAAGCTGCCGCCTACCTCTGTTTGGGATAAAATTCTTAGTCCATTTTTTCATGTACCACTATTATGTCCCACAATAAAATTTAACATTTTAAAAATATTTATTATAAAATTAAATTTTATTATAGTATTACAAATCACAATCACCATTTATTCTTAAAAATTAAAATTTTTAAAAATTATATACCATATTTTTGGAATAATCAATCATAATAATCAATTATATTAACTAAAAAACAAGACATAAATATTAAAAAATAAATATAAACCCTAATTGGGTGGAATAAACCCTAAATAATAATTATAAAATTAAACTAAGCCATAACAAATTGAAATTGAAGAAAAAAATTGATGAAAATCGAATAAAAATTAACATCGGACACCAAATGAAATAGAGAAAAGTGGGATAGAGGATTTCATCTGCCTCTCGTTAATTTCACTCACACCGGCACTTCACTTCGTACCATTTTTTTCCTCTCTCCTTTCATGTTAACCTATTTGCTTAATAAATGATTAATTAAAGATAATGAACCCGGATTAAATAATTTTTTTTTGAGCAACAGGATTAAATTATTGTAATAATACATGACAGACATCAAAAGTCGATACTGAAATATTTTTTTAGCCAAAAAAATAAACTCATACTTTTCAGTCAAAAAAAGGTGCATTTATATTGGGTGCATTTTGCACCCGTTTCCTTTATCGACTGAAAAAATCGTGATTTTATCTTTTTACTATAAACATATTTCTTTATCTACTTTCGGTTATTTGTATTTTGAACTATAAATTATTCCTACATTTTTAAGTCGAGTGTTGGTAGGCATTTACTTGGATTTAGTTTAATTTATGCAAGAGTGAAATTTAATATAAAATTTTATATATATTTCATAAGATCTGGCCGAGTGAACATGCAATAAATAAAATAAATGTAATAGGATGGAGCTATTAATGTAAGCTTCATTTTTTAGTTGGACTGCATGTTAAAAACTCGTTTAATTTTTTGTATAATCGATAATTAAATAAAGTTGTTTAAAAAAGCAAGTTTGATTGTGGGAATAAGATAAATTTGAACAGTAATGAGTTTAGTCTTTTTGGGTCCATTATATCTATCCTCGATAGAGATTTAACATTTTATGCCATCATCTCACCGATATCTTTTTCTCTAAGTTGGATATGATGAGTCAAAGTTTTTAGATTAAAAAAAAAATCTTTATTCACAATACATATTCTACAGTTCATCAATTATTAGAGTAATTTAGTCATTTCGAGAACAACAACACAGTAGACCAGTACCCATTTATGAAAGAAAAATGCTTATAATTCAATCCTCACTATTCTCACAAACTCTAGATAATAATTATTAGAGTAACGTCGGAGTTAGATTGAATATATCTATATTGCATGTGATGCTCTAAATGGCATATGGAGACCCCTCAAACCTCAAAAAAATTGAGATTCCAATTTTAATAGTGGTTGGTTTCCCACTAAGATCAGAGTCATTTAATCTAATTTCCAATTCATTTTATATGTTTAAAGTTCCCACTAAAGCAGGTGTGAATGTATGTCAAATGTATATTAATTTGTTTATAAAGTGTATTGGTTGGGCCCTTGATCCAATGTAGACGTCTAAAATTAAAATTTCTTTACTTCAAATTTTTAATTTTTAGGCCTTTTCCAATATTTCAGTACTTTAGTGGAGAAATGACTTATACAGTTATAAATTTAATTAAATTCTCATATTTAAGCAACCTGGAATTTTAATTACCCCACAGGCTACAAATATTCGTGACGGTTGGGCTGCGTGGTGCATATATAACTTAATTGTCAATGATGACATAAGCTATGTTAAGAGTTATAATAATGCTATTAAAGCAAAGTAAACTCGACTTTATTGGTCTGAACTTAAGAGATAAAAGGGTAATTTAGATAAGCTTTCTTTATCGGTTGATAAATGATAAAGCAAAGCAACTTCTCAAAAAAGGAAGAGAATATTGATATCTCTTTAACTAGTTAAAACCTCACAAATACAGTACAATGCTTAGACCTCATTAGGTGGAACAAAGGCATACAACCATTCATTCTGTATTATTTTTTGCACAAGTATTTCAGTTATTAAATTTATACATTTGCACAATGTTAATTGTGAATTCCATTATCGGCATACTACAATTAAAAAAGGGAGGAACTTTAGTCAAAAAGGAAAGTTATGATATACATTAGGAATAATTATAGTTATTATTAACTGATAAGGAAAACATTGAAATGGTTATGGAAATTGTATAGAAAAAATATGGCCATGTTTTTTTTTTTTGTTAAATAGGCACGCAAACTGACAAAAGAAAAAAAACTGAGTGAATATTAGACAACATTAAACACAAGAAAGGGCGCGAACTAAATTTAATCAAAAAATCTAGGGGAGGTCTCGTGTCACACGGTCTAACGGATCTCAATCCGTTTGATGAATCTTATTTAACCCATTAAAGTAGTCCCCTTCATTTTTTCTTTTTCTTTATATATATATATATATATATATATATATATATAGTATAGAGATCAAATGAGAATCAATACCCTGTGTAGGAATTAGGAACCAATATGGAGCGTTGGATCAATGATTTTCTAAGGCTCAGATCAATCTCAAAAAAATGGGGTAAAAAATGCAATATCTTAAGAGTTATATTAAGTTAAGGGTATATATGTCATTGCATTGGATATCAATTATTTGCAGTAAATATATCTCTTCCATATATAGTGGGATTATATTGAGCGGTTTTTTTTTTAGATTGGACGTTTTTTTTTTAATTTTTTGGACGATAGATTCATCTCTTTTTTCTACAGAGTTGTATCTATCGGTATTTCATATTTTAATTAATCATAAATCTGTTCAAAATTCTCATTGATTGGGTCTGTTACGGTTTAAGGAGTCGTTGGATTTCGTCGGTCTCACTGCAGGTTTCGTCTGATTATGGAAGATATATGTATTATGTTCTCCATTAATGGTGTAGAGATATTGGTGGAATCTGGTAGGGACGCGTATGCATGACGTTTAGCAAATTTTTTATGTGGAATTAGCAAATTCTAGAGTTGTTAATAGCAACTCGGCATATTTTTATGTGAAAACTCGAATTTGTTTTTAATTTGGTTTCAATGTGCTTTGCATGATAGTGAGATGTTTTCAAAAAATGGGCATTTCATATTTATTATAGATGATAGATGTTTTTTCTTATTTGGTTGTGGAGTTTTCAAGTAATTAAAAAAAAAGTAAAAATACCATGAATTGTTGCGTGTAAACTAAGAAAGTTTTTTTTAATGGTGTAGAGATATTGGTGAAATCTGTTAGGGACGCGTATGTTTGACGTTTAGCAAATTTTGTATGCGGAATTAGCAAATTATAGATTTGTTAATAGCAAATCGGTAATATTTTTATGTGAAAATTTAATTTTTTTTTAAATGGTTTCAATATGCTTTGCATGATAGTGAGATGTTTGCAGAGAATGGGCATTTCATATTTATTATAGATGATAGATGCTTATTCGTATTTGGTTGTGGAAGTTTTCAAGTTATTAAAAAAAATTAGTTAAAATGGCATGAATTGTTGTGTGCAAAATAAGAATGTATTTTTTTTTTCACAAGTTCTTACTCCATTGTATATTATAATCACGACAGTTATCGTCTGATTATGCAAGATACAGGTATTGTGTTATCCGTTAATGTATCTTTGTATGCGTATTGATATGGGTGGAATCTGGCAGAGAAGCGTATGTCTGACGTTTAGCAAATTTTTTATCTATAATTAGCAAATTATAGATGTGTTAATAGGATATCGGTAATATTTTATGTGAAAATATGATTTATTTTTTTTATGATAGGATGGTCTCTTTTTTTTTTGAAATGGTTTCAATGTGATGTGCATGATAGTGAGATGTTTGCAGAGAATGGACATTTCATATTTATGATAGACGATAGATGCTTTTCGTATTTGGTTGTTGAAGTTTTCAAGTTATTAAGAAAAAAATAGTTAAAATGGCACGAGTTGTTGTGTGCAAAATAAGAATGTATTTTTTTTCACAAGTTCTTACTCCATCTTATATTATCATCACGCCGGTTATCGTCTGATTATGCAAGATACAGGTATTATGTTCTCCATTAATGTGTCTTTGTAGGTGTAGAGATCTGGGCGGAATCTGTTAGGGACTCGTATGTACGACTTTTAGCAAATTTGTTATATGTAATTAGCAATTTATAAATGTGTTAATAGCAAATCGGTAATATTTTTATGTGAAAATACAATATATTTTTTGACGATAGGATGTTCATTTTTTTAAAAAAATGATTTCAATGTGCTTTACATGATACTGAGATGTTCGCAGCTAATGATCAATTCATATTTATTATAGACAATAGATGCTTTTCGTATTTGGTTGTGGAAGTTTTCAAGTTATTAAGAAAAAAATAGTTAAAATCGCATGATTGTATGTGTGCAAAATAAGAATGTATTTTTTTCACAAGTTCTTATTCTATCGTATATTATCATCACGCCAGTTATCGTCTGATTATGGAAGAATTAGCTAAAATAAAACAATATTAATAACTCTTATCAAAACCATAAAAAATATGTCGAAATCTGATTCACAAAAAAGGAGCAATGAAGTTTCTGAATTTTATGATAATAAGCCTCTGATATACACAGCAGGGCAATTAAGCAATAACCAATAACCATAAATGCAAATCAACTAGAAACCAATAAAGTATTTGCTATAAAAATATATAAATTTTTTGCTATAAACAATGTGTCTATTTGCTAAAATTAAATAATAATTCGATATAACACGAATCAAAGTTGCAAAATTTGCCAATCATATCTTTCTAGTTTGCTAAATACAGCGGAACAATTAGATAAAACAAAACAACATTAATAACTCTTATCAAAACCATAAAAAATGTGCCGAAATATGATTTACAAAGAAAGGAGCAATATAGTTTCCTTAAGTGATGATAATAAGCTTCCAATATATACAGCAAGTCGATTAAGCAATAACCAATAACCATGAATGCAAATCAGCTACAAACCAATAAAGTATTTGCTATAGACAACTTGTCAATTTGCTAAATTTGCTACTCATATTTTTCTAGTTTGCTAAATACAACGGAACAATTAGCTAAAATAAAACAACATTAATATCTCTTATCAAAACCATAAAAAATGTGCCGAAATCTGATTCACAAAGAAAGGAGCAATATAGTTTCTGTAAGTGATGATAATAAGCCTCCTATATATACAGTAGGTCGATTAAGCAATAACCAATAACCATGAATACAAATCAGCTACAAACTAATAAAGTATTTGCTATAAACAACTTCTCAATTTGTTAAATTTGCTACTCATATCTTTCTAGTTTGCTAAATACAGCGGAACAATTAGCTAAAATAAAACAGCATTAATATCTCTTATCAAAATCATAAAAAAATGTGCCGAAATCTGATACACAGCAGATCATTTTCTTTTGCTATAATCTCGTTCTGGCTGCTTCAATTTTGCTTCTGCATTGTCATATAGAAAAAAATACACAACATTACCAACATTATATTCAAAAACTAATTTTGTAAAAATATATAAATGAGAAATTTCTAATTGTTCATAATATCATTCAAATACCTTTTGCCCAATTATCTGACATTTCCCTTTTAGCACGATCACTTTCTCATTATTACCTAAAAATTCGATTGAAATGTTATAAACCAATAAAGTATTTGCTATAAACCAATAAAAGTATTTTCTATAAACAACTTGTCAATTTGCTAAAATTAAATAATAATTCGGTATAACACGAATCAAAGTTGTAAAATTTGCTAATCATATATTTCTAGTTTGCTAAATACAGCAGAACAATTAGTTAAAATAAAACAACAGTAATAACTATTATCAAAACCATAAAAAATATGTCGAAATCTGATTCACAAAGAAAGGAACAATGAAATTTCTGAATCTTATGATAATAAGCATCTGATATAGACAACAGGTCTATTAAGCAATAACCAATAACCATAAATACAAATCAGCTACAAACCAATAAAATATTTGCTATAATCCAATAATGCATTTTCTATAAATAACTTGTCAATTTGCTAAAATCAAATAATAATTCGGTATACACGAATCAAAGTTGCAAAGTTTGCTAATCATATCTTTCTAGTTTGCTAAATACAGCGGAACAATTAGCTAAAACAAAACAACATTAATAACTCTTATCAAAACCATAAAAAATGTGCGGAAATTTGATTCACAAAGAAAGGAGCAATGAAGTTTCTGTAAGTGATGATAATAAGCCTCCAATATATACAGCAGGTCGATCAAGCAATAACCAATAACCATAAATGCAAATCAGCTACAAATCAATAAAGTATTTGCTATAAACCAATAAAGTATTTGCTATAAACAACTTGTCAATTTGCTAAATACAGTGAAATAATTAGCTAAAATAAAACAACATTAATAACTCTTCTCAATACCATAAAACCACAACATATCAACTTAATCTGTTAAACATACATGACTAACTTGCTAATCAAAACTTAATAATTTGCTAAATATATCAATACAAATCAAACCACAATCAAATAAAACGATGAAACAATAAGCAATAACGACCAAATTTGCTATTCATATCCATTTAATTTGCTAAAACTCAAACCAAATCAGATCTAAACTAGCAGATTAGTCAACAAACAAAAACCTTAAATTTTGCTAATAATATACAACCAAATTGATAAATACATCGAACCAAATTTCATCAAAAAAATTTGAAAAAATGGCAGGATAAGTACCTATTTATACGGGCTTTGCGCCTTTCATCGTTATTCCGGTGAGCGGGCGGCGATCTAGCGGCGAAGGGCAGACGACGATTGGGTTCAGTTTGGCCATCAAGCGATCGGCGTACGGGCGGTGGCTGGGTAGAGTTCCCCCAATATTGAATCGACGACTGCGAGCTTGCGGCTATTGGGCAGCTGAAGACGACGGCGATGATGCTCCGATGATGCGCGACCGGCGACGGCGAGCGGCTGAAGACGGAGGCGAGAGGTTGAAGACGAGCGTTGGGCGAGAGGTTGAAGATGAGCGTTGGGTAATATTTTTGATTGGTGTTTCTAGGGTTTTTATCAATAACTATAGATTTGGGTTTCTCAATAATACCCTTATTATGTTTTAAATTTAGGTACAAAATTATCATTTTGCGATTTGACCCTTAAAATCTAAAATCAATCTTGTCCATTCAAATTGTAGAGATCTATGGATGTAAATGGTTCCTAGATCCTACACAGGGGTATGGTTCTCATTTTAACCCACCCATATATATATATATATATATATAATTATCGAGCGCAATGCGAAAACCCACGCATTAGCGTCGAATGAACGCACTGCGTGAGACACTAAATAATATATATATATATATATATATATCATTGCGCTCGATAATTTTTTTAAATAAATATATACTCTAAATTAGAATTAATAAATATATCATTGCGCTCGATAATTTTTGTAAATTGAATAATTTACATTTTTTAATTAATTTAATTTTTTTATTTGGCGTCTCGCACAACGCACTCGCCCGATGTTAATGCATGGGTTCGTGCACTACATTCAATAATTTTTTTTGAAATAAATTTATATCATAAAATGGAATTAGTGAACTCTAAAATTAAATTGAATTAATTTAATTTTTTTATCCGGTGTCTCGTGCAGTGCACTCGCTCGATGCTAATGAGTGGGTTCGTGCACTGCACTCGATAATTAATTTTTGTTGAAATAATATATACCATAAAATGAAATTAGTGAACCCTAAAATTAAATTGAATTAATTTAATTTTTTTCACCCGCTCAACACGTGAAGTCGTGGACTACGCTCGATAAATATATAATTGATATGAAATAAAATTTAAAAAAAAACTGGAAAATACGATAAAGAAAGCTTATCTAAATTTTCAAATACGATGAAAAGAACGTATATAAATACGAATTGCAACTAAAGACAATTCTAATATCTCATGTTAAGCAAAATCAATACTTAATAATTCTAGCATTTCTAAACATGCTCGAGAGCTCGAAAAACACATATAATTTCCTTTCATTTCCTTCCTTTTACAGAGATCAATCAGGCAGAGCAAAATATTTTATTAGATATCTCATTTTCCCTAACATGTTTCTAGAGCTTATTAGCTCAAACTTTTAGATAAGTATAGATTTACCCACCTCGATCACTGAGCAGAGGATGAGGTAATGAGCTGCTGATCCTCCTTCGGATTCCTACGAGGCCCACTTCCTCCTACAAAAGTCGAATTGTCGACTTAGCGGCCTCCTTCGAAGAAAATAACCTTCTAAAGCGGGAAATAACGCTATCTAACTCAAATGTTAAAATCTAAGACTTAATTATAGATTGCACGACTTTATGACTTTATAAATTTCAAGAAGGATTTATTTGAACAACACATTTCGGTTTAACAAGTTCGACCTGAAAAGTTTATTCAAAATAACTCGGAGATAGCTTGGGAATTTTCTTCAAAATAACTTGGAAATAACTCGAGATTAGTTTGGAAAAAACACTACTCGAAGGCTCGAAAAGAGGGTACGAAAAATAATCGAAGATCGACTTGAAACACACGGGGAAGGGGGGTGGCGCCGCGGCGCAACCTTGCGCTGGTGGGCACCCTCCCGCCGAGGCGCACCCTTGCGCCGGCGGGGGCTTGCTGGGCTGTGGGGGGTGTGGCGCGGCGGCTCACACTTTATCTCTCTTCCGCTCTTTTCTGGGCAATCTTCAACTGGGTTCCTTGGTGTTCGTCGATTCCTTCGACGAACACCAAGAACACGAAGAACACTCATAAAATTTTCCTTAAAAACATCATGCTTCGATAATTTTAATTAACGTGAAACGACATGCTTTAACTTAAAAAGAAATCGGCATTATAACGGCATAAACACGATAATCCTCCTTAAATATTTAGAATAACGATGAAATCTTTAAATATAGCTTGAACGGAATTTAAACAGAAATAACGAGACTAAACACACGAATTAATGATGAGGATTATAACGGCAGGAATAAAGCGAGAAATATAACGTAAATGTTATTAACTTGGAACTTTAATAAGAATCGGAATACAACTTAGACGAAAGGTAAATGAGCAATAATGAAGAACACGAAGAACATGAAGAAAGTAAAGTAAATGCGGAATTAAAAGACGGAAAAAGAAATGGAATCGAGACCGACGAACAAGAATGGATGGGGTTAGGTGCGTGGAAGGAAGGTGGCTAGCTCGGCGTCTCGTCGAGTCGCAACGACGGCAGGGCCGCTTGCTATGACTCAACGGCGTCCCTAGCACATTCCCTCACCGGATCCCTTCCACGCCACTCGGCTCGTCTTCTTTCGGAATACTCACGAAGAACGCTTTTTACTTCGACAGAACTTTCTCGGCTTTCAAAGCTTTCTCACTCTCTTGATTTGGAGGTGAATGGATGGTAAAAGAGCAAGTGAAAGTAAAAGGGGTGATCCTCTATTTATAGGAGGGAGTTTGGCTTCCTTGATAAGCCACTCCGGTGCGGAAACACTGCAAAAGTTACCTCGGGTTCGATTAAAAGCTGTTTTATTCGATGTCGAGGTTCAAATAACCTTAGACACGAAATCTAAAAATACCGGGAGGTTCATTGGCTCGAATACTAGTGAACCAACTTGACTCGGGATGAAAATGGGATCGTTAGAAGAAGAACGAACGAAGATTCCCTTTTTGGAATTACTTTTTACTATTCACTCAGACTGACAGATTTTGCTCCCGAGCGTTCGATTGACCTCAGAATGAAAATCCATGAACGCTAACGGAATCCTTGAGTCATTTTCCATATGGGGGCCTGGCAGAACTAGAATCGGATCAATGAGGAGGATTTCGTAAATTTCTCAAAACACGAACGCACGGAAAAGTTACTATTCATTCATCCTTTAAATACGTTTTCATCACCAGGGACTCAAATGAGTTCAGAATTAAAATCCGAAGACACCGGGACACTCCTTGAGTTAAAATCTTTCTAACGAGATGAAGTTTGACCAAGACAGAGTTAAGATCAAAATTTGCGAAAATACGATTTCACCAGAAATTGACTTCTAAAGTCTTGACTGACATTTGACCTTAATTAACATTAATTAAATTTCTTCCTTAACTATTTAATTACTCTTAATAATTCCCTTAATCCTTGTCTAAAAATTTAGGGTGTTACAATAAGTCTTTGTAAAAAATTTAAGGTTTATCCACTCCAAAATCTAATAAAAATATTATGACAACTTATCTAAATAAATTAAATATATTCCAGTGACGACGACGAAGCTCCGCTTATATAACTGTGAGATTTAATTGTTTGTTCATAATTGATTGATACATGTATCTGTTATTCTTGGATTTCGGGTCGTTAATTATTCTAAGTCTATCGAATAGTTGCAAATATTTGGTAGGTTGTGATTAATTACTAGCCAATTAAATCGGCCATACGTAATTGTGGTTTAGGTTTAATAAGTGGTAAAACGATTGCTCAAATAACTAGGGAAATAGCAGAGATAATTTTACAGTCCTGCGTCAGATTCTGTAATTTAAGAATCGGGTCTTTCTTGTGATCATTGCTATCGGCTCATTAAACTCATAGAGCGTCTCTTACAGTTGTCAGTCGATTAGGGGAATAATTAATGAAGCGTCTTCTTAATTATCAAAACAGTATGGAGAGATAAGGTCATGTCAGAAGCATCTTTGGTGACTATAACTGATTTGCATGGTTTGATTAATTAATTCTTGCATCTGTGATCGGTGTTATAAGTGGAGTGGAGTTCGTTGGAGCCGGAATACCCTTTTGTCATTGGTTTAAATCAGTTCGTTTGCATAAATATTTTCTTTAGTTGGTTATTTAATTCTTCAATTTATTTTGTTATATAATTCGCATAAAACCCCTTTCTGGAAGTTTGGGCACGCAGACTGAAAATCAAGAGTAATTCTCGCCGGTCCTTTAGGAGACGATCTTGCTCGCCACTGTACTCTGCAGTGTGGGCTTGCCGATGAAAGTCGGAACATTTATTTTTGGTGAAAAATGACGGACCAATCAAAAAGGGGGGAAATTGTTATGAAAAACTATCAAGGAACCCCTAGATTAGGTTTTGATGAGATGTCAAAATTAGTTATGAAAAACTGACTAAAATTCAAGTTGTAGATCGGAGCTGACCAATCCAGGGCATCAAAAAGGAACTCAAGTAGAGTCAAAGTCAACCAATCTGAAGAATGGTCTACAAACCGAAGGATACGTCATCCAGTCAAAATTCAACTCAACTGAGGAGTCAAACCAGTCGAAACAAACTGACAACCAAGTCAGCTGGGCTGAGGGAGAAAAGAGTTGACTAAAGACTGAAGAAAATGATAAAACATCAGTTTAAGCTAGAAACTGGAAGTATCCAACTGATGGCCAAACTGGAGCAATAGCCAAACTCAGCTAACAAGCTCAGAACTGCCAAACTCAGCTGACAAGCTCAGAACTGCCAAACTGGAGCAATAGCCAAACTCAGCTGACAAGCTCAGAACTGCCAACTGGAGCAATAGCCAAACTCAGCTTACAAGCTCAGAACTGCCAAACTGGAGCAATAGCCAAACTCAGCTGACAAGCTCAGAACTGCCAATTGGAGCAATAGCCAAACTCAGCTGACAAGCTCAAAACTGCTAACTGGAGCAATAGCCAAACTCAGCTGACAAGCTCGGAACTGCCAACTAGAGCAATAACCAAACTGAGCTGACAAGTCCAGAACTGCCAACTGGAACTCAAAACTGCCAAGAAAGCTGAAGCCAGAGATCCTTAGAGTTTATTGCTCAAACCGGCGAATGTTGGAATAAATGCTCCTACAAAGATCCTGGAATTAAATATCTAATGAAGATCGGTTGGCAGAGTAACGGCTACTTCAACCAAAAGCTCCAAGCGATCATTAAAGACCATCTTCCATTGATGAGCCAACAGAGCCACCGATCAATGGACAATGGAACTCAACGGTCATAAAATCACTCCTCTATAAAAGACGAGTGAATCAGACTTTAAAATACTCTTCGCCAACTCTCAACTCTCTGCTGAAAAAGAACTCTTAGCCTTCACAACTTTCGCATATACAAGCAAGAGCTTTTCTTCCTCTCTCCCACTCAAGCTCATGTTCAGCATTTGATAGAAACTGCGAGAGTCCAACTGAGAAGAAGAATTCACAGAATCAAGATATTCAGCCAGCTGTTGACGATCCAGCCAGGGCAGCCTTCTTAGTTCCAGCTATACAACGATCACCTACTCAGCTCAATTGAAGGAGCACATCAGTTGATATCCTTTGTTCAAGACTAACCTCTTGAAGATCGAAAGAGATCTAAAACCTTGTAAAGACGACAATAGCACCTACCTTCCTAGCGAGCAGTGAGGGACTTCAAGTGTAAGCCGTCGACCCGCTGAGGTAGCGAGCAGTTACCAGGTTCAGCCAACTGTCCTTCATTGTGTAATTTGTAAAGAAACTCAAGTTATATAGTGAAGTTGCCCTTCTGCGGAAGGAAGAGAGGACGTAGAAGTTTGAGACTTCGAACCTCTATAAATCTCTTGTGTGTTGTACTGATTTGTTTATTGCATATTTTTGAACTGTACACAATCTCACACAAACTGCACCCAAACTGTCTTAACTGATCAATAAGGTTGTGCATAGGTAAGTCTTTATAAAACGAGTCAAAAGGGCCCCTATTATTCTGCATCTAAAGTAAAAGTTTTTGAAATTCTTAATCAGTTTATTCACCCCCTTTAAACTAATATCGACTCGTCCGGGACCAATAATTTCTAAATCAGAAAAATAACCCCAATGCATTAAAATAACACTAATATTATAATAATGCCACCGAAAATTTAAAAGAGTGATTCCAAAGCTGCACTTTCTAAACTGATAAGATAAACAGATTTGATTAATTCTTTATTCTCACATGAAGCTAAGTTCTGATATTATCTCCAGTCTATATATATTATAAAGCCAAAGGGAAGATTAGATACGGGCACAGCGCACTTGGGACGCGTTATAAGTATAACCGCGTGGACGTGGAAAATTTATTCTTTAAGCCGGATAAATCGAAATGGCATGCATACATATACGATTTATTTGGTTGTTATTATTGAAATAAGCATACCATTAAATATAACTGTTTCTCCCCTCTTTGGTTTTGTAATACGTATTTGATCTTTTTAAGTGACGACGCGCTGTATACGCAGCGAGTGGAATCTTCGTCGTAACTTCGTGTTTTTTCATTTTCCTTTAAAAATAAAATAAACTAAATCATTTATTTTATACATCACTCGCCTATATAAACAGGTCATCGATCGAGTTCTTCTAACGCAAAAAAGCAAGTTATATTAGTTGAGGTATAGAAAGAAGTTGAGTGCATGCATCCAGTAATTATTTGCAACACTACTTAGCTTGAAATAAGGAAATATAAAAATTTATTTTGGCCACTACTTTATAAATATATTTTTAGCTAAAAAGTGTAAAATATCCTTTAAAATTTTGTTTGAAAAAAAGAGGGAGGTAATGAGAGTTCATCTTCGCACGAACTGGCGGCATGGGGTGCCGCTGTAGATCGGAAACGGGAAAGATGGCAGTTGCAGAGGGAGGGGGATGACTGCATGATTCAGACGGAAAGGAGCGAGGAGTTCGTGCAGGGACACGAATCGGAAACAGGAGAGGAGGTCGTGCACACAAGGCCGATCGACGGGAGGCTTCGCTGCTGACGGGCGGTGGCGTGTTCATGTGAGGAGACTGAGAGGTGAGAGGAGAGGCAGGTGGAAAAGTGAGCAGATCAAACTAGAGTTAGTTCAAATGGCGACGGGGAGAGAGGGGAGTTCTGACGGCGATGGGGAGAACAGAGGATGGGAAGACGAGATGATGGAGAAATTATGGGTTTCACATTTTATTATTTTTTTTATCATGAAGGGGAGGCTTGGGTAGAAGACGACGGACGGAGGGTAGTATGGTCATTTGCATAAAAAGTGACTAATACATATATATTTTAATTTAGTGGCTAAAATAAGTTTTTTACCATTTTGATCCACTAGTTTTCACTATTGACACATAAAAAGATGGAAATGTTGCAAGAAAAGGAAATTAATTGAGAATAGAGTGTTTGCAAATTAGCTGTTTTATCAGTTTGCTTGATGTGGTATTGTTGAATTCAGGGACGACGATGGCGATGTCGGATTCAGCGGAGAATGAAGGTTTTGATGTTGAAGCACAGAAATCACTACTTGTGGATAATCAAGAGCACGCAGCTGCAGCAGAAGGAGAGAGAGGCAGTAGTAGTAGTGTTCATGCAAAAAACGAATGGAAAAGGTATATCTTAGTTATTCGTTCCACTCTAGTCTTCATGTCCCGAGCTCATCACTATGCCGCCGACTTTACCTCTTCATCCGATTATGCTTCTATCTGCATCTCTGACGACGACGACAAGGTAATTAGTTCATCGATCTCACACACACACATATATTAACAATCAAATATTCTCATACCATTTCATATTGTTAGTGTTACAACACATATATTAATATAGGATTCAGGAACTTTTGATGATTCATTCGATCACGGGGGCATATTGAGTGCTCATCCATCACCATCCGCCAACAACGAGCTCCAACAAATTCAGAGAGAGAACGTTGCGGAGATTGTAAAGAAGAAGAATTTGCAACTACTTGGTGAGTTTGGAGGGGTTAGGGGAGTGGCAGAAGCACTAAACACTGATCCCGAAAACGGAAGGATATCTACCCCATTCCCTCCACCATTACCAACCTCCCCATGCAAATGCATCCCCAACCAACTATCCCAGTTTCTCCTCAATACTTTGTTCACTACGTTTCTGGAATCTTGCAACAATTTGACCGTCTTGCTACTCTTCTTCGCCGCGGTGCTGTCGCTAGGGTTTGGGATCAAGGAGGACGGCCTGCACACCATGGGGTGGTTTAACGGCGGAGTTTTACTCGCCACCGTGGCCATGATCGTGGTGTGCACGACCGCACGCAAGTGTTTCGAGAAGTGGTCCAGCAACATTAAGTCCCAATTAGGGAGGAAGTTAGATGTGCAAATACTTAGAGGAGGCAACACTGGTAGTGTGGGTGAAGTGGATATTGAGGTTGGTGATATAGCAATCCTGGGGAAGGGGGATCAGCTTCCTGCTGATGGCCTCTTCCTTGGAAGCGGTGATGAATCGTTGCAACTGGATGACGCCTCCATCATTAATGAGGCCAACCCCTTTCTGTTTTACGGGTCCAAAGTCGTTAATGGTGATGGTAGGATGCTGGTCACGTCTACGGGCACGGACACGGTCTGGGGTGAGATGATGAGCCAGGCAGTGGCAGTGGCAGCCAACAAGGATTGCAATGTTGAGTGCTACCTAAATAAATTATTTGACTGCCTCCATATTTTGGGTCTTCTTATATCCATCCTAATACTCGTCGTGTTCTTCCTCCGCTATACAGCAGGAAAGTTGGACGACGAGAGGAGATATAGACCAGATTCCAAGGGAGAACCTACGCAGTTGAAAACATTTGTTGAAGCCCTGAAAGCAATCATCACAGGATCCAAAGGAACAGCAAGAGTCCTTACAACTTTGAGTGTCTCGCTGCTGGGGATAATGGAAGGCATTCCCTTGGTCATCTCAGTCTCAATCTGGGTCTGGAACCACAGAACACTAGCAGCAAATATGGCCTTGGAGCTGAGGGATTCTTTTGCCTGCGTCAACATACCGCGTATTACAACCATTTGCACAGACATATCTGGAGGCATGACGGCGCATCATCTTGAAATCGACAAGCTGTTTGTTGGTGATGGATTGGTAAGCCCAAGCTCCACGCTGCCATCACACCTTGTTGAAGCCTTACATGGTGTTATTGCTGCACCAATATGTCAGCCTGCAGTGCCGCCATCTCAATCTGGAGCAGCAGATCATTTAGATATTGATCCCAAACTACTAGAATGCCTCTTGTCGTGGGCTGAGTCAGATTTGGGGATGAATAGGAGTTTGATTGTGCAGTCCAAAATTAATAGCCCCTTGAACACACATGAACATTTCCAAGTATTAAAGGACAAAAATGGAAATAGAGGATACTTGCATTGTAAAGGACCGCCAGACCTCATCCTGTCCGTATGTTCCCATCACTACGGCATTGATGGGCAGATACGAGAAATGGATGGAGAGAGAAAGAGAAAGCTTCAGATGGATATTCAAGACCATATGCTACGTGATGCTGGTGATGAAGCGGATCATCATGTGATCGCTTACGCTTGTCAACACCTCCCTGATCTCAGTGAGATATCTAATATCAATCATGAACCGCAGTTAGCCTTTCTGGCAACGATTAGCATGAGAAAAACAAATATGGAAGCCACAAAAGTTGCAGTAGAAATGCTCAAGAAAGAAGGAATTAGGACCATTCTTGCTTCAGGAGAGCAGGATTCTGTGCTTAGAGCCATCGGAGAGAAATGTGGATTACTCACTACTAACTCAGATGATGATGATGATGATGATGATCAGGTGGTGGTTACAGGTGAAACTTTTAGGGAACTGACAGATGACGACAGATTGAACATGATAGACAAGATTTGCATAATAGCAAACTGCACCCCTGACGACAAATTTCTTCTCATCAAGTGTTTGAAGGAAAGAGGCCGAGTGGTAGCGTTGGTGGCGCAGCGAACAGTTGATGCTCCTGCTCTCAAACTAGCCGATATAGGGGTCACATATGGAAGCTCGACCTCTGAAATTGTGGAAGACTGCTCTGAGATCACGTTAAGGGATGATAAATCTTGTTTCTTAGGGCTGCTGGTGAATGTGATAAAGAGTGGGAGAAGTTTCTTGGAAAATATCAGAAAATTCATCCAACTGCAGCTCATATTCAGTATTTCAAGCTTACTCATCAACTTGACTGACACTGTGGCTTTGGGGGATGCCCCAATAACAGTAGTCCAGCTGTTCTGGCTGAGTCTCGTAGTAGCGCTTGTTGGGGGGCTTGCCCTGCTCACGGAGCCGCCCGTTACAGTACTGCCATCGGAGAAAGTACTGAACATAACAAGGGATATGTGGAGGAACATAGGCGTTCAAGTGTGTTACCAAACTGGTGTGTTTGTGGCTCTTCAGCACAAGGGACAGGATTACTTCCTAGGAGGATTTTGTGTTAAGGTAATGATATACAACGGATTTTTCCTCTGCCAGATGTTCAACTTATTCATTGCTAGACAGCCTCGAAAGAAGAACATCTTCAGCGGTGTATTTCACTTCTGGTTTCGGGTGGCTTTCATCCTCTTCCCAATATGTCAGGCAGCGTTCGCGGTGGCGGAGAAATTTCTCGGCAGCTGTCCCTGCAGCTACAGGCAGAAGGATTTTTGGTTATGGCTTGTGTGCTTACTCATCGCCTTCGTTTCCTGGCCGCTGGACCTGGTAGCCAAGATGCTGCTGTAATTGTAAATGTAATTATCATTATTATTATTATTATTATTATTATTATTATTATTATTTCCTTCTCTTTTTTTTTTTTTTTTCTTCTCGTGGTAACTAAGGATAGTACGGAATAATTCCGTTTTTTCCCTTACCGGCCCCAAAAAGAACTAAATTTCCACTCTACTTGATTAGAGCATGCACGCAATTATCCTTTTTTTATTGCTGCATCCATTCCTCTATCTCTATGTGTTATTTCTATTCCCTGATTTAGCTTAATTATCTTACAGACGTAGTGTACACTAAGAGAGTAACTGTCAGTGCGATGTGGACGGGGAAACTCTAACAACAACAGCACGTGTATATTAAGTGCCGTCGCGTCACCGGCCGGAGTTCACACACACACACACACACACATGATATATATCTACACCAAATTCAAACAAAAAATGCAGACTGATTGGAGTAAGTTAAGAGTAATTAAACATTTACCAATTAATAATATGGGAAACTAGGTAGCATGAATTAAATTAAACATGATAATTGCGATCGAGCTTAGATCTGACCTCACATGATAATTTCCATGGATTCCTGAGGAGCTTTGCGACTGCGAGTGATATTAAGATTCATCACGACATTGCCGATTACTTCAAGTCAACTTGTTTAAGTCGTTCTACACTTCTACGTACTGTTCCATTTTTTTATATCCACTTGTTTTTGCATACGTCGCTCTCCGGCTCTCGTCTCAATTTGAGTGTTTTTTTTTATTATTATTTTTATCTAAGCTTAATTCATACTATTTCTTTTTATATTTATAGTATGTGTATGTAAAATACTATTTATCACAAGTTTATAAAACTAAAATATGATGTGAAAATTTATTGAAGGCATTAATTAATTAATTAATTATCTGATATGGCAAGCCGTTGAAGGAAATGGCACAAGATTTCATATTTCACACTTTGTATTTCATTTCGTATTGCATTTTCAAATAACAAGTTTTTTTTTTCAATTTTTTTTTGTGTTTTAGTTTAATTTTACAATTATTTATTAAGTTTCATTCCAATCAATTAAGTTTTATAATTATTTTTCAGCATTTAATTTTTAATTAATAATTTATTATTATGATTAATTATTTTATAATTAAAATTTATAATTTATAATTTATTTTTTTATTGATAAATATTGACTATGATAATTTATGCTTTTAATAAAAAAAATTAGTTTTATAATACATATTAATAAAATTATAAATTTAACAGTAAAATACGAATAACTGTCATATAAAATTTGAATGGAATAAATTTATAACCCCCTCAATCTTTGTGGTCTCGTCTTACTTTTCATTATACTGTAGATGGGGTAGGAATGGTTGAATACAAGTTAAAGGGATGGGAAGATACAGTATACCTTGTATTTTTTTTATCATATCTTACACCTCTTAATTTACGGTATAATAAAAATTATATCGTTATCGTACTTTATCTTTAGTACACCTTAATTAAGTTCATCATATCTTTGTTTGGTATACCTTAAATTCAGTATGACACATAATGCATACTCTTATCATGCATATTTTTTTTTTGTTCTTCAATTATCATTTAGGTAATTAAGTTAATTAGTTATACATTTTATGATGAACTTACTAAATATTATATTATTACTTTGTATTATTCTAATACAGTATCTGATAATTTAAATATATCTCATTTTCTTTTAATTTTATCGTTCATCTTAAGTTTTAATTTTAAATATTGAAGAATAATAAAATATTATTATTTATTATATTTACTTTCATTTTTTTAGGTATCATTTAGGTAATAAATTCGATTAAATATCATATTTTTGCTTAACTTTTATATCTAAGGTATAAAGGATTATAAAATATTATTATTTATTACATGTACTTTTAATAGCAATTTACTAAGTTATATAATTAAATTGGAATAATTTTATATCTCATAATTAAAGTATATCTCATTTTATTTTAATTTTTCTTGATTATTCATCTTACCTTTTATTTAATTGTTTGAAAAGGAATATAAGATTATGATTTATTATCAAATTGTCAATTTTTAGTTATAATTTAGGCATTAAATTTGATTTTAATCAAAATTTTGCTAAATTTTAATGATAAACTTACTGAATATTAAATCATTACATTGTATTATGGATGTGCAAAAAAATTAAAATATATATATATATATATATATATATATATATATTAAAATTTTGTATATACTGGTATGATATTACACCTTGAAATTTTGGTAAGGTATCATACTCTACTGAAAAATCGGCATGCCATAAATTTCGATAGATTTTTCAATATGGTATGAGCGATATTCGGTACGATGGTATTTTTCCCCAACCTTAGTAAAGATCGGCGAATTTTAAAATTTGCCGTAAATTGTATTAACATTATTGTGTAAAAAAAAAAATGTTTTGTTCTATTAGAACTATGCCAGTTTTTGTTCTCACCAGCGTCTACCGAAATTTTGAGATGATGAATAATAAAATTTGCATACTCCGAGTCTTCGACACAAAATGTAATTGAAAATTTTAGGTGAAAACACATATAAGGGTTAAAAATATATCTACCTAATTTTTAATTTAAAATTTAGGTAGTTGGACAAACTTTATAACATGGAAATATTTTGGGCAATTTGTACTTATATTACACTACAAATAATATCCAACCTTCCAACCACCCAACCACTTTAATATTTAATTAATTTCTCTTTCTTCCATATCATCAATATTCACCAAACCACATCTATTTTACATGTTTTATTCATGACCACCCAACCACACCATTATATATAATTATTTTATTTTATTTATAATTCTAAAATATTATTTGTAATAAAAATAATATAAAAAACTATAATTATAACAAGAAAATAAAAATATTACAAACTAAATTAATAATGTAAGTGTTAAGAAAATTGTTGGGAAAATCCCAAATGATGATTTTGATGAAATGTCAAAACATGTGTGATGATTTAATGAAAAATTGCAGGTTATGAAAAGCTGGAAATCAGGGATAATGACCATGTAAGACTTCAAGCTGAGATGAGAGACAGCTATTCAGAAGCATGGTCAACCAGCTTACAAGGTTGCCTTGATCAGGCCAGTCAAAGTCAACTCTTCAAAGCTTAAGAAAAGTTGTAAAAGGGGAAGAGAACTTTAGAGACTGGTAGACATCCACAGATGAGTAATCATCAGTCTTAGCAGAAAGCCAAGATAGACTGATGAACAGAGTCAGCTTGAAAGCTGAAACTGATCTGATCAAAGATCAGTCAGAGATGACCCTAAACTGATCAAAGATCAGTTAGCGGGTAAAATAGCTCTAAAAGCATTGAGCCACTACTGAACTGACCATAGATTAGTTCAAAGAGAAAAGGTAAAAGCTCAATCAGGTAGTCAACTGATAAGTCCAGAACTGAAAGCTTTTCAAGCTTAGCTGCTGAGTCAGCTGAACTGGATTATATTAGGATAGAAGCTCAAGGCAGCTGAGAATCTGCCAACTAGATAATCTCAGAGCTGAAAGCCGAGATAGCTGAGAGTCCATCAGCTGAATGTGTAACGCCCCAGTCCCGGAAGAATAGTGACAAGGGACCAACGCGCTACTGGGGAAAAGGGAAAAGGGGTTGTGGCATAAAAATAATCATAGAAATAGGGTTAGTGCCCCCAAACACTTGGGCAGGATAACCTCTATAACTGGAATTTAACCACGCTATAAGGCGTCTTAGATGGAACTCGAATCAATGATCAATAATCAAAGGGAACTTATCCCGCCAATTAATTGTAAGGACAGATCTCAATAATAAACAAAAATCATATTATGATTCAAACAACTGAAAATAAATTATATCAGAGTAAACGGAACAAGCGTAGAGCATCTTTATTAAACTTAAGCAAAATATTTCCAAGTACTTCTTTGTTTAGAGTATCTAAGATCTCTAAACAACACAAAAAGAGCAAGCATATATCAACAAAAACACAGCCCTTGTCCCAGCTCTATCATCTTTCAGCTTGCCTCTCAACCTGAAAATATTTAGAAAAGATTTGGGCTGAGTACTAGTGTACCCAGTGGGCAAATTTGATAAACAGTTCATAATCATTTTATAAATATGAATATTGCATCCACACAAGTATAACAATGGAAAGGTTTCAAAACTAAAATGTATTCCATGTATACAAAGCTTCTTTTAACCTTACACACTCTGTCTCAGCTGTCCCTTCCTACAGTGTCTTAACTTATATACACGTCCTCCAGCCCAGCTGTCTAATAAAGGATAGTGTATACGGTCCCAAAGCTTTAAGGATCCGAACTCGAGTCTAGTTAAGTACTCAATATTTTCGTAGGATACTGGCGAACGCGAACAGTGGGATAAAACATTTTGATACAAATATTCATGCTTCGCAGTTGATAAACAGTTGAGCTTATTAGCTGAACATAGTTTGAGAAAAATATAACCTACCTGAATAATAGATAAACTTTCAAACTCTTGGTTGATCCTGCTCAGGTTCTATTATATCTTCTGGGCCTACAACAACCATCATTGGTTTAGTTTGTCTGAAGAGCCTCAATCAAAACTCAATTCCTAAGTTTAGTTTTTTAAATTTGATATTAAACTTCATTATTAATTAATTCTATATTTCCTATAAATTTGATATCATTTCTAAATTAGAGGATAGAGAACAGAATACATGTAGCATGCTTATACAATTATTGAGAAGTGTTAAACCATCAAATGGTAATTAGCTTAACACTATGATGTATTGTTAAATCAATTACTCTTGATTACATAATAGATAACTATTTTCTGCAACAAATAAAATTTATAGAACACAAATGATCAATTTGTTATTAAAGCTAATTAATCACGTAAAAGCCAACATGGTAAGTAGATTGTGGTTTGTGGCCTTCCATACGTGTGTAGATACTCTCCAAGTATAGTGGGGTTAATTCAGCACTGAATCTACACCACAAGGCAGTAAAATGAATTAATCTTGACCTTCCAAACAAGTCCGGCGCAAGATCTTTCCAATAAAGAAACTGCCATAAATAGAGTGTCCCTGGTTTTGTCTGGGACATACTCTGAAACAGTTCACCAACTGTTCTTCTTTTCTTGCACAGCGGAAAATAAATCTTCGTGGGACATACCCGGACACACATTGTCGAACATATCTCGCCAATACAACAACACAAATACTTAGTGCATGACGGTGGCACTAACATCAACTAAAAGAAAAATAGACCCTAGGGCATTATTTTCCTACAATGATGACTATGCAAGACCAATCAATTCAACAAACCAATTTAATTCATATATGGTGGAAGATCACAAAGGTATTAAAAAACCTCTCTCTTGAGTAAGTTTGTAAAGTCGATTAATAAATTACATATTCACCTTTCGATCATTCTAAGTAATTTAATAGCTCCTAAAAGCACACAAGATCATAATTTTCTACGAACATTTATTCACTTGGTCAGTTCTTCTAAACATTCATAAAATATAACATATTGTTTAATCTAGCATGCAAAACTAGTGGCCAATCAATTATACATGAGCAATTAAAATCAAAATTTATAAACCAATATATGAAAGGAAGAATTGAAAGATTGATCAAACATAAAATCCATCGTAGTTTTATATCCTTAGAATCCAAGAAAAATTACCTAGATATAATTAAAGATAAAGAAAAATAAATAAAACATGGTAAATAAAATATTATTCAACACAATAAAGAACTCGGGATCTTCAATCTTGTTGTAACCTCCAAAGTCTCTGTTGTGCCTCCATAATTTTGTTTACATTGGTACATCATGAGACATGTGATTTAATAGGAGGGACCGAAGATCTCTAATGGGACATGAGACCATCCCGCCAATTTCACTTTGCCTTTTCATTTTCTATTTTGTTTTGTGTGTGTCCTAAACTGAAATCTTCAGGGCTCATGCATCGCGTTTGTTAATGAACTTTTTCGAAACAAATATTTCTCTTCGCGTTCAATAGAATTAGCAGGCACATTCTTTGTGATGTGAAATTTACATTAAAGATTTATAGTATTTGGAAAAACACTTCTAATAGAATTCATCAATGTTAAGTCCCTATATGTTACAATTAGCACATGTAATATATTTGATGGCATTATACTCTTCATCTTGTCCATTGTCCATGTGTAATTTTCCTCACACTCAGATTCCATGTAACCAAATGCTATGGAAAATGTGAGATTTGTAGATGTTACACCAACTATCTTTAGTAATGGGAGACTATATCTGTTAGTTTTGTAAGTACGGTCCCTAAGTAGCACCGATGAAAAGGCATGCAAAATCTCTACTAA
Source organism: Perilla frutescens (assembly GCA_026008535.1). Taxonomy (NCBI): domain Eukaryota; kingdom Viridiplantae; phylum Streptophyta; class Magnoliopsida; order Lamiales; family Lamiaceae; genus Perilla; species Perilla frutescens. The sequence continues at coordinate 26,562,166 of BRKX01000006.1, read as the reverse complement.
CGAAGGATGTGCCCAAAATAAGTCTCTAAAATAATAAGTCAAATCATTGGTCATGTGTCATACCACGTAATTACACTCATTTTACTTTTTCATTAGTTGTTGCATTTATAATCTACCAGCATTTTCAACCATCATGTATCTGTGACGGACATTATATATATAGTCTTCATTATGGTAATATTTTTCTTATTCTTTTATTTTATGGTCATAAGAATATTTCGTGGCCTGATCATATATTATTTGTCATATCAGATAACATGGTCTCTTCTTTCTTATTTAATCTTCAAAGAAATGAATGACCCTCAAATAGCTCTGTAGGTGGATGGTTGTGAATTTCACATATAACTTTCACAAGACAATCATAATCTTTTTCCAATTTCACTCCCTGCAACATAAATTGGCAACTTTTTTTTGTTCCTATTTGTTTTAGAGACATTATGTCAGTACTAATGATATTCTTAGGAAGTTTATAAGTTCCACCACGCTCACAACCAAGTCATAATCTAGCTTTCCTTCCACCAATTTGAGATTGAGAAGATATGATAATGATAATGTAACCCAATTTTTTTCCAGTTTCTCCATGTACTGTTAAAAATCGGCAACATAATTCTCATTTATTATGTGATATACGTACTTATAAGTTTAATTAATATATATATATATATATAATATAATTATAACTTACATTATTGGTATAAAATGCATTAAGTGAATCCAATGACTTTGCTTGATCCTGAACATTCAAAATTTGTCATTAACTAGTAATACACCCATGCGATGCACGGGGTGAAATATATATGAATAATCTAAAATAAATAGTTTGTATGAATAAAATTATAAAATTATAGCATAGTTTTGATATTTTCAGAATTGATTGCTTAATTTTAGCATTGTATATTATTTAATTATACAATTGAAAGTTAATCACTCAATTGTAGTAGTTTTGAGTATAGAAATTTGAGAACAAACTTAAACAAACCTCAATCAATTGAAGTATTGTTGAGAATCGAAATTTGAGAACAAACTTAAACAAACCTTTCATAAATTAATAAACTGTTCAAAATCTCAAGTATCAATGTTATAGTGAGTGTGAATATGGAAAATTATAATTCCATAAATAGCAAGATCAATGCTTCGAAGAATATTTAGTGATGTTCTGGATATTAAAATAACTAATTACAAGATAATTAATTTTTATTTTTTGGTATACCCTGCAAGTACACATTTATTTTATCAAAGAAAAAAATAAAATGCAACTAAACAACATTTATTACGTAAACACAATATAAAAATATGAAGTCAAATTGATCATAAAACTTAATATTAATATTTATTATTAATAAATATATATAAATTATTATATATATCAAGATATTTATCTTAATACATATAAACGGAGCGACACAAATTTAGATATTAAGACACACACACACACACACACACACATATATATATATATTATGTATATATATACATACTATTAAAGTAATTACATTTCACTAAATATTTGGTTAATAAAAAATATAAGTAATTGTGTGTATATATATATATATATCAATACAGTTTACGTAATAATAATCTTAATATTTATTAATGGTTAATGAACGAAAAATCATTTTTAATCATTTTTTAAAGAAAAAACTCATTACACATTTTTTGTTCAATAATGATATATATATATATATATATATATATATTTTTCATCCAGCTAAACAAATATGAATAAAATTTACAAAATATAACCCCACAAATATACGACAATATATGTGTAAATTTAATTTAAAGTTGTTGCAAAGTTACAAAATATTGTCTGATAAAAATAAATAAAAATTTACAGGTTCTGAAAAACTTCTTTGTAAACAATGTTAGTTGTACATGAACTATTGTTGTTGTCTTTATCACAGATTAATATCTTCAAACCATTTCGACTTCGTACTCTGGAAACTGCAACATAGAACTTCGCTTACGGTGGACAATGGAACTGTTGGTTTGCATGTGGACAATTTGGCAATTGAAAAGGTTACAGTTGATGGAGAGCCAACAGTGTTTGAAGTCTTCCCTCACTATCAATCGGCATCTTGACCCCAATGATAGGTGGTTCGGTGTTTCCTCAGCTACTTCAATTGTTGATGCATCCGGGTCCGTCTACTTGTCATCTCTCGAGATTGAATTACTTCCAAATTTTTTTATGTGGAGGATAATTATCATTAAGCAATATCAGAAGCTTTGAGAAACTAATATGAGTGTTGTTTACTCAGAGGGAGACCGAGAACACAAACAATTTAAAAAGAGAAAACACATGAATGACCTCAAGTGAGAGTTGGCATCCTCTACTTAAACACAACACAATGAGTATATTAAAAGTAGTAACTTAAAAAATGATCATAAATATAAAAACCAAATGTAAAATTAATGACATACAAATTATAAATCACCCACAAAATATTACTAAATAGGAACTGTGATAATTATTCAGAAGATTAAAGTTTGAAAATAACTGGAATTATTTGGTGCGATACAATAAAATATAAAACAATTGTCTAGATATTATTAATGAGCATAAAAATAAAAGTTATGATGAGCATAAACAAAACGCCTTGAAGAGCCATGAAAGCGCAGAAGCTTCATCTTCCTCTAACTCTGCCACCTAATTATGGGGAAAAAATGAAATAATATAATGTGAAATTAAATTCATAACATATATATAATATAATGATATATAATACATGTACCTCTTTGTCATGAATAGAGAACCCAGAGAAGCCATGAGTAATCAACCTAAAATGTTTCGTATCAAATGTATCAATAATAGGTTATTCGAACAACTTTTAAAAAATGTGTTAATTACATATTATTTAAAAAAATTGAATTACCTGGTTTTGAATTCTACAATCTCCACCATATTTTCATCAAACAACAATTTAGTTGCGCAACGTATATTAAAGATGCAAATAGTGCCTGTGGAAAAATTAAAATATTATAAATATATCATGCTAAATAAACAACTTTGTAATTAAATCTTAGGGCCCATTTGGTATCCATATACTAGTATATCAGATATCAAATATAGATATGGGTATCAAATATCAGGTATGGGTATCAGATTGATATCTGATATCTGTGTTTGGAACGAACTTTTCTGATATCAAATACTTGTCCAATTCTTGTCTCCCTCACTACAACCATTCATGATCCACACATCTGCACTAGCCAACTGACTGCACAACACGTACACCGATCCCTCAAACACTCCCAACATCGAATAATAACCACTCTTCACATAACTCGGCATTTGCAATATCTCATACTCCTCCTCCAAATCAAAAGAAACAATATCCCAACCTGCTTCTAGCTCTTCCTCCTCTTGCTATTGAAACATGCCACAGCTCTATAGTCATCACTCAATCTATCATAACCTAAACCATAAGCAAAATAGCCACGAAGATTTATTTTCACATCGAAATTAGGCAGCCTTTTGCAAATTCTTGTAGTGGGGTTCCACAAAATCAAATCTTTTCTATCTGTGGACAGGCAAATTAAACCATCACAAGAACCCACCACCCGAATTAAATTTATTTCTGATTGCGCTGAATTTATTTCCGATTGCGCTGAATAACCCAACACCCAAAAGAAGAAGCCCGCCAAGATTGTGCCTTTAACCACAGTGTCCTTCTCCGCCGCTATCCTCTGCCGCATTGCCGTCCTTATTCTCATCATTCTCACTCCTTGGGTTGAAATTCAAGAATCTCCTAAGGCTTTGCGGAGGAGCTATATTGGGAGTCTTGGAAAGCGTTTGCTGCTGCAATTTCTTGGTCTCCCTCAGTGAAGAACATGACTTCAGAAAATGGAAGCGTTTAGGCTTGAACCCCAACAAAGCGATGCAAAGACTCGGTCTTTGTCGGGGAGTCACGGCGGAGGTGGAGGAGGAGAGTTTGAGGCACGGCGGTCTTGGTGGCGCTGCTCTAGTTAAGGGAATGGTGGGCATTTTATTTGAAGCGTAGGAATGAATGGTGATGAAGGATGCAGAAATTGGATATAGTGTGGATATGAGTTATACCGATGCAAATATTGGTATATGAGATATGTTAAAAGTAGAGATATGAGTATATCAAATATATCAATTTGATATCCATATACTAATATACTAAACACATGGTATGGGTATGGACCATTTTGATACCCACACCTGATATACGTATATGAATACCAAACGTCCCCTTAATATATATTATAATTATACCATTTATAAACTTGCCATTACACAATTGAAGGACAATTATGAATGGTTTGTTGTTGTGAAGTTCAGAAGCAGCTAAAAATTGATCAACAACTTCATCTCGTAGAATGCATTGAATTGTGTGTCCACTGAAAAAAGTGTTAAAATTTTAGACAAATTCTTATAATTGAAGTATTGATTTTAAAAAAATATATTAACAGCTTACACATAGTCGCAGAGATAAAGATTAATGATCTTCTAGTTGAATCACGTTAAGTGTGAGTTGTTTAGGCCGCGAGTGCGAAACAACCCTACTAATGATATCCATCAAAATAAAAATAGTTTAATATAATAATATTATTAAAAAAATCAAATTATAAAAAAAAATATTGATCATTTAATTACCAAATAAGAATGAATCATCAAACCATTCAACATCATCAAATGAGATGAAATCACGAAAGCTACATAGAGAAATTGAAAATTGACTAACACCACAAAATGCAATATGAGTTGAATTTGTTGTGTAGAATTTAAAATTGTGATTGTTTTTTTCAGTGTTCCGATGTTAGGTACAATCATAAATATTAAAAGGCATACGCGGCATGTTCATTAATATTGATTTTTAGCCTATCGATGTCTTTCTTCCGTACAGTGCCACTCATTCTAGCACATTCACAATCATGGAAGACGATTTCTAAAATCACTCTTGTGTGGAATTTTGATAATCATAACAACTCGAAGTTTTAAAACTAATATTTTATTCGAATGACCAACATGATTGACACATGTTTGAAAAATATTCATATTTTATCGGAGAATGAATAATCAAAGAAATGAAATAAATGAAATAGAATTTTAGTGATTTTGATGTACACCTTTATAGGATATTTATACTATTGAAAACCTTGATTACATTAAAATTTATCCCAATCAAATCTCATCTTTAAATAATTACATTTAATTTCATTAAAACTTATCTCAATCATCTCTTATCATAGAGAAAAAAATTTATGTAACTGATTTCTAATTTATAATTATGATTAAAAGAATTAAAATAGTCGACGTTTTTAGCATTGATTTAATTAATTTGAATACATTGTTTAATGATTAATATTATGTCTATATATATCTATATATAGAGACATATGCACTATTAGGATTGGATAATATAAATACTATTTCGAAAATCCAACATCAATTGATTAATTAATATTAATTATTAATTATCTTAATATATATAATTATAAATAAATCATTATATCTTATAAGAAGACAATATGATATGATTAATTAATTATAACACTAATATTATTTATTCATTCTGAATATATCATCCATATTTTGTAACAGCCCGGTCCCGAGAGGGGAAATTAACGAATGGGAACGGGGTATTAATTAAGGAATTAATACAAGAATGAAAGATTATCAAAGAAGGTTTACGAACGAAGGCATACTTTTGAAGACGATACTACTCGGGTTTACTTGAATAAGAAGGAAACATGCTTAGCGAAATGAAAAGACTAACTAATCAGATACCAACAAGCATAGACCCATTCATAGGTCAAAGCAAATAAACAAATATTAATGCACAAGGCTCTTCATAGGCGAAAGGAAATATACTCGAGAAGCAGGAATAGAACTTAAATATGCATCACTTATATATATAATCAAGTCTGGGAAATATTCATAGAATCTCGATAAACATAATAAAACTTAGGAATTAATACGAGTGTATCAGAATAGCAGAAACATCATGGGATTTCAAAATAACTTATATTGTAGCAAAACAATCTTGGCAGCCAATCCACATCCACAGCCACCAACATCCTCAGCATCTCAACCTGAAAACATTTGAAAAGAGGGGGCGTGAGCACTAATGTACTTAGTAGATTTTAATAAAACACTTTAATAAACTTCAAGATATCCAATAATCAACTGACGGTATATGGAGAGCAAAACGCAAAGCCCTCTCTATATCCGTAAAACCTTTTCTTTCTTTTGGGCCCATCCTAGCTCAAACCTGATGTCAACTGCACCCTTAGGCATGCCTTAGAACACAATAGGGGTTACCTCGAATATCTTTACGAGTTTGTGAGGGATAAACCCAGCAGTGACTCACTTAACGATCAAAGTCCTTTGAGCTCAATTCCTGCTTAATCAAAAAGCTAAGTTCCTTCCTTCCTTAATCCTTGCTAGCAAAACCAAACCTAGAGCAACGTCTAGGGACTAATCCTTTACTTTAACATGATCTCGGCCTATGAGGGAATTATCTCTAACCTTAGAAGGCAGTCCTTTAACTATACGAAGCTTATCAAAATAACAACATTCAAATACGATGAAAAGAACATATATAAACACAAATTGCAACTAGAGACAATTCTAATATCTCATGCTAAGCAAAATCTATACTTAACAATTCTAGCATTTCTAAACATGCTCGAGAGCTCAAATAACACATAACACGGTCCGTGCAGTCCCTTCACAAAATAGGACCGAGAGTTCTGGACGACTCTGCAAGGGCCGTGCAAGCCTTGCACGGTCTGTGCTCCTTCACGAACTTCTGAAATTTTCGATCGAAGTGTTGGTCGAGGCGTTACTCGTTCGCCTCTCTCTTTCCTCGATGTTTTAAACTCGAAACAAGGCTTAGAACTTTTGAATAAAATATAGAAATGAACATACTTTGAATTTAGAAAGAAGTCGGCATTATAACGGAATAAACACGACAATCCTCCTTGAACATTTAGAATAATGACAAAATCTTAAATATAACTTGAACGGAACTTTAACGGAATAAACGAGACTAATTACGAGAAATAAAGACGAGAATCATCATGACGGAAATAACAACGAGCGGCATAACGGAAATGTTATTAACTTGGAACTTCAACAAGAATCGAAATACAACTTTAGACAGAAAGTAAACGAGTAATAACGAAGAACATGAAGAACACGAAGAACGGAAAGTGAATGCGGAATTTAAAAGATGGAAAAGAAATGGAAATCGAGATCGACGAACAAAAATGGACGGGGTTAGGTGCGTCAAAGGAAGGTGGCTAGCTCGACGTCTCATCGAGTCGCAACGGCGGCAGAGCCGTCTGCTACGACCTAACGGCGCCCCTAGCACCTTCCCTCACCTCATCCCTTCCACGCCACTCCGCTCGTCATCTTGCAGAACACTCACGAAGAACGTTTTTTACTTCGACAGAACTTCGACTTTCTCTCGGAACTCTCAAGCTCTCAACTCTCTCAACTTGAAAGTGAAATGGACGGTGAATGAGCAAATGAAAGGTAAGGGGGAGGTGCTTTATTTATAGGGCGAGCTTTGTCTTCCCTTGGAAGCCATTGCTATGCAGGAACACTGCAAAAATTACCCCGGGTTCGGTTAAAAGCTACTTTATTCGATGTCGAGGTCCAAATGACCTCAGACATGAAATCTGAAAATACCGGGAGACTCTTTGGCTCGAATAATAGTGAACCAACTTGACTCGGGATGAAGACGGATTCATCAAAAGAAAAACGAACCAAGATTCCTTTTTTGGAATTACTTTTTACTATTCATTCAAACTGACAGATTTTGCTCCTAAGCGTTCGATTGACCTCAGAATGGGAATCCGTAAACGCGAATGGATTCCTTGAGTCATTTCTCATAAGAGAGGCCTAACAGAACAAGACTCGAATCAGCGAGGAGAATTTCGTAAATTTCTCAAAACACGAACGCACGCAAAAGTTACTATTCATTCACCCTTTAAATACGTTTTTCATCACCGGGAACTCAAATGACTTCAGAATAAAATTTCGGGAACATCGGCACACTCCTTGAGTTAAAAATTTTCTAACGAGACCAAGATTGGCCAAAATAGAGTTAAGATTAAAATTTTCGAAAAGACGATTTCACAAAAACTAGCCCCTAAAGTCGTGACTCACATCTGACTTTACTTAAACCTTATTTAAATTTTTTCTTTAACCATTTAATTACCATTAAGAATCCTCTAATCATAATCCAAAAATCTGGGGTTTTACATATTAATATCGTATGTAATGTAAATTATAGTCCTTAATTTAATGATTGATGAAACCACCAATTAATATTTAATATTGATATTGATTTGTTAATAAATATTAATGTTTTAATTATTATTTAAATTTTATATTAAGATTTCCATTTTTGGTAATGTGTTTTGGAGGGAAAAGACTAAGTTACTATTTATGGTATAACTTGTTGTCTTTATATATATTAAGATAAGATGATAATAATATGTTAGTGAAATTAAAATATCATGGATGTTTTAAATTCAAGGCCATATTTCGAGGTAAACAACAAATCCTTATTAAATATTGCTCTAGTTATAAATGATTAGACTTATGTTCTGATTTAAGCATTTTTCAAGTAGAAAAATATATGGCTAAGCCCATTGCTAAGTAATTACCATTCTCTTAAATATAGACACATTGAATTAAATTTTATCAATTCCCCTAATGTTTATGATCGGATATATATGTAATTTTTTATGCTTTGTGATGAAATTTATAACTAATAGTGATAACAGCAAAAATGAAATAAACACCTAATTAAATGTATCAGAATTGATAATAAAGAAGAACAACCAGATCTAAAGAAAATGAATAATGACACATAAGATTAAAAAAAAACTTCATTAATCTTAGAGCAGTAGTTAGCATCCACGATCTGAACATGCAAAGCAAAAAGATGAAACCAAATAAATAAAAAATATTGAAAATTAACCACAACTGTTAATTTATATGTCACGACTCATAATAATGTCATGGTTTTGGATTGCTCATCATCTATTGTGCTTGTTCGGGTGAATTTGGAAATAAACAAATAATGCAAAATTTTTACTGCGAAGTTTGTTGCATCTTATGTTTTGACTAGAAATATTTTTGTTATTGTAACTCTTGAAGGTGAATAAAGAGAAACTCAAACAATTCATGAGTTCTCAATCAAAAACTAATTTTAACATCGTAAAAAAAGGGAAAAAATTATTGCATTACATTATCTAAAACCTTATTCAAGATGATTGGGAACGAAGGGAATAAAATCAAAATTCTTATGATTAATTAGTAGCCAACTTAGTCTTTGTTCTCTACACTACGTATCAACATGTGCCACGCAATAATCATAAAATTACTTAAAATTTATGGTAGTCTTCTCCTCCGCAATTTCCATTATCTTTACAACCTAATCGATCATCTCTATTATCTTCTTCTATGGATTAGTTTGATGATTATTGATTAAAGAAGAGCATATGACAAATACGATTATTTTATGATTTTTTTTCCTTAGAAGGGTGGCTATAGGGATGGGGCTATATATACAGTTATTTTAATTTTTTAAATAGAATTTTAAGTTGGGGACTATGAGGGTAAAATAGTATATATATAATAATTTTATTTTTCTATTTTAAATATGACGTTATGATGAGAAAAAAACTTGGCTATGTTTAGAATTATCCAATAAATTAATGTATTAATGTACTGTGTAACGACTAATAGATCATTTTGTTATAGACATTAACAAGTATTGATAAATATCAACTAATAGGTCATTGTTTGGCCAATTAAGTAAAGAAATAGATTTTGAGACCTTTCATGAGGTCAATGTTTCAATTTGAAAAATAAAATATTAACTTACCATTATCTAACTCTAGCTAATCCAATTAGATCCATTAAACAAAAAAAAAATTAATAACCAAAAAAGAATTAAAACTTTAATAATAAAATAAAATAAAACTGAATTGAAATTGAAAATGATTTGTTAGTATGGAAAATGATTTTTTTAACAAAATAAACAATAAAATTAAAATTAAAAATGATTTGTTGGCATGGGAATTCCAACCTAGGTTTTTGGAGAGAAAACATGCCAAGTAAACCACTCTACCAAATACACAAATATATTAGGATGTTTTTTTATATGAAATTTATTTTTGAATGTAAATTTCCACTGATGATTTTTATTACAATTTTATTCTTATGATTTTGCTTTAATATATGTATATAGTACATATAGATATCAATAAACTTGATTGTAATACACCCTTTTAATTTGTCTTTGAAATGAATATCAAGCCTTAATCTTTTAGTTAAAATTATAAATTAGATTGTGCTCTTTAAGTTAAAGTGTATCATTAAGGTGAGTTTCATTCATAACTATATTGTTTAGTTTTTAGTTGACAGTTTTTCATTAGCCTTCATTATTTTATATTATGATTTATGATTATTTATTATTAGGTCGAAAATTTTAAGGTTTAAATTTTTAAAAAAAAATGTTCCTTAAAATATTCACATTTTCATAATTAAATTAAAATTGGAACTACGAAAAGAAATATAAGAACAGAAGAAAAAATGACAAAAAACTACCAAGTTTTGATGATGATAGCTCTATATAATAATGGCATGTGTATATGAATTAAAAATGTATTTAAATATGCCATTAATATATAAAACTAGATTAATGTAAAAAAAGAATTAATATATAAGATCTTAAAGCCAATATATAAAATGTGATTAAATATAATAAATATGAGTTATATAATGAATTTACTAAATTTGGAAGGTGAATTTAGACGAGGAAATGATAAGGTTTCTATTTAGAGATGGCATTTTGTATTTCTATTTATATTGATATTGATATATATGGATTGGTAGCCGTCTTGCCAATTGTTCATGAGATTTCATTTAATTTTTCATTCTTAGGATGGTGAATTAGTGTTTTGCATCAATTCAATTTATTATAATTATATATATATGTCAAAGTTGTAAGAGTAAATCAAATAATGCTCGTTGAAGTAAAATTTAATTTAGCGAATGACCATGTTGGCCTTTAGTTTGATGGGCTCCTTTTCCTAATCAGGCAAATTATTAAATGAGCAATTCAAGTTAATTATATATGACCTAGGATATGGGTATATGTGTAAATGTGAAAAATAATTTTTTAATTTCCACAATAAAAGTAAAAAAGAAGACATATTGGCGACAAACAATGGAATTTTTTTGAATTTCTATATAAAAGAATTTCGGTCTTAAAAAACAATGAAAAAATGAAGAGGTGAGTGGTGACATGACTCCCTGATGATGCTGTATTTACTTGTATTCGAAAACGACACCAAATCTTTTATGACATGTTCTGTGCTAAATTTTAATTCTTTTTAAAATTTATTATGATTTAATTTAATTTATATTTTTTATTTACGACTCATTCTTCTCCAAATAAATATATTAAAAAAAATTACAAAAAATAATCAAAGAACACACAAAGTAACACGATTGGACACAGTGTCTGATCTGTCCAAAAACAGCCACGCATATTCAACAACTTTCAAAAGCACGCGCGCTTAATTAATTTATCGTCTATTATCTATTATGAGAATAATTCCGCTTTCTTTCTACCCGCTCTCCAATGTTCCACATTCCAAATCACTAATCACTAATCTATAATAAAATAATTGTAATTATAATTGTATATATTTATCTTGTGTGGGGTTGCTCCTCTATAAAAAATGTAGAACCATCCTATCATCAACACTTTTCATCTTGCATGCCATTTCCTTCCAACTGGACGACGACAAAACTATGAATTGAGAGAGAGAGAGAGAGAGAGAGAGAGAGAGAATGTTTGTTGTTTTTCGCATTTATCAAAGCGATAGATGGAATGTTTGTTTTTATTTTTTATTTTTTGAGGGAATAGAGGGAATGTTGGACAGTTATTTATTAATTTAAAAATATCATCATAGTACCATTATAGTGTTCAATAACTAAATCATAACCTGTTCCACTTCTAATGCTTGTCCTCATCTTCCGCCCTTCCCTCCAAAACACTACATTCCAACTCTCTTACAACTGAGAAAACTAAAGGTGGACAATAAAGCAAAAGGAGACATATGATATGATGGACCTCAATTTGAATCAAGCTTGTGAACTTAAATATTATTTCAATATTTATCTTCCATAAATTCATATTTACAGTAGTATGCTCTTCCAAAAAAATAAATAACACATATATTATATATATCTGGCATATGGTGGTGGAATAACAAATTAAAATTTTGAGTGCAATAAGTAATTAATTAGTAGTTGAAAATAAATTAATTAAAAGAAAAGTTGATGTGCACTAGTAGTAGTAGTAGTGGTGCATGCAGCAATTAAAAGTGGCTATATATGTATATATCTGGTTAATTGAAAATTGAAATTAAGCAAGAGAGGGAGGGCTGTTAATCTGTTTCTGTTTGGACAATCTGCAGATCGAGCATCATTATTATTTATTAATTAATCCTCCAAACACACCATTCCATGTGCTAGTTTTAATTAGTTTTTGGAGTTTCTACTAAACCGTTTTCTTCTTTTAACTCTCCCCACCAAACACTACTCAAGATTGGGGTCTCGTCCTTTTCCTCTTGGATTTTCTGCTTAGATCGCCGATTCCCCCCACTCCTTCTTTTCTCGAAAAACCAAACGTTAAAAAAGAGAAAAATATATAAAAGCAAAATTACACCACACAGTAGTCTCTCTCTCTCGATCTCTCTCTCTATCTATATATATAAATGCAAGCGTGTAAAGTGGAGAAGCCATGCAACAGCCAACAAACAACACACACACATACAAATTTGAAAGCAGTAGTAGTCATTCCACTTCACGATCACCAAAATTAGAATTTCTAATATTTCTCCTTAGGTTTTAATAAAATGATAATGGAAGGCAGTGCAGAAGTTGGTCTATCGGTGGTCCCTTTATTGCAAGAGAGGTTCAGACAGCTGCAGAAGATGAAAGAACTGAGAGAGGAGAAAGAGCTACTGAGATTGTTGTACAGTACTACTCCCACGAGCACAGGCAGAAGCTATAATAATACGAATAACAATAATTATGAGGTGATGATGTTTGTGCAGCAGCAGCAGCAGCAGCCTCCAAAGCCTCATTGCCAACTTTCGCTGTCGCTGTGGCCGGGGGCGGGGGCGGATTGCCGGGGGAGTCTGTGCAGAGAGAGAGAGAGAGAGGGCCCATCAAATATTTCCAAGTCGTGGTGGTTTGCTGATCAAAACTCTGCCTCTGATATCGACACTTCTCTTCATCTATGATATCGTCATTCCTTCCCTAATCTTATTCTTCTCTCTTATAACGTACTTATGATATGTAGTAGCAATAATTTTGTTTATTTAATTTGTGCATGCACCATGCATCACCTCCGTCCTACGTGCATCTTGTAATCGCATTCATATATTTTTCAACTAAAATATATGCATGCACTCTAATCAAATATGTTCACCTACCTCACTTTTCATCTTATTTTTACTATTACATTGTACTCCCCTCGCTTCATATTAAATGTCGTTTTAGCACTTTAATTTTTTATTTCAAAAAAATATCATTCGCACAATATCCAAGTTGGAAAGTCACACACACACATATATATTGTTGATTTTCCCTCGTTTAATAATTATTCAAATTAATATCTCCTTATCCCACTAATCATTAAGCGAAAGAAAATTAAATAACAGTGTATTATGTAATTTAATTATTTTATTAATATGTGTATTTCTCCCAAATGAAATTTAATATGAAATGGAGGGAGCATGAAATTAAATTCATGATTGTCTGATTTTCTCCTCACAAATGTTGGAAATGAGTGTATTAGTTAATTGGAAGTATAGAAAGTGGATTAGAGATCACATCTTATGAATATCCCGACCATTAAGACATCCTTGAATTCGAATTCATGACCTCGATCTAATCATGAATTGAATTAGGTCGTCATATTACATTCAATATATATTGTTATATTAAGAAAAACAAAAGTATTCAAGGCTAAGAAGTCTTATTTCTTGCAGCCCAAATCAAGTGGGCTGAAAATTTTAATGCACTTAGTTTTAAATATTTGTAGAGTCGGGAGGCAAAGTATTTTGGAGGTCTTACTGTGGTCTCATCGCCATACTCTTTCCGAGCCCCTTAGTTTGAGATAAATACGGAGCTAGTTTGAGAAGATAGTAGGAAAATAGGTCAAAACAAAGAAAAATGACCGGATTAGCGTTTAAAATCGTCTTATTGCATATTTGGTGTTGTATTTTCTATTGTGGGGTTCATCCTATCCAATTAGGATTTAATATAACTTTTTAGTATTTAATTTTTCAAATAATCAACTAATAACTAAAAACTTAAAATTAAATTATAAAAAATTATAATGCACTCTAATTCGGTAGGATGAATCCTAAATAATAAGTGTAAAATTAAACTAAAGTATAAGAAAAAAATTGAAAACAAAAAAAAAACTAAAAAAATCAAGTGTGCAATAAGGAATGTAACACCAAATGTGCAATAGAGGATTTCAGCAATGTTTTGTACAAATATCATTGGGCTCATCACTCATGGGCTCTAAAAATTGGATTAAAATCATCTAATCCACTTTTCATATTCCACTATTGTGTCTCATTATGAAATTTAATATTTATTACAAAAATAAATTTTATTATAGTATTACAAATTATAATCAACATTTATTGCTTAAAATTAATTTTTTTTAAAATTATATACCCTACTTTTTGAATAATCAACCATATTAATCAATTATATTAACTAAAAAATAAGAAAAAAATATTAAAAAATAAATATAAACCGTAATTGGGAGGAATGAACCGGCCTAAATAATAATTATAAAATTAAACTAAGCCATAACAAATTGAAATTGAAGAAAAAATTGATGAAAATCGAATAAAAATCAAAATTGGATACCAAATGGGATAGAAGATTTCATTTGCTAAAAATATGCCTCATCCGGACCATATGTTTCTCAAAGATAAGAATCTTTATCTATTTAATAATAAAATAGTTGCAAAACATAGAAAGATGTTATTTTCCCGCCTAAAATCACCGCTAATTTGAAAAAAAAAATATTACTAAGTTTAATCCATTTAGTATTATTTAATTGTTAATTGCAACTATACCACTTTAATTAACAAGTTATTTCATATGGTTTCTTTAAAAATAGAGAATTGTGGCATATAGCATATAGGGCAACTACCAATACATTTTTTTGATAATTGTAATCTAATTTGAATTTCAAAACATGACTTTTGGTATGGAATAAACTAGTATATCACTCGTGTGATGTACGAATAAGATACATAAACTTAGTATTTTATTAAAATGTCATAATAAATTTTATTATTCTAATTATTAAAAGATTACTTTCGCCAAATATAAAAAAAATGTGAAATTATGCATGCTGCTTGATCATATAACAAAATCCCAATAATCTAAAAAATCAATCATAACTTTAAATTGATTTTTCTATCATGAGCTTTATAACTTTCCCAATACCCATTTCAAATATATCTTAAATGAAATTTAATAGAATCATGTTAGTTTTAAAACAAACTTAAATAATGGAGTTTGAAAACGTTAGTGTTGCGTCATTTAAGATAATATTAGATTGGGATTGAAATGTAAGATATGCAATGTAATAATGGTAAAAAAAATAAAAAAAATCAATAATATAATGATTACAAAAAAAAAAAAAAACTTAATCCTAATAAAATATAATGATTGTTAAAGTTGACTCTACTGCCTATATTTCATCGCCACAATAATGGTGGACACATTAATGCGTCCTTTGTTACAAATAAATGTAATTAATACAATAAATTTGAGATAAATTATGTAAAGGAATAAATTAAAAGAGCAATATGCAATAAAAACAACAATTGAATAATAGTGATTTGTGAATTTAATAATTTATAATATTTGATTGTCTCGTCACCTATACTATGAAAATGGTAAAGCATTGTTATGTTCGTTTAAGGATAATATAGAGAAAACGCTAATGCCTTATTTTGGGATAAAAAATAATTGATAAAATGTTACTACATAAATTTTCCAAAAAATGTTGGATGGTATCATGAAATTGTTGTTATAGATGCATAATTTTTCTTATCTCTATTTGCATGATTTTTTTATCATAAATTAATTTTATCTCTACAAATAGTAGATCAATTTTACAATATATTTGATAAGCTCAGATTTTTCAAACTTTTCGAGCTTATTCGAGATGCGTTAGTAGGTGGTTTTTAGGTTTTAGGGTAAAGTTTGTGCTCATTTTATGTTTATTGTTGCGGTGATGGGTTTGTTGAGTTTTGAAGCGAATGAGGAGTAAAATGAGTCATAAGTTGAAAAGGAGTGAAGTCGGACGTGAAACGGGAGCTGTGAAGTTCGGAGTAAGACCGTACGGACCGTGCATAACAGAGATAAATCTGCACGGCCCGTGCAGGGTCCCGCACGGACCGTGCGGAGAGACATCCAATCTGCACGGCCCGTGCAGCTCATGAAGAAATCAATCCAGGGACTTGTGCACGGGCCGTGCGTGATGAACCCTTAGCTGCACGGACCGTGCGCTATTAAGTCGGCAATTTGGCGGATTTTTCCTATTTCCTTATCTGATTCTGATTTGGGATCAAACTTTGGCCCAACTATTTAAGGCTCTATTGTGCACGAAAAACCAGCACTTTTTACCCTATTATTGAAGCAGAAGAGAGCGGAGAAGAAAGATGTAACGCCTCATTTTTATTACTCTTAATAAAAATGAAACGTTAAACATGCTTTTATTAATAGATAGAAGAAAAATCCCAAATAATCAAATATTAAAGTCTCAAAGATTACAGCGGAAAATCATAATAAGAAAATAATCTAAATTTATTTAAAATCTTTATTAATTGAGACCATGACCACCACCATCACATCTTGACCCGCTAAGCATCACCCGAGCCTCCATCTGAAAAAGATAAAGTTTTTGGGGTGAGTACTTTAACTCAGTGGGGAGTGTCCAATTATCCAAGCTATATAAAATTAAACGAGTAAGTGAGAATAATAAAAGTTGTTCAGTCTGTAGACCAAACCATATAGCCCGGAGGCCCAGTCTCATTTAGCTCGAAGGCCCTGTACTGTGCTACTGTGCTGTGTCATCACATAACTGAATAATTAAATATAGAGAAAATAATCGGGACAGAATCACATAAAACCCCACCTTGACCTTCACTTTGACTCGGATATAAATTAATTAAGTCCTGCGCGCTTCCTATAAATTAATTATCATAAAATTAATACCGTGCATAACATGAGACAATTAAATTGTGCATGAGACTAATCTATGATGCATGATTTAAACAATAATCATGTATACTGACATATTTCTTTAATTCCTTTATTTATTTAAACTAACCCACATAAAACAATACATACATACATATATAAATATATATATATATACATATAAACATTACATATTATATATATATATATATATCCACCACACGTATAGAATAAATATATATATATATAGACACATATCAAAACACACACACATATATATAGTACCACACGTATAGAATATATATATATAGACACATATCAAATCACACACACACACATATATATATATGTGTGTGAATGTATGTTTATAGCCAATTTTATGTTACAAAATTCTTTTCTAACCAAACATTGTAGAAGATTCTATTCTAACCAAAATAAAATTTTATGACCATTATGTCCTTGGTTGACTTTGAAGACTTTGAAGCTAATAGGGCACTTGGGAAAGTGTCCTATTTGCCTTGATTGATTTTGAATTTAATAGGGTATTTGTAAAAGTGTCCTATTTGTCTTATTCTTTGATTTATTCTAAGTTTGTAAAAGTGTCCTAGGTAATTTTATTTAGGAATAATAATGTATTTATTATTAAAAGTAATATCCTAACGGAGGAGACACCCAGAAAATATGGATCCGAACAATTGTTCGAGATGTTTTTATTTCAGAAGGTACCTTCAAATTTTGAAGGAACTGGAGGAAAGTCACCAGGAGAGGCTAACCTACTGGAAAGCCCAATACGAAGAGAAATTCCTATCGGAGTCAAGACTGGAGGAAATAGAGCAGTGTATTTCCCAAAGACAAGCTCAAATGAACTTGTTAATGGTGAACAATCTGCTACAATGCGACTTAATGAACCATCAACAAAGGGCACACCAAAACCATGGTTGATGGAACAAAGAAACTATGATATAACTCCCAGATTTAAAGAGATCGTGGCAGACACATCTAAAATCTCGGAGGATTTACGAGAGATCCAGAAGACGGTACAAAATTACGGAAATCACACGTATGGAGTACCACAAGAAGTAAGGCAGATTTCTATAAAACAAGATGAAATTCTAACCATCTTGTTAGAACTTCAAAAGAAGATCCAGACACTAGAATTAAATCAGACATGTTCTAGTAGAAGGAAACCCATCAACTTTGGCAAAGTGAATTTCACACCAAAGGCCAAAGAAGAACCCAAGAAATCGAAGGACGAAAGGATTTGCCAATTATTAAGACAAATCAAAGAATGACGTCCTCCGAAAGGATAGGATTGGAAGATCTACAAGAATTGGCAGAGTCATTTGCCAATATGAAGATGATAGATCTGAAGATGAATACAGGAGATGGGGTTTTAATTCCCCGAGGATACCATCAGGTACCCCCGGAACAACAAGTACCACAGGTGCCACCAGCCCAATAGCAACATGAAGGAGGCCCAGCACAAGACGTTCTCATGAGAGCCCGTGAGGACTTTCATGTTGGAGATCAACACAGGAGAGAGAGGCCCAATATGAACAATCTTACAAGAACTAGGGTGAGGAAACAGATCCCTATGTTCCGAGATACGCCTCTCGGGAAAACAAGCCTTGATCCCATACATCCGTATGGACTCATGCTCAATATCGATGATATTAACTTCAAGGACATTGATATGATTATTGATGATTGGTCATCATCGATGAGAATAGCAGCAGGAACGTTGGATCTAGAAAAGGAGGGATTCATCAAGCTGATAGAGATGAGTTTGTTGGGTGTAGCCAAAACGTTATGGTCAAGAGTTGCACCAGCAGTCAAAGAAGAAACCTTGGAGCCAGCCTCATACACGGAGATCGTGGATAGAATGGCTTTCTGGTTTAAGCTCACCTTTTTGGGAGCAGACAATTTCGGAAGTGCAGATTCCGAAAAGAGGAAGAATTATGCTCATGCTATTTTAAACCTGAGACTGAACAACATGGAGGAGTCAATTGACCAATTCTTCAAGTCATACCACATCTACCAATGGAATTCAGATGTGGATGAAAGGGTCTGTGTAGAGATTTTCCTCACGAAGTTCCCGAGTCCCTGGAAGGAAATGTTCATCAAAGAATACATTCCAGGAGATCCTGACAATGTTGGGAGGAGAATGTCTTTTGTCAAACAAAAGCTAGCTGAATGGTGCGGACAAGCCATTCTACAAAAGAATTACAAGAGATTAAAGAGGATGAATAAATATTCCCCTCTTGACTGCACAGCCAATGATCTGCCGACCATCATTGGAGGAGAATCTCAAAGGCCACGGAAGAACAAGAAATACCGAGTTCATCCTTATGCCAAAGAAGAATTCTCAAGGAAAAGGAGCTGGAAACCGAGGAGCAGATGGACTAGGCAAAAGGCCAGATTTTACAAATCTGGACAAAGAAGGGGTCCTTCCAGAGACAGGACATCACAAAGTTCATCAAGTCGAACTCCCGCGAGGAAAACTTTCAGAAGAGCCCATACGAGGGCAAATGAAAGTTTTAAAGATTGCAACTGCTGGACTTGCGGTGCAAGGGGACATATTTTGATAGATTGTCCAGAAAAGAGAGGAGTTAAAAGCTTCGAAGGTGCACCAGACATCGAGGAAGCGGTTTACTACCAAGACTTGGTACAAGTCTACCAATTCGAGGATATACCCTCAGATGAGAGTATATACGAAGAAGAAGAAGAAGTATTTAGCAACGAAAGTATTGATGGGAGATCAGACTCTGAATCAGACTGGAGCTGAGGTTTTTCATCAAGAGCAAGTGGACGAAACTGGATATTCCAGTCAAACCACTATCTCACAAAGCATGATTGACAAAATCATGAACAAGAGCCTTAATATCCAAAGATATCAAGGCTTTTCAGCCGGACAGATTGATCAATTGCTCCGCAATTTTAGTCTGAAAAGCAGGAAGCACAATGTAATCTATAAGATTACCAGAAGAGAGATGTCGCTTCCTATAGAGCTTACAGGGAATCAAGTTGAGTTACAACTGATTCAAGAAGAGTTGGGAAGGATGAGGCCAGAGATAAGGGATACCATATCCTGGATCCACATCGGGGCTGTCCAGATAGTGCTCAAATCCGCACTACCCGCAGGTGTTGATACGCCCATTGATATTGCAATATGCGATAAGCGTATCAAAAATCACAAAGATTCCTTGTTATGAACTATATCAGGAAATATCTGTGCCAAGCAGATTATAGGGGTAATCTATCCAAAAATATCTTATAATCTGAAAGATAGAGATTTCAGTCGAGCCCTGACGCTATACCAAGACTTCAAAAGAAAGGATATCAGCTACGAGGGAAATCGACCGTTTTCTTTAACATATCAGGTGTCTTATGCGCTCTCCAATTCACACCACACAGATTTATTTCTGGGAAAGCAGTTCATCGAGATACCGGATGTATTCTCAAAAGTGGCACAGGTAATCCACCCAGACAGATCAGAAATGCCGCCACCTTGACCTTCACTTTGACTCGGATATAAATTAATTAAGTCATGCGCGCTTCCTATAAATTAATTATCATAAAATTAATACCGTGCATAACATGAGACAATTAAATTGTGCATGAGACTAATCTATGATGCATGATTTAAACAATAATCATGTATACTGACATATTTCTTTAATTCCTTTATTTATTTAAACTAACCCACATAAAACAATACATACATACATATATAAATATATATATATATATATACATATAAACATTACATATATTATATATATATATGCACCACACGTATAGAATATATATATATATATAGACACATATCAAAACACACACACATATATATATAGTACCACACGTATAGAATATATATATATAGACACATATCAAATCACACACACATATATATAGTACCACACCTCTATTATATATATATACACGTAGTACACGCACACACACACATACCCCCATAATATATATATATATATATATATATATAATATACAACACACACACACCACCAAACCATGTATACATATATATAAAAGGAGACAACCTCTGATAACCAATAAAAAACACGGCCCCACCCAACTTTTCTTTACCAGAAACTCTACCTCTGATAACCAATAAAATTTTAATATAGAAACCTTCCCCTCTCTCTCTCTCCCACAAATCACGAAAACTTCAAAAAAAACCATGCTAATGCGAAGGAGAAAGAAAACGGATGCAGTGAAAGTTCATACCTTTAGCTGGACCAAATCTCAAGTTTTCAAACTCTTTTAATTTTGGGGTGAGGAAAAGTGAAAGGTTGAGACCCCTATTTATACTAGTATTGCTAGAGTTTCATAGAGGAGTTTGGTAGAACTATGATTCTCTCGTGATTATCTTTTACTTGGAGGAGAAGATAATAATAAAATAAATAAATAAATATAATAAAGATTTGGGCCTTCTTTCTACTGGATCTTGAACTTAAAGTAATTGGGCTTCTAATTAAAAAAAAAGAAAAGAAAACTAGAAATAAACTTTGGACAAAATAAATAAAATGTAACACATTAGGCACTTTAATTATAAAAATTAAATGCATGCTCATGCTATAAAATTACTATATGCTTAAATGAATTCATGCTTATAAATTACTTAGGCGCGACTTATTAGACTTAATCCATTAATATCACACATAAATAAAAAAAAATGTAGCAATTTAAATATAATTAGAAAACTGGGTCGCTACAAAAGAGAACACGAAGAACAAAGACAATTCACCCGGCATAAGTTGTTTATGTTATTTTTATTTTAATTTAGACTATGAGTTGTATGATCATTACATTATTTTATCTAGATTTCTATTTCGCCATGAACGGCTAAACGTTTATTAATTCTAGGGTTTGCAATTTGTGTTGAAACTATGCAATTAATTTGATTATGTTATTTTTCCCTTTCGATTATTGCATTCAAATGTTCATGTGCTTATTTCTCATGCATAGATTAGTGGCCATAATTTTATGTATGTCAGCTAATTAATTTGAGTCCTGGCGGAGAGAATTAATTAGTGGATTAAGTGAATACTTTGATGCATGTTCTGAGGAATCTGTAGGAGATTTATCTGATGATTTAGGGAGTTGATAATTTGTCTAGAGACGAAAGTAATAGGCATTTTATTGATCTACTACTACCTTGAGACCTGGCGGAGATAGGTAGTTATTTTTCTGTTTCTCCATCTTTAATTGAATTAAATTGGGAATTATTAGGATTGAATTATTGTATAGCGGATACATTTAATGTGCATTCCCTAGGATTAATACTTTGTTAATTGATTGAATTTGTTGAGTTATTTTGTTTGCATTATTTGAGTTGTCTTGATTTCGGTTAGTCTACTTGGTTGTTGTTTAATTTCGTGCCTAACTTTAGAAACCCAAAAAATTGGTCACCTGAATAATAGTCAATTGTTAGCTTAGTACTCAGTTTGGTCAAGCATTCAATCCCTGTGGATACGATACTTGGTTCACCAGTTATATTGCAGTGTCCTGTGTTAGTTGCAGTATAGTGCATAATAAATTAGTGCATCAACTTTTTGGCATCGTTGCCGGGGACTGAATTTGATTTTTATTCTGATATTATTACTGACAAGGATCTATTACTTCAGGTAGTTTATGAAAACAAGGTCTACACAACCACACGTAGATCCCGTGCCCAATTCCCCTGATCGAGCTCATAGACAGAGGAATAAGGAACGCAGACAGCAAGAAGTAGGAATGGCAGCCAATAATGAGAATGTGGATGTGGAAGCACTGGCTAGAAAGCTCCGAGAGATGGAGCAGAGATTGGCTAGACAAGTTGTGCCCGAGCACGAAGCAGCACCTCTAAATCAGCTGTATCGGGCACCAACTGATCGATACTTGGGCGCCAGATGGGGTGGAGGCATCGCCGCGAATACCTTTGAGCTCCGTCCAGCACTGATCAACATGGTGGCTGCAGAGCAATTCAGTGGACGAGCTACAGAAAATCCGAATGCTCATCTAGATGCATTCTTGGACATCTGCGACACCATCAAGATGAATGGTGTTAGTGATGACATCATTCGCATGAGGATGTTCGTCTTCTCTCTGAGAGACCGAGCCAAAGAGTGGTTCAAGAGTTTGGACAAGGCGTCCATCACTACTTGGGATCATATGTGTCAGGCTTTTCTGGCTAAGTACTTTCCTCCATCAAAAGTTCAGAAAATAATTGCTGAGATTACTCATTTTTCATAGATGGGAGATGAGTCAATTTATGAGGCATGGGAGAGATACAGAGATTTGCTGCGATCGTGTCCACAACATGGATTTAGCGCCGATCAGCAAATCACTCATTTCTACAGTGGATTGACCAATAACACCAAAAGATTGGTGGACGCTTCAGCTGGAAGTTGTCTGGTGAATAGAACTGTAGCCGAAGCGCTAAGAATCATAGAAGAGATGGCAGCCACTAGCTATCAGTGGCTGATGGAGAGACGACAAACAAGGCCTGCAGCTGCAGTCTCTGATTCAGGGATGGATGAACTGAGAGCTGAGATTGAAGACCTAAAAAAGCAAGTTCTAGAGGAGCGGCGCGCACACATGGATGTGAATGCAGTACAACAAAAAGGCTCTGAATTGTCTGATGTAGAAGGTGTGAATTTTGTCAATCAGAGAAATTACAACAGTGGACACTACAACAGAGGCCAGCAAGGATTCCAGAATAACAACATGGCGTATTATCCAAGCAATAGGAACCACTCCAATTTCTCCTATGCTAACCCCAACAATGCCTTGCAACCTCCGGGTTTTGCTGCTCCCACTGCAGGTCCTTCTGAGCCAAAGAAGCCTTCACTTGAAGAGATGATGGGTCGGTTAATCGCTAATCAGAACAGTTTTATCGGAGCCACTGGAACAAAGATTACACAGATCGAGGGAACCGTGAGTGCTCTGTCCAAGCAGTTGAATATGCTAGAGGTTCAAGTGGGCCAAATGGCAAATAATTCATCTACTCAACACAAGCCGGGTCAGTTTCCCAGTCAATCTGTGATCAACCCAAAAGATCAATGCAATGCTATTCAGTTGAGGAGTGGAACTGAGTACACGAATCATAAGCATCTACTTAAGGATGATGTGGACGATGATGTGATCGAGATAGTAAAGAAGGAAGCAGTTCCAGCTATAGAGGTTCCACCTACTCCTGCACCAAAAGTGGCGTCTGCCACTACTGCAGCCCAGACGGTGCCTCCTAGTTTAACCGCCCCGTTTTCAACTAGGCTAGCTAAGGCCAAGACTGAGCAGAAGATGGAGAAATTCATGGAGATCTTCAAAAAGGTAAACATCAACATTCCTCTGAAAGATATGCCTGGTTATGCCAAATTTCTGAAAGATGCTGTTTCTAAGAAGAAAAAGTTGGGCAAATTTGAGACTGTGAATCTCTCTGAGGAATGTAGTGCAGTCTTGCAACAGAAGTTGCCTCTAAAACAGAAGGACCCAGGTAGTTTTAATATTGCCTGTGTAATTGGGGGACGCACTTTTGGTAAAGTGTTGTGCGATTTGGGGGCTAGCATCAATCTGATGCCTTTGTCGATTTTCAAGAGATTGGAAATTGGTGATATCAAGCCGACTTCTATTGCACTGCAAATGGCGGATAGATCAGTCACCTATCCGAGAGGAGTTGTCGAGGACGTGTTGGTGAAGGTCGAGGACTTCATATTTCCTACGGATTTTGTGGTTCTCGACATGCCGGAAGATAAGAATATCCCATTGATTCTTGAAAAACCGTTCCTAGCTACAGGCTGAGCGTTGATTGATGTGCAAAACGGCCAGCTGACATTCCGGATGAATGATGAGAAGATTACATTCTCTTTGTATGATGCTATGAAGAGACCATACGAGAGTGAATTTGATGACTGCAAATTGATAGAGTTGGTGGAAGATGCGTTTTCTTGCACTAATGCACCAGTTGTGTTGAAAGACCCTCTGCAGCATTGTATCCGACACTCCATTTATTCTATTGACCCATATGACTCTTTGGATGCTGCCTGTGATGAAATTTTGGAATATCTTGCTGTTTTAGATTCTATGCAGGAACTTCCGCTGGAACCAGTCCAATACTTGGATATTCGGGATCCGCCGTTAGAAGGCATTGAAAGTTCCGAGACCTCTGCAGCGAAAATGGCGCCTCCACCTCCAGTCTTGGAGCTGAAACCACTCCCGGACCATTTGAGGTATGTTTTTCTTGGGGAAAACGATACTTATCCTATGATTGTATCTGCTTTTCTTTCTGATTTGGAGTTGGATAAGTTGTTGAGAGTGCTGAGGAAATATAAGTCTGCGATATGTTGGCAAATTTCTGACATAAAGGGGATTAGCCCGTCTATTTGTATGCATCGTATTTTGCTTGAGCAGGATTACAAGCTGAAAGTGCAAGCACAACGGCGATTGAACCCGGTGATGCAAGAGGTAGTGCTAAAAGAAGTTTTGAAACTTCTAGATATCGGGATTATGCCATATCTGACAGTGAGTGGGTGAGCCCGACTCAATGTGTTGCAAAGAAAAGAGGCATGATAGTTGTGAAGGATGAGAGAAACGAGTTGATTGCTACGCGGCTGGTGACTGGATGGTGAGTCTGCATTGACTACCGTGCTCTGAATGCGGCTACACGTAAGGATCACTTTCCCCTTTCTTTCATTGACCAAATGTTGGATAGACTTGCAGGGTACGAGTATTATTACTTCTTGGATGGCTATTCGGGGTACAACCAGATTATGATTGCCCCGGAGGAACAACACAAGTCGGCGTTTACTTACCCCTATGGTGTTTTTGCATATTGGCGTGTGCCGTTTGGTCTATGCAATGCTCCAACCACATTCCAGAGGTGCATGATGGCCATCTTTCATGGTTTCATCGAAAAAATTATGGAGGTATTTATGGACGACTTCTCTGTCTTTGGTTCCTCTTTTGATAATTGTTTGGAAAATTTGTCCCAAGTTTTGCAGCGATGTGAGGAGACCAATTTGGTTTTGAATTGGGAGAAGTGCCATTTTATGGTACGTGAAGGTGTGGTGCTGGGCCACAAAGTCTCTGCTGCCGGCCTGGAAGTCGATAGAGCTAAAATTGTAGCTATCGAGAAGCTACCTCCTCCTACCTCTGTCAAGGCGGTTCGTAGCTTTCTTGGACATGCTGGGTTCTACCGGAGATTCATCAAGGATTTTTCCAAAATCTCCAAGCCTTTGTGTTCTTTGTTGGAGAAAGATGTGAAATTTGCATTTGATGATTAGTGCATGGACGCATTTGAGAAATTGAAGTTGGCTCTGGTAAGTGCTCCAATTTTAATACAACCTAGTTGGACTGAACCATTTGTTTTGATGTGTGATGCCAGTGACCTTACCGTTGGAGCTGTGTTGGGACAAAAGCGGGATAAATTTTTCCGAGTCATTCACTATGCCAGCAAGACACTCGACTGCGCCCAACAGAATTACACCACCACGGAAAAGGAGTTGCTAGCAGTGGTTTTTACTTTCGACAAATTCCGAGCTTATTTGATTGGAGTGCAGACCATTGTCTACACCGACCATGCAGCCATCCGGTATCTGTTTGCCAAGAAAGATGCCAAGCCGTGATTGATTCGATGGATCCTGTTGCTGCAAGAGTTTGACATGGAGATCAAGGATCGAAAGGGTTGTGAGAATGCTGTGGCCGACCATCTGTCCCGTTTGGAGAACCCAGTGGAAGGAGAGGATCCAAAGTTGCTCATAAATTAGAGTTTTCCAGATGAACAAGTGCTTGAAGTGAAATCCGTTGACAAAACTCCGTGGTATGCCGACATTGTGAATTACATAGTAATTCGTGTCATACCCAAGGATCTCAGCTCCTACCAGCGCAAGAAATTCCTCCATGATGTTCAATTCTACTATTGGGAGGAGCCCATTCTGTACAAGCGTTGCGTGGATGCGGTGATTCGGAGATGTGTTCGAGAGGACGAAATTCATGTTATCATAGAGCAGTGCCACAGTTCGCCTAGTGGAGGCCATTTTGCAGCAAATAGAACTGCCATGAAAATCCAACAAAGCGGGTTCTATTGGCCGCATATTTATCGAGATTGCCATACGTTTATCTCCAAGTGTGATCGATGCCAACGAGTTGGTAATATTACCAAGAGCGACGAGATGCCGCAGAAGGCGATGATGGTTGTGGAGCTATTTGATGTATGGAGGATAGATTTTATAGGACCATTCCCTAAATCTCGAGGATTCCTCTACATTTTGCTTGTTGTGGAGTATGTGTCTCGTTGGGTGGAAGCCGTTCCTGTTACCACCAATGATTCCAAAGTGGTGTTGAAGTTTTTGCGCAAAAACATTCTGACTCGGTTCGGAGCCCCGACAGCTTTGCTTAGTGATGGGGGGTCGCACTTCAACAACAAATGGCTCGGGAGTTTGCTAGCCAAATATGGTGTAAAGCACAAAGTGACGTCTCCGTATCATCCTCAAGCAAACGGACAAGTCGAGCTTGCCAATCGAGAAATCAAGCAAATCCTCGAGAAGACTATGGTGCATCGAAAAGATTGGGCGGATCGCCTTGATGATGCTCTGTGGGCGTATCACATTGCATATAAAACCCCAATCGGTATGTCTCCTTACCAGCTTGTTTTTGGTAAATCCTGTCACTTACCTGTGGAAATCGAGCATAAGGCGTATTGGGCCGTGCGAAAGATCAATTTTGAGTTCCAAGAAGCTGGAGTTGAGAGAGCTCATCAATTGTTGGAGTTGGAGGAATGGAGAAACGAAGCTTTTGAGAATTCGTGCATCTATAAGGAAAGGGCCAGCAAATTTCACGATCGTGTCATCAAGCAAAAGGAGTTCGCCTCTGGAGATGAAGTTCTTGTGTATGATTCACGATTGAGATTATTTTTAGGCAAACTTAAATCTAGGTGGACGGGTCCATTTGTGGTGTACAAGACGAGCTGGAATGGCAGTTGTGAATTGTTGCGTACCGATGGAAGCACGTTTGCAGTCAATGGACACCGCCTCAAACACTATTTCCGACACCCAGCGGAAGAGCGGAATTTATGGGTCACACTTCTCAATGATCCATGAGCAACATGAGGTATCGTCTAGCTCAAGACGTTAAATGAAGCACTTGGTGGGAGGTAACCCACCGTCGTTTGTTTTCTTTTAAATTTTGTTTTGTTTTGCTTTACGTTTTGTTTAGTTTTTTTTATTTTGTTTTTTTTTCGTGTGTTGGGGATACCTCATTTTTTTATTGTTATTGTTTGATTATTCTTTTCATGTTTCAGCAAAAAAAAAAAGGGACCGCACGGACCGTGCGCCTTAGTGCACGGCCTGTGCGGTGATAAGGAAAACGGGTCCGGAGACTTCTGCACGGACCGTGCGCCAAGGCAGGCTAGGCGCACGGCCCGTGCAGCTTTATTTTAAAGAGGGGTGACCCCCTTTGTTTCATGGTAATGTTCACTTCACTCCTCCTTTCCACAATCACTGCACACACCTCTCCATCTCCCCTCACTCTTCCTCTCCACCACCACCACACACATATCACCATCACTCTTCCATTCACCACTTTCCACCTCTTGATTACACCTTCCACACACACATTGATTTGAAGTTTGGGCCATTTTCGCCTCTTTTGGAAGGAAGAAAAAGGGGTTTTTCTCAACTGGGAATTCTCTCCAATTACGGTATGTAATCTTCCACTTTGGCTTATGGTGAGTTGGTTGGTAGTTGAATTGAGCCTTGGGTACATGATTGGAGTCCCCAATTTGTAAATTTTCTTGATGAATTATGTGGGGCATTTTCATAAACACTTGGTAGGCATACTTATTTGAGCTTTGGTGTACAATGTTGACTTGCTAGGCTTGAATATTTTGTCTTTCCTTATGTTTCAAGGTTCTTTGATGTTTCTTGGTGTGGAATTGCTTGGGACATCTCGTGACATTTGTGGAATTTCCCTATTTTTGAGGTTTTGGTGATAAATTGTGCTTTATTTTTTTTTATGGATGCTTGGTTTGTGTTGTGAAGATTGCTTTTAGAGTGTTTGTTCTTGATAGGTAGTGGTTTCGCGGGGGTCGTGTTCACATTTTGGTTCAAGTCGTCTAGCTCAAAGTCACTCATTTTTCGTCGATTTTCCTTGGTTCTTGCCTCACATCCTATTTGTTTAGGTACACACAAGATGTCTAGAAGGGAAAATCGCGCTGCAGCCGACCCTCACCACCCGCGAAGTTTTGGGGTGGTTCTTCCCGACGATCATCACCAAGAGGTGTGGGATCGGCTTGTTCATTTAGATTTTCAAGCGTCTCGCTATCCGGACAATAAAGTACTTCAAGACTTGGGATTGGAGAACTCCTTTTGGATTCTATGCAGACGAGATGGGCTCTCCAACATCTTTACGAGTCGTTGGCCATCCTATCGACGTATGACTTTAGAATTCTTGAGTACCCTGAGGGTGATTAAGAATCGGTCCCCTGCTTCGGTTCAACAAATTGAATTCCGTCTAGCTAATCAAGATTTTGTGATCACTGTGGAGAAGCTGAATGCTATCTTTGGCTGCAATGGTGACATCTTTTTCGAGCCGGAAGACTATGACCGCGATCACTTTTGGAATCAGATCACTCTTCCTGCACCGGGGGCGCCAACCGTTATGAGCCCCAGCTCGCTAAATCCACACATATCCGTAACCCTGTACTCCATTACATTCAACGAGCATGTGCTAGTCTGCTATTTGCTCGATATGACAGTGGAGGGGTGCAGACGATTGAGTTGTTTCTTCTGTGGAACTTTCTTCAGGGACGGCCTATTGATTTGGGAGCATTCATAGCCCTGCATCTGGGGCGTACATCGGCTAAGAGAGGCGGCACTCTGTGTTGTGGGGGTATCATTACCCCGATTGCTGATTACTGTGGTATCGACAGCTCTGATTGGGATGCTGCAGAAGGAGAGCACTTGTTGACTGCGGATGTGCTAAAGAATATGGACTTTCTTCGAGTGGATAATGCACAACGTGGGTTCTTGGTGCAAAATGCGGGCGATCACTTTCCACTTCCCCACCCCACTCTCACGAACGTATCTCGATGGGAGAACTAATACAACTGGCAGATGAATACAGGGGATCATGTTCGAGCTATTGCGGCGTGCCCGGTCCAGTTACCATGGCGTCATCGCCTCAATCCCACACATGCTGCACCACCTTGGTATCTTGCTATCGAGGGCGGTCCAGAGATGGCCGGGCAGCACGAGGAGCAAGCTCAGGGTCCGGCAGAAGAGGCCCCTGAGTCCTCTAAACGACGTAGACGCCGCCCGAGACAGCCGACGTCGGACGAGTGGATGGAGAGCATGGGGCATAGGATGGAAGGACTGGAGACTCGAATGCAGGGTATGGAGACTGCTGTCCACAACATGAGCGGACGCATGGACGGGATGTATGATCGTGTGGGTAACGTGGATGCCAATGTGGTGCGGATGATGCAGATGATGCAGCAGTGGCAACCCTACCCGACTTATCAGCTTCAGCCGCCCCCGGAGTGAGTTAGACACTTAGACTTCAGGATATTTCATTTTTGTCCCTCCAAACTTCATTCACTGTCGTGGGATTAAGTTTGGGGGAGGGGGTGTGGGTGATATCCTGAATGTCTTCGTTTTATATGGTATCGTTTATGTTTTTTTTAGAACTTTGCTGGTCTGTATTAATGGATCCAGTTGGATGTGTCCGATTGTCGGGATAGTATGAATGGATATGTCTAAGAATATTTGCACAACATAGAAGTTGGAATCTAGGGAACTTGATTAGCTAATGATGAACTGGTTAGAGTGGAAATTTGCAAATGGGGTGTGTGTTAATAAATTGCTATGTGCGTTGATAGATTCTTAGATTTATGCCTTTAAAATGGGATTGAGCATGAGAGGTTTTGAGCCTAAGACTTTGAGTCTTATTCGTTTCTGGTGTCATTATCAATCTTGTGTGTGATCTCTAGAACTTGCCTTCATATCTCTCTCGAGACTACGTATTGTGTGCTGATAGTTTGAAAATGATTTAAGGCCATTGTTGTTAGCCAATTTTTATCCATACACTTGTCCTGATAAAGTAATTATCCTTAGACAGCTGCGTTGAGCCTTAAAGCTTATTTTCTTGATTTACCTGTTCATTGAAAATTTATGGAGAAAGGATAGTTGAAAAAGTATGGAATGATGGGGTGTTGGTGTTGATGTAGACGTGGTAATGCCCGGGATATTGGTAAGGATTTAGATGCTCGTATTGAAAGAAAAAAAACATAAGAAAAAAGAAAAAAGAGAGAAAACGATGAATGAATAAGTGAGCATAAAAAAAATTTACCGATGGAATTAAATAAGACTCAAAGAGTCTAATGGGGCTAGAAAGTGAGTGAACATTGTAGAAGGGGGAAAAGGTTGGAAGAGGATCCAAAAGGATTCTACTGTGGAGTTGGAGTGCTATTTATTTGGAGGGTGTCGGAGTTATTTTAACTTAGTCACTTAGCCAAAATTTCCCCACCTTAGCCGAAGCCTACATTACAACCAATGAAAAGTCCTTGTTGATTCTTACTTTGAAGCACATGTTGTTGTAGTGGAGATATGAGATTGATTGCAAGCTTATGGTGGATTATATGCATTGAATTGATTTTGAGTGTAAACACGTCTTGTCAAACACTTGAAAGTGAGAGAGGAAATTGTACGTCTAGAGAGATTCACTTTTTGAAGGCATATTTTCTTTGAGTTTGTTTTTGTGCATGGTGATTTTGATTCGCATGCTTAGTTGGTAAAGATCCAGTCAATTTTCTGAAGCATTGCACAATTACAGTTCTTAGTTCTACTTTTGTTCTATGCTTTGTGGATGTTCGAGGACGAACATTTCTCTAAGTTTGGGGAAGTTGATAAGCTCGAATTTTTCATACTTTTCGAGCTTATTCGAGATGCGTTAGTAGGTGGTTTTTAGGTTTTAGGGTAAAGTTTGTGCTCATTTTATGTTTATTGTTGCGGTGATGGGTTTGTTGAGTTTTGAAGCGAATGAGGAGTAAAATGAGTCATAAGTTGAAAAGGAGTGAAGCCGGACGTGAAACGGGAGCTGTGAAGTTCGGAGTAAGACCACTCGGACCGTGTATAACAGAGATAAATCTGCACGGCCCGTGCAGGGTCCCGCACGGACCGTGCGGAGAGACATCCAATCTGCACGGCCCGTGCAGCTCATGAAGAAATCAATCCAGGGACTTGTGCACGGGCCGTGCGTGATGAACCCTTAGCCGCACGGACCGTGCGCTATTAAGTCGGCAATTTGGTGGATTTTTCCTATTTCCTTATCTGATTCTGATTTGGGATCAAACTTTGGCCCAACTATTTAAGGCTCTATTGTGCACGAAAAACCAGCACTTTTTACCCTATTATTGAAGCAGAAGAGAGCGGAGAAGAAAGAGAACATGAAGAACAAAGACAATTCACCCGGCATAAGTTGTTTATGTTATTTTTATTTTAATTTAGACTATGAGTTGTATGATCATTACATTATTTTATCTAGATTTCTATTTCGCCATGAACGGCTAAACATTTATTAATTCTAGGATTTGCAATTTGTGTTGAAACTATGCAACTAATTTGATTCTGTTATTTTTCCCTTTCGATTATTGCGTTCAAATGTTCATGTGCTTATTTCTCATGCATAGATTAGTGGCCATAATTTATGTATGCCAGCTTATTAATTTGAGTCATGGCGGAGAGAATTAATTAGTGGATTAAGTGAATACTTTGATGCATGTTCTGAGGAATCTGTAGGAGATTTATCTGATGATTTAGGGAGGTTATAATTTATCTAGAGACGAAAGTAATAGGCATTTTATTGATCTACTACTACCTTGAGACCTGGCGGAGATAGGTAGTTATTTTTCTGTTTCTCCATCTTTAATTGAATTAAATTGGGAATTATTAGGATTGAATTATTGTATAGCGGATACATTTAATGTGCATTCCCTAGGATTAATACTTTGTTAATTGATTGAATTTGTTGAGTTATTTTGTTTGCATTATTTGAGTTGTCTTGATTTCGGTTAGTCTACTTGGTTGTTGTTTAATTTCGTGCCTAGCTTTAGAAACCCGGAAAATTGGTCACCTGAATAATAGTCAATTGTTAGCTTAGTACTCAGTTTGGTCAAGCATTCAGTCCATGTGGATACGATACATGGTTCACCAGTTATATTGCAGTGTCTTGTGTTAGTTGCAGTATAGTGCATAATAAATTAGTGCATCAATATCTATGAGCAATAAATTTATTTATGTAAAACACACACATATAGTAAGATAATTATAATTTTATATTTTTAATTAAGATAAAGTAAAACATAAAGATAAATTGAAGTATAAATTTGTCTATTAATATTAAACAAACAAAATAAAATTATCATCATTCGATCTAACAATTACAAACTATATACGATACGTATTATTCTGAAAAAATACAAACAATAGTTATATATTTTAAAATAAATAAAATGATAATAGCAATAAATGTAGGTGACACAAAATAAGCTATATTGATATTGTCCAAAACTTAATATGTTCAATTAAAATGAAAAATCTCCATCAATCTTGTATAATAATTGCATCTTCCTTTTCATCACCATCTCCATCTTCATCTTCATACCTCACACTACAACCAAACAATAAGCTTAACGATTTAGATTCTTCTCCCTATTTACAATTATTGCGGCTACATTTACCCATGTTCAATTAACCATATGAATAAACCCTCAAATATAAGGTATAATTTCTAGAATTTTCCATTAGATACACATAAATTAGAAAATTGTTCTATAAATGTAATATTATTATAAATACTGTAAAAGTAAAGAAAATAGTTGGCTATACTTCACAAAACATACCATTAGGTTTGGATCGGAAGATGTTGAAATGAAGAATTAGACAAACAATTCTACAAAACATAAATTAGATTCATGGTTAAATTCATTTGGGTAAAATTGAGGAAAAACATACGCATCTCAATTTTAGATTAAACGTTAACTGAAAAATAGAACAAATTAAAACTTCAATGTGTACCTGTCAGTGGTTGCGAGTTGAAAAATGAGACTAATTATCTTGATCTTGTTATTAAAAGATAATAATGACTACCTTTTTCTCAAAGTTTTGCTTTGTGATACTAAACTAAAAAAATTGAATCATGCAAATTAAAAAATAAAAATATCATCAACAACTATATTAATGCAAAAACAAACAAACAAATGAAAAAACTTTTAAGGCTTTGAAATGGCAATCATGTTCCAATTTATAGACAAAATTGATGACTTTTATTTTTAAATAAACATTGATTCCTATACATACGAATGTCAATTTTTTAAATTTGTTTCAAACCAAATCAATTAAATGATTGCCCTGATTATTGGTAAGTTAAAAATTGATTAACAAATTTAATTAAATTTATATGAAATTGTTGGTGATTTTATGGAATAAATCAATATAATCATAGAAATATATAATTAATATAATTATATTAGATTTTCAAATATTATGTGCACTTTCTGTTATTAGACGAATAATATTTATTAGTGTATAGTATTTTGAAATCTATGCAATTATGATAGATTAATGTATTATTATGGAAATTCCCGATTATATGACAAATTACAATCTTCTAAATATCTTTCTAAATCAATAATCGATTAATCTAATAGCATATAAGTATACACTCTATTACCAAAATTAAATTATTTCACCGATTTGTATAGATATTATTAGTTGTTATTTGTTAAATATGGACAGATGCAAAATTAACAAATTAATAAACTTTTCAACCCTCTTCCGAAAGTTATATGCACAAATTTAAGGTAAATATCTAGATTACATACCATGGAAAGATAATGTATATTCTATTATTTGTGTAATATAATTAATTAGTTCATAATTTTTATTACTTAATTGCATATTATTTACATGTATATATAATTATATCACTATTATTAGAAAATTATTAAGGCGAGAAAATTTATTCTTTCTATTTGCAATGACTATCTTACTTTTAGATATAATATAGATATTTTATTATGTTCTCTATATTAGTAAACAAAACTTTGGAAAATGGACACAACTTCTCTAAAATATAAAATTTGCATTCAAAATTTATGTAAAATTATTAAATGATAAGATATTTTTAACAGCCATTACACTACAAAAAAAATGCTAAATTGGTGACAGAAAATTCCGTCGCCTGACACATGATTTCCGTCGCCAATTTAACGGGTGATGGAATGGCGACATAAAACGTTCATCTCCCAATTTTAGTCGTTAAAAAAGAAGACGACGGGAAAATTCTGTCGCTAAACATAGCGACGAAAATGGCGACGGAAAATTATGTCGCTAAACATAGCGATGAAAATGGCGACGGAAAATTATGTCGTCATATTATGCCGTGTGATATTTGTCATGAGAAAATAAAAAAATTATAATTTAGCGACGAAATTTTTCCGTCGCTAACTAGCGACATAATTTTTCACAAGCACACCGAGCCAAGGTCTGGGCCTAGGGTACAGCCAGGATCGAGCCAGAGCTGGTGGGTGCCCTGAATTAATTCCAGCGAAATCCACCCTCAGCAAGATTCGAACCTGGTTGTCGTACGCTGCCTTGGCTAGAATGCGCTCTCATCGTGGTAAATTCTATTGTAAGGGAAATGCAATGGGATGCATTGCATCCCCCTTACTATTTGTAGCCAAATTTTTCCATTTCTAATTTTTATTGGCCGACCGATAAAATAATTTTAATTTTTGAACTGTCACAATAGATAATTAAGTGTCATGATAGGTAGTTGAAGTGTCACAATATGTTAGTTAAAGTGCCATGATAGATTTTTTCATCCGGTCGAAATTTTTGACTGAAACTCTCATTTCTGGACAAAAAAAAGGACAACAGATAGCCCAAAAGTGGTGGGCCAGGGATATTTGGCAGCAGCAGAATGAGGGGATGCATTGCATCCCTTGTAGGGTAGAATTTACCCATTGTAGATGGATCGAATTTAGAAATTCCTTGATTTCTCGTTTAGAGATTTGGAAAAGACGGGAGATGG
Source organism: Perilla frutescens (assembly GCA_026008535.1). NCBI lineage: Eukaryota > Viridiplantae > Streptophyta > Magnoliopsida > Lamiales > Lamiaceae > Perilla > Perilla frutescens. The sequence goes on along the minus strand of BRKX01000006.1, from coordinate 26,525,773 downwards.
GTAGATAGGGAAGATGATTAGATGGGAAAATGAGAATCTATAATTTTTTTTTCCAATAATATAGTAAAAGATTATATAGTCAAATTTAATATACTATAAGGTCAATTGAATAGTATATAGTTAAATTTAATAATTACACTACTGGAACTAAACATATAATATTCAATTTACATGAATTTATTGTTTTTTTTTTTCAATTGTGAAAATAATATATGTATTTAAGTATAATAAGAAGATAAACAATACATAGGACAAATAAATATATTGGACATTGTATTATTTGATTTGAAATTGTTATATAGTATAAGGTCAGTTAATGCATTGTATACAAATTGACTTATTATACTATTTGAATTGAAATTATTGTATTATTTAAATTGACCATATATTAGTTCATTTCATTCCAAATAACAATAAATTACATTATATTAGTTCGTTATGTTTCAAATTATAATAAATTACATTAAATTAATGTGTTCCATTTGAAGAAATTACAACAAAATACATTATATTAATGCAGAAGAATAATCTAGATAATAAACCGATTAGTTGATTTGGGCGGTGTAGATTGATTTTAATTAAAGAAGTTTAATTGGAGAAACTTTGATTGGATATATGTTATGAGAATTATTAGATGATATATCGTGTGATTCACGTTCTAATATAAGGTGAATATATATTAGATGATATATGGTAATTATATATGCTATAGAAGTATTTATTTCAGAATTTAACTAAAATATGTAGATGAATGATATATATTAGATGATATATGACCATTTAAATTTAATCTTCTTATGTTTTTAATCTCCCGTATAATATTTATTTCAGAAGTTAACCAAGATATAAATTTGAAAACTAATGATAACAATTGAATAAATACTTATAACTAATGATAACTATTGAATAAATACAATCACTTTAATTTTGAAAAAAATAATAATGAAACCTAGCTTGGAAGTATGATTTCGACATGAGTGATATGTAACGAAGATTATTGAATCACTAAAATTAAGAATTGCAAATTAATAAATTGTAGCCTTGATAATAATAGTAATAGTAATAATAACAACATAATTATAGTTTTTAAGATAATCACAATACTGAAATATGATGTGCCATTTATATCTCTTGGTCGATTGGTCGACGGTGTTCAGCCCACCCTTAATGACGTTGATGGTGGACGAAAACAACGCGAGGGCTATAAGTAAAGATGTTATAAATTATTTCGGCAGAGCTCATAATTCTTGATGAAATGTAAGAGTGATGGTAGGTTCCGGCGTGGGCTGATTCGGGTTGGAGATTGTAGAATTAATGTGTTTTTTTATGTTACTTGAAGTTTTTCTTGAATTTTGCTGAGTCCAGAAGTGTTTTTCTTTTTTCAGAAATCAAAATAAAATCCTGTGCAATATTTCTATTTTTATTTTTCAAGATTTCAGAGTTGATTGGAGGCTTGACAGAAGATCGACTGTTGTCGGAATTAAAGAAGTCATCATAAACTAGATTGCAAATGGCGAGACCATAAACATAAATCTGGAAAATTTGAAATTGAATTTACAAGTGTAAAAACATAAATCTGTAATTCTTCATTCTTAGTTCCCAACCCTTACTGCTTTACACTTTGATTTTTTTTTCAATTCAAATTTAATGTGTGTTTAAATTGAAATTATTAAAATCGGCAAGACTCTGGTAGAAGTTAAAACCATCATCATTCTCTACCCTTTGCACGCTCTCAATATTATGAATAATACTTCCGATATAGTTTTGAAAATAATCAAGTTGAAGAAAAAATTATATATCACATATAATATTCTTTATAAAATATATTTCGTAAAAAATATATTAATAAATGCATTATATTTTCTAAGAAATAAACTTATAGTGACACATGAAATTTATACGATATAAATTATTCAATTTGTGCAATAACCTGTTAAATAAACTGAAATTGGAAATTGTTCAATTTGTACTATAGTTTGATCACTAAACTATGAAAATGAGATATTTTAAAAAGAAGAATGTTGATACAAGTCTCTCTTGAAAATGGCTACGAACAAATATTACCAATTCTTTGTTACAATAGATGTATAAATTTGTAGTTCTAAATATTATATACTAGTTTGTGTAAAGAGAAAGTAATAGCTATCTTGGAATTATCAAAAAGTAATATAGCACTGTCTTGGTATTATTAAAAAGTAGTATGAAGAGAGAGAAACAAATTCAAATTCGAATTCTAAAATGTAAAGTGGAGAGAAAGGTAAATTTGAAAATTGAGTGAAGGGTATTATTGACATTTACTAAGACTTACTTTTTACAATATTACCAAAATATATATTCTGGATGTCCAGAATCTGGACACACATATTTTCCGTAAATGGAATTAGTGAACCATAAAATAAAAGTGAATGAATTTAATTTTTTTAAAATAAATATAACCTCTAATTGAGATTAATAAACCTAAAAAAACATGAACTTTAAAAGACACAACATAAACATCTAAAAAATAAAAAAAAAATCTAAAAAAATCATGAACCCTAAATTCTAAACATTAATTGGAACAGAAAAAATCATAATTTGAACTATATAAACTCATATACGATAAGTAGCAGACAGGTTATTTTTTAATGATACAAGTGATACTTTTTGAATTTTGAGTGATATTTTTCATTGTTAAAATTGATACTTTTTTTTACAGTTTTTTTTTTGTGGGTCAACGTTCGATCCGAGTTGATCCCGATTCATCTGATGGATGTATGATCCTTATTGGGCTTGAGATAATATACAGGAGATTCTCATGACAAAATAATATGGAGCTCAATTTTTTTTTAAAATAAAAATAAGCGAAACGGAAAAAAGAAAGCCTTCCATTACATGTCCTTTTAATTTTAATTTTTTTCCCCGTAACATTATATGTCCTTAACATAACATAATGGAAAAATAAAAAGTAAAAGGGGGTCCAAGTACTTCAACGATTAAAAGTCAACACGCGGGAATTAGAAACGTTGCCGTGAGTGGGACCCGAAGACATTCATCTGATCATGAATTCCGTCATCACCTAAACCTTACCTCAATTCAAACTACTGTCTGTAAAATCGGGTAAATTTTATGCTACCAACATGTATTATCAATAACCAAAAAGATATTAACATACGTATGTATATGTATTATATTTATGTTAATCGTATATTTTTTATATATAAAAAGAATTTTCAGAATTTTAATTTCTCGAAATCTTTAATCAGCATACAAACTTTTTTAACACGCGCTTTTGCGGGTCAAAGGGGTAATAAAACCAGAAGACTTCCCCCACAAATTAACAACACCGCAGAATGCTCTGCTGGGTTAGGGTTTCTACTTTCTAACGGGAACAAAACTGTAACTCTTCAATTCAAAATTCAATCCTTTCCAATTGCCACATTTTCAGGTATTAATTTCATCTTTACTTCTTTAGTTGTTCATTTTACTGGTTCTACATATATTTTATGAAGTGATCAATTTTCTGTTGTTTGTTTTGAGTTTTTTTGTTGATTTAATTGGTGATTGCTTTGGCGTTTTCTTTGTTTTCTTTGTTTTTTTTTTGCTTTTTTGGTTTTTGTGGTATCCAACATATAGCTGCGAAAGCATATATATGTTATGTAAATTAATCAATTGATGTTTGGAAATTTAAATTTGTTTATGTGAGAAGCTCGGACTGTTTGCTATAAATTTTCCAAATTGACTTTGATCTACACAGGCCAAATATCTCCAACAAGTTTGTCCTGGCTATGCTCTTGGAGTATTTGCTCGAATGAATAGCTATAAGTGTTGGTTTGTGTTCAATTGTTAGTTTGTGGATTAGATCTTTTTTGTTTTAAGTTTTTCTAGTCTCATGATATTGCTCTGACTTCCAACTATTACACTTTGATATAGAAGAATGAAATTTACTACTTAATTAAAGAAAATCACTACCAGGTATTAAGTTTGACCATATAGTTAATTCAGACTGCTTCAATTTTTGCTACCCCAGAGTCCAGATTATTAGGGGCATCCTCAAATGGGGACATCGTCTGGAGCTCATTTCAATGACCAATCATCAATGCTGCCTCCTCGGCAACAGCCACGGTCTGGAGGAGGTGGGCTTCAGACATCCCTCTCCTTGGTCTCTTTAGATGCCTGTGGATCTCCAAATCTTCATGAGCGTGGCTCAAATTCTGATCATGTCCACGAATCGCCATCTGAAAGTGCCAGTTCACGAGAAACTTGGCCTACTGCTGATGCTTTGGTAGCAAAGAGGCTCGAGAAGGAAAAAGAAAGAGAGAATGGTTTCACAGAGCAGTCTGCCGTACAGCATGTCTCCAGTTCAGATAAGTTGTCACTTAGGGATGTAGCTAGAGAAAGAGTGGAAGTTATATCAGAGAGAATGCAAAACCTTCCAGTTGAGTATCTGGACAAGTTTAAGAATGAGCTCCGGGCTTCTCTTGAAGGTTTAGGTGGTTCTCAGCAGAGAGATGAATTCCTATTTTTGCAGAAGCTGGTTCAGAGCAGGGGTGATTTGACAGAGAAAACACTGATAATGGCACACAGGGTTCAGCTGGAGATCCTCGTTGCAATGAAAACTGGAATTCAGGCATTTTTGCATCCTAGTGTCAGTCTTTCTCAAGCTTCTCTTATTGATATATTCTTATACAGGAGGTGCAGAAACATAGCATGTGGAAGCATATTGCCAGCAGAGGACTGCACCTGTGAGTTATGCTCAAGAACAAATGGTTTCTGCAACCTCTGCATGTGTGTGATCTGCAACACGTTTGATTTTGAGGCTAACACATGCCGCTGGATTGGGTGTGATTCATGCTCTCACTGGACTCACACAGACTGTGCTATTCGAAATGGACAGATTGGCATGGGTCCTTCTGTTAAAAATGGGGCGAGCTTAGCAGAGATGCTCTTCAGGTGTCGAGCTTGCAATCGGACATCTGAGTTATTTGGGTGGGTGAAAGATGTCTTTCAGCATTGTGCACCAAGCTGGGATAGGGATGCTTTAATTAGAGAGCTTGACTATGTAAGTAGAATTTTCCGCGGGAGTGAGGACCCAAGAGGCAGGAAATTATTTTGGAAATGTGAGGAGCTCATAGAGAAACTGAAAAATGGGGCAGCTGAACCTTTTCCTTGTAAAGAGATCTTAATGTTCTTTCAAGGTAGAGCTTTATTCATGGTATAATACAATTTTGCTCATTGACTGCATTAATTGTGGCTTCTAAAGACTTGATACTTGTCAGCTATGTTTCGACTTTAAGTTTCCTAGCATGTCCTGATCAGTTCTAATGTGTTCCCATTCTGCTCAAAATCATGTTTCTTCAACAGAGCTTGAAGACTCCTTCAAAAATCAAGACAATGAAGAAGCAGGCAGGGTGATATCCCCACAGGAATCATTCAATAGGATAGCTGAAGTAGTGCAGGAAGCTGTTAGAAAGATGGAATTGGTAGCTGAGGAGAAGATGCGGATGGTGAAAAAGGCTCGCTTAGCTGTAGAGGCTTGTGATCAGGAGCTCAAGGATAAAGCTAGGGAAGCTGCTGCACTGAAGATGGAAAGGCAGAGAAAGAAGATACAAATTGATGAGCTTGAAAGCATTGTAAGACTCAAACAGGCTGAGGCTGACATGTTTGAGATGAAAGCCAATGAAGCTCGACGAGAAGCTGAGAGGATGCGGAGAATTGCACTTGCCAAGACTGAGAAGTCGGAGGAGGATTATGCTAGTAGGTATCTCAAACAAAGATTGCATGAAGCCGAAGCTGAGAAGCAGTATTTGTTTGAAAAAATTAAGCTCGAGGAAAGTTCGAGAGCATCACAGAGCAGTGCTGGCGCAAACGATTCTTCTCAGATGTACAACAAAATCCAAGACTTGCTGAAGAACATGTACAGCAGCGCACCTTCACAGGCAGAAGCCCCATCAACCAATCATCATTCTCTGGGACCAATTCCTTAATTCCTGTCTGTACGTTAGATATTTAAATGTTTGACTTGGCACATGACTTTGATCTTTCTATGTGAATTATAGCTTCCAGAGCTGTTGTTGCATTTATTCTTTAATTTATATGCAGATTTATACTTATCTTTGGTTGTGTTTGAGATCGGCCAACTTATGCCTCCGGTCTGTTGTCGCCTTCCTTTCGTTGCATCAATCGAGTTGTTTAAATTATCCACCCTGTTTTATGTTGGTTGTTCGAAGTTATAGCACACAGCACCTGTAAGCAGTCTCAATTGGATTGCCATTAGATCGATGGTAAGAAATGGACATGGTATTTAAGAATTTATAAATTGATGTAGAATGAGCAGTTTCTCATGTATATAACTAGTATATCACCTGTGCGATGCACATTAAGTGAATGTTATTAAAAAAAATATTTATGAACAATAATAAAATTATATTCAATCTTAAATTTAGTATCTAAATATATGAATTAGATTGACTAAATTATAAATTATTTATGTATTTTTCAAGGTTGAAAAAGTCGCTCTAGACAACCACCTAGGTGTTAGACATCCCTTACCCGTGTTGTAAACAGCACTCAGGTGATGACAGCCTAACCCTTACCGGCCAATTAGACACCAATCGATTTTTTTCTTTTTCTTTTTTGAATTTTTTTTGTTCAAAATATGATTAAATAAAAAAAAATGAGATTTTTCACTCTTTTATACCGCAACCTATACAATCAATGTGGAATGTATGGAAATTGAAAAAAAAAATTATAAAAATAATTTGAGATTTTAATTTAAAGTTATCCACTCTTTTATACAACAACTCACATTTAAATTTGTCACTCTACAAGCGATGTGGGATGTAGGAAATGTTGAAAAAATAATTGGTACTTTTATAAACATCCTACATCTCAATTTTTATTATACAATCGATATGGATATAAGGTAAATGAAAAATTAATAAGTAAATAGTAATACTTAATAATATATAATAAAAAAGTAAAAGTGACGGGCACCACTTGAATTCCACTTAGGCAACCTAAATACAGATTGTTATATATTATTACATGTAACTTTACAAATCTACCTGTACAGAAACAAAATATCATGATCTCAATGATTTATATGCAACTTTAGAACTTCACAAATATACAAAAAAAGAACTACAAATGAGAAGTGGTAATATATACATATTATATATGTATATATATATATATCAAGTACACTATCTTTAAAGATTTGTACTCATTAAAAGATTTTGGATGTGGATCTTAATTTTTTTAATATATTTAATATAATTTAAAAATTAAAAATATTTTAAATTAAGGGTTTTACACACTTTTCCTAAAAAAAATATCAATCATTAGTCATTACACGTGATCTCAACATAAATACCGAGAAAGATTGAAAGATCAGTGATATTTAACATTAAATTGATAAGATCAATTAAAATAATTATCACATTAGATTTATTGTTTAAGGTTTAGGTTTCATATATCTAAACATTTTAAATTTCAAAATTAAATACGTTATTTGAATTATATATATATATATATATTTATATTTTTGAATTTAAAATATAAAATTTGAATTTAAAGTTTAAATATATATTTAATAAGATCTAATAAATATTTAAATGGAAAATTTTAAATATATATTTTAATATTAAACTTATAAGATCTAATATTATACTCGATCTCAACTTATACTTAGATGAAATATGAAGAAAGTACTTGGAATACTATTGTTGGGCCTCAATATTTATAGTTTGTTCATTTAAAATAAAATTGTTAATTCTTCAATGTGAAATAATTTTAGTAAAAAAATTATATAAGATTTAACTGCTTAAGGATTTAAAAAAAAAAAATTAAAAGTGTAAACTAATAAAAAAATTAGAAATTAAAATTATTTATTTGAATTTTATAATTTAAAAACAAAATGTTAAAAATCTAATTTTAGATATATATTTAATCAAAAAAATGATATAGATATTTAAAATAAAAAATTTATATATGTAATTTAATATTAAACAAATAAGATAAAAGAGCACCGTCTCTCAATTTAAAAACTCAAGAAAGGTGTGAAAATTTCTTTATTGACTATTATAATTTATATTATGTTAAAAAAAAATAATACTCTTTATTTTTTAATGCGGGATCAAATACTACACTTGATCTTAGTTGAAGTATAGAAAATTTTGTATGTATACTATTTTTGGGTCTCACGATTTTAATTTTGCCATTCAAAATAATATTTATTAATTATTTGATGTGGGACAAATTTAGTAAAAAAATTAAAATAAAAAAATTATTTTTTTGGATTTATTTTTATATATTTTAAATTACAAACTTATATACATTAAATATTTCAAAATTAGATATTTTATTTGGATTTTTTTATATAACTATTTTTGAATTTACAACATAAAAGCTTAAAATTCATTTTAAATATATAATTAATAAGAAACTGATAAATAATAAAAATAAAAAAATATATGTATTTTAATATTAAATTGAAAAGAAAAAATAAACTTAAAGGATCAAGAAAGGTATCAAAATTTCATTATTGACTGTTAGAATTTATAGTGTGTTCAAGTAGAAGAACATTCTTTATTTTTCAGTGTGGGATAAAACACTACACTTGATCTTTGCTGAATTACAAAGAAAGTTGTAGGAATATTATTGTTCGGCTTAACAATTTATAGTTTGTTCATTCAAAATAATATTTGTTGATTAATCGATGTGAGAGAAATTTAGTAAAATAATTAAAATATATAATATTTAATAGTTTGAGATTTAGTTTTCATACGTTTAAACTTACAAACTTAAATAAATTTAAAATTTAAAAATTAAATATATTTATTTTATATTTATATTTTTGAATTTAAAAACATAAAAATAAAAATTAAATTTTAAATCTATATTCAATAATTAAGAAATTGACAGATATTTAAACTAAATATTTTAATATTAAATTAAACTAACAATATCAAATACTATACTCGATCTCAACTAAAAAGACCAATAAATGTATAAGATTTCATTATTCAATATTGGAATTTATAGATGTTCAAACAGAACAATACTCATTATTTTTCGATATAGGATCAAACATTGCACTTAAAAATCTATATATATTTTTAATAAAAAAATTCAAATACATAGTCTTTAAAGATTTGAACTTATTAAAAGATTTTGGGAGTGGATCTTGAATTTTTAATATATTTAATTAACTCAAGAAACAAAAAGTATTTTAAATTTATATATTTAAAATATTTTATTTGAACTTTTTAATATAATTAATTCAAGAAAAATTACACTTTGATACATATATTTTGTGCTCTTTTTAAAAAATAATCCAATTTTATCAAAATTAACAAATTAATAATTGCTTCTTCAAATGTATTGCAAATCTAACATTTGATCAATTTTCTGTCCGAAAATCCTATGCAATTGATTTTATTTTAATATTTCTATTTCCTCAACTGTGTAAAAAATTATTAAATCAAGAAATCTTAAAATATAATCAATTATGTATGTCATTCGAGTCGTAAAATTGATCAAATATTATATTTTCAATTGTTTTGAAAAAGTAGTGGTGTTTCGTTGAGTTAGTTTTTAAATTGATCCCAAAATGAAAGTATCAAACTTTTAATTCAAATTTATAATTTTTAATTATTTAAATTATATATGTTCAATATTAAATTGATAAAATAAAATATTAAATATTATACTTGATGTTAACTGAAAGACCAAAAGATGAAAAGACCGTAGTTGAGCCCTACAATTTATAGTTTGTCCATACACAACAATATTTTTACTTTTTAAATGTGAGATAAATTTTGTTTGAAAAACTAAATTATATAAAATTACAAAAAATATATATTTAAAATTGATGACTTAAAGATGTCAACTTCAAATTTTAAATATATTTAACATTAAATTGATAAAAATCAATTGATACATTTAATTCGAACATTTAAATATATTTAATTTAAAACTTTTGAAGTGGGCCCTAATTTTTTTAAAATTTAATTAACTTAAAAACCAAAAAATAAATAAATTAATATATCTATAATATTTTAGTCCAATCTTTTAATAGATTTAATAAAAGAATAATTTTAAAATATTTAGATTCTATATATTTAAAAGATACTTAATATTTAATATTAAATGGATAAAATCTAGTATCAAAATATTACATTGAATCACAACAAAAAGATCAGGAAACATGGAAAAAACCGTTATTGTGTCTCAAAATTTATAGTGTTTTTTATGTACAACAATATTTGTTAATTCTTCAATGTGAGATAAATTTTGTTTCAAAAATTAAAATAAATTAGTTTTAACTATTTAAAATATAATAAAAATGATAACGTAAATATTTTACCTTAAAAAAATTTAAAATATTTAACAATAAATAAAAACAATTAATACATTTATTTCAAATTTTAAACATATTTAATTATTATTGTTAATTCAAAATTTTAATTTCAAAATATTGAAATTATATAATAAATATTACAATTGATCGCAACTGAAAGACTGAGAAAGGTGGAATGAGCACTGTCGACTCTTTGATGTGGGATGAGTTTTGTATGAAAAAAATAAATATATTTAAGGGTTAATTGCTAAAAAGAATCACTATATTTGAATGAATTTGTAATTTAGATATTAATTTTTTAAATATTGCAATAATAACCCATTTTTTTATTTATAGTAGAATCAATACTCCTATTTTTTTGATGATCAGAATTATGATGTGTCAATATTTTTCCACGTGTAGTGATTAATTTATTTTGGGTTGTCGAATATGGAGGATTTCTACTGTGCAAAGTCAATTTTCTAATCTTTTAAATTTTTTGGGGGTTTATTTTGTTAGAAATTAAAAAAAAATTGTGTGAGTTCTTTTACATGTGAGAGAATTGAGTGTGTAAAATTAATATATGCAAGTTATAAGTATTTAAGATATATAGAAAGTTGAGCACATTGATAAGCTCAAAAATACATATATATGTTCTAAACATTTAAATGTATTTAATCAAAAAAAATTATGTGGGTCTTGATTTTTAAAATTCTACACGCTATCAAGATCATTTTTTAAATTAATTTGCATATATAAAATTCACGACATAAATATATTTAACAATTAATTGTCAAGTTCTATTAATACATTTAATTCAAAATTTTAAATGGATTTAATTTAAAATTATTGATGTGTATCTTGATTAATACATTTAATTTGAAATTTTAAATATATTTAATTGAAATTTTGTGTGGATCTAGAATTATTTTAAATATTTAATCAACTTAAAATTTTAAAATATTTTAAATTAATATATTAGAACATTCACTCGTAACACTTAAGAGAATAATAAAAAAAATATAAATTTATGATCCATCGTAAAGAAAAAAATAGGTGTTTGAAAAATTCACATATAAATCAACAATTTAAAGGCCACATAATTTTTTCATTGAATGAACAAAATATTTTTTAATAAAAAATAGTAATTTTGCAAAATAAAAAAAATAATTTACAATCTTGAAATTATAGTATTGAATGATTATATAATATAAATATTAACTAATTAATAAATATTGTACTTTTATTTAGAGAAAGTGTATTTAGGCGGAAAAATCTATTATTACTAGTTATAGTGACTATCTTACTTTTAAATATAATATAGATATCGGTTGAATAAAAGAAAAGGGAGGGTGGTGAGAGAATCCTTAATTTTACTACTTTAATGTTTCCTTCGTAACTAAGGTTTTGATGATTCTGTGCGTATCTTTTCCCTTATCAATAACATGCCGTAATGTGCAAATGTCTGAAATGAATTTAAAAAATTAGTAATGGTAAGTTGACTGGAGCAAACATTTGCATTATCAGATTTTCAGTTTTCAGTATTTTTCATGTAATAAGCATAATATTGTAGCCAAGTCAATTTTTTTTTCAAGAATCCCACCTGGATTTACCACATTCCAGTTCTCTGTTTTACATCGATAAAGTTCTTCTTTGGGAATTCAGAAAAAGGCTAAATATTTAATTTATGCATTGATCTTTCTATAAAGATAGCGTGTCTCCAAGTTTATTCGTTGAAGCCACATATATAATTTTGTGTACGGAAAGTTGCAGTTGCAAGGCAATGTGGATGATGATGTTGAGCAAGATTGTAATCACTCTGATCTTCCTCCTCTCAGTATTACAGAATTCTGGTAATTAATTGAGGCTCTTCCATATCTCATCAGTTATATTCCCTTCCATTTCAAATTTCAGTTACAAGATTGTAGCTTGCTTTCTTGTTGTGTTTAGATGGACAGTTCGAGGATTACTGCATAGCCGACGAGCAAACTCCGGAGGAAGAGCTGGTGCTGGCCATGAAGTGGGCGTGTGGCAACGGCGCCGACTGCGGCCCCATCGGAGAAAATCAGCCGTGCTACATTCCCAACACAGTCAAGGACCACGCCTCTTACGCATTCAACAGCTACTATCAGAACATGAAGCACAAAGGAGGCAGCTGTTATTTCAATGCTGCTGCGCTTTTATCTGATCTCAATCCAAGTAAGAGATAACAGATAAATTCTATTTTAATATTTGCAAATATTTTACCTTTTCCAATCCTAGCTAATCAACAAATGAACACGAGCACGAACACGATCCCATTGCTGCATTAGTATATATGTTATAGTGTAATAATTTCTTTATCAAATTTTGGTTCTATGAAAAAAACTTAAATGTACTCTGCTATGAATCACAGGTCACAGCTCGTGCAAGTTCGAGTATCTGCCTTGATCTCCGTCACAAGCCAAAACTCGGGGATCAAATCATCTGTCTTCAAATTTTATAGAATTAAATATTAATACGCCTTCAAATATTTTTATTTTGTTTTTCTTTTTATAATGTGAAAGCTACGTGGGGTTTGATGGTTCAAAACTAGACATCTAACAATTCTAATTAAGGGATCGGGCTGGTTAAAGCCCAATTTGGACCATTCGGGCCTTGAATTCGAATCTTAATGTGTGGTGTGTGTATGGATGATGTAATCATGACTAACAACCACCCATGCTTCATCAAATTTTATAATTCATATACCTACACCTAGCCACTTTGTAGTGATTGTTATTCACACGCATATAATTCAATTCCCTTTTTCTCGTTATTTTTCAATTAATAGCACCCGTTTTCAGCATACGTCAATTGCCTTTTTGGGGGAAAACCAAATTTATAAATTACGAGATAAAATTCACATCATCTTACGTGTGTTAACTGTTAGGTGTATGTGTAAATAAATGTAATATATTATGAGTAAATGACAATTTTACAATTGTTGGATGGCTAATGAACTAGGGCATCAGGTTTCTATTTTAATTTGGGATATATATAATTAATTAATTTCGTGAATTAATGAGGAAAAAATATGTATATGTAGGTAGTGCTGCAAACTAACAGCAATTGACTGACCAAAATCTTCAAATATCTTCTCTATTAGAAATATTCCGACAGGTGAAAGAGAGAAGAATTAGTAATCGATATCAACATTAATAGTGGCCACTTTATTAATTAATTACAATCGCAAAGAACACCAACTTTGCTATTTTCTTTTGGGTATTATCGGATTTTAGCCTGATTTTTTAGGTAATTTACAAAAATGTTTTGATTTTTAATAATTAATAATTTAATATATGATCTTTTGAATATATAACAAATCTAGTTTGAAATTAATTTTTATGTTTTTAATTGCCGACATATATCTTTTTACTTGAATTTTTTAATGACGTATAAAATACTTGTGCCACACCAATTGATCATATAAAATTAAAACAAAATTATATTTCACTTCACACATATGTAAAAGGATACACGTCGACAACTAAAAATCCAAAAATAAATTTTAAACTAGATTTATTGTATATTCAAAAAATAAAGTATTAAATTATTATTTATAAAAGATCATGCCATTTTTATGAATTAATTGAAATCTCAGATTAAAATCCCATAATACCGCTTTTTTTATCCCCATCCAACTCATCTACCATGTATTATTATTTACTGAGAATTGAAACACACATATCATTCAAATCACTCTCTGTCTCTCTTCTTTCTCTCTCCCCTCCCCTGTGAAAGAATGGCTAAAGCCTAATCATGAATCCCACCACTAGCATCCCACTTAACTTACTCCAATGACACGAGTGAGGACTTAAAAAACTGAAAAGAACACACACACACACACACTCTCTCTCTCTCACTCAAAGACTGAAGCTAATAAGAAACCATTCCATTCCCCTTTCAGAAAACGAAAAGAGCAGTCTCAAATTTTAGGGGTCTGTTCTTAAATCTTAAATGCTGCTTCAGATGTCTGATCGCCCCTCATTAAATGTTAATTTAGGCTACATTAAATGCTTCATCAATTCTTGAAATTAGGTGGGACTGGCATAACCCTTTCCTTCAAAAAAGTTGTAAAAAAATGATCTTTTTTGTTAATATGATGGTGGGACCCCTCATCTCAAAACTTGGCAGTCGCTGAATCCATCCATTTAATTAAAGGCAGCTATTTGCGTGGAAAAGAAATAGCGACATAGTAAGAAATCTCACACACACACACACACACATATATATAAAAGAATTGGAAATACAGTACATTAGTGGTTGTCTATATAAGTGCAGGAATGTAGGTAGGTGAAAAAATTGAATTCAGTATTACTACTCCGTATTTCTTGACTGTTCTCTTCTCTCATTTGAGTGTGTGTGTGTATGTGTGTGTGTTCTGTGGTTGAGTGTTGGGAAGATGAAGTATCTGGGTGTGGGTGTGAGTCCTGGCAATGTTCCAGTGTACCACGGCAGCAATTTGAGGGTGTTAGACAGAAGAGTGAGGGTTGCAGAAGTGATTTTGAGGTGTCTAATCTGCGGTTTAGCCGTCGTTTCTGCTCTTCTTATAGGGACCGACACTCAGGTTAAGGAAATCTTCACTATTCAGAAAAGGGCCAAATTTACAGACATGAAAGCACTCGTGTAAGATCTGTTTGTGTTTTTATCTTATATACATCCAATCTCCATTGATTCTGATTTCTATGATGAGTGTTTAATTAATTTGCAGTTTCTTGGTGATAGCGAATGGGATTGCTGCGGCCTACTCGCTTGTCCAAGTTGTGAGGTGTGTTGTGAGTATGGTTAGAGGGAGTCTGCTATTCAACAAGCCTTTGGCTTGGGCCATTTTCTCTGGGGATCAGGTATTCTTTCTTTCTTTCTTTTTTTCCTTCAAGATCTGGTGTGCTACTTTTCATCATTTAAGCTTCTAATACTTATCTGAAATATATATATATATATATATATATATATAGACATATATCCCTTAGTTTCCATTAATTAATCAGTTCAAGATAAGGCTGAGAACTATATATGGAAACATTATCTGTTGGGTTGAACAATATTGCTAAAGTAGAACTAAGCTGATGAATGTATATGGTGATTAATGATCTTCAGCTAGCTCACTGAATTTTGGAGCAAGTTTAATTTGTAGGCATTATTTAGTGAGAGTGAATTGAAGAAAAGCATTTTAATTTTAGAGTTGAAGGAATAGGCGATCGACTAAACAAACAAATTAATTAATCTGAGATATATATAATTAATCAGTAATCAGTTAGTATCTATATATGAACATACATACATATGTAGTATAATATTAGTGTGTGAAAGTGAATTAAGTAGTATACATATTATTATTAATTATGAATTGGAAAATGCAGGTGTTGGCGTACTTGACAATAGCTGCAGTGGCAGCTTCTGCTCAATCAGCAGTGTTCTCGAAATACGGAGAAACGCAACTCCAATGGATGAAGAGTTGCAGTATGTTCGGGAAATTCTGCAACCAAATCGGGGAAGGAGTGGCCACCGCCATGCTCATGACCCTCTCTTCCCTCGTACTCTCTGCTATTTCTGCATTCAGTCTCTTTAGATTGTATGGAGGAGAAGAAGGAGAAGACAATAAACAAAAGCAAACCCAAGGAGGAGGAGGACGATGGTCATGAATGCCTAGCTAACAACACAACCTACTCTAATTACTCTTCCTTCCTAGTTACCACTTACAATTACATATCTACATGTATACATATGTATGTCTATCAACCATTTCCTTTCTCACCAAAACCCAAGTTACTGTACCATCCAATGGTTGTATAATAAATTATACTCTTATGTTTCTATTTCACAATGCCGTATTTCATCATATCATTGCTATTTACTATATATATGACCCCTGTAGCTAATTCTAAAATATCACTGGAAATTAGTTTGCTAGCTAACCACCAAATTTGCAACTCGCCATCATTATTACTCTCACCAACTTCAAATATTCTATTTTTTCTTGAATATATTACAACAGTGTAATCATCCCAAAAGGAAAAGGTATTGCCATGCATATAATATTGTTTTCTTTTGTCAAATGATTAATATAGCATTGAACGATTAAAAAATATAAATACAATTCTTATATTCTACATAATAAAAACAGAGACTTTCTACAGCAGATGCAGATCAAATAATAGGAGTGAAATGAAATCCTACTAATATCTTCGTATAGGCCCAATGGCCCAACTCACAGCTCCCCAACTCCAAAAATAAAACAAAAACAAAAGCAAATATTTGCAGCTAGTTCGACTCAGTGCGCACACCCTCCCGATTCGCGCCACGTAGACAATTTACCATTATATTCGCCAATATTCTATGACGCTCTCTCTCGAACCTAACTTGAGGTTGTTAGGTCGTACCAATAACTATAGTTAATTTAGGAAAAAAGTAGAAGATTTATTTTTGCATTCGGATTTGTCTATGCTACCCCCAAGGGTAGTACTCAAG
This sequence comes from Perilla frutescens, assembly GCA_026008535.1. Lineage (NCBI taxonomy): Eukaryota > Viridiplantae > Streptophyta > Magnoliopsida > Lamiales > Lamiaceae > Perilla > Perilla frutescens. The sequence continues at coordinate 26,508,966 of BRKX01000006.1, read as the reverse complement.
TGTCACAATACATCTATTGTGACACTTTATATGTCACATCAGACCTTTTATGATCTATTGTGACACATTTAAGTGTCACAATAGATGTATTGTGACACTTGGATAGTACCCTTGGGGGTAGCATAGAATTCCCCCTTTGCATTCATGATTAATTATTGTGAACCATTGCTCAAATTATTCTTGAGTTAGATATTTTCTTAATTATTTTTCTCATAATTTGTATTTATGTTTTGTTTTAGTTTAATTTAGTTAGTTGTCTTTCTAAATCTCCAAACCCCCTCCAAAGTTACTTGTTTGTTAGATAAAAGAATATAATTCTAGTTTACCAATCTCTGTGGAATCACATTTCTCATCACTATCACAAATCATATTTTTAGAAGCAAGTTTATTTTTATTGGATTCGACACCCATCAAATTTTGGCGCCATTGCCGGGGGATTGGTTTTCAAATTAGATTTATTCTTTCTATCTAATATTTTTTTTTACATCTTTTCAGCTTCAGTGGCTTACATCTGATTATATCAGTGAAAATCTACATTTTCTAGAATGATCAATGAGGTAAATATGTCTTCTCTTGAAAGTCAGATATCTAACTTAAGGCCTCTTATATTACAGTGTGCTAAAATTGGTTTGCAAGAAGTTCGTACATAGGGACAACCCCGATCAGAATAAATCTCAAGAGAGAGTTATCATTATGCCCACTGCAAGGCGTAGCTAGCAATGAGAGTAAGGATCAATCCCACGAGGAGCTGCGAATTCTATCTTCCAATGTCACCAATTCCAAACTTTTGAGGGTTGTTATGGTCTCTGTACTTTGTATTTAGAGGTTGTAAACTAAATAACAAAAAAAAAACAAAAGACAAGGAAAATATTAATAGTAAAGTATTCCGGATTAGAACTCAGATTCGAACTTAACAAACACTTGACTGATCATGGGCATGCTGATTACTTATGCAAATCTAATTATCTGGTTAAAGGTACCGGATCTCTCTCAATGTACCCAATTTATCCTTTCAGTTTAGCTTAGAGGTGATCTCCCGTCCCCTAAACCCTAACCTGTTGCCCAACACTGATTTCTCATATGATTGTAAACAATAAAGCAGCTTTATGCCCTAGACAGACCCATATTTACCTAGACACTGATCTCTCAGATGCCCTCAGTACGTGTGATGTATCCCATCCCTTTATGACCAACACACAACTACGATTCATTGATCATTTATAGAGGTAGTGAACACAATTCTAATTAACGAGTGATCAGTCACAATTAATTAGCTTAGCGCACTTTAATGCAACAAAGAAAACGATTACATGACGGAACTAGATTCTCACAGTTTATGCCCATAAGCCTCATGGTTTTTACGTGTTTATTAAGTTCTTATCTTTGTTCAATCCGGAATAACGAATCTAGCCGCTCATGCTAGACTTAGAACAATAAAAATAATAACTAAAATTAAAAGAAGACATAATTTAAACGAAAAACTTACTTATATTAAACTGTAAAAGTATTCCAGCACCAACACTGGACTTAATAATATAAACTGGAAATCCTAAATGCATGCGGGCATAAGGCTCGAGACGGAATGCAGAAAAGTAAAATAAAGCAAAAATAAAATATAAGTGTTATGGTGCGTAAAAAGGTGTGTTTGTTTTCCAGCCATGAAATCTACTTATATAGGAGTACAAAGCACAAGGTAAACTCCCCACAGGCCGGAGGATCTTCAGCCCAATCCACAGCCACCATGTCTAAGACTTTTCATATCTGGCTGATTCTTCCCTTATTTAGAAGATCCCGTGTCGCAGATTCTGTACTCGTCGTGCCCTAGAGTAGCCGACATGCAACTTTCTTTGTAGAGCCGATCTTCTTTTTGGAAGATACAACTTGCCTTCCATTGCTCTTCTTTCTTTCGGCGGCTAGGGTACATTGCTCCTGCTGTAGCTGGTAATTGTTTCCCTTGTGCCCTGTCTCCTTTCCTTTTCCTCTCAATCACTCTAGGTTTGTTGTGGGCACGATCACAAACTTCTCCTTCAGTTTTTGCTGGAATGATGGGAGATTTCCGCCATGCTCGAGAGAGAGCTTTTCGCTGAGAATTTGCTCATCTTGGTATCATTGGCATCAAAATGCCCTCCAGAAGTGGTTCTTCTGCCTCCTGCTGCCCCTTGTGCCCATTCTGGCTCTTTCCGACTAAAAAAATGCAAAAATAAAGGATAAAAGAACGAGAAAAAAGACACAAAAATACAAAAGAATTTGGACTTGTCAATGAACCATGTCTTACGTGATATTATTGAGAAATTTGTTGTTTTTTTATTTTGATGATATCCTGATATACAGTCACAGTGCACAGGCGCACCTGGATCATCTTAGGCGCATATTTTTGCTTTTGAGAGATGCTCGATTATATGGCAACATGTCTAAGTGTTCATTCTGTTTAGATGAAGTTGTTTTCTTAGGCTTTGTTGTGAGTTCACAAGGTATTGAGGTTGACCGTTCCAAAATCAAGGCGATTGAGGAATGGCCAACGCCCAAGACCGCGTCCAAGGTTCGTTCCTTTCATGGTTTAGCTGGATTTTATCATCGTTTTGTGTGTGAGTTTTCCAATATAGCCACCCCTCTTACTGAGCTAAGTAAGAAGCACCGGAAATTTGAGTGAGGTAAACAACAAGAGCGTGCTTTTAATACTTTGAAGTCTTTATTATGTTCTGCTCCTGTTTTATGTTTACCGGATTTTTCTAAGACTTTTGAGATCGAGTGTGATGCCTCAGGCATAGGTATAGGTGCTGTTTTGATGTAGGAAAATGGCATGTGGCTTACTTCAGTGAGAAGCACAACGGCGCCGCATTGAGATACTCCATCTATGATAAAGAGCTTTATGCTTTGAAGCATGCATTGGAGACTTGGCAGCACTATCTTTGGCCCAAGGAGTTCGTTATCCACACAGACCATGAGAGTTTGAAGCACTTAAAAGGGCAAAACAATCTGAACAAAAGGCATGCGAGATGGGTCGAGTTCATCGAGTCCTTCCCGTATGTTATCAAGTACAAGAAAGGCGAAGACAATGTAGTCGCCGACGCCCTGTCTAGAAGGTACACACTCTTGAACCTCATGCATGCCAAGATGCTTGGATTTGAGTCGATTAAAACTTTGTATGAGTCGGACACGTTTTTCTCGCCTATATTTGTAAGGTGTTCAAGCATGAACAAGTCTTTTGATGGTTTTTATGTGCATGATGGTTTCTTATTCAAAGAGTCAAAGTTGTGCATTTCTACATGTTCTATGCGTGATCTTTTGGTTTTAGAGTCTCATATGGGAGGTTTAATGGGTCATTTTGGAGTCCATAAAACATTAAACTTGCTGCAAGAACACTTCTTTTGGCCGCATATGCATAGGGATGTTGAGCATGCATGTAGTCGTTGCATTACTTGTCATAAGACTAAGTCTACATCACATCCATTTGGTCTTTACATGCCATTACCTGCACTATCTAGCCCTTGGATAGATATTTTCATGGATTTTATTTTGGGTTTGTCATGGTTTAGATCGGGTGAAGATTCTGTGTTTGTTGTTCTTGATCGGTTTTCTAAAATGGCGCATTTCATTGCATGTAGAAAAACCGATAATGCTGTTCACATAGCCAATTTGTTCTTTATTCATGTGGTTAGATTGCATGGCATTCCTAGGACTATTGTTAGTGATAGGAATTCCAAGTTTTTAGGATATTTTTGGTGAGTTCTACGGGGAAAATTAGGGACTAAGCTTTTGTTTTCCACTGCATGTCATCCACAAACTAATGGTCAAACTGAGGTTGTGAATCGCACTTTAGGCACATTGCTGAGGTCTTTAATCAAGAATAATTTGAAGACATGGGAAGAGTGTTTATCTTATGCCGAGTTTGCTTATAATCGTGTTATTCACTCTTCGACTAACATGTCTCCATTTGAGGTTGTTTATGAATTTAATCCACTAAAGCCTAATGATTTGATTCATTTACCCGTTGAGAATCTAACGAGTGTTAAGGGATTGAAAAGAGCTGATTTCATAAAGGAGATGCATGAAAAAGTTTGAGCCTGGATTGAGAAAAAGGGCTCTAAGATCACCGCCAACCGCAATACACGACGAAAGAAAGTTGTCTTCTAATCCGGTGATCGTGTTTGGATTCACTTGAGTTTTGGCTGATTTCCAAACTTGAGGAAGTCAAAATTATCACCTAGAGGAGATGGTCCATTCACCGTCTTGAGCAGTGTCAATGATAATGCATATCACATTGATCTACTTGGTGAGTATAAGTGTTCTTCCACTTTTAACGTTGCTGACTTATCTCCCTTTTGTGCAGATGAATTCGACCATAATGATGAACTAAATTCGAGGACGAATTCTTTTCAGCAGGGGGAATGATGAGACCATGCATAGCAACGATGAGCCAAATCTGGAATTGCAAATCAGAGGTCCTGTTACAAGATTACGAGAGATTGCAAGAATATCTTCAAGCAATGATCTGCAAGAAGCTCGAGGAAGAACCAAGTCAAGGTAGCTCGAGATTGGTGTCCGTTTTGAAGATTGAGGACGAAGAAGTTAAAGAAGCTCGAGTGCAGCATGGCACGAACCATGCTATGTGGCATGCACAAGAACACAGCCCGTGCAGTTAATACTGTGAGTTCAAAAATTTTGAATACACCTAGCATTGACCGTGCTAAGGGTAGCACAGACCATGCTATCCGACATCGCCAATTCTTGACTTATTTTGATTGGGTTTTTCGTACCAAGCTATGGTATTATTTTATACTATATTATTTATTTAATTTGAGTCAGTTTTTAGTATTTTAATTATGTAATTTTCGGATTTATTGAGTCATAGGTTGACTAGGTTTAATTTAAGGTAATTTTCTACCTTAATTAGAATTCTAGTCTAGGTAATTTTCTAGTCCACTTTGGACCAACCTTTTTAGTATTTTTCCTTAGTATTTTCGTCCCCCATGATGTTATAAATAGGGGATCATTGTTTCATTGATACTTTAGACATTATTGAAGTTATTTGCCTTTGCATCCAATTGTGTCTCAACAAAATTCATTTTTTCATTGTTTTGATTCAAAAACTATCATTATTAGAATTAGCACATCTAAGACTTATTCAAGGGAACCTCTTAATTCACTTGAGGGATTATTGGGAACTCGCTATCGAAGATCAACTTAGAGATTTTGGCCTTGCGGTACGTTCCAGATCTAAGGCAACTTTCGGGTTGTGATTTACAACGACGTCATCCTCCATCTACCATCAATCGATGACATCTATCCTACACATCTCGTCCGTCTCCTCCTCTCCAATAAGATCGAGTTTGAGATCCTCCATCAAACCTCCTTCGAGTTCTACTCCATTCCATCGAGATCCATTATACAAGTAAGTTCAATCTATCACTATCATATCATATCTTCTCCAAGCCCTTCGTCAACCTCAGTCCATCCTATCCTCTCCAACCCATCGACCCTTGAGCCTTTGGTATTTTGGAATTAAGTTCATTAATTAGTGTGATAAGCTATGCGATAGCTTTCTGACGATGGAGAAGCATAGAGAAGAAAAGGGCACTTCAAACCGAGTTCCCCTCATTGTAATTCTCGATTCCAGCACAAGCAACGTTTAACATTGCTTTCTTGCATTTTTTTGAGGATTAATATATGTTATAATTTCAATTTAAAATATATTCGAGTAGCCATGATTATTTATCTATTTATCACTTATTTTAGGATGAGATATACAACATATATTTTAATTTGAAAATATAACATATATTAAATACGGTAAAACCTAGATATAGTAGGATAATTTAACTAAGGAGATTAGAACAATAGGTGGATATGAATAATAAGAATATTTGTTCTTATCACATAAGAACAATAGGCCATGTCTTCTATAATAGAGACGGCCTGATCATGTCCTTTGTTAAGTAGGGATCCTCCTGCCGAGGCATCTAGAAGCCGCTTCACTTCCGTGTCGCATCCGTTGTAGAAGATGCACACCTGATGATCTATCCCAAACCCATGATTGGGACATTTCCTAAGCAGCTCACGGAATCGCTCCCAAGCTTCGTACAGATTCTCATCATCATACTGGCGAAACTGGGTGATCTCGCCTTTCAGTTTCAAAGTCAAACCAGGAGGGAAAAACTTATGAAGAAATTTGTGTGCTAGAGCCTCCCAGGTGTCGATTGTGCTAAGATCCAGTGAATGGTACCAATCCTTGGCAGCATCTCTTAGTGAGAACGAGAACAGGCGAAGTCGGATCGAGTCATCTGACACCCCATTCATCTTTATGGTGCTGCATATCTCCAGAAATTGTTGAAGGTGCGCATTCGGGTTCTCCGTCTTGTGCCCCCCATACTGATGCTGTGTGACCATTCCTATCAAGCCCGATTTCAGTTCAAAATTATTTGCATTGATTCCAGGGCCTGGAACTTGACCATGATTCAGCACTGGTGTAAACAACTAATTAATAGGCGCAGGAGCAGCTGCTCTAGCTTCCTCTTGCTCTCGAAATCTCTGTTGCATTTCCGCGAGTTGTTGTTGCATCTGACGCATCTGCTCAGCCGTTACAGGGGCTGCTTGTTGATCTGCCATTGGGCCTCTTCTTCTCCTTGCGTTCTGGTGACGAACGGTAGCTTCAATCTCAGGATCAAAAGGCTGAAGTGCTTCCCCTTTCGATCGTGTGCTCATACACTACCTACGAAATTACAGAAAACAAGAAAACTCAAAACAAATAAATAAAAATAATGTCTAGATTAACAATATAAAATAAAATCGAATAATAGCAATCAAATAAATTGAGTCCCCGGCAACGGCGCCAAAAACTTGTTCGGTAAATTCTTAACCTAACTGCAAGTGTACAGAAAAGCTAATAATATAGCAGTGAACAAGGTCGATCCACAGAGACTCAATTTCAACCACTAGTTATTCTATTTATCCTACGGCTGTTATCTAGACTAAATAATTTAATGAGTTCGAAGTTAACTAAAATTAAATAAGAAAATCAAATAAACCCCCACAAGAAATGAAACAAGTAAACTAACAAATGAATAAATCAGAAGAACAAACGTATCCTAGGATTGATTAATCAACAGTTAATCCACCAATTATCTAACTCAATCTCATGCCAACATTCCGATTCAAATCATGCTAGAGCAACCACAAATGTATCCACAATCTCTTCTCAGAGCAATGCAAACGTGGGTCATACATTAGATAATAACGTCCCCGTTCATTACCTAACATGCGATTCCTAAATGATCACAAGGTTAAAAGCTCTCTCAAATAATCTCAACTCTCTCGAGTGTTATTAATTACTGAGTCAATTATTCCGGATCTCGTGTTAAAACTCATCTCTCGAATTATGAATTAACACATCACGTTGCATCAATTAATGGCCAATTAATCAACACATAATAAAAGCAAGAATAATTAAAGCATGATAAAAACCAGAGACACAAAGATTGCATTAAATAAAAGGGTTCATAACTGAATCATAATCAACCCTAAAATACTTGGGTTTAGTTGTTCATAGTCAAATAAACAAAACAAAAGCTAATCCAAAAATCCATAGTTAAACGAGAATAAAAATCTAATAAAACCCGGAAGTCAATTCTGCCTCTAATCTCGTAAAACTCGAATCCTCAGAGCTCGTCCTTCACGATGGTCTTCGTTCGTCTCTTTTCTGTGCTCCAAAGCTTATGGTAGGGTTCCAGATCCTCAAAACTCGTGTACACAAGCCTTTAAATACTTGGCAAGAGTTCGAAACCGAGTGGGAAACAAACGCTGCCACCGCCTACAGATTCGCAACCTCGCTCCCGAGTACGTCGGTCGCGACTCGGGTCACGACTCCACGTGGCGTCCAATTGTCTTCCAATTCGCGACCGATACTGATTCGCGACTGGGTCGCGAATTTTCCAAAGACGACCCGTCTCTGTCGCGATCAAACAGTGAATGGCCTTCGGTGATTCGCGGTCGGAGTCGCGACTCGCGATTTTTCCTCTGAACATCCCAGCCTCTGTCGCGATTCGACAGTTGGTGCTCACTAGACTGACTCGCGACTGCCACGTCAGCTCGCGAGTCAGCTCCTTTTCTCCAGCTTTATTTCGTCCCGTTTTCTCGTCTATTCTCCATGTAATTCCGGGACTTTGAGCTTTGTTCCCAAATACCACCTTTTAAGGACAATTTCTGCAAAATACCAACGAGTAATACCAAACTTCCAAATACACGAAAACACCAATAAACTGAGATAAAACACATCCAAATCAACCCAAACTCAATACTAAAGTGTATGAAAATAAGTGTAAAATCTCAGTTTATCAACTAACTTCACCATTGCTCGACTCAGAATATGAATCGACATCACCGCTGCAACCACTATCATATTCTTCGCCTTTCGTAATCATGTATTTTTTATAGGCATCAGCCGCTTGATCTTTAGTTGGAAAAGATTTGTACCGCTTCCCCTAACGCCGAGAACACATGGAGACAATCTACCCAATTTGAATATATTCCTGTTCGTATGCCTTCGACGATAACATAAAATTTCTTCCTTTCGCTACGTGTGATTTCCATTGAGGATCGGTACAAAATGAAAATGGTGAAGATTGAAGATGAATGATAATGAAGAATGCTTAACCCTATTGAAGATCGGAAATGGAGATATATTTTGATGAAGGATGAACATGAAAGAGAAAAATGAATACTTAACCCTATATTGGAAACAACAAAATAATTTTTAATATAGAGAGATCTGAATTTTGAATCTATTATTTTCCTTCTCTCACTAGATTAAAAAAAGGGTAATAAAATAAAATACAATACAACACTAATTACTATTATTATTTAATAAATCAATATCATGTGTACTTACTAATATACCCTCATGTGGTCAGGGCACAATGTGGCCGTCTAGCATTACCGATATTTAAAACGGCCCTGCATGTGACGCATCGGAACGGCTATGCGCGCTACTGAGAACTCTGAGTCAAATTGGCCAATATTTGCAACGTCGCAGTTTGTTAAATGGTTTGACCTTTGTTTACACAAACAAGTCCGATTCCAATTGGTCGACGGCCAGTGGTGGGGAATATTAAACCCTCATAGAGATATAGACCATAGTCTCCGTCTCATCGACCGCCTTTGAATTTTCTTTTACAAATCTTTAAATCCCTAATTCCTCTCGACTTCTTCTCTACTTCTAGTTTCAATTTCTGTATCATAAATCTTCCATCTCTTGATTATTCAAGGAATCGTTCGCTATACGGACTGCGATTATGTCGGACAGATTTTCTGCTACTCTCAGAATCGGCGACTTGAACGATTACATAGCTCCATCACAGGGTTGTGTCATTAAAACTGAGGTCACTCCTACCTTTTATTATCAGCTAGGTTTTTTAAATTTCTGATTCGGATTTCACACACTTTTGCTCATTTTTCTTCGTCTTTTTGTTGCAATTGTTGAATCCTTTTGAGGTTCTGCTAGTTTGGTTAATATTTTCTGCTTGTTTTCAATTTGATACAATTGGCGAACTTGATTGCTTAAGCTAAGTCGTTCTCATTTCTAGTGGAATATAAAGTTGGGGATGAATGTTTGAAGCATTTATGTTTTGTGCATGATTCCCTGCCTTAGTGCATACTTGTTTTAGTGTGTTCTTTGTTTGTTGCCATTTGTTTTCTTCTTTTGTATGCCATCTTCTTTGTAGTTATTCTTGTTGCTTGCTGCTTGTGAACAGAATGCTGGGAAATCAAGGACGGCGCCTAAAACGGTGCAGACTGAACCTGTGAAGATCTCGCTTAAAGACTGCTTAGCGTGCAGGTAAATACAATTATGGTTCTTGTTTCCAGGATGAATGTGGTTTTTTTTTTTAATTACCACTGCTGCTGGATATATAATCTTTGAGGGCCTCCTCTGCACTTGGGTGCATGTTTGTGAGTGTGTGAGTAAGTGCAGGGGAAGAATGGAGGGAGGAGAGAAAATTGAGAAGAATACTGGAACACTACTAATGTTCATTATTCTCATGCAGTGGGTGCATAACTTCTGCAGAGACAGTTATGCTTGAGAAGCAGAGTTTAGATGAGTTTCTTTTGAACCTCAACAATGGAAAAGCTGTAATTGTCTCCATTTCTCCCCAATCTAGGGCTTCTCTTGCTGTTCATTTTGGCCTTTCTCCCCTTCAGGTAAGATTTTGTATATATAGGTCCATGTTGTATGTTTATTTATTCCATACTGCAGATAATTGTTGGTTTGTCTATTGTGGGTATATGTTCCTGGCACAACCAGTTTTTTAATGATTTTCAGGTCCTTCAGAAACTTACAACATTGTTGAAGTCTTTGGGAGTGAAAGCCATTTATGATACTAGCAGCAGTCGGGATTTAACACTTGTCGAATCTTGTAATGAATTCCTAGATCGTTATAGAGAAAGTGATACGTGTAGTAATGAGAAGTCAAAGTCAGCACTTCCTATGATTTCATCTGCATGTCCAGGTACTATAATATGGCCCACTATTTTCTGTGTGCTAGATGCAATCATTTCTTTTGAAGGCACCTAAAAATATGATGATATGCAATGACAGGTTGGATATGCTATGCTGAAAAAACTCTTGGATCGTATATTCTTCCACATATTTCTTCAGTGAAAAGTCCCCAACAAACAATTGGCGCTATCATTAAGAACCACATATGCCAAGAATTATGTATCAGGTGATTAGCGTTCTAATTATTGTTATGGACAATTGGACACTTATGTAGATGATGATTTGCGCATATTTTTTCAGTTGCTTTGTTTTTCTATTTGAATGCATTGGGCCTGATACCTTTGGAAACATGAGTGCCATGATATAACATGATATTAATGAGTAGGTGCTTGATTGTCCTGTTGTTTATGATTTTTTTAAGCTACTAATCAGACTTCGTTTCCGAAATGATTTTTAAAATTATAGGATTACATTGAAATCATCTGTGAAGTTCTAGCTCCAATTATGTATGAATTTGTAGAGGAATGGTTTCTGATTTTGTGGATATACTGTACATGCAAGCAGGCCAGAGGAGATATATCATGTCACTGTGATGCCTTGTTATGATAAAAAGCTTGAGGCTGCTCGAGATGATTTTGTGTTCCAGGCAGATTCAGATGCTGAAAGAATAACAGAAGTCGACTCAGTATTGACAACTGTAGAGGTTTTGGATTTAATTAAGGTATTCTTTCTGTGATAGCAGTTTGAATATCCAGTGACTCATAGTTTCATTTCCTGTTTATAAAGTAAATTACACATTATTGTTGCAGATGAAATCAGTTGATTTTACAACCCTGGAGGAATCTCCAGTTGATAAACTGTAAGGGTTTGCAGTATATAGGCTATCTCAAGAAGGCTATGATGGCCGATGACTGATAAATTGATAATTTTATCCACAGATTATCCAATGTAGATGAAGAAGGCAATCTCTATGGTGTTCGTGGGAGCTCTGGAGGTTATGCTGACACAATTTTTCGTTATGCTGCAAAGAAGCTTTTCAGTAAGGAAATTGAAGGTCTTCTCGAGTATAAGACTATAAGGAATGCAGATTTTCGTGAAGTTACTCTAGAGGTAACCCTGAACTGCCCTCAATTTTAGATTTGTCCATTCTTTGATCCACTTGAACTTAGTTTACCTTGATTCTTCTTATTCCTTGTTCAATGATGCTTCGTACTTTGCTTATGGTATCCATTTTGATTGTATCACCTTCTTCTGCAAAGAAACATGCAAGAGTTCATATATGTAACTTAGTTGCTCTACATAATAGGCATTCTTCATTTTAAAAATAAAAAATCTATGTTCTATAGTTTTCTAAAACTAATATCTCCTTCATCTAATGCAGGTTGAGGGTAAAATTGTGTTGAGATTTGGATTGTGTTATGGATTCAGGAACCTGCGGAACATTGTTACAAAAATCAAATCGGGAAAGTGTGAATATCATTTTTTGGAGATTATGGCGTGCCCTTCTGGTATTTTTTTCTACTTCCAAAAATTAATTTTTAGGAGTGTCCACTGTTACATGTCTGTAATCCTTCCTTTTTGTTTTAATACTTGCAACTGTGTCACAGGATGCCTGAATGGTGGAGGCCAAATCAAGCCCAGTCCTGGTCAATCTGCAAAAGATTTGATTCAATTGTTGGAAGCAACATATTCTGAAAATGTAAGTTTGATTAATATCGGTGCCCTTCTTGAAGATGTGTGTCTGTTCAGACAAATGCAGATTTGAGTTTCCACTGTTGATATACTAGGAAGAGTGTCTGAAAACATGGAGCAGTAACTTTTTAGTTCGTTGGAGGACATGATTGAAAAATGGGGATGGAGTTTGTGGGAATGATTTCCTCAATTGTGAACTTCCAGCTTCAGAAAGAAAGGAAGAAAATTCTAAGTGTCTTGACAACCTTATAATAAGTTGATGGCCTTTTTTAGCTCCTCGTCTCTGCTGATGTGTCTTATATGCTGATAGTTTTGATGAAGTGTGATTGATGGATGCTGATTGCTTAAGGTTTTTTCAACCTTTTCAGGTATTGGTGGCTGATCCTGTTGAAAATCCTCGAGTGAAAAGGCTGTATAATGACTGGCTTGGGCAACCTGGTTCAGAGAAAGCAAAGGGACATCTTCACACTGAATACCACCCTGTTGTGAAAAGCATTTCGTCACAGTTGCAAAACTGGTAGAAACTGGCTGATAACTCCGATTAATCAAATGCGAGCATAAGGTTCTCTACCCACTCAAGTTTTCTTGTAGTTTTGGTACAGGCATATATATCAAAGGTGATCAAGTTTTGCTAGGTTGTTTCCGCATAGGTAATTTTTTTATTGTCGTAAATAGGTTATTATCTATTTATGTTCATGTAAAAACATAAAGCTTCAAGCCCCCAAGTCCAGTTAAGAACTCCAGATCAGTATTTTGGAGTTTTGGGTTAAGTTGAGGTTGTATGAATGGGAACGCTGGAGTTGTTGAGACAGTACAACTGTTTTGGGATATAGCACTTCTCTACAGTTTTACCTGAGCTGACTAATTTAATCGTTTAAATTGTGCTGCCTGCCTAGATGTCAATTTAATTATTGGCTTCATTGATTCGGGCTATTGCAGATGATCTGTTCATTATTTTTGTTTAATTATGAATTATTTTTACAGGGTTTTTAGATTTATGTATTTAACAGTGTACAATATCTCACGCAAAAACTTATAAATCTATTGTTTGGTCTGAAAATTACGAGGATCAAAAGGGCTAAAAACTAAGGATAATGTTAAATGGCGCAAATTGTTTTGGCATAAATGTAGAATTTAATATAATTTTAATGTAAAATGATAATATCACCTTTCATACAATTTTGGTTAAAATTGTTTCTCATTTTCTACACAATTTTTCAATATTTAATTTAAATGAATGAATGATCAATAATGCATAAAACTCGTCCCTTATTTTCTACACCAATTCCCAAGTACAATGAATATGTTTTAAAAAAAAGCAAAAAATTAAACTACTCAAATTAATATCTGTATTTGAACATTAATATGAAAATAATTTAGAAAACTTATTTGTGCCTCAAAAACACCTTAGAACACTAGTTAATTAAAAAATATAAAAAAAAACCAAACTTAACTGCTCGTAATCTATATCTCGGGCTCTAAATATATAAAACTCCAATAGACTTTAACATAATTTGTGAATAAATTTTCATTGAATTCTCATTTGATTTTTTTGGCTAAATTCAATAATCAAGTGCTAATTTGATGGTTATCATCTATCACGTTTAGAATTGATATCATATCACATCTTTCGAGCTCTAAATTAATAAAATTCTAATATATTTTTAGTATGTTTTGGTACTTTTTTTTTTGAGAAAATATTGAAACATACATTATCAATCAAGAATCAAAATTGACTAAATTATTAACAAGTCAATCCAAATGTACATGTTTTGGTATTATTGTTAATAAGATATAACTTTACAGAATTTACCTAAAATCTTTAATAGATATCTCATGTCAAATAATTTTTTTAAACTAGGTCGATGACTTGATTAAAAGGATTGTTCAATCTAAACTAACTTGATATAATGTAGTCAATTATGCATGATTTAATTTAAATTACAATGATAATGCTAACAATACACATCTATACAAATGATAAGTCCATTTATTTCATGTTTTTATGGGCATTTTATTTGCTATAAATGTCCTTTTTAGTCTGTTTTTGAGTCGAAAAGAACTAGGTTGTGGTCAAAGGCATTTCAGAGGTCGAGTCTGGCGAAAGAGGCATTTTATGCCTAATTATTCAAGCTTATCTAAACGCTATAAATAGCAGCTAGAGGCACATGAGAACTTCTTCAGCATTCATCCAATATTCGGGAAGCGGAATGGGTATAACGCTAAGAATGAAGCTGACTAGATGATGTTGTGCCCACATTGCTCGTGCAGACTCGACTGAGGGCTTGGAATGGGCACATGTGGATTTTTCTGTTGAAGACAAAGGAGGCGTGAATGATAGATGCAAATACGAGAAGAGGTGGTGCAAAGTTGGACTGTTGGGAGGCGTAAAGCTGAAGAGATAAGATCAATCCCTGAAAAATAGGGATTTGCTCAACAACCACTAGATAAGGCTTATCCAGTCCGATACAGAGGCATGCCAGACCCGGAATGCAGTTGAAGACCTCCGCATGTGGGGGAATTTGAATTCGGATTGTAATCTATTTAAGCTAGTTCCATTTTCTGGAAATGGAGTTCGAAAAACACTGATATAATATTTCATTTTCTGCACTTTAAATTCTTATTTTATTTTTGAAGCTGCTAAGGCAGCAAGAACAAACTGATGAATGTTTACTTTACACTCTTTTTGGTTGCATTTAGTCGTAAATGCACTTGGTTTTAATGTAAATATTGTTGTAAATTTTGTAAATATGGTTTTAATGCCTATTTCTTAATAAGTGTTGCCAATACATGATTTTTTGACTTAACAATGCTAATTAAAGCCAATTTGGAGATTTGACCAACAAAGACTGTAACAGCCCGATCCCGAGAGGGGGATTAATTAATGGGGACGGGGTGTTAATTAAGGGATTAATACAAAGCGGAAGATTAACAAAGAAGGATTTACGAATAGGGATATGCTTTTGAAAGATAGACGATAATTCTCGAAATCACTTGATAAAAAAAAATTTATACTTTGCCAAATGCAATGAACTTGATAAGGCTAAATAATCAGATACCAACTAGTATAGACCCATTCATGGCTCAAAGCGATTAAACAGGACCAATATGCTCAAGCCTCTTCATAGGCGGAAAGGAAATATAAATCACGAAGCATAGATATAACTTAACAGGCATCAATATATATATATATATATATATATATATATATATATATATATATATATAATCATGTCTTGGAGGAGTTCATAGAATCTCGAATAAAATAACAAGTCTAGAGATAAAATGTATCAGAGTAGCAGAATTCATAGTGGGTTCAAATACTTATATTATCACAAAAAGAACTCAGCAGCCAACCCACATCCACAGCCACCAACATCCTCGGCATCTTAACCTGAAAAATATTTAATAAAGAGGGCGTAAGCACTAATGTACTCAGTGGATTTTTAAAGAAAACTCCTTAATAAAACTTTAGAAATATCCAATCAACAACTGGCGGTATATGGAGAGCAAAACGCAAAGCCCTCTCCATATCCGCAAAACCTTTCCTTTTTCTTTGGGCCCTTCCTGGCAAAAACCTGATGTCTACCGCACCCTTAGGCATGCCTTATGATAAGAGAGAGGTTACCTCAAATACCCTACTAAGTATGCGAGGGGGTTACCCAGCAGTGACTCGAGTATGTGAGGGGGTTACCTAGCAGTAACTCCCTTAGTGATCAAGGATCACATCCTGGTGATATAAAATCACAAACCTTAGAGCTCATAATCCTGCTTAATCAAATGATATAATCCTTCCTTCCTTACTTTGCTAGCATAATCAAAGCCTTACTACCAAAAAAACTCTCATACATAACACCTCATACATAATGGACATTTCAAATATCCGTTATGTATGAGTGCATTTTTGGTATAGATAACGCGTATTTCAAAAATCCGTTACGAGAGAAGTGTTATCTCCGATCATATATAACGTTTTCGAGTCTTACATTATCTGTGAGTGTTATCTATTGTTCACATTTATAACGTTCATTTGGTACTGTTATGCGTTATGTTATGTTTAAATACATTATATAATGGTAATATTTACCGTTATGAATATCCGTTATGTATATATGTTAATTTTTATTTTTTAAATTCAAAATTCAATAATATGCACTGAAAATTTTCAAAGTACATCTTTCCCGCTGCTCTTCCTCTCACCATTATTTAGTAAAAATTTTACCGCCACTATTTCTCACCAAACCATTAGTCAATATTTCACAAAAATAAGAAGTAATTTTTTTACTCTAAGAACGAAAAGCATTCATTAACGTGATCTCAAAGCTTATAAGGGATCAAGTAACATAATCCTTCCTTTCTTAGCCTTACTAGCGTAATTAGGCCTAGAGTATAACATCTACGACTTAATCTTCTAAGTCAAGCATGATTTCAAAGTCTACAAGGGATTTATCACTACCTTAGAAGGCAATACTCGACTATATAATCCTTAGCAAAATATCAACATTCAATCACAAGATCATGATCGCATATAAACACTTTTTGCAACAAATAGGCAATTATCATTATCTCACGCTAAGCATATATCATACTTAAAAATTTCTAACAAGTCTAAACATGCTCGAGAGCTCAATCAACAAATATCCTTCATAATAATTTCCTTTCATTCCTTCCTTTGTACAGAGATTAATCAGTCAGAGCAAAATATTTTATTGGATATTTCATTTGCCCTAACATGCTTCTAAAGCTTATTAGCTCAAACTTTAGATGAGTATAGTATTATCTACCTCGATCACGGAGCGAAGGACAAAGCAACGAGTTGAAAGTCCTTTCCCGGGTCTCCACGGGGTTCACCTTTTCCTACAAAAGTCGATCATCAACTTAGCGGTCTTTTTCAGGATTCCAAAATCTAACAAGAAATCGAAAGACATCTAATTCCTCTATCCTTAACACGACTTAAATACATATTGCACGACTTAGAATTCGATAAAATACGATGGTTAAAGTTTGGAAGAACCATTTTAAAATTCAGAACTTGCTGAAAATAGACTCGAAAAGGGGACACCAGCGCCGGTGGGGAAGGGGATCCCCGTACCGGCGGGGCACTCCGTGATCACGGGTGTCCCTTGTCGTGGGGGTATCTCAGCACGCGCTGGGTTCCCCGCTGCGGCGGACCTGGATTTCTGCAATTTCTTTCTGGGTTTTGAAGAACTGGATGAACATTCGACGAACACGAAGAACACTTCAACACTTCACGCTTGATCAATTAAAATTGACACTATAATAACATGCATGCTATTAACTCGGAAAATTATGATGAAAATCAAAATACAAAACTTAAACGAATTTGAACGGAATTAACGAAATAAACAATAATAACGCCAAAATAATAACAATAATGAAGAACAGAAATGAAATGCGAAATTTAAAAGAACGAGAAAGAAATAGGATCCAGGGCCGACGAGAAAGAGTGGACGGAGTCGAGTGCATCGAAGGAAGGTGGCTAGCTCGGCGTCTCGTCGAGTCGCAACTGCGGTAGAGCCGCCTACTGCATCCCGACGGCGCCTCTGGCACCTGTCCCCACCAACTCCCTTCCCTGCCACCCTGCTCGTCACCTCAGAGGAACATTCACAATGAATGTACCTCGCTCGAATCGAAGCCTTCTCTCTCAACTCTCTCTCTCTCTCGATTTTGAGAAATGAAGGTGAATGATGTGAATGAAAGTGAAAGGGGATGGGTCCTATTTATAGGAAAAAGTGATGGCTTCCAAGGAAAGCCATTGCAGAAGAAGAATACTGCTAAAGTAATTCCGGACTCGGTTAAAAGTTGTTTTATTCGATGTCGAGGTCCAAACGACCTCAGACACGAAATCCGAAAATATTGAGAGACTCGTTGGCTCAAGTACTATTGAAGTAACCTGACTCGGGATGAAGAGGAGGTCGTCTGAAGATAAACGAGAAAAGATTCTCTTTTCAAAAATGACTTTTATTATTCATTCAGACTGACAGATTTTGCTCCCGAGCGTTCGATTGACCTCGGATTGGCAATCTGTGAATGCGAATGAATTTCTTAGGTTATTTCCCATAAGATAAGCTTGGCAGAGCAAGTCTCAGATCAATGAGGAGGATTTCATAAATTTTTCAAAACACGAACGCACGCGGAAATTACTATTCATTTGCTTTCTTAATACCATTTTCATCACCGGGACTTCAAATGTCCTCGAATTAAAATTCTAAAAATATCGACACACTTCTTAGGTCGAAACCTTTCTAACAAGACCAAAATCGGTCATAACAAAGTTAGGATCAAAATTTTCGAAAAGACGATTTCACGAAAAAAAATAACCCCTAAAGTCGTGACTTACATCTGACTTCCTTTAAACTTTATTAAAATCTCTTTCTTAACCTCTTAATTATGCTTAAGGATTCTCTAATCCTTATCCGAAAATTTAGGGTGTTACAAAGACATTGGGAGTCGAGAAAAGATGAAGAAAAGAGAAGGAAAAATGAACATTTAGCTCAAGCATGACCCCAGAACGCGAGTTCCCTGGGTCGCATCTGAAATCAAGGCTAAACTCGACCTCGAAACGTTACGGAAAGCTCGCGCTGTTGGAGCTTCAGGTACATGATTCTTTATGTATGAAACGCGAGCTCAATACACGACTTACGTCGGTTGCGCCTTGGAACACAGCTGAACGTTGCCATAAAGTGCGAGTAGGTGGGGGTCGCGTCCCGTCGTGCAGTACAGCGCGAGCACTAGGCGTGAGTGAAATGCCGCGTTTCGGCCCTTTAGGAAGGTGATATTCTTTGTTGGGAACATGACCCCTAAACGTGATCTTGCACGGTCGCGCCTCACAACATGGAGAAGCTCAAGCCTCAAACGCGACCCCTGTGGTCGTGTTCCGGGCGAACGAATCTACTTTTTGTCCCAAGTTGACTAATTGGCACTCAATTATTGGTCCCTTAATATACCTAATTTTTGCACACAAAAAGGGTAGACTCATCATATATCAAAAAAAGACATAACACTTAGAGGATTTTTTTGGAGAAGAAGAAGAAGAAGAAGAAGAAGAAGAAGGAGAAGGAGAAGAAAGAACATTGATCCACCTTGAAGAATCAAGCTAAGGGGTTGAATGGGAATTATCTACATTTGGTTTTATCTTCCTTTTACTTTCTTAAACTTGTATTTAGGACGGTTTATGTTATTTTCTCATTTATTTTTGCCTTGGATGTAGCTATGGTTGGCTAGAGCCCTAGGGATCTAGGATTTGGAAAGCATTGTGAATCTTGTTCTCATCTATGGTTTAATCTATGATTATGTTTTGTTCAAGTTTTCGATTCTTACTCTATCGTACATGATGTTGTTTGAGTGGCCTTCATTCGGCATCAAATGTTTGATTTACATTATTTGATAGATTTTGTGATCATTGAGCATGTAGGGATCGAATCTATATAATTGTGTTCTTGAGTGAATGTTGATTATGTGGAAGAAAATAGACCCGTTGTGCTTTTAGAAGGTGTGATCTTGGAATGTGTTAGAGATAATCATCCTTATTACATCCGAACATAAGTGATATTCGATAGATGCACTTATGAACCTTGTGGTCTTCCTAACTATGAATGAAATGTATTTGTTGAGGTAACCCTAGATTGTGATCAAGTGAAACAATGTGCATTCATGTCCTAGATTCTTGCCTTTTATCTTTTCATTTCATATCATCTCATTTGATTTAGTGTTCGATTATTATGTTTGGTTATTTAGGTTATTTGTTTTTAAAAGTTTATGTTGGATGAAATCAAACTCTTACTCATTTGACGTCTAGATAATCTGATGCATTGAAGTCGTGGTACTTGTTGTCTTCTGTTTATGTATTTTATTCCATGTGGATCGACCTCGTTTAATCACTATTACAATATGATTTTATACATGTAAGCATGACTCGAGCATAAATATAAAACAAGGAGAGTAAATCTCACATTAAGTTTTTGGCACCGTTGCCGCGGAATAGATAATTGAATTGATGATGCAATATTATGATGACGATTGTGTGGATTAATGTAAATATTTTATTTATGTTTTGTTAAAAAGTGTATTAATTTGTTTGTCCTTTAGATAGGTAGTGTATGCACACTCATTCTCGAGGTGAGCCACTTATCGACTTGGACTTGGAAATTGAAGCAACGGTTCATCAAAACAACGCACGTAGAAGGGGGAGAATGGTGAATAACCCTCCACCCGTTCAAGATCCTCTATTTGCCCAACTTCAAATGCAATTAGAGGTAATGCAAGGGCAATTGAGAGCCCAAGAGGAGGCACGGAATAGACAAGAAGAGGCTCCTATTCGGAATCTTTTCCAGCCCGTTGTGAATCAAGGGGTGGCAAATGGACCACTTGTTCAAGCCAATAACTTTGAGCTCAAGACATCTCTAATCCTCATGGTTCAACAACATCCGTTTAAAGGGATGGTGATGGAAGATCCGAATGAGCACATCCTCAAGTTCCTTGAGTACAGTACGACTATGAAGGTTAATATGGTCCCGGATGACAAAATTCGACTCCGGATCTTTCCATTTTCTTTGAGCGACAAGGCAGAAACATGGTGACTAAGCTAAGCTCTAGGATCCCTCCCATCTTAGGATATATTGGTGGCAAATTTTCTCTACAATTTTTTCTCGCCCCGGAAAAACTCTCAAACTCAAGGGAGAAATCACCCAATTCAAGCAATGAGATGACGAGAGCATGTACGAGGGGTGGGAACGGTGAATGAAAAATTTAGCTTAAGAATATGAACATGTTGTGAATTGATTATATAATATTAAATATATGATATTTTTTTATATGTTATCTTCGTTTAATTTTCTCATAATGCACAATCGACAAATTTTTAAATATTTTTTAAAAACATTCAAATCAAATATTACTCATAAGTTGATTAAACTTTCATTAATTGAATAATAGAATTTCAAAGTCTACTTATATTCTAAGTGATAAACTGGGTTTTTGCACCTATCTAGAGTGTTTTGGAATGGTTTTGATTATCTTTTAGGTGATTTAATCCATATTTTGCTCGGGTTTCACTTGTTCGGATGAGATTGATTTTTGGTGTGATTCTGCAGGAATTTAGGCTAAAAACTACTAGTGTTGATGAAATCCAGCTCCTAGCCTTGATGGTTCGAGTTGAGGCTCAATTGGGATGAGAAAATGTCTGAAATGTGCACATCTGGAGTGCAGTGAGTTTGCACAGACCGTGCTAGGCATTGCACGGCCCGTGCTAAATACATGAATCGAAGCAGAAAGTCACTGTAATGACTGCACGGTTCATGCTATGGTAGACTGCACGGACCGTGCTATTTTGTGGCTTTTTCCGCGGATTTCCTTTTTAGCCCAGTTCATTTCCATCTCGGGCTTGGACTTTTCCCCAGCTATTTAAGGGTTATTTTACACGAAAATTGCAACAGATTTCACCCTATAGAGTGAGCAGAGATATTGTGGAGAAGTCGGAGAAGAGACCATCGAGAGATTGAAGAAGCACATTATAGACTAAGTTTTATTTTATGCTTTATTCATTCAGGATTATTATGACAACTATTTATTTGTATTTATTTTTCTTGGATTTTGAATACGCTATGAGTAGCTAAACTTCTAGAGATCCTAGGGTTGTTGATTGTTTTATGGATTTATGATTTGAAGTAATATATTATTCTATTCTATTTCTTGTTTATGCATCATGGTTTTATGTTTTCTTGCGATTGAATTGATCAGCTTTTGCACATGTGTAGTTAATTTGTTATTCACTCGAGAGAGGTTAATAGATTAACGGATCAGGATTGCATAACACGAGTCTGCTAGATCGAGAGATTGGTAGGTGTCGTGAGGAGAATAAATCTGAGGTACTAATTGGAGTTAGATAATAATTCGAGATCGAGAGATAAGAATTAAAATTTAATCTACGTGTAGAACTTACTCGGGAGAGAAGGCCTAGATAATTTGATGATTCTCCTACAAGATTTAGAATTAAATCAGTTTAATAAATTATCTGAAAATCCATTTAGCATCAACATCCTAGGATCCGTTTCTTCATCTGTTTATCCAGTTTGCTGTGCTTGATTTATTTATTTTATTTACAACATTTAGTTAATTAAAATCAAACTATTAATTCGGTTCTCTAGATAAAGTAGGACAATAAGATTGGGTACTTAGCCGCATTACATAGCTAGTCTTTGTGGATACGACCTTGCTCACCTTATTTTTGCTACATTTACCTTGTACACTTGCGAGTAGTATTTTTAGTGAAATAAAATACCAAATAAGTTTTTGGTGCCATTGTTGGGGACTGGCGTAATTGACGGCTAATATTTGATTTAATTATTTAGCTTTAATTTAGAGTGTATTTTATTTTATTTCAAGTATTTTCATTTTAATCTGTTTATTTTAATTCTCTCTGCTATGTTTTGGTTTTTATCTGGTGTTTGGCAGGTAGTGTATGAATTTGAGGTCTAGAGATGCAAGTGACTTAGTACCAATAGATCCTAAGATTGAAGCTTCTGTAAGACACAGGAACGCAGAGAGAATCCGAGCTGAGAAGATGGCAGTCACCAGAGAAGAAGAGATGGCTGCTATACGCTGAGAGATGGAGGCGCTAAGGACATTGCTGCAGCAACAACAACAACAACAACAAGAACCACCTGCTGCCCCACCACCAATTCGACAGGCTTTGGAGCCTGAAGCCACCGGACACTATGGAGGATTGAAAATGCCGGCTATTGCAGCAAACAATTTTGAGTTCAAACCGGCTCTGATTTTAATGGTTCAACAAAACCAATTTAGTGGTGGAGCATTGAAGACCCACATGCGCATCTGGCGCACTTTCTTGAAGTTTGTGGAACTATAAAGATGAACGAAGTAGGAGACGATGCCATCCGACTTGACTTATTCTCATTCTCACTGCGAGATAAAGCGAAGCTGTGGTATCAGTCGTTGGAGGCGGACACAGCTGCAACTTGGGAGGAATTATGCAAGAATCCTCACCAAATACTGTCCACCTAGTAAGATTCTGAGAATGAAGAATGAGATCACTCAGTTTCAGCAATTCGATCAAGAAGCTTTGTATGAAGCTTGGGAGAGGTTCAGAGACCTCATCAGAAAGTGCCCACGACATGGGTTTGGAGCGGACCAACAGGTTTGTTATTTTTACAATAGTTTGATGAGCACACTAGAGACCAGATTGATGCAGCTGTAGGAGGAGCTCAATTGGAGTTGTCCGCAGAGAAAACTATGGAGTTGTTAGAGAGGATGGCAACAAACAGTGCTCAGTGGCCATCTCTGAGAAACCCAGTTAGGCGGGTGGCCAAGATTTCGACTTCTGATGATCTGAAGGAGTTAACAGCCCAAATGTCTACTATAGCAAAAGCAATTACATTGCTCACAAAGAATAATTTGGCCCTAGTGGAGAATGCGCCGGAGAAAGTAGATGGAGTTCAAGATGATGTGGTTGATGTGAACTACATGCAAGGATAGGGCTACAACAATAATTTCAGGCCAAATCAAAGAGGAAATCCATATAACCAGTTTGGACAGAAGAATCATGATAAGCTGAGTTATGAAAATCCCAATAACTTTCAGTAGCCGCCTCCCGGGTTCTCCACTACTAATGGAGTCATTAATGAGTCTCCAAAGCCCGATTTGGAGAATATTCTGGGATCCTTTATGACTGCCACCAAACAGAGGATGGATGTTGAAACTGCAAAGGTGGACAACTTGACCATTGCATTTAACAAGTTCACTACTAATATGGGGGCGCAACTGAAGTCTATGGAAACTCAAATTGGTCAACTGGCCAAGATTATTGGGAGCCAGCAACAAAAGGGCCAATACCCGAGCAATACATAGGTGAACCCAAAGGAGCAGTGCAACGCAATCCAAGTATGTAGTGGCACACATAAAAATAGTGAAGAAGAAGTTGCAACTGCTATTGAAGAGGCTCCTGAGTGTAAATATGTGCCTCCACCTGCATACATTCCTCCACTACCATTTCCCCAAAGGCAGAAAAAGTAAGAGAAGGAGAATCAATTTACTAAGTTTCTTGAAATTTTTAAGAAACTGTCCATCAACATACCTTTCATTGAAGCACTAGAGAAGATACCGAAGTATGCTCAGTTCATGAAGAAGATTTTCACCAAGAAAAAGAAGATTGGAGAATTGGAACGGGTGCATTTGACTGAAGAATGCAGTGCAGTGATACAGAAGCAAGTGCTGACTAAATTGAAGGATCCAGGAAGTTTCTCTATCCCGTGTATTATTAGAAGCTCCAAGTTTGATCGATTATTGTGCGACTTGGGAGCTAGCATCAATTTGGTGCTGTTTTCTGTCTACCAACAGTTGGGACTTAGCCCTTTGAAGTCGATAAACTTAACTCTGCAGCTAGCTGATCGAACTTTGAGATATCCTCGTGGCATTGTTGAAGATGTTCTTGTGAAAGTTGAAAAAAAAAAATTCCCAGCTGATTTTGTTGTGCTGGACATGGAGGAAGACCGCAGAGTTCCTCTGATGTTTGAGAGATCATTTCTCGCCACTGCAGAAGGTTATTGATGTGAAAAGAGGGACTTTGGTGTTGCAAGTTGAAGACGAAAGTAAAATCTACATTGACCGACTACTGCGGAGTTGATTACACTAATTGGGAAGAGCTGCCAGGTAATTCTTTGTTGAACTACGAAGTCCTGATGAATATGGACTTCATCACAGTGGATCGATCCCAGAGATGTTACTTCACTCAGAAGCTGCGAGGTCACTTCCCACAGCCGAATCGTGCCCTCAGCCACGTGTCTGGCTAGCACGCCAGAACTAGCAGATGATCACGCCAGCCCATCTGCGGGTCATTGTTGACTACCCGTCTATCCGACCATTCCATATATACGTGGGCCAGCTGCTTGAGGAAGAGGTGCCAGAGGAGCAGCCGCAGGATGAAGGAGGCAGCACCATGGGAGCTAGCTTGAGTGCGCCTACAATCGAGACTCAGCCCAGCAGCTCTCAGTCTGGGAGGCGCAGACGAGGCCATTTGAGTCTGGAGGATCAGATGGAGAATTTGGAGGGCCAAGTTGCCTCCATTGAGACTGATGTGCGGGAGATGCGAGGTGAGGTGACTTCCATCAACACAAATGTGGCTGCTATGATGCAGATGATGTAGTAGTGGGGCCTCTAGTTTTCTCAGTCTCCGCCTCAGTGAGTTTGTTTCTTTCAGGATACTCCACTTCTTTTCCCTCCAAACTTATTCTACTGGTGTGTGAATAAGTTTGGGGGGAGGTTGGTGTGGTGGTATCTGTTCACTATTTTATTTCACACAAAACACGACTCGTAAGTGCACGAGGTAAATTGTAGCAAAATAGGTGAGAACAGATATCATATCCATGGAGACTAGCTATGTAACCTAATCAAGTATCCAATTTAAATTATCCTACTTTATCTAGATGACAAATTCAAGTTTTGGGTTTTAATTAAATAAACAAGAAAAACAAATTAAATAAATCAATAGAAGACAAAGACACAAATAACTTGACGGAAAAATAGAGGAATAAAATAGATCATAGGGAATGCACGCATATGGAATTCTCGATTTCAATTAACACACTGAACCAATTTTTAATTCCTAAATCTGTAGAAGAATCACAAATTTATCTAGTCCCTCTCTCTTGAGTAAGTCCTAGACGTAGATTAAATGCCAAATTTTATCTCTCGATCTCAATCTGTCATTTAACTCCAAAATGATCCTAAGATTTATTCTTCTCACACAATTCTACTAATCTATCGATTTAGCAAGTATGTGTTATGTATTCCTAATCCGTTAATTAATTAACCTCTCTCGAGCGATAAATAATCTGTAACAACCCGAATTTTCAAAATATGATTAAGGAGTTTCTAATTAAGATTAGGAATTATTGAGAGGAAAGTTGAGCATAATTAAAGGAAACAAATGTAAGTCACGACTTCATGAACCCTTTTTTGTAAAAATCGTCTCTTTGAATTTTGTTTCAGAAATCGAGATATAGCCGATTTTAGACTCGTTTGAAAGATAACGATCCAAGGAGTTTGTCGGTACCTTCAGAATTTTAATTTGAGGTCTATGGGAGTCCCGATGTTGAAAAACGTAAAGGGATAAATTGTGAATAGTGATTTTCTGAAATGGCGTGATTTTCGGATTTTTACGAAATCTTGTGTATTGATGCGGTTATTGTTTTGACAAGTCGATCCCATGAAGAATCGCCCGAGGAGTCCATTCGAGTTGTTGGATTTTCAATCAGAGATCAAACGAACGTTTGGGAGTATTTTCAGCAAAAAATGCGGAATAGTAAATTTTCGTTTTAAAAAGTCAACCCTTCTTCGATTTTCTTCAAACGACCTTTTTATTTTTCTTCGATGAGTTGGCTCAATGTACTCGAGTCAATGAGTCTCCTGATATTTTCAAATTTTGTGTTGGAGGTCATTTGGACCTCGTCATTGAATAAAGAAAATTTAATTGAATCTGGAAAATATTTTATCTGTGTTTTATATCCGGATTTTATACCGGATATTTTCCACCTTTTTGCCTATATATATAGCAGCCACACCCACCTTATCTCTCCACAAAAACTCACGTCCCCAATTTTCAAAGGGGAGAGAGAGAGAGAGAGTCTTGGGGACTAAGCAAAGATTGAGAAAGAGAAGGGAAGAGATTGAGAGAAAGAGAGACAAGCCAAAGAGAAAGAGATCGAGAGAGAGGCCGAGAGAGAGATAGCCGGAGGGAGGAGGGAGCTGCCGACTGGAGGGTTGCCGGACCGGCCACCAGTAGGTCTCCGGAAAGCAGCAGGTCGCCGGAAAGCAGCAGGTCGCCGGAAAGTCACCGGTGCGCGTCCGCCATCACCGGAGAAGAGCGCCGCAGCTGTTGCTCGTCGTCATCTCCGTTCAGCTGCCATCTTCCGATGCCTCGTTTCAGTTCGTTTCTTCTACTATCAAGCTGAAATTTTAATATGTTGTGTATCTTTAACTGGTCTACGTTTCTTCTTTTGATGTCAATGTTATCTGGTGGCCGGAAATTGGCCAGATCACCGGAAAATGGGGACTGCTCCGGTTACCAATCAGATTCGGTATTCGACAATTTCAGGACGTTTTGGAGTCCCGAATCAAAAAAGTTTCAACTGGAAAGTTGTTCAGAATATTATTTTACGTTGGGATAGCTTGTCGTTGAGTTTTATTTTCGAGTGTCCCATCATTTGAAATTTTGCCTAAAGCGTGAAAGTTATTCGGGTTTTATTTTGAAATCAAAGGTCGTCGGAAAAATCCCGAATTTATTTTTTTGGCTGCTGTTATGATATGGCATATACTCGAATTATGTTATGATTTTTGGATGATTATAAGGTGTCGTTGGATTTTTTTGGTAAAAGCATCAAAAAAGGGTAAAAGCATTGGGGCGTCGTCTTTTGTCAATCTTTTAGCTTGGACGACCTTAAACTATTGTTTTACGCATGTTTCATGTTCAGGCCGAGTCGATTAGAGATGTTTAAAGTCGTGCAATCCGTAGAAGAGTCGCAGTCAAGGAATTCCGTTTATGTGATTTTGGGATCTTCAAATAAATCGCTAAGTCGATAATCGACTTTTGTAGGACAAGCCGAATCTCGAAGGAATCAAGGAATGGAGTTGCACCCCGTTGCTTCATCTCGAGAATAACGATCAAGGTGGGTAATACTATACTCATCTATTATTTGAGCTAGTGAGCTCTAGGAGCATGTCAGGGAAAATTGAAATATCCAATTATTTTAGTAGAACTGTTCTAAAGAACATTTTGTTGCAAAGGTTTTCATAAGAAGATTAAAAGGTTCTGAGATTCTGAAAGAATCGGGAATGAGGTTCTGAAGCTTTGACTTCGAGCCAGAAGTAAGGAAAAGAGTAGTCGACTTAAAGTCCATTTATCAGATTAAGGACCTACTGCAAGTTTGGGGAAGCCCTACGTAAGCTTTCAACTCAAGAATCGCGTCTAACGATATAATCATGTTTATAAAGAATGAAGATTTGTTCCCCCAGATTGAAGCTCTTCAATTTACTGCATGGGCATTCGAGGCTTGTGTCCGAATTTGACTCCACACGCGAGACTACTTTGATCCGGACTCCCGCAATAGGACGGGGTCGATTGTAGGGCGGTGAGCTAACTCGGGTCCTGTCTCTCGAGGAAAGCTTCATGTGGACGATTATCTTTCTATGCCATAATTGTTGTCAAGCACAATAAAATGAAATACATCCTAAACATTCCAAACAAGGGGAAGGAAAGTTATACTAATCTACCTAATTAAAGCAAGTAAAATTAACTAATTGCACCACCAAACACAAAGATAGAGGATAGAATTATGAGAAGAGCATCAGGGTGTAGATTCTCTCAATGGTTTTATCACTATGCTTTATTCAAGTTGATAATGCTACTCTCATAAATACAATAGACCCTTCCGATTATTTTAACTTCAATTACTGTCACCGTCTATCCGTTAAACCTCTCTTAGCTATATCATACAAGAAAGATTAACATGTTAGGCTTAGGAACCCCATCCACCTAATGTCGAAGGAACCAATTTCCGGATTTAGATTCACAATCAAGACTCCTCTAAATCCTGTCAATGTTCAAGTAGTGATCAAGTACCTAAACATGAAAAAGCACGATTCCAACAACAACAATCAACAAGAACAAGCACCAAATCGATTATCCATCCCTTAATGTAGAAATTAGCCCAACACTATGCTCAAAACAACATAAACATCATAAGAGTCATTTATTCAACAACCGAAAGATAAAATCCATACAACTTATACAATATTGTTTGTTGTCTCGAGAGTCTTGGGACAAATCCCCACAAATGGGCTAAAGCTAAAAGGAGAGAAAATACCAAATCGGAGCCTCCTCATCCAAGCTTAGCTTCTGCGGATGGGTTGAAGTCGGATCTCTCTTCTCGGACCTTCCTCCTTGAGCTCTAGCCCTATTGCCTCTTCTCTTCCTCCTTTCTCCCTCTTTGAATCAATGGTGATGGTGGTGAAGGTGAAGAGAAGTGGTGGAAGGAGAGAATAAAATGAAGAATGAGAGGTGTGATGTGTAGTGTGAGGAGAGTGAATGGAATAGACCCTCCTAAACTGGTCTGAGGATGTCACGTCCCTCAAACTAGTTGGGAGGTCCTCCCCTCCGGGAGCCTTTTTCCTTACTTCTTTCCTCCTCTCCAGCCTTCTCTTCCCAAGCTCCTCTCCAGCTGGTGACCCATGGTGCCAAGCTCTCCAACTAGTTGCCAACTTCCTTTTTTCTCAACGGATCAGTTTGAGGGCGTCACGTCTCCCAAACTGATCCTCTCTCTTTCTTATACGATGGAGATGATGAAGTGAATGGAACGGACCCTCCCAACAGGTCTGAGGGTGTCACGTCCCTCAAACTAGTTGGGAGGTCCTCCCTTTTGGGAGTCTTCTTTTCCCCTTTGGGATCCTCTGCTTCCTTATCTTTTCTCTGCTCCATTTAAGGGGAGACATTCTCTCCTTCTCTCTCCTCGTGAATTGAATGTGGTGGTTGAGAGTTGATGGAGAGCAAGAGCAAAAGGTGGAGTTATTGGTCGATGGTAGATTATTTCCCAAACTCCTTCTAATTCTAGTCTAGAATCACGTCCATTTAATTCCCTAGCTGGCCAAGTGGGTGGAGAGCATTGAAGAGCAAAACTCCAAAAGCACAGCTTTTGGATTAGTCAACTGATTCGCTCCAGTTTAGTTCCATGTTCTTGGCTTCAGCTTGAAGTCTAAGCTCTTCAGCTGCAGCTTCAGTTCAGCTCCAATTCCTTGGCTCCAGCTTGAAGTCTTCAGTTTGATGCTTCAACTTCTGCTCAGTTCAGCTCGGCTTTTGATCAGTTCAACTGACATCAGTTTGGTCATCAGTTTGACCATCAGTTTGGCTATCAGTTGGGCCATCAAGTTGCCATCAGTTGGACATCAGGTGGGCCATCAGTTTGGCCATCAGTTGGCTCTCCAGTTGGGTCTTCAGCTGGACTTTCCAGCTGGCTCTCCAGTTCAGCTGGACTCTCCACCTGGCTCTTCAGTTGGACTTTTCAGCTGGTTTCTTCAGTTGGGCTCCAGTTTGACATCTTGTCCATCGATTGGAACCAGTTAGGTCTTCAGCTGGACTTTCCAGCTGGCTCTTTAGTTCTAGACTCTCCAGCTGGCTCTCCAGTTCAGCTGGACTCTCCAGCTGGCTCTTCAGTTGGACTTTTCAACTAGTTTATTCAGTTGGGCACCAATTGGCCACCAGTTTGATATCTTGGCCATCAGTTGGAACCAGTTAGCCATCAGTTTGGCATTCTGGCTACTAGTTCGATACCAGTTGGCCATCAATTTCGAGCTTTAGTTTGGGTATGTCCTCAGTTGTGGCCTTCAGTTTGCCCCGCCTTTAGCTGGGCTTCCAGCTTTTTCACCTTTTGTGCCATAAAATACCCAGTGGTGAAGGGAAAGATCGGACAAAATCTGCGTGAAAAATTAGGCTGGAACGCACCCCGCGCGGCGGTGGGGTGCGGCGCCGCGGGAGCATCGGACCGAGCAAGCGGAACTGCTTGGCGTTGCATATTAGAACTCATTAAAGCCCTGCTAGCGCCGTGGGGGCGGGGGCCGCCGCGAAGGCTAGCGCCACGGGGGAGGGCAAGGGCCGCCGCAGGGGCTGGCGCCGCGGGGGCGCGGGGTGCGGCGGGGCTGCGTGGGTCTTGGCCTGGTGCCTGCCCGCCCGCGCGGGTGCTATTTCTCATTTTTTTCTTCACAATCTCAAGACTCCAATTTAACCAATTTTTGCACTTGCCAAAATTTCCAAAAAATACCTGCTTTTATAATTAAAAGCTCAAGTTTTGCAACACTTGGCACAATCCACCATTAGAGCAATAAACACAAATAAACACATAAAATCAACACATAACAAAATAAAATTAAACAAAATAAATACTAAACACAATAAAATAAATAAATTAAAATGACACAATTAGACACTAAACGACTCTCCCACACTTAACTCTTTGCTTGTCCTCAAGCAAATAAAATCATTCAAGATATGAAACAAGAAGGAATTGTCCCCAAGAAGATCATACACACTAGGACATTCCATATTATTTCAAACTAGAAATCTTATCATTGAGAGAATGACAACATTTATTAAACAAGGCATGTGGCTCGTCCAATGAGAATAAGTAGGCAAGTTGTTCTCAAAGCAAAATGCAATAATTTTCCAATAGAACATTCTTCTCAATAACTCCCCACACTTTATTCAAAAATAATACAGGAATGCACCCAAAAGATATAATTCGTTAAGTGAAATCATCGGGATAAACCGAGCTTCCTAATGTGGTTTCCCATACTCATCATGAATAG
Source organism: Perilla frutescens (assembly GCA_026008535.1). Taxonomy (NCBI): domain Eukaryota; kingdom Viridiplantae; phylum Streptophyta; class Magnoliopsida; order Lamiales; family Lamiaceae; genus Perilla; species Perilla frutescens. The sequence continues at coordinate 26,477,396 of BRKX01000006.1, read as the reverse complement.
ATTCAAAAGAATGACACACATGATAGGAGTAGAATCCAAAGTGCAATCCCGTTTAATACAACAATTAAACAAGAGGATATGGATCAAAATTCACAAGGTTTAGTCCTTAAGGATAAAATCCCTAGTGTCCTTATGTGGTTCCCCATGCTCATAGTCAATTAGACGGCTAGAGGAGCAGAAATCCTTATTATCCTCACTTTATTAAAACATACATAACATTTTATTCATTTTTTTCATTTTTTTTTTCATTTCAAATGAAAGGGAGTTAGAAGAGGGAATGATTTTTAGAGCATGATTGACGCATTTAATAAGAGAATGAATCAAGCCTTCAAATTCTTAGAGGACGAGACCCCACAACACAAATCATGTAAATATAATCATTCTCAAGACAACTCACATTCTAAAATGAAATAATGGGAATGATTTCATGCAACATGAACATCTTAGCAATAATCCCTTGAAGATTCATATTCCAAATAATCAAGTTTGACAATTAGATAAGACAAATAATGCTAAGTACAGGTATCCACCAATAAAACATAATCAAAACAAAATAAAAATGACACATAACAATTTTGAAATAAAATTTTAAAATTCAACATAATTTTAAAAATATAATCATAAAGACATAAAGACACAAGTTCACCCCCCACACTTAAATAATGCATTGTCCTCAATGCAAGAAATAAAGGGAAGAGAAAACATTACAGAATGTGGAAGACCAACAACAGGCGCAGGTTCCTACGAAACAACACGAACAACAAACGACGAACAAGGAAAATAATACGAAAATCATAAAATAATAAATAAAACAACTTCACTGCTCTGGTGATTGAAAATGTGGTGGAGGCGGCCACGAAACTAGTGATAAGTAGGGTCGAAATTGGACTTTTTATTTATGGGGCGGAGGGTGCGTGCTAGTGGAGGCTCCGTGCTCATAGAGAGCTACACTTAGTCATCAGTTTCCTTCCCAGCAGCGTACTCTCAACTCTTTGTCCCCTGTGAGACAACAACAAAAACACGCTTAAACACACAAAAAGGGTAAAAATTAACTAAACATGAAAGCAATAAAATCATGGGTTGTCTCCCAGCAGCACTCATTTTAATGTCCCGAGCTGGACAGAGCCTTAGAAGATTATTGTTGAGAATCATTGAGAACGATCGGCTCAAAGCCGTGCTCCTATAGTTGGCCTTCATTTCGAGCTTCATCACTCTAGGAGTAAGCTTCACTCGAACGTTCCCTTTCCCAGTTGGGTGCTTCTCTCCTCCTTGGACTGTGGATGTTTTAAACACAGGGCTAGCTTCCTGTTTAGATATCTTTTACCTTGCATACACAGACTTAAACAAGAAAAAGGATCACACGCAACTGGGGAAGAAGAATTTAAGGCTTAAAGAAAAACAAAAGAAAATAAACACAAAGAACAAAATAAAAAAAAGACAACACAACACACACAAAAACACAAATAACAAAACACAACAAAAAAACATAAAAACACAAGCACTAAACAAACACAAAAATACGAAGATAACACAAAACAATTACAACACAAAAAGACAACACGCCTAAAGCTTTCCCCGGCAACGACGCCAAAATTGTTGTGTCTGAATTTGACTCCACACGCGAGACTACTTTTATCCAGACTCCCGCAATAGGACGGGGTCGATTGTAGGGCGGTGAGCTAACTCGGGTCGTGTCTCTCGAGGAAAGCTTCATGTGGGCGATTATCTTTCTATACCATAATTGTTGTCAAGCACAATAAAATGAAATACATCCTAAACATTCTAAATAAGGGGAATGAAAGTTATACTAATCTACCTAATTAAAGCAAGTAAAATTAACTAATTGCACCACCAAACACAAAGATAGAGGATAGAATTATGAGAAGAGCATTAAGGTGTAGATTCTCTCAATGGTTTTATCACTATGCTTTATTCAAGTTGATAATGCTACTCTCACAAATACAATAGACCCTTCTGATTAGTTTAACTTCAATTACTGTCATCGTCTATCTGTTAAACCTCTCTTAGCTATATTATACAAGCAAGATTAACATGTTAGGCTTAGGAACCCCATCCACCTAGCATCGAAGGAACCAATTTCTGGATTTAGATTCACAATCAAGATTCTTCTAAATCCTGTTAATGTCCAAGTAGTGATCAAGTACCTAAACATGAAAAAGCACGATTCCAACAACAACAATCAATAAGAACAAGCACCAAATCGACTATCAATCCCCTAATGTAGAAATTAGCCCAACACCATGCTCAAAACAACATAAACATCATAAGAGTCATTTATTCAACAACCGAAAGATAAAATCCATACAACTTATACAATATTGTTTATTGTCTCGAGAGTCTTGGGACAAATCCCCACAAATGGGCTAAAGCTAAAAGGAGAGAAAATACCAAATCGGAGCCTCCTCATCCAAGCTTAGCTTCCGAAGATGGCTTGAAGTCGAATCTCTCTTCTCGGGCCTTCCTCCTTGAGCTCTAGCCCTCTTGCCTCTTCTCCTCCTCCTTTCTCCCTCTTTGAATCAGTGGTGGTGGTGGTGAAGGTGAAGAGAAGTGGTGGAAGGAGAGAATAAAATGAAGAATGAGAGGTGTGATGTGTAGTGTGAGGAGAGTGAATGGAATAGACCCTCCCAAACTCGTCTGAGGATGTCACGTCCCTCAAACTAGTTGGGAGGTCCTTCCCTCTGGGAGCCTTTTTCCCTACTTTTTTCCTCCTCTCCAGCCTCTTCTTCCCAAGCTCCTCTCCAGCTGATGACTCATGGTGCCAAGCTCTCCAACTGGTTGCCAACTTCCTTTTCTCTCAACGGATCAGTTTGAGGGTGTCACGTCTCCCAAACTGATCCTCTCTCTTTCTTATGCGGTAGAGATGATGAAGTGAATGGAATGGACCCTCCCAACTGGTCTGAGGGTGTCACGTCCCTCAAACTAGTTGGGAGGTCCTCCCTTTTGGGAGTCTTCTTTTCCCCTTTGGGAGTCTCTCCTTCCTTTTCTTTTCTCTGCTCCATTTAAGGGGAGACATTCTCTCCTTCTCTCTCCTCGTGAATTGAATGTGGTGGTTGAGAGTTGATGGAGAGCAAGAGCAAAAGGTGGAGTTATTGGTCGATGGTAGATTATTCCCCAAACTCCTCCTACTCCTAGTCTAGAATCACGTCCATTTAATTCCCCAGCTGGCCAAGTGGGTGGAGAGCATTAAAGAGCAAAACTCCAAAAGCACAGCTTTTCGATTAGTCAATTGATTCGCTTCAGTTTAGTTCCATGTTCTTGGCTTCAGCTTGAAGTCTAAGCTCTTCAGCTGCAGCTTCAGTTCAGCTCTAATTCCTTGGCTCTAGCTTCAAGTCTTCAGTTTGATGCTTCAACTTCTGCTCAGTTCAGCTCGACTTGTGATCAGTTTAACTGACATCAGTTTGGTCATCAGTTTGACCATCAGTTTGGCCATCAGTTTGGCCATCAGTTTGGCCATCAAGTAGCCATCAATTGGGCATCAGCTTAGCCATCAGTTGGCTCTTCAGTTGGGTCTTCAGCTGGACTTTCCAGCTGGCTCTCCAGTTCAGCTGGACTCTCCAGTTGGCTCTTCAGTTAGACTTTTCAGCTGGTTTCTTCAGTTGGGCACCAGTTGGCCACCAGTTTGATATCTTGGCCATCGGTTGGAACCAGTTAGGTCTTCAGCTGGACTTTCCAGCTGGCTCTTCAGTTCTAGACTCTCCAGCTCGCTCTCCAGTTCAACTGGCTCTTCAGTTGGGCACCAGTTGGCCACCAGTTTGACATCTTGGCCATCAGTTGGAACCAGTTAGCCATCAGTTTGGCATTCTGGCTACTAGTTCGACACCAGTTGGCCATCAGTTTCGAGCTTTAGTTTGGGTATGTCCTCAGTTGTGGCCTTCAGTTTTCCCCGCCTTTAGCTGGGCTTCCAGCTATTTCACCTTTTGTGCCATAAAATACCCAGTGGTGAAGGGAAAGATCGGACAAAATCTGCGTAAAAAACTGGGCTGGAACGCACCCCGCGCGGCGGTGGGGTGCGTCGCTGTGGGGGCTGGCGCCGTGGGGGCAGGGGCCGCCGCGGGGTCTGGCACCGCGGGGACAGGGCCCGCCGCGGGAGTAGGGGTCACTGCGGGGGCTGGCGGCGCGGGGGCAATGGCGGGCGCCGCGGGGGCGCGGGGCTGCGTGGGTCTCGGCCTGGTGCCTGCCCGCCCGCGCGGGTGCTATTTCTCATTTTTTTCTTCACAATCTCAAGACTCCAATTTAACCAATTTGTCCAGTTGCCACCAATTTCCAAAAAAAATACCTGTTTTTATAATTAAAAGCTCAAGTTTTGCAACACTTGGCACAATCCACCATTAGAGCAATAAACACAAATAAACACATAAAATCAACACATAACAAAATAAAATTAAACAAAATAAATACTAAACACAATAAAATAAATAAATTAAAATGTCACAATTAGACACTAAACAAGGCTATTTCATGACTTGGAGATTGTCACTTGTTTCAAGTCGATTTTAGAATGAATGTGAAGATGGTCGTCACGACTGCAGCAAAAATAATTTGAAGATGTGTCTGCCGGTGTTCTACTAAGCTTCCAGAAGGCGTTACAGTCAAACTATTTTGAGTCCAGAAGGTACCATAGAGCAAGCCATTTTGTCATACCCCCTTTCAGTGGGAAGGGAGTGATCCTCAGATATCATCTTCCCAGCTAGGCGCAACTAAGTAAAATCCAGCCGACTCGCACAATTTCGTAGCAATCCCTTAAAGATGAAAAGTGCAAGATTCTCCAGAAAGAAAGAGAACCCAAAAAAGATCATAAGGAGATAGACCTAGTACTTGGTAGATTGAGAGCTTCAGTATAATAGGAAGTTTTGACAAATCTATTCATTCATTTTCATATCAGTTGGATCGATCGCCCTTCAATAACTTCACTTTTATTATTTAAAACTCTTTGGTTAAATCCTCTTGGATAATTTGTAATCTTTTGATGATACTGCTTGATCATCAAGAATCAATAATAGCACTTCCTCGATAGGCTATACTGACACCTTTGTGAAAAATTTAGCACGGTTCTCAATTGCTTTGTTGAGTCCCATTCATTATTCCCAAAAATCATTGTAATGTGCGAGAACCCTTCGAATTTATAAGTCCTCTGAAAAGGAAATATCTTTGGCATAAATAACCAAGTGTTATATCTCTTTCAGCTTTTGAATTTGTTAAATATTATTGATCAGATAAAGCCCTCACTTAGAGGCATTTGTTTTCTTTTACTCCCACTCATAGAATTCGAGTGTGGGCCTTCAAATAGAAGATAGATCTTATATAAGTATCCATTTAAGTGTATCATTGAGAGAACGAGTGATAGTATTTCATAGTGAGGAATCGAACCGAAGCAGTACCAGTTAGTGCTCTTCAAAGTTGAAAATATATTTCTAAAAGTAAATTTCCAGTTCGTGACATTTAAGATGACCCAATGGATGCCAACGAGTAAGTTCAGAGCTTGAGATAAAAGTCCAGATGTGCGATCTTTATGCATGCAAGCAATGGTGATCACTAGTGGGAGTAGGACAGTCAGACTACCACCTTGAAGAAAATAGAAAAGTACAAGGAATACATTGCAAGCACGAAAAGGTCGAACCTAAAAGAGTTTAAAGAACAAGACATAGTAGGCTTCGAACCTGATAAAGAGTGCAAGGAAACTGTCTAAAAATGTGCCCATTTGAATGCGAAATCATGAGGAGATTATTTGAAATGGTGCATTGTGGTGGCTCTCTTAAAGGGTAAAGAGAGGTGGCCAACGTTCAAGCTTTCGGGAAGATAAATATGTTAGCAAAAGTAGAATTAGTATAGACTCCTCAAATAAGAATTTTAGCTAGAAAGAGAACGGAAAGAGGGCTAAAGATTGAGAATCAACCTAAAGGATAAAAGAACCATATTGGTTCCAGGAAGGCAAGGGCAGAAAGTAGGGTTTTAAACCCTGAGGATGTACTTTGATACACCTTCTCAAGGATAAGAAAATTTTGGGGTGAAATTTATTTAAGGGAGGTAGAATGTAACAACTCGGATTTTCAGAATATGATTAAGGAGTTTCTAATTAAGATTAGGAATTATTAAGAGAAAATTCAAGCATAATTAAAGGAAACAGATATAACTCACGACTTCAGGAGCCCTTTTTGTAAAAATCGTCTCTTTGAATTTTGTTTCGGAAATCGGGATATAGCTGATTTTAGACTCGTTTGAAACATAACGATCTAAGGAGTTTGTCGGTACCTTCAGAATTTTAATTTGAGATCTATGAGAGTCCCGGTGTGGAAAAACGTAAAGGGATGAATTGTGAATAGTGATTTTTTGAAATGGCTTTATTTTCGGATTTTTACGAAATCTTGTGTACTGATGCGGGTATTGTTTTGACAAGCCGATCCCATGAAGAATCACCCAAGGAATCCATAATTTTGTTGGATTTTCAATCAGAGGTTGAATGAATGTTTGGGAACATTTTTAGTAAAAAGTGCGGAATAGTAAATTTTCGTTTCAAAAAGTCAACCCTTCTTCGATTTTCTTCAAACGACCTTTTTATTTTTCTTCGATGAGTTGGTTCAATAGTACTCGAGTCAAGGAGTCTCCTGATATTTTCGGATTTTGTGTTGGAGGTCATTTGAACCTCGCCATTGAATAAAGAAATTTTAATTGAATCTGGAAAATATTTTATCAGTATTTTATATCCGGATTTTATACCGGATATTTTCCACTTTTTTGCCTATATATATAGCAGCCACACCCACCTTATCTCTCCACAAAAACTCACGTCCCCAATTTTCAAAGGAGAGAGAGAGAGAGAGAGAGTCTTGGGGACTAAGCAAAGATTGAGAAAGAGAAGGGAAGAGATTGAGAGAAAGGGAGAGAAGGCAAAGAGAAAGAGATCGAGAGAGAGATAGCCGGAGGGAGCAGGGAGCTGCCGGCTGGAGGGTTGCCGGATGGCCACCAGCAGGTCTCCGAAGCAGCAGGTCGCCGGAAAGTCGCCGGAGCGCCGCAGCTGTTGCTCGTCGTCATCTCCGTTCAGCTGCCATCTTCCAATGCCTCGTTTCGGTTCGTTTCTTCTACTATCAAGCTGAAATTTTAGTATATTGTGTATCTTTAAGTGGTCTACGTTTCTTCTTTTGATGTCAATGTTATCCGGTGGCCAGAAATTGGCCAGATCACCGGAAAATGGAAACTGCTCCGGTTACCGATTAGATTCGGTATTCGGCAATTTCAGGGCGTTTTGGAGTCACAAATCGAAAAAGTTTCAACTGAAAAGTTGTTCGGAATATTATTTTACATTGGGATAGCTTGTCGTTGAGTTTTATTTTCGAGTGTCCCATCATTTGAAATTTTGCCTAACGCGTGAAAGTTATTCGGGTTTTATTTTGAAATCAAAGGTCGTCGGAAAAATCCCGAATTTATATATTTGGCTGCTGTTATGATATGGGATATACTCGAATTATTTTATAATTTTTGGATGATTATAAGGTGTTGTTGGATTTTTTGGTAAAAGCATAAAAAAGGGTAAAAGCATTAGGGCGTCGTCTTTTGTCAATCTTTTAGCTTGGACGACCTCACACTATTGTTTTAAGCATGTTTCATGTTCAGGCTGAGTCGATTAGAGATGTCTAAAGTCGTGCAATCCGTAGAAGAGTCGTAGTCAAGGAATTCCGTTTATGTGATTTTGGGATCTTCGAATAAATTGCTAAGTCGATAATCGACTTTTGTAGTACAAGCCGAATCTCGAAGGAATCAAGGAAGGGAGTTGCACCCCGTTGCTTCATCTCGAGAATAACGATCAAGGTGGGTAATACTATACTCATCTATTATTTGAGCTAGTGAGCTCTAGGAGCATGTCAGGGAAAATTGAAATATCCAATTAAATGATTTTATGCTCGCCTGATTAGTCTCTGTACAAGGAATTATTATGCAATGGGAATTGATGATATGAATTGTTATTTGAGCTCTTGAGCATGATATGTTATGGATGCTAGCATAATTTGATATGATATGTTTTGTTGATATGAGATATGAATGATCATGATCATATGATTAATTGTTGGAAATTGATATTATGATGAGGAACCTTTGGTTAAATGAATGATGCCTTGTAGGTTGACTATAGTATCCCTTATAGGCGTCGAGGCTCTGAAATTGATTGAGGTTGGACCTAGATGATTCATTCTAGGTTATGATCTATGTTAGCATGATTGAATTTGAGGATTAAAGGTTGATGAGTGAACATGAGGACTAAAGGTTGAGGATTTAATATTAAGGATTAAATGTTGATGATTGAATATTGAGGATTAAATGATTGTTAAGCAGGATATTTAACTCAAGGAACGATGATTATTATCATGTTGTAACCTTCGGGTTACCAGGTTGTGGTCTTTGGATCACTAGGGAGTCACTGCTGGGTAATCCTCTCGCATACTCGGAGTCACTGCTGGATAACTCCCCATCGTATACTCATGGATTGTAACCTTCGGGTTACCAGGTTGTGGCCTTTAGGTCACCAGTTTGTAATCTTTTGATCACTAGGGAGTCACTGCTGGGTAACCCCCTCGCATACTCGATGGGATATTTGAGGTAATCCCTCTCTTATCCTAAGGCATGCCTCAGGGTACAGTAGACATCAGGTTTGAGACAGGAAGGACCTATAGGATGTAAAGTGTTTTGCAGATATGGAAAGGGCTTTCGCGTTTTGCTTCCCATATACTACCAGTTATTGTTGGATATTTCTAAAGTTTTTCAGAGTTTTCTTATAAAACCCCACTGAGTACATTAGTACTCACGCCCTCTTTTTCAAATGTTTTCAGGTTGAGATGCAGAGGTTGATTGTGGCTGTGAAGTGGTTTGGCTGTTGAGATCATGTTTATTTTTTTACAGTATTATTCCCACTATGTTTCTTGCTACTCTGATGACTTATGGTATTTTCTTGATATGATTCCGCTTCTCTGATTATGAACCATGTTGATGTCTAGTTATAGCATGTCTTTATGCTTTAACTATAGGTTGCCTTTATGATTGATCTAAAGGAAGATAGCCTTATTATTTGTTATGCCTACTTGATCATTCATTTTGGCCTATGGATGGGCTTCTTTTGTTCAGCATATTGGTATCTATTTCTTTCATCGACCTATGAATGGGTCTATTGACGGTATCTGTTTACTTGCTTTCGTATGGCCTATGAAAGGGCTTGTTGATTATTACAGCTTCATTTACTCTCTTATAAGCCGTTTATAAACGGGGATTTCCTCTAGTTATAGAGGGTATGATGTCCTATTTTCCAGAGGGCATATCCTATCCTTGGCATATTCGTTTGTTAAATTGTATTCTAAACATTAATCCTTTTTGGATTAACACCCCGTCCTCACTTAATTACCCTTTTCGGAACCGGGTTGTTACATAATCAACTACACATGTGCATTTGATGGGCAAACAAATCCACAAGCAAATTAAATCCAGGAAACATAAACAGATGAAGAAACGGAACAATATTATAAATCAAAATCTCAAATATCTATACTTGTGACAAACCCTAGAATCACTAAACGTTAAGCCTCTCATGCTCATATTACAATCCAAAAAAAATAAGAGAACAATCGAGTCTAACATAATTAAACTAAACTAGAAAATTAAAAATAACTTATGCCGATTTGAATGGATGAATCCAGTCGATCTCTACGCTCCTCCATCATTTCTCTACTTTCTCTGCTCTTCAGTAGCATCAAAAGTGGTGGCTTTTTCATGCAAAATAGAGCCTTAAATAGTTGGGCCAAGTTTGGATCAAAATCAGAATCAGGTAAGGAAAGAGAAAAAATCTGTCAAATTGCCGACTTAAGGCCGCACAGGCCGTATGGAAATGGCTTGATCCCGCACGGTCCGTGCGGAAGTTTCTGGATTGATTTTTTGAAGAGCGGCACGGGTTGTGCGGCTATGGTGTCGTCCCGCACGGGCCGTGCGACACCCTGCATGGGCCGTGCGCCTATGACTTGTTCATGCACGGTCCGTGTGTGGTTCCTCCGACCTCTTCGGCTCCCATCTCACATCCAACCTCATTCCTCTTTAACTTATGACTCCTTTTTACTCCTTATTTGCTTCAAAACTCAACAAACTCATCAACGCAATAATAAAACGAGAAAAGCACTTAAACATGCTCTAACAACCTAAAAACTACCTACAATTACATCTCGAATAAGCTCGAAAAGTATGAAAACCCGAGCTTATCAACTCTCCCAAACTTAGATAAATGTTCGTCCTCGAACATCCACAAAACATAGAAAAGTAGAACTAAGAACTTTAATTGTGCAATGCTTCAGAAGCTAGACTGGATCTTTACCAAATTAAGCATGCAAATCAAAATCACCATGCACAAAAACAAACTCAAAGAAAATATGCCTTCAAAAGTTGAATCTCTCTAGGTGTATGATCTTTTATTTTCTCACTCTCAAGTGTTTAACAGGACGTGTTTACGCTCAAACATCAATTCAATGCATATAATCCACCATAAGCTTGCAATCGATCTCATCTCTTCACTACAAAAATGTGCGCTTCAAAATAAGAATCAAAAAGGACTTTTTCATTAGTTGTAATATAGGATTCAACTAAGGTGGGGAAAATTTGGCTAAGTGACTAAGTTGAAATAACTCCGACACCTCCCAGAAAATACACTTCCTCAGTAGGATCATTTTAGATCCTCTTCCAACCTTTTTCACTCAGTTTCCAGCCCAATTAGACTCTTCGAGTCTTATTAATTCCCTTGGTATAAGATATTTTCGGTCTCACTCTTTATTTTTCTCTTTTTTTTTCTTTCTTTTCTTTTTTTTTCTTTTTCATTTTTTATTCACTTCTTTGAAGTGATCAACATGAGCATCAAAATCTATACTAATTTTCCGGGCTATAAACCTCTGCATCAACACCAACTACCCATTACTCCACAACTTCCACTATCCTTTCTCCACATATTTTCAATGAAAAGGTTCTCAAAGAAATAGGCTTCAAGGCTCGACGTGGCTAACTAAGGAGAATCAAATTACTAGGACCAGTGTATAGATAAATTTAGCTAACAAAAATGACCTTAAATCATTTTCAAATTATCAACACACAACACATAGCCTCGAGAGAGATCAGAAAGCAAGTTCTAGAGATTACACACACGATCGATACTCACACCAGAAACAATCAAGACTACATGTCTTAGGCTCAAAACTCTCAGGCTCAATCACATTTCAAAGGCATAAATCTAAGAATCTATCAATGCACACAACAGTTTATCAACACATACCCAATTCGCAAATTTCCAAATCTAACCAATACATCATTAGCTAATCAAGTCCCCTAAATTCCAAATTCTATGTTCTACAAATATTCTTAGACATATCTATACAAACCATCTCGACAATCAGAAACATCCAACTGAATCCCTAATCATCAATACAGACCGGCAAAGTACTAAAGAAAACAAGAAAATGATAAAATAAAATAAAAAAAAACACATAAGATGAAGACACTCAGGATATCACACCACACCCCCTCCCCCAAACTTATTCACACGACAGTGGAATAAGTTTGGAGGGACAAAAATAAAATATCCTGAAGTGTAACTCACTCCAGAGATGGCTGAGGCTGATAGGGCTGCCACTGCTGCATCATTTGCATCATCCGCACGACATTAGCATCCACATTGCCCAAACGATCATACATCCTGTCCATACGGCCACTCATATAGTTAACAGTAGTCTCCATGCCTTACATCCGGGTCTCCAGTCCTTCCATCCGGTGCCCTACGTTCTCCATCCACTCCTCCTGCGTCTGCTATCTCGGCCGGCATCTACGTCATGTGGACGACTCAGGAGCTTCCTCTATATGACCCTGAGCCTACTTCTCAGGCTGCCCGGCCATTTCTTAACTTCTCTCAATAGCAAGATTACGAAGAGGTGGTGCCTATGTGGGATTGAGGTGATGGCGCCATGGTAGTTGGATCGGGCAAGCCTCAATAGCTCGAACACGATCCGCGGTATTCATCTGCCAGTTGTAGCAGATCTCCCACTTAGAAACATTCATGAGGTTGGGATTGGGGAGTGGAAAGTGATCGTCTTCCTTTTGCATGAAGAACCCACATTGTGCGTTATCCACTCGTAGGAATTCCATATTCTTGAGCACATCCGCAGTCAGTAAATGCTCTCCTTCAGCGGCATCCCAATCAAAGTTGTCGATGCCACAGTAATCAGCAATTGGGGTAATGATACCCCCACAACATAGGGTGTCTCCTCTCTTAGCCACCGTACGCTCCAGATAAAGAGCTATGAATGCTCCCAGATCAATAGGCCGCCCCTGAAGAATGTTCCACAGAAGGAATAACTCAGCCGTCTGCACCCTTCCACTATCGTATCTAGCAAATGGCAGGCTAGCACAATCCCTTTGTATGTAACGGAGCATGGAGTTGCGGATTTGTGTGGACTAGGCTAGCTGTGGCTCATAACGGTTGACGTCACCCGGTGCAGGAAGAGTGATCTCATTCCAAAAGTGATCGCGGTCATATTCCTCTGGCTTTAAAAAGATGTCACCATTGCAGCCAAAGATGGCATTCAATTTCTCCACAGTGACCACAAAGTCTTGATTAGCCAGGCGGAATTTGATTTGTTGAACTGAAACAGAGGATCGAGACTTAACAACTTTCAGTGTGCTCAAGAATTCTAGAGCCATACGTCGATAGGACGACCATCGACTCGTAAAGATGGTGAAAAGGCCGCCTCATCTGCATAGCGTCCAAAATTGATTCTTAATTCCCAAGTCTCAGAGTACCTTATTGTCTGGATAGCGAGATGCTTGGAAATCCAAATGGACAAGTCGATCCCATGACTCTTGGTGACGATCATCTTGAAGAACCACCCCAAAACTTCTCGGGTGGTGAGGGTCTGCTGCAGTCTGAATTTCCCTTCTAGACATCTTGTGTGTACCTAAACAAATAGGATGTGATGCAAGAACCAAGGGAAAAATCAACTAAAAACTAGTTACTTTGAGTTAGGCGACCTCAATCAAAATAAAAAACGGACCACAACACTAACACCAAAGTAACCAAAGAACAACGACCAAAATTTGAACACTACCCTCTCAAAATTACCACCAATCATGAACAAGTACCCAAGAGCAAGCTTCACAACACAAACCAAGCACAAAATAGCACAAAATATCACCAAAACTTCAAAAATTAGGGTTTCCACAATTATCACGGGATTTCTTAAGTAATTCCACACCAATAAGCATCAAGGAGCCTCAAAACGCAAGGAAATACGAAATTATCAAGCTTAGCAAGCCTACATTACACACAATAGCTCAAACTGGCATGCCTACCAAATGTTTGTGAAAATGCCACAAAGAAATCATCAAGAAAATCAACAAATTAGGGCCACAATGCATGTACCCATGGCTCAATTCAACTACCAAACAACTCACCATAGTCAAAATTGGAAGAATACATACCTTAATTGGAGAAAAATCGAAGTTGAGAAAAACCCTTGTCACTCACTTCCAAAATGGCGAAAATTGCCCAACCTCAAGCTCAATGTGTGTGTGAGTATTGTGATTGAGATGGGGAAGTGAATTGATGGAAGATTTGTGGTGATTTGTGTGTGGTGTTGGTGAAAATAGAGTGGGAAGAAAAGGGGGAGGTATGGTCTGCGTGAATTAGAGAGGGAGAGGACATTACCTTGCAAGAAGAAAGAAAAAAAACACCTCTCTTTAAACACCCATACGCACGGGCCGTGCACCAATGAGGTATTGGCGCACGGTCCGTGCACCACAATCTGGACAATTTTGTTCTTTGGCGGCACGGGCCGTGCACTAAGGCGCACGATCTGTGCAGTCCTTCAATATATATATATAAACCTGCACGAAAAAAATAAAACCAAAATACAAAGAAAAACACATATAACTTAAAAAAATAAAAACGAACAAAAAGAAACAGAAAAGAATGAAAACAAATCAAAAATTGGGTTGTCTCCCAATAAACGCTTGATTTAACGTCTCTAGCTCGACATACTCAAGCGACCTCAAGCATCCGCCAAGAAAATCATTGACACCTCACGTTTCTGCTCGAGATAATAATATCTCTTAATTCGTTGGCCATTAACCCGAAAAATGTCTCCCTCTTGAGATAGTAACTCCACAGTGCCATTATGCTCACTTAGCTTCCGGATCACAAAAGAACCTGACCATCTTGACTTCAATTTTCCAGGGAAAAGCCTCAGTCTGGAATTGTACAAAAGCACGGATTTTCCCACCTTGAAATCCTTCTTGGTGATCATTTTATCATGGAACCGCTTTGTTCGTTCCTTGTACAGCTTCAAGCTCAAATAGGCTTCATCCTGGAATTCCTCCAATTGATTAAGGAGCATAGCACGATTTTCACCCGCAGCTTGAAGATCCATATTCAACTTCTTCACTGCCCAATACGACTTGTGCTCCAATTCCATAGGCAGGTGACAGGACTTTCTGAACACAATCTGATAAGGTGAAAATCCCAAAGGGGTCTTGTAGGCGGTCCGGTACGCCCACAATGCATTATCGAGCTTGAGCGCCTGATGAGTGTTTAAATAGCACTCATTTGGACTCATTTGCACTTACTTTTGAGTGCTTTTGCTCTATATTTATGTCCATATGTTTGTAAATTTGTTGTTTTTCGTTAATGTTGTTTAAAGTGGCCAATACAGGGAATTTTTGGGTTAGTATATACAAAAATGAAGTTAAAATGGGATTTCGATCATCAAAGGCCACACAATACTTGAAGAATTGAAGAAAACCAAGGGTCGGGCTCAGACACGGCCAAGAGGCGTGACCGTAGGTCGCATTGCAGAGCATCAAACAGAGAGGGAAAAACCTTCAACCCGGGCGCGACCCAGCCCGGGCCGCGTCCCAGGCGCTTCCGGGCGCGGTCTCCTAGCGCGATCGCAGGGCAGGCCGCGTCCCAAGGCCTCTGAAATGCAGGCTCCGGGTGCGACCTGTTCAGTCCGCGTCTTGACACTTCAGAGAGCTATTTTCATGTGTTCCAAGCTCGACCTCCAGGCGCGACCCAGATGAGGTCGCAGTCGGGACTGATGAATCCGTTTTTAACTTTTGGCACTCCATTATTGGTCCTATATATGATATATCATTGGGAGAGTTCAAAAGACACATCTTACACACGAAAATAGGGGAGAAAACACTCTCCATTGGAGATTTTGGAAGATCAAGAACATCAAGAGGAGGAGGAAGATCCAACCATCCATTTGAAGATTCGAGCCAAGGGATTGAAGGAGTTTGTTCTACATTGGGTTTTATCTTCTCCTTCACTCTTTTATTTTTGTATTGAGAATGGGTTTTGGATCCTTGTCTTGTATCTTTGATCTTGTTGTAAATATGGTAGGCTAGAGCCCTTAGGGCTCTAGGATGTGGTGAAACAATGTGACTCTTATTCTTGATGAAGGATAAATATATGTTCATGCTTTGTCAAGGTTTTAATCCATACATTAGTCTTGAATGATGTTGTTTGAGTGGCCTCCTTACTAGCATCACATGTATGTTTCACTTGCATCTTGCCCATCCCGTGAACATAAGCATGTATGGATTGAATTCATGTACTTGTACTCTTTGTTGAAGTTTAGTATGTGGAAGGAAGAGTGACTCCTTTGAGCTTTTGGTAGGTATGACCTTGGAATGTGTTAGAGATAGCCATCCTTGTCGCATTCGCAATTTAGGAGATATTCAAGAGATGTTCCTTCTATATTCATGGTCTTCTTACCTATGAACTTAGCATGATTGTGTGTTTAGACTTTGTTGTTGAATCAAGAGGAGTATTGTGAATCCATGTCCTAGAGTCTTGCTTAATCCCACTTCTAAATCTCTCTTTTTGTTGATTGTTATTCTTGATTTCTTTTTAGATTAGTTATTTAGGTTGGTTGGTGTTTGTTGCTTAAGTTATTGTTTTGGTATTGATGATAATCAACCCCCACTTAAGCATAGTCTAGATAATCCTTGCATCGAATATTGTGGTACTTGCATTTTCTTATTTAGTCTCTTTTTCCCTGTGGATCGACCTCGTATCATCCTTGCTACAAATATAT
Organism: Perilla frutescens; assembly: GCA_026008535.1. NCBI lineage: Eukaryota > Viridiplantae > Streptophyta > Magnoliopsida > Lamiales > Lamiaceae > Perilla > Perilla frutescens. The sequence goes on along the minus strand of BRKX01000006.1, from coordinate 26,461,272 downwards.
GCTTGTATACTTGTAGGCATAGACACGAGTTTATAAATATTGAAACACATCATAGTAGGTTGAAAGTAAAGTAAACCTTCTGTCAGCGTCCAATCATTGCGAGTAACGCCCACTGTTTTCTCCAACACTTGCTTAACTTCCCGGTTTGCCAATTCGGCTTGCCCATTTGCTTGAGGGTGGTATGCTGTGGTAACTCGATGCTTGACTCCATATTTGGCTAAAAGGAGATTCATCCACTTGTTGCAGAAGTGCTTCCCCCCATCACTGATAATAGCTCGAGGAGTTCCAAACCTCGTGAAGATATTCTTCCTCAAGAAATTCAAAACCACCCTTGCATCATTGGTTTTGATGGGAACAGCTTCAATCTACTGAGAGACATAGTCGACTGCTAGTAGGATATAGAGGTATACTTCAGAGGAGGGGAAAGGACCCATGAAGTCGATTCCCCACACATCAAACAACTCCACCTCGACTATGCTCGTCAAAGGCATCTCGTTTCTTTTGGAAATATTCCCGGTCCGCTGGCACCTATCACACTGCAAAGCAAATAACTGACACTCATGAAAGATAGAAGGCCAGTAAAATCCAGACTGTAAAATCTTAGCTGCAGTATGGTTGGGGCCAAAATGGCCACCGCTAGGGGAAGAATGACACTGTTGGACAATTGGGATCCATTCTTCTTGTGGCACACACTGCCTAATAACCATGTCAGCACAAAGGCGATAGAGAAACGGCTCATCCTAATAATAGAACTTTACATCATGTAGGAACTTCTTCTGGTAAGGACCAAAATCCGGAGGAATCACGCCTCCAATTAAGTAATTCACGAAGTCTGCGTACCATGGGAAGCTAGACTCGACCACCAACAACTCTTCATCTGGAAACGCCTCTTTAATAGGAGCCTGATTCTCAATTCGGCTCTCGTCTGTCTCTAACCTCGGTAGATGATCCGCCACCACATTCTCACAGCCTTTTCTATCTCGAATCTTGTAGTCAAATTCTTGCAACAGTAAAATCCATCGGATTAGTCTAGGCTTGGCATCCCTTTTATCAAAAAGGTGCCGAATAGCAGCATGGTTAGTGTAGATAATCGTCTTGGTGTCGATCAAGTAAGACCGGAATTTGTCAAAAGTAAAAACCACTATCAACATCTCTTTCTCGGTGGTGGTATAATTTCTCTGAGCTGCATCGAACATCTTGCTAGTGTAGTATATCACGCGGAATAGTTTCTCCCGCTTTTGTCTAAATGCCACTCCTAAGGCGTAATCACTATCATCACACATAAGCTCAAATGGTTGCATCCAATCGAGAGTCACCAACATAGGAGCACTAACCAGTGCTTTCTTCAATATCTCGAATCCCTGCAAACAAGCCTCATCAAAGTTAAATGGGATATCTTTTTCTAACAAATGCTACATGGGCTGCGCAATTTTAGAAAAATTTGTAATAAACCGCCTGTAGAACCCGACATGCCCAAGGAAGCTCCTCAACGCCTTCTCATTGGCAGGTGGAAGCAATTTCTCAATTGCTACCACATTAGCTCGATCGACTTCCAAATCTGCAGCAGAGATACGATGATCAAACACAACACCATCTCTAACCATAAAATGACATTTTTTCCAATTTAAAACCAAGTTAGTCTCTTCACATCTATGCAAAACACGGGTGAGATTATGCAAACAATGATCAAATGATGAGCCATACACAGAAAAGTCATCTATAAATACTTTCATAATATTTTCAATCAAATCATGAAAGATGGCCATCATACAACGCTGGAAAATAGCAGGCGCATTACACAAACCAAAGGACATTTTTCAGAAAGCAAAAATACCATAAGGACAAATAAAAGTAGTTTTATGTTGATTCTTAGGAGCAATGGAAATCTGATTATATCCGGAATAACCATCCAAAAAACAGTAAAATTTATGCTCAGCTAACCTATCCAACATCTGATCAATAAAAGGCAAAGGAAAGTGATCTTTTCAGGTGGCTTCATTCAATTTTCTATAGTCAATACAAATTCCCCAACCATTAACTACCCTTGTAGCCACAACTTCCCTAGTCTGCTTATTCTTGACCATAGTTATCCCCTCTTTCTTTGCGACCACTTGGGTGGGACTCACCCACTCACTATCAGAAATAGGAAACACAATACCATGATCAAGCCACTTAAGAACTTCCTTTTTCACTACCTCTTGTATAACAGGATTAAGACGATGATGATGTTATACACAAGGCTTATATGACTCTTCCATCAAAATCCTATACATGTAAATAGATAGGCTAATTCCCTTCAAATCAGCTAAAGACCAACCTAGAGCGGATTTATATTCTCTAAGCACATCAAGCAACTGACTCAATTCACCATCAGATAATGCAGATGACACAATCACAAGAAAAGTGTTATCTTCACCTAGGTATGCATACATTAAATGACTGGGAAGCTCCTTCAATGGTGGCGCCTCTTCTACCTCAGCCGGCTTAGTCTAAGGTACCTTTTCTTCCTCCTTGATACTCCATAAACTCTCAAATTGTTGTTCCTCCATCTCTACCTCTTGAAAAGCCTGCAAAGCACTTACACTTTCAAATAAGTCTACATCATCAAAGTCAATAATAGAAGTGCAAGAGAAAATGGAATTGATAAGACAAAATTCCAGAGGATCAGAGAGAAAGCTTTTGGCTTGTTCTTCATCGACACAAGCTTGAATAACATCAATGGATTTGCATTCTTCCGTCTCCCCTTGGAACTTCATAGCATCATATATAGAATAGACCACTTGCTTATCATTTACTCAAAGCGTCAAATCTCCCTTCTGCATGTCAATGGGGGTTTGGCCAGTAGCAAGGAATGGTCTTCCTAAAATCAGAGGAACTTCGTGATCCTCTTCCATCTCTAACATGACAAAATCTAAGGAAAAAATAAACTTGTTGACTTTTACCAACACGTCTTCTACGATCCCCTTGGGATGTTTAACAGATCTATCAGCAAGTTACAGTGTGATAGAAGACGGCTTCATTGTCCCCAAACCAAGCTTCTTGAAGATGGACATCGGCATCAGATTAATGCTTGCCCCCAATTCGCAAAGCACTTTATTGAAATAAGTGTTTCCAATCACGCATGGAATGGTAAAGCTTCCCGGATCCTTCAACTTCTGAGGAAGCTTCCATTGAAGAATGGCACTGCACTCTTCAGTTAAATTCACTGTTACATATTCTTCAATCCTTCTCTTCTTGGCCACAATGTCCTTCAGAAATTTAGCATAGTTGGGCATATACTCAATGGCCTCGGCTAAAGGAATGTTTATTGATAATTTCTCAAAAATCTCAAGAAATTTGGCGAACTGAGCATCCTTAGCTTGCTTTTTTTGCCTTTGTGGGAATGGTAATGGTGGGACATACTTAGGAGGAGGCACATATTTAGAAGAAGATGCGTAGTAGATTCTTTGGCAACCTTTGTTGCTTTGTCCGCCACGTTCTCATCCTCTGTAGCCTCTTTTTCAGTCTTCTTCTCAACTTGTCATGGCATCTCAGGACCTTCATACTATTTCCCATTCCTAAGATGAATTTCTTGGCATTGCTCCTTTGGATTTATTTCCGTATTGCTAGGAAATTGTCCCTTCGGCTGTTGATTTCCCTCTGCTTTGGCAATCTGACCAACCTGCATCTCCAAAGATTTCATTTAAGCTCCAATGTTGGTTGAAAACTTGTTGAAGGAAGTGGCTAAGTTGTCGACTTTTGCAGCCTCAACATCCATTCTCTGCTTAGTAACTTGCATGAACGATCCCAGAATATCTTCCAGTTCCGGTTTCTTCCCTTCATTGATAACTCCATTTGTGGTAGAGAAGCCGGGAGGAGGCTGCTGGAAATTATTGAGGTTGGCATAGCTGAGCCTATCCCGATTTCCGTACTGGTTGCCACCTTAATTCTGCCGAAAGTTGTTGTTGTAGTTGCGTCCTTGCATATAGTTAATATCAGTTGGACCATCATGAACTACAGCAACATGATCTGGGGCAACATCTGGTGATAAAGAACTATTTTTCATCAACAGTGTGATTGCTTTGGCCATCGTGGACATCTGAGTCGTCAACTTCTTTAAATCATCTAAGGCAGCTGAGACTTCTGCAACTCTTCGAACTGAATTCCTTTGAGATGGCCACTGAGCACTGTTTGCGGCCATCCTCTCTAATAACTCCATAGCATCATTTGCCAACATCTCCAAAAGGTCCCCTCCTGTAGCTGCATCTATCATGTCCCGGGTATTATCCAGCAATCCGTTGTAGAAGTAGCAAACTTGTTGATCCACTTCAAACCCGTGCCTCGGGCACTTTCTGATAAGATCTCAAAACTTTTCCCAAGCTTCGTAAAGTGGCTCTTGATTGAACAGTCTAAACTGAGTTATTTCATTCTTCATCCGTAATGTTTTGCTCGGCGGACAATACTTTACAAGGAACTTCTTGCACAAATCTGCCCAAGTTCTGACTGAGTCCGGCTCTAGGGATTGATACCACAACTTCGCCTTATCTCGCAGAGAAAATGAGAATAAGTAAAGTCTGATGGTGTCTGCTCATACTCCATTCATCTTAACAGTGCTGCAAATTTCTAGAAACTGCACCAGATGCGCATTCGGGTCATCAAGTGCTCCTCCACTGAACTGGTTCTGCTGAACCATCAGAATCAACCCGGACTTCAACTCAAAATTATTGGCCTCTATGACCGGTAATGTCACTCTACCAAAATTTCCAGTAACTTGAGGCTCCAGACCCTCTCGAATCGGTGGTTGAACCACTGATGGCGTAGGTGCTCCCTGCTGTTGCTGAAGCAAGGCACGCAACGCTTCCATTTCTCTGCACATGACTGTCATCTCGTCTTCTCGGTTAGCTGCCATCTTCTCTGCTTTGTTTCTATCTGCGTTCTGGTGTCAGGCAGAGGCTTCGATCTCAGGATCAAATGGGACTAAGTTGGAAGTTTCCTTGGACCACGAGTTCATATACTACCTGCTAAACACCAAAATAATCAAATGCAGTCAACACTAAATAAAATAGACACAAATAAAATACAATCTAAATTAAATCGAATATCAATTAGAATTGCTCTAGTCCCCGGCAACGGCGCCAAAAACTTGTTTGCTATTTTATTTCACACAAAATACGACTTGCAAGTGCACGAGATAAATTGTAGCAAAATAAGAAAGAACATATATCTTATCTACGGAGACTAGCTATGTTACCTAATCAAGTACCCAATTTAAATTACCCTACTTTATCTAGATGACAAATTTAAGTTTTTGGGTTTTAATTAAATAAACAAGAAAAATAAATTAAATAAATCAACAGAAGACAAAGACACAAATAACTTGACGGAAAAATACAGGAATAAAATGGATCCTAGGGAATGCACGCATATGGAATTCTCGATTTCAATTAACACACTGAACCAATTTTTAATTCCTAAATCTGTAGAAGAATCACAAATTTATCTAGTCCCTCTCTCTCGAGTAAGTCCTAGACGTAGATTAAATGCCAAATTTTATCTCTCGATCTCAATCTGTCATTTAACTCCAAAATTATCCTAAGATTTATTCTTCTCACACAATCCTACTAATCTATCGATTTAGCAAGTATATGTTATGTATTCCAAATCTGTTAATTAATTAACCTCTCTCGAGTGATAAATAATCAACTACACATGTGCATTTGATGGCCAAACAAATCCACAAGAAAATTAAATCCAAGAAACATAAACAGATGAAGAAATGGAACAATATTATAAATTAAAATCTCAAATATCCATACATGTGACAAACCCTAGAATTACTAAACGTTTATCCTCTCATGCTCATATTAAAATCTAAAGAAAATAAGAGAACAATCGAGTCTAACATAATTAAACTAAACTACAAAATTAAAAACAACTTATGCCGATTTGAATGGATGAATCCAGTCAATCTCTACGCTCCTCCGTCATTTCTCTGTTTTCTCTACTCTTCAATAGCGTCAAAAGTGGTGGTTTTTCATGCAAAATAGAGCCTTGAATAGTTGGGCCGAGTTTGGATCAAAATCAGAATCAAATAAAGAAAGAGAAAAAATCCTCCAAATTGTCGACTTAAGGCCGCACGGGCCATGCGGAAATGGCTTGATCACGCATGGTCCGTGCGGAAGTTTCTGGATTGATTTTGTGAAGATCCGCATGGGCCATGCGGCTATGGTGTTGTCTCGCACGGGCCGTGCACCTATGACTCATTTATGCACGGTCCATGCGGGGTTCCTCCGACCTCTTTGGCTCCCGTCTCACGTCCGACTTCATTCATCTTCAACTTATGACTCCTTTTTACTCCTTGTTTACTTCAAAACTCAACAAACTTATCAACACAATAATAAAACGAGAAAAGCACGTAAACACGCTCTAACAACCTAAAAACCACCTACAATTGCATCTCGAATAAGCTCGAAAAGTATGAAAAACCCGAGCTTATCAGTATCCTGAGTCTATCTTTTTTATTTATGTTGTTTAGGTTGTTTTCTTTTATTTTGTTGTTTTTGTTTTAGTAGTTGATGTTGCTTTTTCTTATCTCTGGATTGTTGTGTCTATTCGAAAATGGCTTGTATTGAGATAATTGAAGAATATTTGTGTAATGTGAAAGTATGAAGCTGTGGAAAATTCAATTAGTTGATGATGAGATTGTATTTATTTGAAGATTTGCTAATTGAGTTTGTTATGATGGATTGCTTTGTGCTTTGATAGATTCATAGAATTTATGCCTTTGGAATGTGATTGAGCATGAGAGATTTTGAGCCTAAGACATGTAGTCTTGTTCGTTTCTGGTGTGATTGTCAATCTTGTGTGTGATCTCTAGAACTTACCTTCATATCTCCCTCGAGACTATGTGTGTGTGCTGATAGTTTGAAAATGATTTAAGGTCATTCTTGTTCGCCAATTTTACCCATACACTGGTCTTGATAAAATAATTATCCTTAGTCAGCCACGTTGAGCCTTGAAGTTTATTTCTTTGAGTACCTTTGCATTGAAAATCTGTGGAGAAAGGATAGTTGAAAGTTGTGGAGTGATGGGTATTTGGGGTTGATGTTGAGGTTGTATTGCCCGAGAAAATTGGTATGGATTTAGATGCTCGCATTGATCACTTCAAAGAAGTGAAGAAGAAGAAGAAGAAGAAGAAGAAGAAGAAGAAGAAGAAGAAGAAGAAAGAAAGAAAAGAAAAAAAAAAGAAAAAAAAAAGAGAAAAATAATAAAAAGTGAGCATGGAAATTAAGAATTATACCAAGGAAATTAAATGGGACTCGAAGAGTCTAATGGGGCTAGAAATTGAGTGAAAAGGTTGAAAGAGGTTTCAAAAAGATCCTACTGAGGAATTGTATTTATTTGGAGGGTGTCGGAGTTTAGTTAACTTAGTCACTTAGCCAAAATTTTCCCACCTTAGCCGAAGCCTACATTCGAACCAATGTAAAGTCCATTTTGATTCTTACTTGAAGTACACATTTTTGTAGTGGAGATATGAGATTGATTGCAAGCATATGGTAGATTATATGCATTGAATTGATTTTGAGCATAAACACTAGCTTTTAAACACTTGAGGGTGAGAGAAAAATACACACCTGGAGAGGTTTACTTTTTTAAAGGCTTGATTTCTTTGAGTTTGTCTTTGGCATTATGGTTTTGATTTACATACTTGATTGGGCAAAAATTCAGTTTACTTTCTTTGAAGCACTACACATTTGATATTCCGCACTTTAGTTCTTTCATGTTTCTTAGATGTTCGAGGACGAACATGTCTCTAAGTTTGGAGGAGTTGATAAACTAGGTTTTTGCGCCTATCTAGAGTGTTTTGGAATGGTTTTGATTATCTTTTAGGTGCTTTAATCCATGTTTTGCTCGGGTTTTACTTGTTTGGACTAGATTGGTTTTTGGTGAGATTCTGCAGGAATTTGGGCTAAAAACTACTGGTGTTGATGAAATCCAGCTCCTAACCTTGATGGTTCCAGTTGAGGCTCAATTGGAATGAGAAAATGTCAGAAACGTGCACATCGGGAGTGCAGTGAGTTAGCACAGACCGTGCTAGGCATTGCACGGCCCGTGCTAAATACATGAATCGAAGCAGAAAGTCACGGGTTGGTTATATATAAAAATAGCTGCAAAAAATTAAAAAAAAAAAATATTTCAAAAAAAGACAACGGTCAATGAAACATGTTGTCTAATTCAAAATAAAAATTACAACGGTTAGACAAAAAACTGTTGTCTATTTTAAAAATTGTTATCTAGTTACAAAAACACAACAGTTGTCATAAAAAATTGTCGTCTATAAAATTACAGACAACGATTTTTATGATAGCCATTGTCTATTTCTTTACTTCGTTGTCTCAATTTAGCAACAATCAATTTAACCGTTTTCTATTATTATAAAAACAACGGGTAATGACCGTTGTCTATTAGCATGTGCTGATAGACAACACCTCTATTAACAATGGTCGATATTTCTATAGATAACGAGTAATACCCGTTGTTTGTTAGCTTTTTTCTAGTAGTGATTTATTCATTTAACATAATTATCTTACTATTGTGCTGGAACAATTTGTGCTAAATATAATTATCAAAAAACTAATATACAAAAATTTATGTTCGGAAATTTGAATAATATTCGAATAGAACATAAATAGTTGTATATTTATAATTGTAAAGTATAAGAATCATGTGTGTGTGTGTGGATCAAAAAATATACATTTTCCTAGTGTGAAAATTGGGAACTCATTTTATACTATCGAATTAGATGATCTAATGACTGACATTTAATATTAAAGTCAGGGAAAAAATTCGATGATCTAATGACTGAGATTTAATGTCGAAGTTAAGGCAAAAAAAAGAGCATTTTATACCATCTAACTAGATGATCTAATGGCTAAGATTTAATATCAAAGTTAAGGTAAAAAATGAGGTATGAGTATAATTGTCCAATTCATGTAAAAATGTTGATATCGTCACTTTTTTAAAAAATCTTAAAAATTTTAAACGATCATAATTTGATCGTTTCTAATCGGATCAATGCAACTAAAATATCAAATTAAAACTCTTTTCATACTCTTTAATTCAAGATCAATCATGGATAGTGCAAATAAATATGGACAAAAAATATAAAATATACATTTTTATTTGTATTCAGTGCAAAAACGTTTTCGTTAGCTTTTAATAATTGTTTGTTAGTAGTATGATAATGTATGCTAACAAAGCATTTGTTATATGCTTACATACTGTATTCACCCTGCTAACGAATCATTATCATAATGTTAACGTAGTACAAATACTTGTATTATTATTATTATTATTATTATTATTATTATTATTATTATTATTATTATTATTTAATTAGGATTGATAATTATTTTTTATAATTTAATTTCTATGTTTTAGTTACGAATTGATTATTTATTATATATGGTCTATTTAATCAAATTAGAATATATTAATTAGAGTTTATTTCATCCAATTAGGATTTATACCTTATGCTAACGAAGCATTGTCATATGCTAACATAGTTTATTTATTGTGCTGATAAAACAATATCATAATGCTAACGTTGTATATTTATATTGATATTATGGTTTATTTCATCTAATTATGATTTATAATTATTTATTAGAATTTAAATCTTTTTTAGATCATTGGAATTTATTATATCCGAATTACGGTTTATTTCATCCAGTTAGGATTTATAATTACTTTTTAGAATTTAATTTTTCATTAGCAATATGAGAAAATTTTCATTAGCATTACGATGTCTCGTTAGCATGACGATAATAATTTATTACATCATTACAATATTATTATCAACTACTCAACACCTTTTTTATAAACATTACCAAATTACATTAATATTCCATCTAGAAATTTATCAAATATTCCACCGCCCCTAGCCTTTGAAATAAATTTAGGCCTTAAATTTGTTGATTATATGATATAAGATGGTTTCTAATTCTTACATTGAAATAAATTTACGCTATAACCAAAAACCCTATATATGTGTATTTCATTTGGATTGATATTCCATTGATGACGTTATAAATTAAAATACTAAGTTGAATCAAATATTTTTGGAGAAAAACGTCCAAGCGGGCGAATCCGAATTTGTCCAACTTTTGTCCGATTGATATTAGCATCGAATAACTATCAAAAACGTTCTAGGATTTATTATTATTATTATTATTATTATTATTATTATTATTATTATTATTATTATTATTATTATTATTATTTTGTATTATTCATTCTTCAAGAATTAAAAATTTAAACATGGTGATAAGATAACACCATGTGAGATGGTGCATGCTTGTTTGGATATTGATTACACTTACCATGCGTATTAAAAGTTATAACTTATAAGTTTCATGTATTTTTATGTTTTGTTTTGATAGGTCTCTATATAAATTTTTTTTTTATTTAGTAGATCTTTCTATTTCTCCAATATATTTTCTTAAGTCCTACTTTTTTATTTTATTTTGAGATATCCTTGTACATTTTTTTGTTTTAATAGGTTCTTCTACTGTTGGGGTTTTTTTTTTAATTGTACCCCAATATCTAATCGGATGCTCATTAATCCTAAAACATGTAAATCATATTTTATGTGTAATTCTAATTATTACCTATGTTGAATTGGCATGCAAGTAAATCGATTCTAACGCAGTGAAAAAGATAGAATCGCTAAAATACTTACATCGAGTAGTAGGGTTGCAAACGAGATTACAGGTCTAATCTCATTATTAGAGAAAATATACACGAACAACACCTCCTCTCCAAGTATTCGAACTCCTCCAAGCTTGATATTCCACTCCTTAATTTTCTACTGTATTCCCGAACCTTATTTAGATGGAGGGTGGCCGGGCTGTAGACTACTAAACTTGTGTGGGAACCCTAGAGAATCATGTGAGTAGAAGAGGGGTTGATATTATCATGAGTAATTTTCTTGGCCCCCCTCCCTTATTATAAGAGGGGGCGAAAATTTCATCTCCGAACCCTAACAGGTTTAGGCCTCCAGCTCTTATTCCATTTTCAGTCCATTATGGTTATATTGGGCTATAACAGAGATCTTGAAGAATATTAAATTGGCCTACTAATTTATTTAATTTCTAATATCCATAACTAGGATATAATTAAATAAATTAAGTATTATTTTTATTCCACTAAAAAAATAATATTGATCCATCAATTTAATACATATTTACAAATATGATTTCTCATTTAGTTCAGTCATTCTCCATATTTAAGATATAATGTCCATTAATTAATTATATAAGATACTGAAAGCTATAATTTAATTAATATTTTGTTCCGAGAGTAGTACTGTACGACTTCCGTATCATGTAAGAATAAATTAATATTCTGCTTGCAGGGCTTCTCATGATCTTTGTACTTCCTTACAGGGACGTCATCAACCTAACGCACCAGGACACAATGGTCATATATAATGCATGACCCATCATATATATAAATATCAGTGCCCAAAATATCGAGGTTGTTGATCCTATCAAAGAATCTCACATTGATAAATCAAAGCAGTTGACACAACATATATATGAGTTAAGAACTCGAACTCTGTGGATCTTTATTCTCTCACTTAAGGTCTAAATAGAAAATATTCTATTGTGATCCTCCTCAATATACAAGCCGGTGTATTAGAATAATTAGCTACTCAAGATAAACTAACTATCAGATTATTATACAGTGTACCGATGGTGGTTCAGGACCATCTAAGCCGTGAGACTTTTAATACAATACAAGGAATCCGATTATATGATCTTTATCATGTGTTGACCCACACCATATCATCTACAATGCAAAGTATATGAAACGTACAATTAAATATAAGAATAATTAAAAGCACATAGCGACTGCAAAAATTATTCAATCTATATCATCTTAATATTGTTTAATGTATACAAAAATAAGCTTTTCAGTATACAAAACCAACATCTACTACATTTGATATTATTAAGTCCTTATTTAATTGAACTAATAAATTAGTTAAGTTTTTGTTATTTAACCTAACCAATTTATTAAAAAAAATACTAATGAATCATCTTTCATGAAATAATTAAAAAATATATTACTAAAATAGAACACATGATGATCTCAAAAATATGTAAAATATATTATGACGAGGTAGTAAAACTAGTTTAGAGAAATTTGAAGAAATAGAGACACGAAAAATATTAAAATTATTATATATTGTTTCCAGTTGCTTTATATTTTTTATCAGTAATACATGTTTAAATTTAAGGAAATATTAAATATTTTTAATACATTGAATACAAAGCATTTTGTTGGTACGTAATGCATGTTTAAATTCATTGAAAGCTTCTATTTTCTATTTAATAATACATTAGTTCCAAAATTCCAAAAATTGAGATGTTTGAATTCTCGAATGCAATGAATATTTCATTTGAGTAAACTTTGATTATATGCAAGTTTTGATGATAATCACTTTATTTTAAATCACTACATCAACTCAAATATTTAACATTATATATATATATATATATATATATATATACGCATAAATAAATAATATAAACAATTATTTAAATAACTAATAAAATTATTTAAAATAATGAAAAAGTTAACAACTTTGTTAGTTCCATTCACTACAAGAAAAACGTGATTTAGCGACCGATATAATGACTGATTATATTTTGTTGTTAAAATATCGACAAATTAATGCAGAACAAAATTGAGATGTTTAATGACATATTTTTCATCTCTTACTTAATGACGGACAAAATCCATCATTACCCATCATATTTTATTTTTTTTAATTTTATTTTTTATGTTAATGACAGAATAACAGCCGATTTTTCCGTCGTTAAGTTAGAGACAGAAAAATATGTCATTAAATATTATTTTTAAAAAATATATATTTTTTAATTTTTTTAATCTTAGCGACAGATTATCTACGGAATAATTCCATAGCTAAAATTAATTTTGATATTTTTAAAGTTTTTTAAATTTTTTTTATTTTTTCAGTATTTTTATTTTTCAATTAATACTTAATTACGAATTTTAAATCAATCTTTCAATAATTTTTAATTTTAAAATTTTAAATTTTTATTTTATTTTATTTTTCCAGATTTATTTGATTTTTCAATTTTTTTTAAAATTATTTTTTATTTTTAATTTTCAATCACTAATTAATTATAAATTTGAAATTAATATTTTTAAAATTATTAATTTTTTTATTTATTTTATATTTTCAAATTTCTTTTAATTTTTTAACATTTTATATTGTTTATTTTCCAATTACTAATTAATTAAGAATATGAATTTTTTTAATATTTTTATTTATTTTACTTTTCAGATTTATTTTGTTTTATAATTTTTAAGTTTTTTAATATTTTATATTATTTTGAAATATTTAATAGGTTTTTTTTATTTTTAAAATACTAATTAATGACTTTTTTATAATATTTTGTTTTAATGATTTGTATCACTTTAATTTATTTTTATAAATATTATTAATTATAAATATATAATATATGAGAAAATTAATAAAAATAATCTAATATTAAATAATTATGTAATCTAATTATAATAAAAATATAATATTAAAAATGATAATAGATATTTAAATAAATAAAGAATATTATAATTATTTAATTTAAATAAAAATTTAATCAAAATAGGTTTCGTGTGTGTTTGTGTGTACATTATTTCTATATTTTAACACAAATACTCATAGAGGTGTAAGTTCTGGGTTCGAATCTCGTCCACGCGAAATTTCACTTATTAGTTTTGAATTGCTCTTGGCTCGGCAGCTTCGTCCAAGCCTTACCCTGGGCTTTGCTTGTCTTGGCGGCGTGCCTTTTTTTTTAACGATGAAAAATTATGTCACTAATTTGTCGTTAAATTTATTATTTTTTTATTTTCTCACTGCAAAATTTGACAATAAGTTAGCGCCGGAAAAATATGTCGCTAACTTTTTTCCGTCATTAATTTTGTCGTTAAAATGACTAACAATGAGATTGTGAATGACAGACTGGTTCCTTCTTTAGTATGTTGTTAAAATGGTTTAATGACGGAATTTTGATGTTTAGCAACGTAACATTCCGTCGCTAAAATGTGAATTTTTTGTAGTGATTGAATAAAGACTTAGTGATGTCAAATATATGAGTAGAATAACTTTTTAAAATAAAAAAAATGTGTAAAGATCTATCAAAATAAAATATAAAAATATAAAGACTTGAGAACATGAATTATCAAAATAGAAGAACCTACTAAAATAAAAAAAAAAAAAAAAATAAGGTCCTATCAAAATAAAACATAACAATGCAGGGCCTTAGAATATGTTTTGCAAAAGTTATAACACTTTAAAAATCTAATTAATAGTAGAAGGTAAATTCACAAATGGCTAATTAATTACCAAGGGATGCCTCTACTTGCCAAGAAAATATCGCTTCATTTCTGTAATAAAATCACAAGGTATCATCGAAAGTTAAAATTTTCGTATGTCGGAATCAACTTTAAATATGTGACGCCGATTGACTTAATTTTGTCTAAATCTTTTCATGATTTCCATTAACCAATTTTAAGATCCCGGCCTCGTGTTCACACTCAACAGGCTGTTATTTAATACCTCTAATACATAATCCAGATTTTAAATGAGGTCTTAAAAGAAACTTTTTATTGATAAAAAGAAACAGAAAAAAAAATACAAAAATTGGATGGGGCCCAGTTCTGAGTAGAAATAAATATGTTTGAACAGAAGTCCTAGGTTTGGGTGAAGGAGTCCTAAAAGTTAATTCTATCTATTGATAGGGGAAAGGCTGTTTTCAATATCTCTTACACAAATCAAATTCTGGAAAACAAAAACATGGTAACCCTCTCATTTTATCTCAATCTCTGTTTATGCGCGTGAGTGACGATCTTTAGGTGGATTGTTTGCAGCCGTTTTCATGGAATTGGATCGATCGATGTTCTTCAAAGTTGATATAAAGCACAGTAGTTTTCTTAACAAAATTTCCTCACTCTCAAGAATTCTCAATTTTATGTGTGTGTGTGTGTGTGTGTTTGTGTTCATTGTTGTTTTGCGGTTTATACATGAAAGTTTAGTGATCTTCTTTCTTCTCTTTCGAATCGGAAGGCTTTCTGTACGTTTCACTTTTGCTCAACGCAGCCGTTACATTTTTTTGTTTTGCTTTGATATCCTTTAATTGCATTGTGTGCAACAACTAATGCTGTGTTGGCGGAGGTGATACAGTGCTGAGATAGCGCATTTTCGTGCGGTTGTTGTAAAATTATGGTAACAAATTGTTTTTTCCCCTCCCACAACCAAACCCTATAGAAATCAGGGTTTGTATTGGAATTATATATATAGATATGTATGATGAAATATTTATATTTATTTAGATTAATAATGGAAATTGCAGACGGTGTCGAAGCGGGTGGCGGAGAAGAAGGTGGCGAAGTTTGAGAAAAATATAGGCAGAAGAGGAGTGGGCCCCCTCTCATCCAACAAGCCCTTCGAACCTGCCCACATTGTTCTTATTCTCTTCGCCGTCTTGGTCGTCGCCTCCTGTAAGCTTTTCTTTCTTTTTTTTCCCTCAATAATCGCAATTGCTTTTATATTTACTAGTATTAGTATTATTTTATATTTGGAGAGGAAGGAAACATGTATTGCTAATTAAGGATATATATTTAACAAGATTTTATTTAGTATGTACTAATTAATTGCTATATATATCTTAATTAATTTCCAAATTATATCTGATTGGCATATATATTTGATTTGGAGGGTTTTAATTTGCAGTTATCTTCCAAGTAGTGAGGATGGCGATGAATGGTGGAGTAGATTCTTGAAAATACTATTGTTTCATATATATATATATAGACTTAATTATGAGCCAGCTCTACCTAGATCTCTGTTTGCTGTTCCCGATTGAACAGCAAGCTGTGGAATAAAATGCTTTATTATTATTATTATTATTATTATTATTATTATTATTATTATTATTATTATTATAAATTAATAACCATTTCTTGCAACCCATTTAATTTATTCGTTTACCACTGCTTATTCTTTCATTCCTTTTAATAGTTTACTTAATATTGTTACTAGTCTTCGGATGGCTGGATTTATAATATGCAAGTCATAATAAAATCAAAACGGCAATGGTTAAGTTTTTCTTAAGAAATTAATAAGTTCTTAACATCTTATGTCAGGAGAAAAAAATATATTTATATATATATATATATGAACTCTAAAATATATTATAGGTTGTTTTATAGAGTTTATAAAACACCTTGAGAAATAAGCGACTGGTAACACAAGCATCAAGAATATTTTTTGATATAAAATACGTCTATTTAAAGTAGCCGATTCATCATATATTCATATCATAGTTAGCAACTTGGTATCAAGGCCACAATCAATATCACTACCAGCATCAACCTCGAAAAATGTAACTCGCAGCAGAATTATTATTGTTTGACGAGAAATTATGATGATCATATAAGGTGAGTTCAGATAAAGAAATTTGGATATGGACAAATGAGGCTAGATATATTGTAGTGCCTGCTTTCACATACAAAATCAGCAAAATGTTCCAACACTTGGATTTCAACAACTTCAAACAGTAGATGATACAAGAGCTAAAACAAAAGCTCCACATAAATCTACAATCAGAATAGTCTGTGATGCATTTGCTTTCCATTCGTGCATCTGCTGTCACCAGAGCAACTAGCAGCCCGGATCAAACCCTTCCGTGCCTTGTTAGACTGGGAACACTCAGAACTTCTCGTCAGCTTCGTTCCACATGTATTATAAACTACTTCAGGAGATGATTGCTTATTGCCTCGAGATGATCCAGCATCAGTAGGGGAACCATAAACATCAAAATCCTACAAGAAACAGCATATCATTGATGTTTATATAAACAAGAGATTTCTTTAAACATGCTAGATAAGGAAGTGCCAGAAGTTATTTACAAAGGTACACATACAAGTACCTTGGACTTTGTCCTGGAATAACAAGGTGTCAGGCAGGGATTCAAATCTTTCAGGAACATGTCATCTGGACTCTCTGGGGTTGTGTAATCCCCGGAGCTATATTCCTGATCGAACTATTCAACGGACTAAATAAGATTACATCTCAACATATAAATATATTATTAATCACACATAAAATTAGATTTACATGAGAAATTTGTATAAACAGTTTAAATTGCTTTACCAAAAAATTGTCTGCATCTTCTTGATCATATGATGGTGTCCTTGGGGAGTTGAAATGATCATCACAGAATCCTCTTCCAGAATATTTGTCTGCCTTAACCTATTACCAAAGAGATCAGAGATTCACCCACAATTGACCATTACTTTCACTAGGATTGATGCATGTATGATTATAGTAGTGGGATGAAATTACATGCATGCGGTTGATGATAAAAAGGGTGGTATATACTATATACCAAACATGTATCCAAAGCAACACATACTAACTTTATTGTCAACTGTATGACAAAGCCAAAATGCTGTGTTTTTAGCTACATTGCCCCATAGAAAGAAATGCATTGACTTATGTCGAGATCAAGTCTATTGCAGCTGTGCCCACAAAAATTCGGTACGTGTGGCAGAGAAAACAAATAGTTTATAGCAAGAGTGTGATTCCTACCTCTGCAAGATCCTCAGCAAGAGATTGTAGTTGCCCTGTAAGAGAAGTGACCTGCCTTTGAAGATTTGGAATGAGTTGTTTAGCCTGTTTCAGTTCTGATCCCTGCTTTTCTAAAAGGTTCTGAAGTTGCGGGTTCATGACATCTGGGAAGAGAACAGCATTTTTAAGAGACTTTATCTCTTCCCTCTGCTTCAAGCACAAATCTTTCAATTTTTCAACCTAAAAATTGCATGAGAATTAGTAACATTCAAAAATAGCCTCATCTTAGAACATATACAGCACTGATTGACAAACACTACTCAAACGTATAACATGTTTAGGATGGATCAGACGTGAAATATCTTTTCTTGCAAATGAAAGAACCCCAGGGCAGCCTCTCCTAGTAAAGTTAGAAAAATAAGGTAAAATTGCTTCACATTATATCAAACTCTGCAGAAAAATTGAACATTCATTTTTACACAAAATTTATCTAATCTAACTCGTTTTCAGCCACTTGTCAGTCAGTCAACATCCTGTTCTTGTTGTGACCTGAGGCTACAACATAACTCCATTAATAAAAATCAATTAAGAACACAAAGGGGCTAGATCGAAACTTGTAAGGTTCATATCCTCTGAATGGCAAGATACATAGGGTCCGTCAGATAAAAGAATTTTAGGTCAAGAGAAACCCAAAAAACCCTTTCTTTGTCATATCCCAGTCCTTATTAATCTTCACTAAACTTAGTCGAGCAGCAAAAGCTACTACATAATTGGTCCATAAAGAACCAAAGCCTATAGTGTACGAACTCCAAGTACTCATCTTCACAAAAGCTCAATTCCAAAATATTAATTCTGCTAAGACAATAAGAAATATTTTTGTTTACATTAACACATTCAACCCATCTCAATCCTGAAGAGACTTAAAACTGATCACAGTTTCAAAATGTTTGACCAGACATTGCCTCAATTTTTTGTTCTGAAATCTCAGCACATATTTTAAAGCAGCTTCTCACTAAATGGTTTGGTTCAGCTTCATCAACTTGCACACAATGACATGATACAGGATTGAATCCATTTCAAGTTTTGAAGCTTCCGTATAATCAACACACAATAGCTCAACCCCTTATTTTCTTATCTGCTTCAAGATTCCTAAATTTCCAGTGACATTCTTTAAAAGAAAAAAAAATAGAGAGAGAGAGGCGAAGGCAGCACTCAATTTCTCTAAATTTATTCAACCAGTAACAACAAAAAACAACCAATCAATCAGTCCAAACAGCCAACAAATCACACACACACACACGTCCAGCTGCGCTGATATCATAAAATTAATAATCGATTAAAATCTCAACGAAAATCAATAACAATAAAAAATGCATTGGTAAAAACATACCTCTCTGTTTTTATCCTCAAGCAAAATCTTGAGGTCGGCAATGAGCTCCTCGTGTTCCTTATTCAAATTCAACAGCTCCCGCTCACTTCTCAACACCATAGCCAGCGTCCTCGTATTGGTTTTAACCTCCGTGAGTGCCTTCTTTGAGCTCTCATCTCCCCTTTTTGCCCCCGACGACGATCCGGATGAGCCCTTAAACAACTTCTTGTGAAGCCCACTCAATCCAGCGCTCTTCTTCGCACCTTTCTTCAAATCCTCAGCCAAAAGATCAGAGGCAATCACAAATTTCTTCGGCCCCTTATCGAGATTCTTGACCTTCTTATGCTCCACCAATTTCTTGACCATGGAGCTGAAATTAATGTGGGTGGCGGCATCGGCTTTCTTGGAAACAAGGGCGCGTGAAGTGTCACGTGAGGAGGAGGAATATTCGACGGAGGAGGAGGGGTCAGATTTTGTGGAGCTGTTTAGGCTGTTTAGGCTGCTGGACTTGTTGTAGCGAGTCGCAGGCCTGATTGAAGCCATTAATGATTATTGAGAAATTTTGCTTTTCTGATTTATTTTTGGGAGTTGGGATTAAGGTTTGAATTCGGAGATTTAAGGATTTTGTAGGCCTGTGTGCTTGCTGTAACTGTTGATGCTGAAAAAAGAAGAAGATCTGGGGCGTTGGATTTTGTCAATTGAGAGACGCTGTCTGAATTCAAATTTTTCGCATGAGAGGCAAAATTCTGTGCTTCGAATATTTAGGCTATTGTGAAGACGATAATGACCTGCGGAAGGGCGGGATTTTGAAATATAAAATTAAAAATTTATGGGGTCTTGCAACGACGTCGTTGCGTCATATTTTTGAATTTTTGGGGCTCGGCTCAGAAATGGCAATTGGAATTTGGACATGCCTTAATTTTGGTTTTTAATGAAAAAATAGCGGATTATAATTATATTCATTTTGAATCTCTCACCAAACAAAGAAACTATTTACTACTCCTTTCATTTCTAATTAAGTGTCATTTTGAATAAATGCACACAGATTAATAAGCTAATTGAGTTAATACATTCTTGTGTGAATATATTAAATGAGCTAAATATAGTATATGAATACATTAAATGAGGACAAATGTGTAAAAAATATTAATTTTCTGTCTCGAATTTATTGAATGACATTTTTTTTGAAAATAAATTTTAAATGCTAGAATGACGACAGCAGAGGAAGTATTTTTTTTTTTTTATTACTAGAAAACTAGTCGTCACTCCTAATATTTTATTATCTAGATTTGTGTAAAATAGCATTTCTTTGGTATATATCGTTTTTACTATAATCTATTATCTATTATCTATTATATATATTAAAACAGAATAGTTTGCATGAATTTTTGCCTCCAAAAGTGCTAAAGTTACCACCTAAAAATATCAAATTTATAATTCCCATGCAAAAATTATTTTTTTAATTATTTCCGGAAAACTCTAGGTTGGTACAATTTTTGGCGCTCAAAAGTTTACTTTTTTCCAATATTACAAGGACAATTTGGATTTCAAAATTCAAATTGGAGTGTTTAGTCATTACAAAATTTAGCAGCTCATATTTATTTATTATATTATGCCTTCATTTTGCTATTTGATGAAGACTCAAATTCATATTTTTTCCTTTATCTTTTTACACCCTTTTTAAGTGTTTAGTATAGAGTCTAGTCTTGTTTTGGGGGTAAAGCTGATTGCAGGAGGTTGAAGGCACAAAACCACCACAATAGGCACAGACAGGTGCTATTTATGCTGAGGGCACAAAGGACTGATTTGCCTGCCGAGGACCCAGTCAAAGTTGTTGCGAGAATTGCGCAACAAGATCGCGGGACAGTTCCTATATGCACGTGGAGGTGATGTGGCGGTCAGTTCCGAGTCTTGGGGAGGTCTACACACGTTGGGAAGGAAGTGGGGACATCAGAAAGCCGTTAGAGATGCTAGGGTTTGTTGCTATCCCTCCTAAATTCAAGGAAGAACGTTGAGCATAAAATGAGGAAGTGGAGGAGTGCAAGAACCCCTGCGTGGGTGAGATATGGGCTGCGTGAAGCCTTAATTCATTTGCTATAAATACTTTTATCTGCTTTCATATGAGAGAGTCGGTTTTTGCACCTCAAGATACAATTTCCCGTTTTCATATTTAGTTTAGTTGCTGGATAATCTGACTACCTGAAGCTGGCGATTTGCCCGCGGAGAGGTAGTTCAGTTGTTTTTGTTGGCAAAACTGGGGTTGTGCCCAGAAGTTAATCTACGTATTTCCTTTCCAAGTAAGATGTCTTTTATCATTTCTTTTACTTTCGTTTCTATGTTTAGTGGCTAAGTATCCACTGTTCAAGTCAAAGTAATGGTCTAAGGGTAGAATATGTGCATGAGGTAATCGGACTTTAAAGCCTTAAGGGTTCACAATCGTAACTTGTTTTTCACTTAGACATAAGTAAAGGGTGGTTGGAGATGAAAGCGCGCATTTCTGATTAACTGGTGCTAGTGTTAGTTACGTGGGAGTGTATAGGTGACCCATGTCTCGATACCCGCATAGTAACAAGTCCGGGGGTGACAGCCTTGGTAGTTGAGATTGAGTAGTATATGCAGGTACAAGACCGTGTCAAACCTACTAGAATCAGGTCGCTTTTGCCCTCAAAGCTGCTATGCTTGCAAAACCTTTGTGTGATTCTCTCCTTAGGTTCCTGTATAGTTAGGTCCCTAGGTGCCTATCGTATCATCTAGACGATATAATGTAAGAAGTGATTGGGGAGTGGCCGATCGTATCCATTTCCTATAACCAGTTAACCCTCAAAGTGACAATTACCCATATTTGGCCATAGGGATTCGGTTTTTGACCTTTCTGCTAGTGTGGGCACAACGGGTAGTAGTGGTAATTACATATATTTTGTCCGGGATTGCGCATACCTACCAAATGACTTGATGCTTTGACTTGAGCACTTTTATTACTGATATTTTCTTTTGTGATTTCCTTTTCAGCATTTAGTTAGTTTAAGTTTATTAGCAAGGTTTTTAGAGTGACACTAAAGATCCAAACTGAAACTAAGAAAGGACAGAAGGTTAAAACACTCCTCGTGGGATCGACATCCGTCTTCACTAAGCTATACTAGCCGTTGAGGGCAGATTAAGCATTTGTGGATCATTTGCCCGCAAGTGTATTTTGCACACCTAAACGACGGGTGTGCCACTATTGTGTTTTCTATTTTGTGGTGCTAACATTCTGGAGTTTGTCTCCTTAATGTTTCAATTACTTGCATATTACATAATGTTACACACATTTTCAAGTCTCCAGAACTCGATCACTTCATATAAATCTTAATGCAACTTTTTTTTGTATGTGCGGATTATAGGTCATAACAGGGAACTTCATCCTTCTTTCCAACAAGATTTCTGCTTAGAATCTGAGCAAACAGTGTTCCAACACCCTTAAAAAAACAAAACAAAAAACAGTAAGTAATTGGGAAAAAATAGATCTAGCAATCTATGAAGTTCGAAACAGATTCTGGTAAGCTGTATTTTTTTCTTACATATTAATGTGGTCGGATTTTTATAAATTTGGGATGAGAGATAAACTTTTAGTTGAATTTTTAATGTACAATGACTCTTTCTACTTAAGTAAACATGGGTAGCAATGAATACATGCAGATCTCTGATTTTATACATTTTTTTTTCTTGAGGGACAAGGGAAGGTTGATCACGGGTCGACCCACCCACCTGTCTGATGGTAAGGGCCAATCAGACAGGTGCATGGAAGTGTTTGCCTTTGTAATCAATGGCAGATTCATAATTTTAAAATTGGAATACGATATATAATTATAAAAATACATAAATAAATATTCTTCAGTGTTTAAAATTTTACAATCGAAAATACGAGATATCTTGAATGAATATATCAAGTTGACACTTTAGAGTCATTAAATTGATATTTGAAAACTCAGAAAGATAATATGTGACGAGTGCAAGTATTTGTTTCCTTGTCGAAAGAAGAGAAGCCATCTTTAGGAATTAGCGTGTCCTGCACATAACTTAGTTTTAGCCCCATTAAATTGCTCGTTGAGTTTGCAAGTATCTAAAAAACTTCTTTGAAAAATAGTAATCCGTGCTTAAACGTTTTTTAGTTAACTACTTAAAAACTGTTCTGTGATATGTGTGGGACAGATGCAAGAACATAAAAGAATAAAGCAGTAAAAACGCACGAGATGGTAACCCAGTTCGGTTCAAACAACCTACTCTGGGGGGATTGCTCCCAAACTTGAAGATTCGACTGGTACTCCTTCGAAGTGTGTATTAAGGATCTTACACATACAAGCATCGCGCCTTATGTCGCCCGTTCTTCTCCTCGAACTCTTTCGCTAGCCGAAAATTGTAAGATCCCCTCACAACCGTGACACTAGACTCTCTCTAGCTACCCACGACTTCAACTTACAATCTCTCCCGAGATTGCGTATAAAACTGGAATAAAAATCCCCTCACGTGTTTCACTCGTAAACACTCAAAACTAGTCTATCACGTTGAACGTTTTAATGAACAACTACTAGTTACAAAAATGACCACAAACTGATTCTAACACTAGAATCTAAACAAAATATAAGTGGTACCGATTGCTCCTCAATTCGGTCTTCATAT
Source organism: Perilla frutescens (assembly GCA_026008535.1). Taxonomy (NCBI): domain Eukaryota; kingdom Viridiplantae; phylum Streptophyta; class Magnoliopsida; order Lamiales; family Lamiaceae; genus Perilla; species Perilla frutescens. The sequence continues at coordinate 26,437,603 of BRKX01000006.1, read as the reverse complement.
AGGCGTTGATCTTCATCCGCCGCCAACATGGTAAGTAGATTGTGGTTTGTGGCCTTCCATACGTGTGTAGATACTCTCCAAGTGTAGTGGGGTTAATTCAGCACTGGATCTACACCATAAGGTAGTAAAACGAATTAATCTTGACCTTTCAAACAAGTTCGGCGCAAGATCTTTCCAACAAGGAAACTGCCATAAATAGAGTATCCCTTGTTCTGTCTGGGACATACTCTGAAATAGTTCACCAACTGTTCTTCCTTTTCTTGCACAGCGGAAAACAAATCTTCGTGGGACATACCCAGGCACACATTGTCGAACATATCTCGCTAATACAACAATACAAATACTTAGTGCATGACGATGGCACTAACAATCTCCCCCTTTGGCGTTTCTGGTCGACAATTATTATCACGATCTGCACAACACTCGAATAAACTCCGCAGATCAAAAATATATCAAAAAGAGTGATATATTTAAACACTGTCCGAGACAGTTACAAGCACACTCCCCCTGAATCTGAACTGGGAGTGTCTTCATCACCATCAGAGCATTATTTCGCAGTATAGAACTGCATTGTCAGTTGATCAAAAATAAAGTACAGACCAACAAAAAGTAAAGTGGGGTAAACAGCATCTCCAATAAAAAGTTTTGTTCATAAATCATCAAACATTAAAAAATGAGCACACGTTCAACATAGCAACAAAAAGACCATCCTTCATCCAACTGGCCTTTGTGCACCAACATTCTTCTCCCCCTTAATTGTTGCCAGAAACGGCAAACACCAAACTTCAGGCTGGGGAGGCAGCAGCATCATCAGCATCATCGTCAACAGCATCAACCGGCTTCTCAGCAGCTGGGACAGAGGAAGCACTCGGCATGTCAAGCGGCGAGGCAAGGCCAAGGGCTCGGGCCCGGAGATCTATCAGCAAGGCCTCCAACTCCTGCTTCCTGGTTTTGAAAGTCTGAATGGACTTGCTCAGGAACACAACTTCACGCTCCAGAGACTTGATATGCCTGTCAAAGAAAACAGATGTGACAACAAAAGAAGCAGCAAATCTGTCTGGGATAGATGAGGGCACAGGTCTCGATCTTTCATCAGCATCGCGGGCAGGAACATCCGGAGCATGCTGGGATGAGAATAGCTTGTGGCTGAGAGACAAAGGATGCGCAACAGGCTCATACATATCATTTGCAGAAACAACATCATGCTGGGCCATTATGATGCTGAAGATTAGGCCAGGATAGCCAACAGGTTGCTGGGCACGAGCGGATTCAGCATGAGCGAATACATTCTCAAAGATCAGCAGACCAAGATTAAACTCGCTTCGAGTGCCCACTTTAAACAGCAACAAAGCCATGGACTTGCCAACAGTAGAATCATGAGTACTGGACAACCAATTCCGGACAGCAACCTTGTGAAGTATTGAGTACTTCACACTCAGATCAGACGCCAACAGCGCACGCCCCGAGGGCCAAAAAACTCGACTTCCTCCAGTCAATTCCGACACAACCTCATTCAAATCAAAAACAGGTGCAGGAGCAACAAGATTCTCACGATCCAAAAACTCATTAATCACAGCAGCGGAAAAAAGCAATCCAATGACCCCACACAAAAACTGAAAAAGCATGCTCATAGAAAGCATCATGCATGCGCTTGGACAAGTTGGCATAAAATTCATGAACAATAGCAGCAATAAAAGGAGGAGCAGAATAAGCAGATTTCTCTAATCGGAGATCATGCAACAGAGAGTCAACACTCGTATCCTCTATATCGAACTTAACCAAACAACGCTCGGAAATCAACGAGCGACCAACAACAATCTTAAATTGATTTTGATGAAGGGCAGAGATAGACTTACTTGAATCAAAGTCCTCAGAATCGAAATCGGATCTATCTGGAACAGACTCAGGGACATCATCTGCTTCTTCATCAGAGGGGGAAAGTGCTCTGGCTTGCTTCATCAGCGGGCGACGACGTCCCGACATCAACCCCATCCTCTGCTCAGACACACTCCGTGTAACACGGTAAGCAGGAACAACCTCAGACTTCTTAGGCACATCATTTTTCCCAGCAGGCTTCACTGATTTTGGGGGTTTTGATAAAGACCCCTTCTTAGCAGCAACTTTCTTGGATTTGAGGGTTATTGAAGGAGAACCCTTCTTCGCAGCAACCTTGGCCAACACTTTGGATTTCAATTTGGCAATGGGTGTGTCATCTTCATCATCAAACACCGGAGGAGTGACTGGATCATCTCGCAACTCTAACTTGCGTTTGGACCCGCGAGTTTTGGTAGAGGTAGCCTTTGGAGGAGAGACAGAATCATCCTTATGAATAGGAGACTCCTCATCGAGGAAGGAGATATCAATATCATCTTCACCTTGATCATGAACAAGGGTTTCAGCAGCAGCGACAGGTGACACACTTCACCAAGAGGAACTTGGACAGTGACAATGGGTGTGTCACTATACACAGGGACATCAGCAGAAAGCGACGGAGCTTGAACAAATTTCAGAGCATCAAGAGATGCAGCAAATTCCTCAATTGAAGTAGGTTCTTCGCCAATAGCAGCGGCGGCAACATCATTTCCTCCAACATTCTCTATAACATTCGCAATTGAAGCATCCAAAATTTCTGCAGACACCATGGGCGGAGAGGATGGCACTTTAGAAACCCTAGGAGAGGGTTGAACATCGAGATCTGTCTCAGACACAGATCAAGGTGGAAAATTAGCAGAAGGTGCCACTTTGACGGCTGATAAACCCTTATTTTTCAATGATTTTCATGCATTTTGAAGTCTATTTGGATGGTAATTGATGAGCATTGCATGTATGAATTAACAAATTTCGCATAGTTTTCTATATTTTATGCAGTGTCACGTATTTGCTCATTTTGAAGGGATTTGATGTTATTTATTTTATGAGACTCAATTGAGCTTGAAAACTACCTGAGAAGATAGATGATCGAGTGAAGAGCTCATTGTAACTTGAATCAAATCAATAGGATGAGAAACGAGTGAGAACGGAGTAAAACGGTGAAGAGTGTCGGGCGGCGAAGCTGGCGCACGACCCGTACGCCAAGAATCCTTAGCGCACGGACCGTGCGCGTCCTCAAGAAACTGGATCAGCATGTTATGCAGGACCCGTGAGCAAGAGAACCCTTAGCGTACGGACCATGCGCCGTGAGGCGGTTTGTGGCAGATTTTTCTCTCTTTCCTTGTTCGACTCCAACACCCATCCAAACTCGGCCCAACTATTTAAAGCTTCTTTAAGCATGAAAATTACGCAACTTTTACCTTATAGAAAGAGCAGAGACATCGTGGAGAAGACGGAGAAGAGACTACAGAGAGATTGAAGAAGCACATCATATACTAAGTTTATTTTATACTTTATCCAATTAGAACTATTATGTTGATTACTTTTGTGTATTTATTTCCTTTGGATTTTGAATACAACATGAGTAGCTAAATTTCTAGAGATCCTAGGGTTATTCGATGTTGATGGATTCATGATTTGAAGTAATTTATTCGTCCGTTCTATTTCTTGTTTATGCATCCTTGATTATTGTTATCTTTTGTGAATGAATTGATCAGCATCTACATTTGTGTAGTTAATTTATTATTCACTCGAGAAAGGTTGATAGATTAACGGATTAGGATTGCATAACATGAGTTTGTTAGATCGAGAGATTTGTAGGTGTCACGAGGAGAATAAATCTGATGTATTAATTGGAGTTAGATAATAATTCAAGACCGAGAAATAAGAATTAGAATCTAATCTACATCTAGAACTTACTCGAGAGAGAGTGTCTAGATAATTTAGTGATTCTCCTACAAGATTTAGAATTAAATTGGTTGAATAACTTATCTGAAAATCGGAAAATTCATTTAACAACAACACCCTAGGATCCGTTTTCATATCTGTTTATCTGGTTTCTTTGTTTGATCTATTTATTTATTTTGTAATATTTAGTTAATTAAATTCAAACTATTAATTTGGTTCTCTAGATAAAGTAGGACAATAGAATTGGGTACTTAGCTGCATTACATAGCCAGTCTCTGTGGATACGACCTTGCTCACCATAGTTTTGCTACATTTACCTCAAACAATGGCGGTCGCCGTCAATATAATAAAAAAAATATGGAAATTGAAAAGCTAAGGTCGACCTCCACCTTTTTTTGACTTTTAGTGGTCTCATCTAAACCACCTTCGTGACCTATGGGACGGAGACACTTGTCTCCATCCTATAGGCCAATTAATTTTATTTTGATATATAGATAAAATTCGTATATTTTTTATATAATATAATAAAAATAAATAAAAAATATACCAAAATTCATATTATTTTTGTTCTTTATAAATAGATATCAATTTTGCTATATTTCAACACACTTTAAAATTATCTATTTTTTCTTATAATTTTAAAATTATAAATTATAAATATTAATTAAAATAGTCATTTTTATCATTTATCCTATATATCTTAAAATCTAATAAAATTGGCAAATCCCCCGTTGCCACCATCCCTATTTCATAACTAAAGAGAAAAACTAATTATTGTTCTATCCAAATAAAATGTGTTCATTGTACTCTCCCAATTGTTGTTTAATTTGTTGTTTTGGAATTAATATATGCATCATATGCATACAATTTGTAAATTTATCTTCAATGCGTGCAAAAACAAATATGATTGAAATTAGGGGAAAAAGCATGATATTCTATGCAGTAAGTGGTTGCCGACAACTCAGCCCAATTACAAAGAAAAATTACAAATTGCTTAATCACTCAAAAATACTGATTTCATTTCAATTAAATCAGAAGGATGTGTTGGGGACGAACAAAAAAGGAGAACCTTATGAACTCTCTAGATTAATCAACCAAACATTAACGACATGGGAAGGATTTTTTAATCTAATATTCATTCTTTGGGCTTACGTACTTCTGGTGGCAATGTACTAAAGTTTTACCTCTCCAAGATTAAGCTTTGTTCAACTCTTCAAAACTTGATAATTTCATATAAGTGAATTTTGTGATGGGGTTAGTTGATATTTTGTTAGAATTTTTGTTGGTACCTCTGCAGCCACACCACCTCATACCTTGTATGCCTTGATGATTGGTGTTTTTTCATATCTTATATGGGTTTAAATGATATGATTTGAAAAGTTTTGCATATGTTTTAACCCAATATGAGCTTTTAACTTACCGGTTTGGAAGTTTTGTTTTAGGTTCGAGTTTTACAGAAAATGGAAGGCAGAATTATTGATATTTTAAAAAATTCAATGTTATGGAAAGATAAAAAAAAAATTGAATTAGCAATGCGCTTCGAGCTGAATCACCTCAATCGGACAAGAAACGAGGAAAAACAAAGTAAAATCGTGAAAGGTGTCAGTACAGAACCGGAGGTGCGATCCCCCACTCACGCCACCGGGCGTGACCGGAGGCGCGATTGACCCTATTCTGATACTGAGACGTGTTTTTCTTTATCCGGAACACGACCTCCAGCGCGAGTGGGGACGCGCCTGAGCCCGTATCGCGTCCTTAGGCATGATTTTCGGATTTTTTTACATTTCCTTTCCATTTTACACTTATTTTAATCCTCAATCTGTTAACTATATATATACAAACCTCCATTTGAAATTAGAGCAAGCCTCCTAATTAATGGCCACAATTTGAAAGTTCTATGAAGAGAAGAAAGAGAATGAAGAAAAGAGTATTGAAGAGAAGGCAAGGAAGAGCAAGATTGAAGCAACAAGAAGAAGACCAATTCCACCTCATGATTCAATTGTCCCTTGTTATTCTTGCTAAATCATGTTTATCTTTGTAGCAATTTTAATTGTTTATATAAAAGTAAGGAGCTAAACCATTGATACTATTGGGTGTTGAATTTATTAATTGGATTATGAAACATAATTGATGTTTTATATTGGATGTTTGATCATTCATGCTTATACATTGAATTCTTATTATATATGGATATTGTTTATTGGTGAGAGCTGATTAATCATTACATGGCATGATTATGTATGTTAATTCATAATTTGAGAGATGAGCTTCAACATAGGAATTGAAGAACTAAAATGGTATTTATCATCTAAATCGAGATATTATGGATAGTTGTTAAGGCTTAAGATCATTTAAGCTCTTGATAAGCACGTTCTAGGCTTTGATTGGAGACAATGTACCTAGTTGTGTGCCCCACTTTCTAAATGCCTTGAGAGAAGATTTAAGATACCTTAGTGATCGCCTAAATAATCGGATTTTATACTAAGTAATCCAAATAAATCAACTACTAGAATATTATTTCCTTTGATTTCCTAACTCGTTAATTAAATCGCTGGTTTATTTTATTTGCTTGTTTATTTAATTTTTAATTAAACCAATCTTAATTTTATCGTCTAGATAACACTCGGGTGTTGGCGCAAGCCAAGATCATTTGGATGTATATTATTTGAATAAAAATATTTTGATCAAAATAATCCCACATTTCATTACATACTTAAAACAAATCTAGAGCTCATGCGTATCGAAAAACTGAGATTATCGGATTACCTTGCAATTGGAGAGACACTGTTGAAAAGATGTAGATATAAAATCTGCAGCTTTGCTATTCTTCATGTTATCCATTCCACGATCTTTTGATGTATGTCCTAGCCTCGATCTAGATGTCGTGTGGACAACAATTCTCTAGACCATGTAGAAGCTTGGAGATGAAGAACCTGACACACCATGATAATCGAAAATATCTTCCATTTTTTCTCTTGGAATTTTCAAAAATAATGACGAAGGTGGCTAGGGTTTTTCATCTCCCTTCATAAAGTATATATAGGGCTACAACAGAGATCTAGAAGGAGAATTATGGTTTGGCTTCCAACAGGCCTTAAGTTCTCCATGTCATGCCCAAACATAACTTAAGCTCATTAATATTAATTCAGTCTACTAAAGAATTAATATTAGACTACCGTCCCAATTCCATAATTAGGAATATGGCTCCTTCGACTCAATTAACTCACCATGTTTAAGATATAGAATGTCCATTAGTTAAATTGAGTATACTAACAACTCAATTTAATTAATTGCTTATCCATGAGCCGTACCATTCAACTTTTATTATCATGTCAGATTAGAAATCCACATGCAAGATCTAACATCATAATCATTTTTGAGCTCCTTAGGGGACATCATCAACTCGGCCCACCCAAGACATAGTTTCCTTACCCAATCTATCGGGCTTATTGATTCTTTAATTAGAATCTCACCCATTGATAGGTCAAAGTAATGTACATTAAAATATACATCTCTACTATTATAAAAGGATTAAGAATTATGAGTATCTGAGATGTATAATCTTATGTGCTGTCAGTCCATTAGAATTATTTCACTACGGTCCAGTTTAATACACTATAAAAGTGCACTAGTATGATTCCATAGCGAAGGCGTCTCCAAGGGGAGGCCACCTAGGCATGGGCCTAGGGCCTCCCCCACAATTAGGGCCTCATTTTTTTTAATTTTTTTTTATTAATTATATATTTAAATAAGTATAAGTATACCTAAATTAAAAATAAAATAAATTAAAGCTTTATACACAAGAAAAAAAAACGGCATATATATCAGAAGAAAAGGAAAGCAGATTAGAAGCTATAGCAGAGAAACTAAGATTAACAGAAGAGGAAAAATTATGTATTCCACATAACTATTCTATTGGCACTCTTAAGGTATGATTTTTTTTTCTATTCTTCTATTCTAGTAAATTTTATGGGTATTGACATATTGTATATTGTTGTATGTATATTTTTTTTAGATTCACGTGGTGAATTATGACAGGAAAAAGAAAATTTGAATCAGGAAGTTCAAAAAGAAAGAAAAAAGAAAGACAAGAGGACATTACGAAATCTCTAGCCGGATCCATGGATAGGTATACGTAAAATCTACTATGATTCCTATTGTCGAAGTACCTATTGCACCCGTAGTTGAAGAACCTATCGAATCTATAATTGAAGTTGAAAAAGATGATTTGAGGGATAATCTTCATTTAGCTGATAGTCAAGAAGTGAACGAAATGGATGAGAAAATTGTGAATGATGCCGAAAAAATTAATGATAATTTAGATATTTGTGGTGAAGAATTGGAGGATTTGTTTGATCCGGAAAATTGGGAGGATAATTTGTATCCTAAAGAAAGATTGACTTGTTGGTAGAGAAAGGTTCGATAAGAGTTATGGAAGATATGTATCCTGTTAATGACAACGGTAGGAGCTTCAATGTTAAACACTTCAATCGTTATCTGCCAAATGGAGAAAAGCTTGATTGGTCTTGGCTTGTATACTCTCGAAAAAAGAATAAAGTGTTTTGCTTATGTTGTGTATTATTTAAGAGAAATAAGGTTGTGCCAAGCTCTTTAACAACAGTGACATGCGATTATAATGATTGGAAGAATGAATATTCATTCAAGATTTAGTGAGCATGGAAAAAACAATGATCATTTAAATGGCTTGACAGACTGGATGGAGGCAGAAACAAGATTGATGAAAAAATTAACATTGAACTCTTTGAATCAGAAAGTCATAGAAAAAGAGAAGACATTTTGGAGGGATGTTTTGAAAAGAATTGTGTTTGTAGTAAAAACTCTTGCTAGTAGTAATTTGGCTTTTCGTGGAAGACATGGAAAACTAGATGATCATAATAGTGGAAATTTTATAAGCATAATTCGAATGATTGTTGATTTTGATCCGATCATGGAAGAGCACCTATGGCGTATTCGAAAGAAAGAGACTCGTCGTGCCCATTATCTTGGCCATAATATTCTGAATGAGATAATACTTTTGTTGGCCAGTGAGATTAAGAGCAAGATCATTGAAAAAGTAAAAGGAGTGAAATATTTTTCTGTAATTCTTGACTGCACTCCAGATGTTAGCCATGAAGAACAAATGTCTCTTATATTGAGATGTGTTGATGTTTCCAAGACTCCATATCAGTGGAAGAGTTTTTATTCAATTTTTGAAAGTTAATGAAACATCAGGAGAGGCTCTTTTTAATGATCTTATATCTATTTTGGGAATACTAAACCTGGACTTTAATGATATGAGAGGACAAGGTTACGACAATGATTCAAATATGAAAGGACAATACAAAGGAGTAAGTAGTTTAGTACTCAAAGAGAATCCTAGAGCGTTTTACACTCCATGTGGCTGTCCTTCTCTTAACCTTGCACTTTGTGATATGGCTATGAGCTCTGTTCAAGCTAAATCATTTTTTTGGAGTGATACAAAGAATTTATAAATTATTCTCTAGTTCAACAAAGCGGTGGGAGATCCTTAAATCTTTTGTAAAAGGGCGTGATGGAAAAGGATTTACATTGAAATTATGGTCAGACACACGTTGGGAAGGTCGTGTTGAAAGTGTAAAAACTATCAGATTTCAAGCTCCTCAAATAAGAGATGCTTTACTACAACTAGTGGAGCATAGTGGTGATGCACCCACATCAAGTGAGGCTGGATCTTTAGTAAATTATGAACTTCAAAGCTTTGATTTCCTTGTTTGTATGGTTATCTGGTTTGAAATCTTACAAAAAGTGAATTCAGTGAGCAAACTTCTCCAAAGAAAGAATATGGTGATTGCTCAAGCTATAAATCTCTTGCAAGGTTTGATTGTATTCTTTGAAAAATATAGAAGTACTGGGTTTGAAGCTGCAAAAAGTGAAGCAGAAAAGATTGCTTCAGAAATGGATATTGAAGTAGCATTCCGTGAAACTCGTGTTCATTATAAAAAAAAGTTTTTTGATGAAAATGCACATGATGAACCAATACAGGGGGCTGAAGAGTATTTTCGAGTCAATTATTTTCTGTTGTTAGTTGATAATGCTCTTTGTTTACTCAAAGCAAGATTTGAGCAGTTTAAAAAGTATGAAGAGATTTTTGGATTTCTATTCAATTTGGAACAGTTGAAAAATGCAGATGACGAGAGTTTGAAAAGTTCATGTGCAACATTGGAGAATGTTTTGAAACATGAGGATAATTATGATATTTGTGATCATGACTTATTTTCAGAACTACAGTTGTTGAGAAAAACATTTCCAAGCGGATTAACTCGGCCAATTGAAGTTTTGGAGTACATAAAAAATTTGCATCATGGATTTCTTAATGCTTGGGTATCTTATAGAATATTATTGACTATACCAGTGACTGTAGCATCTGCTAAAAGAAGTTTCTCCAAGCTAAAGTTGATAAAGAATTATCTTCGATCAACTATGTCACAAGATAGATTGAATGGTTTGGCCATGCTATCTATTGAGAAAAAAAATGGTAGCTGAGCTTGAATACGGTGCTTTGATTGATACTTTTGCACAATAAAAAGCGTGAAGAGTGTTAACTTAGTTAGTGTTAATTTTCCGAAAATATTATTTGTCGATGAATTGGTGTACGTGGTTTTGATTATATTTTATTTTTCATTGTTCACTAGTGTTTAATATTTTTCATTTAATACCAACTATAAGTATATAGTAAAATATTTGTGTTAGATAGATATAGTTGCTAGGGCCTCATAAATCCTGGAAACGGCCATGTTCCATAGCCAAGACAGACTAATTCCAAAGACAAAAACTTGTATGAGACCGTCTAACGGATCTCTTACGTTAGACGGATCAAATAAAATCCAAATCCGTATAAAAACCCGCCCACAACCTGCCCAGCGTCCAGGCGCGTGAAACACACGCTCGTCCACGCGCGCGTGGCTTCACGCGCCTAGGCGCACCCACTTCAGTAAAAAAAAAATTAATGTTGCCGCAACTTTTTTTTGCCTCTCATCTTCACTTTTGTCTTTTTCTTCCTTCCTTTTCTCCCGTTTTCTTTGTTTATTTTTTCTTTCTTCCTGCCTTTACTTGCTTTTCTGCCTCCAACTTTTTTTATTTTTTCAAAAACTTAATTCTTCTTTCCTTTTTTCTTCTTCTTTTTTATTCTATTTCGTTTCTTTAATTCTTTCATCTCTTTTTCACTTTCTTTTTCTTTTTTCTTTTTTATTCTTTCCTTTTTTCTTTCTTAGTCTTGTTTTTTTTGTTTCTTTTTTTTAATAATTATAATATAGTCTTCTCAGAGTATACATTTATTTTTAAAAAAATATATATTTTTTCCTGACGGTTGACTAATTATTGAGCCAAAAAAAGAAGTATTATTAATTAATCAAAGTATTATTATTTATGAGGTGAAGTATCACTGATTGCGGAAGAAAGCATCACTAATTAGAAGAAAAGTATCACTAATTACAGAAGAAAGTATCACTAATGGTAGAAGAAAGTATCACTAATTAGAACAAAAGTATCACTAATTAGAAAGAAAAGTATCACTAATTGCAGATGAAAGTAACACTAATTAGAAGAAAAATATCATTAATTGCGGAAGAAAGTATCACTAATTAGAAAGAAAAGTATCACTAATTGTAGAAGAAAGTAACACTAATTAGAAGAAAAGTATCATTAATTGCGGAAGAAAGTATCACTAATTAGAAAGAAAAGTATCACTAATTGCAGAAGAAAGTATCACTAATTAAAATAAAAGTATCACTAATTGCAGAAGAAAGTATCACAAAAGTATCACTAATTGCAGAAGAAAGTATCACTAATTAAAAAGAAAAGTATCATTAATTGCGGAAGAAAGTATCACTAATTAGAAAGAAAAGTATCACTAATTGCGGAAGAAAGTATCACTAATTAGAAGAAAAGTGTCACTAATTATAGAAGAAAGTATCACTAATGGCAGAAGAAGGTATCACTAATTAGAACAAAAGTATCACTAATTGCAGAAGAAAGTATCACAAAAGTATCACTAATTGCAGAAAAAAGTATCACTAATTAGAAAGAAAAGTATTACTAATTGCAGAAGAAAGTATCACTATTAGTGAATGCTTCATTTTTTATAACTAGTGACACTTACTTCATAATTAATTTGTTGGGTAATAAAATAAAATAAATTTCTATTTAAAATAGTTAAAATCAGAAAAAAAAAATATTTTCTAGCAAAAAATTAAAAAGAACATAATTTTTCAAACACGTGAAAAATATCTTGTTAATATTGACACGAGCTTTAATTTTCACGTTGCTCTTAGAAAAGAATTTTACCGTGTATTTCTTAGTTAGAAAGATCCATTATCACATTAAAAAAAAAAAAGAAAAAACGGATATTGAAATGGGAAATTATTATTATCTGGTGAGTTATTGCCAACCACAAGTTCAGTAATGTTTTTGGACGTTTCATAAAAATAAAAAAATAAAATCAAAAAATTTAGTTTTGATTGGTGCCCCAGATTCTTAATATATTTCATTATTCTTGACCAAAACTGCCAAAAAGAAAAAAAAAGGGCAAAAGAGTGAGCGCGTGTGTTAGAGAGAGGGGGTGGGCGTGGGGGTAGGGTGGAGTGGGGTGGGGCTGCCCAAAAAAAAAAGAAAAAAAAAGTTATATTCGGGTCGGGTTAGGATCCGTCTAACGGAAGCGACCCGTTAGACCGTCCTACAGAAGTGTGCCCCAATTTCAAATCATACTACAACTATATCGATGGTTCGTCTAACTCCATCTAGGTTGTGAACTTTTCTCATACTTTATAATGAATCGATAATATGATCTTCTGTGTGCATTCCACACACCATATTATCTTCAATATTAAGTATATGATAATTTGCATTATTTATTATATAAAATAAATGCAAAATATGTGAACGTTATTCTCATTCATAATTTAAGGAAATAATTATATAAATAAAAGACATGCTTTTAGTATACAATTTCAACAATAATAGGAGCCAATGTCATAGTACATAATAAATTAATTCTCTATTTCCTTATGGATTCGGTCTCATTACACTATGTGCTATATTTTACTAGCTTGTTCACTTGCAAATTAATTTGAGTTTTAAATAAACTTCACATCATGCCTTTTAACCAAAATCAACGTAACTCTCCAAACAAAAAAGGAGAGGTTGAATGAGATTAATTGGTCAATCATTTATCATAAGACTTTCACTTCTTGAAAATCCAACGTACTCTCGAAAAAAAAGAGGTTGGGGGAGATTAATTGATTGATCAATATATAAGACTTTCATTTCTTGAAAATTCAATGTTTCTTCTGCAATCATAGCCCCACAACTAATGTTTTTTTCTTAGTTATGTAGAATAGTGAAGGCTATATGTTAGAGGTTTTGATATAGTTATTAGGGTTTTAACTGTTGAAAGTTAAGGGTCATATTAATATTAATATTTTATAAAATAGTGGGACTGCAAAGAAAAAATGAGAATTTTGTTTACAATTTTTCTTTGTAATTTTATTGACGTTCGATAATTGGTTTCTAGTACAAAATGAAAGTTTGAATCATACAATGATTTAAACTATAATTTAATTTATGTCATTCGTGATTAATCAAGCATCTGAAAATTGTAGCGAAAATCAGAATTAAAAGTGTGCCAATGAAAAAAGTTGCGATTGAGTTCAAAGTTTCATGAAATTATAATTTTAGAAGACTGTTTCGATATAGCATCACTATCAATTTTCTGCTGAGACAAGATTTGTAAAGTAGAAAAAAATAAGTTTGACTTGAAAAAACTGGAATAATTGATTTATAAAGGAAACTAGGAAAGTGTAAAATTTAATATTTTCACATAAAATATTATTCATAGAGTAAAAGGAAAGTTTGACTTTAACGATAAATAATTAATATAAAATAAAGGGAATTTTTTTTTCAAATTTTTTCGTTAAAAGTTGATTCTATAATAAATAAAAGTTGACTTTACAAAATAGAATAATTCATTTATAGAATGTAGAAAACGAATAGTTCTTATTTCCATAAAGACTGGTTTACAGAATAAAGAAAAAAAAATTACATACAAAAGGGGAACTTTGGAGTATATATATACATATATTAACTCTTTGTAATTTGATATAAATAGTTTCAATATTTTTAGAGGGTGTTTGTTCAAGTAATTTGAAAAATTGATAATTTTGGAAAGATAATTGGGTTAGGAATAATTTATTTGGACAGTGGTTAAATCACATATGAAAGAATGATTTCAAAAAAAAAAATCACATATGAAAGAAATACGGGGAAGAAGTATTTAAATGAGTAAGAATTTTAATATAGCATTGATTGGTAAAATTCCTAAACAAACATTTTTGGAATTGAGAATCAATTTTGCGTTTTTAAGTTTCTAAACAAACACTCCCATTTTACAATTTAATCCACAATACTTTTTTAGGTTTTGTATATTGGTACTCAAATCTTAGGTAGCTGCTAGAGATAATTTCTGGATATTTTTATTTTTATTTTCTAAATTTCCAATATTTATATTATTTTTATATGAAAATTTATACCCAAAACCATTGAGTAGATATCATGCTCCGTCAAAAAAAAATTAAAAAAAATTGGTGTAGCACAATTTGTATGGTCTCATACTCTCATCTACATGTAGTACTCATGTAGTCATGTCATAAATGATTGATTGTACAGTAGGGAATAATCAACACTATAATCTCAAATCATTACAAATTAATGATCCTACGAGCTTCCAAGCAGCTGCAGGTGCCAGTCAATATTAATTAGTATTCGTGACAGATCTTTTAATTTGTAATTAAAATCAAAAGAAAATTAGTTTTATAAATGTATGTACATCGAGAGGTGCTCATATTAAACCGGACTGGCGGTTAAAACCGCCTGTTACATGGTTTCCGCCGGTTCCGGTTTTGAACGGTTACTGTTTGTAAATCGTAACCGTCAATCATAATAGGGCGGTTCAGTTCCGGTTTGGCTGACGAATTAATACAAACCGCCGGTTTCGGCGGTTAACCGGCGGTTTGTGTGTATGTGTGTATGTGTGTGTATATATATATATATATATATATATATATTTACGGCCGAGATCACGATCCTCGTGATCTCGATCAACGGCTAGGAACGCACGGAGGTGAATCGGTGACGTGGAACCGCCGGTTTGGTCTCCAAAACTGGCGGTTCGGCCATTATTTTTTTCAAAAATTTTCAAATTCAAATTTTAAATTTTCCCCCCCACTCCCCAATTTTCACCTATAAATACCCCATCTCCTCCACCATTTTCACTCACACCAAACTCTCAATCTCTCTCTCTCTCTATGCTCAAATTCTCTCTATTCTAGCAATATCATTTTCTTATTCAAGTTTTCTTACAAGTTACAATCTTACGAAGTTACTCTCTCCACTCTCAATATCTCGATTTCTTCATTTCTCCATTTCTACAATTCTACTCATTTTCTATCATCCCTAATCATCATGTCTGGCCGATGTAGCCAAGCCGATAAGGATAAAGGCAAAGCTATTGCTGATAGTTCCGAAGCTCCACGTCGTCGTCGTCATACTCATTCTGGAGTACATATTTCTGATGATGCTGATATGACGCCGCCTCAATTTCAACAACAACCTGAAGAATATGTGAATCCCTATGGCGGAGCCGATAGCGGTTTCTACAACGATCCAAGTGGTAGCGGTTTCTACCATGATCCAACTGGTGGCGGTTTTTACAACAATCCTACTTCTCAAATGGAAGTTGACGAAGAAGTGGCAAGATGGATCCAGTTTGAAGAATTACAACGATCTCAAGAATCTCGTGCTTTCAACGGAAATCTATTCATTGATCTCGACACAGAGGAGGCGGAGGAAGAGGCGGAGGCCGTTCCAACAAGAAATACGGCACTAAAATATGCTCTCTTCACTATTCATTTCTGAAAGGTGGCAAGGAAGAATGAAGCGGGTGTGTTTGATTTGTATTGCAACTATTGTCCGAAGCAATACAAATTTCGCACTGGAGGAGGCTATGGGACGTACTGGTCACACATCACCAACAATCATCAAGTCGAACTTGGGCGTGCTCAAGCTCAATCGCAACTCAACTTTCAACCGGTAAGCAGTCAAAATATCGAAAGCCAAGGTGAAGGTACGCCGTGCTCATCTCAACTCTTTAGGTTTGACCTTCTAGTTACTAGGGAACAAATGTGTTATTTTATTTGTGAAGAATCTTTAGCATTTCAATTTGCCGATAGCATGAATTTTGAACGTCGTATGAAAGCTGCTTATAATCATGGTGCTCAAAGAATACCTAGAATGACTATGACTAGGACCCTTGAAAGATTGCATATAAGATATAAGTCGAAATTGAAAAGTGTTGTTAGTAAAATTCCTTATAGGGTTGCTATTTGTTATGATATTTGGTCTGATAAATTTATCCGTCGTCATTATATTGCTGTTACATTGCATTTGATTGATTATTCATGGAATTTAAATAAACGTTTAATTACTTTTCGTAGATTTAACTGTTAACATAGTGCTGCTAATATTGCTAAAACTATTATTAAAATTTGCAATCAATTTAAAATGCTTGATAAATTTTTTTCTATTGGTTTTGATAATGCGAGTGCTAATACGGCTAGTATTAGAGAATTAATTCAAGCATGTAATCCAACCTTGCATGGTAAATATTTTCATACTCGATGTATTGCTCATCTTTTGAATTTATGTGTTCAAGATGGACTTAGAATATTAAATAGCTCAATTAGACCTATTCGTGATGCTGTAGATTATATTCATGGTAGAGTTAAAGTCAGACGTAGGTGGGAAAAATTCTGTAGGGAAGTTGGTGTGCATCTTAAAAATTTTAACTTAGATGTGCCTAATAGGTGGAAATCTACTTATGAAATGCTTTCTGCAACTTTGGAATATCGTGAATTATTATGTTCTTTTTTTGCTACGCATATTGAATCATTTATTTTATTATCTTCGTATTGGGATGATTGTATTGAATTAATGGAGCTTTTACAAGTTTTTCAATATGCAACAAAAGATTTATCTGGTGTGTATTACCCTACTTTTTGTAAATTTATGTATCATTGTTGTTTAATTGCTGCAAAATTTAATGCTTGTAGTCATAAACCCGATTTGCAAGATATGATTCTAGCCATGGTAAAAAAATGGCTTAAATATTTTGATCATGCGCCTAATATTTTTTTGGTTGTAAAAATATTGGATCCTATTTTTAAACTTAGTACTACTAACGATATGATTGACATGTATTACAAGTTTTTGTCTACTATGAGTTTTACAGGTTCCAATCCCGATATATATGTGCCACCTGCTGAAGAAATTAAAACATAATTTTATGAGTCTATATATTCACTTTATAGAGAATATGAGTTAAAATATGTTGATAGTATAACTCGTCCAATAAGTCGTTCTTCAGGTTCTAGTAGTTCTTTTTCGTTAGGATTAAATACTTCATCTTCACGTGATAGTGCTTTACAAGAATTTCAAAAAAAATTCCACAGTAGAGGAAATACTAGGCGTAGTCAAAATGAATTAGATATATATTTGCAAGACCCTATTGTGCCCCCTGATGATGAAAATACAGGTCCCAACAATTTTGATGTTCTCAAGTGGTGGTCCCGAAATCAAGAGCGGTATCCTTTGCTTGCAATTATGGCAAGAGAGATTTTTGGAGTCCCAGCATCAACGGTTGCAGTCGAGCAAGCTTTCAGTGAATCCGGTTACATGTTAGACGAACGGAGATCAAATTTGACACCGGATCACCTCGAAGCTCAAATGATGTTGAAGGACGAGTCCAAAGCCGACCTAAGAGAGCAAGAGAACCGCTGGGACGACTTGATGGATGGCCCGCTCATTGAAGTTAGCTTGGAGAGTGAAGCCGAAGGAGGGAGCCAAACCGGCGATGATTGGGACGACAACTTCGAATTCTAGACTCGCCAAGGAAAAAAGGTAAAATGAACTACGAGGGCTTTGATTCCACGGTAAGGGATACGTAGGCAGCTTCATATGAAGTGCAAGCCCAAATTTCAATTATTTATTTTCCCCCCCTAATTCCTAAATTCTAAATTAGCTCAAATTGTAACTTGCAAATTTACCATTGTAATTTTATATTTTCATAGTTTGATTAATTTACAATTTGTATTTTGTAACTTGTTATTTGTAAATTTATAAATTGTAATTTCATATTTTCATAGCTTGATTAATTTACAATTTGTATTTTGTAAATTGTTATTTGTAATTTGTAAATTTGTAAATTGTAATTTCATATTTTCCTAATTTGATTAATTTACAATTTGTATTTTGTAACTTGTAATTTGATAAATTAAATTGTATTCTCAATATTCTTGTAACTTGTAAGTTATAACTTGTAAATTGTAAGATATAAATTATAAAATTATATAATAATATCAAAATTCAAATAAACTTGTGTTTTGTCATACTTCTTAGTTTTTAACTTGTAAATTAGTAATTTTATCGATTTGGTACTTAGTAGTAGTTCGTTCAATCGTCAATTCGAGTTCGGAGAGAGAGAAAAAAAATATCGGAAAATCGGCGGTTAACCGGATAACCGCCGGTAACCGGCAAAAACCGGCGGTTCCGGTTGACAAACCGGAACCGTCAACCGTCAGAGCACGGTGCGGTTCCGGTTCCGGCATTCCGGAACCGCCTAACCGGCGGTTTTTAACCGGAATCGGAACCGTGGGTATCTCTACAGACAGTACATGACAATATTGCGGTATGGGACGGGAAAAGAGTTCCAAAATTGAAAATTCAAATGTTAGAATGTACATACAAAAGTTGAACATCAGTAAAAATTTTAGTGAAGTTGAAACTGAAAATAATATAAAATTACACATATAATTAATCCCCCGATGAGTGATGAGTTCACCTGGATCCAACTAATCTGGCAGGATTTCCGACAGCAGTGGCACCTGCGGGAACTTCCTTCAAAACGACGGCTCCGGCGCCGATCCTGGCATTGGGGCCCACCTCAATATTTCCAAGAATTTTAGCCCCCGCACCGATCATAACCCCATCTCTGATTTTGGGATGGCGGTCCCCCGCCGCCTTTCCCGTCCCCCCCAACGTCACACTGTGCAAAATGGTGACGTTGTTCCCGACAACCGCCGTCTCTCCGATGACAACTCCGGTGGCGTGATCGATGACTACTCCGCTCCCTATCTCCGCTCGCGGATGGATGTCCACCGCAAAAACCTCCGAAACCCGACTCTGAATGAGCAGCGCCAGCGCGGTTCTGCCATTGATCCAGAAATGATGGGCCAGCCGGTGGGCCTGGCACGCTAGAAACCCCTTGAAATTCAAGAAGCAGTGAACGTAGCTGACGCAGGCGGGGTCGCGGTCCCTCACCGCCGTAAGATCATCCCTGAGGGCGCGGCCGATTTCGCCGTGTTCCGATAAGGCCTTGAGGAAAGCAGCGGCGAGGGAGTCGGGCGATACATGTGGGGTGCAGAGCTTGAGAGCTAAGTAACTGGAGAGAGCGCTTTCAAGTGAAGTGTGGGAGAGTATTGCGCAGTGATAGAGATTTGATAACAAGGGATCTTGTTTCGTATCGGATTCTGCCTCCTCCCGTATTTGAGACCATATTTGGTCATATTGTTGAGGGCAGACTTTGGAAGGATTGATCTTCCTATTTTTAGATCTGCACCATGATCTCACCAGGTTGCGATATGAAATATTAATATGGGTGCATGCTGCTGCCATTGCTAATTAAGCTAGCTACTATGAATTATGAATTGTGAAATATGACTATGAGCGGTGGATTTGTTACTTATTCTTGATGGAGTTATATATACAAGTAACCTGAATAGTGATATATGATTGATGAATGAATTATATATGATGTTTCTTGACATTGGTCCACAACGAGTCCGCGGGAATTTAATTTGTTTATAATCGGTAATAATTCAACAATTTACATGAAAGGGACGGCAATATATTTACATTGACTGGCGGCACCATTGACGCCAACTTCCCTTAAATCTGGTTACTTAACTAAAACTTTAGTCAATTGCTGTGAGATTGTATGGAAAGAATAAGGAGAATCAAGGATTTAATAGATTTTTTTTTACTAGAGGATTTAATAGAATTTAAATTATCCAAATATCCTTGGTTTTATCGTATGTATCTAATTAAAAAGATCTCAAGTGCCTATTTATTTTTATAGATCGTGAAATTATTATTATTATTATTATAAGGAAAATGGAAAACACATAAGTTCGAAGAACTTCAATAATAGTGACGTATGGTGTGACGATTTCTTTTTGGCAGCCAAAAGAAGGGCCCATTATTCAAAGTCAAGTCAAATGAAACCAGACATCAACCCAGGCCACCTCACTGCTGACATAATTTCTTCCGAGGATGTTTCTTGCGCAATATTGCTCTGACCTTTGAAAATTTTAGTATAAAACTATTATAAAATAAAATAGTTGAGAACAAATTATTTTAGAGAGGTAGCTAGGGGGGCCGGTAACGCTAATGAAAAGGGTTAAAATGTGAATCCACTTTATATGTGTGTATAAATTTGGGTGTCATAATTTTACATATCGGATATAAATTTAACAACTAAAAAAAAAAGGATGTAAACTATTTAAAATTAAATGCCTCAGAATAACATTATTATACAATAAAGGAAACCTACGTACAAATGACAGTTCTATAAATACATACTTGATAAGAAACAGAGTACAATATTTATCATTCATTTATGCATGTAAGGTAGACACAAATGATCACAATTATATGTATGTATAGAAATACGTGCACTCATAATTAATAGATAAAATAGATAAATCCCTTGATGCTAACATTGTAACATGCAACGAAACACACAATTAATAATTCAGAGTGAAGAATCGAAACAAATAGAAAGCAAGAAAATGAATAAATAGAAGAAAAGAAGTAAAAGGGAAAAGAATGAGTTTCCACTGGAGCTAGAGAGTTACAATTTACAAACACACAAAAAAGTAATAATGATGCATGTATAATCAATCAATCAATAATCAATAATATTGTATATAAAAGAGAAGCATGCATGTATATATGCTCTATATTGATATTGCTAGGCCATTCTAGTAGCAGCAGCTTCCAAGAGCAGTACTTCCTCTTCCTCCGCTTTTTTGCTATCTACGGAGCAAGTGGTGGCGGCCAAGTGCTGCTGATTTGCTGCAGACGAATCGGCAACTGGAACTGGAAGCGACACTAGTTTTGGAATTGGATTGAGCCATGCTGTTAAGAATGAAAGTATATCCTGCTTTCCCATTATATCAACCCATTTTTGTTATATCCAATCCTTTGAACCTCTTATATTTCTCCTCTCTACGCTCATGAACTTGTTCTCACCTGGATATATAATCATATAATATATTCACTCTATGAAAACATTCATCTAACTAACTAACTCATGGAGTTTGCTTGCATTGCATACGTACCAGGGAAGTAAACTTGAAGGTTGCTTTTAGCAGACGTGCCGAATCCAATCACAACTCCTTCCCACCACCCATCACACCACCACGCATCAACTGCTGCCCCGACTTCAAACGTTGCATCTCTGGAATCCCAGTTAGGCCAAGGCCTCACTGTAAGCCGCCCACCACACCTCACACCCAATCTATCTGCACCTGCCTCTCTCCCTGCCGCCACCCATTCCTACAAATCACATATATATAGTCAAATTACTTTTAGCTCTATACATATATACGTGCATGCAACTTCTTCTGAAAAGCACTAAATTGTTCCTCATCTCTTATACTACTATCTGAATCCATGATGATGCATGTGTTGAAATTTAAGCCTTGAAACTGATATAAGAAAAAGGAATATCATGCTATATTTATATACCTCTAGTTTGGGTTTCCCAGGTCTGGAAACATCTGTCACGTCATAGTATTGAACCTTCAAAAGCTTTGCTGATGAGCGCAAAATCTTGCACCTGAACCAGCAGCCTCTCAAACCACTATCCTGAGAAAGAAGCTCGATATTTTCATCAACATTAGGCAATGTTTGATTCTGTGGCTCAATCATAAGCTTATAATTTTCAACAGGCCCCTTGCTTCCCAGTTTGATTTTCAAGCACTGATGAGTCAGTCCACATTTTGCAGCTTCATTATCCTTGGCTAAATCTTCCGAACCAGTCTGATCCGCACTGAGGATCTTCATTCTCTTACAAGTTTCGTTCTCTTTGTTCTCAGGAATTGGACCACAGTCATCTGCTTCTTCTGTTGAAGTTTGTCTAACATTGCTTGCCTCAGGAATGTAATGTTCCAGAGAGGAGAGAATGGGTTGCTCAGAGTAGCCACATAATTCATTTAAGCTGAAGCTACTAACACTGTTGTTTTTTAATTCTCTATGGCACATAAAAATTTTAAATGACAAACTAAGGGGAAGAACTTCATCACACTTCTTAAAATGACTAGGTGCTAGAACCGAAGCTAGACCATCAATATATATTGCACTGAGCTGCTCCTGAGTCGATGTAATGAAAACTTCTCTAGACTCAGGACATAGATTAGGTACCAGATGCTTAATATCTTCATGGAAAAGAAATCTCCGGATTCGTACCATTTTCTCCTCCTGAAAACTCTCATACATATCTTCTACATAGCCGAGGTAGTCTTTTCCATCTCCACCCAAGATCCACACTACAGAATGTACCTGAAGGACATACAAGGATAGTGAGAAAGGTTATAAAGGCCAGTTACGAAATGCAAGAGTTGTGTGGATCCTTGAGGCTCACAGGTATCTTTGTTTCATTCCTGCAAAAAGCTGTATAATGCTTCAGCTGCTTGCTACATATCCAAGGATCACCTAACCACACAGTTTCCGAATTTCCTGCCACCAATTGTCTGAACTCTTGTATCTGAAAATTAAAATCTTCTATAAATAATCAATTGTTAAGAGCTTAAGACTCCTGTGTTGGCCAAGTTAGTCACACAATATAAGGACCAGCATAAACAATAAACCACCTCCTCAACCGCAGTGTTACTACGCTGGGAGAAGCGAGTCATCAGGAATATAAGATGTTTCATATGCTGTGCTGCTTCCATTCTCTGCTGATCTGCCAGAAAATTAGGAGAAAGAAAAGTCAAAATTTGTTGATACATTCAAGTTAGAATGTAATTCAGAAATAAGTCTTGATTACACCAATTTGTATGATATGAAACTAGCAAGAAATTCAATGCAAATAGAAAGGTAGTTCAGAGCATAGTTGATTAAGAGGCAAAGCACAAGGAAACCTATTTAATATCACTATAGAAATTACTGCTAAAATTTCTGTTAAAATTTGGGAAAGGGAAAAGAAACCTTGCCACTGCAAAATGTACACTTCAAGTGCTACATAAAAGAGTACAAATGAATCATCTGATCAACAACAGCTAGAATCAAAAGTGGTGACAGAATTTAACATGCAATTCTAAAGACGAACACTGCATGCCACATCTCAACTCAGGTAATTGCTATAATACCGTCATTTTAATAGATGCTTCAACAAAGATTTGACAAACTAAACCAAACAGTGGTGCAAAGAATTTGACAGTAGATCTCTTAATAACATCCATTAAGTGAATGAAATGTATGAGACTTAAAAGCAATTTGGCTTGGCAGGGACTTTCACATCAGCAGAAACACATTCAATACATAAGAAAAGGCTCTCTCACAAAGAAAAAGAACACCATAGTGTAAAGAAAACTGAAGAAGCATACACTCATTAATAAATGAAATTTGTTACTCTCCATCATCACCTATGAAATGAAATTTATGAGATTAAGCATCAGCAGAACCTATCTTAAAAGGAAGATTTTGCCTTCATTTGGGTGTGTGTGTATGTGTGTGTGTGTGTGTTTAATAGAGAATAGAGGCAAACTTAATTTTAGCAGTCTCATATTTGGATTAATTTCGGCAAACCACCAAGGGCCAAATCACATCAATTTTTTGCATGAGTGTGCTGAAATGGTGATAATTCTTCCCAACGAGGCAAAGGATTTTTAAGGCTAGTTGAATTGTTTATGAATCATATCCTTAGTGAAAGATCAATTGACTAAGATGCTTAAATGAAAATTCAAGAAACACAAGTTTTCATTAAACCACATCTATAATCTGCCTCTAGTTTCAACAAAAAAAAAGGAGGCTGGATTTATCATTCCTTAAAAATGGAAATTAAAACTATAAAATAGGCAGAACCTTAAGTGATAATTTTTTTTTACTCGATCGAATGCCATGGCGATAGATTATTATAACAAAAACATCTCTTACAGTAAAAGGAACCAAGTTATCTAGACTATTACCTTGAACTCAATACAGCATGAAGCGATAACTCCAAAGCTCAAGAAGAGGAGATTGTTTGGAAAGAGCAGAAGAGAAGAAAACCGCATTTATTGCCTCATAACATCAAATTCATTCTACCTAATGTTGACGTTATTCCCTACACGTGCCTGAGTTTGATTTGTCTCGAAATAATCCTCTCTTCAAAGTTTTAATTTTTTCCAACTTACAGATTCCCCATAATAAATTTCACAAACAAACACACATTCCTATCTGGCCATCAGCAACCTAAGATTTATCCAAGCCAGGCTCACTACTGTATATGCTGATGCAAAGCCAGGACTAAAGAAATTTACAAAATCTAATTTATCACTGCAAAATCAGGTGTCAAATTGAAGTAGATCTGAAATATCTAGAGTAGTCATATGCATGCCTTTGAAGATTTGAAATATCTATAGTAATCATATGCATGCCATTTTATGAAAATGAAATTACTTCCTTTTATCTGTGGCACATCTGGCAATTACCAGACACATTTTCAGCAATAATTACATAATCTGACATAGAGGATCCTAAAGTAATTCTCATGGCCTTATTCACCTTATATCACCATAGTTGGTAATTTTGTACACATCTGTTCAGTGGGTATAGCATTTCATATTTTCATTGTGACCAATTCATGTTTATCATCCTAGAAGTTTTGTAAGTTATGAACTGTCTGACCATAATATTCGACCAGTTAAGGTACTAAAAGCGACGTACATTGTTTTAACTAGGATAATTGATTGGCTACTTTTTTTTTTTCACTGCACAATCAAAAGTTTAAAAATTGTTTTCAGGGAAGTAAAATTAGTCACCGCTTCAAAATTTTGTCTTGTCTTCCTACAGATAGATGCCACAAAATATAACCACGCGACACCATCCTAGACTGATAAGGACATAAATGTATTAAAGTTCACATGAATATATATCATGCTCCTAATAATTTCCTCCATAGCAAATGTCTACTTACTGTTGCCATGCAAAACATTCTTTCAGCCATGGTGCCCTGTCATTGCTTTTAATGTTGTCCTCAGTGACTTTTTTGTAGAATCTTACATTTTCCATATTCAAAATGCACATTTTCTCAATATTTTATTGCTTAAATAATTTTATTGTACCTCTAAACAGGCCAATCTCACACTACCTTCATCAAGAGACACTTTTCATATTATACCTTTCATGTGTAAAAGGGTTGAAAATGCGTAAAGGGGAAAATAATCATGAAGGAAATCTGTATTGAGGTAAATAGATGATCAGCAATAACTTGAGTTCAGATATTCAATGGATTATTATTTTTTATATGAAATTGTAGGAAAAAATGTTGTTGAACTTTTATGGTCAACTTCAAAGACATAACAGCTAGAGTGTAATGTGTTCTGTAACTTGCTTAATCCTTACTGTCAGGTTGAACGTGCTTGATACGTTACCTAAATAACCGATTTCTTTTTATCTAAACGGCTAAAATACCAATATACATAAGACAAGAAAAAAGATAATGATGACATGGATATAGTTATAAACAACTAGATCAATTTAATGCAGATTATGGAAATGACTCACTAATCAAAGAGGAAACAATGATGAGTAAACTGAGGACCATCTAGAGGAGCCTAAGTGCAAAAATCTTGGAAGAAACAGCAACAAAAAATGTCTTATGCAACAACAGATTTCGTTTCAAAAGACTAAAAGTTTTGGTAACAAACTCTTTGCAACAAATTCATTGCAGAAAAGACTATCGCCTCCTTTTGGTCACAGTATGTGGATTTCCAGGTCTCTTTGTGTCGATTATGAAAGAAATAAATAAAAAGGTTATTACAAGTGGCAGCCACATATCCATGCACAACTGTGTTTAACATCAAACAGTGCATAATGAACTGAAAATAATTGCAACTTCACATTGCATAAATTTTACAGGCATTTCAAAGTTGAAAAACCCTGCATATGATCCATATTAGTTCCTCTGAGAACTAAGAGAATGAATAAAAAAATGGCAGTGAAAAATCTCGCGGATATGACCGTCACTAAGAATTGCAATGTAAGCTCGGAGTATCCGATTCTCTGACCTAGTTAATATCTTGTGGATCAGTAGTTTCCAATTAATCAACTATTCATACAGACAGTCATCATTGTTGGACAAGAATCTTGAAAGAAATAATGCTTCAAATCTGTTCCAAGGAAGGACTGATGAAAAGGATTTGAGAGGAGGTGAAATTATAATTGCTTCACCAGAAAATAAAACCAAACGGCATGACTTTAATAAAGAATGATAAAAAAAAAAAGTTTCCATTTATCTTTAGCTCTCATGCACATTTACTGCAGAGGTTGACTTAGAGATGATGATCTCTAAGTGATGCTTTCTTAGATGTTCTTGTCCGGACATCGTGATCATGAAAACTGCCTATTATGTCTGATGCTAACAACATAAGATCTAAGAGAACAGCTGAAGTTAGCTGTACATTCAAGTAAACCATCAACTCGGAGAATTAAAGCATTTATTTTTACAGGAGCAAGTACACATACTTGAATTGGCAAAGATTGAGCCGCCTTGTGAGGTGAGTGATTTGAGAAAGTTGACAACATCTTTCCTTGATTTCCACCTTGTTCCGGCATGGACAGTGCTGGTGGACTTAAAAGCACGTAAGTAATCTTCTGAAAGCGAATAGATTATATGATTTACACTCCTCTCTATCCCCACCACAGCAAGGAGTGAATTCCCAGTAGAATCCCTTAAGTTATAGTGAACAATGCGACTGCCCTTCTCCCCAGAAATCACACACTCTTCCCATCCCCTCAGCACCTCCTTCTGATTGTCAGACATCCTGTCAATCACAACAAAATCAAGGAGTAATCAATGCAGGCCTTAATTAATTTTGATGAAATAAGATGTTCAAGTTATGAATCGATCTTCCAGAATTTTAGACACTGATACTAATAAAAATAAATTCCAGTAAAATCTTAAGAGATTCCTGATTAATGCTACACATAGAAATAAAATCAACAGCGGAAATTAATAAATAAATAAAAGAATCGGATAAAGCTCGGGACGCCTACAAAAATTCAAAAAGAGAGAAGCAGCAAATAAAAGCAGAACAAACCACCTTCAGATTCCTGAACTAAATAAAAAGATCGAGTCTTTTCACCAAATTAAAAATGGTTTTTAATTCGCCAGTTCTGTCAAGTTTATCCCACAACACACAGGCGATGATGCAAAATTCAAAACAGATGAAGCAAAGAGAACCTTGAACGAGAATGCAGATAACCACACACTAGAGTGATTCTAAAACTGACCTCGAAAAAGAGCAGGAGGAGTTGAGCTCGGGGCAGAAAGCGAATAAGTAACGGATGAAGAGAGAGAGAGAGGGAGAGAGAGAGAGAGAAGGTGGTGGTGTTGGCGGGCATAAACCAAGCCAGGTGCCAGGTTCAATTTATATTGTTAGGTAATTCCGTAATTATTTTTTACATGTAATTTTGCCAGTTTCATCGGCTGCTGCTGCCGCTTCGTCTTCTTTAGCTTAAAAATATTTGGCTATAAAACTTGAAGAATATTCAGGGGGCTTTAATTTACATGATGTTTAATATTTAATAAAAAAAAATATATAATTGGAGGTCATGTATTCGGAATTTAACTTAGTAATATTATTATGAATATCAAGATTACTTAAATATAATTAAAGCGGAGTAGAATATACATATAGCATTAACTTTTTTTTTTTTACAGACTGGTTAAATTAAACGATAATGAGGGTAGTATAATTGAATTCTGTCGGAATTACGAAGATAAAATTGGCAGTGAACGTTTCATCTTTACCTTGAACGCGAGATTGCCTAATTATCATTTCAAGTTTTATTAATACTGTATAAGGCTTGGGAGATAGTTTAGGTATTCAATATTTCGGATTCCAAAGTTAAATTCTTTCTGTCTTAAATAATTTCAATTATTCATTTAAGACTTATATATTTAATTTAAAATCTTTCATTCGAATTTAACATCGTCCTTTAATAACCACGTCATTTGAACATTTATTTTATTTTCAATTAAAGTAAAAAATAAAAGCCGATCGATATGTGAAATTAATTATGACCGAAATCTGAGTTGATTCTTCGTCGAAATCTAAATTATGAAAAATATAATTCAATTCCTTTTCTGTAATTCTTCTCTTTCTCTCAATGCAATCAAAAAATAAAAATCGAAATCTAAAATTATGAAATCTGCATGAAATCTTGTTCTGTAATTCTTCGTAGAAATAACTCTCAATTCTCAAATAGCCATTGACAACATCACAATATCTTTTAAGTAAGAAAAAGGCTATGTTATGGTCTGCATGAGGATTTCGATCCTTTAATTAAGTAAGGTTAGGACTATTTTGAATATAGATGAATTAATTAAGGCAAACATATATGTTTGATTTATACATATTTCAAATTGAAAAAAAATTCTTATCAACTTAAAAGGTGATCATGAGGGATAAAATCATCTAGTCCAATTTTCATGTCCCACTATAAAATTTAATATTTTAAAAAAATTTATTACAAAATAAATTTTATTATAGTATTATAAATCATAATCAACATTTATTGTTAAAAATTAAAATTTTTAAAAATTATATACCATACTTTTGGAATAATCAATCATATTAATCAATTATATTTAATAAAAAATAAGAAATAAATATTAAAAAATAAATATAAATCATAATTGGGTGTAATGAACCCTAAATAATAATTATAAAATTAAACTGAGCCATAACAAATTGAAATTGAAGAAAAAAAATGATGAAAATCGAATAAAAATCAAAATGAAATATCAATTGAGATAGAGAAAAGTGGGATAGAGGATTTCATTTGGGTGATGAGATGGAACGAGGAGGATGCTTACTTGGAAACATTAATGATTTTATCTCGTCGAGTAGGGTATATTATTAAATGAGAAACTAATTATAATTGCAGCTTTGTAGGATTCGATTCACCTTGTAATTAACTTGTCTCTTTTTATTTCATCTTCGGAGTTACTAATCGGTTTGACTTTTCAGTTTTTCACAAGAGAAAACCAAAATATTATATGTTCTAATAATTCTACAAAAACAAACCAAAACGTATATACGTTGTCAGTAAATTATCTAATAGAATAAAACAAAATATCTCATAAATATGAATACACTGTAAGATTTATAAAAAAATATCATAATAAATATATATTAAATATAATTATTATATTATAGGAGAATATATTGTCAATTCAAGACTTGTAAGATGGATGATTTGTCAATTTAGGACCGAAAAATGAAAATAATCAATCCTGAATTAATTTTGAAAGATCATATATAATTGTCAATGTAGGACCTCAAAAATCACATTTTTTTGTTTTTAATAATTTTCAATCATTTTCTTTACTATATTTAATGGATAATTAATAAATGAATTTTTATTGAAAATTAATATAAAAATAATTTTTAAAAAAATCAAAATTTATGATTTTTGAGATCTTAAATTAACAATTACTATCATTTTTCATGTCCTGGGTTCATAGTTTTCATATTTTGAGCTTTGAATTGATAAATTAATCATCTTTCAGATCATGAATTGACAATTCTCCAATATTAGAATATCTCAAAAGTTCAACTCCATTCGTTTTTCTTTTTTCGAGGGAGAGAGAGAGATGATCATGATTTTTTTTTAAAGAATATTATCGAGTACATGAAACGTTCGGATGGAATCCTCTGATATACTTGAATTAATCAAGAAAATTATTCAAAGAAAATTCAACTCCGTATTCTCGTATAAAATATGCATGATGGTGTATCCTAATAATATATAACTCTAGCTCTCTCATCTCAATATCTCTCTAACTTGCCCATTTAGAATTTTCCCGTTGAGCAGCAGATTCGTCTGAATTATATCTGTTTCTTTCTTCAGAAAAATCTATAAATTATATAGAGTCAAGAGAACAACTATAATAAGATAAATTAATGACAAACCCTATAATCATGGCCTCTAATTAATTTACCATTAACTCAGTGAAAAAAAAAAAACTCAATATTACTTGAAAGGGCATATGAGATCCTCTAGTTAATTCTAAGGGTGTGTTCCATCCGTGATCAAATATTAAAAAGTACACAATGATTAATATTGTTTATCATTAAAAATAAAATTTATTCTATTATAATCAATCATAATTAATATTTATTATTAAGAAGTGAAATTTTAACAAAACTATATATATGCCTAACTTTAGAATAATCAACCCTACAAATTAATTATATTAATTAAAAATTAAAAATTAAATACTAAAAAGTAATTATAAACCCTAGCTAATTGGATGTAACAAACCCCATATAATAATGTAAAATTAAAATAAACCAAAAGAAATTTGAATTGAAGAAAAACTAAGGAGGTGATTGATATGATATATAGAATGGAGTTAGGTATGAATGGAATATAATGAACTTAGGATTGGAATGAGGGTCTGAATAGAATGGCGATTCTTATGATTTGTATGTTTACGGAATGAAGAACATAATGAAATATTAATTTTTATCTTATATAATGAATATTGTATGTAATTTCAATTTTCTTATAATTGAATAAAGTGTATGTAGTTAATAAATATCAACACATGCCTTAATTTATTTTTTATATTTCTAAACACCATTTTCTTTTTTAGTATATGATTTTTTCTAATTTTTTGAGCAAATTATAATTATTTATTTTATTGAAAAACTTTTTTCTAAAATATTTAATTAATCAATATATAATAATTTGTATAAGTTAATAAAAATATTTTTACTTCATAGAAAAATACTTTAACATTTCAATTTTTCATTTGAATATATTAAATTATATTAAATTATATCAAATACATAAATATTTTATGCTGTATTATAACATATTTTTATTTTATATTTATTTCGGCATCACTTTCATTTTCTTCAACAAATATAAAAGCTATCAAAATTTGATTTTAACACATATTTTAAATTATATTTTGAAAATAAATAAATAATATAAAAATAATTAAGAAATACTAATAATAATAATAATAATAATAATAATAATAATAATAATAATAATAAAGTTTTTAATTTGATTTTTGATTTATTTTTCTAAATATGATAAAATGATATTATAAGACTCATAAATGTATCATATATTAATTTTTTTAGTCATTGGGTATAGCTAAATCTATGGGGGTGTGTGGAATGACTATTCTTGATCGATATTTTATTTCACCTAAAATTTACTCGCAAGAGAATGAGGTAAATTATAATAAAATAACGGTGAGCAAGGTCGTATACACAGAGACTAACTATATAATGCAGCTAATTACCTAATTCTTTTGCCCTACTTTATCTAGAGAACCGAATTTAAGAGTTGATTTTAACTAAACTAAATATTGCAAAATAAATAAATAAATCAAGCACAAAAAACTGGATAAACAGATGAAGAAACGGATCCTAAGGTGTTGATGCTAAATGGATTTCTCGATTTTCAAACAATTTATTAAACCAATTTAATTATAAATCTTGTAGGGGAATCACTAAATTATCTAGGCCCTCTCTCTCAAGTAAGTTCTAGACGTAAATTAAATTCTAATTATTATCTCTCGATCTCGAATTATTATCTAACTCCTATTAGTACCTCAGATTTATTCTCCTCACGACACCTACCAATCTCTCGATCTAGCAAGCTCGTGTTATGCAATCCTAATCCACTAATCTATTAACCTCTCTCGAGTGAATAATAAATTAACCACACAAATGTAAATGATGGTCAATTCATTCACAAAAGACAACAATAATCAAGAATGCATAAAGAAGAAATAGAATGGAACAATAAATTACTTCAAATCATAAATCCATCAATATCCAACAACCCTAGAATCTCTAAGAATTTAGCTACTCATGTTGTATTCAAAATCCAAAGGAAATAAATAAACAAAAGCATTCAACATGATAATTCTAATTGAATAAATCATTAAATAAACTTAGTTTATGATGTGCTTCTTCAATCTCTCTGTAGTCTCTCCTCCGTCTTCTCCACGATGTCTCTGCTCTCTCTATAGGGTAAAAGTTTAATAATTTTCATGCTCAAAGAAGCCTTAAATAGTTTGGACTGAGTTTGGATGGGTGTTGGAGTCGAACAAGGAAAGAGAGAAAAATCACAAACCGCCTCACGACGCACGGTCCGTGCGCCAAGGGTTCAACACAAATTTTAAAATGCCTATAAAAATCCAACTGTATTCAAAACTCTATAGACTTAAAAATGTTAGTGATTCTATTGGATTTCACATCAAAATCACGTAAAAAATACAAAGGATGAAATCCGACCTTTGCACACGAGATTTTCATGGATTCGTAAAATCCAGCGCGCGGTGTACTCTAGCGGCCGCTGAGGAGTTGAATTCGGACACCCCAGCGGGCGGTATACCACAGCGGCCGCTGAGGCATTCAAATGCTTAATTCCCAGCGATTGGTTTAAGTTCCAGCGGTCGTTGAGTTTAAGTCTCAGCGGTCGTTGTGTTCCAGCGAGCGCTGGGAAGAATGATTTCAAATCCATCAAAATCGTCACAAATCCATACCCAAATCAAGAAAGACTCTATGTGGAGTCAATGGATTTTATAAATCCATGGACTTTTTAAAGTCCTTTAAAATCTAATAAAATCTCAATCCAATACACCCCCCTGAATAATAATGTCAATATACAATCCAAGAATCGCACAAAAAGATTGAATATACAAAAAAATTAAAATTGAGTTTGTTTCAGAATATATACAAAAGCGAAACCCTAGAATTTTGGTACGGCTCTACATGTCGCAGTAACGATCAAGTCGTTTAGTAATTGACTGTGAGCGAGGAGTCAGTTTCTAATGTTACACGACATAAAAATCGCAATCGCAAACCTTTAACCCGACTATAGCATCACACCAAGGTCGTCTTAAATATTTATGGCCCCCTGTACTAATTATAAAAATTGGGGCCTATTGTCGAAAAAAAAATATATTTAATTTTAATTTTAGTAATAAATATTTAAATATTAACATATTTCAATTATATTTTGACACAAAAAAAATTAAAATACTTTATTGATATTGTTGATAACTTCCAAATACAACCTCAAACTAATATAAACAACGATAGAATATTTTGTCAACTGTCTAGTGAAACAGAGAGAAAAAGAGGGATTATATTATATTTTTAAAATATATACATGGACTTAAAAAAATTCAAAAAAAGTGAGCCCTTGTAAATGGAGAGCCCTGTGCAGAGACTCAGTTTGAGCTCCCTCATTGCCGGGCCTGCATCACACCATCCATTTTAATCAGCAGAAATACTTTCCTCTTTAAAAAAAAAAAAAAAACAAACTTGAATACTCGCGTGCTGTGCTTGGAGGGTGTCAAACACTAAAACCTTTTTTTAAACCAAAATTTAAAGTTTACTCGACATTTTATAAGGTATTTGCGATTTTTAAAAAAAAAAATATATGAATAGTATATGTCCAACGGTATCTTTGCATTAGTATGGAATTTAATTCTCTACGCTAATTAATAGAAAATTATCAATTTAGAACATATATGTTATCGATATATTTAGGATCTAATAGATGAAAATTATTAATTCAAGAAATGAAAGATGAAAATTATCAATAGAAAATCTAAAAAAGTATCTATTTTGAAAATTTTCATTATTTTTAAATTTGTTTATTAAATTTAGTAGCATTAGGATTAATTTATCGAAAATTAATATAAAATAATTAAAAAATGAAAATGAATAAAGTTATATGATTTTTGAAGTCTTAAATGGATAGTTAAAGATAACTCAATCGATAAAACACCTAATTAATCTTACGAGATCGTTTAACTTGGCATCTGGTACAACAAACACATCTATTTAATTAGTACATTACTCTCTGTTTTTATACATAGAATGTAATTAATACAGTTTGTTAATTGAATCATTATTTCATGTAATAAATGCTCATACTATTATTGTGCAATGATTTGAATGGGTTATGGTGATTGAGGGTGAGATATGTTTTTCAATAACACATGACTATTGTTCAATTGATTTTGAAGGATGCATCTTTTTTGTTGAAGTATCATGGATGTCTATTTTCAATGACGATTGCGACTAGTGACTCGTTGTGACGAGTCTATACGATGTTGTTGGTGTAGTTGCAAGATCTATTAAAATTCTCCCGTCAATTATCATTGTATTTGTTAAATTGTGTTGAATTTATTATCAACATGTATGATTTATTTTATTTTGCAATCTCTTTCATTGAATGTATTTATTAAGATTATTATCAGAATTCGTTAGTATCGTAGTTGGGTCATGTTAGCATTATGTTATTATAGTTTTAGGATTGCTAATTGATATATTAGTAGTGTCATTGTATTCTTTAACATGGTTTATAATGGAGTGTTATTATATCTTTTTTAATTGCAATCTCTTTTATTGAGTGTATTTGTTAACATTATTATCGAATTTCGTTAGTATCGTAGTTGGGACATGTTAGCATTATGGTATTATGGTTTTAGCATTGCTAATTGATATATTCGTAGTGTCATTGTATTCTTTAGCATGAATTATAATGGAGTGTTATTGTATTTTTTTTTTAATTACAATCTCTTTTATTGAATGTATTTGTTAACATTATTATCGGATTTCGTTAGCATCATAGTTAAGTCATGTTAGCATTATGTTATTATGGTTTTAGCATTGTTAATTGATATATTAGCAATGCTATTGTACTCTTTAGCATCGTTTATAATGAAGTGTTATTATATTTTTTTAAAGTAGATGCCTATACATAAAAAATAATTATGTGATATTAACATTGTTAATTGATAAGTTAGCAATATCATCTGGTTATATTAGCAAGACAAAAAGTAAATGCTTTTGATGCTTTACTTTAGCATAATATAAATGATACAATATGATAACACTACCATTTAAAAATCTGACTGCTAAAGTTTACATTTGTCAATGTTAATCATAATTTCACCCATGTTATTATTTTCACCTTATGTGTATCATATTTTTCTAATGCTAACAAGAGCAATGATAATGTTAATAATATCGAATGATAATACTAATACAATAAAATTCTAACATCGTTGTTCATGGTTGATTTATAATGTTCCTGGTAAGTTTTTTGCTAATGGTAACATTAGTTATGATAATGTTAAAATCAGCAATGATAATGCTAACACTATCGAATGATAATGCTAATACAATAAAATTTTAACAACATTGTTCATGATTGATTTATAGTATTTCTGGCAAGTTTTTTTTTTTTTTTTTTTTTTTTCTGCTAATGCTAGTATTAGTTATGATAATGATAAAATGAGATATGATAATGTTAAAACTGGTTAACAATAATGGTAATAATTCAAAATGTATAACTAAATCAGGCAGTGCTAACATCATTGTTCATGGGTTAAGTTTTACATATTCTTGGAAGTTTCTTGATGCTAACAAAACAAAACGAAACTATTAATTCATCATGAAACAATGCTGTCAATATTCGTTCTTGATTTGGTTTTAAAGGTTCCGTCAAATATTGTTATTCTAACAGAACAAAATAAACTGCTAAATCATTATGAAAGAATGCTAAATATTTTTTTTGAACGTTAGATATTTTTTCGTAATGCATATGGCAATAATCTCATAAAGTTAGCATCATCAATGTTAATATTATCATTATCAATGTTTATATTAGCATCGCCAATGTCTTCTTTAGCATATGATTCTCTGTTAACACACGCCCAAAAAGTCCTTTTGTTTTATTTTTACATTGACATTGATAAAATTATGAAGATATCATCACGTTTTTCTTATGCTCATTTTATTTACATTAATGTCAAATCTGAAATATATTCATATATAATGCTACCTTAATCAAACTCATATATTTTCGACCACGGTTAATATTTTTTTGAAATTCATTTTTTAATTGAAAACTAGAGTTCACTAGCTTTCCAACCATATAAATTATGTTATTTAATTATTTACTAATAAAAACAATTTTACCTTCAAAATTAGATATTTTTTCGTAATGCATATGAAAATAATCTCATAACGTTAGCACCATCAATGTTAATATTAGCATTATCAATGCTTATATTAGCATCACCAATGTCTTCTTTAGCATATGATTATGTTTCTGTTAGCATGCGCCCAGAAAATCCTTTTTTAATTTTGACTTTAATATTGATAAAATTACGAATATGTCACCGCGTTTTTCTTATGTTCATTTTATTTACAGCTTTGCCACCGTCCTTTTTTTTTATCAAATATAGACCATCCAATCTTAAAATTGAAGGGTGTTGATTGGTTCCTAGTTCTCACACCAAAGTTAGTTCTCTCTAGAACCACTCCATATATATATATATATATATATTAGTTTACTTCTAATATACATATTTTTTTAACTCTTCATAAGAAAATGGTAATATATTTTTTTCAAAAGAGATGAAATATTTTTGGGGTGGAATTTGACATCCAACTATTTATTTATGTTTTAGAAGTAAATATATCATTAGTAAAGTATTTTTACTATAACTTATAAAACTCATCTAATAAATATTAAACAATAGCTTTTTTTATATGAAACTATTTCAATTTAAAATTATGGAAAATAATTTAGTACTTCTTTTATTTAAACCATATTTTTTTATATGAAACACTTTCAATTTATAATCATGGAAGTTAATTAAGTACTTTATAATAAGAAAATATATAGATTACATAGTTTTGTTTGGCATTGCACGGGACACTATGCTACCCCTAGGACACCATTGTAAGTGTCACAATAGATCTGTTGGGACACTTCTATGTGTCCCAACAGATCTATTGTGCCACCTGTAGCAATACCCCAAGGGTAGCATAGATTTTCTCCAATGTTGGTCTAAAATAACATGTGAAGATTTTGCACGTGCAAATTCCGGTACTTTTTGTACAAATTTTGTGCAATAATTATTCTGAAATTGTGCAAATTTAGTATATTGGATCAAATCATATATGCATTGATGGCTATATATTACATAATAATGCACAAATCATACAGGTACAAAAGAGAGATAAATTGGTAGAGAAATTTTATGTGATGGGCTGAACCTAGTGACATGGATGTGAGAATTGGAACTTGAGATTTCAACCTTCACCACTCAACAGTACTACATCTACGTGTACTAGGCGGCTCATTAGTCCATAATAACAATGTTGTTACTTGTTAATATACCACAAACTTTATAGTTTAATTAATTAATTAATTAGTGTAAATATAATTGTGTAGGTGAGCGAGAAGGTTGAATCCCCAAATCCCTGAGACCAAAAAAAAGAAGTTGAGCCAGAACATGAGGGTTTATATATTTAATTTGTGGTAACGTGGATCCAATCATTTAATGCTCTGATATTAATTTCTTCGATCTCATATAGTGTCGATCCACAGCGCCATCATCTGCTCTTCGATCACCTACCATTAATATCATATGATCTATATACAAAAAACATAAACAAAAGTTGTTGAATATAATCTAGTTCAAAACATATATGCATTAATTTAATTACCAGTTACTGGATCAAAAAATGTCATTATATATATTCACATTAATTATGATATATACAATATATCAGTCTGCGAGTAAACTCAAACTCCAATTCTGCTAGATGTATAGTAGCCACTACATGTTTGGATTCCTTTGCAGAAAATTAAGATCCAGATGAGCAATGTCGACTTTAAAACTTTGTAATACTATAGGCGTGCAAATCTTGGTCGACTTTCATGCAATTTTTGTACAAATTTTGTGCATATTTGGATCCCGAAATTAAATTGCCCAAACTAAAAAATATTTCCAATTTCAACACTGATAGAAAAATAGGAAGAACACATTATATGAGTAAATCATAATATAATGAGATTGTTTAACTTGGTATTTGATAGCAAACACATTTATTTAATTAGTACATTGCTCTCCGTTTTTATGCATAAAATGTAATTAATAGAGTTTGTTACTTGAATCATTATTTTATGTAATAAATGCTCATACTATTATTGTGCAAACCATATAAACTTGAGACACAGATTTTATATGATGGGGGCTCGATCTAGTGAAATGTATAAATATGAGAATTCAATACAATAGTTTGTAGGAAGAGCAGATAATGGCTGTGGATCGACACTTCATGCTGTGTCGATCCACAACCATCATCTGCTCTTGCTACAAACAATAGTTGCTGAATATAAATTAGTTCAAAAGTCAAAACATATATGCATTAATTTAATTACCAGTTACTGGATCAAAAAATGTCATTATATATATTCACATTAATTCTGATATATACAATATACCAGTGTGCGAGTAAACTCAAACTCCAATTTTGCGAGAAGTATAGTAGCCATTGCATGTTTGAATTCCTTTGCAAAAAATTAAGATCCAGATGAGTAATGTCGACTTTAAAACTTTGTTATACTACACGCGTGCAAATTTTAGTCGACTTTCGTGCAATTTTTGCACAAATTTAGTGCATATTGGATCCCGAAATTAAATTGCCCAAATTTAAAAATATTTCCAATTTCAACACTGATAGAAAAATAGGAACACATTTTATATGATGGCGGATATAAGTATGAGAATTGAATACAATAAAAAACAGAGACGTGAGAATTCAAATTTGAGACTTGAATCTCAAGCACTCAACACTACATCTACTAGGCGGCTCATTAGTCCATATTAACACCACAAACCTCATAACTTAGTAGTACTGTTCACATTTGTATATTCGAGTGACCAAAAAATAAAAAACTAGAAGAAGAAGAGAAAAAAAAAAGAGAGATTTTAGTGGGCGTGAGTAGATGGTATAAGAGCAAGAATATGAGTGTTGGGACTGATATCCACCCATTTATTGTCGATCCAATCCTTTGATGCTCTTACATTTCTCGCCTCCACTGTCATCAACTGCATCTGCTCCTCACCTACCATTAATATATGCAACATTAATTTAGGGATTAGGATACTCATTTTTAAGGATGAAAAGCACATACCAGTCCCAGTCAAATAAACTTGAACCCTCCTACTTCTGCCAGAACTATGGCATCCGACGACGATACCTTCCCACCAGGCATCGAACCACCATGCATCCACAGCTGCCCCCACTTCCAACTTAACCTCAGAAGAATCCCAATCAGGGCAAGGCCTCACTGTAAGCCGTCCACCACATCTCATCCCCAGTTTATCAGGCGCTGCTTCTCTGCTTGCCGCCACCCATTCCTACATTTAATTCAGAGATTAATTTCTGCAACTTAACTACCTATGAAATTAATGCACTCTCTTTTCAGCAGACCACAAATGTCAAATGATAAATCGTATCCACATTTCTTGGATCATGATATATATATATATATATATATATTATGTATCCTCTAATTGGGGTGGGTTTGACTTGAAACTAAGAAAAAGAGATGCAGTAATGCTATGTTTGTATACCTCCAGTTGTTGATCTCCATCCATGAGATCGTAGTACTGAACCTTGATACGGTTTCTTGATGAACGCAAAATCTTGCACCTAAACCAGCAGCCCTGCATATCACTCTCATGACAAAGAAGCTCGATATCTTTTTTGCCCTTGATCGACACTCGACCCTCTCGCTCAGGCACTTTGCTCGACATTTTGGTTTTCTGCCGCTGAGAAGACGAGTTACCATTTCCTGCTAAAGTTTTTAGACCAGCAGGGCTATCATTGACGGTTTGGTGCACTTTGGATCTTTTATGCCTCTTGAGAACATGAGAGGCCAGATCCTGATCAAGACTGCTGTCTTCTGCTTCTTCGGATAAATTTTGAGCATTGCTGCTTAACCCAGGAGCATGCACATAGTATCCCAGATATGAGAGCAGGGGTTGAGAATAGTAGCCGGGTAATTCGGTTATAGTGAAGGCGCTAATGCAGTTCTGTTTGAATTCCTTGCAGCACATAAATGTTTTACGCCACACCCTTAAAGGAAGAGATTCATCACACCTGTGGAAATGAGTGGGTGCCAGAACAGCAGCTACACCATCAACGACTTTTGCACTAAGCTGCTCGACGATGGGTGTGATGAAAACTTGTTTGCACAAGGGGTATAACTTAGGCATCATACCCTCAATGTCCTTGCAGAAGACAAACTTTCGCACTTGAACCATTTTCTCCCCCTCCTCATTCTCGTACATGTCCTCCACATAACCAAGGTAGTCCTTTCTCTCCCCACTACCCAGGATCCATACAATCGAATGCACCTGAATTACATACAAGTATAGTCAGAATTATAATTAAAGCCAGTAACTCAATGCAAGATTTGTGATATCTTGAGACTTACATAAATATTGGTTTTGTTCCTGCAAAACGCAGGATAATGATTCACCTGCTTATCACATATCCGAGCTTCACCTGACCATGCAATTTCTGAATTTTGTGCCACTAATTGTCTGGACCCTTGGATCTGATAATTAAAGTATTCGGAGTTAATATACTGCTAAGACCTGTAGGTTATAACAAAATGTAAGGATCGGGTTAAAAAATTAGTACCGCCTTCTTGTCCAGGGGGCTCCTGCGCTGGGAGAGACGCGTCATAAGGGAAATAAGATGTTTCTGATCCATTTCCTGCTGATCTTCCACGAAAATAGCAGAAAGAACAGTTGAATTTTGTTGAAGATATTCTCTTTACACTGCAACTGAGAAAATCATTGCGTCACAATTCGAAACATAATAACTTACACAAAATCTCATCTCATATTTTAAAATTAAATCCATAAGCTGGATATGAAACTAGAAGAAATTTAATGCATACAGAATGGAAGTTGGAAGCACAAATAAATCAGAGGAAAACACAAATTATGAAGTAGAATATAACTAGAGAAGTTGCTGCTAACAACTATAAAAAAAAAAGTTGGAGAAGTACAAAACAACAACATAATGTGTAAAACTTGAAGGCCTCATTAAAGAGTACGAATGAACTATCGCGGATTAACAAGCAAATCCAAAGACAAATAACCACTGCAATGTTGTCATTCTAATGTATGCTTCGACAAAATCTTTAGCACACCATGCTGAACCAAGATTCAAAGAATATCACCACAGAGGCACTGAATGTATGAAATGCTAATTTAGAAAACATAGAGAGAAGTGCTTTGAAAACAACTTTGCATCGACAGAGACTTCTAAACGTACAACAGGACCAGCAGTTTAAATATTGGAAGAAAGACATTTAAAACATAAAAGAATACGTTTTCCTCAGGGAAGAAAGGGAACAATATAACACGAACACTGAAAGTTATTAGTCAAATGAAGTTCATTGCTCTTTGACATCACCGATAAAATAGAAATCTATCTTAAATGGGAAATTTTACCTTTATTTATTTTTTCTATTGTAAAAATGCAGTCCTAAATTGAAGTCTTCCATTTGGACTAAATTCAGCAAAACCATCAAAAGCCAAATCAAATCTAATTTTTGCCTTGACTGTTAAACAAATAAACCATCCTTTTAACAAGGATACTAAATGAAATACCAATTTAATCAGATGCTAATAATGCAAATCATACATATTCATTAAACCACAAAAGGAGGATGGATCTGTCATTCCCTAGCAAAGGAAAATTTAATTACAAAACAGGCAGAATCGTTGGGGACGAAAACATTTTTCCTTTGAATGACTTGACAATAAGTCATTCTAGCAAAAGTAGATCTAGCAGTAAAAGGCTCAAGGCAAGGTTGGAGCTACACTAATTTTAATGGGAAGGGCTAGAAAAAAATAAAATCATCATGTTGGGTGGGAGGGAATCAACTAAAATATTTATCTATCTAACAAAATATATGAAAAGAATGAAATCTTGAAAAAATTGGGGAGGTTACAACCACAAACCATAAGGAGGCTTCGCCTACCTTGAACTGGATTTAGAGTGAGGCGATGACTCCAAAGCTCAAGAAGAAGGTATTGCAAAGAATACAAGAGAATACATCCCTATTTATCGCCACAGAGCATTAAATTCGTTCTACCTAATGCTGACATTACAACCTACACGTGCATGAGTTTGATTCGTCTCAAGATAATCCTCCCGTTATATTTTAAAATTTTCCAACAACTTAAAGTTTACCGAAATAAATTTCAGAAATAAACAC
Organism: Perilla frutescens; assembly: GCA_026008535.1. NCBI lineage: Eukaryota > Viridiplantae > Streptophyta > Magnoliopsida > Lamiales > Lamiaceae > Perilla > Perilla frutescens. The sequence goes on along the minus strand of BRKX01000006.1, from coordinate 26,395,321 downwards.
GAAATCCTACCTGGCTATTAGCATTCTAAGCCTTACCCAAGCTGAGATCAGAAATAAGCTGATGCTGGTGCAAATTAGTAAGAGATCTAGTGATCCAATTTCAGAGAGCTAAATCAGGTATGAAATTAAAGTGATTTGAAGTATCTAAATTAATAATCTGCATGTGATAAGTCATCACAAAATTATGTTCTTTTCATATACGGCACATCTTGCACTTACACAAAATGTTACCTATAATAATCATATTATTTATCATGCATGGGGCATCTTCTGTTTCAAGTAGACCTCATTGCCCTATTCACCTTATATATTGTTATCTTTCCGGATTTAATATTTTCGTGTACTTCAATGGCTACAACATTCATGCTTTCCATTACGACCAACTTAAGTTCACTACCCTATAAGTTCTTTAAAGTGATAATTATCAAGGTGTGTGCATTAATCAACCAGCTAAGATTGCCAGAAAAACTGTGTCCAGTCTTCCTACAAAGAGATGCCTTGAGATAATACTCACAAAGCCACTATATAAATCAATCCAAAGATAAGGTCCTAAGGATATAGGTATCTTCAAACTTACAGTTGTATACATCCTGCTTCTAACAATCCTTTGCACAAGCACATGTCAGCTGACTTGTCAAAGCGACAAACATACTTTCAGCATTGAAACTTGTCATCACTATTAATTCATCACCAATGATCCTTTTTCTCATCATCTTTAAACAATATCAATGATCTCATCTTTTCACATATTACGTGCTCTTTTCCCCAAAAAAAATATTATAAGGAATTTATAGATATGCCTGAGGTAAACAGGCATATGCCCCCACTACCTTCACTAGGTGACACTTTCCATAAAATTTCATGTAAAAAAAAGAACTGTCCATATGATGATAATATATAAATTATTGTCTTGTGTGTTATGTTCCCCCTTAAAAAGTTGTACATTTATCTCTAGCAAGGACATCCAAAAAAATACTAGACAAGAAACATCTACACACATCACCATGCAATACATAACGATGGAATCACATGGCCATACATGCAGTTATATTTAGCAACAACTAAACATGATCAAAGAAAATGTGCAAGAAAGAGAGCAAATTGCAGCTTTTTTAGTATTTACCTCATTGCCAAAATTTATTGGCATCTAGAAAGTGAGAGCCTTTCTGTCCCTATTCGTTAATCTGGAAAATTAGAGAATGAATATGATAGTTAAGAACTCAATGTTATGGCCGCTAATCTCCAAATATTGAATTTACCTACATACTTTAACACCTTTAATATCAGCGCTGCTTGTTTTCCCATTAAACATATTAAAGATCAACCTTTCTGAGCCAATTACTTGAAAGAAAAATGTCTCAAACTATTATGGGACCAAGTATTAACAATATGAAATAATAGTTGTTTGACCCGAAAATGCAAAGGAAATAAACCCAAGAAATAGAATGACCAAAATGTTTCCTGAATTAACTTCAGCACTCAAGCACACAGCCCCAAAGAGGCTCACATTAGAGCTGATTACTCCATAACTGCTACCTTTTATGTTATTTATCTGAATGTTGTAGTGACTGCTTACGAAGGCACATGCAAGCAATCTAAAAGCTAGAAAGATAGCTGACATTCTACATTTACCCCTGCAAATCATTAACTTAGAGAAATGAGCCGTAAAACAACAGGTTGCATGCATACTTGAATTAGCGAAAATTGGGTGGCACCTCCTAAGGTTACTGATGCTAGACAATCTACAACATCTTCTCTTAATTGGCTCCTTGTTATAGCTAGGCGTTTGAGCGTCGACCTGAAGACATGTACATAGTCCTCTATCACCGAGTAGGTCATATGATTTATACTCCTCTCTATCCCTACCACAGCAAGGAGAGAACTCCCGGTGGAGTGCCTTAAGATATAGTGAATAACGCGACTGCCTTTTTTCTGAGAGATAACGTGCTTCTCCCTTGCTCTCTGCATCTGATTGTCAGACATCTCCAAGTAGAAGAGTGAAAGAGTTAGTATTGAAAATAAAACATGCATTTCAGCAAAGAATTCCCTTTCATAAAATAACCAGGATAAAACCATGGTCATTTGTAAGCAAAAACATCCCAATCAAGCAGAAACATATAATGAACGAGCACGTCTTGTAAATAGAACATGCATTTCAGCAGTGAGCCTTTCATGAAATTAGCAATTCAAGTTTCGATCATCCTGAATTTTAGCTTAACCAGTGCAATGGGATTCTTAAAAGCAAATTCCCACAAAATCAAAAGAAACTCCTGGTTTATGTAAAACACGGAAACAAAATCATCCGAAAAAAGAAAAAGAATTTGATAAAGCTCAGAACAGTTGAAAAAGATTCAACAAAGAGATTAAAAACAAAAGGCACGACCTTCAAATTCCTGAAATAAACAAGAAAGATAGAATCTTTTCACAAAATAAAAAAATGGGGTTTGGCTAGTTTTAACAAGGTTATCCAATTATAGATAAATAACCCAGATATTGGAAAGAAATGATCATCAAACAAGCATGCCGATTTCAACGAACCTTAAAGGTATTATGCAAGAACTCAAGAATGACGAAGCGAAGAGGACATAGTCAATATTTTAAGTAAGCGCACACAAGATATTCTAAGAACTGACCTTAAAAAAAACCGGTGGGATGCGGCTAAGCGCAAGAAATTAAAAAGAAAAAAAAAAGTGAGTAGGAAGTTTGGAGGCAGCTTTTGGCGGTTAAATAAGTGTAGATGAGCAGTAACGGGAGAGATGATGGTGGCGCGCAGAAGCCAGGTGTTGTGGGCTTGTGGCCCTTTGGGTTTAAGTTCAGAGTTTGGGTAATTCCATTCACAGGCTGTTCGCTGGGTAATTCCATACACAACCCCCGTTTTACTCTTCATAACCCTCATTTTTAATAAAATAAAATAAAATATACAAAATTACTTTTATATCCTTATAAACTCTTGAGCAATTTTCAAGTCATAGTTCCGTCTCCTCTCTCCACCCCCAACCAAACCAAAATTCATCACAAATCCACAGTCTCAAATCAAAATTATCATAGCTTCTTGAATTTCGACGATGACACCCCCTACAATCGAGGGGGGGGGGGGGTTCGAATGCCCTGAACTTGTTGTCGGAGGTGTAGAAGTGAGCATTGACGACGTGGAAAGGGGTGTTGGTCAGAACTAAAGAAACTTCGGACTCGGGGTTTGGTCAATTATTCGTTGTCGTTGCAACTTTTATTGCTGAGGTTAATTTTCCATGAGACAAAATAGATTAGAAGAGATGGTGGCATTGTGTGGCCGTGTAAGGGTTGAGGTTCACGGGTGGTGGAGGCTAGCATCATCGATCGTTGTTCCTGCTGCCGGCGATGACAATAATGAAGAGGGTGGATTAAGTTGAATTAAATTTGTAATTGTGCGAAATGAGGACTTTAAAAAAAAGTTTCAGACTAATTTGATTGTGTTCAACCTTCAAAAGATTGTAGGTATAATTTATGGAGTTAGCAATAAAAATCAAACATTCTAATTTTTGGAGAGGTGGACACGGCAATAAACTTTTGGGTAGTTGGGTGAGAACTCTTGTAAAAGTCATAGGGGATTGTGAAACAAAAAATTTGTAAATAAGCATAGTGAAAGAGAGATGAGAGAATGAGAGAGATCAGAGAGAAGAGATGAGAGAAATTAAAAAATACACATGCACACACATGCACAACACATGGGGTTGTGAAACATAAGAACTATGGTAAAAAAATAATAAAATTGTGCAAGGGGCTGTGAAATAAAAGGTTAATGTATATTAGGGTAAAATGGAGAAACAAATTGTAGAAACCGAACTCTCGGTTCCGAAAGAGTTGTGTACAAAGTTGTGTATAAAGTTGAGACAACTTTGCATACGCAGCGGAAATTTAAGACAGAAACAATGGATTGGAATTTTCACGAGATTATATTTCTATAATCTCGCAAAGTGCCTCAGGGCGAAATCTTCACTATATAAAATATGTGAATTACAAAAACACTACCAGATAAACTCTCACTAAATATTAAGACACTTTATCTCTTCATTCACAGAAGGTTGGGACTAAAGTTGTCTTAATTATATCTAGTAGAATCGGATAAATACGAGAAACCAAAACTTTATAATATCTGAAAAGCTCTATTAAAAACTCGTATCTAACACTAACTATCTGAACCCTATATATACACAGCTCGTTGCTTGATCCCCACTCAAAGCAACCAATCCACTAAGCCATGATCTCCATGATCTTCACTCCTACATTTCCGGCGCAACTTCCGGAACAACCGTGGCTTCAACAGATCTTTGGACTTGGTCCTATTTTCTCTCAACAGAATTTATCCTGCAAGAAAGACAAAAACTCCAAAATACACGATTTAAAACAAATATCCCTAAATCTATGATACACTACCAATCGGTATCAACAATCTCCCCCTTTTTTAGCTTTCTTCCCAAAACCAAACAAAAAACAAGAGTTACAATTACTCCCCCTGAAGCAAGAATCAAATTACAACAACCATGAAAAGATTAGAGAAATGTTAGCTAAACAGTTGCTCCCCCTGTCACCAAGACTGTAATAAAAACAGAAACTACACAATATCATCACAACACATAAAACAACCATAACCATAATATATTCACAGCAAATGCATACATATCTGCATGCAATCAAAAATATATAAGAGTTAGGCAGAAAATAAAAGTTGTTCATAAAGTTGTGCAGAAAATAAAATAGTTGTTTGTTTCATCCAGCAACATCATCAAAATACTGCAACACACTGCAGTCTTCTTCTTCTTCATGCTTCTCCCCCTCACTCCTCATCTTCATCTTCCTCATTGCTTGGTCCGTGGCGGCGACGGCTAGGGCCTTCTCCCCCTTTTTGGGAAGAAAGAAGTCGTTGAAACACCCTTCATTGCCCTTCAATGATAGCAATCTGCGAGGAGAAGAAGGCTATTTGCTCCTGCAAAACAAAGACAGGTAAAGAACACATTAACTCGGCCGAGGGATCCTCTTCAGTTGAGGCATCAATCCACGGGAGATCTCTGTGCCTCTTCTCACTCAAGAAGGCAGGTTGCACAGTTTGGAGAGGGAGCTTGGATGTGAGGACATCTTTCTTCTTTGGCTTCAACCCTTGCTCAACAAGCATGCTATAGATGAGAGAAGGTACGATCAACTTTTTGGAGGACTTGGCCACAACAACCTCAGCAACAACATTAAAAATATGGGTGCCCAAGTTGAACTTCTCTTCCTTGAACACTTTGTAGAGTAGGCACACATGCTCAAATGGCACAACTGTGGTATTTGATATAGGAACCCAATTTGAAACGGAAATCTTGTGCAAAGTTGAGAAAAGGGAAGTGAGGACCGAAGCTATGCGGCTAGGCCTTTTGTTCACTGTCCACACATCTACACGGCCACCCGTAAGCACATTCTCCATCTCAACTTCTAGCTCCTCATCAATCTCATCATCAGACTCAATAACATTTGGAGCAACTAGAAATTTGTTAATGCGAGAGGGAGTGAAAGAGAAAATCTTCCCACGGACATAAACTTTTCCAAACATCTTGGAGGAGGGGTTAGCAAAATCAACAGGCAGATTGGAATAAAATTGCTTCACAATCTCAGCAACATAGGGTTTCACATAAGTGACACTTCTCAAAACTTTCCTTTTACGCAGAAAATTAAGCAAATTATATTGTGCAAAATCCTTCAAATCAACTGCCCTATCATTAATGAACTCCCTTTTCCTAAAGCTATCCCAATTCTTCTTAGCAGCCTCATTGTAAAAGCATTCATTCAAAGCCTTAATTACCTCAAGCTTGGAGTCGGAGTCGGTGTCGGCCTCGGTCGGAGAAGCTTCTCGTTTGGCCTTCTTGACTGACTTGCCTTTCGACTTCAACGGCGACAAGGAAGGCATTTTCCTCTTCCCTTTCCGTGAGGCAGCAACCTCCTCTTCAAGCTCTTCGTCCTCATCGGCTTCTGAGAGTTGGTGAGAGACCGATTTCTCAGCAGAGTCGTCGGAGGAAGCACCCAATTGATTCTCACCCTCGATATCACTGTCGATGTGGATCGGTTCGTCAGGAGCCTGAGAGGGATGGCTTGATCGAGAGACACACTTGGAACGTCGAGTGGGAGGAGCCCTAGGTGTTTTGGAGGGCTTCTTCGTCAGAGGTGAAGGGGTCGGAGATGGGACGACCTCCGGCTGTGACTTCGGCTCGGCAGAGGAGAACAGGACGGGAATAGGGCTACCGCCTTGTTGAGCGGCTTCCTCAGATGGATGAACTGGGTCCTCTTGGTCTTCGGCAAGAATAGGAGTGTCGAGCTCCGAAAATTCAAACGACGGCATCACTATGCCGCTCGGAGCAATAATAATCACCTGATCGGCCGTTGGAGACAGGACAGAGGGTGGCATTGAAGTCAGTGCCAGGAGAGAAAGCGGTTGGGACTGAATCTCCGAGCTTCCCACCTCAGGAGAGATCTCCATCGGTGCATTTCCTCGTGAAGGCGAGAGCAAGATGTTGGGTCGGAGAAGAGGGGTGGTGTCCGGTGATAGGAGTCGGAAAGGGTTGGGTGTGAAAAGACGGGGAGGAGATGGTTGCGGCGGAAACGACGAGAGGTGGCGGAGGTAAGCGGAAGCTTCGGGGTTCGCCATGAATTCCTCCAACTGCTTCATCTTCTCCGGCGTCATTTTGGAGAAAGTTTGGGAGAGAGAGAGAAATAGCTTTTGGAAGATGAAGGGGTGAAAAGGAATTGGGTTGTGTGAATAGTGGAGCAAGGATTGATTTTATCAGACTTAGGGGAGAAGAATAGAGACGGGAAATTTAAATGAGTAGACTAACAAACAGATTCGTCCCGCCACAAAAATAGGGATCAATAAACTAAAGATATAGTCAAAGTTGAAATTAAAGATAGAGTAGGATACACTTCCGGATTCACTCAACTGACTTTCGAAAAAAAAAATTTATATTTATTATTTTTATATTATTTTTATTTTTTTTTTGTTTTTGAACAACTGTTGTCATAAAGGATGAAATATTCAGAACACTTTTGACACATCATAGAAGACTTTTCAAGAAGAGAGCAAATGATGAAAAGATGTACAACCAAAAGAATCTAATAAAAACCACTTATCTGAGGTCTTTGACCCAGTTATATGGTTTTTTAAGAACGATCATGATTTCACCTTTTACAGGCTTTTACATCCTCGAATCTGCTTAGCTTCACAGTCAACTATGATATATCGAAAGTTGTGACAACAGTTGATCCATCTTTTGAACTCATATAGAACATAGACCAAGAGATTTTCTCAAAGATGAGAATCTCTCATAGCTAAGAGCTTTTGTGAATATGTCAGCCAGTTGAGAATCTGTACTAATGTACTCTAACTTTAATAATTTCTTTTCGACTAAATCTCTAATAAAGTGATACCTTAAGTGGATGTTTTTTGACTTTGAGTGGTGGACGAGGTTCTTTGCAAGGTTGATTACGCTTGTATTGTCGCAAAGCATCACTAGGGGATTGCTCTCCAAACCATAGTCATCTAACATTGACTTCAACCAAATCAGTTGTGTTGCACAACTCCCAGCTGCTACATACTCTGACTCAGCTGTGGATAAAGAAATGCAGTTTTGCTTTTTGCTGTGCCAGGAGATGAGATTGTTGCCTAGGTAGCAGCATCCTCCACTTGTGCTTCTTCGATCATCATTTTCTCCAGCCCAGTCAGCATCACTGTACCCCACAAGATCTGAAGTTGTGTCCTTTGTGAACCAAAGTCCCAGTTCACAAGTGCCAGCAACATATCGAATGATCCTCTTGACAGCTTTCAGGTGTTCTTCCTTTGGACAGGATTGGAATCGAGCACATGCACAAACACTGTACATTATATCTGGCCTGCTTGCAGTCAGATACAGAAGACTTCCAATCATCGATCTGTACAACGTTGGGTCAACTTCAGGCCCAACTGTATCCTTCGACAGTTTCTCAGTTGTGCTCATGGGGGTTCTCATGTGTTTTGCACTTTCTAGACCAAACTTCTTCACAAGGTTCTTTGCATATTTCGTTTGTGAGACGAACATTCCACTTTCTTTTTGCTTGACTTGAAGGCCGAGGAAGTTGCTAAGTTCCCCAACTATGCTCATCTCGAAGGAGGTTGACATGGCTTCCACAAATTTCTTCAAGGCTTTCTCACTCGTTGACCCAAACACTATGTCATCGACATAAATTTGAGCTATGGTTAGAAAGTTGTTTTCCTTTTTGAGAAAAAGTGTCCTATCCGCATGTCCCCTGTAAAAACCAAAATCAAGCAGAAATTTGGTCAAATGACTATACCAAGCTCTAGGAGCTTGCTTTAGTCCATATAAAGCCTTGTGTAGTTTGTACACATGATCGGGCTTTGAAGGATCTTCGAATCCTTTGGGTTGTTCCACATATGCCTCCTCTTCCAAGATTCCATTGAGAAAAGCTGCCTTAATATCCATCTGGTGAAGAGTGATGTTAAGATAACATGCAATAGCAAATAGAAGCCTAATTGACTCTATTTGTGCAACTGGAGCAAAAGTTTCATCATAGTCTATGCCTTCTACTTGAGTGTATCCTTGGGCAACTAAGCGAGCCTTATTTCTAATGATGTTTTCAAACTCATCAGTTTTATTTTTGAATATTCACTTAGTCCCGATAACATTAACACCAGAAGGTCTGGGCACTAGTGTCCAAACTTTGTTTCTCATAAATTCAAGTAATTCGGCCTGCATTGCACTAATCCAAAACTCATCTTTTAAGGCTTCAGTTACATTCCTAGGTTCAATCAAAGACAGGAACACAATTGTCCCAACTTCATTGATGACACATGACAAACACACCCTCCTTACCATTTCCGTGTAGTTAACAACAGTGTTACCTCTAGTTCGGACCCCTTCGTGAACATCTCCAATGACTTGGTCGATTGGATGATCTTTGCGAATTCTTTTGGGAGGGTCTCGACGAACACTATTTTGTATAACTTCTGGGGTTACTGAATCATCAAGATCAGCATCCGAGTCAGGCTCATCGGAGAGTGTATCCTTGTTTGTCACTGAAGTGGGCTCCACTTCTGGGTCAACTTGTTCTGCATCAGCGGCATCAGTACTTCCCTGTATCTCAATAACACTGTCAGTATCATCAGTAGGAGTATACAAACTAGCCATATCATCAAATCTTATATTCACACTCTCCATTACAGTTTTGGTCCTGAGGTTATGAACACGGTAGGCATGACTGTTGAGTGAGTAACCAATGAACACACCTTTGTCACTTTTAGGGTCAAACTTGTAAAGATAGTCCCTATCATTCAAAATATAACAAACACAACCAAATACATGTAAATATTTCAGGTTGGGTTTTTTACCATTCAGAATCTCGTATGATGTCATGGTGGTTCCGGTTCTTAGGTTTACTCGATTACTTACATGACATGCGGTATTTAATGCTTCAGCCCAAAACCATTTAGCCAGCTTCTTTGAGTGCAGCATTACAGTGGCCATCTCTTGTAAAGTCCTATTCTTTCGCTCGGCCACACCATTTTGCTGAGGTGTCTTTGGGGATGATTATTCATGATGAATACCTTCTTTTGTACAAAAGTTGAGGAGTTGTATATTCTCAAACTCCCTCCCATGATCAGATCTTAACCTCTTAACACAAGCGTGATAAAAGTTTTTGATCATAGCATACAATTCTAAGAAGGTATCATACGTTTCACCCTTATTTTTTAAAAATTTCACCCAAGTATACCTTGAAAGATCATCTACAATGACAAAAGAATACCTCTTACCTCCAAGGCTTTCAACTTCAGCCGGTCCTATAAGGTCCATATGAAGTAGTTCGAAGCAGCTTTGAGTTGTGAAAGGTCGATCAGAAGTTGTCACAACAGGGTGCGACGCTTTAACTTGTTTTCCCTTTTGACAATCTCCACAGAGGCTAGGACTTGCAATATTCAACTTGGGAACTCCTAGAATAGCATTTAGTCTTTGGAGATTCTTCATGTTTCGGAAGTTGGTGTGTCCCAATTTTTGGTGCCAAAGCTGCACTTCATTTACCTGCGCACTCAGACAACTGTTTTTGCTAGTCTCATAAATATTATTTGAAGACCTTACCCCTGAGATCACATGATTTCCGTTGCTGTCCATCACAGTGCACCTTTCTTTATCAAAGATGACACTGAAGTTGTCATCATATAGTTGACTAATGCTAATGAGATTTGCAGTCAGTCCTTCAACATGTGATACATTGGCCAACTTTGGAAGTCCAGGACTGTCCAAGGTTCCTCGTCCAACAATTTTGTCATTTGACCCTCCTCCAAAAGTTACTTCACTGCCATTGATTCTTTGATAGTTTGATAGATAACATCTGGAGCCTGTCATGTGACGTGAGCATCCACTATCAAAGTACCATGTGGTCGAGTCATTATCTGTCGATGCAGTGAAGACCACTTGGCAGGTAACTGTTGACGTAACTTTGGGTCTCCATACCAGTTTCTTGGACTTGTCACCTTTGTTTGAGAGGATAGGATTTGATGCTTGGTTCTTCAGATGCATCTCCTTATGGCGTTCCTGCAAAAACTTATGACAGAAGGGCTTAATGTGTCCAGGAAGAAAACAGAAGTGACAAATGTACCTCCTACATTTTTTCTTTGCTGACGAAGTTGTGGGAACTTCCTTGGATTTCACAAATGGTTTGCCATGAGTAGACAAAATCTGAGAGTAAAGGCTGGTCTTGCACTCGAATCATACCCAAGGCCATGTGAAGTTATCTGAGTTTGAGACAGAACTTCATCTAGTTTTGAGGTTCCCGTTTTGAGTCTTTTAAAAGTTTCATCAGCATGATTGAGTTTAATTCTCATGTTGTCCAACTCAGCATCCTTCTTTGTCAGCATGACTTCCAGCTTTTGTAGTGAGGCCTTTTGCACAGAAACCTCCTCAGTTAGTGAATCCACCACTTTGCACTGTTTGGACCATTTGACGTACAGTTCCTTGTAAAGTTCCTGCATCTTTATCAGTAACTCCAGAGTTTCCTCTTCCATGAATTCTTCCTCATTTTCTGCAGTGGACACAACAGTGTTGAAACAGAAAAGAGTGTTATAGTAGGACTCATCATACCTATCTGAAGTTATCTCAGCTTCGATGTAGTTTGACTTGTCCTCTTCAACACATACTGCAGTTAAGGCTGCCTGTTCAGTTGGTGGATCATTGGGAATCTCCTCTACGTAAATCCCTGAGGTGTCAAGCTCACTATCGCTAAGGGATAGAAAGTTGACATGCTTTCTCAGTTTGCAAAATGTGTTGAGACACTCGTTGGCAAAGTGTCCGAAGCCCTTGCATTCATAGCATTGAACTGTAGAGAAGTCTGTTACTTCCTTAGGATGGAAGTGATCAGATGCAGCACGCCTAATGATTTTTGGTTCCTTTCCTGGTGTGATAAGTCTGTCATAGAGAACCATCGATCCGGAGGCATCACTTCGGGGCTTTCGCTGTTCTCTACCTCCCACTTGTTGTTTTCCTTTGTTGGCTCGAATGAGAGAATTAACTCTTTGGGTGAGAAGAGCATAATCTGGATCCTTCTCAGTGATTTCTTCAAGATCTTCATCTTCTACTTCAACGTAAGCCGAAGTTGTCTTTGAAGTTGTCCCGACAGTCAAAGCGATTCCCTTCTTCTTCTATCCACCCTTTTCATTTAGTTCCATCTCGAATGTCTTCAGATCATTCATCAGTTTGGTGAAATCCAGAGCTCCAGTAGTTGTAGCAGTATCAATTGCAACCACTTTCATGTCAAAATGAGAAGTTAGAGTCCTCAAAGTTTTTGAAACTAACCTCTTATTAGTAATTGGATCACCCAAATCATTGCACTCGTTGGCAATCTCCAGTAGTTTGTTGCAGTAGTCTCCTACGGACTCCTCATCCTCCATCTTCATATTTTCAAACTTTGTGGTGAGAATCCGATACCTTGATTCTTTAATTCCAACATCACCTTCGCAATGCTGCTGAAGTATATCCCAAGATTCCTTAGCCGTCTCACAATTCCTTATAAGTTTGAACATCTGAACGTCTAGGGAGGATTGTATTGCGTTGAGCGCCTTGTCATTAAAGGTGGCTTCTTCATTTTGCTCTCTGCTCCATTCTGACTGTGGTATACGGCATGTATCTCCTTCAGCATCCACGGTCTTGGGGTGTGTCCATCCTTTTTGAACCGCATTCCATGCTCTTGCATCAATCGACTTGATGCATGATCTCATCCGAATTTTCCAAAAGGAATAGTTCATGCCATCTAGAACGGGAGGTTTGTTGAATAGCGGGTTCGTGTAATCCATTGTGCTTACGAAAACAGGATCACCACTTAGTGTATCAAGTGTCTGCTCTCGATGCCAATTGTAGAAACCGAACTCTCGGTTCTGAAAGAGTTGTGTACAAAGTTGTGTATAAAATTGAGACAACTTTGCATACGCAGCGGAAATTTAAGACAGAAACAATGGATTGGAATTTTTACGAGATTATATTTCTATAATCTCGCAAAGTGCCTCAGGGCGAAATCTTCACTATATAAAATATGTGAATTACAAAAACACTACCAGATAAACTCTCACTAAATATTAAGACACTTTATCTCTTCCTCCACAGAAGGTTGGGACTAAAGTTGTCTTAATTATATCTAGTAGAAACGGATAAATACGAGAAACCAAAATTTTACAATATCTGAAAAGCTCTATTAAAAACTTGTATCTAGCACTAACTATCTGAACCCTATATATACACAGCTCGTTGCTTGATCCTCACTCAAAGCAACTGATCCACTAATCCACGATCTCCATGATCTTCACTCCTACATTTCCGGCGCAACTTCTGGAACAACTGTGGCTTCAGCAGATCTTTGGACTTGGTCAAGTCCCACATGCTCCTATTTTCTCTCAACAGAATTTATCATGCAAGAAAGACAAAACTCCAAAATACATGATTTAAAACAAATATCCCTAAATCTATGATACACTACCAATCGGTATCAACACAAATAATTACTTCTATTATAAATAAATATGGGCGGTTTTAAGGAGCAAATTGGGGGTTCCATTTAGAATTATCCCTGTTCGTTGTTCAGGCAGAACTGATTTTTATTTGAGTGGTCCTTTTTTTTCCTTCACTCTCGATTATTTTATTTTTTTAATTTTTTTCTTTAATCTTATACTTTAATTTCATTTTACACGTATTATCTATGATTCATCATACCCAATTAAAATACATTATTATTATTTTGTATTTAAGTTTTAATTTTTAGTTATTAATTGATTATTTGAAAAATTAAATACTAAATAAATATATTAAATCCTAATTAGTATGATGAACTCTAAATAACAAGTGTAAAATTAAATTAAAGCAGAATAAATTGAAATTAAAGAAAAAGAAATTGGAAAAAACTTAAAAGAATTGAGTATGCAATAAGGAATGCAACACCAAATGTGCAATTGACGATTTCCTATGCCTTCTACCGCCCATTTTTCCTTTTCTTTTTAGTTTTTTTTTCACTTTTTATTTTATTCTTTTTTTGATTAATTTTTTTAAAAATAAATATATACCATGAAATGGAATCAGTGAATCATAAAATTAAATTGAATTAATTAATTTTTTTTATCTGGTGTCTCGCACAGTGCACCTGTCTGACGCTAACGTCAGTGGCATCTATGATTTTAAAATTGAGGTACGGTATAATTATAAAAATGCATAAATAAATACTCTTCAATTTTTAAAAATATACAATAAAAAATACGACATATCTTGAATGAATATATCAAGTTGACAGTTTAGAGTTGTGATGTCCCAAAATTTCATAAATAGGAAAATAGCTCATTTATTCAATAAAAGAATTTAATATAACAGAAGCAACATTTAAAAACTAAAATAATATTTATTTAATCTTCACCATCACCACAACTACACGTCATCGCTCGAGCTTCATCAACCTAAAAATACAATAATTTTAGCGTGAGTGCTATTAACTCAGTGGGTTACTGTATTATCCGGATTTTACATATATAAGCAATAAATAGCATTGTTGCAGAAATCGGGGTAGGCGGCCACCTAGGTGGTGACTAGGCGTTAGGCGGCCCCTAGTCGAGCCGAAAATGGTGAAATCGGCTAGTTCCTCGGTCAGGGCGCCTAGGCGGAGCTAGGCGGGGTTTAGACGGGTCTAGGCGGGTTTAGGTGGGGTTTAGACGGATCTAGGCGGTCCGTGTGACAGATTCAGATCCAGCTCCAAACTAGAATTTTTTTTTTGTCCTCGGCCAACCGTGTTGCCCTCGCCACCGACCATGAAGAAAAAGATGATGAAGGTGCTGTCAGGCTATTCCTAGTGGATCATTGATATATGATTTAGTTAGGTTATGCTGGGGTGGGTTGTGGGAGAAGAGGTCAAGAGGGTAGACATGGAGAAGACGACTGAAAAGAAGAAAGCATCGGGAGGAAGAAGAATGCTTTTGACAGTAGTGGGACCTCTCTTTCGTTACAAATAACAAAAAATAATTTTCTCAAATTTAAAAATTATTAATTTAAAATAACTCAAAAACCAAATATGTCTCTGTTAATTCTCACTCACATTCTAAAAAAATTAATTGGGATTAAAAAAAGAAAAACACCTAGATCCCGCCTAGGCCCCGCCTAGACCGTCTAGGCGCTAGGCGCTCCGTGACCGCCCGACTAGCGCCTAGCGATTTCTACAACCTTGATAAATACATAGCATAGAGTATCATTTTCCCGCAACCCGTAGACCGAACATGCAACCCGTAGGTTGAGTAACTTTTCCTGCAGCCCATCGGTCGAAATACAACTTGTAGGTTGAGTAATTTTTCATGCAACCCGTAGGTTGAACATATATTTTCGGATTCAGTCGCTTACACAACATTATAATTTGACCACTAAAGAAATGAAACTTTAAATTTTTATCCATCTCTTTTGACTTCGTTAATTTTTGATAAGATTGGAATCTATACATTTGAAATTTTCCTCATATGATGCTAATATATACATATTGATATACTGGGTTCAGAACGTCGTGAGACAGTTCTGTGTATTTTCAAGTTACTTACCGTGTCAATGTGTCAATTATAAATGAATATTGCATAACAATCCACGTTGAATTCCCTACCTTACTCGAACCATAAAACTTGACTTGACTTTAAAGCTTGATTAAAAAAAATTAGGCAGATCCATGCGCCCCTTACTAAAAACTTTAGAAAATAAAAGAACTTGCTTCGAAATCCTTGAATAAATTGGTGTGTTGAATCGAATGAAATAACTTGTGTATTTATACTAAGGCTTTGGTGCAGGAAAATGAAAACATCACAATTCTAGGGGATTGATATTAATCAAATCCCTATATTCTATGAAATAAATTGATGGTTTGATCAAATTGACGATTTGATTAAATTGATTTCATGAAATTTGGCGAAAAATAATGAAATGATTTGTAGAAATATTGTTTAATGTCTAATTGTGTCATTTTAATTTATTTATTTTATTGTGTTTAGTATTTATTTTGTTTAATTCTATACTGTTATGTGTTGATTTTATGTGTTTATTTGTGTTTATTGCTCTAACGGTGAATTATGCCAGGTATTGCAAAGCTTGAGCTTTTAATCATAAAAGCAGGTATTTTACGACAATTAGGTGGCAAGTGCAAATCGAATAATTGAGCTGGATTGTTTAAAATAGGAAGATCAAGATTTTAAAAGAAACTGAGAAAAAGCACTCGCGCGGGCGGGCATCAAAATGCCGAGAGCCCCTCGCCCCTGCCGCACCCATGCGCCCCTGCCCCGCGGCGCACACCAGCCTGCCCGCGGCGTCCGTTGCCCCTGCGGCGCCTGCCCCCGCGGCGTCCGTCGCCCCTGCGGTGCCTGCCCCCGCGCGCGCTCGCCCCCGCGCGCGCCTGGTGCCCCGCGGCGCCCATGCAGCCTGCCGGCGCGCGGGCTGCCACCTCTCCTCTCGGGTCCAGTTTTCCCCCATGCGTTGCAGTTCCACTCCTTTTCTCTACATTTTCTCTCCAACTGATGTTATTTGAATTAGATCAAGGACTCTTTTGAGCCATTTTTAATTGCTAGATTTATAGGTTATTATTCCCTAAATCCTAGAGTTGGACTTTTGCTCCCAAAAATCTCCACAAATCTTTGCATTAATGGATCCTTTACCATCAGCTCCCATCACCTTTTCTCTCTCTCTCTCTCTCTCTCTCTCCTACGGATCTCTCCTCTCTCTCATATCTATTGGAGATTTTTGGGGGATTCATCTATCATCATTCAATTCCATTCATCATCTCTCTCTCTACACATCACTCAATCTTCTCCATTCTCTCCATTTTTTTTTCACACACACTATACACACTAAATCTCTACACCACTCTCTCACCATTTTCACCATCATCATCTTCAGAAAGGAGAAGAGGAGAAAAGGAAGAAAAGGGAGCCAAGCCAAGCAATAAGAAGAGAAGACGAGAAAGAACCGACATGGAGCCATCCGCGGAAGCTACGCTCAAAGGAGGTTTCCCTTTGTATTTTCTTTGTATTCCTTGGATGCTTTGTGGATATTGTTCCAAACTTTTGAAGGATACGTAATATTGTAGAAGTTATTGTTATTTACATTTGATTTATGAGATGACTTCCTTCTATGATATTTGTGTTGTTTTGAGCATGTTTAGTGGCTAATCTCTCTATTAGGGGGTAGAGGATCGATGTGATTTTGATCTATGCTTGTTCTTGTTGATTGTTGTTGTTGGAATCATGCTTTTTCATGTTTAGGTACTTGATCACTACTTGAACATTGATAGGATTTAGAGGAGTCTTGATTGTGAATCTAAATCCGGAAATTGGTTCCACAGTAGAACCAACTGAAGATCCAGCTGAAGCTATCTTGCACAAATGGCTTCGAAGCCATCCAACTGACAAGATAGTTGGTGATCCAAGAAGCCGAGTCCAAACCAGAAGTTCAACTGAGCATGCACTATTCACATGCTTCATATGTCAAATGGAACCAGCAAATGTCAAAGAAGCCTTAGAAGATTCAGACTGGATCATGGCTATGCAAGAAGAACTGAATCAATTCACAAGAAATGACGTATGGTTTCTTGTTGATAGACCAAAAACCCAGAAGGTCATTGGCACAAAATGGGTTTTTTGCAACAAGCTGGACGAACAAGGTGTGATCACAAGGAACAAGGCAAGACTGGTAGCTAAAGTATACTCACAAAGTGAAGGGATCGACTTTGATGAGACATTCGCGTCAGTTGCAAGATTGGAAGCCATCAGACTATTCCTAGCCTATGCAGCTCACTTCAACTTCACAGTCTACCAAATGAATGTCAAGAGTGCGTTTCTTCAAGGAATGCTAAAAGAGGATGTATATGTTGAGCAACCACCAGGGTTCGAAATTAGCGATCAAGTCTTCAAGCTGAAGAAAGCTCTCTATGGACTGAAGCAAGCTCCTCGAGCGTGGTATGAAACTCTCACAACCTTCTTGCTAAAGAATGGATTTCAAAAGGGAGTCATTGATCGAACTCTATTCCGAATAGAACGATCAACTGATATCTTAATGGTTCAAATTTATGTGGATGACATAATTTTTGGATCAAAAAGCAAAGATCTATGCATACGATTCGCTCAACTGATGCAAATCGAATTTGAGATGAGCATGATGGGAGAAATGACATTCTTCCTAGGACTCCAAGTGAAGCAGCTGAAAGATGGGATCTTTATCAGCCAGGCCAAGTACACTAAAGAGCTAGTCAAGAAGTTTGGAGCTAATAACGGAAAAACTCTCAAGATTCTTATGAACACATCAGTTCAGCTAACTCTTGATGAAGAAGGAGAATCAGTTAGCCAAACATATTATAGAGGAATAATTGGGTCGCTACTTTACCTAACGGCTAGCCGACCAGACATCTCCTATTCAGTCGGTCTATGCGCGTGGTTCCAAGCCAACCCAAAGAAAAGTCATCTTGAAGCGGCAAAGAGGATTATCAAATACCTCAAAGGAACCATAAATCTTGGACTATGGTATCCCAGAGATGACAGTTTGAGTCTAATTGGTTATTCAGACTCAGACTTTGGTGGATGGAAGATTGACAGAAAAAGCACCAGTGGAACATGTCAATTTCTTGGAAGCAAACTGATATCCTGGTTCAGCAAGAAGCAGCATTCAGTTGCCACGTCAACAACTGAAGCAGAATATGTAGCTACATGAAGCTGCTGTGCTAAGATACTCTGGATGAAGCAATAGTTGAAAGACTAAAAAGTCAAAACTGAAGAAGTACCTATATTCCGTGACAACAATAGTGCAATTGCAATTTCTCAGAATCCAGTTCTGCATTTAAGAACTAAGCACATTGACATAAGACATCACTTCATCAGAGATCACATCGAGAAAAAGGACATATGCATCAAATATGTCAATACAGAGAAGCAGATAGCTGATATCTTTACCAAACCATTGCCTGAAGCAAGGTTTATGGAGCTATGCATACAACTGGGGCTACTTGAGCTAGCATCAAAAGATGAAAACAGTCAATTGGAAGAAAAAGGTC
The DNA here is from genome assembly GCA_026008535.1 of Perilla frutescens. Classification (NCBI taxonomy): domain Eukaryota; kingdom Viridiplantae; phylum Streptophyta; class Magnoliopsida; order Lamiales; family Lamiaceae; genus Perilla; species Perilla frutescens. The sequence goes on along the minus strand of BRKX01000006.1, from coordinate 26,376,733 downwards.
AGAAAACTATTCCAGCTGAAGAGAGGAACTGAACCAAAAGGCTTCAACTCATCAAAATGAGTAGTTCACAATTGAGAAAGTTGTTGAACTGATCAGTTGGACACATAAGCGATCAGTTTGAACTGAAGCGAGAAGCTGTACAAAGAGAGTAAACTGAAGCTGATCACCCTACCCCATTAGCTCAATTGAATCATCAGTTTATTTGCTCAAACTGAGGCAATGAGCAATGCAGAGTTAGCCAAGAGGTCCCAACTGATGATCCAGTCAGTCAAGCAGAACGTACCAGCTGCAAAATGCTCAAACTGATGAAAAAGTCAAAGGAACTGGAATGAACTTAACAAGAGACATCAGTTCAATAACCAGCTGAAGGAAAGCAGCAAACTGAAGGAACAACTGAACTGAGAAACAGATGAATTTCAGCAGTCAAGGCCAGGAAGGAACCGATGATAAAATATTTCAATTAGAGCTGATCAACATGGAATCATCAGCTGAGCCATCACGACGAACTCTAACTGCCACAAAGAGGATAGAACCACATCTATCATTTACTGAAGTCATGGCTCCTAAGAAGAATCCAAGGCATGATGATGAAAGAGATAGTGATGATAAGGATACTGCCACATCACCATGTCTCCTATCCAAGAGCTATGTGACTCCCCTACTCACATCCAGCTCAAAAGGCGTGCAACTAACTATGAACATTGATTAGTTCAGATCGTCGCCAAAGGGAATTTCACAATCCCTCAATCAAAGGATGAAAAACTCATCAGTTGCCATTCAGCAACTTCACCAAGCCAGAAGGACAGCAAGGCCCGAACTATCAAAGAACAAAACTGGATCTGCATCGATGACAAAACGATCAAACTGCTCGAAAGAAGGCAGTGTAGCTAGTCCAGTTCGGCCCTGCAAAAAGAAGAAACTGACTCAAGAAGGCCAAGCAACTGACCAAACGAACTGATCAATTCAGTTCAGTTAGAGCCTCAAAGTCAGCTCATCAGTGGCAACTGGAAATGAGATGAAACTGATCATCCAACCGCTGAATCATCAAACCAATCAGTTGGACTGTATCCCAACTGACTCAGGATAAGTTTTTCTTAATCCTCAAGCTTATCTTAACTTAATTATTTCTGTTGTGTTTATAAAATTCCTTATATTACACCCAACCGCTACAATTTGAAAATAGGGTTCTCTTTCACAAGTTGCCATTAATATCTCTGCATTGACATTAAATCGACTCCACGAAGGAGAGAAGGAGGATATATTTCTCTTTGAGATATAAATAGCAAAATCTGCAGAAAATATTTTGCTATTTATGGCAACTACCCCATTTTCAAATTTGCTCCATCTCAGCCACATGATCATAAAGTTGCTTCACAATCAGACGGCTGGGATGCATGCATCATTTATTCAGCTAATCATCCATCAAATCAGATAGCTGATCAGCTACGAGAAGCAATCGAGTGTCCTCGATCAATGCATGCAAAGCTGAATATATATATATGCAAGGAGATGAAGGCTCCGATCATCTGTAAATTCTCTCTCATCCTCGTATTGATCATCTGCAAACTCTCTCTCAGCGCACCTGCAAATCTAATACAACCATTTCTTTGCAGAAATGAAACCCTCATTTCAAATGGTGAATGTCAAATTGCTCGTCAGCAAGCTGAAGAAAGATAAAACTCTTAATCTAGAGCTTCTTCACGCACGTCTAGGCCTAGAGAAATTCCAAAGAATCTTTTGGCCATTGGAGGAAATGGGGCTGTTGCCATTCTTGACGATCATGCCAGTCAAGAATCTACCCACCCATGTTGCGGAGTTCTACCACAATGCAATCATCTTCAGCAACAACATCATCTCCACCATTCAGAACAAAGTAATAACAGTGACGAAAGACACTATGATGTCTACACTCCTCCTCCCCGGCGAAGGCCAAGACGTACTGGATTTGGAAACTCCGAGTAAATACGCCCTGTGGAGCCTTTGGAAACATCCACACCTGTATCACCACGACTACTCATACAAGCTGAAGGAAAGCCTGCCTGGTGAGATCATCCAACTCCTGGATATCGTTGGTCACATCCTGCATAGAAACTTTGAGATGGTCCAGTTCTCCAATCTCAAAGCTCATCTAACGGCCGCTCTATTCCTCAGTTGCAAAGCCGATTGAGCTTTCTTCATTCTTCCTCAACTGTGAGCAAATGTTGACCGAGCATAATATGATCCGACAACTGGCTCGTTCCGAGAGAATGTTGGGTTTATGGGTCGCATAAGCCACATCATTCTAAGTCAATTTGACGAGGTGATTCCAACTGGAGAGCCAATCGGACAAAGGGACATGCTCCCGACCATCTACTGTCATCTGATCCCGAAGAGATCGTACCAACTAGGAACTTCCAACTCAAGTCGTGGAAAGAGACCGTTGGTAGCAACTGCTAGCTCCTCAGACGAAAGGCAGCTGCTGATTGAGAATGAGCCCCTCTCAAGACCGAGTATTCAGTCTACAATACCAGCCAGCTCACAACCTCTCACCTTAGTCCATCGCGACTTAATTGAGGATGAGTTTGAGCAAGTTCTCGACCATCAGCTATGGAGCTGTTTTGATCTAATTGAGGGCAACAATCCCTCCTTATCCGAACAATTGAGAAGGTACCTCCAGTATTATATCTAGAGATTTTAACTTGATGAGGCCACCATGTTCCACCTCATCAGCACTTGTGGATCCCTCTTCTGGATCAACGAAGGACACTGAAGTAGAAATTGGATGAACCATCCACTCTGCTCGCCGCCAACGCTCTCAGAAATAATGGATTCTATGATCAAACGAATCCAGCTCAGCGTACCACCTGACGCTCCTCTTCCTGATAATGAGCTAGCCAACTCCTCCTGCACCCCATTTCTTGAAGATCTACCAATCACATCAACCGATGAGATCTTCACCAACCTAGCTTCCATGGACTTCAGAGAGCAAGATCTCCTTCTCGCCACTGATCGTGGTCAGTTCATGATGACTGAAGAAGCCTATGCATGGTTCTCCTCGCCTATGCCTATTCCTTCAGTTCCCTCAGTTTATGATGACAACTTGGCAACTGCCTTCACCTTCTTGCCAACTCTATCAATACCATCATACAATCCACATCAGTTTACCCTTTTGGATGATGCCAAAAAGGGGGAAGATGAAAGGTATGATGATGAAAATGATGAAATCTTAACTCTTTGGGAGCAGATCCAAAGACATATACATCCTGAGGGGGAAGCTCAGCTTCAGGGGGAAGTTTGGAGAACACATGGAGTCCAAGAAAGAGGAGAATCAAGCAGGAAGAGAAGAAGCAACTAAGGAAGTGAAGTAGTAGTCCTAACTACTATCAAGAGATGATATGATATGCTTTGATTTATGCTTTATGCTCTGATACATGCTTCAGACATCATGCTTGTTCAAAATGAAAGCATGTTTAAAATGAAAGTATGCTCTAATACTTGAATTTATGCTCTAACTTGCTCTAATATCAAGCATTGTGCTCTGCTCTGATACCTGGATAATCATGCACTAATAACTCAAAATGAAAGCATGTCTAAAATGAGAGCATGCTCTGATACTTGAATTCCAGCTCTAACTTGCCCTGATATCAAGCCTTGCCTATAAGCAAACTACAGTATGTCTATCAGACGAACATTTGCAGTTTTTCCATTATCATTGAAAAGGTTTTGACATCATCAAAAAGGGAGAAATTGTTAGGAAAAACTATTAAAGAACCTCTAGATAAGGTTTTGATGAGATGTCAAAACTATTCCTGAAAAACTGACCAAAATCCAAGCTGTAGATCTGAGCTGACCAATCCAGAGCCTCAAGAAGGAACTCAACTGAAGCTAGAGTCAACCCAATTGGAGCATGGTCAACCAGCTGGAAGGATATGCAAACCAGTCAGGACTCAATTCAACTGAGGGTTCGAAGAGACGAACCAGTCGAAACAAACTGACAGCTAAGTCAGCTGAGCTGAGAGAAAAATCGATAAGACTGAAGAAACTGATAAGAGATCATTTTAAACTGAAGACTGGAAGTATCGAGCTGATGGCCAAACTTAACTTCAACCAAATTGAAGTTAACAGATGAATCAATCAACGGCCAGAACTAAAGTTAGCCAGCTTGTGATTAGTCAAGCTAACAAGAAAGCTCAAGAAAGAACAGTCAAACTGACAAGCTAGCCAACAACTTGTGATTAGTCAAGCTGACAAGAAAACTCAAGAAAGAACAGTCAAACTGACAAGCTAGCCAACAACTTGTGATTTGTCAAGTTGACAAGAAAGCTCAAGAAAGAACAGTCGAACTGACAAAACCATTCAACAACTTGAGATCAGTCGAACTGGAGGAAGAAGCTCAGAACTGCCAACTGGAGTAGTAGCTGAACTAAGCAGACCAGCTCAGAACTGCCAACTGGAGTAATAGCTGGAACTCAAACTTGCTAAACTGGAGCTCAGAACTGCCAGCCAGAGAGTCCTGGAGTTAATAGCTCAAAATGAAGATCTTGGAATAAATGCTCCAACGGAGATCCTGGAATTAAATATCCAATAGAGATCGATTGGCAAAGCAACGGCTACTGGAATCAAATATCCAACAGAGATCGATTAGCAAAACAACGGCTACTTCAACCAAAAGCTCCAACAAAGACCATCTGCCATTGATGAACCAACAGAGCTACCGATCAATGGAACTCAACGGTCACAAAAATCACTCCTCTATAAAAGACGAGTGAAGCAACGTTTTCAAGAGACTTTTCGAGACTTTTCGCAACTTTCATTCTTGAAGCCTTTATTCAAACAGAGCTTTCTTTCTCCCTCCCACATAGCTCAAGTTCAGCATTTGCTAAAACTGCGAAAGTCCAATTGAGAAGAAGAATTCACAGAGTCAAAGCATTCAGCTAGCTGTTGATAATCCAACCAGAACAACCTTCTCAGTTTTAGCAATACACTGATCAACTACCCAGGTCAATTGAAGGAGCACATCAGTTGATATCCCTTGTTCAAGACTAACCTCTTGAAGATCGAAAGAGATCTAAAACCTTGTAAAGACGTCAATAGCACCTACCTCCCTAGCGAGCAGTTAGGGACTGCAAGTGTGAGCCGTCGACCCGCTGAGGTAGCGAGCAGTTACCAGGTTCAGCCAACTGTCCTTCATTGTGTAATTTGTAAAGAAACTCAAGTTATATAGTAGAGTTGCCCTTCTGCGGAAGGAAGAGAGGACGTAGAAGTTTGAGACTTCGAACCTCTATAAATCATCTGTGTGCTGTACTGTTTTAATTACTTGCATATCTTTGAACTGTACACAAGCTCACACAATCTGCACTCAAGCTGTCCAAAGTGCTCAACCGAATTGTGCATAGATACGTTACTAAGTGAGTCAAGGGCCCTTATCATTCCGCATTTGAAGTAAAGTTTTTTATCAGTTTATTCACCCCCCCTCTAAACTGATATTGACTCACCCGGGACCAACATTGACCCCATCCCTTATTTATACAGGGGTGGGCGAAAATTAGGTCTTCCGAACCTAAAGGGCTTGAGCCTCTCACTCTTGTTCCATCCTCAGTCCACTAAGATCATATTGAGCTACAACAAGGATCTAGAATAATATTAAATTGACCTACTAATTTATTTAAGTAGGATATAATTAAATAAATTAAGTATTATTTTTATTCCATTACAGAAATAATACTAACCTACTAATTTAATACATATTTGCAAATATGCTTTCTCCTTTAGTCGAACCATTCCCCATGTTTAAGATATAATGTCCATCAATTAATTATGTAAGCTTATGACATCTATAATTAATTAATATCTTGTTCCTTGAGTAGTACCACACAAGCTTTATCATGTATGGAATAAATTCCACCTACAAGGTTTGACATGAACTTTGTGCTTTCTCAAGGGGACATCATCAACCTGGCGCACCAGGACACAATGACCATATATATTGCATGGCCCATCATATATGTAAATGTCACTATCCAAAATATCGAGGTTGTTAATTCTATCAAAAAATTTCACTCATTAATAAATTAAAGCAATAACATAACATATATATGTCCGCCAATATATATGGGTTAAGAACCCGAACTATGTGGATCTTTATTCTCTCACTTAAGGTCAGAATAGAGAATAATATCATGTCGTGATCCACCTTAATACACAAACTAGCGTACTAGAATAATTAGCTAGTCAAAATAAACTAACTATCAGATTAGTATACAGTGTTCTGATGGCGGGTTCAGGACCATCTAAGTTTTGAGCCTTTTAATACATTGCAAGTAATCTGATTATATAATCTTTACCGTGTGTATACCCACACTATATTATCTACAATGCAAGTACATGGAACTGACATGTAAATATAATAATAAATAAATGCACACAGTGACTGCAATAATTATTCAATCTATATCGTCAAATAAAACATTGTAGAATGTATACAAAGACAAGTCTTTCAGTATACAAAACTAACACGTATGTACATTGTAACAAAGGGGCACATTTGTACCAAAAAAAAAGTAGATATGTATATTTTAAAAAAAATGTACCCCTAAATTTTATTTTATTTTATTTTCTTAGAAGCTATATGTATTAAAAAAAACTATACATAATTATCTATTATGTTATTGAAGAAGTGCTTAGATCATGTGAAAAGCAAATAAAGTGGTGAAAAATACTTAGTTGACATGCGGTGAACAATATCATGGCAAAAAAATGGTGGTAAATCACACCATCAATAATATTAATAACTAACCAACCAAGCACTCCATCTTACTCCTCTTTAAATATAATACATATATTAATATAGAAATAGTACATGTACAACTATTCAAGTCTTAAAAATATAATTTTTAACAATCACAAAAACACATCAAAATTTTAAATTGATAAGTGCCCAAACACCACCACTATCAATCGAGGTTATTTTTTCATTTCCTTCTTGATTTTTTGTATGTTGTTAATTAAATTTATTGTTTATGTTTAATGTTGTTTATATGTTTATTTTTTTGTGCCTAATTGAAATTTCAATTAAATATTAGAGATTTATGTTTGAATTAAGAATTTGACTTTATGTACGTTGTTTTAACTTTGATTGGGGTTTGATTTAGAAATTTAAATTTATTAATGATAATTTGAATTAGGAAGTAAGAAGTAGGAATTAGAAATATATATTTACGATTGATTTCTTTAAGAATAATCACATGCTTTAGTGCATTAATAACTATAAACTGAAGAATAATAACTTAGGAATTAAGAATTAGATGATGAGCGTTTCAAGTTTTCACGGAAGAATTCTTGAACTTAGGAATTAGGAATTATTATTCATTATTTAACTTATTTTATTTCACTTTTGCTATTGTCATGCATGATTGTATCTTTATTACATTTTTTAATTCAATTAGAAAATGACGGATGATAGATCTAAATTAAAGAAAATCAAGGCATAAGTTTTTAAGTCAATTGCAAACTTGTTAAATGTGGTTGTAGTTTCCTGTAATTAAGTCGAGAGAAATGATTCGAGAAGTTTTTTAGACAATTGCAAACTCAACGAGCGATTTAATGGGGCTAATACAAAAGTTACTTGTGTGCATGACTTGCTTAAGTCCTAAAGATGACTTCTCTTCTTTTGACAAGGAAAAAAAGTACTTACACCGTAACATATTATTTTTCTGAGTGTTGAGTATTGATTTATTGACTCTTGTAACAACCCAAAATCAATTTAAACTAGTCATTACCATTTTCTAAAAATGTTAGTTCAAACGAGTCATTTAAATTATTTTGTCCTATAAATCACGCCTCAGTTATCATAAAATGTGCATCAAATTTATGTTATTACATTATTAGTTATATTAGAACTTATTTCGTATTATTTATTTTAGTCAAAATTATAACTCATTAGTGAGGCCAAATGAGTTTAATATTTGTTTTAAAAATCAACCATTGTAAAGCATACATTTTAATCCTAATCACGTAAAGGATCAATGCATATTTCTGCAAATCATTTCATCAATCTTCGCCAAATTTCATGAAATAAATTTAATCAAATCATCAATTTATTTCATAGAATATGGGGATTTGATTAAAATATCAATCCCCTAAAATTGTGTGGTTTCCATTTTCGTGTACCAAAGCCTTAGTATAAATACACGAGCTATTGCATTCGATTCAACACACCAATCGATTCAAGGATTTCGTAGGAAGCTCTTTTATTTTCTAAAGCTTTTAGTAGGCGGCGCATGGATCTAACTTTTTTTTAATCGAGCTTTAAAGTCAAGTCAAGTTTTATGGTTCGAGTAAGGTGGGGAATCCAACGTGGATTGTATTTATCCCTATTATGTATTATATGCAGTTTATATATGGAAATTATATGTTCGGCCTACGGGCTGCAGAAAAAATTACTCAACCGACATGTTGCATTTCGACCGATGGGCTACAGGAAAAGTTACTGAACCTACAGGTTTCATGTGTCGGCCTACGAGATTGCTATGTATTTATTATTCATATATGTATAATCTGGATCAATGCAATAACCCACTAAGTTAATAGCACACACCCCAAAGCTATTTATTTTTTCAGGCTAAGAAAGCTCGGGTGATGACGTAGAGACGAACTGATGGAATAAAGAATGTTTAATATTTTTATCTTATATTATTTTCCACTGAAATAAACTTTAAATTATGTTTTGGATCAACTTTCTAAGTATTATGTATTATTCCTACCCTTTTTTTAATAAATAAATATATGTAATATTTTAGACGTCATAGTTGGTATCAGAGCCGGTCTATATTTCTGTAGACTTGCTAAAAAATCATCACCCGTCTGCCGCATCGCGTCGAATAAAGGTAAAAGTGGTTTAAAGTTTATTTCTTATGTTAGTGACTTTCTATTCACATCCTTCGAAATAACGATTTAAATGTGTTTTACTATTTTCAGGTTTATGAAGATAAGATTTTGAAATTTCAAAAGTGTTTTACTTTTTCTTTAGGTTTTAAAGATAAGATTTTGAAAAAAAAACTAAAGTGTTTTGCCCTTTTTAGGTTTGCGAAGATAAGATTTTGAAATTTCGAGGACGAAATTTTCTTTAAGTGATATAGTCTGTAACGACCCAAAATCATTTTAAACTTGTTGTTACCATTTTCTAAAAATTTTGATTCAAACGAGCCATTTAAATTATTTTGTCCTATAAATTGCACCTTAGTTATTACGAAATGTGCATCAAATTTATTGCATGTTATTACATTATTAGTTAAATTAGAACTTTTAGCCAAAATTATAACTTATTAGTGAGGCCAAACGAGTTTAATATTTAAAAATCAGCCATTTTAAAGAATACATTTTGATCCTAATAATGTACAGGATCAATGCATATTTCTGCAAATTATTTCATTATTTTTCACCAAATTTCATGAAATCAATTTAATCAAATTATCAATTTAATCAAACCATCAATTTATTTCATAGAATATGGGGATTTGATTAATATCAATCCCCTAAAATTGTGATGTTTCCATTTTCCTGCACCAAAGCCTTAGTATAAATACACAAGCTATTTCATTAGATTCAACACACCAATTTATTCAAGAATTTCGAAGCAAGTTCTTTTATTTTCTAATTAAAGTTTTTAGTAGGGGCCGCATGGATCTACCTATTTTTTTTAATCGAGCTTTAAAGTCAACTCAAGTTTTATGGTTCGAGTAAGGTGGGGAATTCAACATTGATTGTTATGCAATGTATATAATATATAATAACGACTCCGGATCGCAAATAGAAATTTTAATTTTCCCTCATTTGCATTTCCGAAAATGGATTTCTTAATATTATGTTTTATATAATATATGAAATACTGAATTACCATAATATATATATATATATATATATATATTATAGATATGTTATATAACCATCAATCAATAATCAATATGTTATATAGATATAACATCAAAGCCTTGAAATTGATTTAATTAGTGTATATGTTGTACGATTTAATCTTGCAATTGATTTAATTACGGCTATCAGCCGTATATTTTAGAAGATTTATGATAGGACGTATTCTACTTGTTCTTATCACTACTTTTTGGTGCCTTTTCTCCTTATTATCTATCCTCTATTTGTGTATTTTGGATAAATGATGTGTTGTTGAGATGTGTAGGGATGTGGTATAAGAGTGGAGAAAAGGGACGTGTTTTTGGTGTAAAAGATATAAAAGAAGGAAAAGGAAGAAGTTCGAAGCAGATCAAGCTGCAAGGGCATGCAGCTGGATGATCAAAGCAAGTTTCTGGAGGTCCGGTCCACTACACGTTTTGGGCTTACTGAACCCAATTCTCGGCCCACACGCGAACTTGGACGCGGAAGAACCCTTCTCCACCGCCTTTAGGAGACTTGTGCATGGGATTTACCATAATTATCAAAACTAGGATCTTATTTCCTAATAGAGACTCTATCTTTTATGAATTGTAAATATATATTAGGTATTTAGCTTATTTTATCATAGACGTACGTGAGAGACGAGAAATGCAGCAGTGAACGGTTTAATTTAGTTTTAATTTCGTCTTCTCTTCGACATCATCATCGCACAATTACACAATTTATTGTTGCTCGATTTCAGCATGCAACGTAGCTAATTTACTCGTATTCTGGTGATGACAATGAAGCTCCGCTTATACAAATTGTGAGATCTAATTATTTGTTCATAATTAATTGATGCATGTATCTGTTATTCTTGGATTTCGAGTTGTTAATTATTCTAAGTCTATCGAATAGTTGCAAATATTTGGTAGGTTGTGATTAATTACTAGCTAATTAAATCGGCCATACGTAATCGTGGTTTAGGTTTAATAAGTGGTAAAACGATTGCTCAAAAACTAGGGGAATAACAGAGTTAATTTTACAGTCCTGCGTCAGAGTCTGTAAGTTAAGAATCGGGTCTTTCTTGTGCTAATTGCTTTCGGTTCATTAAACTTAAAGAGCATCTCTTACAGTTGTCAACCGATTAGAGAATAATTAATGAAGCGTCTTCTTAATTATCGAAACAGTATGGAGAGATTAGGTCATGTCAGAAGCGTCTTCGATGACTATAACTGATTTGCATGGTTTGATTAATTAATTCTTGCATCTATGATCAGTGTTATAAGTGGAGTGCAGTTTGTTGGATCCAGAATACCCTTTTGTCATTGATTTAAATCCGTTCGTTTGCACAAGTATTTTCGCTAGTTGTCTATTTAATTCTTTAATTAATTTTGCTGTATAATTCACACAAAACACCTTTCTGGAAGTTTGGTCACGCAAACTGAAAGTCAAGAGTAGTTCTCGCCGGTCCTTTGGGAGACGATCCTGCTCGCCATTGTACTCTGCAATGTGGGCTTGCCGACAAAAGTCGGAACAATTATTTTTGGTAAAAAACGACGCACCAAATTTTGGCGCCGTTGCCGGGGATTGGTTCTAAAAGGAGTGATTACTCGAAATTTTCAGTTTGTATTTACTTTATTTTATGTTTTTAGTTTTTCTGGTATATGATCCGTTCCTCTGCAGATAAAAATTTAGTGTTTGATCCAGAGCCAGAGAGAACATTACACCGATTGAGGAAGGCTGCCAAAGCACCCACAAAGGCTCTAGAATCTGAACAAAACCTTTTCGGTATTGAACAACACCTCGACATGGCCAATAATGAAGATCCACCACCGAACCCGCAAGGTCTTGCCGCAGGAAGAGCCCTCATCCATGCCAACGTGGCTGATCATGGACCCGATCATGAGCCTCTTATCCGGGAAATCGGTCGTCTTCGGAGTAACAGACCCATCTGCATTGTGCTGCCTCCGATTGCCAACAATGCGGAGATCTGACCTGCATTCATCCAAGTGTTACCGAAGTTTGGTGATCTATTGAGAGAAAGTGCATACAAGCATTTGTGTGAATTTGATCTCGTGTGCTCAACTTTGAGACCTACTGGTTTTACTGCTAATAATCTAAGGTTACTCACTTTTTCTCACACTTTGTATGGAAAGGCACGAGATTGGTTATTTGATTTGCCACCGGAGTCTATTACCACATGGGCGGAATTAGAAGGACAATTCCTGAGAAAGTTCTTTCCTGAGACTCGAGCTGCCCATTTGAGAATGGCTATCAGCAGCATCAAACAAAAACCAAATGAAAGCTTAGCTGAATACTGGGAGAGATTTCAGCAGCTCTGCCGCAAGTGTCCGGACCATGGATTCACTGATTATCAGCTTCTGACTAATTACTTTTACCGTGGCATGTCTTTTTTTGATAGAAAAATCATCGATGCTGCCAGTGGGGGATCTCTTACCAACAAAACCCTCGGCTAGGCCAAACAGCTCATCATAGATATGGCTTCTGAAGGACAGCAGTACGAAGAAGAAGATGAGGGAAGGCACCGACCTGTAAGAGCACTCAACCGAACTGAAGGGTCAGAAGTGAATGAAAACATAGATGCTCTTACATCCCTAGTCCGAGGCCTAGCTATGGTGCACACAAGGCCAAACCGCTGCGGAGTTTGTTCCAAGAATGGACACTTCACTGATGAATGTTCCAATTTGCATGAGCCACCCACTGAACAAGCTTGTTATGGATCGGGCGATGCACAACAAGATGCTCTCAGAGGAATCAACTATGATGCCCCTCGAGGAGACAATTTCAGGAGGAAACTGAATAATGATCCTTATTCCAATTCCTACAACCCCGGTTGGAGAGATCATCCCAATTTTCATTGGAGACAACCTGGAGATCAACCCACAGCAGGAGATTTGCCACCAAGACCCCCAAGGGGTGAGCTGTATGCCCACACAGACCACTCCACACTATCTATGAGTGAGATCATGAAGAGTTTGGAGCAAAGCACCAACCTCGTGAGTAGCCTGGCGCAAAGCCAAAAGGCATTTCAGCAAGAGACACAAGCCGCCTTGGGCAGCATGGGCACACAGATCACCCAGCTTGCCACCCAATTGAACAAGCTATAAGGGCATACTGGGAAGCTACCGCCCGTCTCAAGCCGAGCAGAACCCCAGAGGAAATGTCAGTGCTGTAACTCTTCGGAGTGGAAAGGAGTTAGTAAAGGATGAGAAACAGAAGCGGCACAACCACACGTTGAGTGGGCAAACTGCAGAATCTGACGACAGACCCAACTCTAAGGGCACACAGCCTACTGCACAGATTGCTCATAATGAGGTACAGATTTTGTCTAAAACTCCTAACCCTATTAATGCAGCTCCTTTTCCTTCTAGGTTAGCACGTCACAAGAAAGAGGAAGATGAAAAAGAGATTTTTGAGCTTTTCAAGAAGGTCGAGATCAACCTATCCCTGATCGATGCTATCAAGCAAGTCCCTCGATACACGAAGTTCTTGAAGGAACTATGTGCCAAGAAAATACGATATGGAAGGGATGCAAAAATCAAGGTAGGAGAAAATGTCTCAGCCATTATTCAGCGGAAGTTGCCTTAAAAATGTCGAGACCCAGGTATGTTCACTATCCCTTGCATCATTGGGAGCAAAAAGGTAGAAAAAGTCATGTTAGACTTAGGAGCATCTATTAATGTTATACTTTTCTCTGTGTATAAGGAGTTACAGTTGGATCCTATGAAAGATACTCGCGTCATCATTCAATTAGCTGATAGGTCCAATGCATACCCTAGAGGTGTAGTAGAGGATGTCTTAGTTAAGGTGAATGAGTTGATTTTTCCTGTTGATTTCTACATCGTTGACATGGATGATGCATTGTCTACACATAGATCATTAATTCTGTTAGGCCGTCAATTTATGAAAACTGCACGCACAAAGATTGATATTGATAAGGGCATGATGAGTTTCGAATTTGATGGGGATGTTGTCACGTTTAATATATTCGACGCCATGAAGCATGTGGAAGATCCCGAGGCTATTTTTATGGTTGATATTATCGATTCCATTACTGATGATTTTGTTGAGTGCAATTTCAGGGATGATAGTTTAGAGCAGGTACTTTATGAAGGGATACCCGACCACATTACAGATTCAGACGAGGAAAAAGAGATCCGGGAACTCATACAACAGCTGTATGCCACAGAAGAGTTTCCTGCCAGAAATTCGGCAGGCCGTTTGCCCTTGCCGATCAACACGGAACCCATTCTTCTATCTCATGTGAAAGCCCCGACTCTGGAATTGAAAGTTCTTCCCAAGCACCTGAAGTATGCATACTTGGGCGAAGCAGATACCCTACCTATAATCGTGAGTAAAGACCTTACCGCAGCCCAGGAAACGCAGTTAGTGGCAGTTTTGAAGAAGCACAGAGGTGCTATCGGCTGGACTCTCACCGATATCAAGGGGATCAGCCCCGACATCTGCATACACCGCATATTTCTGGAAGAGAACCATAAACCATCCCGAGATCCTCAGAGGAAGTTGAACCCAATATTGAAAGAAGTGGTATTGATGGAAATTCTGAAGTTGCTCCAATTGGGAATCATTTACCCAATATCCAACAGTGTTTGGGTTAGCCCAGTGCACGTCGTTCCAAAGAAGTCCGGATTCCAGCTCGTGAAGAATGAGAGCAACGAATTGATACCAATGAGATTGCAAACAGGATGGCGAATGTGCATCGATTTCCGGAAGTTGAATGATGCGACACGCAAAGATTACTTCCCGTTACCTTTTATTGATGAGATGCTCAAAAGATTAGCTGGAAAATCCTATTTCTGCTTTTTCAATGGCTACTCCGGCTATTTCCAGATTTTTGTAGCTCAAGAAGATCAGGATAAGACCACCTTCACTTGTCCATTTGGGACCTTTGCTTGCCGAAAGATGCCCTTTGGCTTGTGCAATGCCCCGGGCACTTTCCAACGATGCATGATGAGTATCTTTTCCGACTTGATAGAGACCTACATCGAGATTTTTATGGATGACTTTACAGTTCATGGCGACTCATTTGAGCAATGTATGGAGCATTTAGACAAAGTTCTTCAACGGTGTGTTGAGACCGATTTGGTTTTGAACTTCGAGAAGTGCCACTTCATGGTACAACAAGGAATTGTGCTCGGGCATGTCATATATGCGAAAGGCATTGAAGTGGATAGAGCCAAAATTGACTTGATCACGAAGTTTCCGTACCCATCCAATGAAAAGGAAATTCGAGCATTTTTAGGCCATGTTGGCTTCTACTGTCGCTTCATTCAAGATTTTTCGAAGATAGCTCAATCGATGACTAAGCTGCTGCAGAAGGACGCCCCTTTCATCTTTGATGACAAGTGTAAGGAAGCTTTTGATTTGTTGAAAGAGAAGTTGACTTCTGCGCCGATAATTCAGCGACCACAGTGGCGACTGCCGTTTGAGCTCATGTGCGACGCAAGTGACTATGCCGTTGGAGCTGTCCTCGGGCAAAAGATTGAGAAGCAGAGTCACGTCATCTACTATGCTTCAAAAACTCTCAACCCGGCTCAATGCAACTACATAACTACAGAAAAAGAACTTCTGGCCGTGGTTTTCGCTTGTGAAAAATTTCGATCTTACATTGTTGGATCCAAAGTTGTGGTATACACTGATCACGCTACCCTCAAGTACCTACTGTCCAAAAAAGAGTCTAAACCACGACTTATTCCCTGGATTCTCCTTCTACAAGAATTCAATTTGGAGATTAAAGATAAGAAGAGAGCCGAGAATAATGTCGCTGACCATTTGAGTAGGATGTTGACAGAATCCGACGGTATGCCCATACTAGATGATTTTCTAGACGATCTTCTTCTTACAGCTGCGGAAAGGGCACCCTGGTACGCTGATTTGGTGAATTTTCTCACCACTGGAATTTTTCCCAAGGGCTTTGAATCTGCCAGAAAGAACAAATTGAAGAGCCAAGCCAAGTATTTCATCTGGGACGAGCCATATTTGTGGAAAACTTGTGCCGATCAAGTTATTCGACGATGTATTCCTGAGGAAGAGATTTCTTCTATTCTGAGCTTCTGTCATGCCCATGTATACGGCGGTCACTTTGGCCCAAGAAGGACAGCCCGTAAGGTCTTAGACTGTGGTTTTTATTGGGAAACCATCTTCAAAGACGCCTACTTCTTTTGCAAGAACTGTGATCGTTGCCAACGCCTTGGTAATATTTCTTTGAGGAATGAGATGTCTCAAGTCCCTATCTTGATCTGCAAGATCTTTGATGTTTGGGGCATGGATTTCATGGGCCCGTTTCCCATCTCTTTCGGCCACTCCTACATTCTGTTAGCCGTCGACTACGTTTCCAAGTGGGTCGAAGTCAAGGCTACCCACACCAATGATTCTAAGGTCATTGCCAAATTCCTCAAGGCGCACATTCCAACACTTTGGTGTACCTCGAGCTATCATCAGTGACCAAAGCACGCACTTTTGCAACCGTACCTTAGAAGCTATTTTCAAAAAGTATGGAGTAACCCATCGAGTTGCTACGGCATACCACCCGCAGTCCAATGGCCAGGCTGAAGTGTCCAATCGTGAGATCAAAAACATTTTGGAGAAGACCGTATGCCCAAACCGCAAAGATTGGAGCCTGCGCCTAGATGATGCTGCATGGGCATACCGCACCACTTTCAAAACGCCTATCGGGATGTCCCCTTATCGTCTGATTTTTGGAAAACAGTGCCATCTTCCCGTCGAGCTGGAACATCGAGCTTTTTGGGCCGTGAAACAATGCAATTTGGACCCTCGACTGGCCAGCCATGAACGCCGCTATCAACTTCAAGAGCTCGAAGAAATCCGTTTGGAAGTATATAACAGTGCAAGTTACTACAAGGATCATACAAAGCTATTGCACGACAAATATATCCAGAGGAAAACTTTTGAGGTTGGTCAGAAAGTGTTACTTTTCAATGCTCACCTCCGCCTCCTGCCCGATAAACTCAAGTCTTGCTGGATGGGGCCTTTTGAAGTAGTGTCTATCAGTCCACATAGTGCTGTGGAAATCCGCAGTCTTGATACTCAAAAAGTGTTAAAGGTGAACGGCCAGTTGCTCCAGCCATATTGTGCTGATACCACCTTCTCAAGTTTTGATGGGGTTGATCTTGCCGCCCCAATGATCCACAAATAGCCACACCACGCCGTCGAGCTTTCGACGTTAACTAAAGGCGCTTCTCGGGAGGCAACCCGATTCCTTATTCTTTTATTCCTTTTTATTTTTTAATTTTCATTTTATTATTTTTATTGCTTTAATTTTCTTATTTTTCTGTCTTTGTCATTAAGTTTTTAAGAATAAAAAAAAATATAAAAAAAGAGGGGGTGGCACCACATATTTACAAGCCGCAAGGGCATACCGCATACGGGGGGGGGGGGGGGTTGGAAATAACCGCCAATTCAAGTGTGGGGGGAACTTAGGAAATGTGTTTTTTCTCTAGGGACTTAATTGCAATTTGCCCATATTCAATTTGGGAATTGTTTTAACATAACCCTAACCCCCAATTCAATTTCACCCCACACTTAGTAATTTTCTAATCTTTCAAATTGCTATGAAGCAATTGTTTGTGAATGACCAGGGACATTATCAGCTTACCCGACCGGGCATCGAAGGCCCGCGTCACTCTGTTTCTGCAGGTCCTGCTGCTGCCTCGCTCCTCCCAGCGATTGAGGAGTTGATCACCGCTGCCACCACTTGACTTGAGGACAGTCTCGGCCGCCGGCTGGATGACATTGATGGTCGTCTTGACGTGATGGAGTAAGTGATCCGCTATTTGGCGGATCAGAGTTAGTTCTCTCTTATCCCTCCCCTGTTAATCCTTATCTGCCTTTGTCTTGTATGTTTTTTTTGGTTTTTGTCTTTCTGATGTTATTGTGTATTGGCCATCTTTTTCGTACCCCTTCTTACAACGACGACACTGTGTCTTTCAAGTGTGGCGGGGGACACTTAGTTTATTCATGTCTTTATCTTTGTGAAAATAAAAAATTTTGAGTCAGTTATCTTGGGTTTTTGTTTGGGATTTTGCCTAAGTGTTGATAGCTTAAATTCATGAGAGTGAAGATGTATGAGCTATGCTTGGTTTGACTGGATGAGAGGTTGGAAATAACCGCCAATTCAAGTGTGGGGGGACTTAGGAAATGTGTTTTTTCTCTAGGGACTTAATTGCAATTTGCCCATAGTCAATTTGGGAATTGTTTTAACATAACCCTAACCCCCAATTAAATTTCACCCCACACTTAGTAATTTTCTAATCTTTCAAATTTTTATCCCCTTTGTAGAAGTTACACCACCGGTTCCCCTTCCCGCCATCTCCAAACCGCAAGTCGCCGGTCATACTCCGATCATCCTCGCCGTCGACCACCATGGGAAAGAAGCGCTCCTCGACCGCAAAACAAAAAGCCACCAACACCACCATTCCAGAGCCACCACCTCCAACTACCGCGGAAGCAGCACCACCACAGAAACCCTCACCTCCGCCGACGCCGGTCGCTACACCTCCGCCATCACCAACTGTCGTTCCCCCTGAAAGCAACCAACCTCCGACGTTCCTTCGCCGTGTGCTGAAGCGCCAGGCCGAGGCGAGTTCTTCCACCACCACCAAGCGCGAAGGCCTCCCACCACCGAGTCACCACCACTGGCGGACTCCCCTTCATCCCCGCCGCCTTCTCCGGCGGTCTCGACCTCCCGCGTGAGCCCTCCGACCGCTGCATCGCCGCCGCGCGCCTCTAGTCCTCCGCCAGAGATCGCCCCCAGCCCATCCCCTATCTCGCACCCGTCTCCTCCACCTTCTGCCCCGGCTAAGCCATCAGAGAAGGGGACAAAGGGCAAAGCCCCAAAAGCTTCTTCAAGTTCTGCCCTCCCGACCTTCCTACCACCGGATGAGGTACAGCACCGCACCGAATTGAACACTCACCGTGTTCTCGTCGGTGCGCGCCTTTTCGATTAGGATAATATATCTATGCTAGGTGTTAACGATCGAATTAGGAGTCTCTTTGTTGGTATTGGATGGGATAAGTTGCTTGATGTTTCTGTTTCTGTGCATCGTGCGTTGTTTTTGGAATTCTTATCATCTTTCGATTTTGATGCCTCGAGGGGGCTCAAAGATAGGCATGCCATTGTGTTCTCGCTAGGTGGTAGGAAATTTCACATGTTTATTACAAACTTAAATATTGTGCTTGGTTTTGAGACCGACGAATCTATGATTGACGAAGCTTGTCAGTCCTCTATCTGTGAAGTCCCACCTGTTTTTTCTCAAACAGCTAATGATACTTAGGCTAGGCTTTCTAAAGATGAATCCTATAGTTCTCGCTCCTCTAAAAGAGCTCACTTGAAAGATGATGCACTCAGGATCTGTCATAGGTTCTTAGCTGCTAACGTGTTTGGTCGCTTAGACATGATGAACTTGGTTACTGTGAAAGAGTTGTTTTTACTTGATTGTATGCATTCTAGGACCAAGGTGAACTTTGGGTATTGGCTTGCCAAGCGATGACATTTTAGTGCTCATCACACCCTCTGCCGAGCCCCCTTAAGATGTTTTGTTACTTTACTTGCTGAGAGACTTCGTATACCTATTTCTGACCCCGTTCCTTTGCCTGCCATGTTATTCCGTTTGGAGGATTTTGCTGCTATGAAGCAATTGTTTGTGAATGACTAGGGACATTATCAGCTTACCCGGCCAGGCATCGAAGGCCCGCGTCGCTCTGTTTCTGCAGGTCCTGCTGCTGCCTCGCTCCTCCCAACGATTGAGGAGTTGATCACCGCTGCCACCACTCGACTTGAGGATAGTCTCAGCCGCCAGCTGGATGAGATTGATGGTCATCTTGACGTGATGGAATAAGTGATCCGCCATTTGGCGGATCAAAGTTAGTTCTCTCTTATCCTTCCCCTGTTAATCCTTATCTGCCTTTGTCTTGTATGTTTTTTTTTTATTTTTGTCTTTCTGATGTTATTGTGTGTTGGCCGTCTTTTTCGTACCCCTTCTCACAGCGAGGACACTGTGTCTTTCAAGTGTGGGGGGGGGGACACTTAGTTTATTCATGTCTTTATCTTTGTGAAAATAAAAAATTTTGAGTCAGTTATCTTGGGTTTTTATTTAGGATTTTGCCTAAGTGTTGATAGCTTAAATTCATGAGAGTAAGGATGTATGAGCTATGATTGGTTTGACTGGATGAGAGGTTGGAAATAACCGCCAATTCAAGTGTAGGGGGGACTTAGGAAATGTGTTTTTTCTCTAGGGACTTAATTGCAATTTGCCCATAGTCAATTTGGGAATTGTTTTAACATAACCCTAACCCCCAATTCAATTTCACCCCACACTTAGTAATTTTCTAATCTTTCAAATTTTTATCCCCTTTGCAGAAGTTACACCACCGGTTCCCCTTCCCGCCATTTCCAAACCGCAAGTCACCGGTCATACTCCGATCATCCTCGCCGTCGACCACCATGGGAAAGAAGCGCTCCTCGACCGCAAAACAAAAGGCCACCACCGCCACCGTTCCAGAGCCACCACCTCCAACTACCGCGGAAGCAGCACGACCATAGGAACCCTCACCTCCGTCGACGCCGGCCGCTACACCTCCGCCGTCACCAACCGTCGTTCCCCCTGAAATCAACCAACCTCCACCCTTCCTTCGCCGTGTGCTGAAGCGCCAGACCGAGGCGAGTTCTTCCACCACCACCAAGCGGCGATGGCCTCCCACCACCGAGTCACCACCACCGGCGGACTCCCCTTCATTCCCGCCGCCTTCTCCGGCGGTCTCGACCTCCCGAGTGAGCCCTCCGCCCGCTGCATTACCGCCGTGCGCCTCTACTCCTCCACCAGAGATCGCCCCCAGCCCATCCCCTGTCTCGGACCCGTCTCCTCCACCTTCTGCTCCGGCTAAGCCACCAAAGAAGGGGACAAAGGGCAAAGCCCCAAAAGCTTCTTCAAGTTCTGCCGTCCCGACCTTCCTGCCACCGGACGAGGTACAGTGCCACACCGAATTGAACACTCACCGTGTTCTCGTCGGTGCGCGCCTTTTCGATTGGGATAATATATCTATGCTAGGTGTTAATGATCGAATTAGGAGTCTCTTTGTTGGTATTGGATGGGATAAGTTGCTTGATGTTTTTGTTTCTGTGCATCGTGCGTTGTTTTTGGAATTCTTATCATCTTTCGATTTTGATGCCTCGAGGGGGGTCGAAGATAGGCATGCCACTGTGTTCTTGCTAGGTGGTAGGAAATTTCACTTGTTTATTACAAACTTGAATATTGTGCTTGGTTTTGAGACCGATGAATCTGTGATTGACGAAGTTTGTCAGTCCTCTATCTGTGAAGTCCCACCTATTTTTTCTCAAACATCTAATGATACTTGGGCTAGGCTTTCTATAGATGAATCCTATAGTTCTCACTCCTCTAAGGGAGCTCACTTGAAAGATGATGCACTCAGGCTCTGTCATAGGTTCTTAGCTGCTAACGTGTTTGGTCGCTTAGACATGATGAACTTGGTTACTGTGCAAGAGTTGTTTTTACTTGATTGTATGCATTCTGGGACCAAGGTGAACTTTGGGTATTGGCTTGCCAAGCGATGGCATTTCAGTGCTCATCACACCCTCTGCCGAGCCCCCTTAGGATGTTTTGTTACTTTACTTGCTGAGAGACTTCGTATACCTATTTCTGACCCTGATCCTTTGCCTGCCATGTTATTCCGTTTGGAGGATTTTGCTGCTATGAAGCAATTGTTTGTGAATGACTAGGGACATTATCAGCTTACCCGGTCGGGCATTGAAGGCCCGCGTCGCTCTGTTTCTGCAGGTCTTGCTGCTGCCTCGCTCCTCCCAGCGATTGAGGAGTTGATCACCGCTGCCACCACTCGACTTGAGGGCAGTCTCAGCCACCGGCTGGATGAGATTGATGGTCGTCTTGACGTGATGGAGTAAGTGATCCTCCATTTGGCGGATCAGAGTTAGTTCTCTCTTATCCCTCCCTTGTTAATCCTTATCTGCCTTTGTCTTCTATGTTTTTTTTTGTTTTTGTCTTTCTGATGTTATTGTGTTTTGGCCGTCTTTTTCGTACCCCTTCTCACAGCGAGGACACTGTGTCTTTCAAGTGTGGGGGGGGGACACTTAGTTTGTTCATGTCTTTATCTTTGTAAAAATAAAAAATTTTGAGTCAGTTATCTTGGGTTTTTGTTTGGGATTTTGCCTAAGTGTTGATAGATTAAATTCATGAGAGTGAAGATGTATGAGCTATGATTGGTTTGACTGGATGAGAGGTTGAATTTGTGATAGAATATGCCATGTTTTGGATAAAATCTTGAATGATGAGTTATGCTTGCAATCAAAACTTTTTGAGCCTACCAAATTGTGAGTTTTTGAGCCTATGAGCATGCATTTATAAGAGCTCAGAGTTTTCTTTATGAGTGTTATCTGATTATATTATTTGATGCTTGAATTGCTTTGCTGCCACTTTGTTGTCACCTTTTGATTTCATTTGCAAAAATGATCAAGGCATTAGGGATACCCGAGCTAATGACCCAAAAGAAAATGCCCTGCCCCTTTATTGCCAATTAGTGAGCCCCTTTGAGCCTAACAGATCCATTTTCATTGATTGCAGCCACTACAAACTAGCCCTGGCTTTTCTTTTGGCATGTTTTTATCCTTGGAATCAGGCAAGTTGTATGAATTGTTATTTGAGCTGCAATGTTGAAAGAATTGAGGGCCGGAAGTGACAAAAGAATCATAAATTCTCACACCCTACTCCTCGGAAAAAGAAAAAAAGAAGAAAGAAAAGAAACAAACAAATGAAAGAAGCACAGCTTCAGAAAAAGAAAAAAAGAAATAAAGAAAGAGAAGAAATATTGAGGAGTAGGATGTGAAGAAGAGCAACACTCAATATGCTCACACTTTTTGAATAAGCCCTATTTTGATTTGAAAAATCGATTGGTTGTAGTCGTGTTCCACAAAGACATTCATGTTTATACTTGCCTGATTTCACTTAGCCACTTTAGCAAAAAACACCCTACCTCATTAGCCTAAGCCCTATTACAACCAAAGAAGAAAAGACCTTGTGATTTGTGATGAACTTGAAGAGTGGTAACTTTGATGACAAATGAGCAATTCTAGGCTGAAAATAACTAGTCATGATTTTTGAGTGAATGGCCTCCTGACCTGATTTCTTTGAGAGTTAATGAGTGAATCTTGGTGAAGCTGGAATGATAAGCATGATTTTAACTTGATTGACAAAATGTTGGCATGTTCTTAAACAAAATTGGTTGGTGGTTTTCAGAATGGTTTATCACAGCTCACACTCTGAATTCACATCACTTTGAGGAATTAACACTTAGTCATTTACCCAGTTTGAAGTTTGTTTTGTGTTCTTGATGTTTTCTTTGTTCTTGTTCTTATTGCTCGAGTACGAGCAAGGGTTAAGTGTGGGGGATTTGATAGGACGTATTCTACTTGTTCTTATCACTACTTTTTGGTGCCTTTTCTCCTTATTATCTACCCTCTATTTGTGTATTTTGGATAAATGATGTGTTGTTGAGATGTGTAAGGATGTGGTATAAGAGTGGAGAAAAGGGGCGTGTTTTTGGTGTAAAAGATATAAAAGAAGGAAAAGGAAGAAGTTCGAAGCAGATCAAGCTGCAAGGGCATGCATCTGGATGATCAAAGCAAGTTTCTGGAGGTCCGGTCCACTACTTGTTTTGGGCTTGCTGAACCCAATTCTCGGCCCACACGCGAACATGGACGCGGAAGAACCCTTCTCCACCGCCTTTAAAAGACTTGTGCATGGGATTTACCATAATTATCAAAACTAGGATCTTATTTCCTAATAGAGACTCTATCTTTTATGGATTGTAAATATATATTAGGTATTTAGCTTATTTTATCATATACGCACGTGAGAGACGAGAAACACATCAGTGAACAGTTTAATTCAGTTTTAATTTCTTCTTCTCTTTGACATCATCATCGCACAATTACACAATTTATTGTTGCTCGATTTCAGCATGCAACGTAGCTAATTTACTCATATTCTGGTGACGACTACGAAGCTCCGCTTATAAAAATTGTGAGATCTAATTATTTGTTCATAATTAATTGATGCATGTATCTGTTATTCTTGGATTTCGAGTTGTTAATTATTCTAAGTCTATCGAATAGTTGCAAATATTTGATAGGTTGTGATTAATTACTAGCCAATTAAATCGGCCATACGTAATCGTGGTTTAGGTTTAATAAGTGGTAAAACAGTTGCTAAAAAACTAGGGGAATAACAGAGTTAATTTGACAGTCCTGCGTCAGAGTCTGTAAGTTAAGAATCGGGTCTTTCTTGTGCTAATTGCTTTCGGTTCATTAAACTTAAAGAGCATCTCTTACAGTTGTCAACTGATTAGAGAATAATTAATGAAGCGTCTTCTTAATTATCGAAACAGTATGGAGAGATTAGGTAATGTCAGAAGCGTCTTCGATGACTATAACTGATTTGCATGGTTTGATTAATTAATTCTTGCATATGTGATCAGTGTTATAAGTGGAGTGGAGTTTGTTGGATCCGGAATACCCTTTTGCCATTGATTTAAATCCGTTCGTTTGCACAAGTATTTTCGCTAGTTGTCTATTTAATTCTTTAATTAATTTTGCTGTATAATTCACACAAAACACCTTTCTGGAAGTTTGGTCACGCAGACTGAAAGTCAAGATTAGTTCTCACCGGTCCTTTGGGAGACGACCCTGCTCGCCACTGTACTCTGAAGTGTGGGCTTGCCGACGAAAGTCAGAACATTTATTTTTGGTGAAAAATGACTCACCAATTTAATTGGTGTAAATGATTCAGAAGATTTGATATATTAGAAGACTTATATAAATTTAGAAGATTTGGTATATTAGAAGACTAATATTTATTTATAAGATTACTGGTGCGTCGTTTTTCACTAAAAATAATCTGACACGCAGTCGTCATGCCCACACTACCCAGAATAGTGGCAAGCAAGATCGTCTCCCAAAGGACTGGTGAGTATTACCTAACACTTCAGTCTGCAAGTAACAAAACTTTACCAATGAATATCTTTGTTATAATGTAAAAAATAAATAAAAACAATTAACCAGAGAGTAAGTTTTGTTCACAGATGTAAAAATATTCCGGCTTCCAATTAACTCCATCGTACCTTACTTATTCCGCTCATCGATGCATAGATGACTTTAATTCATGAATGCAAACCAGTTATAACCACCGAAGACACTTCTGACGTGGTATTATTTCTCCTTAATTGTTCGATAATCAGGAAGACATTTCACCAATTATTTCCCTAATCGACTGACAGCCGTAAGAGACACTCTATAGATTTAATGAGCCGACAACTTTAGACACTAGAGAAACCCGATTCAAAACCAACAAACTCTGACACAGGATTGTCGAATTAAGACTGCTCTTTCCTTGACTCTGAAAAATCAATTTTTCACTAATTAAACCTAAACCACAATTACGGATAGCCGATTTAATTGGCTACTAATTAATCTCGGGCTACTAAATATTTGCAACTACCTAGCAGAACCAAAACAATTAACAACGATAAACACAAAGAATGACAGACGCATGCATATAATTAAAGTATAAGAACGAATTAGATCTCACAGAATAAATACGCTCGGGCTTCGTTAATCTTTACCGGAATAAAACGCGCTTAGCTCAAATTCATAATTCGATTCAAACTACAAAAATTGTCTGAGAAATAGTGATGAAAAGAAGAACGATATTAAATAGCGAAAATAATCTGTATAACTCGTCTCTCATTTCTGGTGTGAAGTCTGGATAATGTCTACTCTCTCTAGGAAATCCTTAAATACAATTCTTAATTAAGGAAAATAAAAATCCTAACCCTAATCCAACTAGGAAAGTAATAAAAACTGAGTCTAACAATCATAATAGATCTAAAAATGCGCCGAAGCCCAATAGTCCGATAAGTCAGCGCGCTTCAACCTACTTTCGCGCGTACATCAGACCACCAGTCGTTTTCTTGGCACCTTATCTAGTCAGTATACCCATACCGACTGTCTTCCAGATACTCTGATTTTTCTTCAATCAACTTGAGTACAAAACCTCCAAGAACAAGGCCAATCTCTCCACTTTTGTATCAACCACCTGCAATCATCCACAAAACATGAATTCCTCCACAAAACTTGATCGTGGGGTGAATAACCCTGCAAAAATATACCAAAATCGACCCCAAATATATATGAAATAATAGCCCAATCAAACCCCCCATACTTAGACAATGCTCATCCTCGAGCATAACTAAACAAAACATGGACTCTAAAAAGCTCAAAGATGACAAGTTAATCATTGACAACTTTCAACGTAAAACAATCAAAGTCAGAGTTAAGATACAATCATCCATAGACCACCAACCATTCTCTTGTTTCATAAATCTGTACACATGCTCTTCATTCAAGTCAAAAATATACAAAACTAATCCTGCCTCACCAAGGTTCGTTCAAATTCTCTCAATAGAAAATAAGAGCATAATTTAAATCACATAATTCGTAAATTGATGCTCTCAAACACAGACTTTCCCATATGTCAAAATCTCTACCATGCAAATGAGATTGATGCACAAATCAAAAGGTCTTTTTGAACGAGTTGTAACAGGGCTAGGGTGTGCAAGTAGGATAAGAAGATAGAATGGCTCAAATGAATGAAAACATGTAAGCATATCAGAACACATTTACCAAGTTCGTCTGCAACTTCTCAACTAACTCAACAAAATCCAAGTTGCATGCTGGTTTCCAATTAAGCACAACCCCTTTCATTCCATGTTCTTTCTATTCCTTGTTTTCTTTTTTTATTTCTATTTTTTCTTTTTTTCTTTTTTTTTTCTTTTTTCTTTTGGAATAAAACATGAATATATACACACTTTTCAGCTCTCCAGCACCAAATATCTTCAAGTAGATTTTAAACTCATTTCAACACAAACCAATATAACTTACATGTTTTCGTGGGACAAGAGCAGGCCAAAAAGGTTAAGGCTTAATTATTTAGTGGCTGCTTATAATCAAAAAGGAAAGGATCAGGCACAACGAGCTCACTAATGGACAATTAAGGGCATGGATAATTTATTCAAGCCAAAGCCTTGGGTAATCCTAAAGGCCTTAATCATTTTCATGCAAAAGAAACTCAAAAACGGTGTGATTATGGCAACTGGGAAAATCAGAAATCCAGCATTCAAGTACGATACACTCAGCAAGAAAATGAATTGAGCTTTCTCATATATATATATATATATATCATGCTCATTAGGCTCAATTCTTATAATTTAGAAGGCTTCAACAACTTTGATTAAATTTTGCACATTTCTTCATTCAAGAACACATACGAGCATATACACATTTTAATCACAAGAGATAAAATATTCATTCAAGACCAATCCCATATCATACTCCTTTCTTCTCATGAAATCCATTTCAAGTATGCCAATGACTCGACAAACCAAAACCAAAGAAAAATGCTTTTTTAAACAATAGAAAACGTGAAAGCAAAAAAACTCTCCCCCCACACTTAGACAACACAGTGTCCTCACTGTGCAAAGGGAAGGAGTGACACAAAACAACGATGCAAGAGCAATAGTAAAACAAACTGTATAGAGGGTTTAGAGGGCTTCATATAGAGTAGTCATGAAGATGGAGATCTGGAGAAGTTGATGACGGTCTGTTTAACAGCAGAGAGATGGTCATTAAGAGCATCAAGCTGGCTCTCAATCCAGTGAGTACGATGATCAAACAGCTCCTGGATCTTAGAAAGAGTAGGGGCGGTGTTGGAAGATGGACCTGCACTGGAAGATTGACTCGGGCTAGAGACACCTGGTCTAGACAATTGATAGTTTCCTTCGGCATTAACATAAAGCAAATGCATCGCACGAAGGTCATGCAGGGTAAAATAGGTAACAGAAATGTGAATGAGCCTCTCAAGAGCAACATGCATTTTTTGTGCTAAAAGAGTGACAAAGCTCCCTAAAGGAACTTTGCCAGTAAAGTGGTTGTCGTTATACTGCCATTGTTGTGCAAGCCAAAATCCAAAGTTTAAGTTTTTACGCCAAATCATGCTATCCAGAATAAAAAGTTCCTTCATTGTCACAATATTCATCAAGTCACTACGACCAAAGAAATTATACGCCAAGAACATATGAAACAACTGTAACAGCCCGGTCCCGAGGATGGGGACGGGGTTGTTGTGCGTAAAATATCACGAAAAATTGGAAATCCAGGGGGGTGTTTTTAGAATTAAACTAAGTTAGCGCCTCAAAAACATAGGCAACTTAACTTTATGACTTGGAAGAGCTATTATTTTCAACGAATCAATAAGGGTCACTAATGTACGAAAACCTTATACTTGTGTTAGAACCCCACTGAGTACATTAGTGCTCACACCCTCTTTTTCAAATGTTTTCAGGTTTTTAGAGCTTCTAGAGCTTAATAGCTCAAACCTTATACTTGTGTTAGAACCACCCACCTCGATGACGAACATCTCGATAACGAGCACGTAGACGAAGCAACGAGCCGAAAATCCTTCCTCGGGCCTCCTCGGGGTTCACCTCATCTTTATGAAAGTCGATCAACGACTTAAAACCTTATTCAAGCCCCTAATAAGACATCGAAATGATATCTAAACCCTTGACCCTTAACTATAACTTAAAACACGAGAATTTAAAAGATTAAGGCATCCGAAATTACCACAAAGGGGACGGAAAATCTGATTCGAACGATCGCGATTCCGGATGATCGGCCACTGTTACCTTGTGGATCATCGAAAGAGCTTCGATTTGAGTACTCATGGGCCTCGTAACTCCAACCGAGGCGAAAGTTATGGCCTCCGCACGAAAACATGCCGGAGCTGCCGAACGCGCCCGCGCCCCCCGCGGGGCTCCCCTGCCCCCGCGGGGCGCTCCTGGCGCCCCCGATACGTGAGATTTCACAAATTTCTAACGATCGCGCTCCTACGGAAAAACACTATTCATAACGCGCTTTAAATCACC
The DNA here is from genome assembly GCA_026008535.1 of Perilla frutescens. NCBI lineage: Eukaryota > Viridiplantae > Streptophyta > Magnoliopsida > Lamiales > Lamiaceae > Perilla > Perilla frutescens. The sequence goes on along the minus strand of BRKX01000006.1, from coordinate 26,347,795 downwards.
GGGAACTCAAACGACTTCAGATTCAAAATCCGAAAGCACCGGCATGCTCCTTGGGTCAACACCTTTCAAACAAGACTAAAATTGGCTGCGACTGAGCTGGAATCAAAATTCTCAAAAATACAATTTTACGAAAAATAATCCTAAAAACACAATTAAGAACCGAAACATCATAATTATGCTCAAAATCCTTCTTCATATTTCCTAATTAAAATTAGGAATTAATTAATCACCTTCTAAAAATCCGGGTTGTTACAACAACCTCAAACCATCATCCTTAATATGTGCACTTTTAGACAAATGTGGCACATAAACATCATTAATCGACAAACGATCAAAAATAGACAAAGAATAAGAGACAGGAATTTCACAAGTAGCCGACTCATACAATTCCTCCCTCAACGACTTATCATATTTAATCCCAAGCAACACATTCAATGCATTAACAGATAAATTATATTCATGGCTCCTTAGACGAAACAAAATAGCATACGAGTCTGAGAGCTCTCTAGATGAATCAAACAGAAATGAGGACAAAAATTCCAAACTCAAAGAATTGTAAATAGGAAGATCATTGTCGAGTAAAATTTCCCAACCAATATGCATAAAGTGTTCACGAATCAATGCATTAACACCAAGAATTTCTTTGTTCGACCAATCAAAAAGACGAAGGCTAAGTAAAATACATTCTCGATTCAATTGAGAATGTTCATGTACCTTAGCGGCAGGTTAAAATGGCGATCGCCGGACATAAGTGCGCTGTGGAGATAGTGGGTCCGGTCAAGCAGAGGAAGAAAGCGGTGCGGTTTGGATGGGCTCGGTCACCAGAATTCCATCTTGGACAGTCTGGGATCGAGTACGTGGAGCGATAGAAGTTGTCACCATAGACGGAGCGGCGGAGCTTTTCGAGACAGTGTCGGGGTCCGTCGATGGTGGAAGATTGGCAAGGGGCATAATGGTGCTTTCTGAAAATACTGCCAGCGCTGGTGGTATGATGGGTACACGATCGGCTGGCTCAGGGGTGGCCGCCACCTATGATGTGGAGTCGTCTGCGGTCGGTTCGACGGTAGGCTTGGTAGCTTTACGCTTCTTACCCATGACAGAATCGGGAAGAGAAGCAACGCGGTGTGGAGGCGGTGGTGCTTGCAAAGATTCCGGTGGGGACATATCTCCGGTGACTTTGTAGAAGCGAGTTAAATCAAATTTGGGGTTAGGGCAAATTTCGAGTCCAATTTAGGAATTAAAATTGAGAAGGCACAATTAGGGCTTAATAATGGAATCCCCAAATCGGGAGTTTGAAAATTGTAATTGAACCCTTGCTTTCTGTCATAGCAACCTATTCCCCCCCTACTTAGAATGTAGGCACAGAGGTCCCCCTTCAAAATATATATTTTTTATTCTGAAAATAACCAAAACAAGCAAGCAACTAAATGAAATAAAAAAATAAAATAAAATGAAAGAAAGAGATAAAAGCTCAGGTTGCCTCCCGAGAAGTGCCCTTATTTAATGTCCGAGGCTTGACATATGGAGAACACGATGACAGAATAATGTCGGGGGTAGTCAGATCTACCCTGTCAAAATTAGGTGTCTCCATTTCGGGAAAATACGGCTTTAGTAACTGCCCATTTACTTTCAAAAGCTTGTGAGTGCTAAGACTTCAAATCTCTATGGCTCTGTGAGGACTGACACTCACAACTTCGTATAGCCCCGTCCAACGGGATTTCAATTTATCCGACATGATGTGGAGTCGAGCATTAAATAGGAGCACCTTCTATCTAACTTCAAAAGTCTTCCTTCGAATATACTTGTCATGCAGAAACTTTATAACATCCTGGTCCTGAAAAGAATAATAAATGAAGGATGAGGGTGTCACTTAAAAAGAATAGGATTTGTAATAATTATTAATTAAATAAAATAATTGTTGGAAACAAGAATAGGTTATATTCCCAAAAATTTAGACAGCATAACCTCTGTAACTAGAACAAGTCCCCATTTTATAACGGGTTATAAGAGTACAATTGGAACGGCACAGAAACCAACAAGTTCGTACATGGGCAGAACAAAGCGATAAACAGATACCAACAAGGAAAGATTCATTTATCTTAAGTATTAATAAGATTAGTCCCATCCAGAGGACAAAAGAAGAATAGTAGATAAGACCAATTCATAGGTCGACTGACAATAACCAGATACCAACATGAAATCAGGTATAACCCTTCTAATAGGTCGAAGTCAATAAAGGGATAATAAGTATGGTAAAAGAACGGGGTTTCCTCCCCTCATGACTTTATTTAATAGATAAACATCATATATTAATAGCATATTAGACATGCTATCATCAAGTATCATATATCAAATGTGAAGACTATATACTAGATATCAGAGTATTCAGTAGAAACATAGCGAAAGCAATATTATAACCAGATAGAGCAACAATTAGGAAGTTCATACAACCCCATCATCAGCACATCACCGGCCTCAACATCTCAACTTTAAAATATTTTGAAAAGAGTTGGGTGTGAGTACTAATGCACTTAGTGTGTAATTTTGAACTCAATTTGCAAATAAAAAATATCAAAAATAATACACAACATATATGAAGCAAAACACGAAAAGCCCTTCCCATATCTGCAAACTTTTTCTTCTTCTTTGGGATCCATTTTTCTCAGTCTGTCGTTTACTGCACTATATAGCATGTTTCTGATAGGAAAAGGAAGGGGTTACCTCGCTAATCCGAGGAGAGTATACCAGGGATTACCCAGCATTGACCCTGAGTGTGCTAGGGGTCGCCTAGCAGTGACTCCAGATAGTGACATCTGATCACAGTGTATGTGCGGGGTTACCTCACAGTGACACATTTAGTGATACTTCTTGTTAGTGCCATCTGCACTTAGGTGTTTGGGATTGTCATTATCTATTTAAGATGTTATGGCAATTTCAAAAGAACACAAAAGGTTTTGATTATTCATGTTCGAATAACATGTTCTAGACATTTTAGTGAACATTCCGCTGCCAATCTGATTAAAGATCAAAACATGTACTTAGTCATGTTCAGGAACATGATCATGTACGTGGTTGTCCAGAGAGTTTACAAAAGACGTATCATACTGGAATCAAAGAGCTGGTGCTGCAGATTCAAGATGGACGTTTCAGAATAGAAGCTGCCTTGTTCGTGATGAAGATCAAGAAGGAAAGCAGGAGTTCTATTCAAGGAAGACGTCTAAACTAGGAAAGTCCAATTTATTTGAGGAAATTATTTCCTTGTTAAATCCTAGTCTAATTAGGACTTCTGATTACCTTGTTAAGGCTATAACTGTTGTTTATAAATAGCCTGGGATTCAGACTAGTTTAGGTGACATGAATTTTTACGAATACACAAAAGGGCTGAGAGGTAAAAGACTTCACATTCGAAGCATATAGTATTCACGTAGACTAGGTTTGATCGGTTAGATCATTGTGTTTCTAGTCTGTGTTTGAAACTCACTTTCATAAACACTTAAAGGAGTTTCAGGAGAGATTTCTTGTGGCAACTAGAGGGATTCTAGGTTGTGAGGAGATCTCATAATTTAGTTTAGTGAAAGAGGTTGAATCGGGTAGGAAATGGGTCGAGTGATGGGAGTCTTCATGTAATAGCCTTTGTAACCATTCAACGGAGTAGTAAATTATTTCTCACGGACTTGATAAGTCCCCTTGACGTAGATCAGTTGATCGAATAGGGTTACCAATCTTGTGTTCTTTGTTTTTACATTCTGACCTTACATGTTCACAACAATGTTCAAGTACATGATGATGAACATGACCGCACAGTTTATGTAACTTCAATTGGATGATATAGTGTTTGGTTCAGTGTCTGATAAGATGGTCAAGGACTTCATCATGGGCATGGAAACTGAGTGTGAGATGAGCCTTGTTGGAGATCTAAAATACTTTTTAGGTCTACAGATAAAGCAATCAGAAGAAGTGATATTTATCTCTCAATCCAAGTATGCCAGAAATCTGGTGAAAAAGTTTGAGCTTGTGAATTCAAAACACAAACAAACTCCTATCAGCACTATAGTTAAAATTGGAAAAGATGATGCAGAGACTGAAGTTGATCAAACTCTCTACAGAAGCATGATTGGTAGTCTTCTATATCTCACTGCAAACAGACCTGATATAGCTTATAGTGTGGGAGTATATGCCAGGTATCAGGCCTGTCCAAAGGAGAGTCACATGAAGGCTGTTAAGAACATCACCAAGTACATCAATGGAACTGCTGAGTATGGGTTGTGGTATACTTTTGATACTAACGCAAGTATTACTGCATACTATGATGCTGATTGGACTGGATCTCCAGATGACAGAAAAAGTACTTTAGGTGCTTGTTTCTTTTTAGGAAATAATGTTGTTTCTTGGTTCAGTAAGAAGTAAAACTGCATGTCCCTATCTACAGCAGAAGCATAGTACATTGCAGCAGGGAGCAACTCTACTCCGATTATCTGGATGATGCAGATGATGAAAGAATATGAAGTCAATCATGATACCCTAATTTTGTACTGTGATAATATAAGTACTATAAACATCTCAAAGAATCCAGTACAACATTCAAGAACCAAACATATAGACATCAGACATCACTTCATCAGAGAGCTGGTTGAAGAAGTCCTGAAGATTGAACACATGAAGACAGAAGATCAACTAGCTGATTTGTTCACCAAAGGATTAGCTTTAGCTCAATTTGAGAAACTTATAGCAGCCCTTGGCGTGTGCTTGGTTCAGTAAAACCAAGAAGAAAGGTATGAGTGTGACTTTTTCACACTCAGCAGGAAAGAATCATTCTTGCACAAAGGGACTGAACATTCCCATAAATGTTCATACGGATGTACATATGTTCATGATTCAAACCCTGAGTATATCTTTGTCAACGGCTAGTTCTGACGTGCTATCATCATCTTTGTTTTTCCGGGATTTCCCTCCGAGTTCTTAATCTAAAGGAAACATGAGAAACGGAATACTCTCTTATATATATGCTCAGCCGTTTCGAGAGAACGTTCACTTTTCAAATTTTCTGAAATCAAAACACTCTTCTCTCTCGATAAAACCTCTGCCTATTCTGAGACTATTCCATTGTTAGTCGTTAGTTTTCTTGTTGTTTTCATCTCTTCATTTACCCATACACTTTCAATGGCTCTAAAATGAAAGCTCGTTCATCCCAAGAAAGTCGTTAAACCCAGGATAAGGTATGGAAAGGTTACATATTCCAAACTTAAGATCAGTTCTATGAAGAAGACGAGTTCGATAGGCAGGTTCGTGGAGAATCAACCTACAAAATGCCCGTTCAGAGGGCATTTCGCGATGAATCTTCAAGCAAAGATATAGATGAATTAATTGAAACATTCCATGGAGACGACGAAGAAGAAGATACAGAAGAACAAGAAATCGCTTCTTCTGCAAAGAAAATAAAGACCTAAAGTCTTTCAATTAATGATCTGTTGAAAGAAGCTGCAAAGTCCTACGATGTCCACAGAAAGAAGGCAAGAACAAAGGAAAATACGATCAAGAAATCCAAGAAGACTACAGCCTCTTCGTCAAAGAAAATCAACACAACACCTGTTGTCCAAGCCCTTCAGAAAGAGAATGGATCTACTGGTGATGATCATGTTAAGCCTTCAGATGTGCCTGAACATGTTGAGGCACATGTTGCAGACAAAAGCCCTGCTGCGACATCTTCTCCAGCTGATATTGTTATTCAACCTCCTGTGCAACCTTTTACTACCGAAGGTGATGGTGAAGATAGGCAAGATGACATTCCTTTAAGCCTGAAGATGAAAGCTATAGCTGCTGCTCTTGCCAAAGGAAAGAAGAAAGTCATACATAGACCGTTAGTCGCTGACCCAGCTGAGAAGGAAGTCATTCAGAGTTCATTCTCTGAATCTGCTGAGAAGACTCCTGTTCCACAACAGGAAAAATTATTGGCCTCTGCTCAGTATGATCCTTTTGCGAGATCTCCAGTCAAGAAGAAAACACCGAGGAAGAAGGCATCTTCTGCTATGGTGCAGTGGGTTCCAAGAACCCCTGTGACCAGAAGTCGAGTGTCTGCCACTCCACTATCTGCTGCTGCATCCACAAAAAAGAGAAAGGCCACTGCATCAACTGGTCTTTCCAAGAAGGTCAAGAAAGCTGCCCACCCAACCCATGTACCTGAAGATGTTCACTCACATTCAAATGAACATGAGTCTGAAGTTCACAAACAGATTGTCCGAGTTCCAGGTACATCTAGTCAATCCATCTTTCGTTCTCCTAAGCATGCTGAATTATGGGAAAAAGTGAAGCAGAGATCCATGATCTCTGAAAAGAAGGTGGATAAGGATACATTGTTGGCTGCTGGGGTGTTTACATTACTGAAGCAAGCTGGTTTGTTGGGAACAGTACAGAAGGTTCAGGAGTTTGTTCCCAAAGTTGTTACAGAATTCTACTGTAATTTGACAAAAGAGATTGATGAGCTAGAGTCTGCAGACTTCCAGAAAGTCTATGTGCGAGGAGAGATGGTACAGTTTTTCCCTGATCTCATTAATGAATTCTTGGGATGCTCATCTGAGGGGGAGTATAAAGAGATAGCTGACTGGGGAATGGTTGTTGAGGAACTGACCGAGGGCATCTACAGTAAATGGCCATCTCATCCACAGACTATTCCAACCTCCGAGCTAACTCACAAGTATGGCGCCCTGTTCAGAATTCTGATTCATAATTGGCTACCAACTAAGCACAGGGCAACATTGACTCAAGCTCAGAGGAGGTTTCTGTTTTACCTTGGAACTGGAAAACCGTTCAACTATGGTGAGTTTGTCTTCAGCAAGATCATCAGCAGTGCAGAGTCTACAGTGGTCAAAGGTCCACTTTGCTATCCATCATTGATCTACAACATCATCAAGCAACAGAAGAAGAATGTGTCTTCAAAGAAAGATTCCTCTTCACAAGCCTCTAGTGATCAAAGTTGCTCCTGGAATAGGAGATCCTCATCTTCGCCTCCAGTTCAAGCAGTTCATGTCATCCAAGAAAAGAGTGGATGAAACTATTGAAGAATCCTCTCCAAAAGGTGCTGTGCTGAGATTTTTAGAGAGAAGTCTGGAGTTCCATGCTCGTTTAATTTCTGAGCATACTTCTGAGAAGATGAAGATCCAAGCAATGATTGCTGATCTTTCATCAGGAGAAGAGTTTGTCTCTCCAACAACAGATGTTCCTTAGAATGTTCATAACTTGCACAAGCTTGCAAGTACTGCCGAAGCTGCTGCTCAGAAGAAGTCTACTCTAGCACAACAACAAGATGAAGCACATACTACAGAACAAACTAAGGAAACTGAAGCTGTCCAAGAAGAGTCTGCAGACGAGGATCATGAAGCTGAGGATGATGAAGAAGAAGCTGGGGAGGATGCTGATGATGGAGAAGAGACGGAGTATGATGATGCTGAAGCAGGATCTGAAGGTGATGATGATGCTCAAGACTCTGACAAATCCGAGTCGTTCTTTCGTGTAACTCCTTTTCCTTTCTCGGTGGAAAATAGGGGAGTAATGCAATATAAGTTTTTTTTTATTTTTGTTTCTGTTTTACTTATCTTGCATCATGTTTTACAAGATATTTTATTTTTACTATGATAGCTTGTTTTTAGCTATTTTGTTATGAAATAGATTTTTCTTCCCTTTATGATTCATATCTGCTAAAAAATTGAAACTGCTATCAAAAGATAAAAATAAAAAATATGAATATAGTAGAGTAGGTACAAGCTGATAAGAAAGTAAAAAACAGCTGAATCATATAATGTTCTTCCAAACATTCAAGTATGTTTCTAAGTACATGATCCTACAGTTCAAGGGATTGTGTTCATTTAAACATGGAGCTGATTTGCAACCAGATAAAGATAAAGGGAGAGATTGTTAGTGCCATCTACACTTAGGTGTTCGGGATTATCATTATCTATTTAAGATCTTATGGCAATTTCAAAAGAACACAAAAGGTTTTGGTTATTCATGTTCGAATAACATGTTCTGGACATTTTATTGAACATTCCGTTGTCAATCTGATTGAAGATCAAGACATATGATTAGTTATGTTCAGGAACATGATCATATACATGGTTGTCCAGAGAGTTTACAAGAGACGTGTCATGCTAGAGTCAAAGAGTTGGTGCTGCAGATTCAAGATAGACGTTTTAGATTAGAAGCTGCCTTGTTCGTGATGAAGATCAAGAAGGAAAGTAAGAGTTCTATTCAAGGAAGACATCTAAACTAGGAAAGTCTGATTTATTTAAGGAAATTATTTACTTGTTAAATCCTAGTCTAATTAGGACTTCTTATTACCTTGTTAAGGATATATCTATTGTTTATAAATAGCCTAGGATTCAGACTAATTTAGGTGACATGAATTTTTACGAATACACAAAAGGGCTGAGAGGTAAAACACTTCACATTCGAAGCATATAGTATTCGGATAGACTAGGTTTGATCGGTTAGATCATTGTGTTTCTAGTCTGTGTTTGAAACTCACTTTCATGCACACTTAAAGGAGTCTCGGGAGAGATTTCCTGTGAGAACTAGAGGGATTCTAGGTTGTGAGGGGATCTCACAATTCAATTTAGTGAAAGAGGTTGAATCGGGTAGGAAAAGGATCGAGTGACGGGAGTCTTCATGTAATAGCCTTTGTAATTCAATGGAGTAATAAACTATTTCTCACGGACTTGATAAGTCCCCCTGACATAGATCAGTTGATCGAACAGGGTTACCAACCTCGTGTTCTTTGTTTTTACATTCTGACCTTACATGTTCACAACAATGTTCAAGTACATGATGATGAACATGACCGCAAAGTTTATGTAACTTCACTTCTGGAAGATCTTAACGGCTATCTCGATGCTCAAATCCTTTCTTCTATTGTTTGCAATGAATCTCTATTTATCTTGAGCTTCCTTTATCCCTTGTCTAATTGAATCGATCTTCTCAACTATTTAAGGAATAATTTCCAGTTCAAGCATCGGTCTTTCCCTAACCTCGACCTAATTCAAAAGACAATTTTCATTTCTTTCATTTAATGCTTCACAAGGCGCGATTCTAATCGAGGATTAGCAACTGTTGTTGTAAGTGAATTCGATAAATGCTAGCAACTCCTTTTAACTCTCTTCTCCTTGAGCTGTGATTACTCTCTGAACACGCCTTCCAATACTTGTATAGTCTTTTTGGATTGTCAATCTATTTAAGGATGACACATCTTACTAACAATCATCTTAGTACCCATAACTTCTTACAAGCTTTCCAAAATCTAGAGGTAAAACGAGTATCACATTCAGAAGTGATTGAGATGGGTACTCCTTGCAATCGTACTATTTCATTAACATGGGTCTGGGCTAGATGGTCCAGTCCAGAAGTTGTTTTTACTACTATGAAGTGTAATACCTTTGATAATCGATCCACAATGACCCAAATAGTGGCGTTTCTGTAAGTTGACTTTGGCATACCGACCATAAAATCCATTTTAATGTGATCATACTCCTATTCTTAATATCCAGGGGTTGTAACAACCCTGAGGGTTTCTGGTGCAAGGCTTTAACTTGTTGATAGCTCATCATTCCATGTTCACCTATATCTTTCTTTTCGTGTCGTTTCACCCGAAATTACCCTTTAGATCTTTGTATATCTTAGTGCTTTCTCAAATAAGCTGTGTACGGAGTGTTGTGAGCTTCAATCATGAATTTTTCCTTCATTTCTTCTTTGTTCGCATGCACACTCTTCCTTTGTAAGGTAAGGCATTATCTGGCGCCTCAGTCAAATTCCTGGGATCTCTAGATCGAGCTACTAGTATGATCTTCTCGAGATATGCATCTCTTCTTTGTGCAACAATGATCATTTTCTTAGGTCCTGTTTACCTACCAGAACTGTGATCTTTTCTTCAAAGTGTCAAGTAGATCTAATTCTTGAACCCTTAACTTACGAAACTCTCTAAAGAGTTCTCCTTCTTGATTCGGGTCACAACTTAAGTCAGCTCTATTCTTGCGATTGAGGGTGTCAACTACCGCATTGGCCTTACCTGGGTAGAAGTGAATCGAACAATCCTAGTTTTTTTTAACTAATTCACACCACCTTCTTTACATTGGATCCAAATTCTTTCACACAAAATATATTTGAGACTCTTTTAATCTGCATAATCTCATACTTAGCTCTATCCAGGTAGTGTCTCCAAATTTCTAACGTGTGTACAACTGTAGCAAGCTCCAATTCATGAGTGGGACAGTCCTGCTTCTAATCTATCAACTGTCAGGTTAAATATACAATCATTTTGCCTTTCTGCATCAGCACGCACCCTAATCCCATCTTAACGCACCAGTATAAACCACAAAATCGTTGTTCCCTTTGGGAATTTCCCACACCGAGACTGTGGTTGACTTCTATTTTAGAGTTTGGAAAGTCTCTTCTAATTCATTTGACCATGTACTTGGTTCTTTTCTTGACTAGGAATGTCATGGGCTTAGATATCTTTGATAATCCCTTTATGAATCTTCCATAGTCCTAAAAATCTCCTTATCTTGTTACGTTCTTTGGTGATATACAAATTCTCAAAACATTTATCTTAATCGGATCTTCCTTAATTTCTTCACCCGATACTATAGGTCCTAAAAATATTTCTTCCTCCAAGTGAAATTCATACTTGCTGAATTTAGCGTACATTATTTTCTTCTTAATGTTTCAAACATTGTCCTTAAATGTTCTTGATGCTCTTCTTTATTTCTTATATATACCAAAATGTCATTTATGAACACCAACAAAACCTTATATCCAAATAGAGATAGAATACCTTGTCCATTAAATCCATAAACATTGTTGGAGCATTTATTAATCCACATGGCGTTATTGTGAACTCATAGTGACCATAACGAGTTCAAACTAGAGTCTTCGGAGTATCATCATTGCTTATCTTTAACTGATGGTAGCCTAAGATCAGGTCTATCTTCGAGAGTACACTTGCTTCCTTTTGTTGATCAAGGAGGTCATCTACACTTATGAGAGGATATCGGTCCTTAATACTAACTTATTCAGCTCCATGTAATCAATATACATCCTTGATGTGCCATCCTTCTTCTTTACGAATAAGATCAGAACCCCCCCTTTTTAGTGGGCTAGGCAATGCAATGGATGCCAAGAAGTGAGTTCATTCCCTAAAGTGAATCTTTATGTTATAGCTTGAATAGACAAGGGAAAGTGCAATATATCTTCTTCATGCTTTAGACGATACTGGTTACCAATGAGAGACAGTTAGATGAGCAATAAATATTAGGCTTTATAATCATAATAAAGATATTTATCACTTTAGAAGTGAAGATGAACAAATGTACTAAAAGGCCAAGAAAAGTCAAGGTGTGCCTAGGAAGAACAATTAGCGAGCCATCTTGTAAGTGCCATTTTGAATAAGGAATCATTTTTGGAAAGGGCTAACTTTAGAAATTTTCAAGCGTAATTCGCGAATTTTTGGAGCACATTTTTGGCCAAATAAAAATTATCCAAGTATGAAGATCTTGGATTTATGCCCACAAGATATCCTCAAAATAGAGAACTGTAGAAAAGGACATAAATCGTAATGAAAGAATTTTCCTCTTTACGAAGGCTTTTAATCACAAGAAGCTTCCAGAACTGTGAAGTCTTTGTAGGAATAACAAAAGGAATCGACACATAAGAATGAAAACCATACTGATAGTTTCCAGAAAAATATGTCAATATGGTCTGACCAAACAATGTCATTACTAACCATTAATAGATTAAGGATCTCAAGTAAGGGATGACAGACTTTTGAAGGAGGAATAATCAAGGAATATATGAGCAATTGAGTGGATAGATCGATAGGTTAACAAATATTCAAAATATTTTGACAGGTTACTATTCTTGTCGGCTTGACCTATCAACAACTAGGTCTAATGATCTCACATGACTTCTTCTTGAAAAGCCATCCTCTCTTGTCCTAAGTACACTGCTATCAAAGAACGAAATATCATGGGTTGGCTGAACTGTTTCTAGCTTCTCTGAGCAAAGGACACGATAAACTAGAGATTTACTTCTTAACCACAGGAAGAGTATGAAAGAAACAGACCTAAACACACTCGACAGAGTTTAACTTTAACATTTTCCTGGGACTCAAAAGAATATTTGGCGAAGGGCCTTTAGAGGTACATATGGTCGAGTTGCAGTCGAGGTGGTTATCTCTTCCTCTGTCCACAAGCATCTGTCTTTTGAATATGTGCCATATCTTCACTTCTTGGGCCATCCAATATGTCGTGAGAGCTTTCGTAATGTAGAATAAATTCTCATCCCTTGCTGATGTGACTAGATCACAAGATACATTTTGTCTGAAAAATTTGATGTTAGATTTTCCATACTGCGGTAGATCCCATGTCTGGTAATTGTCCTTTAAATTAATTATTCTTCCATAATTTATGGCTTGATACCAACATTTGAAAACTTGGCATTTGCAATAGCATCTCTTCATTTCCAATTTGATGAGATTGTAGAACGCATCAACCTTCTAAAAGAGCCCTCATGGCAAGTTCATCCTTTTTGGATAATCCTCTAGGCTTAGCCATTGTAGAGGATATCTTAATTAGTCTAGGTTCTTCAGAACCTAAATGGGATACCTAACATTCTCCTTAGTTCAGGCTCACTATAGTCTATGTTCTCACTACATTCTTCTATCTATAATTAATCTATCCTAAGCAAATTCTCAAGACATTTAACTAATTCGGCAATTAAGAGCAGTAAACTAATTCTTTTCCAAAAAGTAGGTTTATAAATCATCATTCAAACTTTTATATTAACCATAATTATTTTCTTCCCTCTTTTTTTTTACACAATGACCAAAACTTTTCGAACACTATAGGATATATTATTTTGAAAAAAAACATTAGTTTTTCACTTGTCATTTGGACGGATCCATAACGACTTCAATTTTATAAGAATTTGACCTATATCTTATCCAAAATATTTTTCATAGGTCCATAAATTTTTCCCAGTGAATGACGTCCAATCATCATTTTTTTAAAATTGACTAACTACCTTTACTTTGCCCCTTTCTTTTTCCTTGTCAACATGTATTTCGAAGTTTATAACAATATAATCAGATAATTTACTTTGCCATACATTTGAACTTTGTTGAAGATGCGAGGTGATGATGAGATGTGGGTTGCTGAGTGGGTTCTTTAGAACAAAATTGAACTCAAATAAAAACATAGTCATGTATTCAAACACAGAGACAGGTCTGCAGATTTGCAAACCTCGCTCTGATACCATTCTATAATGCCTCGGTCCCGAAAAGAATAATAAATGAAGGACGGGGGTGTCACTTAAAAAGAATAGGATTTGGAATAATTATTAATTAAATAAAATAATTGTTGGAAACAAGAATAGGTTATATTCCCCAAAAATTTGGGCAGCATAACCTCTGTAACTAGAACAAGTCCTCATTTAATAATGGCTTATAAGAGTACAATTGGAACGGCACAGAAACCAACAAGTCCGTACATGGGCAGAACAAAGCGATAAACATATACCAACAAGGAAAAATCCATTTATCTTAAGTATTAATAAGATTAGTCCCATCCAAAGGACAAAAGAAGAATAGCAGATAAGACCAATTCATAGGTCGACTGACAATAAACAGATACCAACATGAAATCAGGTATGACCCTTCTAATAGGTGGAAGTCAATAAAGGGATAATAGGTATGGCAAAAGAACGGGGTTTCCTCCCCTCACAACTTTATTTAATAAATAGACATCATATAATAATAGCATATTAGACATGCTATCATCAAGTATCATATATCAAATGCTAAGACTATATACTAGATATCAGAGTATTCAGTGAAAATATAGTGGAAGTAATATTATAACCAGATAGAGCAACAATTAGGAAGTTCATACAACCCCATCAACAGCACATCACTGGCCTCAACATCTCACCCTGAAAATATTTTGAAAAGAGTTGGATGTGAGTGCTAATGCACTAAGTGAGTAATTTTGAACTCAATTTGCAAATAAGAAATATCCAAAATAATACACGGCATATAGGAAGCAAAGCGTGAAAGCCCTTCCCATATCTGCAAACTTTTCTTCTTCTTTGGGATCCATTTTGCTCAATCTGTCGTCTACTACACTATATAGCATGCCGTTGGTAGGAAAATGGAGGGGTTACCTCGCTAATCCGAGGAGAGTATACTAGGGGTCGCCTAGTAGTGACTCCTTATAGTGACATCTGATCACATTATATGTGCGGGGTTACCTCACAGTTAAATCTTTAGTGATAATCATCACAGATGCAAGGATGTACAGTCCTACCTATGTTTAATAATTACTTGCACTACGAAATCCAAGATTCTAGCACAAGCATATCTCAGCTAAGTTCAACATCATCTAATAATATCTCATAAAACTTAGCAATTACATAATAGCTTAATCATGCTTATACAACTATTCCACAAGTATGCTCATATCCTAGTCATAGTATCCCAAATAATATTCTAATAATATTTCAACATTATCTCAATACTATCCTATTCCATAACATAAAAATATTCTATAATTCCTCCTATAACAGCGATGTTAAATAGGTAGAGTATAAAATATTAATTTGGATATTTCTATGTTATCTATCATGCTTCTAAAGAGTTATTACTCTTAAATTGTATTTATTCTTTAAAATAAACCCACCTCGCTGACGAGCAGGTGGCGACATAACAACTTCGGGAACATCATGCTCTCTCCTAGCAGGTTCTACGGTCGTATAAAGGTCGATCTTCGACTCAGAACGACTACTATATTTTTCAGAAATTAATCTACTATAATCGGAGCTATTATTAAATTTTATTCTTTTCAATAATATATTGCGCGAATCTAGAGACCTCGTATACATTTAACGCAGAAGCAAATAAATTCCAAAATATTATTTTTGATTTACTGAAACCAAAATATTGGACAAAGGTCACTTTCCGTAACTTGCCATTTTAATCGATTTTTATCAGATTTGTACAACGACACTTTTTAACCATTCAAAAATTATGAAAATAATCAGGCACCATCCTATACATGCCAAGAATATAGTTTGAGAGTTTTAGAATTTTTTGATAATACATGCTTCCGGTACAAAAATAACTTTTTAAATTAAATAATCAAGATTTTTCAAAACTCGTCCAAAAATTATGAAATTCGACAGGCATATAGGAAACATTATTTCGAGCAACTTTCGTGAAAAAACTTTTTCAGTTTAACAATCCGAGATGGCTGAAAATGGAAGAATACAGTGGCAGATCAGCGCCCCTATATATGAATGTTTTTCGGCTATTTTGCCGGTTTTCGGCTGTCAGACGGGAATGAGTTCAATATTCGAAATGTAGTACACATTTAAATAAACAAAATATGAAATTTGGGCTAAAAAGGATGAGAAATGGACCAATACGACGACGACGAAAACGGGTGTTGTGGGGATGGTATCTCGACCTTGGCAGCGGCTATGGCTGTTCACCGGTGGTCCAGCGACGGCAAGGCGGTTGCAGTCCGGCGGTTGTGGCAGTGGTGGTGGCTCCTCCTTCACTCTCTCTCGCTCTCCCTCTCCCTCTCTCGGCCCTCATCTCTCTCTTTTCTTTCTTTCTATTTTTCTTTGCTTCTTTCTTTTGTTTCACATGGCAGATGCCAATTGAGCAAGTGGGGGGATGACTTTTGATCCAAAAGGCAGGGATGGGAATTATATAGATATTTTGGTTAGGATATTTTAAATATAATATTGATAAAATACTTTTTGGACTCGATTTTAAAAAATTGCTTTATTTTATCAGGAGTTTAATTAATCTCGCATTATAAATCTAAAAATAACGACAAGTTCATTGGGTTATTTTCTATTGAATCAATTCAAAATGGTATGCCGAAAATGTTATTTGATAATCGAACAAGAAAATATTCCTTTTCAAATTAATTAAAAATTACTATTTATTTTACTAAAAATACTGTTAGGAGTTCGTTTGACCTCTGATTGAAAATCCGAGAACACCGACGGATTCCTTGGTTCGTTTCCTATTGGAAACTCTGACTAGTCAAGTCTTGAGGCATTGCAAATATTCTCGATTAAATTAAAAATTACCATTCACGTCTTCTTTGACTGTTGGGACTTTGATTGACCTCGAATTAAAATTTTAAAAGTACTATTGATATTCTCAGGTTATTCTATTTCCACGAAAATCATTATTGGCCACGTCTCAAAAATATTTAAATGATTTTCCAATTAAATAACACCCTAAAGTCTCATCTTTTATCCATTTTACTTTATCTCACCTCCAATAAATTTTTATAGTCTTCTAAATAAATTTAGAAAATTTTTAACTATAATCTGAAAATACGGGGTGTTACAAACTTGGTATGCTCTTTATAAATGCTAGCATTGTCATAGGCTTCCAATGGAATCTACTCGAGCTCTTGTAATTAGAGCTTTCTTTCATCGCCTACAACGTCTCGATCAAAACAACACTGCTTGATAGCTCAGAATGCTTTGTGTTCCAGCTCCAGAGGTAAATGACATTACTTCCCAAAAATCAATCTGTATGGAGACATCCCGATAGGCGATTTGAAAGCTATATGGTATGCCCATACCGCATCGTCCAGACGCAAACTCTAGTCCATGCGATTTAGGTTTACTGTCTTCTCAAGGATGATTTTTATCTCTCGATTAGATACTTCAGCCTATCGGTTGGATTGGGGATGGTAGGCAGTGGCAACTCGGTGATGAACCCCATATTTCTTGAAAAGGGCCTCCAAAGTTTGATTACAAAAGTGGGTTCCTTGATCGCCAAACCGATGGAAGATATTCATCTTGAGAAATCTAGAAACCACTTTAGAATCGTTAGAGTGAGTAGCCTTAACTTCAATCCACTTGGAGACATAATCGATGGCCAAAAGAATGTAGGAGTTTCCGAACACATTAGGGAAAGGGCCTATGAAGTCCATGCCCCACACATCAAAAATTTCACAAACCAAAATGGGAACTTGAGGCATTTCATTCCAAGAAGAGATATTGCCGGTACATTGGCATCGATCACAATTCTTGCAGAAAAAATAAGCATCTTAAAAATAGTTTCCCAATAAAAACCACAATCAAGAACCTTACGGGCTGTCCTCTTTGGTCCAAAATGGCCACCACAACCATGAGTGTGGCAAAAATTTAGAATGGACTGGATCTCATTATCGGGAATGCATCTCCTAATCACTTGGTCAGCACAAGTTTTCTACAAGTAGGGGTCGTCCTATATGAAATATTTAGCTTGGCTCTTCAACTTATTTTTCTTCGCGGTCTCTGTCCCTTTTGGAAACATCCCAGTAGTTAAATAATTAACCAAATCAGCACACCAAGGGATCACACCTGCAACTGCTAGCAAAAGTTCATCAGGAAAATCATCTGGTATGGGCATACCATCGGATTTCGTTAGCAACCTGCTTAAATGATCAACAACATTATTTTATGCCCCCTTTTTATCTTTGATCTCCAAGTCGAATTCCTGTAGCAAAAGCACCCAACGTATGAGACGGGGCTTGGATTCCTTTTTGGAAAGTAGATATTTCAGAGCAGCATGGTCGGAATAGATCACCACCTTCGATCTAACCAGGTATGATCAAAACTTTTCACAAGCAAAAACAACAGCAAGCAGTTCCTTCTCCGTCGTCATGTACTTGCATTGAGTGGGATTAAGAGTCTTCGAAGCATAATATTTCACATGGCTGTTCTTCCCATTCTTTTACCCAAGTAAGCTCCAACAGCAAAGTCGCTTGCATCGCACATAATCTCAAAAGGGAGCCCCCATTTCGGTGGTTGAATGATGGGAGCAAAAGTCAGCTTGCTCTTCAAGAGGTCGAAAGCTTCCTTACACTTTTCGTCGAACATGAATGGAACATCTTTCTGCAGTAACTTTGTCAAAGGTTATACGATCTTGGAAAAGTCTTGGATGAAGCGCCTATAGAAACCCGCATACCCTAAAAAAGCGCGAATTTCTTTCTCATTAGACGGGTAGGGAAACTTCACAATCAGATTCACTTTCACCTTATGTACTTCCATACCCTTCTCTGAAATAACATGGCCGAGCATAATGCCTTGCTTAACCATAAAGTGACATTTTTCAAAATTCAGCACCAAATCAGATTCAACGCACCTCTGCAGAACCTTGTCCAGATTAGCCAAACACTGATCGAATGAGTTTCCATGCACTGTAAAATCATCCATAAAGATCTCAATACAACTTTCAATCAGGTCGGAGAAGATACTCATCATACACCGTTAGAAAGTGCCAGGAGCATTATATAAACCAAACGACATTTTCCGACATGCGAACATTCTAAACAGGCATGTGAAAGTTGTCTTTTCTAGATCTTCTTAGGCCATAAAAATTTAAAAGTAGCCCGAGTAACCATCAAGGAAGCAAAAGAAATATTTTCTCACCAATCGTTCGAGCATCTCATCAATAAACGGCAAAGGAAAATAATCTTTGCGTATAGCATCATTTAAGTTCTAAAAATCAATGCACCATGCGCCAATCTGTATGAAGCCTCATGGGAATCAACTCATTATCTTCATTCTTGACCAACTGGGAACCAGACTTCTTCGGCACCACGTGCACTGGACTGACCCAAACGCTGTCGAAAATTGGGTAAATAATCCATAACTGGAGCAATTTAAGGATTTCTTTGAGCACCACCTCTTCCATGATATGGTTCAATTTTCTTTGTGGATCTCTAGATGGCTTGCAATCTAGCTCAAGAAATATTCGGTGCATGCGGATATCTGGACTGATCCCTTTTATATCAGCTAATGTCCAGCCAATTGCTCATTTGTGCTTTTTCAAAAGCTCAACCAACCTTCCTTCTTGTTCTATGCTCAGATCCTTGCTTATGATGACAGGTAACGTGCCTTTCTCTTCCAGAAAGACATATTTCAGATGCTCCGGGAGCACCTTCAATTCCAACACTGGAGCCTTCACAACAGACGGCAAAATCGGCTCTAAGTTGATCGGTATGGGCATACTACTTGACAGATACCGGGTGGGAAACTCGCTGGTAGCATACAGCTGCATGATGACATCTTAAATCTCCTCATCTTCTCCCGTTATTGCAGCAGTGTCAGTCAGCCCACCAAATAGTACTTGTTCCAACCTATCTTTTCTGAAATGATTCTCAACAAAATCGATGGCCTTCCTAAAAGAATCATAGATCTATGTACAGAAAAGGAATCACCCATGTCAACTATATAAAATCCACATGAAAAATCAATTCATTAACTTTTACCAGAATATCTTCAACCATACCTTGAGAATATGCATTAGACCTATCAGCTAACTGAATGATAATACGAGTTTCTTTCATAGGACCTAATTACAATTCCTTATACATAGAAAGAGGTATAACATTGATGGATGCGCCTAAATCTAGCATGACTCTCTCAACCTTCTTACTGCCAATAATGCAAGGAATAGTAAACATACCAGGATCCCTACATTTTTATGGCAATTTTCTTTGAAACACCGCAGAAATATTTTCCCCAACTTTAATCTTTGCATCCTTCCCATATCTCATCTTTTTAGCACACAATTCTTTCAAAAATTTTGCGTACCTGGGAGCTTGCCTAATAGCATTAATCAAAGGCAAATTAATCTCTACCTTCTTGAACAACTCGAGGATCTCTTTTTCATCATCCTTCTTATTTCAAACCAACCTGGAAGGAAAAGGTGCTGAAACCAAAGGTTGAGAGTTAGAAATTTTTGATTCCAAACTTATCTTGGGAGAAAGAGGTTCGACAGGTTATGTTCCCTCTGCTCTGGACTCTTTCTTTTGCACGTCAGAGTGCTCGTCCGACTCTTTTTCCTTCTTCTCAGCCTCTAACTCGGCTAACTCCTTCCCACTTCTCAAAGTGATAGCACTAACATTCCCTTTTGGGTTTATTTCAGCTTGGGATGGAAATTTGCTCTGATTCACTTGCATCTTGTTTATTTGAGTGGCGAGTTGGGTGATTTGAGTGCCCATACTCCCCAAGGAAGCTTGTGTCTCTTGCTGGAAGTCTTTTTAACTCTGCGCCAGACTATTAATGAGTGCATTGCTCTGCTCCAAACACTTCATGCTATCGTTCATGCTCGGCGCAGTATGATCAATTTGGGTATACTGACCACCATGCGGCTGCCTTTAAGGTAAAACTCCAGGCACCTTCTGATCCGGTTGTTTCTAACCAAAATTAGGATGGTCCCTCCAACCTAGGTTGTATGTGTTCGAATATGGGTCACACTTCCTCCGTCTTAGGGCATCTTGCTGAGCATCACCGGACCCATAGCATGCTTGTTCGGTTTGAGGATCTTGCAAGGTAGGACATGAGTCGGTAAAGTGGCTATTCTCCGAACAAACTCCACAGCGGACATGTTGAGTTTGTGCCACAGCAAGGCCTCTAACCAAAGAGGTTGGAGCATCAATTTTCTCATTAACACCGAAACTTTTTGCTCGCTCAACTCCTTTTACAGGCCAGTATCTGTCATCATCCTCATCTTCATACTACTGGCCACCAGAGACCATATCAATGATAAGCTGCTTCGCCTCTGTTAGAGTCTTGTTAGTTAAAGCTCCTCCGCTAGCAGCATCAACTATCTTCCTGTCAAAAGTCGACATACCATGGTAAAAGTAGTTAGTGAGCAATTGATATTCAGAGAACCCATGGTTTGGACATTTACGGCACAATTGTTGGAATCTCTCCCAGTAATTAGCTAAACTCTCATTGTGCTTCTGCTTTATGCTGCTGATTGCCATCCTTAAGTTTGCAGCTCTTGATTCAGGAAAAAACTTGCGTAGGAATTGTTCCTCCAACTCATTCCAAGTGGAAATTGAGCCCGATGGAAGATCAAACAGCCAATCCCTAGCCTTGCCTTCCAAAGTATGAGAAAAAGTCAGTAACCTCAAATTATCTGAAGAAAAACCTTGAGGGCGTAGAGTAGAGCAAACTAGATCAAATTCGGCAAGGTGCTTATGTGCACTTTCTCCAGGTAAATCGCCGAACTTGGGTAGAACTTGAATAAAGCCAGGCCTTATTTTAGAATTCTGAATGATAGTAGGCAGCACGATGCAGATAGGTTGGTTGTTTCTGTGGTGACCCAACTCCTTAATCTGAAGTTCTTGTTCAATTATTAGGTTGTGAAAAACAATAATCCGTGCAATGGTGTATTATGATAACTACTTGACAAGTGTTCTACGATATGTTTGGAATAGCAGTAAATTACACACGAGATTGGTAACCCAATTCAGTTAATTAACCTACTTTGGGGAACTTCGTCCAAACTTGAAGATTCACTTGCTACTACTTCATGAAGTGTATTGAGGATTTTACACATGCCGGACTCACTCCTTATGTCGCCCGTTCTTCTTCAAGAGCTCCATCACTAAACAAAAGTTATGAGATCCCCTCACAACCATGACACTAGACTCCCTCTAGCTACCCATGACTTTAACTTACAATCTCTCCCGAGATTGCGTACAATATGGATTAAAACAACCCCTCACGGATTTCACTCAAAAACTAGTCTATCACGTTGAACTGTTTATGGAACAACTACTAGTTAATTACATGGGACACAAACAAAATTGACTCTCAAATAATATGCTAAGAGAATCTAAGAAAAGTCATCCACCGATTGTTGTAAAAATCGGTCTTCTTATAATCTTCACTTCAATAACACCGTTAGTCTCTTTCCACCGGTATAGATAAGTGAATATTGGTTGTGATCTTCCCAAATGTGTGTAGATGCTTTTTATGTGTAGTAGGGTTAAATTCAGCACGACATCTAGACCAAAAGATAGTCAATCGATTATATCTCGACCTTCCAAACTGATCAGGCGCAAGATCTTTCTAGTATGGAAACTACCATATTTAAAGTGTCCTTGGGTATGTCTGGGACATCAGAGGGAACAGTTCGCCAACTGTTCTTCTTTTCTCGCACAGCGGAACAAATGGCTTCGGGGACATACCCAAGCACACATTGTCGAACATATCTCGCCAACAACACAACATGAACACTTAGTGCATAACGGTGGCACTAACAATCTCCTCCTTTGGTGTTTATGTTCGACAATTATCATCGCAATCCTGGAACACATTGTCTTCTATATCTCGCCAATACAAACACGAACCAAGTATTAGTGCATAACGATGACACTAACAATCTCCCCCTTTGGCTTTTATGGAAGACAATAACTCTTAATCTGCACACTTCATGAAAAATCTCCGCGGATCAAACAAATATCAAAAAGTGATATTTATAAAAAAAACTGTCAGGCATTGTTTTTCCTAACTCCCCCTTAATCTGAGCTGGGGAGTAGGGAGTAGCTTCTCTTCATCTTTATTTCACATCATCTCTGTGATGATCTTCTTCCCCATGGTATCATCACTTCTCCCCCTTAGTGGCTGCCATAAAAGCCAAAGCTTCAGGTGGGAGGCACTTCAGCAGCAACAGCAGTTGGAACAGATTCTGGCATAACACCAGTAGGAGCAGGTCGAGGAGTGGCAGAAGCACTTGGACCTGCAAAATTAAAGTCAGTACCAGAAGGACCTGGTGTATCCAGCGGAGAGGCAAAACCAAAGGTATGAGCCTTTCAATCCATCCTCAAAGTCTCAAGCTCCTATTTTTGAGACTGAGCAGTCCCAAACTTCTGGGTCCAAGGATTGAATATGCCATTCAAAGAACACGGCATTGGCAGAGGATCTGGGTGCAAGTCTGTGAGGCAAAGATGGCGGCACATCTTCAGCAGAGCTGGCATCAGGATTTACAGCAGGAATATCACAAGTATGTTGTGCAGAAAACAACTTTTGGCTGATCACGAGCGGGGGCTCCTTGGTCTCGTAGACATCTTCTGAGGTCACAACATCATGCTGGGAAGATGGGATGCTGAAAATCATTCCTAGGTAACCAATGGGCTGCTGATTTCTCTTGGACTCAGCATGGTCACACACCTAATCAAAGATCAGCTGGACAAAGTTGAACACCGCATATGTTCTAACTAAAAACAACAAGACTCTCAATGTCTTACCAACAGAAGAACAATGCTGGCCGGGATGCCAGTTCTTCACTGTAATCTTGTGAAGTATTGAAAACTTCACACTCAAGTCAGATGCCAACAAGGACCTTCCTTTTAGCCACACCAAACGACTTTCTTCAATCAATTCATCTCCCACATCATTTTCACGCACATAAATAGACAAAACCATGTGCAGAATTCACATCACGGATGGGCTTTCATATATTGGCATAAAATTCATGCAACATAGCCTTTAAAAATAAAAGCACATCAAAGACAGATTTTTCAAGCTTCAAATCAAACAGTAGCTCAACCACTGATTCAGAGTCTGCACTATTTGACACATCCTCTGGCACATCATCAGCCTCTTCAACAAAGGGGGTCAGAACTCTAGCATTTTTCATCAGCGGCTGACGAGAAGATGAGGCCAGGCCTAGGAGACATTCAGAACGCTCCTTGTCACACAACGAGCGGAAGCGAAGACAGAGGCCTTCTTGGAACAACTACTAGTTAATTACATGGGACACAAATGAAATTGACTCTCAAATAATATGCTAAGAGAATCTAAGAAAAGTCGTCCACTGATTGCTGTAAAAATCAGTCTTCTTATAATCTTCACTTCAATAACACCGTTGGTCTCTTTCCGCCGGTATAGGTAAGTGAATATTGGTTTGTGATCTTCCCAAATGTGTGTAGATACTTTCCATGTGTTAGAGTTAAATTCAGCACGGTATCTACATCAAAAGGCAGTCAATCGATTATATATTGACCTTCTATGCTGATCGGGCGCAAGATCTTTCTGGTATGGAAACTGCCATAATTAAAGTATCCCTGGGTATGTATGGGACATCAGAGGGAACAGTTCGCCAACTGTTCTTCTTTTCTCGCACATCGGAACAAATGGCTTCGGAGACATAACCAAGCACACATTATCGAACATATCTCACCAACAACACAACCCGAACACTTAGTGCATAACGGTGGTACTAACAGGTTGAGAGCTCGCCCCCTTCATTTGCCATATCTTCTTCGAAAAGATGATCAATAGCAAATGTTTCTGGATCAGATGTGGAAGCCTCTTTAGATTCTCTTGCAGACTTCCTTAACCTTCGAAAAGTCCTCTCCGGCTCTGGCTTAAAAACTAGACTTCCTTTTTGTGAGGATCGAGTCATGCACTGAAAAGAAAAATAAATATGAAAAATAGCAAACCAAAATATCAGAATAATCACTGCTTAAAAACCGATCCCCGACAACGGCGCCCAAATTTGGTGCGTCGTTTTTCACCAAACATAATCTAACACGCAGTCGGTATGCCCACACTATCCAAAATAGTGGCAAGCAAGATCGTCTCCTAAAGAACC
The DNA here is from genome assembly GCA_026008535.1 of Perilla frutescens. Taxonomy (NCBI): domain Eukaryota; kingdom Viridiplantae; phylum Streptophyta; class Magnoliopsida; order Lamiales; family Lamiaceae; genus Perilla; species Perilla frutescens. Next base: position 26,323,350 of record BRKX01000006.1, on the reverse strand, counting down.
GGTGAGAATTTCCTAAAACTCAGTCTGCAAGTAACCAAACTTTACCAACATATATCTTTGTTATAATGTAAAAACGAAAATAAAAAAGCAATTAACCAAAGAGTAAGTTCTCTTCACAGATGTAAAAGTAATTCAGCTTCCAATTAACTCCACCCTAGCTTACTTATTCCGCTCATCGATGCAAAGATTACTTTAATTCATGAATGCAAACTAGTTATAACCACCGAAGACACTTCTGACGCGGTCTTATTTCTCCTTAACTATTCGATAATCAGAAAGACACTTCATCAATTATTATTCTAATCGACTGACAACCGTAAGAGGCACTCTATAGATTTAATGAGTCAACAGCTTTAGACAATAGAGAAACCTGATTCAAAACCAACAAACTCTGACACAGGATTTTCGAATCAAAACTGCTCTTCCTTTAACTCTGAAGAATCAATTTTCCACTAATTAAACCTAAATCACAATTGAGGATGGCCGATTTAATTGGCTACTAATTAATCTCGGACTACTAAATATTTGCAACTACCTAGCAGAACCGAAATAATTAACAACGATAAACACAAAGAATCACAGATGCATGCATATAATTAAAGTATAAGAACGAATTAGATCTCACAGAATAAATACGCTAGGGCTTCGTTAATTTTTATCGGAATAAAACGCGCTTAGCTCGAATTCATAATTGGATTCGAACTACAAAAATTGTTTGAGAAATAGTGATGAAAAGAAGAACGATATTGAATAGCGAAAATAATCTGTAGAACTCGTCTCTCGTTTTTGGCGTAAAGTCTGGATAATGTCTACGCTCTCTAGAAAATCCTTAAATACAATTCTTAATTAAGGAAAATAAAAATCCTAACCCTAATCTAACTAGGAAAGTAATAAAAATTGAGTCCAACAATCATAATAGATCCAAAAACGCGCCCAGGCCCAATAGTTCGATAAGTCAGCGCGCTCCAGCCTACTTCCACACGTACATCAGACCACCAGTCATTTTATCGGCACCTTATCCAGTCAGTATGCCCATACTGACTGTCTTCTAGATACTCCAATTTTTCTTCAATCAACTCGAGTACAAAACCTCCAAGAAAAAGGCCAACTTCTCCACTTTTGTATCAACCACCTGCAATCATCCATAAAACACGAATTCTTCCACAAAACTTGATTGTAGAGTGAGTAACACTGCAAAAATATACCAAAATCGACCCCAAATATATATGAAATAATAGCCCAATCAATTCCAATTGATGTATAATCGCAAGTTTCCATAATTATACATTAATATATATATATTAAATACAATAAATCTATTTTTTATGTAGATTATATATAATATGTATCCCTTATATATTCTAGAATTTAGGGGCACTACGTAATTGAAGAGAGGGTGAAATCAATCATCAATATTTAAAATAAAATGATTTTTTTTTATTAGAGATGTTTATTTTTATAATTTTAAATAAGACAATATAGTTTTCTTTAATTAAAAGTCTTCCTTCTAACTCGTAACATATTATATTGATATATAAAACACATAGATGTGAAGCATGTATTACACTGTATTTTCTTATCGGCCTTCAAATTATTCCGATTCATGTTTTCTTATATATCGATATATATATATATATATATATATATATATATATATATTTATACACACACACACACACAATCATTTAGTTTTATTTTCTTCTCATGTCTCCCTTTATAGTTTGATCCATTGTATTCAAGAAATTGACTCTTCCAAGTTAGATCTGATTTTGAAGTTTCGGGTTATTCGTGCATGTGATGATATGAACAACTTGCATATGGAAGAGTCCGAATGTTTCACCTTATGAGTTAGCTTTTCATGATTGTGTAGGCGACCGCATCCACGGCAGATATTCACAAAGTAGACATTCCACGCTTCAATACGAAGTTCAAATAAAGTGAATTATATGTTTTTTTGTCTTTTGAAGTGGAAAACAATAATATGTGCTACAAAACAACAATCTTGAAATTTAAGTTTACTTCTTCATCTGATACCCAAGTTGCCCATATTCCCGATTATCCGACTTTTCCATCCTATATATTTGATTTCTGCCATTTCTCCATGCTAATGGACCATGCACAATTGAATAAAAGTACATTATCTGGTAAATATTTTTTTAGTTCACTCAATTTCATTTTATTATATTCAATTGTCGATACTTATCCACATGTTTTGTGTTTAACAGATACTAGTACGCCACTCGTCCCATGCACAGAAAGAAATTTGCATATATATATATATATGATAATATATGTTTATTGAACTTATTATTATATTATCTTTTAATTCAATTAATATTAATAGTCTTGTTTAAATCGGACTAAATTTTGTAACATATTGTCATAATTTTATACACATAATTATTAATGTAATTTCTATATGACATAAATAATATTTTGAATTATTAATTATGTATATATCAGAGTAACCAACATATATTTTAATTAGTATTATATAAGTATATAAAATGTAATCAAATACTTCATATTGTGAATTTTTTTTACTTGTTAACAAATTATTTTAGTCACAGCGAGTGTTAGTGTTTGCATATATTACTAATATAAACATTTTAGAAATTATTCATGAAATAAAGTGTGTATATTTTATGAATTTATTTTAAATATATATAATTATTAATTTTACTTTTGATATGGAGTCGGCCACCCCCAATTACTTAGTACTAATTGAAATAACAATTGTTGTCAAAGTCGATTAATCCTAACTCCATAATATACATAAATAGAACTTAGAAGGCTAACTAGCTAATATAAAACAATAAATAAGCACGAGTATAATTAGATGTACAAATTAACAATCAATATTTGAACCATGAAACAAAATTCATCACAACTTTACAAACACAACCCAAATGTACTAATCTTGCCAAGAGAGATCATATTAAACAAAATAAATTACGATTTTATGTTTTTGTGTGGCAGTGTAAACTATGATAATATTTTAACTCATTATTTATATAATCTTAAATAGAGAAAATTTAATAAAGTTGTCTAAAATTGTACATATTGAAAACGTATCATCATTATTTTGCAACCGGTATTCTTCACTTTTAAAAAATATCAAAAAATCAATTAATTAAATTAAATATATGAAAAAAGAACCTACAAGCATTATTCTAATGAAACTTATCTCCGAGAATGCATTATCTCGAATTCTTGTACCAAATTTACATACAAATCTTCAACATTTGATTCTTTTATGAAATGTTCGTATATTTATCATCAACTTTTTCAGATCTCTTCCAAAGATCGTACGCCAAATATATCAACCATATCCAATTAATAAGGATATACCTTGTATGCAGTATACAATAAAATCAAAATAATCATAAACTTCAATGTAGAAAATTATTCACCAACTCACCACGGAACGCCAAATAATTACGTTTTCATCATTTTTTATTAAAATTATGAAACTCTAAGATATCATCATGCCATGGCTCTAAACATACCAGTAACAACATCTATTTTTGTTGTAGAAAGACAAATATCAAATTCGATACAAATGCAAGATATAAAACAGAATATAAGAAGAATTGTGCAAACATCTCCTCTTGCCACCACTGTGATTGGTAAAATGGGCAGACAACTCATTGTACCATATTCCTCTACATTTTCATCATATCACCATGTTCATCCACTTAGTCTGCAAATGACTGCTCATCTACGAAAATCCTTTCACGCGAAATCCCAAGAATATTTCAAGAAAATAAGCACAAATAGGGTGTAATTTTTTGACAAAATCTAGAAAAGTGTTTGCAGAAGATTATACCTTCCTGCGTAAGATATGCCATTTTTTGGCCATTGTCGCGAAATTGCCAAAATTGATAAACTATTTTAATAAATACATTGTTGCGAGAGGGAGAACTCTTGCGCACAATGAAATGATCAAAATACATTATACGGGAAGAGTCTTCTCTGCTTGGCCAATGAGCCGCCCACTTCCTTGCCAGAAACTATATAATTATCGATTTTCTTCACAACAACATCAATTAAAAACCTTTCTTTTCAGTTCGGAATACTCAAAATTTAAGGCAACCTCTGAAGGAAGGAAGATAGAGCATAGGAAGGTCTCCATTACATCCCATTTTCAAGTGACAAAATGAAAGCAAACCACCCCACTAAATACAAATAACACGAACCCATCATCCATCCACCGCTTTACGTAGAAAGAAAACATCACACACAAAAACTTACTGAGTAAAGAGGGGAAAAACAAAAAAAAATTATGCCAGCACACTGATCATTTTATATAAAACGCGACACAAATTCTACTTGGATTCTTATGTCTCCAGAATGGTGACGAGGGCATGGAGTATGCTCGGGCTAGGGTTCTCAGGACTCGTAGTGATCTTATCAATCAGCTGACTGCGCTTTCACAATCAAAACCTTATTTTCATCCTCCTTGTTGTGGTATCGCCTAGCTAGGGTTACACCTTTTGGTTTCCTACCTCAATCAGTTCCTAGACACTAGCTACTCAAGTAGCTTGAACCCACTATTATTACAACAGATTGCAAGAACATAAACTGGACTAGGGTTTCCTCAGGAGGCTGTTGCTTCGTCGGCCTCAGAGATGAAGGCCAGGAGGGCTTTCAAGGTTCCTCACAGGCACAGTTGGGTCCAGATCTGTAGAGCAATCAAACACCAAGTTAGATAAAACGCAGAGATAATCGTATGAAGAACAGTAAAGAACATGAAGCAAATAGAGAGTGGGAAAAGGTGCCCAAGGCACGGCGGCTCAGATTTTCCCACTGGGATCTGCAGTAGTCCTCTCTGGCGACCGGAGAAATAGTCCAGGGAAGGGGAAGAGGAAGCGGGACGGCTAGGGTTCAAGGGGGCAGGGGGTTTCAACCTCTCTTTCTCACAGCACACTCCTCCCAAACACTCAGCGGCCAAACAGGAGCCGATGGACAGAACTCCGGCCAGAGAAACCGTGGAAGCGAGGTGAGAAGATCCAGAAAGAGAGAGAGAGTATGTGAGATTAGATTCTGAAATCGAGTGTATCTAGGATGAGAGGGGATAGAGATATTATAGATGCTTCTAGAGCATAGGGAAATACCAACTGCCTTAATGCAGTTTAGATTAGGAAGTTGGATCGTCATTAGGGTTTAGGATTTGGGGCTTGGGCTGGGTAGATAGGATTTAATTGTAATTGGGCCAGAAAAGGCCAAATGGGCCAACTCTCAACATTTCCACCTTTGGCCCTTTTGGACTATTTCTGTCACCAAGGAGAAGGACCTGCCAAAATAAACACAAGAGATTATCATCATTGCCATTTATTTTTACTCATGAATGTGACACAAAGTCACATTATGAGAAGGAGGATTTAAAAACTATGCGTATTTAATCCAGTCTCTACCACGCGAGACCAACCCACATAACAAGTCTCTGGTCTAAAAAAGATCATTGACCTTTAAAGAACTTGTTCTGACCTAGCTTATAGTACCAAAGGGAAAGATCACCAACTTGAGGTCAAAAGGCCTCAGTAAATAGAGATGGGTGTTAGGGTCACAGAGTTAACTATGAGGTTCCATCTCAAGCTCCATAAGATTTAACCAAAGTCCATATTAAGGGACTTCATGCAGGATTCCAGCTTTGCAACTGGTAGGCATTTTGTGCCCATATCCGCAGGGTTAAACTCAGAGGGAATTTTGTTTAGCAAAACTTCTCCTTTTTCAACTATATCTCGTATGAAGTGGTATCTCACATCAATATGTTTAGTGTGATCATGAAAAAGAGGGTTTTTGGATAGTTGGATTGCAGATTGACTGTCAGAAAACAACATAGGCCTATCATCAATGAAACCAATTTCAGTCAAAACACCATTTAACCAAATGGCTTCTTTGACAGCCTCAGTAGCAGCAATATACTCAGATTCAGTTGATGATAATGCAACAATGCTTTGCAGCTGAGATTTCCAACTCATGCTAGACCCACATAAGGTAAACACATAGGATGTGGTGGACTTTCTGTGGTCTCTATCATTCGCATAATTAGAGTCTACATAGCCAACACATTTAACACCATCTACAGATTTTGAGAAAGATAAACCACAAGAGGCAGTGGATTTTAAGTATCTTAATAACCATTTTAATGCTTCCCAATGGGGCATGCCTTGATTGGCCATATATCTGCTTAGGCAAGATATAGCATAGGCTATATCTGGCCTAGTGCTTATCATCAGATACATAACAGATCCAATAGCATTGGCATATAGGATATCTGCCATTTCTTCTAATTCAAAATCACTTTTGGGGCATTGATCTTTACTTAACTGAAAATGGGAAGCAAGGGGAACAGAAACAGGTTTGCATGCACACATTTCAAATTTTTTCAGGACTTGTTCAACATAGGGAGATTGGTGTAGTAACAAAGTGTGCTTAGTCCTAACCCTTTCTATATTCATACCTAGTATTTTCTTTGCATCTCCCAAGTCTTTCATATTGAAGTTGGCATAGAGTTCAGATTGTACATGCTTCAAAGTCTTCAGGCATGGGCTTATCAGTAACATATCATCCATATATAGAAGTAAGAATACAGGCACAAGAGATATCACATAATACAGGCAGTGATCAAATTTGCTTCTACAGAAGCCCAAATTTTTCATGCAGTTATCAAACTTTATGTTCCATTGTCTTGGAGATTGTTTTAAACCATACAAAGATTTTTTCAACAAGCACACATGATCAGGGTGTTTTTCATCAATGAAGCCCTCAGGCTGTTGCATATAGATATTGTTTTCAAGTTCTCCATGTAAGAAGGCAGTAGTGACATCCATTTGTTTAAGTTCCCAATTAAAATGAGCAGTTAAGGCCAGCATTATCCTCACAGTGGTAAACTTAACAACAGGAGCAAAGATTTCATTATAGTCTATGCCTTCTTTCTGTGTGAATCCCTTAGCAACAAGCCTAGCTTTGTACCTGACACTATTTACTTCTTGTTTTATCTTGAATAACCACTTGCACTCAACAACAGAACATGCATCAGGTTTCTTAACAAGGATCCAAGTGCCATTATCATGCAAAGATTTCATTTCACATTTCATGGCTTCAACCCATTTTTCAGATTCTGGACATTTAATAGCAGCTTTGTAGGTTTTGGGTTCAGCAGAATCAAGGTTATTAAACACATTGAAAGCATAAAATGATAAATTGCATCCATTATACCTGGAAGGGGCTTTAATTTCCCTTCTTACTCTATCTCTTGACAACACATAATTATCCAAGTTGATTCGTTCAGAATTATGTTCAGAAACAGAGTTGTGATCTGACACATGTTCATGCAGAGACTCAAAGGATTCAGATATATTCACATTCTCAGAAGCAATAGAGGCAGAGTCATCATGGTTTATTTCTTCTTGCTCATTTATATTTTCATGCAAGTCATGCTCAATGAGAGGGGGAGGGTCCACCTTAGACAGATCAGGGATAAAAGTAAAATCAACAGGTTTCTCCACCTCACAAGGAGCAGCAGAGAGTGAGGATTTCAATAGGCATGGAAAATCATTTTCATTGAAAGTTACATCTCTGCTAATACATGTTTTGAACCCAGGCAGGGATCTATCCCATAGCCTATAACCTTTTACACCTTCTAGATAACCCAAGAATATACATTTTCTAGCCCTTGGCTCAATCTTACTTAACTTTTGGTGAACATAAGCACTGCAGCCAAAGATTCTCAAGTTATCAAGACAAATTGGTTTATTAAAGAATACAGAATCAGGTTGTTTTCCAAGTAAAGGCACAGAAGCGGATTTATTAATCAGATAGCAAGAAGTCATAAGAGCTTCCCTCCAAAAAGGCTTATCAAGCCCAGAGCCTGCAAGTAGGCTCCTGACTCTCTCCAGAAGAGTCCTGTTCATCCTCTCTGCAACCCCATTTTGCTGGGGGTTGTAGGGAACAGATTTATGTCTTTTAATACCCATTTCACTGCATAGATTGTCCGTGGCATGATTACAAAATTCCAAACCATTATCAGTTCTTAAGCATTTAATTCTCATATTGGTTTGATTTTGTATTTCAGCAATTCATTTTGAAAATTTCATAAAAACATCAGACTTGTTTTTCATAAGAAACACCCATGTTTTTCTGGAAAAATCATCTATAACAGATAAGAAGAACAAGTTACCCCCATGGGTGGGGACCTTAGAGGGTCCCCATACATCTGCATGCAAGTATTCAAGGATATGAGAACTCAATTTTATTTTAGGATATGCAGCAGGCAAAGGGAAGGGGGATTTGTGCTGTTTTCCCAATAAGAAAGGTTCACAAAATGGCACAGAAGAGATTTTGTCTTTTTTGAAAGCTCCAGCTTTGTTTAAGATTTCTAAACCTTTGTTACTCATGTGACCTAATCTTGCATGCCATAGCTGAGTTTTATCAGATTTTACCACATTAGCAATTAAGAAAGGCACAAGTTTAGCAATCACAGAGTATAAGTCTCCCTTTCTAGGAGCATCAAAATAGTGATCTGAGTTCATAGAAAAACTGAAACTCTTTTGATTAACAGAACCATAAAGCATTTGATCAGCCAATTTTGAGACAGATAATAAATTGAACTTCAACTTAGGCACATATCTCACATTTTGCAGGCAAATCATGCTTTCATTCTCAAACTTTAGGCAAACATCACCTTTTCCTTCAATATCACATTGCTGGCCATCAGCCAGAGCAACAGATCCACACTTAGATAGTTTTAGGTTAGAAAAGATGTGCTTGTGTGGTGTGACATGAAAGGTGCAACCAGAGTCAATCAGCCACTCAGAATCATGCATAGAGTCAGACACAGCATTAGAGCAGTTAATGAATTGAAAATCAGATGCTGTGTGTACCATGAACATATCACCTCTTTCATATTCAGTATATTCAGAGTTTTCAAATTCACAGTTCTCAGGGTTAAACTGCATGGTGAGATTAGCATGATTATTTCCAAAGTTTCTCCCCTTTTTAGGCTGTTTACACCTGTTTGAAAAATGTCCAGTTTTCCCACAATTCCAACAAGTTTTCTTAGGCTTCTGGTCATTAGATTGGAAATTTTGGGAAGAGGGTCTGAAGGGTTGATTTCTGGGTTGAAAATGATTATGCCTTTGAGAGTTTTGAGGGTTATATCTGTTGTCACAGGAAGGTTGGAAAAAACCATTAGATTTATCAATCATGCATTCCCTCCTATGTCTTTCTGCAAGCTCAGTCTCTCTCTTATGTTTTTCAGCATGTAATACACTGGGATTTTCTGGGTTAAAATCAATGTAGGGTCTGCCCTTGAAATTTTTATTCACATACATGATTTCATTTTGCAAAGGCTTAGAACTCGATTTCTTAATTTCACTCTCTTTAGCCTTTAACCCAGACACAATCATATCACATGTGAGTTTGCACCCACCATACTTTAGAGCAGATTTTACTTCAGCATACATTTCAGGTATAGAACCAAGCAAAACTTGAGGAGCATAGGCCTCAATTTTATCATCTCCAGCAAGTTTTACATCTTTAAGCAGTTTATTAAACTCATGCACATTAGTATCTATTCCTTTAGAGGGATCCATTTGAAAAGACATGATTTGGTTTTGCAGAAAATACATATGCTCTTCAGATTTTGAAACAAACATATTAGTCAAGGCATCCCACAGATCTCTTGCACATCTATGATGGGACACTTGTCTCACAATATCACTGCTTAAGTTTAACAGAATAGTGGCTCTTGCACCAGCATTCATTTTTACAATATTTTTATCAACCTCATTAGCATCAATTTTTTCTTCAACAGCATCCCACAAATTTTCTTTTGTAAGGATACATTCAACCCTTGTTTGCCAGTCACCAAAAATCTCCAGTTCCAGTGAAAGGAACAGCACTCAGATTATTCATTTTAGCAGAAATTTCACTTAAATCACAGAAATTTCACAGAATCACTCAGGATTCACAGAATAATCACAGAAAAAATGCTCAGCACAAAATTTGAAGCCAAACAGACCAGAAAAGGAACACCTGGGGAATCTAGAGCTAAGGTTATCCCAGTTCGCAACACAGATTTATCTGTGGCGCAGGGGGTCACTTAGGTCAATCCCTAACACCTTTTCAGCCAATATTTCAACACCAGACTTATTTCTAAGTCAACAGAAAACCAAGCTCCGGGTTTTCACAGATCCAAAACCAAAATACTAACAAGATAACACACTTTTTCAACAGAATTATACCAAGGAAAAACAAGATTACAACACAGACAGTCTGAGAATCCCTTCCTTAACCTTGCTATCGGGGCAACCCGCTTTGAGGAGATCCACAGGGGAATCCAGACGGTCCTGACAGTAAGCAAGGAGTTAAGGTATGGCTTTAAATACCAAGGACAAAAAACCAGACACCAAAACGGAAGCAAGCAAGGCACAGGATCGACACAGTACCACCAAGGAGTTTAGGGTTTTGAGAAGCAATACCAAAGCCGGTTTTCCCAGGAAAGGGAAAGCCTGACTTACCCTTTAAACGGAGCCCGAGGGGGGCGAAGAGAGCGCGGCCCTTACCGGCGGCGGGGTGCCAGGAATGAAGGCAGGAGGGTGCCCCCAGCTAGGCCTAAACCAGGCTCTGATACCACTGTTGTGGTATCGCCTAGCTAGGGTTACACCTCTTGGTTTCCTACCTCAATCGGTTCCTAGACACTAGCTACTCAAGTAGCTTGAACCCACTATTATTACAACAGATTGCAAGAACATAAACTGGACTAGGGTTTCCTCAGGAGGCTGTTGCTTCATCGGCCTCAGAGATGAAGGCCAGGAGGGCTTTCAAGGTTCCTCACAGGCACAGTTGGGTCCAGATCTATAGAGCAATCAAACACCAAGTTAGATAAAACGCAGAGATAATTGAATGAAGAATAGTAAAGAACAGGAACCAAATAGAGAGTGGGAAAAGGTGCCCAAGGCACGGCGGCTCAGATTTTCCCACTGGGATCTGCAGTAGTCCTCTCCGACGACCGAAGAAATAGTCCAGGGAAGGGGAAGAGGAAGCGGGATTGCTAGGGTTCAAGGGGGCAGAGGGTTTCAGCCTCTCTTTCTCACAGCACACTCCTCTCAAACACTCAGCGGCCAAACATGAGCCGATGGACAGAACTCCGGCCAGAGAAACCGTGGGAGTGAGGTGAGAAGATCCAGAAAGAGAGAGAGAGTATGTGAGATTAGATTCTGAAATCGAGTGTATCTAGGGTGAGAGGGGAGAGAGATATTATAGATGCTTCTAGAGCATAGGGAGATACCAACTGCCTTAATGCAGTTTAGATTAAGAAGTTGGATCGTCATTAGGGTTTAGGATTTGGGGCTTGGGCTAGATAGATAGGATTTAATTGTAATTGGGCCAGAAAAGGCCAAATGGGCCAACTCTCAACACTCCTCCTGCGGCTCTTCAGCCCCCTCTGCCGTTGTCGAGGCGGAGGGCTCCGGTTGTGTTTGAGGCTCAGCATCCCTAGACACCTCCATTACAATAATTGCACGATGAAAACAATGGCGATGCGATTGGAGGCTTCAATTATAGGTTGAGAGTGCAATGAAATTCTTCAAATTCAATTTTCAATTTGAACACCAATTTAAGGCAACCTCTAAAGGGAGGAAGATAGAGCATAGGAAGGTCTCCACAGGCTCGTCATCTTCTTCTTCAATTCCAATATTATCTGTGAAAAGCATTTACACAAAAATCCCAAATTGTTTGAGATATTATGCACAAATACAGTATGAATTTTAATTTTTCCACAAAATACGAAAACAAAATTGGGGAAAGTTATTAACCTTCATCATCGATAGAAAAGAAATGGGACGATTCATTAGTTCACTCTTTCCATTTAACACACTCCCAGCCTCCACCATTGCGACAACAATTTCGTAAAGGCTTGGTCTTCACAGATCTAGAACTTTCTGCAACATCCATTGGAATCTCCGGGTAGAGAGAATTCTGAAAGATAGAGTGTTTCTATGGATTTGAGGGTGTGTTCTGAATTGAATTCTAAATTAACCGATAGATCATGGAAAAATTGATGCAATGGATGCGGTAAGATAAATTGACAATATTATCCTCAATCATAATTAAATTTACGAAATTACCATCAAATTGGAGGTAAAATTGAATTTATTCTGTTTTTATATATAGTATAGATTACGGCCAATGTCGGTATAGTTTTCAATGAGCGAGAAATAATGATAAATTGTCGTGCTGCAAAATTGGTGGATATGTCTATGTTCGAGACAACGAGTAAATTGAGCATTTATTTTAATATTATGTTTGTTATGTTATATTATAGTTGTTATTTGCTCAAATTATCATTGTTCTTAAAGATATATAAAAACATTCACTTATTATAGTTCTCCACCTCACTTGAGGCAAGCTAGATTGATGTAATATATCATATTTAGTTGCATGTTTTTTTTATATTCAAATCAAGATGATTTTAATTGTTCAAATTGTTGTGGTGTAGCAGTAACTCCTTTGCCATTTTTCTCAGTTTAGCTTCCACATTTATACAAGTGGGTAAAAGTATATATATTTAGTTTTGTTTGTATTTGAAAAATTGAATTCATTTTTTTTTAATTTTAAAAAATCATGACAAAAGTATGTTACAAGCAAAAATAACCGTATAATTTGATTCATATATTTATTATATATTTTATAAGTATATATTTATTTATATGTTGATGATAATATATTTCTAGAGATTTTATTGGACAGTGAAACCCATCGAACATGGCAAGATATTATGTGTTTTTATGTATTTGGGTATTAGATATTGTATATTTATCTAGAAATAAAGATATTTTATTTGAATGTAAATTTTTTATCTGGAGTATTTCTCTATATGCATTATTATAAAATTTCTAATTTACATATGAATAATTTAAAGGTATTTATCTTTCAAATTTAGTAATGAACAAAGAAAATAGAGTAGTATTGATTAAAGAAAAACTGAACATGATGAATTTAAATTGTAAAATGTGACTCAATACATTATTTTATCTTCAAACTAAGCCATATTTTTATATTATTATAATTAATTTGGTTTAATATCCAATATTTAGTATTTTTCTTATTTCATAGCTTAGATCCATTTAGTTTATTTTTACTATTTGATATATGGATCCACTAGGTACACGAAATTTGGATGTTAAATTAAAATTCATTTGTGATGAGGCCAAGATAGGTGATGAAGATCAAGAGCCGAAGCTGCAATTCCGAGGTCCAATTACTCGACTAAGAACGAAGAAGCTTCAAGGTTATTTGCAAGTGTTGATTTGAAAAAAGCTCGAGGTTGGAGGGGATGAATTTAAAGGCAGCCCAAGAGTAGTTAATTTATTAACTATGGAAGATGATGATCACACCTTAGAGTATTACACTTGAAGAGTTGAAGATGAGAGCAAGAAGAGAAGAAGTGCACATGTGCATGTGTGCATAAAGATGAAGACGTGAACTGCATGCATGCATGGAGCTGAATTTCGGCCCTTAGTTGATTTAATTAGGGGTTGAAATTTAGTTAGTCTATAGTATTAATTTATTTATTTTAGGCTATAGTTGGATCAAATTTTATTTAATTAAGTGTCACAATTTTTGGTCATGTTGAATAGGTTTGACTAGAGTTTTATTTAACGCTAGTTCCTACCTTGAATAGAATTCTAGTTTAGGCAATTTCCTAGTCTAGTATTTTATTTTATTTGGACTCTAACTTTTGGTCCAATTAGCCTTAGGATTTCGATCCCTTATGCTCTATAAATAAGGGATCCATGTGACAATAATATTTTAGACTCTATTTGATAATTAAGTTTTGCATTCAATATTATCTCAACCCCCTTTGAAACCCTGTTGAATTGGTTCGAATTTCAGCACTCTTAAAGCATAGCAAACTTTAAGTTTTATTTCAAATCTCATTCTAGTGCTTGTATTGTTAGGATTGTATACTGAAAGCTTGTCTTTGTATACTATTAATAATGGTTTTGACGATATAGATTGATAATTACTGCAGTCACTGTTTGTGCATCTATTTACTTTGTTATTTGTTTATATATGTATATTTCCTTATACTTGCATTGTAGATGATATGGTGTGGGTAAACACACAGTGAAGATCATATCATCGGGTTCCTTGCAAAGTATTAAAAGGCTCGCAGTCTAGATGGTCCTGAACCAACCATTACAGACTGTAGAATAATCTAATAGTTAGTTTATCTCGACTAACTGATTATTCTAATACATTGACACGTGTATTAAGGAGGATCATGATAGGATACTATTCTCCGGTCTGACCCTAAAGGGAGAGAATAAAGATACATAGAGTTCGGGTTCTTAAGCCTTGTACAGTGGCAGACATATATGTGTTATGATTATTATTTTGATTTATCGATGGGTGAGATTCTTGATAGAGTCAATAATCTCGATATCTTGGGCAGTAACATAATCACACATGATGGGTCGTGCACTGTGTTAGGTCACCATGTCCTAGTGCACCATGTTGATGATGTTCCCTTGAGTAAACACAAGTACATGTGATGAGGACATCCATAGCAATGAGGATCTAAACCCGGAGCTGCAATTCAAAGGCCCTGTCACTCGACTACGAGCTAAGAAGTTACAAGACTATTTGCAAGCAACAATTCGCAAGAAGCTCGAGGATGAAGATGGCGTGCAAGGTAGCTTGAAGATGATGACCTTGTTGATATTGGAAGATGGAGATCAAGACATGGAGTGCAATGCATGAAGAAGATGACGTGTACGTGTGCATGTGTTATTCAGCTCGAGTTGAGCATGCGTTCATGAAGAGTCCAAGTTGATCGGCCCTTGATGATCCAATTAAGGGGATTGATTTATTAGACTATAGTATTTATTTTATTTTATTTAGACTATAGTCAAAGTCAGATTTTTATTTATTTATTTGTAATTTTCGGTCATTAAGAGTCCTTAGTTGACTAGGTTTTATTTAAGGTACAATTCTACCTTGAATAGAATTCTAGTTTAGGAAGTTTCCTAGTCTAGTTCTAGTTTGATTTGGAGTAGATATTTTCGGCCCTTATCCTAGTATTTTCGGCCATGCTCTATTATAAAAAGAGTCTCATTGTAACATTCATACTTTAGACCATATTTGATTAATTAAGCTTTGCTTTCAATATTGTCTCAACCCCGTTAAATCTTTGTGAGTTTTGATTTAAAATTCATACTCTTAGAACTAGCAATTCTAGGTTTTACTCAAAGAAAATTCGCCTATCCACATTGAGGGAGTGTCGGAAACTTTCAGGTACGTTCGAGATTCAGGGCAACTTTCGGGTTATGATTCTCATCGACAATACATCATCCATCAACGCCCTTCGACGTCAATCACCACCATCTACGTACGTGCTCAATTCAGCCCTGTCCGAGTTCATCTTCGTTCCAATTCAATCCGTAAGTTCGTTTCAACTCTATCATATTCTATCTACTTTAGCCCTTCTTCACCTACACTTAACCTTTAAACACTATCATCACCACCGTCCATAAACACCATCCAAAACAGCCCATATATTTAGATTTTGTGTTATATTTGTGTGTCGTAGTCTAGATATTTTAGTTTGTCTTAGTCGTCTAGTTAATCGCGTATTGTTCCCTTACTTCACCGGCGTAGTTTCATTCCTAGCTTCCGCGTCTTTAGTTGTTGCCGTGTCCCTTAGGCCCCGGGTCACATCAACATGTGAAACGCTGCAGGTGGAATTTATTCTGTACATGGTAAAGCTTGTGTGGTACTGCTCTAGGAATGGAAGAATTAATTAATTATAGCTGTCAGAGCTTACATAATTAATTAATGGACATTATATCTTAAACATAAGGAATGGCTGGACTAAAGAAGAATGCATTGAGTAAATGTATTAAATTGGTAGGTCAGTGTTATTTCTTTAGTGGAATAAAAATAACACTTAATTTATTTAATTATATCCTAGGTATTGGATATTGGATATTAAATAAATTAGTGGGCTAATTTAATATTCTTCTAGATCCCTACTGTAGCCCAAATAATACCTTAATGGACTGTGGGAATGGAATAAGTGGAGAGTTCCAAACCCATCAGGGTTGGGGGACACAGTACACGCCTCCCTTAGTATTAATAGAGGGAGGAGGTGTGTATTATGAAAAACATGATCAGCCCCTCTCAGACACATTTGATTCCCTAGGTCATCCATACAGTTTAGTAGCTTATAGCCCACTCTACATCTAAACGGGTATAGGTAATACAGTAGAATGTCGAGAAGTATCACTGTAGCTCAACCAGGCGTCAACTACAGTGAATGAAAGGCCAAGATTGATGTTTCTTCTACAGCAACGAGATTAGACATGTAATCTCATCATCAACCCTACTTTCTATGTAAGTGGTTATTTGAATTTGATTTTTCCGCTGCGTTAAATTCGATGTTCTTACATGGAATGTTCAACATGTTTTATTTGATATCATCACACATAAAATCATGATATGCATGCACCAAGAATTATAGATTATCCGATTAGATCCTGTGGGGTGAAATTCGAAAAAACCCCAATAACTGGTATCAGAGCAGGTATCGGTATTAATCTAGGATTAATTCTAAGATTGTGTTCGAAATTGCAATAATTTGAATGATAATTTCATGTCCAAATTTTCAGATTTATTGCATGATATTTTCGAGCATGTTGTAATTAGGATTGGATGAATTTTGATGAAGCATGTTCGAAATTCTTGTTCTAATTACATGAGTATTTTTCGTTCCTCATGAAATAGTAATATGGAATGGTTCTTGATGTTCTTCATAATTTTCAGATTTTATTCCATGTATTTTTTTGAAAATTGGTTCATTAATTTTCAAACATTTGTGTTATAATTGTCCCTTAATTTGTCTCAATATTTTCGACTATTTGGTAAAGGTTTTGGAATAGATTTTTGATGTCATCAAAATTTCATATCCTATACGAAGTGGAGTCGAAAATTTGGTGATTAAAATTGGTATATGGTAATTATTGGTGTCTACCAAAAGTTACCTTATTTTAATCAAAGTTGGTTCCAAAATAGAATTTTAGTTTCGGTAAGTTTTTGAAGAGAATCAAAACTACCTTAATTTTAATTCTAGTAATTTTGGTACTCAATAATATAATTTGGATAGTATTTTGAGTTGTGTCAAAATTCCAAATTAATTATTTAATTAAGGGGACGAAAATTTTAGGGTTAAAATTTGGAGGATTAATTTTTTATTATTTTCAAAAAAATTCAGATTTAATACCCTAATTATTTTTGAAAATTTAAGATAAGATTTGGTGGATAATTGTGATCAATTTCTAAATTTATCTTGTGGTATTTTCGACACTATCAAGATATACTTTGGTAGATGATTTTATTTAATTTCCAAAGTTAATCTTGAAGAGATAAAATTCGAATATTAAGATATTATTCGGTAGAATTATGACTAATTTCCAAATAGGAATCTTAAGGATATATTTGAATGAATTGATTTAATTTGGTGGATAATTATTTTAATTTCTAAATAAATCAAGTATGTAGTTTTCGATTTCTTTAATTATATTAAAGTGTAATGTCAAAAATTATGGCATGCATAGATATCATGTGCTATTTTATGGGTAACAGTTAATTGTTATAGTTGTATCTGCGGATGGTATTTTTTGTAGGTGAAACCAACTATCATAGCCTTTAATTTTATGTTGAATGTGATGTTTAATTATTGTTGAATGTATGGTTGGCCATATGCCGGTTTGGCTACGAGGTTTTTAATCCATGAGAAAATCCATGGATTAGGTTTAGGTAATTTATTTATTACGTTGTTTTAATGTAATAGGAAATAAATTGTTATAGTATTTTGAGCTGTATTTTATTTTTCTTATTATTCTAATTTAGAATATAGAATAAGGGAAGGAGATCAATTCAAGGATGGAAAATGGAGCAGCTTGGAAAAGGAAGGGTATCCCGAACACATCCCGAAACCCTAAAGGAGCTAGGGTTTCGGCGAGGCGCATGAGAGGCAGCGGCCGTGGGGTTCCGGGCTTCCGAAAAGCTAATATTCCAAGTCTATCTCATTAACAATATGAGATATAAGCCATGATAGTTGGTCCCACTTATTATGCTTATTATGTTGTTTGCATGCAATAGTTGTTTATCATTTTATGTGATTTAATTGCATGTTTAAATGGGATAAAATGGAACTTCAAACTTAAATAACTAAGTGGGAGAGATACATACCAAAGTATGGGGAAATCTCAAAACGGTCTCCATTAATCTAGTTTAATTGAGAAGTAATGGACGGTCTCCCTATGGAGGAGTCATATTACTGGATTCTCTAGAAATTAAACTTCCTAACGGATAACTATAGAACATTATTAGAACTAATCGGCCCTACTACCAAGGAGGTGAATTCGAAATAATGAACTTGGGGTAAAGATAATGGTAAGCACACTTAGATATAATTTATTAATAAACGTCCACGCTACGTGGCTTATTAATTAGAAGATTACATAATCGGGTTTGTATCCGACTATTAATTTACTTGTCATAAGGAAACTTAACTGGAGGTAAATTAAAGTTTAGGTTTTAACCTGCTTAAAAAAAAATTTATAAACGTCCACCCTACGTGGCTTGTAAGAAACATTTTTAAGATGTCGGTGGATATGCATATAATTTCTTTTGAGGTTTTCGAATTATATGTGTTTTTATCCTAAAGTTTGTGACAATAATGTATGTTTATTTTCAGTTATTCTATATCTTCATGGCACTCTCAAACCTGTCCTCGATTCTCAACGAAAACAAATTAGTTGGTGAAACTATAAAGATTGGATAAGAAATCTAAACATCGTCCTAACTGCTGAAAACTTTAAGTTTGTACTTGATGATGAATGTCTACCTAAGCCAAATGAGAATTCTAATGAAGAGCAAAAGGCTGCTTATAATAAGTGGGTTAGAGCTGATGAGATGGCACGTTGCTACATGTTTGCCTCTATCTCAAGTGTGTTGCAACATCAACATCAGTCTATGAAGACCGCTTATGGTATAATGTTGAACCTTAAGGAGCTCTTCGGATACCAGAATCGCTCGGCTAGACATTTGGCTATGAGAAATCTGATGAGCACTAAGATGTCAGATTCTACACCGGTACGGGATCACGTTCTCCAGATGATAGGTTTTCTGTTAGAGATCGAGACCCTAGGTGGCGAGTTGGATGCCGAGTCCCAATTTGACATTGTGCTCCACAGTTTGTCTCTGAGGTTTGAATCAACATGATAAAGAAGGATGTGACTTTAAAAGAACTGCTCATGGATCTTCAGGCAGCCGAGCATCTCCAAAAGGGAAGCTCAGAGGTGTATCTAGCTAGGGCGTCTTTTTCTTATGTCAAGAAGAAGACATACGCACCTAAGAAAGCTGCAAAGGAGGCGCCTAAAGACCCTAAGGATAAGAAGGGAAAAGCCAAGATGCATTCTGAGGACTTCAAATCGAAGTCAAAGTGCTTCAAGTGCGATCAGCAAGGACACTGGAAGTCTGCGTGTCCTAACAAGAGGAAGAAGAAGGGTACATCTCACTCTTTAGTTGTTGAAACATATTTAGCTACTTCTTCTACCCAGTCATGGGTAGTAGATACTGGAGTTACTGATCATGTTTGCATGTCTTTACAGGGGTTCCTGGTGAAAAGGCAGCTGAGTGAGGGCAAGATTACCGTCTACATGGGCGATGCTACGAAAGTGCTAGTTGTTGTAGTAGGAGATGTGTCTTTACCTTTCAGTAGTGATAGAGTTTTAGTTTTAAAAGATTGTCTTTATATGCTTGATTTTAGGTGAAACTTGATTTCGGTTCTAAGTTGTTTTTTAATGGATATTCTGTTACTTTTGATAGCAAGGTCATTATCTCAAGTGGGAAATGTTTTATCTATTCTGGCACATTGGATGCACATCTTTACATACTTAACCCTATGCAAAACACTACACAAACGCAATTATTGAATACATCGATCACAAACTCTAATAACAGAAAAGAACCTTCTGAACTGAATCAAACCTATCTTTGGCATCTAAGACTTGGTCATATTAACCTTAAGAGGATACGAAGGTTTATAAATGATGGACCATTGTCATCATTGGTCTTGGAAGTGTTTCCTTTGTGTGAATCTTGTTTGGAAGGTAAAATGACCAAGCGGCCCTTTCCTTCTAAAAGAAATCGATCCAAAGAGGTTTTAGATTTGATTCACTCTGACTTATGTGGCCCTATGTCAGTTCAGGCTCGAGGAGGGTACGAGTACTTCATTACATTCATTGATGATTACTCAAGATATGGATACATTTATCTGTTGCGTCGTAAGTCTGGATGTTTTGAGTTCTTCAAAACATTTAAGGCGGAAGCGAAGAAACAAACAGGCAAAAGTATCAAGACACTATGTTTTGATCGTGGTCGTGAGTATCTCTCGGCTGAAATTAGGGATTACTTAGCAGAGCAAGGGATTACATCCCGGTTGACTGCGTCTGACACTCTATAGCAGAATGGCGTAGCGAAAAGGAGGAATGGAACCTTATTAGAGATGGTTAGATCGATGATGAGCTATTCAGAATTGCCTGTTTCATTTTAGGGATATGCCCTAGAAACTGCAACATATATATTAAACATGGTCCCTTCAAAGTCAGTTCCAAGCACGCTCCTAGAACTATGGACTGGTCGGAAACCCAGTTTAGGTCACATTCGGGTATGGGGCGGTTCATCATAGGCGCTAGACAAGGAAGCGTCAGACGGGTGTACTGCACGAGACACCAGATAAAAAAAATTTAATTTATTCAATTTAATTTTAGGATTCACTGATTCTATTCCGTGTGAGCCATGTGTTACACGTTGATAACGAACTATTATTTCACTGGTGCATTGCACGAAAAGAAATTTAGTTAGAATTAATATTATGTTATATTTGTATGTAATTTTACATAGGTTTGTATTTAAATTGTTATAAGATTTATAAAATACTATCATAATTATTAATTTTACGCACAAAATTATTAACACAATTTTTACATGATATATATATATAATAAATAGGTATATAGTTCTTAACATTTTAAACTGCTATTACTTCGTTATTAAATTATATACACTTTATAAGTATATATAATGAAAAATGTAAGTAAATATTTAAAAAAGTAATTAAAGTATGAACTTTACAAATTCTGAAAAACTTCTCTATATACAACATTTGTAGTGGTATTCGTATCATTATCATCAAGTAAGATCTTCAATCCACCACGACTTGTAACCCTTGAAATAGCAACATACAATTGGTCATGAGTGAATACTGGTTTCTACAACAATAAACCAACGTGAGATAGTAATTGTCCTTGGCTCTTATTTATTGTCATTGCATATGAGCGCATGAGAGGAAATTGTCTTCTTTGAAACTTAAATGGCAATCTTGGATCAGTAGGGGTAAGAGACATTCTTGGAATTAGTATCATTTACTGTGCATTTTTCCCTGTGAGAAATCTTGCTTCAACATGTTTGCCAAGCCTTGTGATCATCAATCGAGTCCCATTACATAAACCATTTACATGATCTATGTTTCTCAACAACATAACAGAAGTACCGATTTTCAAAAATAATTCATGATTCAGAACCCCTGAGCATTTGATACTATTTAAGAATTTCGAAGTGTGAACTTCTTGCAACAAATCCGTATTGTTTTCTGAGTTGCATGTCGAGTCAGAACTTAAATAGAATCTGACCTCACCTTTGTTCAAAGAAAGCATGTATTGATTTACAGATTCAACCGCATTTAAAGTTGGAGCAAGTATTGCTCGTTCTTGTAGATAAGTTGTATCTGTAATATCAGTACCATATGATGAAAAAGTACTATGAACAATTGTTGAAATTGGATCTTCTGACCATTTCAAGACAATGTCATCCAGGATGTCAATATTCATATGTCCATCATTTGGGTCACCGATTGTACCATCTCCAATACCGGCTATCCAATTTGCAAATTGTTCAACCTTATCAGCTGCATCATTAGGACCCAAATTTGACAGTCTCAAATTTTTTGTTAATCTCAGTACCCTGCAATCTTTCCACAGATAAGAAGAATTTATTGTGGCATGAACAATATCCTGTCTGCTTCCTTTTGGGATAACTGGTAAGATCTGTTGAAAATATCCTCCAAAAATGATTTTTTTTCTCCAAAAATTCTACGTCCACTTGATGAATCAGAAACATGCATTATATCTCGAAGTGTTCGATCCAAAGCTTCAATTCAATACTCGTGTATCATAAGTGCCTCATCCCAAATTATAAGCTTGCATCTAACAATCAATTCTGCTAGCGGACTTCTTTGGCTAATGTTGTAGGTGGAATCCTCATTTGGATTTAATGGTATCTTAAATCTTGAATGTGTTGTCCGTCCACCTGGTAATAATATAGAAGCAATACCACTTGAAGCAACATTTAACACAATTTCTCTTTTTGATCTCAATGTTACTGATAATGTCTTCCATATAAATGTCTTTCCAGTACATCCATATCCATACAGAAAAAACATGCCCCCTGATTCTGATGATATAGCATCTAAAACAATTTGATACACATTGTGTTGTTCATCTGTAAGTTTGCTAACTAACACTTTGTGATTATTTTCCAATTCGGTTCTATCATATCTCATTTCATCGTTTATCAATCTGTTTTCATCAGATTGAAAAAAATCAGAACTTGGAAATGACATACCTTCAAATTCTCGTAAAGTCCTTCCAAAACTCTTCATCAACTTTTCAATTTCGACCAGACAATAACTTTGAATTTGTTCATCAGTCAAGTGCAATTCTGTACAATTATAAGAATATACACTTATGTAAGTTAAAATAATATGGAAAAATTAAACAAATATTAAATAATTAAATTTTTAACTACCTGGGTGTAATGCCCCAATTTCACTTTTACTAAAAAAAGGCACGTTATCCATGCTTTTCATTAATAAAAATATTTTACTTGAAATACAGCGGAAGTTCCTAAACATAACTCGACATTTATTACATGAAATAAAGTCAAAATAAATTAAATCCTTAATCATGCTTGACTAGTTGACCACCATCATCACATCTTGCCCGCTACGCATCACTCGAGACAACACCTGAAAAGATTAGTAGATTTTGGGGTGAGTACTACTGACTCAGTGGGGAGTGTCCAATTATCCAAGCTATATAAAATTAAACGAGTAGGTGAGAATAATAAAGTGTTCAGTCCGTAGACCAAACCATATAGCCCGTAGGCCCTGTCTTGTTTAGCCCGGAGGCCCGTTCTCATGTAGCCCGGAGGCCCGTTTTCATGTTTAGCCCGGAGGCCCATGCCTGTTTAACCCAGAGGCCCATGCTTGTTTAGCCCGGAGGCCCATGATTGTGTCATCACATAACTCGATAATAAAATATAGAGAGAATAATCAGGACTTTGTCACGTAATGATGCGACCCGGACTATTAATCTAGGACGAATCTAGAGAACGTAGCGGAAGACTTAGGATGCGAAACACGTCAACTAATTGAAGGGTTCCAATCCGACTCGATAAACAAATGAAAAGGACGAAATCTAGACAAATAAAATACCTAAACAATGACACAAACTATATAACACAAATCCAAAGAACTTAAGGTAGGGAAGGGCGCGTATAGGGGCTGAAATAGGACGAATATGGGGCTGAAATTGATGGTGTTGGAATCGTGTGTTTAGGGTGAAGAATGGCTTGGAGTAGATAGGATATGATAGAGATAAACGAACTTACGGTATGGATGGATTGGCGTAGAACACGATCACGATATTGGGGGCTGAATTAAAGCGTGCGTTGATGAAGTATGGATGGCGTCGATTATGGTTGATGGATGATGATTCGTTGATGTGAATCACAACCCGATAGCCTCCTTGAATCTCGAACGTACCCAAGGATGAAATCTCCAAGTTGATCTTCGGATAGCGAATACTGGTTAATCCTTCAAGTGGATTAAGCAATACCCTTGAATAAGACTTAAAGTTGCTAGCTCCAAGAATATGAATTTTAAATCAAAACTCACAAAGATTAAAAGGGGTTGAGACAATATTGAAAGCAAAGCTTAATAATTCAAATAAAGTCTAAAGTATCAATGTAACATGGATCCCCTATTTATAAGCCTA
Source organism: Perilla frutescens (assembly GCA_026008535.1). Classification (NCBI taxonomy): domain Eukaryota; kingdom Viridiplantae; phylum Streptophyta; class Magnoliopsida; order Lamiales; family Lamiaceae; genus Perilla; species Perilla frutescens. The sequence continues at coordinate 26,299,159 of BRKX01000006.1, read as the reverse complement.
TGAGGAACGAAATTAATCATCAAGAAAGGCTCAAAAATTGATCCAAAAGGGATCTCTAACTATACTAGGAAGATACCTAAACTAGAATTCTATTCAAGGTAGGAAATTGCCTTAAATACAATTCTAGTCAGCCTTGACTATAATATGGACGAAAATTACATTAAATTAAATAAAAATCTGAACTAAACTATAGTCTAACATAATTAAATAAATACTAAAGTCTAAATAAAAGTCAGTCCCTAATTAAATCAAATAAGGGATGAAAATTCCATGCAACGCGAATCTGTCATGCATGCACAATTTGATGAGTTCTATCTTCATGCATTGCTCTTCAAATCTTGATCTCCAATATTTAATTATAAACAAAGTAACAATCTTGGGGCTGCATTTAACTTCTTCTAATTCTTCAAATTTCTTGCGAATAATTGCTTGGAAACAACCTTGCAATTTCTTGGATCAAAATCGTGTAATTGAACCTCTAAATGGCAGCTCCGGATTTAGTTCTTCAAGGCCTTGCATGGCTTCATCATTCCCCTCCTCTTGAAAAGAATTCGTCCTCGAATTCAAGTCTACGGGATCAAAAACAAACACGAACTGACCATTGAACTCTTTTTGCACAAACTGCATAAAACACATCGTCATGAACGTACACATCTACTTGGTGTCAAATGGTCGAAACTCTATCTCCATAGTTTGCCTTGTCATGGCATTCATGATCAAATCTGGTGGTACATCAATTTCCAATGGAATTTCTCTGACAACCTGTAAAATAAAGACATCACAAGAAAATGGTTGATAAAAAATGTTAGAACTCGGCAACGTCTCTAAGTTCGCTGGTTCGAACTTCTTGTGATCTTTAACCATTGCTCCATTGATGTCAATCTCCTTTTTAAAACATGGTTGTAATTCCTCCAACTTTTCATTTACTTGAACTTTCTCAACTGCAACATTGATCTCCATTTCTTCTTCTTCACTCAAAAGTTGATCCGACTCTTCTAGATCAAGCTCTTCAACAACCTTCTCTTCTTCTCCAAAATTCTCACAAGTAGCAACATCGATTAGTTCTTCAATAGGTGCATCAACTGAAATTGTTACCTCAAAAGTAGAATCTTCTTTGATAGCAACGATCTCAGATGGTAACTCAACGTGGATCTCTTCTTAAATGTTGCTGGCTTGGCTTGGCACATCCATGATCGGCTGAACTGGTGATGCAGGCCGTGTAGGTGGTACATAGGTACGTAGAAACTCCTCAAATGACTCAGGTTGGCTCTAATGAAACGGGGTTGTTTGGCGATGAGCTCTAGGTGACAACTCTACATTCGACTCTACTTGAACCTCCTCTTTTGACTTCATCTCTAGTTCTTCTAGCCATTTTTCTATCCGGATGGCGTATTCCACCATGTCTTCCAACTCGTCAAAGCGGTACAATGCTACTCTTTCATGAATTGCCCGTCGTAGACCAGCTAGAAATCTACCCATGGTATCTTTTGGATATTCTTCTACATCAGCTCGTCTCATGGCTTCAATCATTTTGTTGTAGTAGTCATTTACACTTCGATCTCTTTGTCTAAGCTTGTATAGCTTTTCCTCCAACTTCCATTGGTAGTGTTCTAGAATGAAGCGTTTCCGCATCAAATCTTTCAACTCACGCCATGTGTCGATAGGTGGAAGGTGATCTCTGTGGCACCGGTTCTGCTGTAATTCCCACCATATTGCTGCGTAACCTTTAAACTTTGATGAAACTAGCTGCACTTTTTTTTTCTCGGGGAAGTCACAGCACTCAAAAAGTTTATCTACTTTGTCTTCCTAATCCAAATAGGTGTCGGGATAGTATAGACCTTCAAACTCAGGTATGATCATGTTGTTGTGATAGAGATGGTGAGAATTTGGTGTATATGGTGTATGGCCCATGGGGAGCATGGTGCATGGGTGTATGTGACTAAGGCTGAAATTTTCAAACTCTATAGAGTATAGGGGACGAAATTTAATGGGTATGGGGGAGTATATGGAAGGTTTGAAAGGATTGGAATGGAAGAAATCAAGATAAGGAAAGAATTAGATGTATTTTTGAAGTCCTATATAGTGTAGGAATCCAAAAATAAATCCAAAAGGAAAGAAGGAAAGAAGTAGGAAAGAAAAGGAAGGAATGATTAGGTATTTTGGAAAGTGTTACACAATTGTGACACAATTCTAAATATCCTAATTGAACTAGACTCTAAAAGGAAAGAACCAAAAATAAATTACAACTAAAAAGAAAATTACCAAAATAAAATAAAACTTGGAAGGAATGTTCCAAAAATAAAATAAGACTCTAAAGGAAGTTACCAACTAAAGAACTATACTAGAAGGAAATTACCAAATAAGAAAAGACTCACAAGGTAATTACCAACTATAGAGAAGTACTAAAAGGAAAGTACCAAAATTAAGACAAGACTCAATAGGTAACACAATGAATATGCCTCTTTTCTTTTTTTTTCTTTTTTTTTTTAATTTTCGGATTTTTTTTTATTTTTTTTATCCGAACAATTTTTTTTTCGGTTTTCTTTTTTTTTTTAACTAATTTTTTTTTCAATGTACTCTAGCTATTACAACTCAAAAGACACGTAAGAAAATAAACGACACGTACGATGACACGTAGGATAAATTGACACGTCGGATTGAACCACGACCAGAAGAACTGACGTGGCTCTGATGCCAAAATATGATGGGACCCGAACTATTAATCTAGGACGAATCTAGAGAACGTAGCGGAAGACTTAGGATGCGAAACACGTCAACTAATTGAAGGGTTCCAATCCGACTCGATAAACAAACGAAAAGAACGAAATCTAGACAAATAAAATACCTAAACAATGACACAAACTATATAACACAAATCCAAAGAACTTAAGGTAGGGAAGGGTGCGTATAGGGGCTGAAATAGGACGAATATGGGGCTGAAATTTATGGTGTTGGAATCGTGTGTTTAGGGTGAAGAATGGCTTGGAGTAGATAGGATATGATAGAGATAAACGAACTTACGGTATGGATGGATTGGCGTAGAACACGATCACGATCTTGGGGGCTGAATTGAAGCATGCGTTGATGAAGTATGGATGGCGTCGATTATGGTTGATGGATGATGATTCGTTGATGTGAATCACAACCCGATAGCCTCCTTGAATCTCGAACGTATCCAAGGATGAAATCTCCAAGTTGATCTTCGGATAGCGAATACTGGTTAATCCTTCAAGTGGATTAAGCAATACCCTTGAATAAGACTTAAAGTTGCTAGCTCCAAGAATATGAATTTTAAATCAAAACTCACAAAGATTAAAAGGGGTTGAGACAATATTGAAAGCAAAGCTTAATAATTCAAATAAAGTCTAAAGTATCAATTTAACATGGATCCCCTATTTATAAGCCTATGAGGAACGAAATTAATCATCAAAAAAGGCTCAAAAATTGATCCAAAAGGGATCTCTAACTATACTAGGAAGATACCTAAACTAGAATTCTATTCAAGGTAGGAAATTGCCTTAAATACAATTCTAGTCAGCCTTGACTATAATATGCACGAAAATTACATTAAATTAAATAAAAATCTGAACTAAACTATAGTCTAACATAATTAAATAAATACTAAAGTCTAAATAAAATTCAGTCCCTAATTAAATCAAATAAGGGATGAAAATTCCATGCAACGCGAATTTGTCATGCATGCACAATTTGATGAGTTCTATCTTCATGCATTGCTCTTCAAATCTTGATCTCCAATTTTTAATTGTTAACAAAGTAACAATCTTGGGGCTGCATTTAACTTCTTCTAATTCTTCAAATTTCTTGCGAATAATTGCTTGGAAACAACCTTGCAATTTCTTGGCTCGAAATCGTGTAATTTAACCTCTAAATGGCAGCTCCGGATTTAGTTCTTCAAGGCCTTGCATGGCTTCATCACGTAAAACCCCACCTTGACCTTGACCTTGACCGTGATATTAACCGATTAAGTCTTGCGCGCCCTATAATTAATTATCTTAAATTAATACATTGCATAACAATAATGTAATAAACTATGAATGATATTTATCTATGACGGATGCTTAAAACATAGTCACATAATTCTATAATCTCATATTCTTTCATTGAAACCAAGTAACGAAAACAATACATACATATTTACAACATATACACACGTTACATACATGTATATAAAAGAAACATGCAAACGCACCACTACATGTATTATATATATATACGTATCACACGCTTATATTATATATATACATATATATATCAAAACACTCAACACATATACTATACATATATTCACGTGCCCCATAACACCATTATATATATATATATATATATATATCACTCCCACAAACCCAACATATATATATACGTATATAACTTATCAAACAAGTTTTTGAAAAAAAACAAAATAAAGTTAATATATGCTTTTGGGCCCAATCTCTCGGTCGGACCCCAATAAACAAACAAGCCCATTTTTTAAGAACAATTCTTTCTCATCAACCTTTATTTCAAAAAAAATCACAAACTCCCTCTCTCTCTCTACCGGGACTCCTATCCACAGAAAGAAAAACTGGAACAAAATCTGCAACAAAATTACAGACTACGGCTACAGCCTCTCACCGACTCTGGAACCATAATGTCGGTGCATTATCATGATAATGAAAAAAGCAGAGTCTCGAGCTGATGTTGCCGTCCTCACGTCGTTGACCCCCGACGACTCACCCTACTCCACCCGACACATGCTATACAAACCCATGCATGAGAGAGAAGAGAAATGAAGGAAAGAACTATACCTGAAATGCAACTCAAATGGAAAACTCGAGCGAATGAATTCTCTATTTTCTAGTCTCGGATATTTCTTTGGGTGTGGGAAAAATAGAGAAGTAGAGTTCTCTATTTATAATGATAGATTAGGGTTTATGTATAGATTTTGTAGCTATCCCGAAAGTATCTTGATAAGGATGAGAAGATAAACTTTGAGATTTTGAATTTTCAAGAGATCAACTAAAAAAACGTGAGAAAGAAGAAAAGAAGGGATAAAGAGGAAAAAATAAATCAATTGCTTACATTATGGTTTAAGGTTTGGGCTTCCTGATAAACTATTTCGGCTTGAAATGACTTGGACTCTAATTAATAAAATGGCTAGAGAATAAAATTAAAACCCATTAAGCACTCCAAATAAAATAATAAATGCATGCTCTCATGAAAAAAAAAATCCAATAAATTGCTTAGGCGCGACTTAGTAGACTTAAGCAATTAATATCACACATAAATAAATAAAACAAATAAAATAAATAAACTATTTTTTTTTACAAAAAAAAGTATCAATTTAAATATTAAAAATCGGGTCGCTACATCCTTCCCTACTAAAAAAAAATTCATCCTCGAAATTACTTACCTAAACCTCAAACTGCAAAAATCTATGCATAATACCAATTCTTGTTTCCTCACTAGTTTCAGCTTGCTGGTATCTAGACCTAACACTATCCTCATATACTTCTATGCTACCTTATCATTGATATACTTACTCTATCTAAGAAAATAATAGTTATGCTTCTTACATTTACTAATACGTAAATCTCCTTACTTTAGCTTAGGAATTCTCCACAAATCTTTTTTTTTATAGAGTTCTAACCTAATAATAATAATAATAATAATAATAATAATAATAATAATAATAATAATAATAATAATAATAATAATAATAATAATAATAATAATAATAATAAATTTTATTACTCAAGAGTTGAATTACAAAAATGTGAATTCTAGAAAATATATAATCTAGCCTACTCTATCATTTCTAAGTATTGCTAGCTTTGCCTCTTCCGTCTCTTATTTGAATCTCTTAGTTCTCTTCCAAAGACTTTGCCTCTCCATTCATCCATAAGGCGAAGCATGAATTTTTCAAAATTTATCGTTTCCCTAAACCCTTGAGTATATTCCAAAATTTCTTTAGCAATCTCCTTGGCTAAGAGCTTCAATAACTTGGGTATAGCTACACCAACTATTTCAGTGGCTATCATAGGGTCGACTTCTATCTTCTCTTTCTTAATTTTCCTCCATATCCTGAAAATTCTCATCAATTGTCTTTCTACTCCTATTGTTTCATCCCATTGAAATTCACATAGATCATAAATCTGGCTTTGCGGGTTCTAATACGTTCTTCTACTGACAAAGTTAGTTGGTGTCTTTCTATCACAATCTTGTGTTCCTTGCAAGCTCTAATCATCTGGAAAAATTACAATCTTAAAGTAAATCTCGAGGAGTATTAAAAACATTTTATCATAAAACATAACTTAACATGAAATCAAAATTTTAACTTGTACCTCTTCTCGGAGCGATGCGGCGGATGTGATGATGGTCAATACTTACTTGCTTGCATTTTTTTTTAGTATGCAGGAAAATAGACCTTTCTCTGATACCACTCTGTAACGCCCCAATTTCACTTTTACTAGAAAACGGCCGTTACCCATGCTTTTCATTAATAAAAATATTTTACTTGAAATACAGCTGAAGTTTCTAAACATAACTCAACATTTATTACATGAAATAAATTCAAAATAAATTAAATCTGTAATCATGCTTGACTACTTGACCACCATCATCACATCTTGCCCGCTACGCATCACCCGAGACAACACCTGAAAAGATTAGTAGATTTTGGGATGAGTACTACTGACTCAGTGGGGAGTGTCCAATTATCCAAGCTATATAAAAGTAAACGAGTAGGTGAGAATAATAAAAGTGTTCAGTCCGTAGACCAAACCATATAGCCCGTAGGCCCTGTCTTGTTTAGCCCGGAGGTCCGTTCTCATTTAGCCCAGAGACCCGTTTTCATCTTTAGCCCGGAGGCCCATGCTTGTTTAGCCTGAAGGCCCATGCTTGTGTCATCACATAACTCGATAATAAAATATAGAGAGAATAATCAGGACTTGGTCACGTAAAACCCCACCTTGACCTTGACCTTGATATTAACCGATTAAGTCTTGCGCGCCCTATAATTAATTATCTTAAATTAATACATTGCATAACAATAATGTAATAAACTATGCATGATATTTATCTATGACGGATGCTTAAAACATAGTCACATAATTCTATAATCCCATATTCTTTCATTGAAACCAAGTAACGAAAACAATACATACATATTTACAACATATACACACGTTACATACATGTATATAAAAGAAACATGCAAACGCACCACTACATGTATTATATATATTCGTATCACACGCTTATATTATATATATATATCAAAACACTCAACACATATACTATATATATATTCACGTGCCCCATAACACCATTATTATATATATATATATATCACTCCCAGAAACCCAACATATATATATACGTATATAACTTATCAAACAAGTTATTGAAAAAAACAAAATAAAGTTAATATATGCTTTTGGGCCCAATCTCTCGGCCGGACCCCAAATAAACTAACAAGCCCATTTTTTTAGAACAATTCTTGCTCATCAACCTTTATTTCAAAGAAATTCACAGACTCTCTCTCTCTCTCTCTCTCTCTCTCTCTCTCTCTACCGAGACTCCTATCCACAGAAAGAAAAACTGGAACAAAATCTGCAATAAAATTACAGACTACGGCTACAGCCTCTCACCAACTCTGGAACCATAATGTCGGTGCATTATCATGATAACAAAAAAGGCAGAGTCTTGAGCTGATGCTGCCGTTCTCACGTCGTTGACCTCCGATGACTCACCCTACTCCACCTGACACATGCTATACAAAACCATGCATGAGAGAGAAGAGAAACGAAGGAAAGAACTAGACCTGAAATGCAACTCAAATGGAAAACTCGAGCGAATAAATTCTCTATTTTCTAGTCTCAGATATTTCTTTGGGTGTGGGAAAAATAGAAAAGTAGAGTTCTCTATTTATAATGATAGATTAGGGTTTAGGTATAGATTTTGTAGTTATCCCGAAATTATCTTGATAAGGATGAGAAGATAAACTTTGAGATTTTGAATTTTCAAGAGATCAAAATTTGATCGTTGGGGTAGAAATACTCTCTCGATGGCGGGCAGACTTTGTTTAATTAAGTCTTTTATCATAAGCTCGGCTATCCATTCCATGATGGTTTATAAATGGCCGGCATCTTTGATTTCTTCTTTGGATACGGCTGTCCGTAATTTTTTGTGGAATGGAGACATCAATAATCATTCTTACACGGCAGTTAGTTGGGCTCAAACATGTGCTATGATGGAGGAATGTGGTCTGGGGGTCTTTTCATTTAAAGAGATCAATCGAGGATTGCTTATGAAGCTTGCATGGAAGTTGATCACCTCGGTGGGCCACGTCATGCAAATTGCTCATTCTCGATTTATGCCGAAGTCTAGCCAGGTTAAAAGAGTTGCGTATTCTTCGATTTTGCCAGGGGTTCGCGAGCCAGTTGTCAATCTTTTGAACGACTCATTTTGTATCTTGGGTGATGGATCTTCTATTGATTTTTGGCACGACAATTGGTTGGGTTATGTTCTTGTGGATAAGCTTGCTCTTCCTTTGTATGTGCATGCTGTCTTTAATGACAAGGTCGGTGATTTTTTGGTTAATGGAATTTGGAGGTTCACGTCTGCTTTTGTTGCCTCATTTTCGGACGTTATGAATGATATCTTGAGTATTCCGATCGTGACAGGAAAAAATGAAAGGGTTTGGTCTAAATCTCTTCATGGCAAAGTTACGGCTAAGCTAGCTCGCATGCACTCGCGTGTGCGTTTCCCTACGGTTAAATGGGGTAAGTGGATTTGGCATTCTTGTATTCCGGTGAGGCGTTCTATGGTTGTTTGGCGTTTGCTTCTTGCTCGAATTCCGACAATGGATAAACTCCATGGCTTTATTGGTCCTCAAGTGTGCATGATGTGTCGTGGGGCGAATGAAAGCTTGGATTATTTGTTTTGGAGCTGTCCGTTGGCTATTTTAGTGTGGTGTTGGATTTTTGACATGTTTCAGATTGATGTCATTTATGCTGCTTCGATTCATGAGGCATTTGTGCAATTCATGAATTGTGACTTTGGTTCTCAGATTCTTCTTCTTTGGAAGACATCGGTAATTACAGCGGTTTGGGCCATTTGGAATGCGCGCAATCATACGATCTATGATGATATAAATCCTACTCCGATGCAGACTATTTCCTACATCAAGATTGCTTGTCGGGAGTTGTCTTCTATGCGCGCATCGCTCGGATATATGAGGAATGTAGTTCGGGATTTGCTCATTCTTAAGAAGTTAAAGGTAATATCTAGACCGCCGCCTTTTCGGCCTATTATTTCGGTTCGATAGAGGCCTCCCCCTACTGGCTGGATTAAGATTAACACGGATGGTTCTTCGCTAGGGGCTTCTGGTCATATGTGTACGGGCGGTGCTTTTCGTGGTTCGGATGGTATGGTCTCGTTATGTTTTCATACTAACGAGGGAGTGGGGTTTGCTTTCTTAGCTGAGCTTCTCGCGGTGCTTGTGGCTTTAGAGTGGGCGGCTCTTTTGTCTTTAGACTTTATCTGGCTAGAGACGGACTCTATGTATGTGGTGGCGTTATTGTCTTCTCAGACTCTTCAGGTACCCTGGTTTGTGAAGAACAAATGGCGGCGTGTGCTTGATTTTATTTCTCGTATTCATTTTTGTGTTTCTCATGTGTATAGAGAAGGCAATAGTGTTGCGGATATTTTGGCCTCTCATAGGGTTTCGACTGGTTTTTGGTTTTCTGAGATTGATTGTATTGCTAATGTTGTTAGACAGGATTTCTGTGGTCCTGGTTATTTTCATTTTTCTTAGAAGGACACTCTTTTTCCCATATGGTTTTTCCCACTACGGGTTTTCCATATGGGTTTTGATGAGGCCCTGGTCCCTTGAGTTATCAAGTTGTGATTTCCGGGATTCTTAGGTTTCAGTCTCTTTCTTTTTTTCCTTTTATTTATACATTTCATTTAAAAAAACTAAAAAAACGTGAGAAAGAAGAAAATAAGGGATAAAGAGAAAAAAATTGTTTACATTATGGTTTAAGGTTTGGGCTTCCTGATAAACTATTTGGGCTTGAAATGACTTGGACTCTAATTAATAAAATGGGCTAAAGAATAAAATTAAAACCCGTTAAGCAGTCCAAATAAAATAATAAATGCATGCTCTCATGAAAAAAAATCAAATAAATTACTTAGGCGTGACTTATTAGACTTAAGTAATTAATATCACACATAAATAAATAAAATAAATAAACTATTTTTTTTTTTAAAAAAAAGTAGCAATTTAAATATTAAAAATCGGGTCGCTACACTAGGTGTTGTAATATTGATCATTGCTTATATAATATATCATCAGATAAATATATCCAACAATTATTCCACACGACTTATGGACGTCCCATTGAATCAAATGCTAACAATGTAAAATAACTTTCTCAAAGATTCAGCAGATGACCAATAGCTTGATTCAACGATCCCATCAATAAATTCCTTATCATCATCTAACAAACCCAAAGCATAATATGCATCTCTGAATGAAGCATACTGCACACCATTAATTTTTCGGATGTCTTCATAACACGTAGGACCCTGCACTACATTAAGCAAATGTCTCAAATAATACATTTCCCCACTGCCCGGAGGAACAAAGAAAATTCTTCCAATTGAGAAATTTTTTTTCCTCATACCCGTTCTTTTTTAGCTTTTTTCCAAACAAACTTTGTTGGAAATTGAACATAAGTAAGTTTTCGCGCTTCTGGATACTTCTTATTTGTTTCAAACCAAGCTAAAAATATACTTTCATGAACAGTTGGTCTATTGAGGACATCGTCAATTGAATCAAAATCTTGAAAGAAAACTGTCTGTTTATTTTGAAGATGAAAAACTTAATCTCTCAACGGGAGGATATTTGTATTGAATTTGAAATCCAAATATTCCCCATGCAGCCTCGCAGAGGGAAATATATCTGCAATCATAATACATACTTATTTCATCAATATTTTTCCCACTTTCATCATCTTGAGTGCTCTGATAAAATGTTGCAGTAACACGATCGTGACCTTTGTTCACATATTTGAACAAATATTTTATTAATCTTGACTGGTTGCACCATTCTATATTTATATGGGCATCATACTTCATCAGAAGCAATCGATTGTGAGGAACCACGTATCTATTATCCATCAGCATTTCATTCTTCAAAATTGTTCTTCCATTGTCTTTGCGTCTATATATTGGATAGTCATCTTCATCTGTGATTATTGTCTCAGTAGAAATTTTTGGAAAATATTTACTGCAACGACCATTTATCATGCACGGTGAATATTTTTCACAGCACCACATGGACTGTCACGACCCCACATTAATATCCAATTAATGCGACGTGTGATTGACACGACTCGATCCCAATGAAGGATGGATCAAGACGCGAACCGGAAATAATTAAATAAAGAAATAAACCACTACAATCCAGGAACGATATTTGCAGTGAACTCTAATTCAGAACTGAGTTTCAATTCAGAAAATATAACTGAATAAATAAATACCTCAGAGTAGCAAAAAGGTATCATTGAGTTCAAGACATACTGAAGACTCGACTCGATTATACAAAAGTAGCGGAAGCAATATAGCACATCAAAGTAGAGGAAAATATTCTGAGTCCTGTACTCAACAACTCAGCACTTCACCCTGCACCATCAACACTCAACCTACACATTTCAAAACAAATATGCAGGGCTGAGTACAAGTATACTCAGTGAACACATTGCCAAAATATATATCATAATATATATTTGATATTATGAATATTTATCAAATCTATTTTATTATCATGCATTCTGAGTAAAGACATAGGGGTTTTATCTGAAAAGGCCCTATGTTTTACTAAATCATTTTCTGTCTTTGCGTACGCCTTTCTGTGGTATGATCATCCATATCCAAACGGAGTGCCAAGGAATAGTTCTTTCCGCACTCGAGTGCCAAGGAATAGCTCCGCTCAGCCTTTTCCGCACTCTACATACCATTACTAAACGCCGATCAAGGAATAGCTCCGCTCAGCCTTTTCCATCGCACATTTAGCATCGTCGATGTCTTAGTCAAGAATAGCTCCGCTCAGCCTTTCTCTCTTCCTAATATCACCGACCCAAGTGTACACTAACCTCGGTTAACACGCTAAGTTAGCACGAGGCCCGATCGATTTAACAGTTAGAAAGCCCCTTGCGAGCTAACTAAATACGGATAAGATATCATACAAAACAAACATTTTATGCATGACAATAATTTATTTGCATCAGAAATAATTAACTGCAGATGAGTAAAAACTCAAATCATTATTTGGACTAAGAGTCCGTTGAAAAGAAAGCCCACCTTTCACCGACGTTTTTAATTACTGCAGCAGCTAGTTCCTCACTGATCTTATCCCTTGCGGATCTGCTAGCCTTCAATATATAAAAATGCACTTAGCATGTTGATCCAAATCCGATAGGACTCAACACGAAACGAAGGCCTATTAGGGTCTAGTATCCGTTCTAAATTCTCTTAGCTTAAGGGTTATTCTCAACCCTAGCTATTAGACATATTAAGGCATATATCATCATCATTTAAGGTATCAACAATACCTTAACATCATCGCAATTCGATTTTCTAAAAACAAGATCAATCATTAAACTTAGATCAAACAACATTCTGCACAACGATCAACTTTGCGGAATTTTCTGTTTTGACATGCTAGGGTGCAGGGAACGTGCCCTATACCGTTGGAAAGCCACGGAAATGAAGAATTTTACACAATTTACGGTGACTCAAGGCGATAACTAACGAAGAAGTTATAGCCGATTTACTAGAAGGTGGCAGAATTGCCCGAATTTCCGAAAACAACTCGTGTCCTGACTTTGGAGATTTTTCACGACTGATTCAGGAAGAGTTATGGACTGAGATATATACCATTAGAAAGTCACAGAAGTCTAGAATTTTTAAAAATTTATAGTGGCTTAAGATGATAACAAATGAAACGGATATACCCGTTTTACCAAAAGGTGGCAGAACTGCCATGATTTCATGAAAACCGAAACATGACCCCACTTCGCCGATTTTTCATAATTTACTCAGAACAATTTAGAGAATGACACCTATACCATTTGAAATCCAAGTAAGTCTAGTTTTTGGCAAAATTTACGGTGTCTCAATCGGATGTAAAACGAGGGAGTTATGCTCGTTTAACCGAAGGGTGGCAAGTCTGCCGAAAGCGAAGTGCGCGGGCGCGCGACTTGCGCGGGCGCGCGACCTGTGCGCGCTCGCGCGCGTCCCCGCGCTCGCGAGGCCTGTGCACGCTCGCGCTCGTCCCCGCGCTCGCGCGAGACTGAGGCCGAGAGTCGTATGAACGACGACAGAAGCTATGGAACTCGGTATACAAGCATTCAAATCATCAAAGCACATCTAGAACTCATTTCTACCATCTAACATCCTATAAAAACATCTCAACAAGCTTTGCAACATAGACCACCTCATTTCTACCATTTATCACGATTCGAAAACTCAAAACATGATTTCCAACACAACACCAAACCTATATATATATATATATATATATATATATATATATATCTCATGGTTTTCGAAATACCTTTCAAAATAACAATGGAGAAAGTTGGAAGAAGCTTGAAGGAGATGGAACGATGGAGACGAAGCTTCCAACGACGACGCCGGAAACACAACGATGGTGAAGAACGGCTGCAACGAGATGGAGTTCTCCTCAACAATGGATGCAACTTCTTGCTTCTCTCCCTCTCTCTTTTGGCAATATGAAGCTAACAAGATGAGGATGAAAAACTGCAGCTGCAACTCACTCTCCTTTACGCAGAAATGAGGTGAAGGGATGATGGTGATGGCGGAATGAAGAAGAAGAAAGGAAAGTAGTTGCTATTCGATCTCTCTCTCTCTCTCTCTCTCTCTCTCTCTCTCGACAGTTTACTTCAAAAGCCAAGAAGATGGAGTGAAGAAGTGAATGGGAAAGAAGAAGAAGAAGTTGCTGCGTTTTGCTCCCTTTCTCTCGAAAATGTGAGCAAGAAATGGCAAGCACTCTCTCTCTATGCACTATACTTATGTATCTATATTTTTCTTTGATTTGGGGGACAAGAAACGTGAGAGGCATGGGAGAGGTGAGGGGAAAGGCATGGCCTCCCATGCCTCGGTTAATAAAAAAAAAATATATATCCGTTTTAAATACCAATTGCTCGATTATCGTGATATTTTCCGTCTTCGGAAAAATCCCGAACTTAATCGATATTGCTAAAATAATTCACTTATTTTAAAACAATAGTTTATTTGAAATTATTGATTTTAAAACACTGCTTTAAAATACTGGTTTTAAATCCTCAACAATTTAAAACATCCGAAACCTAGAGAATATCTGATTCTCTTGACTTGAACATCTCGTTTAAATTATCTGAATTTAAACAATTGCATGACTGGAGAATATCTGAGTCTCCCAGTCCTGAAATTAATTATCGGAATATCTGATTCACGATAATCACACACCGTAAATAAAATAGGAATCGAATTTATCTGAAATTACGATTCCGGCTTTCCATACAGAAAAGGAGATAAACCCTAACAGAAATATTTAATCCACCCACGGAAATTTTAATTGACCTTGAATTCGATGGAATATAACGGATACTTTCGACTCTAATCTGACGTGAAATTACTGTACTCGTACAGTAATCACACACTTAACTATAATTAAACAGTAAGTGAATTTCGGGGTATTACATTCCACCCCCCTTAAAATAAATTTCGTCCCGAAATTTACATACTTTAGAGGAACAATTCTGGGTACTTTACTTTCATCTTATCCTCGAGTTCCCATGTCGCTTCTTCCTGACCATGTTGACTCCACAGGATCTTAACTAGAGGAATAGACTTGTTCCTCAACTCCTGGACTTTTCGGTCCAAAACGGCTTCTGGTCTCTCTTCATAAGTTAGATCGGAATCTAACTCTATCTCGTTGTGCTGGATCACATGCTTGGGATCATACACGTATTTCCTCAACTGAGAAACATGAAATACGTTATGAACATTACCAAAACTGGGTGGTAATGCCAATCTGTACGCCACTGAGCCTATCCGCTCAAGGATCTCGTAAGGTCCTATAAAACGTGGTCGTAACTTTCCTTTTTCGCCGAATCTTATTATTCCCCTGGAAGGAGATACTTTTAGGAAGACTTTGTCTCCTGTTGCAAATTGTAGATCTGTATGGCGTTTATCAGCATAAGACTTCTGCCGACTCTGGGCTTCTTGAATCCTCTGATGGATTTTTCTGACAATTTCAATCATTTCTAACACTGAGTCTGGCCCAAGAATCCTTCTCTCACCCACTGTATCCCAGTAAAGTGGTGATCTGCACTTTCGCCCATACAACGCTTCGTATGGCGCCATATTGATGGTTGCTTGATAACTATTGTTATAGGCAAACTCAATCAATGCTAATATTTCCTCCCAGCTTTCACCCCTATCTAGGACCACTGTTCTCAACATGTCCTCTAATGTTTGGATCGTCCTCTCGGACTGACCATCTGTCTGTGGGTGAAACGCTGTACTGAAATTGAGTTGAGTTCCCAACTCCTTCTGTAAACTAGTCCAAAATCTTGAGGTAAACTTTGAATCTCTATCCGATGTTATCGACACCGGAACACCTTGAAGGCATACAATTTCACTGACATAATTCTGAGCTAGCTTATTCGATCAATCCGTAACTCGGATCGGAAGGAAATGAGCTGACTTTGTGAGTCTGTCAATAATGACCCATATGGCCATATTCCCTCGTCTTGACTTGGGTAGGCCTGTTACAAAATCCATCGCTATGTGTTCCCACTTCCACTCGGGAATCTCTAACGGTTGTAGCGCACCGTAAGGCCTCTGATGCAATGCCTTAACTTGTTGACACGATAAACATCGCTCAACATAGGAAGCTACATCTCATTTTATTCCTTCCCACCAGGATTTCTGCCTCAAATCCTGATACATTTTTGTACTTCCCGAGTGTGCTATATATGGAGTATCATGAGCTTCGTTCATGATCTCGTTTCTGAGCTCAACACAGGGTAGAACACATATCCTACCTTCAAAAAGGATAGCATTATCTGATGCTTCTTTGAAACTTTCCGTTTTTTTCCTGACATGATCTTCGAACGCATCTCTTCCATGGTTTGATCTTTTCTCTATGCCTCAATTATCTTTTCTCGGAGATCTGATACTGCTACTGGTGTCGCAACATGACATACAATCATCTCAGGCGGGTAAACCACCTCTAGCTGTAAGCTTTTAAAATCCTTGATGAGTTTCTCCTCCTGAGTAAGGAGAAATCCCAACCTGCTTGTCTTACGACTCAAGGCATCTACTACTACATTAGCCTTGCCTGGGTGGTAACTGATTCCACAGTCGTAATCCTTTATCACTTCGAGCCATCTGCGCTGTCTCATATTTAAATTCTTCTGCTAAAAAAAAAACATTAAACTCTTATGATCTGTGAAAATCTCACACCTAACTCCGTATAGGTGGTGTCTCCAGATTTTCAAGGCATGCACTATTGCTGCCAATTCTAAGCCATGCGTAGAATAATTCAACTCATGAATTCTTAACTGTCTGGACGCATACGCTATGACTTTGCCTTCTTGCATTAGAACACAGCCTAATCTATTCTTCGAAGCATCTGTATAAATTACAAATTCTTTATCACTGACCGGAATGGCTAAAACTGGCGCAGTAGTCAATATTTTCTTAAGCTCCTGAAAACTTGCTTCGCATTCTTCTGACCACTGGTACTTGATTCCCTTCCTTAGCAGTTGTGTCATTGGCCTAGCTATCTTGGAGAATCCTTCTATGAATTTCCTATAGTATCCCGCTCATCCCAAGAAACTTCTGATTTCGCTAGAAGTAGTTGGAGATTTCCATTCCTGCACTGCCTCTACCTTAGAGGGGTCTACTTTTATGCCTTCTGCTGACATAATAAGCCCAAGGAACATTACTTCCTTTAGCCAAAATTTGCACTTGCTGAACTTGGCATAAAGTCGTTCTGTTCTTAGTGTTTCTAACATTGTCCTCAGATGCTCTGCATGATCTGATTCATTCTTAGAGTAGATGAGAATATCATCTATAAACACAAGGACAAACTGATCCAAAAATGGATGAAACACCCTATTCATGAGATCCATGAATACTGCTAGGGCGTTTGTCAATCCGAATGGCATTACTGTAAACTCGTAATGACCATATCTGGTTCAGAAAGCTGTCTTGGGTATATCCTCTGACTTGATCTTCAACTGATGATACCCAGACCTTAGGTCAATCTTCGAGAATACATTTGCTCCCTTGAGCTGATCAAAAAGATCATCAATCCTTGGTAAAGGATACTTGTTCTTCAACGTCAGCTTATTCAGCTCACGATAATCTATACACATTCTCAATGTGCCGTCTTTTTTTTTTCACGAACAAGACTGGTGCTCCCCCTGGTGATGCACTAGGTCGGATGAAACCTAGGTCTAACAATTCTTGCAACTGAATTTTGAGTTCTTGCAACTCCTTTGGGGCCATCCTGTATGGAGCTTTGGAAATCGGGGCTGCTCCCGGTTCCAAATCTATTACGAATTCAACTTGTCGATTCGGAGGTAATCCTGGCAATTCTTCTTGAAAAATGTCTGTAAAATATTGCACCACTGGAACATCTTCCATTGTTCTTTCTATATCATCAACTTTATTCAGATAAACCAGGAAAGCTTGATTTCCTCTCTTGATCATCTTCTTGGCCCGTAGCGCTGAAATCCTTGGGGTGAACTTTCCCATCTCTATGCCGTGAAAGCTTGTTGGCTCTTCACCTGGAACTTGGAATGATATCTTCCTTTCACTGCATAGGATCGTGGCATGGTTTTCTGATAACCAATCCATCCCTAGGATTACGTCGGTATCCCACATCGGTAGGACACTTAGATTATCGGCCCTAAATCCTAGTTAATCCCAAGTCTATTTTTATGTTCGAGCAAACGTGAGTCGTAGTCATAGTTCCGCCAGTTGGTGTTAAAATCTTCTTCCTATGACTAGCTCGTTCAGTTTTAAGCTCTAACTTATCACAGCATGCTTTTGAAATAAAGGAGTGTGATGCTCCAGTATCAAATAAAACAACTAAAGGCATGCCATGAAGTTTGCCCATACCTGCAAGATTACCTTTCTGCTTCCCTTTCCCGGAGGAACTGGGGTTCATTGCATAAGACCTGAGATTTCCTTGATGCATCTGCCTCTACTGTTGTTGCTGACTCTATTGACCCAATGCTTGCAGGGCCTTTAGCTGCTGAGGGTTCCGTCCCTACTGTGCCTTCAGGCAATACCTCGCATAGTGACCTTCCTGGCCATAGTTATAGCAACTTGAACTGCCCACCAAGCAGTTTCCCTTGTGTAGTTTATTGCACCTTGGCATAACGGATAGTTAGTTTGTGCTGGCACATATCTTTCCGGGACAGGGGCATTCTGCTGTCCCTGTTGCCTGTTTCCCTGCCAAGGCTTCCTGTAGCTTTGGTTCCTGTTCTGGTTACCTCCGTCATCCCACTTTCTCTTCCCTTGAAGGTTTTGTGATGGAGTCTGAGTTGGTGCTGGTACTTGAGTTGGTTGCTGGAGCTGATACTGGGGCCTTTCTTTCTTCAGGCATTACTGCCTCGATGTCCAATGCCCTGTTCAACGACTCGGCATAGGTTAGGTCTTCCTGACCTACCAAAGACATGGCAATCTCATGCCTTAGTCCTGATTTGAATTTAGATGCCATCTTCTCATCAGTATCCACCTGGAGAGGTGCATACTGTGACAACTCACAGAATTCTCGCTCGTACTCTGTGACGAACATCTATCCTTGTTTCAGAGTATGAAACTCTGCTTCCTTCTTGACTCTGAACGTCTTGGGAATGTATTTGTCGTAGAATCCAGTTTTGAACTGATCCCACGTATAGGCATCAAGCTACTCCGGAGTCATGGTCCTCCTTCTAGAATCCCACCAGAAATCTGCAGATCTTGTTAACTAAAATGCTACACAGGAGAGTCGCTCCTGGTTATCACAGCGGAGGAAATTAAAAAAAATCCTTTCCATGGATCTTATCCATGCTTCGGCATCTGATGGATTTCCTGCTCCGTCAAACGATGGAGGGTTCTGTCATAGAAAAAGTTCCTCAATTCTGCGCTGTGGAGGTAGGGGAGGTGTCTGCTCCCTTTGCTCTTCTTGGCTTTCTTGTTGTTCTTCCTTCATTCTTTCCTGTCTTTCTTGCCTTGGAGGTCTCCCTCTAGGCCTATTTTGTCTTACGGAATTCACATTCACATTTCCTCTACGCGCTGCTCCTGTTGGTACCATTCTTTAATTATAATTTCCCATTATAATTAATAACTAAGTCACTGCCTACTGCTGTATAAATGACTCATGCTTTAACTGATCCTTAACATATCCTGAGCACGTAAAACACTTTGAAACTCTGAAGCATAAGTTAATAGCCTTTCTAGGCTTAAATACACATATCAGGGAAATTTGCCTCAAACGAGGTCTTACAAGTACATTTTCTGATGCATCGGTTCTGTAAAAAAAAACAGCCATATTTGGACGACAGAATGTTTACAAACCAACGCATTCCTGTCTCAAAAGTGGGAATACCTATATCCCAAGAATGGTCCTCTAGGGAACACATTCAACTACTGAAATGTATATACAAAACAAGTCCTCCTGATATAAAATATACTGACATAGCTCAAAAGCTGAACTAGTCGGACGAGCTACTGGCTGACCGACCATCCTGGATCCTCCGAGGAGTCCTCTTCCTCCTCTGGCTGCGGATTCTCCGAGGGGTCCTTATCTGACTGTGGATCCTCTAAGGGATCCTTATCTGACTGCGGATTCTCCGAGGGGTCCTTTTCCTCCTCTGACTGATCATCGAAAATCCTGACAAAATTTTTACCCAGTGCCGGTTTGGGCATCTAGCGCCGGATAGCCTAGTCCGTGCTTCCTCCAGTCTGCTGATTTAACTTGTACTCAGCTCAGTTCGGTTGATGATCAGTTGGTCATCAGTTAGCTCTCCAGTTGGGTCTCCAGTTCAGCTGGACTCTCCAGCTGACCCTCCAGGTGGACTCTCCAACTGGCTCTTCAGTTGGGTCTTTCCAGCTGGCTCTTCAGCTCAGCTGGACTTCTCAGCTCAGCTGGACTTTCTCTCCAGCTGGCTCCATTTCAAGTTTCTAACTTGAACATTTCATTCTTACTTATTTTGAGACGCTAACTCAAAATACTGAAGTTTTACCTCGAGACGCTAACTCGAGATAAAATTCTTGAGGTTATTTTTTTTCGAGGTGCTGACTCGAAAAGTAAAATCTCTGAAGGATCTAGTTCGAGACGCTGACTCAAACTACATTTTCAAGATTCAATCTTGACGACTTCTGAACTGGTTTATTTTGAGACGCTGACTCAAAATAATTTCGGTTCGAGGTTTCGAAACGCTAATTCGCAAACCTTACTGAAACGAGGACTTGATACATCAGCTACTGAAATTGGAATCCCTGATCATCATGCCTCCTGAAACGGGATCTGCCTCTGAAACTTGTCTTTTTCCTTCAAGTTCTTGAACTTGTTGAATTTCTTCATCAGGTTCCATTTGCTGAGTCTTTTCTTAAATGAAAGCCAACTTAAAGGGAACTAAGGCAATCTAGATTCCTCTAAATTCCTCTATGTTCTCTGAGGCTTAAATTCATGGACACAACCTGATAATAATTAGATCACTCTGATCTAAACTGCATGCTCATTATAAAATAATAGCACAAAATTCTTACAGTCTAATTTATCTGAAATTCGACTGTACTTGAAGTCGGACTTATCAAAAGCCTGTCATAACTGAACTTTTGCATTTATCTAAACTGCAAAATTGAAATCTGGCAACCTTTGTGCCTTCTTAGTTGCTGCTTCGTGAGCTTGCCTCAACGAAATAAAAATCATTCAAACTTTTTAAAACATACAGGGGCTTTAATAAACATTTTTCTGATGCACAACTTTTGCCAATCTCTGATTGGTCTTACAAAACTTTTGTCAATCCTAGATTGGTCTTACCATACCATTATCTGAATGGTCTTACTGAAAAATTTTATAAAATCGCCAACATCTGGATGGCCTGAACTGAATGATTTTATAAAAATTTTGCCAACATCTGGATGGCCTGATCTGAATACTTTATAAAAATTCTCACCATTATCTGAATGGCTTAACTGGAAATTTTTATAACTTTCCTATTATCTGAATAGCCTGAACTGAAAGATTTTCAACATCTCGCCATTATCTGAATGGCCTGAACTGAATACTGAAATTTGACAATTCCATACCTTTCTTTGGTTGAGCTTGATGTGAGGGAGTGCTGAGAGTTGTTAACTGATCACTGAATAGTCTAAAGAACAATCTTAGACTTAACTGAATGAGCTTAGAGTTCGGAGTAAAAACTGAACCGTCTAAGGAACAATCTTAGACTTCACTTGAAAAGAACTTAGAGCTCAGAGCAAAAACGCTCTGATACCACTCTGTCACGACCCCACATTAATATCCAATTAATGCGACGTGTGATTGACACGACTCGATCCCAATGAAGGATGGATCAAGACGCGAACCGGAAATAATTAAATAAAGAAATAAACCACTACAATCCAGGAACGATATTTGCAGTGAACTCTAATTCAGAACTGAGTTTCAATTCAGAAAATATAACTGAATAAATAAATACCTCAGAGTAGCAAAAAGGTATCATCGAGTTCAAGACATACTGAAGACTTGACTCGATTATACAAAAGTAACGGAAGCAATATAGCACATCAAAGTAGAGGAAAATATTCTAAGTCCTGTACTCAACAACTGTCTCTCTCTCAGCACTTCACCCTGCACCATCAACACTCAACCTACACATTTCAAAACAAATATGCAGGGCTGAGTACAAGTATACTCAGTGAACACATTGCCAAAATATATATCATAATATATATTTGATATTATGAATATTTATCAAATCTGTTTTATTATCATGCATTCTGAGTAAAGACATAGGGGTTTTATCTGAAAAGGCCCTATGTTTTACTAAATCATTTTCTGTCTTTGCGTACGCCTTTCTGTTGTATGATCATCCATATCCAAACGGAGTGCCAAGGAATAGTTCTTTCCGCACTCGAGTGCCAAGGAATAGCTCCGCTCAGCCTTTTCCGCACTCTACATACCATTACTAAATGCCGATCAAGGAATAGCTCCGCTCAGCCTTTTCCATCGCACATTTAGCATCGTCGATGTCTTAGTCAAGAATAGCTCCGCTCAGCCTTTCTCTCTTCCTAATATCACCGACCCAAGTGTACACTAACCTCGATTAACACGCTAAGTTAGCACGAGGCCCGATCGATTTAACAGTTAGAAAGCCCCTTGCGAGCTAACTAAATACGGATAAGATATCATACAAAACAAACATTTTATGCATGACAATAATTTATTTGCATCAGAAATAATTAACTGCAGATGAGTAAAAACTCAAATCATTATTTGGACTAAGAGTCCGTTGAAAAGAAAGCCCACCTTTCACCGACGTTTTTAATTACTGCAGCAGCTAGTTCCTCACTGATCTTATCCCTTGCGGATCTGCTAGCCTTCAATATATAAAAATGCACTTAGCATGTTGATCCAAATCCGATAGGACTCAACACGAAACGAAGGCCTATTAGGGTCTAGTATCCGTTCTAAATTCTCTTAGCTTAAGGGTTATTCTCAACCCTAGCTATTAGACATATTAAGGCATATATCATCATCATTTAAGGTATCAACAATACCTTAACATCATCGCAATTCGATTTTCTAAAAACAAGATCAATCATTAAACTTAGATCAAACAACATTCTGCACAACGATCAACTTTGCGGAATTTTCTGTTTTGACATGCTAGGGTGCAGGGAACGTGCCCTATACCGTTGGAAAGCCACGGAAATGAAGAATTTTACACAATTTACGGTGACTCAAGGCGATAACTAACGAAGAAGTTATAGCCGATTTACTAGAAGGTGGCAGAATTGCCCGAATTTCCGAAAACAACTCGTGTCCTGACTTTGGAGATTTTTCACGACTGATTCAGGAAGAGTTATGGACTGAGATATATACCATTAGAAAGCCACGGAAGTCTAGAATTTTTAAAAATTTATAGTGGCTTAAGATGATAACAAATGAAACGGATATACCCGTTTTACCAAAAGGTGGCAGAACTGCCATGATTTCATGAAAACCGAAACATGACCCCACTTCGCCGATTTTTCATAATTTACTCAGAACGATTTAGAGAATGAGACCTATACCATTTGAAATCCAATTAAGTCTAGTTTTTGGCAAAATTTACGGTGTCTCAATCGGATGTAAAACGAGGGAGTTATGCTCGTTTAACCGAAGGGTGGCAAGTCTGCCGAAAGCGAAGTGCGCGGGCGCGCGACTTGCGCGGGCGCGCGACCTGTGCGCGCTCGCGCGCGTCCCCGCGCTCACGAGGCCTGTGCACGCTCGCGCTCGTCCCCGCGCTCGCGCGAGACTGAGGCTGAGAGTCGTATGAACGACGACAGAAGCTATGGAACTCGGTATACAAGCATTCAAATCATCAAAGCACATCTAGAACTCATTTCTACCATCTAACATCCTATAAAAACATCTCAACAAGCTTTGCAACATAGACCACCTCATTTCTACCATTTATCACGATTCGAAAACTCAAAACATGATTTCCAACACAACACCAAACCTATATATATATATATATATATATATATCTCATGGTTTTCGAAATACCTTTCAAAATAACAATGGAGAAAGTTGGAAGAAGCTTGAAGGAGATGGAACGATGGAGACGAAGCTTCCAACGACGACGCCGAAAACACAACGATGGTGAAGAACGGCTGCAACGAGATGGAGTTCTCCTCAACAATGGATGCAACTTCTTGCTTCTCTCCCTCTCTCTTTTGGCAATATGAAGCTAACAAGATGAGGATGAAAAACTGCAGCTGCAACTCACTCTCCTTTACGCAGAAATGAGGTGAAGGGATGATGGTGATGGCGGAATGAAGAAGAAGAAAGGAAAGTAGTTGCTATTCGATCTCTCTCTCTCTCTCTCTCTCTCTCTCTCTCTCTCTCTCTCTCTCTCTCTCTCTCTCGACAGTTTACTTCAAAAGCCAAGAAGATGGAGTGAAGAAGTGAATGGGAAAGAAGAAGAAGAAGAAGTTGCTGCGTTTTGCTCCCTTTCTCTCGAAAATGTGAGCAAGAAATGGCAAGCACTCTCTCTCTATGCACTATACTTATGTATCTATATTTTTCTTTGATTTGGGGGACAAGAAACGTGAGAGGCATGGGAGAGGTGAGGGGAAAGGCATGGCCTCCCATGCCTCGGTTAATAAAAAAAATATATATATCCGTTTTAAATACCAATTGCTCGATTATCGTGATATTTTCCGTCTTCGGAAAAATCCCGAACTAAATCGATATTGCTAAAATAATTCACTTATTTTAAAACAATAGTTTATTTGAAATTATTGATTTTAAAACACTGCTTTAAAATACTGGTTTTAAATCCTCAACAATTTAAAACATCCGAAACCTAGAGAATATCTGATTCTCTTGACTTGAACATCTCGTTTAAATTATCTGAATTTAAACAATTGCATGACTGGAGAATATCTGAGTCTCCCAGTCCTGAAATTAATTATCGGAATATCTGATTCACGATAATCACACACCGTAAATAAAATAGGAATCGAATTTATCTGAAATTACGATTCCGGCTTTCCATACAGAAAAGGAGATAAACCCTAACAGAAATATTTAATCCACCCACGGAAATTTTAATTGACCTTGAATTCGATGGAATATAACGGATACTTTCGACTCTAATCTGACGTGAAATTACTGTACTCGTACAGTAATCACACACTTAAATGTAATTAAACAGTAAGTGAATTTCGGGGTATTACATGGACCATGAATCATGAAATCTTGTACAACTCTGTAATATTGTGAATCCAGCTCTTTATCAGGTATTTCAGCTGATATCATTTGGTCAATCACTTCTGATCCTCGATTTTGATCCTCTTTGGATATAAAAAGCAAGATATGTGCATGTAGAAGTCCCCTGTTTTGACATTCAACAGTGTATACCACTATAATTGAAGTAAAAAAAATAAATTAAATTAAAATAAAACTTTGATAGAATAATTTTTTAAACGTTAACACGTACCTGCTTTAACATTTCCAAAGATATTATTTTGACGAATATCCTGAATCAAATTGTCCAGCTTCATTTTGAACACTCGACAAACAATATCGGGATGATTTTCAGGTTTCAATCCTTTTTCCTGCACATATCTTAAAATTTCTGGCCATCTTGGATTGCATGTAAATGTGATGAAAAGATTTGGATATCCAGCCCACTAACAAATAGTCATAGCATCTTGATAATTTTGAATTATGCATCGAGCTCCTCCAGTGAATGTGGAAGGCAAGATAACACGTCTTCCTTGAGTTGCGGGATTTCTTTCACCTTTTGTTAGAGTCTCTTCTAAACCTTTGTACATATGACATCTCAAAACTTTAGGAGGCCTTTGAACAGGTGGCAATTTAATTTTTCCTCGAATACAGCATGATGAGTATTTCGTAGTGCGTGATTTAGAATTTTTTCCCAACCTTTCATCATACCAAAAACGTGCTCCAGAAAATTCACAAATATAAACTGGATCACCAAGATCTGAGTAATCTGAAAATGTTATAAATGTTAAATTTTAATTAAATATTTAATATCATTCATAGTTATATTCATAATAGTTGTAAAATCATATATTAATAATAAAAAATAATTGATATAACTAAATTATAATTATAATTAAGATCTGAGTAATCTGAAAATTATATCTTTTTTGCGTTTCTATAAATATTAACAAAATAACAAATTAAATATAAATTAATTATTAAATAAAAATACTAATTAAAATTGCACATAATTATTAACTTACCAGCAAAATATTGGTGCCAATTACGATCAGACTGCTCACCTAAAGTGCCAAAAAAAATTATTAACATCAGATTCATATAATTATTATTATAATTTGATTTTTAATTTTTAATTATCATATACTACATTTAATATCTATATCAAACATTTGTGTAACATGTATATCAATTAATTGGTCATCCTCCTCTGATTCATTTGTAACAACCCAGTTCTACGTGATTTAAATTATTTAAATTATTTGATTGCTTTAAAATTGAGTTTTAATTTATTTGATTATGTTCAATAGAATTAGATGAACTTGAGAAAGTCTGATTTTGCGCCCTAGTTTAGAAAAGAAATTTTAGAATTTGAACTTGGATTTTAAAATTATTAGATGGGCTTGTTAAAATATTTTCAAACTTATTTCTTATGTACTTTATAATTAAAGTACATAAGACAAAAGACAATTCATACCCACCCACTAATCTAAGCTCACCTACTAGTATTCAAAAGCAAATCCATCAAATATTTACAAAGATTCAATAACTCAACTTTTCAAATTATAGATCTGCACCAAGATCGAATTTCTTTCGGTAAACTTTCCAATTCAACCTTTTATCACTACTGTAAATTTTACACTATCATCCATGATTAGCATTTTAGCACAAACAATAATATTATTTACTGAAACAGAAACTTCAATGTTTAATAGCTCCTATTTGTGATGAATGTAACCTCAATAATATTTTATAGAAAATGTATTTGCAACACAAACACCAATTTTATCTCCATTTCATATCACAGCACATCACTAACACATGACTGGAGAATTCACGTTTCCATATAGCACAACCAATAATTTTCTCCAAATTCATAATTTCAAAAGATACTACTCTAACCTCTGCAAGTATGTTTCAAACTCATAGAACACATGATATTCTTCATACTTTTTCATTAATTACTTTCTAAACATCAAAATTTAGAAATAGCTAATAAACTTACCAAAAATCAGAAAAATAAATGGAAATACATAAATCAAGAAAATAAAAGAGAAGAGAAGAATTTTGGTCTGGTGTGTGGTGTCGAGTCCGTATCACAGTTGGGCGAGTTAAGCTTGAGTTGGGTTAAGTCGAGACGGAGTTGAAGCAGGGGAGTGTAGTGTCGTCGTCTGGGCTGGGTTCGCGTTGGTCTGCTCTAGTCGTCTAATTTGTTGAGTAATAAGAATGATAGCTTTATTTTATCTTTTCTTCTGTAATTACTTTTATTTATTCTACGCTTTTACTTTTAGGTTCACTGCACCTATTGTAGTTAGTTTTTCCTCTACCTTATATAAAAGGTTTGTAGATCTGTATTAGGGATTTAACTAAGTGAAACACGAAATTATTGAAATTGTGAGCAAAGCTTCTGCTCTTCTTCCTATCCTCTTCAATGGAGTTTTTCCTTTTATTTTATAGTACCAGAGCATAAATTGCTTCCGCGTCATCTTTTATTTCTGATTCAAATACTCTGCAACACCTGCAATGGCGCAAGGAAATAACAACAAACAACAAATTGCTTATGCTGAGGATTCGAGTAGCCCATTCTTTCTTCAGAGTGGTGATACCCCTGGTTTGATATTGGTTTCTAAACCTTTGATTGGTTGCAATTATCAAAAATGGAGTCGCTCAGGTCTGGTTGCCTTAAAAGCACGAAACAAAGTTCCTTTTATTGATAGGTCTATCTCACCACCAGAAGTGGGGGATCTTCTTTTTGGAGCATGGGAACAACGCTGCAACAGTATGGTGGTTACATGGTTGAACAAGGTGGTCAGCTCTGAAATAGCGAGCAGTCTCCTATACTTGGAAACGGTAAAGGAAGTTTGGGATGACCTTCATGCTTGTTTTTCACAAGGTAACGATCCTCGTATTTTCGAATTAAAGCTGCAATTGATGATGTTGAAACAAGGAAATCTGGATGTGAACAGTTATTTTACTAAGTTCTGTATAATTTGGGATGAATTGAGAGATTATCAACCTGCTGCTTGTGCAAAATGTCATGAATACCAACAGAAGGATTGTGTTATGGCTTTTCTGGTTGGTTTAAATGAATCTTATTCACAAATCCGGAGTCAGATACTAAGCATGAATCATATTCCTGTCATTACCAAAGCCTTTTCTATTGTTATTCAAGAGGAACGTCAACGTTTGATTGGAAATGGTAATTTTACTCAGTGAGCAGACATCTGTGAATTCAACTCATGCACAACCCAACCTCGGTAAACCTCAGAGGATAGAATTTATCAATCTCAGAGGGACAAGGATAAACCAGTTTGTTCTCATTGTGGTAAACTCAATCATACCATCGAAACTTGTTACAAAATACATGGTTATCAACCCGGGTATGGTCGTGGTAAAGGTAATAGAAGGTTTGAACATCCAAAAGCGTATATCAATCAAACTACAGTTTCTGCTAACAACTCTCTTGACGCTGCTGCTGCAGCTACTTCCTTATCTCCACAACAATATCAACAACTTCTTAGCTTGTTGAGCACGAAGTTTCAACCTATAGTTGCTGCTGCTCCATCCATTCCTTCTTCCCCATCAATCCATGAAAATCCTTCAGCGTCATCATTCAGCGGTAACATCACCACCATTTTAAGTTCTGCAGCTTCATTTAGTTTGAATATCAACACTTGGCTTTTTGATACAGGAGCCACACACCATGTGTGTTGTTCTTTGTCAGCCTTTATCTCATCTAATCCCATTTCTAATGCTTTTGTTTCCCTTCCCACTGGAGATTGTGTTAAAATAGATAGAATAGGTTCTGTTCAGCTTAGTGATCAAATCTTTCTTTCTTCTGTTCTCTATGTTCCCACTTTCACTTACAATCTTTTATCTGTTAGTTGTCTTACAAGGGACAATGCTTGTCAAGTTAACTTTTCACCCTCTTCATGTTGTGTCCAGGATCTTTCTCAGGGGAAATTGATTGGGATGGGTAGAAGAGTTGGCAACCTCTACAGTCTCACTCCTTGCACCACTAAAGAGCCCATCATTCATCATTTTTGCAATGCTGCCGTTAGTAGCCATCTGTGACATGCTAGATTAGGACATTTGTCTCATAGAAATTTGCAATTGTTGCATTCCTATTTAGAGTTGACATCTGTAAAAGACAATGATCATTGTTCTGTTTGCTCTTTAGCAAAACAGAAACATATTTCATTTCCTTTATCTGATTCTATTGCTAGTAATGCTTTTGATCTTATCCATTGTGATATTTGGGGGCCGTTTTCTCCTATTTCAGTTGAAGGCTACAAATATTTTCTCACCATTGTTGATGATTTTTCTAGATTTACATGGACTTATATGCTTAAATCTAAGTCTAAAGTTGCACACATCATTCCTACATTTTTCAATTCTGTTAAAACTCAGTTTAGTTTACTCATGAAGGTTATAAGATGTGATAATGCTCCTGAATTTTCCCTTCACACATTTTTTGACACTCATGGTGTTCAACTACAACATTCTTGCGTTGAAACACCACAACAAAATGCTCGTGTTGAAAAAAAACATCAACACTTGCTTAATGTTGCCAGATCTCTCTATTTTCAGTCCAACATTCCGTTAGCTTTTTGGAGTGATTGCATTCTTACTGTTTCATATCTCATCAATCGTACTCCATCTTCTGCTATTGATAATGTTGTTCCATTTAAAAAATTATTTAAGAAAAATCCTTCATACTCCCATCTCAAAGTTTTTGGTTGTTTATGCTATGCATCTTCCTTAGACAGGCATAAACACAAATTCTCTCCACGGGCACGCAAGTCTGTTTTCCTTGGTTACCCAACTGGTTACAAGGGATATAAGCTGCTTGACTTGGAAACTAATGCTACTTATATTAGTAGACATGTGGTTTTCCATGAACATATTTTTCCCTTCTCAAATTTTCCAACACCATCTCAACCATCAAACAGTCCATTCTCAATCGATCATGTCATTGATACATCTTCTATTCCTACATCTCCTATCATCCATCCTCCACCTCCTATAAACCATCCTCTTCCTTCTCCACATGTTATCACTAGAGCTGGAAGAGTTTCCAAGCCACCTGGATATTTAAATGACTATGCTTGTCATTCTTCCAATTCTTCTTAAACTGCACATCCCCTTCACCGATATCTTTCTTATGATAGATTATCTTCCTCCTTTAAAGCCTTTACATGTGCCATCTCTGCCATTCCAGGACCTACTTCTTACACTCAAGCATCCAAACACCCTGAGTGGCAGCTTGCTATGAGGGAGGAACTTCAAGCTCTTGAAGCTAATGAAACTTGGCGTGTTGTTTCTTTACCTCCTGGTAAAAATGTGATTGGATGCAAATGGGTTTTCCGTACTAAATTTCATGTTGATGGCAGCATAGAACATCATAAGGCTCGTCTTGTTGCCAAGGGTTTCACACAACAAGCTGGTATTGATTATTTGGATACTTTCTCTCCGGTTGCTAAAATGGTTATTGGTAAGGTTCTTCTTGCAGTGGCAGCTGTACGGGGTTGGCATTTATTTCACTTGGATGTAAACAATGCTTTCCTTCATGGTGAGTTAATTGAGGATATATATATGACTTTGCCTAAGGGTTATTCAGTTCAAGGGGCGCACTTACCTCCTAATCCAGTTTGCAAGCTTGAAAAATCCTTATATGGTTTGAAGCAAGCTTCTCGCAAGTGGTTTGAAAAATTCTCATCTGTGGTTTTTCAGTTTGGGTTTATGAAATCATCTTCTGACCATTCTTGCTTTGTGAAGTGCATAGATACTCACATTTTATGTCTTGTAGTCTATGTTGATGACATTCTCATTGCTTCTGATGATGTTAGTTTGGTCGATGATTTCAAGACATTCTTAGCAGCTCATTTTAGCTTCAAAGATCTTGGCCCTCTCAAGTATTTCTTGGGATTGGAACTTGCTCGTTCTCCAAAGGAAATATTTGTTTCTCAACGTAAATATTCACTTAATTTGCTTGATGAATCAGGACTTCTCGGTGCTAAACCATGTGCTACACCTATGGACTCCGTCTTAGTTCTTTCTCAATCTTCTGGTTCTGCTTTGACTGATCCAAGTGTTTATCGCCGTTTGATTAGTCGTCTATTATATCTTTGTATCACGCGGTTTTTCCTTTTATTTTATTAAGTATCATCGTCAAGCTTCCGGTGAATCTTTGCTACGGTTGAACTCGCATCATGTCATTTTTTAGTTCGGTCGGGTCTCTGTGTTGTCGAGTTAGTGGAGGTGGGTTTAGGTTGCTTCTGAGCTGGAGTTGTTGGTCTGAATCGCAGCAAGTGTAGCTGCAGGTGTGGTTCAACGTCTTCACGATGTTGGTCGGCGGCGAGGTGTTCACCGGTGGTGAGGTAGAAGATGAGAGGATTTGGAGTTAGGGATTTCTGTTTTGTTTTCAAATTGGGGATCTCTTCTTAATTGGTGTGTAGCCGTGAATTTGAGGAAATGAAGAAAATAATTTAATTACAACTAAGTTATTTGCATTATGGCCCATTGTCATTAACTTTCATAAATTATAAAAAGGCCCCATAAAATTTAAGAATTTCATAACGGCTCATAGTTGTCTCTAAAAATACATTTTGATCTCATAAACTTTTCAGAAATTAATATCTACCCCAGAACTTCATAAATCGATTAAATAAGCCCATGATTTATGATTTTCATACTTATTAAAAATTAGAATTTAGCCCAAAAAAAGTTTGTTGAAAGTTTCTATTAAGCTTAGAACTTCATTATTTAGGCTTATAACTTCATATTTTTAGAATTATTAAAATTAAAATTGGCTTAAATGATTTATTTGAAATTATTTTTATACTAGGTGCGGCGCAATTAGGATCCTCATCCACTTTGAGATTCTCTACTCAATTTTACGTGCTCATTATTTTCAGGTGGGTGAAATTATTATATTTGAAATATAAGTATATGATATATGCTTTTTGAGACATAAATTTTTTAATCCAACTTGAATTATTGTGTATGGAATGTGGATAGCGTTTCGTACGCACAGAATAGCGTTTTATACGCACAGAAGCGTTTTGTACGCACCAGAATATGTCATGTGCATAGTTCAAGATGTATTCTAGATCAGAAGAAGAGTATCCTAAATCCATTATTCCTGCGATTTAAATTCAGTTGGATAAATAGAAAGAAATGTGCACGATCCCCCACCACTGAGTACGTTTTAAGAGTGCTTCACTCCCACATTTTTAAATGTTTTCAGGTCAATGGGCATGGACTGACGTGAAGGAAATGGGGGTTGACTTCCTTTAGAAGTTTTGGTTACTTAACCTGAACTTTTAGACTTGCTGCTTAAATTAAATTATTTTAAACTTGATATTTTGTATTCGTTTAGTGTTTTTGAATTAACTTAAACTAGTAGTTGAATATTATAGTTTTATAAATGTTTTGAGTATCAATTTTATATTTTAGAACTTATAAGTTACATTTTGAAATGAACCAGAGTATATTGAGGTTTATGAAATGTAGATATTTTGATGTAAGTATATATATTTCTAAAAGTATATATTGTGCTATATTTCCCTACTTGGAATTTCTAACATAATTATTTTAGAAATATATATATATATATATATATATAGTCGAACTATTATTAGCGTTAATCATTTTTCGATTAAAAAAAATAGAAAGGTAACATTTTAAATTATAGAATTTAGGGTGTTACATCATTAATTGTTAAATCAACAATCTGTTCAGATTTACTTGTGCTTTCACTTGTATTTCAATAATTTAAGAATGATTTTAGGTATCTAAACTAATATGATAAAACGTAGTAATAATATTTTTGCAAAGAAAAAATATACATTATTCAATTGCAAACTTACCAATTCAATTTACAAAATCACTAAAATCAGTTTCTTTGAAGACTGGTGTTCGGTATTTATTTTCACCTAAACTGCAAGTGCACAGCGAGGCTTATAGGATAGCGGTGAACAAGGTCATATCCACAGGGATTTAATGATTAATCTACCCTCGCAGTTATCTAGACTATAAATCATGGTTGAATTTAATTAAATAAAAACTGAGAATAATATAGAAACTAAATTATCACAGCAGAAATTAACACAGATAAATCAAATAGTGAATAAAAGACGTACTCTAGGATTGCCTAATCATCAACTAATCAATTCATTCAATCCTTTCATTCTTATGCCTATATTGGGACTTAAATTATGCTAGAGCAACCATTAATGCATCCTAAACCTTCTCTCGAAGTGCCTAGGTTGTAGATTACAAAACTCGTATTAACGTCTCCGTTTAATACCTAGCATGCAACTCCTGAAGACTCCTAGGGTTTATTGCTCTCTCAATTAACCTCAACTCTCTCGAGTGTTATTGATTAACAAGTTACTTATTCCAAATCACGTGTTAAAACTCCTCTCTCGATTTATGAATTAACACATCAAATTGTACTATTTAGTGATCAGTTAAACAATACAGATAAATACGAGAATAAGCAAAACACAATAAAATCATAGGCATGAGAAATCAACAGATTAAATGAACTTCATAATTTGAATCATAAACAACCCTAGAATACTAGGGTTTTAGCTATCCATAGTAAAATAAACAACCAAAATCATCCACAAAGTAAACATTGAAATTCTAAGAATAAAGTAAATAAAACCCGGAAGGTTTGATTTGTCTCTAATCTTGAAAGCTCTTGAATCCTTTGGTCTTGTTCTTCGCGTCTTCTTTTCTCTGCAGCAACTCTCTGGTGGCAACTTTTGGGTAGGTGGAATTATGTGTATTTTTCGTGCATCAAACCCTTAAATACCAAGTTAAGAAAAGTCCAAAAACAAGTCAAAAATCGGACAGGCCCGCTCGATTCACGACCTCGCTCACGACCCAGTCACCCGCGACTCAGGTCGCGGGTCCACGTGGCGCTGACGTGGCCAAAATTCGCGACCGGATTCGCGACCCCCCCAGTCGCGAGTCCGGTCGCGGGTATATTTCAGCTCCGGCAGCCTCTCACTGTTTTGCTTCGTTCTCACTCGTTTCTCGTCCGATTGACCCGATTCTTTTTGCAACGCGTTCCTAACTTGATTTCCCATCTTTCTAAGGTGTTCCCACACTCATTTGAGGTCTATACAAAAAATGGCATTAATTCCCTTCATAATGAACAAACACATGACATTGCACAAAACATAGAAAACTATGCAAAACTCAACACTTCATGCATGCAATGCCCATCAAATACCACTCAAATGTACCTCAAAATACATGTAAAATATGATGTTATCAACTGGTTAAATAACACAATAATTTATGGATCAATATGAATGATTTAAATATTAGAACAAATATAAATCTGATTTATAATATCATAATCTATTAGTTAAAAATGTAATAAAATAAATAAATACGTGTATTAGAAATCTGTTCAACATATGTCTTAATCTTGTATTATGTAGAAATTCCCCCGTTATTGAATAACGTGTAGTAAAAAAATGTAGTATAATTAAAAAAAAATACAATACTATATACATTAAATATTTAATATATTTTTAAAAAATATTTATTACAAATGAGAAATACTTTCTTAAATTCTATTAATTAATGAAGAATTTTATTTTATTTTATAAATATTATACAATTTTAATTGTGCATATAATTAAAATTATTTTTTGATAAATCATGTTAATAAATGTTGGTTGATTACCCTAAACTTCTAATTTATGAGGAAGCTGCCAAAGGTTGATATTATAAAAATTAAATTAAGGTAATAATTTATGCAAATTTATGTTAATATTTTAAAATTCTAAAATATTTTATATTTTTTTAATTATTTTTAAAATAAATTCTAACCTCATGAATTAAAAATATACTTAATTATGAGAATATATTATTAAGTTTTTTCTAATTTTGTTTTTTTTATTACTACAATTAACAATCTATATTTTTTTATTCTCTAAGTATATATATATGTATATATATATATATATAATAAAATTATGGAAAACCTAGACCGTAAAAAAATTAAAACATTTAACTAAATTATCTAATATTTTAAAAAATAATTTAACTATTATCCAAATTATCTAAATTAAATAATTAAATATAAATAATTATCTAGATTAACTATTTATTTAGATAATGAGTTAATAATTATATAATCATTAACTAAATATTTTAATATTAACTATATTATATAAATTAACTAATATTTAATTATCTTAACATTTATAATTTTAAATTATCTAAATTAATTATCTAATATTTAATTACCTATATTATATATAATAAGTAATTATATAAACTATCTAAAAAATTATTTAACATAATTATTATTTGGGCCGGTAATTTTTGTATTAACTATCATATCCTAATACTAAATATTGATTTGGGCCGGTAATTTTTGTATTAACTATCATATCCTAATACTAAATATTGATTTGGGCCGGACATTTTTTTAATTATAGCCCAAACAATTATTTGGCCTGCCCATGTTTAATATCTGATTAGGGTTTTTCGGACACCACTCGATTTCTACCGACATATATATATATATATATGCTTATCTGTGTTAAAATATTCATTCAGCTCCATTTCATCTTCTAGACTCTTCACTCCGCCGCTCTCTCCTCACTCTCTCTCTGCCGGAAATTCTCTGTAAAATATATCCTTGTAGGGTTTCTTCTTCAGCTCATTTAGAGCTTCTAGAGTATTCACTGTAAATTTCCGCCGCACTCTCCTCACTCTCTCTGTCGGAAAAATATTGCCTCTGTAACATTGTAGATCTGCAGTTTTGAGCTTCCGCCTCTCTTGTCAATCTCTCTCTTCCGCCGCCTCCGTCATCAATCTCTGTCTTCCGCCTCACTAATTCTAGATCTGAAATTGTGAGAGTCAAAGTTTTGTTCTCTCTGTTACTGTCCTGACTTAAGGTTTTTAGCTCTATACAGCCTTGAATCTCTCTCTATCACTGTTCTCTGACTTAGGGTTTTATAGATCTGGGGATCATTTTTGGCTGACTAAGAGTCTGACTCTCTATTTTAATGTGAAGGAGCAACTTAGGTTTCCCGATGATCCAAAAAAAGCTAAGTTACTCACAGTTAATCTGTTAATTTGTGAATCACTAACACACACACGCATCTGGGTAAAGCAAAGGTTCACATATAAGTAAACCTATTGAGTGTTTATGTATATCTTACTGTGATGTATTTTTATGTTTACTAATTCTGTTCTTGTTCATATATCTTAGGAGGCAAATACCTCAGACTTCACATGAATCCCAAAAAAAAAATGAGTTTTTCTTTTTATCTCTTTGTATATCAATGCCTAACACACACTCACATATCCTGTATGTAGGACTTCAGATCTAAGAATGTATACTATGTACGATATTTATTTGCTATTTTACACTCTAATATACCGTGAAGCTGTCATGAGAATCTGTTACTCATTTTGGTTCCCTTTTTTGTTCATTCTTTTATGTTGCAGATAAGGTGTAGAGAAAGTGAGATTGATGGTGACCAAAAAAAGTTAAGTGTCACTCTATTTCTCATACCTTTTTAATTTTCATGCAGTAACATACATAAACATCAGATTTATTTGATTTAATATATCGCAGTCACACATAAAAGCAGACTTTATTACATAATTTTAACTTTGGATTTAATTGAAATTGCAGATCAGCAATGCACGGTTCAACGGATCTAAGGAGATGCTTCAATTACAGATTTCATACACCTGATTAAATTATAAACAGCAGCTACTAAAGGTATAAGTCTTTCCAATTTTTTTGATGAAAAGCATCGTCTATGTTTAAATTTTTTGTTCTGTCTTCTTCAACATGCCAAAAATTTATAATATGTTTTGATTGAATGAGAACATAGATGTATGATATTCGTACCTGGTAATGATTCTGACATACAAATTCATTTAATTTGTTCATCTGTTTCATGACAAAATGGACGATCTCTCTGTGTTATTTATCTTGGTAGTGGTTAAAAATTTCCGGTATTGTGATATTTGAATTTTTGAAATTGACTGTATTTTTGAATTCTGAAAGAAGTGGCGGTTTTTAAATTTTTTTCACTGCCCACTAACATGATCATTTTTCCATATTTTAGTTTATTTAATAATAATTTTTTCCCTAGTTTATTTTATTTTTTTCAATGCCCATTTCATTCAATTGTTTATATTTTTTAACTGGTTTATTTAATAGTTATTTTTTTCAATTGGTAAGATTGTTGTATTATTAATTGTTTATGGTGTTAATATATTTTTAGTTTTTGTTCTATTTAAATTTAAAAATTAATTTATTACTTATTTATTATATGTATATGTTTGTATTTATAATTAATTATTAATTATCTTTTACTTTTGGTTTATTTAATAGAGTATATTAATTTACTGTTTAAATTAACAAATTTATTTATTACTTAATTATTATCTGTATTTATATGTTGTTTAATCATTATATATATTTCTATTTATAATTATTTATTATTTATCTTTTACTTTTGCTGTATTTAATACAATATATTAATTAACTATTGATGTAGTTACATCAACATATTTATTTATTACATGTATATAACATGTCTTATAAAAATTATAAATAATTTGTATTTTATTTATAATTTATTTTAACAAATAAATTATTACAATATACTGTTTCTGTATTTACAAAACTATATATGTATACCTGAATGTATGCTTGAATGTTATAGGTAAAAATATGTTATTTAATTTATATATGCTTGAATGTTACTGTTCCTGTTTATTGTTAATTTTAATGTGAATGTTAATGTTAAGTGCTTTAATTTAATTAACACATTTGTTCCTGTTATATAAAAATATGTTAATGTTATTTAATTTAATTTACTGTTCCTCTTATTTTTACATTTAATTTACTGTTCCTGTTATTAAAAATCTGTTAATGTTATTTAATTTAATTTACTGTTCCTCTTATTTTTACATTTAATTTACTGTTCCTGTTATTAAAAATCTGTTAATGTTATTTAATTTAATTTACTGTTCCTGTTATTTTTTTATATATACTTGAATGTTTAATAATTTATATGAATGCTTGATTGTCATATATATAAAGTGTTCTATATATGCTTTAATATTTATATGTGTATGCTTGACTACTTGTATGGTATAGTCTGTGCATTCGTCTCTCAGATCTGTGTGATCTGTGATTGTTTCTCTTTGAGAACAGTCTATGCGAAATCTCTTGGTGAGAGGTTTTGGTCTAAGTCATAGTGTTTAACTCGATTGGGCCTTGGACTTTGTATGACCCCCTGCGCTCCCGTTCAAATGGGTGATTATGAACTCGAAAATCCACTTACTCCTAAATGGTTCTTGAACGGTTAATAAACTGTGATCTAGATCTTTCACAGTCCTTCGATTCATATTTTATTGTTCTTGAATATGTTATTGCAACATTACTTGAATCTGGTCTTATATTTTTTTAATTGTTCTGTGTTTTATTAAAGTATGGCATATTTAAATTGCATGTTATGTTTAAATTTAATTCGACTACTCTATTAATTATGCTTTATTTAAGACTTTTATGTTATATGTATGCTTGGATGTTTGTTTAAAAAATATTTGTGATATAAACATACTGTTTTTAAAATGTTTCTTAATTAAATGTATCTTATATAAACATAGATGCCAAAAATATAAACATAAACTGAATATCACAATATCAGTCTGAATGTTTGAGTTGTGTAGTATAATAATAAAGCTTAATGTTTAATTGAAATCATAATGGAACAGAATTTAACAAAAACATAAAAACCATTAATATGTTTTAAACAAAAACCAAGACATGAAAAAATATTGTCAAAAGTAATACAAATCCAAATTTAAAAATTAAATTGTCTCAATAATAAAAGCATTTAATTTAGTTCAATTTCAGATAATTGAACTACTCCTTCTTCACATTTCTTTTCAACATTTTCTTCAATGCATTTGATGAAAACTCATCGATCAATTTTCAATTTGTTTGATTATCATTGATGAGATCAGTCGGACTGATTGTATCAGTTGTTGATCATCATGGGTGGTGTCTGCAATGCATCACTTATGAAACCAACCTGAAAAAATGTTAAAACCATTAGACTAAATACATATCTATATTATACATAAAAACATATTTAACTTTGTATAAATAAAGTACTTCATTTGCATTTTCATGCATCTTTCTCTTCCCCTTTGATCTTGATACACTCTCCTGAAAAATTGTAAATTTTCGTTAATTACATTGTTAAATTTTTTCCAATTATTTTAAAGAATTTAAATAAATAGTTATTTTTCTGAATTACTTGCCTCAATCAATGAATTCATGTTCTCATCAGTTGTGACTTGTGACCTTAACAACTGTGAAAGGTCCATTTATCTTTTCAGGCATGACAATTATTTTGAAAAAACCTTTTGTACTGACTATTTCATCAATTTCAGTAGGTAGTATATCAAGAATTTGATCTTGCAAAAAAAATTCTAAATCAATTATCGGATCCAGAACAAAAAAAAAATTAAATTACATTGGTTTGTTAAACTTACTTCTGCTGGTTTTTTCCCAATTAATTCCAATCCTTGAATATCCCACATATTGAGTGTTGTTGTTTCAGTTTCATCGCCAACTTCAACATCCAATTTGTATATGCATAAGTCAAAATCATATAATTTTGT
Source organism: Perilla frutescens (assembly GCA_026008535.1). Taxonomy (NCBI): domain Eukaryota; kingdom Viridiplantae; phylum Streptophyta; class Magnoliopsida; order Lamiales; family Lamiaceae; genus Perilla; species Perilla frutescens. The sequence goes on along the minus strand of BRKX01000006.1, from coordinate 26,259,429 downwards.
GTTATTTTTTTAATATATAAACCAATATATAATTTTAAATAAATATTTAATAATCACCTTGATTTTCCACATATGTCAAATGTTTGACAATTTTCACAAAAGAATTTGAGCTCATCTTGTGGTTGCAATTCTTTCAAACATTCTTTGCATGCAAGAAATGAAAAAAAATCCACTAATTCTCTCGATGCTGTTAATTGTGGCATGAATTCAGAACTCTCCACTCTGTTTTTTGTCACATAATATAAAGTTAATCAATAAAGTAAAAATAAAAACTCTGCATACATTAATATTGACATGTTTGTCATCTATCCGTTGTTGAATTATTTTTTGTATAGCAACAGAATTTTTGTTTCCATCAACTGATCTTGAAGATGAGATAGGGTCTTATGTGGAATCAACCTGAAATAAAAACAAATAACATAAAAAAAGTATCAATAAATTTCTGTTTTAATAAAAAAAATCTATATATAAAAAATTCGAAAAAAAGTATTTTAAATTATAATTACAAAAATTGAATGAACAGACTATCTCTTGAACCTTCTCTGCTCTACTTTTTGAAACTGATTCTTTCTCCTATACAAAATAAACAACTTCTTTCGTTAAAAAATAAAGTTATTTATGTAATAAAAAAATATAATATGAGTTATTTTATAATTTACCTCAATCGAAAAATATTTTCTACAAACTTTTTCGATTATTTCTTTGTCACAAGAAATCCTTGCCACACTGAAAGATCCAGTGTAATTTCTTGTCGGCCCAAGTTGAACACTAACATTGAACAATGCTTTTCTATTTGCTAACATTTCAATTCCTGATGGAATTCCCTCAATGTTTGGACCCTATAAAACCAATTTATTTAACATTTATATATTTTAATTTTAGAATTTTAAAAGAATAACTTTTACCGCACTCAATTTCGAAGCAGCTTTTTCAAGAAGAGCAATGCTTTCTTTATCCCATAGTAGGAAGGTCGTTGTTCCAGTTCCATCAACAACTCTCACTGTTAATTTGTACCTATAATATAAAATATAAAAATTAAAAAATATAATTTTTTTAACAGAATTTTAGATGTAATTTTATTTTTATTTACCTTAGTTTCCCTGCAAGGTCAAATGATTGACATTTTTCACAGAAAAATTGGGTGGCAGTTTCTTTCAATTTCTTTTGACATCTCTTGCAAGCTAAATAGGACCAATCTCCTATTGTCTCCACACATAATATACTTGCATATATCCAGAAATTGCCCGTCTGAAACAAACTCATATTAGGTAATCTGATTTTTAAATTATCTATTTTTGAATGCTATTATATAATTTCAGAATACCTTTTCCTCTGAGAGAAGTTGGGATATGGTTTTCAGCTCAAAATCACCATCTTTTATTTCATCACTTAATGTCCTTGATGATGATGATGTCAAAGTAGAAATAGTAGTTGATCTCACTTTTTCAGTAGTGAGATAACTGAAAATTAAAAACAAAAATTAACAACCAAAATAAATACATAATTTATATGCCACTGCATATTTAATTTTTGCAATTATTTTATTTTCGAAATTATATAGATTGTTTTTTTAATCTACGCCGTTTCTGAAATCTGCACTGCTTGATAAAGTAACTATTTATGTTTCTAAATTTGCCTTTATTAATAATAAATATATATACTGTACAAAACTGTATACTGCAAAATATTATATTAAATGAATAATATTACCTAAAAGTAAACTCTGCTATGTCCTCCAGCTTCTGATCAGTCAAAATCTTTGTCACATTAAATAATGTTGAAACTCTTACTTCACCTATTGTGATATTAAATTAATAATAGCTATATTGAGATCAAACATATAGAAAAAAAAAATATTTCATACCTCTAAAAATATTTGGTCGGCATAATTGCATTATTATGCCAACTGGCGCTTCTGGTCCAGAATCCAGAGAATTAATCACCTCATCAACATAATTTTCCCAAAGAGTGCAAGTAATTGTATTTCCCCTTAAAAAAATATGTACGAAAATAAAATAAATGCCAAAAAATTAGATAATTGTGAAAGCATAAAAAAATACAAAATCTATAAGAAGTAAATAATTTCGAAAATCTAAAAATATACAAAGTTTGAACAGGAAAAATCTTATTCCAAATCCTCCAACACTAAATCTCCATTTATCTCTCTATGTTGTGGACTATAGTGTGAAACTATAGTTCCCATCACATCTGAAAAAAAAAGATATTACAAAAAATTAAAATATTATTTGATATACTTATAATTTTCGTATATATGCAAAATATCTTACCAAACATTGCAGATTCCCCTAAATTCTCCATGTTTGCAATATATGAGAATGTCTTTAGCTCGAATAAATTCTTGGGGAATTCTTCATGGAACACCTCAAACAGTCGTGTGTGTTTAAATATGATAATTTTATGAATACATGACGTAGTTCTGTATTTCATAATGTGTAGCCCAATCACAAAATCAATTAGTGCGTAAACACTGCCTTCGATAAGCCGATGTTTAAAATTATCAGTGTTGGATTTTGGAATTATCACATGAATTCTTTCAGCTTACAAAATACAAAAAACGGTTTAATGTGTCGGAATATTTGAGTTAAAAACATTTTGGGAAAATTTTCGATAAACCTTGTAATTATTTTTACCTGACGATCATGAAAAATACATTCAATGGCACCCGAATTCGAGTTTTCTTAGCATCTTATCAACCAAAGTTCCAGACCAAATGTGCTTATTCCAGGCTTTAGCATGTCGATAGTTCCAAATACTGGAGCCATTTTGCTGCTGGTACGTTCTGCTTGACTGACTGGATCATCAGTTGGGAGCTCTTGGCTAACTCTGCATTGCTCCTTGCCTCAGTTTGAGCAAATGAACTGATGATTCAATTGAGCTGATGGGGTAGGGTGACCAGCTTCAGTTTACTCTCTTTGTACAACTTCTTGCTTCAGTTCAAACTGATCGCTTATGTGTCCAACTGATCAGTTCAACAACTTTCTCAATTGTGAACTACTCATTTTGATGAGTTGAAGCCTTTTGGTTCAGTTCCTCTCTTCAGCTGGGATAGTTTTCTGACCTTTTTCTTCCAGTTGACTGTCTTCATCTTTTGATGCTAGCTCAAGTAGCCCCAGTTATATGCATAGCTCCATAAACCTTGCTTCAGGCAATGGTTTGGTGAAGATATCAGCTATCTGCTTCTCTATGTTGACATATTTGATGCATATGTCCTTCTTCTCGATGTGATCTCTGATGAAGTGATGTCTTATGTCAATGTGCTTAGTTATTGAATACAGAACTGGATTCTGAGATATTGGAATTGCACTATTGTTGTCACAGAATATAGGTACTTCTTCAGTTTCGACTTTATAGTTTTTCAACTGTTGCTTCATCCAGAGTATCTGAGCACAGCAGCTTCGTGCAGCTACATATTCTGCTTCAATTGTTGACGTGGCAACTGAATGCTTCTTCTTGCTGAACCAGAATATCAGTTTGCTTCCAAGAAACTGACATGTTCCACTAGTGCTTTTTCTATCAATCTTACATCCACCAAAGTCTGAGTCGGAATAACCAATTAGACTCAAAATGTCGTCTCTAGGATACCATAGTCCAAGATTTATGGTTCCTTTGAGGTATTTGATAATCCTCTTTGCCGCTTCAAGATGACTTTTCTTTGGGTTGGCTTGGAACCGCGCGCATAGACCTACTGAATAGGAGATGTCTGGTCGGCTAGCTGTTAGGTAAAGTAGCGAGCCAATTATTCATCTGTAATATGTTTGGCTAACTGATTCTCCTTCTTCATCAAGAGTTAGCTGAACTGATGTGTTCATAGGAATCTTGAGAGTTTTTCCGTTATTAGCTCCAAACTTCTTGACTAGCTCTTTAGTGTACTTGGCTTGGCTGATAAAGATCCCATCTTTCAGCTGCTTCACTTGGAGTCCTAGGAAGAATGTCATTTCTCCCATCATGCTCATCTCAAATTCGCTTTGCATCAGTTGAGCGAATCGTGTGCATAGATCTTTGCTTTTTGATCCAAAAATTATGTCATCCACATAAATTTGAACCATTAAGATCTCAGTTGATCGTTCTATTCGGAATAGAGTTCGATCAATGACTCCCTTTTGAAATCCATTCTTTAGCAAGAAGGTTGTGAGAGTTTCATACCACGCTTGAGGAGCTTGCTTCAGTCCATAGAGAGCTTTCTTCAGCTTGAAGACTTGATCGCCAATTTCGAACCCTGGTGGTTGCTCAACATATACATCCTCTTTGAGCATTCCTTGAAGAAACGCACTCTTGACATTCATTTGGTAAATTGTGAAGTTGAAGTGAGCTGTATAGGCTAGGAATAGTCTAATGGCTTCCAATCTTGCAACTGGCACGAATGTCTCATCAAAGTCGATCCCTTCACTTTGTGAGTATCCTTTAGCTACCAGTCTTGCCTTGTTCATTTTGATCACACCTTGTTCGTCCAGCTTGTTGTGAAAAACCCATTTTGTGCCAATGACCTTCTGGGTTTTTGGTCTATCAACAAGAAACTATACGTCATTTCTTGTAAATTGATTCAGTTCTTCTTGCATGGCCATGATCCAGTCTGGATCTTCTAAGGCTTCTTTGACATTTGCTGGTTCCATTTGACATATGAAGCATGTGAATAGTGCATGCTCAGTTGAACTTCTGGTTTGGACTCGACTTCTTAGATCACCAACTATCTTGTCAGTTGGATGGCTTCGGAGCCATTTGGGCAAGATAGCTTCAGCTGGTTCTACTGTGGAACCAATTTTCGGATTTAGATTCACAATCAAGACTCCTCTAAATCCTATCAATGTTCAAGTAGTGATCAAGTACCTAAACATGAAAAAGCACGATTCCAACAACAACAATCAACAAGAACAAGCATAGATCAAAACCACATCGATCCTCTACCCCCTAATAGAGAGATTAGCCACTAAACATGCTCAAAACAACACAAATATCATAGAAGGAAGTCATCTCATAAATCAAATGTAAATAACAATAACTTCTACAATATTACGTATCCTTCAAGAGTTTGGAACAATATCCACAAAGCATCCAAGGAATACAAAGAAAATACAAAGGGAAACCTCCTTCAAGCGTAGCTTCTGCGGATAGCTCGATGTCGGTTCCTTCTCGTCTTCTCTTCTTCTTGCTTGGCTTGGCTCCCTTCTTCTTTCTTTTCTTCTATTCTCTTTTGTGAAGATGATGATGGTGAAAATGGTGAGAGAGTGGTGTAGAGATTTAGTGTGTGTAGTGTGTGTGAAAAAAATGGAGAGAATGGAGAAGATGGAGTGATGTGTAGAGAGAGATGATGAATGGAATTGAATGATGATAGATGAATCCCCCAAAAATCTCCAATAGATATGAGAGAGAGGAGAGATCCGTAGGAGAGAGAGAGAGAGAGAGAGAGAGAGAAAAGGTGATGGGAGCTGATGGTAAGGGGTCCATTAATGCAAAGATTTGTGGAGATTTTTGGGAGCAAAAGTCCAACTCTAGAATTTAGAGAATAATAACCTATAAATCTAGCAATTAAAAATGGCTCAAAAGAGTCCTTGATCTAATTTAAACAACATCAGTTGGAGAGGAAATGGAGTGAAAAGGAGTGGAACTGCAACGCATGGGGGAAAACTGGACCCGAGAGGAGAGGTGGCAGCCCGCGCGCCGGCGGGCTGCATGGGCGCCGCGGGGCACCAGGCGCGCGCGAGGGCGAGCGCCGCGGGCTGGGCGTGCGCCGCGGGGCAGGGGCAGCACGGCGGGGGCGCATGGGCGCGACAGGGGTGCGGGGCTCTCGGCATTTTGATGCCCGCCCACGCTCCCTAGCCCGCCCACGCGAGTGCTTTTTCTCAGTTTCTTTTAAAATCTTGATCTTCCTATTTTAAACAATCCAGCTCAATTATTCGATTTGCACTTGCCACCTAATTGCCGTAAAATACCTGCTTTTATGATTAAAAGCTCAAGCTTTGCAATACTTGGCATAATTCACCGTTAGAGCAATAAACACAAATAAACACATAAAATCAACACATAACACTATAGAATTAAATAAAATAAATACTAAACACAATAAAATAAATAAATTAAAATGACAAAATTAGACACTAAAGAATATTTCTACAAATCATTTCATTATTTTTCGCCAAATTTCATGAAATCAATTTAATCAAATCGTCAATTTGATCAAACCATCAATTTATTTCATAGAATATGGGGATTTGATTAATATCAATCCCCTAGAATTGTGATGTTTTTATTTTCCTGCACCAAAGCCTTAGTATAAATACACAAGTTATTTCATTCGATTCAACACACCAATTTATTCAAGGATTTCAAAGCAAGTTCTTTTATTTTCTAAAGTTTTTAGTAGGGGCACATGGATCTACCTAATTTTTTTTAATCAAGCTTTAAAGTCAAGTCAAGTTTTATGGTTCGAGTAAGGTAGGGAATTCAACGTGGATTGTTATGCAATATTCATTTATAATTGACACATTGACACGGTAAGTAACTTGAAAATACACAGAACTGTCTCACGATGTTCTGAACCCAGTATATCAATATGTATATATTAGGATCATATGAGGAAAATTTCGAATGTATAGATTTCAAAATAATCAATGTATAGAATCCAATCTTATCAAAAATTAACGAAGTCAAAAGAGATGGATAAAAATTTAAAGTTTCATTTCTTTAGTGGTCAAATTATAATGTTGTGTAAGCGACTGAATCCGAAAATATATGTTCGACCTACGGGTTGCATGAAAAATTACTCAACCTACAAGTTGTATTTCGACCGATGGGCTGCAGGAAAAGTTACTCAACCTACGGGTTGCATATTCGGTCTACGGGCTGCAGAAAAATGATACTCTATGCTATGTATTTATCAAGGTTGCAGAAATCGCTAGGTGCTAGTCGGGCGGTCACGGAGCGCCTAGCGCCTAGACGGTCTAGGCAGGGCCTAGGCGGGATCTAGGCGTTTTTCTTTTTTTAATCCCAATTAATTTTTTTACAATGTGAGTGAGAATTAACAGAGACATATTTGGTTTTTGAGTTCTTTTAAATTAATAATTTTTAAATTTGAGAAAATTATTTTTTGTTATTTGTAACGAAAGAGAGGTCTCACTACTGTCAAAAGCATTCTTCTTCCTCCTGATGCTTTCTTCTTTTCAGTCGTCTTCTCCATGTCTACCCTCTTGACCTCTTCTCCCACAACCCACCCCAGCATAACCTAACTAAATCAGATATCAATGATCCACTAGGAACAGCTTGACAGCACCTTCGTCATCTTTTTCTTCATGGTCGGTGGCAAGGGCAACACGGTTGGCCGAGGACAAAAAAAAAATTCTGGTTTGGAGCTGGATCTGAATCTGTCACACGGACCGCCTAGATCCGCCTAAACCCCGCCTAGCTCCGCCTAGACCCGCCTAAACCCCGCCTTGCTCTGCCTAGGCGCCCTGACCGAGGAACTAGCCGATTTCACTATTTTCGGCTCAGCTAGGGGCCGCCTAACGCCTAGTCGCCACCTAGGTGGCCGCCTACCCCGATTTCTGCAACAATAGTATTTATTGCTCATATATGTAAAATCCGGATAATACAGTAACCCACTGAGTTAATAGCACTCACGCTAAAATTATTGTATTTTTAGGTTGATGAAGCTCGAGCGATGACGTGTAGTTGTGGTGATGGTGAAGATTAAATAAATATTATTTTAGTTTTTAAATGTTGCTTCTGTTATATTAAATTCTTTTATTAAATAAATGAGCTATTTTCCTATTTATGAAATTTTGGGACATCACAACTCTAAAGTGTCAACTTGATATATTCATTCAAGATATGTCGTATTTTTTATTGTATATTTTTAAACACTGAAGAGTATTTATTTATGCATTTTTATAATTATATACCGTACCTCAATTTTAAAATCATGGATGCCAATGACGTTAGCGTCAGAGGTGCACTGTGCGAGACACCAGATAAAAAAATTAATTAATTAATTCAATTTAATTTTATGATTCACTGGTTCCATTTCATGGTATATATTTATTTTTAAAAAAATTAATCAAAAAAAGAATAAATTAAAAAGTGAAAAAAAACTAAAAAGAAAAGGAAAAATGGGCGGTAGAAGGCATACGAAATCGTCAATTGCACATTTGGTGTTGCATTCCTTATTGCATACTCAATTCTTTTAAGTTTTTTCCAATTTCTTTTTCTTTAATTTCAATTTATTCTGCTTTATTTTAATTTTACACTTGTTATTTAGAGTTCATCGTACTAATTAGGATTTAATATATTTGTTTAGTATTTAATTTTTCAAATAATCAATTAATAACTAAAAATTAAAACTTAAATACAAAATAATAATAATGCATTTTAATTGGGTATGATGAATCATAGATAATACGTGTAAAATGAAATTAAAGTATAAAATTAAAGAAAAAAATTAAAAAAATAAAATAATCGAGAGTGAAGGAAAAAAAAGAACCACTCAAATAAAAATATGTTCTGCTTGAACAGCAAACAGGGATAATTCTAAATCCAACCCCCAATTTGTTCCTTAAAACCCCCCATATTTATTTATAATAGAAGTAATTATTTGTTTCTCCATTTTACCCTTATATACATTAACCTTTTATTTCACAGCCCCTTGCACAATTTTATTATTTTTTACCATAGTTCTTATGTTTCACAACCCCATGTGTTGTGCATGTGTGTGCGTCTGTATTTTTTAATTTCTCTCATCTCGTCTCTCTGCTCTCTCATTCTCTCATCTCTCTTTCACTATGACTTATTTACAAATTTTTTATTTCACAATCCCCTATGACTTTTACAAGAGTTCTCACCCGACTACCCAAAAGTTTATTGTCGTGTCCACCTCTCCAAAAATTAGAATGTTTGATTTTTATTGCTAACTCCATAAATTATACCTACAATCTTTTGAAGGTTGAACACAATCAAATTAGTCTGAAACTTTTTTTTAAAGTCCTCATTTCGCACAATTACAAATTTAATTCAACTTAATCCACCCTCTTCATTATTGTCATCGCCGGCAGTAGGAACAACGATCGACGATGCTAGCCTCCACCACCCGTGAACCTCAACCCTTACACGGCCACACAATGCCACCATCTCAACTAGTTAAAGCGTCGCACCCTGTTGTGACAACTTCTGATCGACCTTTCACAACTCAAAGCTGCTTCGAACTACTTCATATGGACCTTATAGGACCGGCTGAAGTTGAAAGCCTTGGAGGTAAGAGGTATTCTTTTGTCATTGTAGATGATCTTTCAAGATATACTTGGGTGAAATTTTTAAAAAATAAGGGTGAAACGTATGATACCTTCTTAGAATTGTATGCTATGATCAAAAACTTTTATCACGCTTGTGTTAAGAGGTTAAGATCTGATCATGGGAGGGAGTTTGAGAATATACAACTCCTCAACTTTTGTACAAAAGAAGGTATTCATCATGAATAATCATCCCCAAAGACACCTCAGCAAAATGGTGTGGCCGAGCGAAAGAATAGGACTTTACAAGAGATGGCCACTGTAATGCTGCACTCAAAGAAGCTGGCTAAATGGTTTTGGGCTGAAGCATTAAAAACCGCATGTCATGTAAGTAATCGAGTAAACCTAAGAACCGGAACCACCATGACATCATACGAGATTCTGAATGGTAAAAAACCCAACCTGAAATATTTACATGTATTTGGTTGTGTTTGTTATATTTTGAATGATAGGGACTATCTTTACAAGTTTGACCCTAAAAGTGACAAAGGTGTGTTCATTGGTTACTCACTCAACAGTCATGCCTACCGTGTTCATAACCTCAGGACCAAAACTGTAATGGAGAGTGTGAATATAAGATTTGATGATATGGCTAGTTTGTATACTCCTACTGATGATACTGACAGTGTTATTGAGATACAGGGAAGTACTGATGCCGCTGATGCAGAACAAGTTGACCCAGAAGTGGAGCCCACTTCAGTGACAAACAAGGATACACTCTCCGATGAGCCTGACTCGGATGCTGATCTTGATGATTCAGTAACCCCAGAAGTTATACAAAATAGTGTTCGTCGAGACCCTCCCAAAAGAATTCGCAAAGATCATCCAATCGACCAAGTCATTGGAGATGTTCACGAAAGGGTCCGAACTAGAGGTAACACTGTTGTTAACTACACGGAAATGGTAAGGAGGGTGTGTTTGTCATGTGTCATCAATGAAGTTGGGACAATTGTGTTCCTGTCTTTGATTGAACCTAGGAATGTAACTGAAGCCTTAAAAGATGAGTTTTGGATTAGTGCAATGCAGGCCGAATTACTTGAATTTATGAGAAACAAAGTCTGGACACTAGTGCCCAGACCTTCTGGTGTTAATGTTATTGGGACTAAGTGAATATTCAAAAATAAAACTGATGAGTTTGAAAACATCATTAGAAATAAGGCTCGCTTAGTTGCCCAAGGATACACTCAAGTAGAAGGCATAGACTATGATGAAACTTTTGCTCCAGTTGCACAAATAGAGTCAATTAGGCTTCTATTTGCTATTGCATGTTATCTTAACATCACTCTTCACCAGATGGATATTAAGGCAGCTTTTCTCAATGGAATCTTGGAAGAGGAGGCATATGTGGAACAACCCAAAGGATTCGAAGATCCTTCAAAGCCCGATCATGTGTACAAACTACACAAGGCTTTATATGGACTAAAGCAAGCTCCTAGAGCTTGGTATAGTCATTTGACCAAATTTCTGCTTGATTTTGGTTTTTACAGGGGACATGCGGATAGGACACTTTTTCTCAAAAAGGAAAACAACTTTCTAACCATAGCTCAAATTTATGTCGATGACATAGTGTTTGGGTCAACGAGTGAGAAAGCCTTGAAGAAATTTGTGGAAGCCATGTCAACCTCCTTCGAGATGAGCATAGTTGGGGAACTTAGCAACTTCCTCGGCCTTCAAGTCAAGCAAAAAGAAAGTGGAATGTTCGTCTCACAAACGAAATATGCAAAGAACCTTGTGAAGAAGTTTGGTCTAGAAAGTGCAAAACACATGAGAACCCCCATGAGCACAACTGAGAAACTGTCAAAGGATACAGTTGGGCCTGAAGTTGACCCAACGTTGTACAGATCGATGATTGGAAGTCTTCTGTATCTGACTGCAAGCAGGCCAGATATAATGTACAGTGTTTGTGCATGTGCTCAATTCCAATCCTGTCCAAAGGAAGAACACCTGAAAGCTGTCAAGAGGATCATTCGATATGTTGCTGGCACTTGTGAACTGGGACTTTGGTTCACAAAGGACACAACTTCAGATCTTGTGGGGTACAGTGATGCTGACTGGGCTGGAGAAACTGATGATCGAAGAAGCACAAGTGGAGGATGCTGCTACCTAGGCAACAATCTCATCTCCTGGCACAGCAAAAAGCAAAACTGCATTTCTTTATCCACAGCTGAGTCAGAGTATGTAGCAGCTGGGAGTTGTGCAACACAACTGATTTGGTTGAAGTCAATGTTAGATGACTATGGTTTGGAGAGCAATCCCCTAGTGATGCTTTGCGACAATACAAGCGTAATCAACCTTGCAAAGAACCTCGTCCACCACTCAAAGTCAAAAAACATCCACTTAAGGTATCACTTTATTAGAGATTTAGTCGAAAAGAAATTATTAAAGTTAGAGTACATTAGTACAGATTCTCAACTGGCTGACATATTCACAAAAGCTCTTAGCTATGAGAGATTCTCATCTTTGAGAAAATCTCTTGGTCTATGTTCTATATGAGTTCAAAAGATGGATCAACTGTTGTCACAACTTTCAATATATCATAGTTGACTGTGAAGCTAAGCAGATTCGAGGATGTAAAAGCCTGTAAAAGGTGAAATCATGATCGTTCTTAAAAAACCATATAACTGGGTCAAAGACCTCAGATAAGTGGTTTTTATGAGATTCTTTTGGTTGTACATCTTTTCATCATTTGCTCTCTTCTTGAAAAGTCTTCTATGATGTGTCAAAAGTGTTCTGAATATTTCATCCTCTATGACAACAGTTGTTCAAAAACAAAAAAAAAATAAAAAAAAATATAAAAATAATAAATATAATTTTTTTTTTTCGAAAGTTAGTTGAGTGAATCCGGAAGTGTATCCTACTCTATCTTTAATTTCAACTTTGACTATATCTTTAGTTTATTGATCCCTATTTTTGTGGCGGGACGAATCTGTTTGTTAGTCTACTCATTTAAATTTCCCGTCTCTATTCTTCTCCCCTAAGTCTGATAAAATCAATCCTTGCTCCACTATTCACACAACCCAATTCCTTTTCACCCCTTCATCTTCCAAAAGCTATTTCTCTCTCTCTCCCAAACTTTCTCCAAAATGACGCCGGAGAAGATGAAGCAGTTGGAGGAATTCATGGCGAACCCCGAAGCTTCCGCTTACCTCCGCCACCTCTCGTCGTTTCCGCCGCAACCATCTCCTCCCCGTCTTTTCACACCCAACCCTTTCCGACTCCTATCACCGGACACCACCCCTCTTCTCCGACCCAGCATCTTGCTCTCGCCTTCACGAGGAAATGCACCGATGGAGATCTCTCCTGAGGTGGGAAGCTCGGAGATTCAGTCCCAACCGCTTCCTCTCCTGGCACCGACTTCAATGCCGCCCTCTGTCCTGTCTCCAACGGCCGATCAGGCGATTATTATTGCTCCGAGCGGCATAGTGATGCCGTCGTTTGAATTTCCGGAGCTCGACACTCCTATTCTTGCCGAAGACCAAGAGGACCCAGTTCATCCATCTGAGGAAGCTGCTCAACAAGGCGGTAGCCCTATTCCCGTCCTGTTCTCCTCTGCCGAGCCGAAGTCACAGCCGGAGGTCGTCCCATCTCCGACTCCTTCACCTCTGATGAAGAAGCCCTCCAAAACACCTAGGGCTCCTCCCACTCGACGTTCCAAGCGTGTCTCTCGATCAAGCCATCCCTCTCAGGCTCCTGACGAACCGATCCACATCGACAGTGATATCGAGGGTGAGAATCAATTGGGTGCTTCCTCCGACGACTCTGCTGAGAAATCGGTCTCTCACCAACTCTCAGAAGCCGATGAGGACGAAGAGCTTGAAGAGGAGGTTGCTGCCTCACGGAAAGGGAAGAGGAAAATGCCTTCCTTGTCGCCGTTGAAGTCAAAAGGCAAGTCAGTCAAGAAGGCCAAACGAGAAGCTTCTCCGACCGAGGCCGACACCGACTCCGACTCCAAGCTTGAGGTAATTAAGGCTTTGAATGAATGCTTTTACAATGAGGCTGCTAAGAAGAATTGGGATAGCTTTAGGAAAAGGGAGTTCATTAATGATAGGGCAGTTGATTTGAAGGATTTTGCACAATATAATTTGCTTAATTTTCTGCGTAAAATGAAAGTTTTGAGAAGTGTCACTTATGTGAAACCCTATGTTGCTGAGATTGTGAAGCAATTTTATTCCAATCTGCCTGTTGATTTTGCTAACCCCTCCTCCAAGATGTTTGGAAAAGTTTATGTCCGTGGGAAGATTTTCTCTTTCACTCCCTCTCGCATTAACAAATTTCTAGCTGCTCCAAATGTTATTGAGTCTGATGATGAGATTGATGAGGAGCTAGAAGTTGAGATGGAGAATGTGCTTACGGGTGGCCGTGTAGATGTGTGGACAGTGAACAAAAGGCCTAGCCGCATAGCTTTGGTCCTCACTTCCCTTTTCTCAACTTTGCACAAGATTTCCGTTTCAAATTGGGTTCCTATATCCAATACCACAGTTGTGCCATTTGAGCATGTGTGCCTACTCTACAAAGTGTTCAAGGAAGAGAAGTTCAACTTGGGCACCCATATTTTTAATGTTGTTGCTGAGGTTGTTGTGGCCAAGTCCTCCAAAAAGTTGATCGTACATTCTCTCATCTATAGCATGCTTGTTGAGCAAGGGTTGAAGCCAAAGAAGAAAGATGTCCTCACATCCAAGCTCCCTCTCCAAACTGTGCAACCTGCCTTCTTGAGTGAGAAGAGGCACAGAGATCTCCCGTGGATTGATGCCTCAACTGAAGAGGATCCATCGGCCGAGTTAATGTGTTCTTTACCTGTCTTTGTTTTGCAGGAGCAAATAGCCCTCTTCTCCTCGCAGATTGCTATCATTGAAGGGCAATGAAGGGTGTTTCAACGACTTCTTTCTTCCCAAAAAGGGGGAGAAGGCCCTAGCCGTCGCCGCCACGGACCAAGCAATGAGGAAGATGAAGATGAGGAGTGAGGGGGAGAAGCATGAAGAAGAAGAAGACTGCAGTGTGTTGCAGTATTTTGATGATGTTGCTGGATGAAACAAACAACTATTTTATTTTCTGCACAACTTTATGAACAACTTTTATTTTCTGCCTAACTCTTATATATTTTTGATTGCATGCAGATATGTATGCATTTGCTGTGAATATATTATGGTTATGGTTGTTTTATGTGTTGTGATGATATTGTGTAGTTTCTGTTTTTATTACAGTCTTGGTGACAGGGGGAGCAACTGTTTAGCTAACATTTCTCTAATCTTTTCATGGTTGTTGTAATTTGATTCTTGCTTCAGGGGGAGTAATTGTAACTCTTGTTTTTTGTTTGGTTTTGGGAAGAAAGCCAAAAAAGGGGGAGATTGTTGATACCGATTGGTAGTGTATCATAGATTTAGGGATATTTGTTTTAAATCGTGTATTTTGGAGTTTTTGTCTTTCTTGCAGGATAAATTCTGTTGAGAGAAAATAGGACCAAGTCCAAAGATCTGTTGAAGCCACGGTTGTTCCGGAAGTTGCGCCGGAAATGTAGGAGTGAAGATCATGGAGATCATGGCTTAGTGGATTGGTTGCTTTGAGTGGGGATCAAGCAACGAGCTGTGTATATATAGGGTTCAGATAGTTAGTGTTAGATACGAGTTTTTAATAGAGCTTTTCAGATATTATAAAGTTTTGGTTTCTCGTATTTATCCGATTCTACTAGATATAATTAAGACAACTTTAGTCCCAACCTTCTGTGAATGAAGAGATAAAGTGTCTTAATATTTAGTGAGAGTTTATTTGGTAGTGTTTTTGTAATTCACATATTTTATATAGTGAAGATTTCGCCCTGAGGCACTTTGCGAGATTATAGAAATATAATCTCGTGAAAATTCCAATCCATTGTTTCTGTCTTAAATTTCCGCTGCGTATGCAAAGTTGTCTCAACTTTATACACAACTTTGTACACAACTCTTTCAGAACCGAGAGTTCGGTTTCTACAATTTGTTTCTCCATTTTACCCTAATATACATTAACCTTTTATTTCACAGCCCCTTGCACAATTTTATTATTTTTTTACCATAGTTCTTATGTTTCACAACCCCATGTGTTGTGCATGTGTGTGCATGTGTATTTTTTAATTTCTCTCATCTCTTCTCTCTGATCTCTCTCATTCTCTCATCTCTCTTTCACTATGCTTATTTACAAATTTTTTGTTTCACAATCCCCTATGACTTTTACAAGAGTTCTCACCCAACTACCCAAAAGTTTATTGCCGTGTCCACCTCTCCAAAAATTAGAATGTTTGATTTTTATTGCTAACTCCATAAATTATACCTACAATCTTTTGAAGGTTGAACACAATCAAATTAGTCTGAAACTTTTTTTTAAAGTCCTCATTTCGCACAATTACAAATTTAATTCAACTTAATCCACCCTCTTCATTATTGTCATCGCCGGCAGCAGGAACAACGATCGATGATGCTAGCCTCCACCACCCGTGAACCTCAACCCTTACACGGCCACACAATGCCACCATCTCTTCTAATCTATTTTGTCTCATGGAAAATTAACCTCAGCAATAAAAGTTGCAACGACAACGAATAATTGACCAAACCCCGAGTCCGAAGTTTCTTTAGTTCTGACCAACACCCCTTTCCACGTCGTCAATGCTCACTTCTACACCTCCGACAACAAGTTCAGGGCATTCGAACCCCCCCCCCCCCTCGATTGTAGGGGGTGTCATCGTCGAAATTCAAGAAGCTATGATAATTTTGATTTGAGACTGTGGATTTGTGATGAATTTTGGTTTGGTTGGGGGTGGAGAGAGGAGACGGAACTATGACTTGAAAATTGCTCAAGAGTTTATAAGGATATAAAAGTAATTTTGTATATTTTATTTTATTTTATTAAAAATGAGGGTTATGAAGAGTAAAACGGGGGTTGTGTATGGAATTACCCAGCGAACAGCCTGTGAATGGAATTACCCAAACTCTGAACTTAAACCCAAAGGGCCACAAGCCCACAACACCTGGCTTCTGCGCGCCACCATCATCTCTCCCGTTACTGCTCATCTACACTTATTTAACCGCCAAAAGCTGCCTCCAAACTTCCTACTCACTTTTTTTTTTCTTTTTAATTTCTTGCGCTTAGCCGCATCCCACCGGTTTTTTTTAAGGTCAGTTCTTAGAATATCTTGTGTGCGCTTACTTAAAATATTGACTATGTCCTCTTCGCTTCGTCATTCTTGAGTTCTTGCATAATACCTTTAAGGTTCGTTGAAATCGGCATGCTTGTTTGATGATCATTTCTTTCCAATATCTGGGTTATTTATCTATAATTGGATAACCTTGTTAAAACTAGCCAAACCCCATTTTTTTATTTTGTGAAAAGATTCTATCTTTCTTGTTTATTTCAGGAATTTGAAGGTCGTGCCTTTTGTTTTTAATCTCTTTGTTGAATCTTTTTCAACTGTTCTGAGCTTTATCAAATTCTTTTTCTTTTTTCGGATGATTTTGTTTCCGTGTTTTACATAAACCAGGAGTTTCTTTTGATTTTGTGGGAATTTGCTTTTAAGAATCCCATTGCACTGGTTAAGCTAAAATTCAGGATGATCGAAACTTGAATTGCTAATTTCATGAAAGGCTCACTGCTGAAATGCATGTTCTATTTACAAGACGTGCTCGTTCATTATATGTTTCTGCTTGATTGGGATGTTTTTGCTTACAAATGACCATGGTTTTATCCTGGTTATTTTATGAAAGGGAATTCTTTGCTGAAATGCATGTTTTATTTTCAATACTAACTCTTTCACTCTTCTACTTGGAGATGTCTGACAATCAGATGCAGAGAGCAAGGGAGAAGCACGTTATCTCTCAGAAAAAAGGCAGTCGCGTTATTCACTATATCTTAAGGCACTCCACCGGGAGTTCTCTCCTTGCTGTGGTAGGGATAGAGAGGAGTATAAATCATATGACCTACTCGGTGATAGAGGACTATGTACATGTCTTCAGGTCGACGCTCAAACGCCTAGCTATAACAAGGAGCCAATTAAGAGAAGATGTTGTAGATTGTCTAGCATCAGTAACCTTAGGAGGTGCCACCCAATTTTCGCTAATTCAAGTATGCATGCAACCTGTTGTTTTACGGCTCATTTCTCTAAGTTAATGATTTGCAGGGGTAAATGTAGAATGTCAGCTATCTTTCTAGCTTTTAGATTGCTTGCATGTGCCTTCGTAAGCAGTCACTACAACATTCAGATAAATAACATAAAAGGTAGCAGTTATGGAGTAATCAGCTCTAATGTGAGCCTCTTTGGGGCTGTGTGCTTGAGTGCTGAAGTTAATTCAGGAAACATTTTGGTCATTCTATTTCTTGGGTTTATTTCCTTTGCATTTTCGGGTCAAACAACTATTATTTCATATTGTTAATACTTGGTCCCATAATAGTTTGAGACATTTTTCTTTCAAGTAATTGGCTCAGAAAGGTTGATCTTTAATATGTTTAATGGGAAAACAAGCAGCGCTGATATTAAAGGTGTTAAAGTATGTAGGTAAATTCAATATTTGGAGATTAGCGGCCATAACATTGAGTTCTTAACTATCATATTCATTCTCTAATTTTCCAGATTAACGAATAGGGACAGAAAGGCTCTCACTTTCTAGATGCCAATAAATTTTGGCAATGAGGTAAATACTAAAAAAGCTGCAATTTGCTCTCTTTCTTGCACATTTTCTTTGATCATGTTTAGTTGTTGCTAAATATAACTGCATGTATGGCCATGTGATTCCATCGTTATGTATTGCATGGTGATGTGTGTAGATGTTTCTTGTCTAGTATTTTTTTGGATGTCCTTGCTAGAGATAAATGTACAACTTTTTAAGGGGGAACATAACACACAAGACAATAATTTATATATTATCATCATATGGACAGTTCTTTTTTTTACATGAAATTTTATGGAAAGTGTCACCTAGTGAAGGTAGTGGGGGCATATGCCTGTTTACCTCAGGCATATCTATAAATTCCTTATAATATTTTTTTTGGGGAAAAGAGCACGTAATATGTGAAAAGATGAGATCATTGATATTGTTTAAAGATGATGAGAAAAAGGATCATTGGTGATGAATTAATAGTGATGACAAGTTTCAATGCTGAAAGTATGTTTGTCGCTTTGACAAGTCAGCTGACATGTGCTTGTGCAAAGGATTGTTAGAAGCAGGATGTATACAACTGTAAGTTTGAAGATACCTATATCCTTAGGACCTTATCTTTGGATTGATTTATATAGTGGCTTTGTGAGTATTATCTCAAGGCATCTCTTTGTAGGAAGACTGGACACAGTTTTTCTGGCAATCTTAGCTGGTTGATTAATGCACACACCTTGATAATTATCACTTTAAAGAACTTATAGGGTAGTGAACTTAAGTTGGTCGTAATGGAAAGCATGAATGTTGTAGCCATTGAAGTACACGAAAATATTAAATCCGGAAAGATAACAATATATAAGGTGAATAGGGCAATGAGGTCTACTTGAAACAGAAGATGCCCCATGCATGATAAATAATATGATTATTATAGGTAACATTTTGTGTAAGTGCAAGATGTGCCGTATATGAAAAGAACATAATTTTGTGATGACTTATCACATGCAGATTATTAATTTAGATACTTCAAATCACTTTAATTTCATACCTGATTTAGCTCTCTGAAATTGGATCACTAGATCTCTTACTAATTTGCACCAGCATCAGCTTATTTCTGATCTCAGCTTGGGTAAGGCTTAGAATGCTAATAGCCAGGTAGGATTTCGTGTTTATTTCTGAAATTTATTTCGGTAAACTTTAAGTTGTTGGAAAATTTTAAAATATAACGGGAGGATTATCTTGAGACGAATCAAACTCATGCACGTGTAGGTTGTAATGTCAGCATTAGGTAGAACGAATTTAATGCTCTGTGGCGATAAATAGGGATGTATTCTCTTGTATTCTTTGCAATACCTTCTTCTTGAGCTTTGGAGTCATCGCCTCACTCTAAATCCAGTTCAAGGTAGGCGAAGCCTCCTTATGGTTTGTGGTTGTAACCTCCCCAATTTTTTCAAGATTTCATTCTTTTCATATATTTTGTTAGATAGATAAATATTTTAGTTGATTCCCTCCCACCCAACATGATGATTTTATTTTTTTCTAGCCCTTCCCATTAAAATTAGTGTAGCTCCAACCTTGCCTTGAGCCTTTTACTGCTAGATCTACTTTTGCTAGAATGACTTATTGTCAAGTCATTCAAAGGAAAAATGTTTTCGTCCCCAACGATTCTGCCTGTTTTGTAATTAAATTTTCCTTTGCTAGGGAATGACAGATCCATCCTCCTTTTGTGGTTTAATGAATATGTATGATTTGCATTATTAGCATCTGATTAAATTGGTATTTCATTTAGTATCCTTGTTAAAAGGATGGTTTATTTGTTTAACAGTCAAGGCAAAAATTAGATTTGATTTGGCTTTTGATGGTTTTGCTGAATTTAGTCCAAATGGAAGACTTCAATTTAGGACTGCATTTTTACAATAGAAAAAATAAATAAAGGTAAAATTTCCCATTTAAGATAGATTTCTATTTTATCGGTGATGTCAAAGAGCAATGAACTTCATTTGACTAATAACTTTCAGTGTTCGTGTTATATTGTTCCCTTTCTTCCCTGAGGAAAACGTATTCTTTTATGTTTTAAATGTCTTTCTTCCAATATTTAAACTGCTGGTCCTGTTGTACGTTTAGAAGTCTCTGTCGATGCAAAGTTGTTTTCAAAGCACTTCTCTCTATGTTTTCTAAATTAGCATTTCATACATTCAGTGCCTCTGTGGTGATATTCTTTGAATCTTGGTTCAGCATGGTGTGCTAAAGATTTTGTCGAAGCATACATTAGAATGACAACATTGCAGTGGTTATTTGTCTTTGGATTTGCTTGTTAATCCGCGATAGTTCATTCGTACTCTTTAATGAGGCCTTCAAGTTTTACACATTATGTTGTTGTTTTGTACTTCTCCAACTTTTTTTTTTATAGTTGTTAGCAGCAACTTCTCTAGTTATATTCTACTTCATAATTTGTGTTTTCCTCTGATTTATTTGTGCTTCCAACTTCCATTCTGTATGCATTAAATTTCTTCTAGTTTCATATCCAGCTTATGGATTTAATTTTAAAATATGAGATGAGATTTTGTGTAAGTTATTATGTTTCGAATTGTGACGCAATGATTTTCTCAGTTGCAGTGTAAAGAGAATATCTTCAACAAAATTCAACTGTTCTTTCTGCTATTTTCGTGGAAGATCAGCAGGAAATGGATCAGAAACATCTTATTTCCCTTATGACGCGTCTCTCCCAGCGCAGGAGCCCCCTGGACAAGAAGGCGGTACTAATTTTTTAACCCGATCCTTACATTTTGTTATAACCTACAGGTCTTAGCAGTATATTAACTCCGAATACTTTAATTATCAGATCCAAGGGTCCAGACAATTAGTGGCACAAAATTCAGAAATTGCATGGTCAGGTGAAGCTCGGATATGTGATAAGCAGGTGAATCATTATCCTGCGTTTTGCAGGAACAAAACCAATATTTATGTAAGTCTCAAGATATCACAAATCTTGCATTGAGTTACTGGCTTTAATTATAATTCTGACTATACTTGTATGTAATTCAGGTGCATTCGATTGTATGGATCCTGGGTAGTGGGGAGAGAAAGGACTACCTTGGTTATGTGGAGGACATGTACGAGAATGAGGAGGGGGAGAAAATGGTTCAAGTGCGAAAGTTTGTCTTCTGCAAGGACATTGAGGGTATGATGCCTAAGTTATACCCCTTGTGCAAACAAGTTTTCATCACACCCATCGTCGAGCAGCTTAGTGCAAAAGTCGTTGATGGTGTAGCTGCTGTTCTGGCACCCACTCATTTCCACAGGTGTGATGAATCTCTTCCTTTAAGGGTGTGGCGTAAAACATTTATGTGCTGCAAGGAATTCAAACAGAACTGCATTAGCGCCTTCACTATAACCGAATTACCCGGCTACTATTCTCAACCCCTGCTCTCATATCTGGGATACTATGTGCATGCTCCTGGGTTAAGCAGCAATGCTCAAAATTTATCCGAAGAAGCAGAAGACAGCAGTCTTGATCAGGATCTGGCCTCTCATGTTCTCAAGAGGCATAAAAGATCCAAAGTGCACCAAACCGTCAATGATAGCCCTGCTGGTCTAAAAACTTTAGCAGGAAATGGTAACTCGTCTTCTCAGCGGCAGAAAACCAAAATGTCGAGCAAAGTGCCTGAGCGAGAGGGTCGAGTGTCGATCAAGGGCAAAAAAGATATCGAGCTTCTTTGTCATGAGAGTGATATGCAGGGCTGCTGGTTTAGGTGCAAGATTTTGCGTTCATCAAGAAACCGTATCAAGGTTCAGTACTACGATCTCATGGATGGAGATCAACAACTGGAGGTATACAAACATAGCATTACTGCATCTCTTTTTCTTAGTTTCAAGTCAAACCCACCCCAATTAGAGGATACATAATATATATATATATATATATATATCATGATCCAAGAAATGTGGATACGATTTATCATTTGACATTTGTGGTCTGCTGAAAAGAGAGTGCATTAATTTCATAGGTAGTTAAGTTGCAGAAATTAATCTCTGAATTAAATGTAGGAATGGGTGGCGGCAAGCAGAGAAGCAGCGCCTGATAAACTGGGGATGAGATGTGGTGGACGGCTTACAGTGAGGCCTTGCCCTGATTGGGATTCTTCTGAGGTTAAGTTGGAAGTGGGGGCAGCTGTGGATGCATGGTGGTTCGATGCCTGGTGGGAAGGTATCGTCGTCGGATGCCATAGTTCTGGCAGAAGTAGGAGGGTTCAAGTTTATTTGACTGGGACTGGTATGTGCTTTTCATCCTTAAAAATGAGTATCCTAATCCCTAAATTAATGTTGCATATATTAATGGTAGGTGAGGAGCAGATGCAGTTGATGACAGTGGAGGCGAGAAATGTAAGAGCATCAAAGGATTGGATCGACAATAAATGGGTGGATATCAGTCCCAACACTCATATTCTTGCTCTTATACCATCTACTCACGCCCACTAAAATCTCTCTTTTTTTTTTCTCTTCTTCTTCTAGTTTTTTATTTTTTGGTCACTCGAATATACAAATGTGAACAGTACTACTAAGTTATGAGGTTTGTGGTGTTAATATGGACTAATGAGCCGCCTAGTAGATGTAGTGTTGAGTGCTTGAGATTCAAGTCTCAAATTTGAATTCTCACGTCTCTGTTTTTTATTGTATTCAATTCTCATACTTATATCCGCCATCATATAAAATGTGTTCCTATTTTTCTATCAGTGTTGAAATTGGAAATATTTTTAAATTTGGGCAATTTAAT
The DNA here is from genome assembly GCA_026008535.1 of Perilla frutescens. Taxonomy (NCBI): domain Eukaryota; kingdom Viridiplantae; phylum Streptophyta; class Magnoliopsida; order Lamiales; family Lamiaceae; genus Perilla; species Perilla frutescens. Next base: position 26,236,753 of record BRKX01000006.1, on the reverse strand, counting down.
TTCGGGATCCAATATGCACTAAATTTGTGCAAAAATTGCACGAAAGTCGACTAAAATTTGCACGCGTGTAGTATAACAAAGTTTTAAAGTCGACATTACTCATCTGGATCTTAATTTTTTGCAAAGGAATTCAAACATGCAATGGCTACTATACTTCTCGCAAAATTGGAGTTTGAGTTTACTCGCACACTGGTATATTGTATATATCAGAATTAATGTGAATATATATAATGACATTTTTTGATGGAATAACTGGTAATTAAATTAATACATATATGTTTTGACTTTTGAACAAATTTATATTCAGCAACTATTGTTTGTAGCAAGAGCAGATGATGGCTGTGGATCGACACTGCTCATGTTGTGTCAATCCACAGCCATCATCTGCTCTTCCTACAAACTATTGTATTGAATTCTCATATTTATACATTTCACTAGATCAAGCCCCCATCATATAAAATCTGTGTCTCAAGTTTATATGGTTTGCACAATATTAGTATGAGCATTTATTACATAAAATAATGATTCAAGTAACAAACTCTATTAATTACATTTTATGTATAAAAACAGATAGCAATGTACTAATTAAATAAATTTGTTTGCTATCAAATACCAAGTTAAACAATCTCATTATATTATGATTTACTCATATGATGTTTTCTTCCTATTTTTCGATCAGTGTTGAAATTGGAAATATTTTTTAGTTTGGGCAATTTAATTTGGGGATCTAAATATGCACTAAATTTGTACAAAAATTGCACAAAAGTTGACCAAAATTTGCACGCGTGTAGTAGTACAAAGTTTTAAAGTCAATTTTACTCATCTGGATTTTAATTTTTTGCAAAGGAATTCAAACATTCAGTGGCCATACTGAATTGGAGTTTGCGAGTAGCCATACTTCTGGCAGAATTGGAGTTTGAGTTTACTCGCAGACTAGTATATCGTATATATCAGAATTAATGTGAATATATATAATGACATTTTTTGATGGAGTAACTGGTAATTAAATTAATGCATATTTGTTTTGACTTTTGAACTACATTATATTCAGCAACTATTGTTTGTAGGAAGAGTAGATGATGGCTGATATTTCATGCAGTGTCGATCCACAGTCATCATCTGCTCTTCCTACAAGCTATTGTATTGAATTCTCATATTTATACATTTCCCTCGATCGAGCCCCCATCATATAAAATTTGTGTCTCAAGTTTATATGGTTTGCACAATAATAGTATGAGCATTTATTACATAAAATAATGATTCAAGTAACAAACTCAATTAATTACATTTTATGTATAAAAACAGAGAGCAATGTACTAATTAAATAAATGTGTTTGCTATCAAATACCAAGTTAAACGATCTCATTTTACTCATATAATGTTTTCTTCCTATTTTTCTATCAGTGTTGAAATTGAAAATATTTTTTAGTTTGGGCAATTTAATTTCGGGATCCAAATATGCACTAAATTTGTACAAAAATTGCACAAAAGTCGACCAAAATTTGCACGCGTGTAGAGAGCAATGTACTAAGGGTGGTTGTAATAGTGAACTCCAAAAAGCAACTTCAACACTTCCACATAAGCGTCATGTCAAAAGTTAAATCCCACCATCTTTATAAACCTATCCTCAATAACAATAAACCTAAAAAAGCAAGTTCAACATGGGTCCCATTAATATACACATATATATATATATATTTATATATCGTTTTCTTATACTATAGTTATTAACAATATTCAATTATATATTTTATTTAATTTAATAAAATTCAAAATCCAGTGAAATGATGAAAAAAATTAGAGAAAAAAAAATATTATTTAAATACGTCACATTAAAAATGTACATCAAATAGAAGGGGTGGAGAAATAAGAAAAATTATAGTGATATTTATAGACAATTCAAAAACTAGCCGTTCGACTATAAAATTGAATTGAAAAACAAACCGTTTATTAATAAACGACACAGTCAAAAGTTAATTACAGAAAAAAAAAAATTAACACCGCTGATGAACAACTATTTTGTATAATAAAAGGCGACAAATCATATATAGATCATATGTGTATAACAGCTAAATGGATACAAAATTGATATAGATATAAACATGCATTAAAAGATGATAAAAACAAGATTAAAAAAAAAGGAAATGGCCGACAATTTTTAAAGGCATGGCCCACCTCCTCTTCTCTCATTTGCTATTTTTCCATCAATCCCAACTTCAAATATTTGAACCCACACCCCCAACTTCAACCTGAACCCAACCTATTATAATGGGATAAACCCAAAAAATTAGGTTCAATGGGTTGGATGAACCTACCATTACTACCACCCTAATTAAATAAATGTGTTTGCCATCAAATACCAAGTTAAACGATCTCATTATATTATGATTTACTCATATAATGTGTTCTTCCTATTTTTCTATCAGTGTTGAAATTGGAAATATTTTTTAGTTTGGGAAATTTAATTTCGGGATCCAAATATGCACTAAATTTGTACAAAAATTGCACAAAAGTCGATCAAAATTTGCATGCGTGTAGTAGTACAAAGTTTTAAAGTCGACATTGTTCATCTAGATCTTAATTTTCTGCAAAGGAATTCAAACATGCAGTGGCTACTATACTTCTGGCAGAATTGGAGTTTGAGTTTACTCGCAGACTGGTATATCGTATATACTATGTCAGAATTAATATGAATATATATAATGACATTTTTAGATCGAGTAACTGGTAATTAAATTAATGCATATATGTTTTGATTTCTGAACTAGATTATATTCAGCAGCTATTGTTTATAGGAAGAGCAGATGATGGTCGTGGATCAACAATATAACCATCATCTGCTCTTCCTACAAACTATTATATTGAATTCTCATATTTATACATTTCACTAGATCGAGCCCCATCATATAAAATTTGTGTCTCAAGTTTTTATGTTTTGCACAATTTCTAATTTATGATTAAAATGGATGGTGTGTTGCTACGACTGGGTTAAAGGTTTGTGATAAACATGGCTTTTACATGCATTTGAAGAGTTATATAGATCATATTCGAAGATTAATGCATGCATTTGTTGAGTTTTTATACTAGTTTCGAGTTTCCATGGGCTATTTGATGTTTTGGTGTTTCTTATGCAAGTTTGAGTTGAATTTGTGATTTATCCAAGATCCAATTCAAGGAGGAAAGTTGCTAGAAAGATAGAGGATCAAGAGAGGATCGCAACGCAACTTGAATCGGGTCAATCGGACGAGAAATGAAGGAGAACAGAGCGAAACGGTGGAGGCGCGCGGAGCTGCCGGCTAACCCGCCGACCGGCGGCCAGAACGGCAGAAATCTCTGTATTGCTCGCCGATCCAACCGCCGGTCGGCGAGCTGGGACTTGTCGGTCGGCGAGATCGACGGGAATTGTCCCCCAAACACGTTTTCGGCCCACGAACTCATCTTTCGGCCCAGATTTTCGATACCTAGTATATATAGGATTGTTTTGGACGAATTTTACACACTTTATTCATTATTTTAGAGTTCCAAACTTATTTTACTTTCGAGGTTTGCTGTGAACATTCAAGAATGAAGAATTGAAGTTTTATTCAACGAATCATCATTCCGGTTTTTCTATTCTATTGCACATTTATTTTATGTCACTATTTATTATTATTTATATTATTTCTATGATTTTAATTATGCGTGAATAGTCTTTTATTAATTCTAGGGTTTGCAAAGCATGATTGAAGCTATGTATTTAATTTAATCTTGTTATTTTTCCCTTCCGATTATTGCGTTCAAATGTTCGAGAGCTTTTGATTTCATGCTTAATTACTGATCACAATTGATGCATACTAGCTAGTTAATCTGAGTCCTGGCGGAGATAATTAATTAGTGGGATTAATTGAATAATTTGATACGTGTTCTAAGGAATCTGTATGGGAATTTAAATCTGTGGTTCTATCGGGAGTTAGTAAATTAACCTTGAGACGAAAGTAATAGGTTGTTTGTTAATCTGCTTCTACCTTGAGACCTGGCGGAGATAGGTAGATGTATTTCTGATTCCTCACTTTTAATCGGATTAAAATTGGGAAAGATTAGGATTAAATTGAATCATAGTGGATACATGTGTGTTGCATTCCCTAGGATTAGTATTTCATTAATTGTTTGAGTTTGATTATTTGCTTAATTTATTTACTTGTGTTATTTGGTTCTATTTCTGTTCTTTTATTTTATTTAAATTCATGCTTAGTTTTAGTAAACTCATAAATTGGTAGCCTGGATAATAGAGAGTTGTTAGCTTAGTACTCAGTATTGTCAAATAATCAGTCCCTGTGGATACGATACTCGATTCGCCTGTGTAATACCCCAGATTTTTGAATAAGGATTAGAGAATTGTTAATCTTAGTTAATTAATTTAAGAAGGAATTTAATTAAGGTTAGCTATGATTGGACGTCAGTCACGACTTTTGGAGTCAGTTTTCGTAAAGATCGTCTTTTCGGAAAATATAATCTTAATTCTTTTATTTACAATTATGGTCTCTTTAGAAAGGTTGTGACTCAAGGAGTGCACCGGTATTTTCGGATTTCAAATCTGAGATCATTTGAGTTCCCGGTGATGGAAAACGTATTTGAAAAAGGAAATGAATAGTAACTTTTGCGTGCGTTCGCGTTTTGAGAAATTTACGAAATCCTCCTCCTTTATTCAAGTTCAGTTCTGTCAAGCCCCTTTTATGGGAAATGACTCAAGGATTCTGTTGGCGTTCACGGATTTTCATTCTGAAGTCAATCGAACGCTCGGGAGCCAAATCTGTTAGTCTGAGTGAATAGTAAAAAGTAATTCCAAAAAGGGAATCTTTGCTCGTCTTTCTTCTGACGAACCCGTCTTCTTCACGAATCGAGTTGGTTCACTAGTGTTCGAGCCAATGAGTCTCCCGATATTTTTAGATTTCGTGTCTGAAGTCATTTGGACCTCGACATCGAATAAAGCAGCTTTTAACCGAACCCGGGGTAGCTTTTGCAGTATTCCCGCACAGCAATGGCTTCCAAGGAAAGCCAAAGCTTTTCCTATATATAGGGGACCACCCTTTTAGCATTTCTTGCTCATTTACTCTTTCCCTTCACTTCTAAATCGAGAGGGTGAAAAGCTTTGAAAGCCGAGAAGGTTCTGTCGAAGTAAAAAGCGTTCTTCGTGAGTGTTCTTCAAGACGATGAGCGGAGTGGCGTGGAAGGGATGCGGTGAAGGAATGTGCTAGGGGCGCCGTTGAAATCGTAGCAGGCGGCTCTGCCGCCGTTGCGACATTCCCTCGACACCGAGATAACCACATTCCCTCGACGCACCTGACCCCGTCCATTCTTGTTCGTCGGTCTCGATTCCATTTCTTTTTCGTCTTTAAATTCCGCATTTACTTTCCGTTCTTCACGTTCTTCATTATTACTCGTCTAAAGTTACATTTCGATTTTTGTTGAAATTCCAAGTTAATAACGTGTATGATATATTTCTCATTCTAATTACGTTATTGTTATTCTAAGAAGATTAACCTCGCTATTCCGTTAAATTCCGTTCAAGCCACATTTAACGATTTTGTCGTTAATCTAATTTAAAGGAGGATTATCGTGTTTATACCGTTGTAATGCCAAAATTTCTTTTAAGTTAAAAGCATGTTGTTGCATGTTAAATTCAAGTACGTTGTTTTTATAAAAATTTCGGGTTAGTTGTTCTTCGTGTTCGTCGAAGAAATCAACGAAAACGAAGAACAGTTGAAGAACACGTTGAAGGAACCCAGATGAAGAGAGAGAGAAAAGAGAAAGAGAGAGAGAGCCCCGCGGGGGGGTGGGCGCCGCCGCGCCACACCCCCTCGGCCGCGCCCTAGCCCGCCGGGGGCGGGGAGCCCGCCGGGGCAAGGCGGCCCCGCGGCGCCCCCCCTTTTTCCGTGTTGTTTCTGTTTTGTTCGCCGTTCTTTTCGGCTATTCCCGTACCCCTTCTTTTCGATCTTTTCGAGTCTTTAAATTATGTTACTCTCAAGCCATATTCAAGTTTAAATTATAGTAAGGTATTCAAGTTAATTTCAATTTATCTCGAATAAGATATTCGAGTTATTTTCCGTCTAAAAATTTAAAGATCGAGTCGAGAAGTTCCTTAAATAAATTAAACCATTCTCGATCCCTTATTAAGTCAAATTCATGCTATCCATGTTAAGTCCTAGCTAAGGAAATAATAGTTGAGTATTATTTAATATCATGTTATTAGAAATCTTCGAAGGAGACCGCTAAGTCGACGATTCGACTTTTGTAGGAGGAATCGAGCCTCGGAGAAATACTAAAGAAAACCACCAGCTCGTTGCCTCGTCTTCCATTCCGTAATCAAGATGGGTAAATCTATACTCATCTAAAGTTTGAGCTAATGAGCTCTAGAAGCATGTTAGGGCAAATGAGATATCCAATAAAGTATTTTGCTCAGCCTGATTGATCTCTGTACAAGGAAGGAAGAAAAGAAGATATTATGTTTTACTTGAGCTCTCAAAGAATGTTTAGAAATGATAGAGCTACTAAAGTATTGTTTATGCTTAGTATGAGATGTTTAGAATTATCTTTAGCTCCGAATCATATTTGTTTACGTTCTTTTCCTGTAATTTAATGTTTATACTTAATTAGCTCGCAGAGTTAAGAGTTAAGGTTTGCCTTGATAAGGTAGCATTAAACCTTTTGTAGGCCGAGATCATGTAGTATTAAAGGATTAGCCTTAGACATTGTTCTAAGCTTGGTATTGCTAGCAAGGATAAGAAAGGAATGAACTTAGCTTTTCACTTAAGCAGGATTGAGCTCGGAACTATTAAGGGAGTCACTGCTGGGCTTTTCCCTCGCAAACTCGTTCGGATATTTGAGGTAACCCCTCTTCTATCCTATGGCATGCCTAAGGGTACAGTTGACGTCAGGTTTGAGCCAAGATGGGCCCAAAGGAAAAGAAAATCTTTTACGGTTATAGAGAGGGCTTTAGCGTTTTGCTCTCCGTATACCGTCAGTTGATTGTTGGATATCTTGAAGTTTATTAAAGTGTTTTATTAAAACCCACTGAGTACATTAGTGCTCATGCCCCCTCTTTTTCAAATGTTTTCAGGTTGAGATGCTAAGGATGTTGGTGGCTGTGGATGTGGGTTGGCTGCCAAGACTGTTTTGCTATTATCTAATATTTCCTTGAAATCCCACTATGTGATTCGCTACTCTGATACACTCTTTCTAATTCCGTTTTAAGTCTTATTATGATTATCAAAACTATATGAATAATCTCCCAGACGTAATTATTTGAGTACAAGATGCATACTAAGTTCTATTTCTACTACCCGAATATGATCTCCTTTCGTCTAATCAATGGGTTTGCATGTATTATTAACTATCGTAATCCAATCTGATTGGTATCCGTCTATACGATTTATTTACCGTCTAGCAAAAGTAAATATGAGTATCCCTGTCTAATCCCTTAAGGCATATTTCGACTGTCAAATCATCCTGTTAATCTTCCATTTTACCTCATTAACCCTTCAATGACACCCTGTCCCCATTCATAAACCCCTATCTCGAGACCGGGCTGTTACAGCTTGCTATATTGCACTGTCCTGTGTTAGTTGCAGTTTAGTGCATAATAAATAGTGCATCAGTTTGCGATTGTGATTTTCATGTCATGTGACATTAGAACCCCGACTCCTCGCTCACAGTTAATTACTAAACCGCTTGACCGTTACTGCAACATGTAGAGCCGTGCCAAAATTCTAGGGTTTCACTTTTGTATATATTCTAAAACAAACCCAATTTAAAGTTTTCTTGATATTCAATCTTTGTGTGCGATTCTTGGAGTTTATATCTATACATATATTAATATACAATCGTAGAGATAAAATCCTCATTTTAAAATTATAGAAAAATGAACACTATAAAATTTGTCAACAAAAATTTCAGTATGGTGGCAGTGAAGGCTCCGTAGGGCACATGGTGCCTATTGCAGCCGAGTTTGAATCCCTTTTCTGAACATGACTTTTTTTTTTCACTTTTTTTTCTTTTTTTTTTTCATTGTATTTCTTCTTCAGCTTTTTTTTTTAAAATAAAACGTCATTTTAACTCTTCGTCAGCTTTTTATTTGTTTTTTAAGCATTTCATTGTTTTATTTTATTTCTTATACGGTCTCATCTATCTTTTTGTGATCTTTGGCTATTTATTAATTTCTTAATTTACTGGGTGTTGAACTATTTTATTCATTATTATAATTTTTTATTTCCCAATATATCATTGTTGTATTGTTTTTTTTATGAAAAAAATATCAATAAATTAATGGTTGTGGATCGACACTGCATGACTGATGTTAATTTCTTTGATCTCATGCATTGTCCATCCACAACCATCATTTGCTCTTCCTACAAACAATAGTTGTTGAATACAATATAGTTCAAAAGTCAAAACATATATGCATTAATTTAATTACGAGTTACCCGATCAAAAAATGTAACACTATATACATTCATATTAATTCTAATATATGCAATATACCAGTCTTCGAGTGCCAGAAATATAATAGCCACTGCATTTTTTTTTTACTCGCACATCCGACCTATGATATTGAGAAGATTTGAACCCGTAACATTTGGTCTCCAAATAATCTCACTCCACCACTAGATCATCCCCACCGGGACAGTAGCCACTGCATGTTTGAATTCCTTTGCAGAAAATTAAGATCCGGATGAGCAAGGTTGACTTTAAAACTTTTTTTTTTTTTGAGGGAAAGGTTGACTTTAAAACTTTGTAACACTACACTTGTGCAAATTTTGGTCCACTCTCGTGCAATTTTTTGTACAAATTTAGTGCATACTGGATCCCGAAATTAAAAAAAATATATTTCCAATTTCAACACTGCATTAAAATATAATTGATAAAGGCCCATTTCTCCTAAATAAAAAATAAAAAATATATAGGCCCATTATCTCAGATATAGAATAGGCCCATTTGAGATTTAGATAAGGCAAGAAAATAAAATCCAAACAGCTCGAGTCTCCACCACCCATCTAATTTTAAAAGCAGGAATCATGAATCAATCCAATCATGTGCAGAATTTGATCCCAGCAAAGATGAACACAATGAGGGTGGAGCTGCTACTCCACTTCACTCCCAGAAATGTGAAAAAACCAAATCCAGGCACACACACTCCACTAATTATCCCTATTAAATCTAAATCGAAGCCCATAATCCCCCCCTCTTCGAAATATTATTCTGCAAGGATGAAAAAGCATACCGACATCATCGTAACTCCGAAATCGAAGGAGAATTCAAGAATGGTGATGTTGGTGGGGGTATCTGTGGGAGTGGCGCTTTTGTTGATGGGTTTTGAGGAGCAGAGGGCGGTGGCGTTGGGGCCGGAAGGGCCGTTGATGGAGGAGTTTTGGGACAACATGAGGAGATATGCACTCTACGCTTTGACGGTCAGCACCGGCGCCATTTCCATTCTTTTGGAGCCCATCATCGAACTCTTGAAGAATCCAATCTCCGCTATTCTCATTTTGCTCATATTAGGAGGTGGCTTTTACCTTGTCTCTCAAATCGTAACGGCTATGGTTGGCTTATCTGATTTTTCTTACGATTATAACTACTAGACCACACTAGAAGCCGATAGTCGATAGATAGATAGAGATCTCTCTCTCTCTCTCTCTCTCTTTTTTCATATATACATGTTTGTCTTATTAATTTTTACTTTTTGCTATCTCAATTCTTCTTAAATATCTCTCACTCTCATCATTAATTTCCTATTTATAGTAATTTTTTTTATCCTGGTTAAGGAATTCGGCAATTCGCAATCTCCCACTCCCAGATTGAAGAAATTAAAAACGAAAACATCTGTGGAACCTAGCTAGCAAGAAATTAATGTATAAAGTAAGAAAATAAGTTTATTTAGTTGCTAGTGATCATACAAAGATGAGTAGCAAAATATAGCTAGCTAGAGAGATCGAGAGAGACATGTTGTATGCTGCCTGCATTAATATTTAATAATTAAAAAGTAGTGAGGAGGATCAAGTGCAGATAAGTGAGGAGACTGCAAGTGGATAGGCGAAGGTGTCGGCGTAGGCGAAAGAAATGGATTCACCAGAGTTGAGGGGTTTCCCGTCGTTGACAAGGCAGTCGTTGTAGCCGAGCCGCCGGAAAACAGTGGGATTAATCGTGCGGGCGGAGCTGAACCAGCCGCAGCTGAGGTGGATGTCGGAGATGCTGCAATCCTCCGCCAGCAGACACACATTCTCGATATACACGGTGTAGGTCGGAATCCCGCTGGGGAGCGGCGGAGTTTGGGATTGATTTAGGATGATGCTGTCCTTGGAACATCCCTCGCCGCCACTTCCCACCCGGTCTAGAGAGAGAGAGAGAGAGAGAGAGAATTAAGTATCTACGTCTAATTAATTATGATGATGGAATTAATATTTATATTTACATGACAGAGCGAGCGTTGTCTAATTATTAATTAATAGTTTAGTTAGTTTGCAAGTACCAGTGTTGGAAGTGTTGAGTAACTTTCTGGCAGTGGAAAAGGCTGCTTCACCGCCGTTGACTGGTTTCCATGAACCATAATTAATACCGACTACTGCTGCAACATCGAATTAACTAAAGATTAACAAAACCTGGCTAACTGTAAATTAAATATTTCAAACATATTTATACATACCGGCGAGAAGCGCAATAGAAGCAAAACCGCAAACCATGTACACCTTGGGTTTCATCTTTTTATTATATATATGAAAACAAACTGCACGTACCTAAACATAAACAAGCTTTATATATATATTTAGAATGCATAGTGTGTTTAAGCAATTGAACAGAGCATTTGCAGAGAGAGATATATCGAGGAGATGTTAGAACAAACCCGGAAAAAAATCGTCGTCGTCGTCGTCTGACTGTGAATCTTATTAGGATCTACCAAATTTATAGCAACGGAAGCATATATGCCATCTTAAATTTAGTTACAAGCATTAGTCATTACCGTTTCCAAATGGCATCACTGACACACTGCGTCTCTGCCCGCTTCATGCGACCCGGCCCGGACTATTATTTTACGGATCAGATCCTCTAATTTCAACTCTCCCAACAATAAGAATTGCATATTTTTAATAATGTTTATAACAAAAATATAATTAATTATAATATAATAAATCATAAATAATTTTTATTGCTAAGAATTTAAATTTCTTAAAGAAATTATATCCTAACTTTGAAATAATCAACCATAATAATCTATTATATTAATTAAAAATAAAAAATAGTAAAAAATAATTATAAATCATAAATTAATTGGGTAGAATGAACCCTAAATAATAATGTAAGATTAAATCAAATTAAAAGAAATTTTAAAAGTGAATAGAAAATGGAAAAAAAACTAATAATTTTAATGTTGAAACATGATTGAAATACACAATTTGGACTATAGGATTTCACGTGATTATTATAAACTTAAATTTATTTAGTGTATATAGTCAATAAGTTTGTATACCCATAATTTTGAAGGGGCACGATAATTTCTAGTTACTTTGTGTTAACGGACACAAATACCCTTTTTCAAAAATTTCGTGGTATGAGCCTATGACACACATATTTTGAATGTTTGTAACGGGACAATGTGCTATGTAGGTTAACTGTTTCCAATACTATCAAATTTATTAATTTTTATTTGATTTCATTTATTGTGATTTAGTTTAATTTTACATTTGTTCATTAAAATTCAACCTATCCAATTAAAATTTATAATTATCTGTTAGTATTTCATTTTCAAATAACCAATTATTAACTAAAATAAAATATAATTATAAATCATAATTGGATAGATTGACCCATAATTAATAAGTATAAAATTAAACTAAATCATATAGATTGAAATTGAAGAAAAAAAATAACAAATTTACACAATTGAATTGTAGAGAATTGCGTCCTCCATTGATGGAACGAGTCTTACACTATTAGACCCAACGCATTATATCTAACAGTCACAAAATCTTTAAAACGAACTATAAATTATTGGGCGTTGGATCTTGTTCTCGTACTAGTTTATAATTAAGTTCATTTCAATAATTATTAATGCTTGGGAGTTTTTACATTATAAGACCTTTTTTTTTACTCACACATCCGATCTATGGTATTAAGGAGATTCGAGCCCTGACATTTTTTACTGATTATTCAGCATATGAAACCAAAATTTGATGTTAGTAATTGGTTATTTTGGAAGTTAGCATGAAACAATATCAATTAGCATTAGTTTTTGAAGCATCGGGGTCGTGGTACAGCTAGCATTTACTCGATATAACCATGACAAGGATTCATGCACCCTTTTCCCAAAATACAACTATTTAATCAATTGTGTATTCAAATACAACTTCTCACGGATCTTCTACCTATTATTTTTGGAGCAATACTCCAAATATTATATTCACTGCGCACAATTTATCTCCACAAATACACATACATACGTATATTTGTAGTTATGAAAAATTCTACAATTAAATCAATAAGATCCATACATCCATCAAATTGGTCAGGATTAATGCGGGTCAACCCTAAAAAATATGTTAAAAATCAGTATCAATTTTGTTAGAATTTGTTGCGGTGTGTGATTGTCTCAAGGCGAAATTTACTATCACAAGTGAAATACAAATTGTCTCGGTTCACTCCCTTGACAAGACTGCATAAAACATACAGAGGACTATCCCACCTTCACTCACTCGAATAATCACTCAAAAACAAACATATCTAAACACATAGATAGATTACAACAAGTCACTCTAAATCCTAGACTTCTCAAAGTTGACTATCTAACCTATACACACAATTGGAATGAAAGTCTCCAGTTGATTGGGACGCTCGACAGATGTCTTGGATTTTAAAGATGACACTAGATGCAAGATTCAGAGCTTCTCACAAACCACGATTATAACCTGCTTGCATAAATGATTTTAAGGTCTAAGGAGACCTTAAATACTTCTTCCATCTTGTATTGACAGTTGCCTCATGATCCTAGATGACTTGGACTTGAATCAACCGCCTTTCATTACCCATTGCTGGAGTGGAGTTGAGATAACCGTCTTCTGCATTGCGTGGCACACGTTCTTCAACATCGTGCAATAGTAGCGATTACTCCAGCGACCCACGTTCACCTGCAGCGATTAGTGTTTAATGGAGAGTGGGAACATCACGTCCTCTAAAAATTCAGAACAGATTTTGAACAAGTCAAAATCAAACATTATCCATGTTTTAAATCAAAATAAAATATATAATAAATCCCTAAATATGTGGAAATCAAAATGTGATAAATATCACAACATATTAAGATTAATTTAAAATAAATTAATCCAAAATACTAGAAAGGATAAAATTAATGTTCCGAGTGTTATACTCGATGTGACGAGAATGACGGAACAACATTAGATACGTTATTGATTGCGATGTTATCAAACAAAGTGATAACATCATCTGGAACAAGTCATACTCAACAATCTCCCCTTAAGCTTATCCTTTCTGCACAAAATATAAAGCTCAATATATATATGATTAGAGTCGCAGCGGAATACGAAAACAAAAATATTAGAGTTCAAAAACTCCCCCTTAAAGTCTGCTCCCCCTTAAGTTATTATCTGTAACATAAAATACAAAGTTAGTGGGTATAATCCCCTATACATAATACACAAGGTTAATGGGTATTTACCCATGTACATATATAATGTTGAGAACATTCTCAACATAGCAAACAACACATTTTTTTTTTTTAAAATGCGAAAACAATCACAATGTTGAGATCATTCCCAATATAAAACATCACACACTAAAATATGCGAATCATAATATATATAGCAAAATCATCAACCCATGTTGATGATTAAAAACATTAAAAACATAAATATCCAAGAATATCCAACAATGGATACTCAACAACAACAAAAATATATATGTCTAGCACATCAAAAACCAACAAGGATGTAAACACATCCAAAATAAGATTGTGTCCAGCACAATACATAAACATGAAATAAAATTATTTTTTATAAAGAAAATATCATATTTTCTTCTTCCCCTTTGCCTTAGCCACAGACTTGCCACCCTTCTCCCTGTCAGCACCATCATCACCAGCAACATCACCAGCAGCTACTCCCCCCTTTTGTGTAGAGAGGACTCCTTGAAGAGCGTTGCGGAGCTCAATCATGGCATTTGTGAGAACTGTGCTTTGATGAATTAACGAATCCATCTACAAGACATAAGAATTTAAGACCTGCACAGACACATTTACCAAGTGTGAGGAGGCACTCGCGATATCGCCTTCTGAAAGGGAAGGGGAGAGAGCACTATCTGCAGCAACATCATGCCCAACATCCCTTGAGGTAGCTGTTGAACTTCGACCGAAGGTATAAGAGAGATCGATCACACGATCTTCATTCCCTTTGGGATTGATGATAGAGATAGTTGCAGTTTCAGTAACTATCTTCTTCTTATTTGGCTTCACACCTTGGTCAACTAGGATGGCATAGATGTGGCAGGAAAATGATAAAATGCTGGTGGTATTTGTCTTTGCAGCCAACTTCAACATGCAATCAAAAATGTATTCTCCGAGATTGAAGGGGATTTTTGTGCCAAGTTTAAAGAGCAAGATGGCTTGATCAACAGTGAGGACTGAAGTGTTGGTGGTAGGTAACCAATTACACACAATCAATTTGTGTAAAACAGAGTAGAAAATGTGAACTTAGAAGTGAAAATTTTGTTAGTCCACTTGGTCACCAGACCACCAGTAACAGTCCCTACAACATCATCAATTAAATCTAGGTCAATAACATCAGAATCATTGCCCAGACCCAAAAATTTATTGATCAGCATGGGATTAAAAACATAGATTTTATCTCACATATAAACCTCCCCAAATTTGCTCTTAGACTTATCACCCATCTCAGGAGACACATTCGCATAAAATTCAGCAATAACATCAGGCTCATAAGAAGACAATGCAGTGACAGATTTCCAGAGATCCCTTTCTTTCAAGAAAATATTCATCCCATACTTCTTAAAACTAAGCACATCAATTTATTTTTCGACATGTGTGGGGCGAAGAATAACAGTTTTATGAAGTGTTTTAGCATGTTGGGAGTAGAATATCTTACTATAAGCAGATGAAACATCGTGAGGAGAACCTGGGGGATAGACTGGTTCAAAATCACCAGAATCAGCATCATCTTTGACATCGGCTGAATGAGTGGGAGATGGAGAGACTATCTCCTTGGCTATGCCAGATGAGACCATCTCTTGTGAAGATGTAGGCTTTTCATGAACATTGACTTCTGGAATTGCAGAGATAGGCTTCTCTTGCTGTTCAACATCGGCTTCCACATCACCAACAACTTTATCTGGAGAGATGTCAGGGGGATTCTCCTCTTCATCGGACTCATCCTTCAGGGACCTTAATGGTTTCTCCTCCATTTTCAGAGTTCTCTTAGCCTTTTTGCTTGAACCCTCACCACCCTCTTCCTTGACAGACCCTTGTTGGCCGTGAAGTCGTTTAGACTTGCGAGTAGGACAACTTTTTTTTTCTCGGCTAAAGCTCTAGTGTGTAACCCTAGATCTAGATCAATAGGGTTTTCTTCTTCATCTAGACTGACTTGCTAGAGCGGAGTGGGGTTCAGCACCAGAGTGGAGACAGGAGCTTTGCTTCATCCATGGCAGTGTCTGCATGTTCCGTTGAAGGAGATGAGGGTTTGTCGGACTCCGATTTTAGTCCTTCTGGAGTGAGCTCAGCTGTTGCAGTGATTGCGGGAGTTGATGTGGCGGAGAGAGTGATAGCTGATGTTCCAGTAGGACCAGAGGCAGAGGATAGAGTGCCTATAGTTTTCTCGAACATTTGTTTCATCATCTCGAACATGGCAGTGAGATCCTTGGGTTCCACCATTGATATTTTGTAAAAAACTTGATGAAAAGAGAGAAAAAGAGTGGGAGACAAAAAGGCTTCGAGAAGTAGAGAGTGAGAGAAATAAAAAATATTTCCAAAAATGAGTTGATATAGCTCTCACCCTCAAAAATCGGAACTTCCCAATTGTCACATCACCCACTTTTTATTTTAAAAAAAATTTAAAAAAATTGTAAATAATTTGGAACTAGTGGATATGGATACACCTTATCAATTCGAGTACTTATCAAAAAAATTTAAAAAGTGAATCTTTGTGGGCCCGAAAATATTTTCTATTTTTTTATTAAAGAAAATGAAAAATAAAAAAACACACACAATATAATTATAGGCATGTAATTTCTGAAGTATATCGTTTCTCTGCAATCTTGGTCACAACATCAGCTACAACACAGACAAACAGTGAATAAACCCAACTAGAATTCACCTTATAGACTTATGGGTACTTCATTCACAAACATAGATACAGAATTTCAAGTAGCTGATTTTGTTAAGTAAAAATAGAAACACAATAATTTCATTAAGTAGGCCTTGAACTATACTTAAAAGAAATAACTAAAAGAAAGAACAAACATGATAAACAACTGATGTTGATAAAAAGAACTCACATCGAGTTCAACATCAGTAAACAGAAAGAACTAATTAAATAGAGCACATTCCAAGAGACTTTCTCAAGGCAGAAAATCTCTCGAAATCAAGAAACTTGGTAAAAATATCCGCTGTTTGATTCTCAGTGGATATATAATTGATGTTTATGATCCCCCTTTCCACTTAGTCTCTAATAAAGTGATGTCGAATGTTGATATGCTTAGTACGTGAATGTTGAACAGGGTTCTTGGAAATTTCAATAGCACTAACATTATCACACAGCAAGGTAAGTAATGAGTTTGTCATGCCATAGTCCTTCAACATTTGGTTCAGCCATACCAACTGAGCACAACAACTAGCAGCTGCAACATATTCGGATTCAGCTGTTGACAAGGAGATGCAATTTTATTTCTTGCTTGACCAAGAAACCATATTGCTTCCCAAAAAGAAGCAACCACCACTTGTGCTCTTCCTATCATCAACATCATCTGCCCAGTCTAAATCACTATATCCAATAAAGTTGGTGTTGGTATCTTTACAATACCTGATTCTAAAGTTGACTGTACCAGCAACATATGGAATTATTCTTTTGACAGCCTTCAAGTGAGACTCTTTGGGTTGAGCTTGGTCTCTAGCACATACTCCAACACTGAACATGATATCAGGTCTACTGGCAGTCAAATAGAGTAGGCTTCCGATCATTCCTCTGTACATTGTTGGATCAACATTGACTCCAACATCGTCTTTGCTCAGTTTTTCAGAGGATCCCATTGGTGTTTTCATAGGCTTTACAGCTTCAAGTCCAAAGCGCTTGATTAGATTTTTGGCATACTTACTTTGGGATATAAAAATCCCATCTTTATCTTGCTTGATTTGGAGACCAAGAAAGTAGGCCAATTCGCCGACCATGCTCATCTCAAAAGTGCTGCATATTGCATCAATAAACTCACTAAGGAGGTTAGAACAAGTGGACCCCAACATAATATCATCAACATAGATTTGTGCAACAGTAATGTGTTTGTGAATCCTTTTGATAAATAATGTTTTATCAACCACGCCTCTTGATAAATCGAAGTCAATCAAAAACTCCGTAAGTCGAGCATACTAAGCTCTAGGAGCTTGTTTAAGCCCATACAAGGCCGTGTGTAATTTCAGCACATGGTTTGGTTTTTCGTGACATTCAAAGCCTTTTGGTTGTTCAACATAGGCTTCCTCATTCAAAATGCCATTAAGAAAGACGCTTTTGACATCCATTTGATGCAATGTAAACCCAATGTGGCAGGCAATGGCAAGTAGGAGACGGATAAACTCTATTCTAGCAACATGAGCGAATGTTTCATCATAGTCTATTCCTTCTACTTGTGTATAACCTTGAGCCACTAGCCTGGCTTTGTTTCTGACCACATTACCAGACTCATCAGTCTTGTTCTTAAAAATCTATTTAGTTACAATAACATTTTTATCTTCAAGACTTGGAACTAATTCCCACACATTATTTCGAACGAACTGAATTAGCTCATCATGCATTGCTTCTACCCAAAATTCATCTTTTAGTGCTTCCTTGACATTTTTAGGGTCAACATTCGATAGAAAACATGATATGGACACAAGGTTAATAACTGTTGATATGCAAATCTGTTTGACCAATTCAGCAACATCGGCTAGCTCTTTGTTCTGGTTTTGACCCCTTAAGATCCATCCCCGATGATTTGGGAATTTGGGTGATCTCTTTTGATTCTCCTTGGAGGATCACGTCTTGGTTCATACTGAGCCAGTGGAAGTTCTTCATCATAATTTTTAGATAAGGAGTCTAAGTTTGGTGTCTGAGGTGATGTTGATTCCTTCACTGAAGGAGAAGAAACATTGGATTTGGCATCAGGACTTTTCAAAGGACTTTTGTCAGTGTTGCTGGATTTCTTCTCGGCAACATCTGGTTCATATAAGAGAAATGACACATCATCTTCTTCAGTTCTTGTTTCCAGGCCTGCAAGACCATCAAACACAACATTGACAGACTCTTGTACGACCTTAGTTCTTAGATTAAGAACCTGATATGCTCTGCTATTTTGAGATTTGACTTTCTCTCTCTTAGAAGTTCATATGGAGTCTCCTTTCTTCCTGATCGAAGATAGACTCTGTTTTCTATGTGACAAGCTGTGTTAACAGCTTCAGCCCACAACTTCTTTGAAAGCCCTTTGGCCTGTAACATTGCACATGACATTTTCTGCAGAGTTCGATTCTTTCTTTCCACTACTCCGTTTTGTTGTGGAGTTTTGGGAGCTGAATACTCATGGAGTATTCCTTTCCTTTCAAAAAATCATCGAATGTAGCATTCTCAAATTCTCTTCCATGATCTAATCTTACGCATGCCATGTTGGTGTCAAATTGCAGACACATTGTGTGGCAGAATCTTTTGAAGACCTTGAAAGTTTCAGATTTTTCCTGCAGATATTCAACCCAAGTATACATTGAGAAATCATCAACAATGACAAGGATGAAACTCTTATCACTCATAATTTTTGTATCAACTAGTCCCATGATGTCCATGTGTAAGAGTTGAAAATATCTTGTTGTTTGACAACCACCCAGGCTTTTGTGAGGAATTCTGGTTTCTTTTCCCTTTTGGCAAATACCACATACAACATCGTGATCAATATTCAGTTTCGGTAGGCCACGAACAGCATCAGACACAATCAGATTTTTTAAATTTACCATGCTCACATGACCGGGTTTTTGATTAATCAACTTTGGTTCATCATTTGCAGTCATGTTGCAGGTTTCATCGTTGTCAGCATGGTAGCAATTGTCAGATGCACGGCTACCAAACATTATGCATTTTTCATGTTTGTCAAACACTTCACAAGTATTTTTATCAAACTTGACATGCATACCATCTTCACAAAGCTGACTAATATTGATCAAATTGGTCGTCAGTCCTTCAACATATAGGATATTCTGAAGCTTAGGAAAATGTTTGACACTCCATGTACCTTTTCCAACAATGTTTCCTTGAGCTCCTCCTCCGTAGCTGACTTTGCCTTTGTTTGTAGTGATATATTCTTCAAAAAACTCTTTATTGCCAATCATATGTCGAGAACATCCACTGTCAAAGTACCATGTTCCGCCAATGTTAGCCTTCAGTGATGTGTACAGAACATTGTATGCAACCTTCATCTTTTTTGGACTTCATCGGATTCTTATTTTTGATGTGATCCCTGATGTTGTTCTCCTTGTTGCAACATCATCGTGAAACTTGAAGCAATGTGGTTTGATATGTCTAGGCTCCTGACAGTAATGGCACACATATTTTCGCACCTTTGAGCCTTTACATTGTTTCTGATCATCATCTTCAACATTGCTCCCCGTCGACGTGTTTGGGTTGTTTTCTTTCACAAATTTCACAACGTTGTTGTTTGAAGAAGACATGGAAGTTTTGTTTGAGAATCCCAGTCCATCCCTATCTGTCTGTCCCAATGTTAAGGCTTCATTTAGGACATTCGTCCATTGATTCCATTTCTGAAAGGTTCTTGAGGTGCTCTCCACTTCCTTCTTCAATTTGGTGATTTCAGCATCACTCCTGGTGAGTATAATTTTTAGACTTACAACCTTCTCTCTAAGAAGCTGATTTTCTTTTATAAGAAATCTCAGTTCTTTTGATTGAGATGTCCATTGAATGCAGACTTCATTCACAACATCATTGAGCTCTTCAAGAGAGGCAGTGGAGCGTTCTTCCTGTGGATCAACCTCTCTGATCTCAGAAGTATGATTAAACTCATCCAGCAGAGTCATTTCATACCAATTAGTAGTATTGGGAGAGATCTCAGTGGCTTTATCTTCAACATCTGGGAGAACCTCATCTTCAATTTCACATTCTTCAATGTCCAGTTCGTCAAGTTCATCAATACCATTCAGGGTATCAATAATCTGGTCATCTTCCTCTATGACATTGATGAACAACACTCTCTAATCTGAATCATTTTCAGCATAACACTCATCACTGAGAACATCATTGAAATTATATCTTTGTCTTCTTCGTGCTATTGGGCATTCATTGGAGTAATGACCAAATCCAGAACATGCTCTACATTGAACTGAATCAATGTCTTTCCCAGTGTCAGCAACTTCCTTCTTAACATTTGATCTTCTAGAGTTTGATGTTGATGAGAATGGAGAGTCAAACAGCCGTCGAGGTTTGATGTTTGGGGGGCTTTTCTTCATGGACCGAACCAGTGAGTTGAACTTCTTAGTCAAGAGTGCAACACTTAGATTCTCTTCCTCGTTGATTTCCTGAAGACTGTCAACATCATCATGAACATCAGATGACATAGTTGTTGTCTGGAGAGCAATTCTCCTTCAAGTTGAGTTTGCCTTCTGATTTTGCAGGTTCATCTCAAACGTTAGTAAGATGCTGACCACTTCACTCAAACTCATGGTTCCCACATCATGTGCTATTGTAGAAATTTTCATATTGAATTTTTCTGGAAGAGTTCGAAGCAACTTGCTAACCATATTCTCATTGTAGATTGGACTCCCAAGAGCGGTCGATTGATTTGAGATCTCACATAATTTTTCAGCATAAGATGAAATAGTTTCATCTTCAATCATGCGTAAATTTTCAAATTTTGATGTGATTAGCCTCAGTTTGGTCTTCCTTACACTGGCAGACCCTTCACAATGTTCCTGAAGAATGATCCATGCCTGATATGCAGTAACACAATTGCAAGTCATTTTGAAGCATGGAACATTGATTGAAACAAAGATCATATTTAGAGCGCGAGCATTAAAATTTGAGATTATTCTCTCATCATTTGTCCATTGAGATTCTGGAGTTAACACAAAAATCTCCATTTGGACCTTCCATCCTAGGAGGGCTCCATTCTTCAATAATTGCCATCGATGCTCTTTCATCGAGGAAATCTTCATTCGAGATTTCCACATGACATAGTTGCCACCATTGCTGTCCAGAGCAGGAGGACGACATTGATTGATCTGAATATCCATCACAGAGTTCAAGCAACACCGGATTGAGTACTTAGTGTGTCAAGTACCGACTCTGATACCACTTGTTAGAATTTGTTGCGGTGTGTGATTGCCTCAAGGCGAAATTCACTATCACAACTGAAATTCAAAATCAATGCTGATGTTGTCTCGGTTCACTCCCTTGACAACAATGCATAAAACATACAGAGGACTATCCTAGCTTCACTCACTCGAATAATCACTCAAAAACAAACCTATCTAAACACATAGATAGATTGCAACAAGTCACTCTAATCCTAGACTTCTCAAAGTTGACTATCTAACCTACACACACAACTGGAATGAAAGTCTCCAGCTGATTGGGACGCTAGGCAGATGTCGAGAAAGATGTCTTGGATTTTAGAGATGATACTAGATGCAAGATTCAGAGCTTCTGTTTAGTGTCTAAATGTATTATTTTATTATATTAAATTCGTTGTGTTTTGTAATTTATTTTCTAGATTTTTATGTTATTATGTGTTGATTTTATGTGTTTATTTTTATTTATTGCTCTGATGGTGGATTATGCCAACTTGTGCAAAAGCTTGAGCTTTCGATTATAAAAGCAGGAATTCTATGGCATTTAGGTGGCAAGTGAAAAAGTCAGAAATTGAGGCCGATTGGCTAAATAGAGGTTCGAAAATATTGAAGAAAAAGCGAGGTGGAATTGCAATGGGTTGCATTCGAAGTGGACCACGGAGTGAGAAGACCGGACCGGCCCGCCCGCCCCGCGGCCCAGCACCGCCGCGGCGCCCAAGGGCTCTCAGCCCTTTGGCACCTGCCGGCGCAAGGCGCCGCGGCGACGGACCTCTCCTCTTGGCCTTATGCGCCCGCCGGTGCATGCACCCCGCCAGCGTGCGGGGTGTTTTTCTTCTCTCTCGGTCCAGTTTTTCACCTCATTCTCAATTACAATCCCACTCGATTTCACTCCTCTCCTGATATTATTTAATTTAAATCAGGACTTCAGAACCATTTTATTATAGGATATCATTTCCCTAATCATATAGCCTTGGACTTTTTGGCTCCTCAAATCCCCTCAAATCTTTGCATTTAATGTTCCCTTACCATCAAACTCACATCACCTTTCATCTCTCTTCACTTTTGCACACACTTCTCTCTCCCTCTCGTTGATATCTTGAGGAAAAGAAGGGGACATCCACACACTTGATATTATTCATCATTCACTCCATTTTCATCACTTCATCTTCTCCACCTCTCCATCTCCATTTTCTCTACATGCACACCACCTTCACCACCATCACTCACCACTATTTTCACCATCTTTCACCATCATCAAAGAGAAGAGGAGAAAGGAAAGATAAGAGGGAACCAAGCCAAGGGAAAAGAAGAAGAGACGAGATGAAATCCGACTTCGGGTTGTCCGCGGAAGCTAAGCTCGTTAGGAGGCTACTTTTGGTATTTTCTTTCTATTTCCTTGGATGATTTGTGGGGGTTTGTCCCAAACTATTGAATGATCTTAAATATTGTAGAAGTTTATGTTATTTCATTTGATTATGAGATGACTTCCTTTTATAATATGTATGTTGTTTTGATTATGTTTATGGGCTAATATCTCTATTAGGGGGTAGATGATCAATTTAGCTTTTGATCTATGCTTGTTATTGTTGGTTGTTGTTGTTGGAATGGTGATTATCATGTGAGAGTAATTGATCACTACTTGAACATTGCTAGGAATTAGATGAGACTGGAAGGAGATTCTAAGTCCCGAATTTGGTTCCTTCAACGTTAGGTGAATGGGGTTCCTAAGCCTAATATATTAATCTTGCTCATTCGATATAGCCGATAAGGGTTTAATTGATAGCTGGTGACAGTAATTGACATTAAACCATTTGAGGGGGTCTATTGGATGTGTGAGATTATTATAACCAACCTTAATCAAGCTTAGAGATAAACCATTAAGAGAATCTACGCCCTAATACCTTTATCATTCTATTTTCCTCAATCTCGATTTTATCGTTGTCATTTGCATTATCTTGTTTAGCTGCATATTTTAATTCTAAGTTTAAATCACCATCAAACCTATGTTTAGAATGTTTAGGATTTATTTTAGTTGTTTAAACATGTTGCATGCATAGCCTAGAGACAATTTCTCATAAGAAGTCTTCCCTGAGAGTTCGACTCGGGTTAGCTCGTCGCGTCTACAATTGACCCTGTCCAATTGCGGGTTTGGTCCCTAGTAGTTAAACGTGTTGAGTCTAGACCGGAAATATAAATTTAATTTGTGGACCTAACAAATTTTGGCGCCGTTGCTGGGGAGGCTTTAGGTTTATTGTCTTTTAGGTGCTATAATTGCTTTTGTGTTGTTTTGTGATCGTGAAATTTTTCTCGTTGTAAGTGTAAGTGTTTGTGTTGTTTTGTTTGTCTAAATTTGGTTTTGTGTTTATTTTCTTGTGTTTGTATGCTTTCGCCTCTCGTTCCACAGGTGCGTGTGATCTCTTTTGTGTTTTTGGTTGTGTATGCTAGGGAGATGAAGTCTCAACCGGAGACTAGCCCTCGTATTCGACATCATCCATCAACCAAGAAGATTCAACGTGTTTGAGTGGGAAGAAGAGATGGACGCTAACCCCCTCAACAACCCCGACAATGCCAATGCCAATGCGGCTAGGAATATGAGAGACTTTGCTCATCCCGTGATTGGGGTGTCGAATTCTTGCATAGTTCTTGGTGAAGCCACAAGGAACTACGAGTTAAAGAACATTCATTTTAGCCAACTTCCTTCCTTCTATGGGATGCTGGCCGAAGATGCTTTGAACTTCATCCGTGAGTTCTATGCCGTTGTTCAAACCTTTTCTCTATAAGGTTTGAACGAAGATCAATTAAAGATTAGGTGTTTTCCTTACACCTTGAAGAATCGAGCCAAGACATGGTTCATGTCACTACCGGCCAACTCATTGGCCAATTGGAATGCCGTTTACAAGAAGTTCATAGACAATTACTACTTAAATCAAAAGACCCAAGACTTGAGAGCTCAAATTATTACCTTCGCCCAATCTCTGGGTGAAGCATTTCATGAAGCTTGTGATCGATTTCGAGGCCTCCAACAACAATGCCCACACCACCATCTCACACCTGAGTTGCTCAACCAATTCTTCTACGACGGGCTTCCTCAAAATTTTCAATATATGGTGGATAATGCATCAGGAGAAGACATTGGAGGCCATACTGCCGAAGAAGTCTCAAATATCTATGAGATGATGGCCACGACTTCCCAAAAAAAGAGTGCTAGGGAAAGAGAGCTTCTGTCAATGAAGCCAACCTTAGTTATGATGTGACGAGACAACTTACCGAGTTGATAAGGCAAGTAGAGATGCTTCGAACCTCCAAGAGACCACCCCAACAAGCGATGACCGTTGAGACATGTGGTATTTGTGGAGAGTATGGCCATGGGGCCAACTTGTGCCAAAAGTCGATCGAGCCGGAACTAAGTGAAGAAGCTTATTTCCATGCTCTTCAAGAGCAAGTGCATGCCCTTCAAGGATTCCAACCACGCCAACCTTACAACCCGTACTCTCAATCATATAATTTGAGATGGAGAAATCATCCAAATTTCTCTTGGAGACAACCTCAACAACCACCTCTACCACCACAACAACCACCGCCACCTCAACAAGCCGGAGATAGCCAAGTTCCATGTTATCCAAGGCCGCAACAATATTCGGCCCAACCAAATCAACCTCCTAGGCAACGTTGCAAGACACCCTACAATCTTTTATTCAAGCCACCCAACAAAGGTTCGAGTCCATTGAAGCTTTCGTGAAGAGGATCGAGACCCAAGTGGGACAAATAGCCGGGACCGTTGGAGAGTTGGCCAAGCAAGCCAAGTCGGAAAAGTTGCCAAGCCAACCGGAACAAGCTCAAGCCATCACCGTTCTTAGAGGAGGCAAGGTGATTGATAACAAGGTTGGAGAGCCAAGCCCAACCGAGGAAGTTGAGAAGGAAGAGGAGGTTCCTCAACAATAACAAGAGGAGCCCGAAAAAGAAAATGAATAAATGAAGAAGCCCACACTCTACAAGGCCACCAATCCCTATAAT
This sequence comes from Perilla frutescens, assembly GCA_026008535.1. Taxonomy (NCBI): domain Eukaryota; kingdom Viridiplantae; phylum Streptophyta; class Magnoliopsida; order Lamiales; family Lamiaceae; genus Perilla; species Perilla frutescens. The sequence continues at coordinate 26,211,156 of BRKX01000006.1, read as the reverse complement.
CCTCCAATTCCATTTCCAAGCCGGTTGAGGAATAAGAAGTAAGAAACCCAATTTCAAGAATTCTACAAGCTCCTATCAAAGGTGAACGTCAACCTTCCACTCCTTGATGTCATTCGCAATGTGCCGGCCTATGTCAAGTTCTTCAAAGAACTAGCTTCCAAGAAGAGAAAGTTTGTGGAGGATAAGAAGATTGTGATTTCCGAAGTGGCGAGTGCAATCCTACAACATCAACTACCATCCAAACTCCGTGATCCAGGTAGTTTTACTCTTAAAATTGCATTGGGAAATGGTAAAGAAGCATATGGTATGCTAGATCTAGGAGCTGAGATTAACTTGATGCCTTACTCCATCTTTAAGCAATTAGAGTTAGGTGATTTAAAACCAACTAGAATGTGTCTACAATTGGCGGATAGGACCGTGAGATACCCTAGAGGAATAATTGAAGATATTCTAGTTAAGGTGGGTGGATTAATCATACCAGTTGATTTTGTTGTGTTGGATGTGGGTGATGTTAAAGAAACGGGTAAAGAACACACACTTCTCTTAGGTAGACCTTTCATCGCTACAACAAACACCTTGATTGATGTAAAAAATGGAACTTTAAAAATGTCGGTGTTAGGAGAAACCGTGTCTTTTTCCGTACATGAAAACAAAGCCATTCCCGTCTCTTCATTTGAGAAAAATTGTTCTTTCATTGATACTATTGATGCCTTGGCCGAGGAGATTTTCTTGTAGGAAATAGGCTCCCATTGGGAGAGTGAAGCCTTGTCTGAGGAGCTTGCTATGGAAGAAGCTTACCTCAAGTGTGGGGATGACGAATTGGAAGTAGAATAGATGGAGATTTCACTAGGAGAATGAGTAAGCTTGATGGAAGTTTTTACCTCGACCGAAGAGGAAGTGAGGTCTACTCCCGAGCTTGAGCTCAAGGAGCTCCCATCTCACCTCAAGTATGTCTATCCCGATGAAGAGAAAATGAAGCCCGTGATCATCTTTGCCGGGCTTGACAAAGATGAAGAAGACCTCTTAGTAGCCGTACTAAAGAAGAACAAGCAAGCTATTGGATGGAACCTTTCCAATATCAAAAGCATTAGCCCCTCGATGTGCATACATCACATCATTCTTGAGGAAGGGGCCAAGCCGGTTAGAGAAAGACAAAGGCGGCTCAATCCCGTGTTGATGGAGGTTGTCAAGAAGAAGATTCTCAAGCTCCTTGCGGAAGGGATTATTTATCCTATAACCGATAGTGAATGGGTGAGCCCGGTCCACGTGGTACCCAAGAAAAGAGGAATCACGGTGGTGGAGAATGACAAAGGAGAGCATGTGGCTACTCGAACCACCACCGGATGGAGAATGTGTATTGACTACCGAAAGCTCAATGCCGCTACGCGAAAAGACCATTTTCCCCTTCCTTTCATTGATCAAATTCTTGATAAATTGGCTGGGCATAGTTTTTATTATTTCCTTGATGGTTTATTTGGTTATTTTCAGGTTGCAATTGCTCTCGAGGGTCAAGCTAAAACCGCCTTCACGTGCCCCTTTGGCACATTTGCTTGTAGAAGAATGCCATTCGGACTATGCAATGCACCGGGCACATTTCAAAGATGCATGTTTTCTATCTTCTCTGAAATGATTGGAGACTTCATTGAGGTATTCATGGATGATTTTTCAGTCTTTGGGTCTTCATTTTTCGATTGTTTAGAGAAGTTAGAACTTATTTTAAAAAGATGCATAGAGAGTAGCCTTACTCTTAGTTGGGAGAAGAGTCATTTCATGGTTACCAGTGGCATAGTTCTTGGGCATGTTATTTCTAAGGAATGAATGAGTGTTGATAAGGCTAAGGTAGATGTAATTGAAAAATTGCCTCCACCCGTTAATGTAAAAGGTGCTAAAATCTTTCTAGGCCATGCCGGTTTTTACCGTCGGTTTATAAAAGACTTTTCCAAAATTAGCCAACCTCTATGCCATTTGCTTGCTCAAGATGTTCCTTTTGAGTTTGATGAAAAATGCTTGCATGCTTTTAATACTCTTAAGGAGAAATTGATCACCGCACCTATTGTCGTTTCCCCTAATTGGTCATTACCTTTTGAAATCATGTGTGATACATCAAATTCCGCCGTGGGAGCCGTTTTGGATCAACGAATTGATAAAATTCTTCATGTAATTTACTATGCTAACCTCACATTGAATAGTGCTCAAGTAAATTACACCACTACCGAAAAAGAATTACTTGTTGTTGTGTTTTCATTAGATAAATTTAGATCCTACATCTTAGGCTCTAAAGTGATTGTGCATAGTAATCATGCGGCTCTTAGGCATCTGTTGACCAAGCCCCAAGCTAACTTGGACTCATTAGGTGGATTTTGCTTGTGCAAGAATTTGATGTTGAAATCAAAGATAGAAAGGGGTGTGAAAATGTGGTAGCGGACCATTTGTCTCGCCTCCCCATTGATGAAAATTTTGACTTATTGCATGAAAAAGGAGTTGATTGTGATTCATTTCCGTATGAGCATGCTCTTGCGCTTAATTCATCTCCTTGGTATGCCGGCATTTTTAATTATCTTGCTTGCGATAAAATGAGACCTAGCCTTACCTTTCAAGAAAGAAAAAGATTTTTGGCAATGTGTAGGTACTACTTTTAGGACAATCCGTACCTTTTCCACTTGGGAAAAGACAAGGTAATCCGGAGATATGTCCCGGACGAGGAGCAAACCAATGTTTTGGCCTTTTGCCACACTTCTAATTGTGGTGGCCACTTTGGAGGGCAAAAGACGGCCCGGAAGATCTTGCAATCCGGTTTGTATTGGCCTTCCAATTTTAAAGATGCTCATGCTTATTACCTTTCATGTGATAAATGCCAAAGACTTGGCAACATTGGGAGAAGAAATGAAATGTCTTTAAATGTCAATCTTGTTGTTGAAATTTTTGATGTTTGGAGTATTGATTTTATGGGACCATTTCCTAACTCATTTGACTTCGAATATATCCTGTTAGCGGGCGATTACGTGTCAAAGTGGGTTGAAGTAATCCCCACTAGGTCTTGTGACGCTAATGTGGTTATCAAGTTTGTGCAGGAGCATATTTTGAGTAGGTTTGGATTTCCACGTGCGATTATAAGTGATGGTGGAACGCATTTCACCAACAAACTTTTCGAGAAGTTGATAAAAAAGAATGGTGTGACTCACAAAGTGGCTACCCCCTATCATCCTCAAACTTCCGGTCAAGTGGAGACGAGCAACAAGCAAATTCAAAATATTTTGAAGAAGACCGTGAATGTGACGAGGAAGGATTGGTCTACAAAGCTAACGGATGCTCTTTGGGCATACCAAACGGCTTACAAGATGATTCTAAGAATGAGCCCTTACCGCCTCGTGTATGGAAAATCATGCTATCTCCCCGTTGAAATCGAGCACAAGGCCTATTGGGCCCTAAAGGTGGTAAATTTTGATCTAACTTGTGCAGGAAAGAAACGAGCCTTGCAATTGACCGAGCTCGATGACTTGAGGAATGAAGCTTACGATAATGCGAAGATTTACAAAGACAAGGTGAAAAAGCTTCATGATAAACGCATTGTCAAGAAGGAGCTCATTCGGGGAATGAAGGCTCTCCTTTTTAACACTCATTTGCGGCTCTTTCCTGGAAAACTCAAGTCGAGATGGAGTGGCCCGTACATCATTGAAGAAGTGTTCCCGTACAGAATAGTGACATTGAGAAATCCGGGAACCAACAATACATTCCAAGTTAATGGGCACCGAGTCAAGCCATATCTTGAAGGATTTCACCAAGAAGCTGATGTCGAGGCTTTCAAGCTCGACAATTCCATCTAATTATCGAAGGACTTCGTCTAGCTCGAGACTTTAAAATGAGCGCGCCATGGGAGGCAACCTATGATTTTATTTTTATGTTTAGTTTTTGTTAATTTTATCCATTGTTTAGAATTTTTTTAGAGATTTGAAAATTTTTAAATGTTGAATGGTTTTACAGGAGCAGGGGAAAACAGGGGAAGCACACTGATATTTGGGCGAAAAAAGGAAAAATTGGCTAAGTGTAAAAGTGCACCTGCGCGGGGGTAGCGCGGGCGGGCATGGCAAAGGCCGAGAGCCTCACCCCGCCGCGGCGCACACCCCCGCCACGGCGCCCCCCTCTCCGCACAACTACCGCTGCGGCGCACAACACCCCCGCCGCGGCGCTCTTTCTTTTTCTCTCGTTCTCTCACTATAAATACCCAGAACTCTAAATCCCTAATTTCCACCCGATTCAGCGCCGCTCCTCCTTCCAAATTTCCCAAAAAATTTCACCACTCCTTCTGTGCCTCAAATTCACAGCCAAATACACTCACGAAGAGGCAGCTCCTCCCCACCGCCACGCACTTCAGCCCCGCCGCCGCGCCTCTCTTCAATTTTTCTGCTGCATATTTCCACCTTCATCTTGCTCAAAGTTACATACCATGGCTCCCAAAATGCGACTTCCAAGCCTTCTCGGAGGAAAAAGTGAAGACAAGGCCAAAGGAAAAGGGAAAGCTTCCACAAGCTCAACAAGGGAGGTCTCGGACCTTGCCCAACAATATGGAGCCCCTTTCCTCATCATCACTCCCGACGAAGGTAAACTCTACACTACCCTCCACAAGCTTGACATTTCTAGTCCTAGATATATCGATTGGAGGTTGATGGAATCAATGGGGTATTAAAGAAGCTGTCATGGATTATCTTAAAATTTTGAATTTGGAAACATTTGCTAGAATGAAGTTTGAAGTTTACGATAATGTGGTGCTTGAGTTTTTGGTCTCTTTTGAGCATGATGAGAAGGAGGGCAAAGCATGTTATTTTCGGATGTTTGGGGAACGGTATGAGGTCACATTGGCTACATTGCGAGATTATTTTCATTTTCCCACCATAGGAATCAAAGTAAGGCCGTCGGACTTCAACACCGAGAATACATGGTTTGAAATCTCAGGATTCCGAAATTGGGATGCTAAGGGGATACCAAGCAAGTATATTGAAGATATGGCATTGTCTATTGTGCATAAGTACTTGGCGTACAATATTTCTGGGAAAGAGCAGGCTAACAAGGTCAATTCCATGGAGGTTTTCCTCCTTTAGTGTGCCAAGAACAACAGGAAGGTTTGCCTGTCCACTTTCATTTGGACCTCTATCAACGAAGCGCGCCAACGCAAAAAGCAACACCCTTCCTTTGGTGCCTTAATTGTCGCTTTGTCTGTGAAGCTCGGGGCTCTCGAAGACAATGCCACGGCACCCACTAGGTGCAAAAGTATTGCCCAATACGGCATCAACAAAGATGAGCACAAACGAGCTGAAATCATCTACAATGAGCGAGAATTGCGGCCTCATGCCAAGTGGACTTGTGTACGGAATCTGAGGGACATTCAACGAGGCACCATGCAGCTCACTGAAGGAGCCGACTCCTCGTCTGCACCACACAATGATCCATCTAATGAGCTCGATGAAGCGGACAATGAGGACACCGAAGAATCTGAAGAGCAAGAAGGGGGACGAGAAGAAGGCCAGTGTTCGGTATTTATTTTCACCTAAACTATAAGTGTACATCGAGGCTTCTAGTATAGCGATGAACAAGAGTATCGTATCCACAGAGATTTAATAATTAATCTACTAGTTATTTTAATCTAACTTCCTGCAGTTATCTAGACTTCCAAACATGATTGAATTGAACTAAATAAAATCTGATAATAATAAACAAACTAAATTACCACAGCAAAAATTAACACAGATAAATCAAACAGTGAATAAAAGACGTATTCTAGGATTGCTTAATCATCAACTAATCCATTCATTTAATCCTTTCATTCTTATGCCTATATTGGGACTTAAATTGTGCTAGAGCAACCACTGATGCATCCTAAACCTTCTCTCGAAGTGCCTAGGTTGTAGATTACAAAACTCGTATTAACGTCTCCGTTTAATACCTAGCATGCAACTCCTAAAGGCTCCTAGGGTCTATTGCTCTCTCAATTAATCTCAACTCTCTCGAATGTTATTGATTAACGAGTTACTTATTCCAGATCACGTGTCAAAACTCCTCTCTCGATTTATGAATTAACACATCAAATTGTACCATTTATTGATCAGGTAAAGAATACAGATAAATACGAGAATAAGCAAAACACAATAAAATCATAGGCATGAGAAATCAATAGATTAAACGAACTTCATAATTTGAATCATAAACAACCCTAGAATACAAGGGTTTTAGTTATCCATGGCAAAATAAATAACAAAAATCATCCACAAAGAAAACATGAACAATCCTTAGAACAGAGAAAATAAAACCCGGAAGAATTAATTTGTCTATAATCTTGAAAGTTCTTGAATCCTTTGGTCTTGTTCTTCGCTTCTGTTTTTCTCTGCAGCAAACCTCTGGTGGCAACTTTTGGGTAGGTGGAATTGTGTGTATTTTTGTCCAAGGAAACCTTTATATACCAAGTAAAGAAAAGCCCAAAAATAGGTCAAAAATCGGACAGGCCCGCTGCATTCGCGACCTCGCTCGCGACCCGGTCACCCGCGACTCGGGTCGTGAATATTTCAAAGGAGAACCCCCTCTCTGTCGCGCGTGTACAGTAAAATGGAGAAATGGTGATTCGCGACCAGATTCGCGACCTCCCCGGTCGCGAATATATTTCAGCTCCGGCAGCCTCTCACTGTTTTGCTTCGTTCTCACTCATTTCTCATCCGATTGACCCGATTCTTTTTGTAACGCGTTCCTAACTTGATTTACCATCTTTCTAGGGTGTTCCCGCACTCATTTGAGGTCCACACAAAAAATGGCATTAATTCCCTTCACAATGAACAAACACGTGACATTGCACAAAATATAGAAAATTATGCAAAACTCAACACTTCATGCATGCAATGGCCATCAAATACCACTCAAATGTACCTCAAACTACATGTAAAATATGATGTTATCAACTCCCCCAAACTTAAAACATTGTTTGTCCCCAAACAAAGAACAAAACCAAATATGGAATTCAAACAATACACAACTCCACAATTCATAATCTAGCATCTACAACCTCGAAAATCTAATCGGGAATAAAAAAAACAAGCACAACACTCAAATCATGAACACATGTGATAGATTTCAATGAGCAAATATCAAGCCTCACCGGTGTGTGCTTCGCTCAAACACTCAAAGTGTGATAAAATAAGGGTAAGCACTCATCGAAACATTGAACTATACACTTGATCTACCATATGCTTGCATGCAATCTAAGCTCTCCACTGACAAACAAATGTGCTCAAAATTAAGATCAAATAGGACTTTCGCTAAGGTTGTAACGTAGGCTTGGGTTAAGGTTAGGAATATTTAGCTAAAGTGACTAAAAAATTGCAACACAATCCACCACTTTTACTTTCTATTCCCAACTACTTTTCACATTCAAATACTAGTTGGAATTTTTCCAACTTCCTCCTACACCACCTTAAGTCATTCATATTTTTCAACTCATGGACCTTTGGTCTCTTTTCTTTATTTCTTTTCATTGGCACTTTTCACACATTTTTTCTTTTGTGCTATTTTCATTCATTTTTCCTTTTCAACACTCACATAGCACTTTTTTTCCGCACCAACAAAAACCACCAATTATCACCATTTTTTTTATCCCAACTCCAAAATTCCTGCCCTTATTCCTATTTCTCCACAAGAATCAACAAAATAATCCCAAATAGGCTCTCAAAGAAAAGGCATTTAGGCACAAAAGGGCTCGTAAAGGAATATAATGAATTTAGGACAGTGTATGAGATAAATGGCTAAAGAAAAGATGGCCTATTATCATCTCCTATTTTCAAGCACGACAACTCAATCTCAAGCAAGACGACATGCAAGTTCTACAGAAACAAGTGTATAGACAACCAACACACAAGAACAAAAATTAAGACAATAGTCTTATAGGCTCAAAAATCTCACAGCTCAACATTGGATAAAATAAAGCTCGAAAATCTCTAGAACACATGTTCATTCAAATCATGCTATACATGCTCAAGTCATTGCCAATCAAATAATCTCGATCATAAGCACTAAACCATAGATCATAAAGCATGTATCATCAAAATCCCACAAAAAATCAAGACCAAAATTCAAAAATTTTCGAACTTTCCGGAAAAACAAAAATGAAACTAAACACGTAAAGCAGGTAAAATAAAATAAAGGTCTAGACACCACAAGCATACATCCCCCCAAACTTATTCAAATCCACGGGATGGAATAAGTTTGCAGAAATGCATGTAGGGGTCGTCGACCACTTACAACGATCACATGGATGTCCGTTTGGGTTCAACGTCCTCCCCCAAACTTGTCGAAAGACAAGTTGGTTAATGTGCTATCCCCCATATTCCAGAATCCATCCGTTCTTCACCTGCACAACTCAGAAAAAGAAGTGAAAAACATAAATAAGAAAAAAAAACTAAATGAAAAATAAAATAAAACATATTGGGTTGCCTTCCAACAAGCGCTGCATTTAACGTCGATAGCCAGATGAATTCGGGAACTCAAGTTCCCACAAGAGGGGAAATGGGTATCCTCCATTCTCTTCCCCGAGCATCCATCTCCATGTCTCCACCATCAAACAGGAACTGAATGTGTTCATCTTCAAACCGGAGAGTCAGAATCCCAGTGTCTAAATCGATATTGGCTCGTCCGGTGTGCAAAAATGGACGTCCTAAAATGAGAGGGACGCTTTTATCTTCATCCATGTCCAGCACCACAAAATCCACCGGGAATATGAAATCATGCACCTTGATCAATACATCCTCCAAAATTCCCTCAGGATACACCACAGATCGGTCAGCCATCTGCAAACACATGGTTGTGGGCTTGAGTTGCCCACAGTTCAACCTCTTGAAAAAGGAAAGCGGCATCAAATTGATGCTCGCCCCCAAGTCACATAATGCTCGACCACCTATCTTGTCTCCAACAGTAATGGGGAGTGTAAAACTCCCCGGATCCTTCATCTTGGCAGGGAGCTTCCTTTGGATGATGGAGCTGCAGTTTTCGGGGAGGTGCACCGTCTCAAACTCCTCTATCTTTTTCTTCTTGGACACAGCATCCTTGAGAAACTTTGCATACTTGGGCATATGTTGCAACGCCTCCACCAAAGGAATGTTGATTTGCACCTTCTTGAATATTTCCAAAAATCTTGAAAACTGTGCATCAACTTTCTGTTTTGAGGTCCTTTGTGAGAATGGGATAGTCACTGTGGAGGAAACTATAGGACCCTTTTGAGGACTCCTGATGGTGGAATCCGGCTTGTCGGAAGGCATTTTGGAAGGAATGACTTTGGCGACAGCAGTAGGCGCAGGAACCTCAGTGTGCAGATGGATTGCATTGCACTGTTCCTTGGGATTCACTGTGGTGTTGCTAGGAAACTGTCCCGGTTGGTGCTGAGTTCCTACAAATGTAGCTAGCTGACCTAGTTGCTTCTCGAACATCTTCATTTGCACACTCATGGCACCCACAGTATTTTCCAGCTTCTCCACTCTAGCTTGCGACTCCCCCATGAATTTATCAGTCTTCCCCATGAACGCCATCAATAGATCATCCATCTTTGGATTCTTCTCATCATTGATTACTTCATTTGTTACAGAGAAGCCAGGAGGGGGCTGCAGTGCACCGTTGGGATTCCCATATGAGAGGTTGGATCGGTTACCTTGGTAGAATTGATTCCCGCCTTGGTAATTATTGCCATCATAACCACCTCTCTGATTGATGTAGTTGACATCTTCAACTGTATTTCCCATGGGATTATCTACACCCGGTCACGCCATAGCATCAAATCTGCTATTGATCGTGGCATTCAGAGCAGACAGCTGGGCGACAAGCTTGGCAATCGGATCACTATCATCAACTGCTGCAGCTCTTTTCAAAATCTTCACTTGTTGATCCCCAGACCAATGATAGTTGTTGGTTGCCATGTCCTCTATGATCGTCACAGCTTGATCGTGGCCCTTGTTCAACAAAGAGCCGCCAGCAGAGGCATCCAGAAGCCTCTTCAATTCCATGTCACACCCGTTGTAGAAGATGCAGACTTGATGATCTACCCCAAATCCATGGTTGGGGCACTTCCTCAGCATATCTCGAAACCGTTCCCAAGCCTCATATAATGTCTCATCCTCGTATTGATGAAATTGTGTAATTTCGCCCTTCAGCTTGAGAGTCAAACCAGGTGGAAAGAATTTGTGCAGGAACTTGTGCGCAAGACTTTCCCAGCTGTCCACAGACCCAGCGACTAGAGATTGGTACCATTTCTTAGCCGTATCTCGTAAAGAGAACGAAAATAGGCGTAAGTGAATGGCGTCATCAGGGACTCCATTCATCTTCACTGTACTACAGATCTCCAAGAACTGCGTCAAGTGTGCATTCGGGTCTTCAGTGGCCCGTCCTCCATATTGCTTTTGCTGAACCATGGAGACCAATCCCGATTTCAACTTGAAGTTATTCGCATTGATCTGGGGACCAGGAATGTCTCCATGGTTAAATACTGGAACAAAGAGTTCATTAATTGGAGGTGGCTCTACAGCTCGAGCATCATCTTGCTCTTGCATTCTCCGCTGTATTTTCTCTAACTGTCTCTGCATCTGACGCATCTGTTCAACCGTAACAGGAGCTTGTTGTTCTGCCATCTCTCTTCTTCTTCTTGCGTTGTGATGCCGAACGGTAGCTTCAATCTCAGGATTGAATTCTTCTAGAGATCCTCCCTGAGATCGTGTATGCATACACAACCTGATCACAAAAAAAAGAAGATTATAAAATTTAAACGAAAATAAACTGAAAAAAAAATGTATGGATTAACACAAGAGATTAAATCTAAATAATAGCAAATAAAAAAAATTAAATCCCCCAGCAACGGCGCCAAAAATTTGTTCGGTATTTATTTTCACCTAAACTGCAAGTGTACAACGAGGCTTCTAGTATAGCGATGAACAAGAGTATCGTATCCACAGAGATTTAATAATTAATCTACTAGTTATTTTAATCTTACTTCCTGCAGTTATCTAGACTTCCAAACATGATTGAATTGAACTAAATAAAATCTGATAATAATAAACAAACTAAATTACCACAACAAAAATTAACACAGATAAATCAAACAGTGAATAAAAGACGTATTCAAGGATTGCTTAATCATCAACTAATCCATTCATTCTTATGCCTATATTGGGACTTAAATTGTGCTAGAGCAACCATTGATGCATCCTAAACCTTCTCTCGAAGTGCCTAGGTTATAGATTACAAAACTCGTATTAACGTCTCCGTTTAATACCTAGCATGCAACTCCTAAAGGCTCCTAGGATCTATTGCTCTCTCAATTAATCTCAACTCTCTCGAATGTTATTGATTAACGAGTTACTTATTCCAAATCACGTGTCAAAACTCCTCTCTCGATTTATGAATTAACACATCAAATTGTACCATTTATTGATCAGGTAAATAATACAGATAAATACGAGAATAAGCAAAACACAATAAAATCATAGGCATGAGAAATCAATAGATTAAACGAACTTCATAATTTGAATCATAAACAACCCTAGAATACAAGGGTTTTAGTTATCCATGGCAAAATAAATAACAAAAATCATCCACAAAGAAAACATGAACAATCCTTAGAACAGAGAAAATAAAACCCGGAAGAATTAATTTGTCTCTAATCTTGAAAGCTTTTGAATCCTTTGATCTTGTTCTTCGCTTCTGTTTTTCTCTGCAGCAAACCTCTGGTGGCAACTTTTGGGTAGGTGGAATTGTGTGTATTTTCGTCCAAGGAAACCCTTATATACCAAGTAAAGAAAAGCCCAAAAATAGGTCAAAAATCGGACAGGCCCGCTGCATTCGCGACCTCGCTCGCGACCCAGTCACCCGCGACTCGGGTCGCGAATATTTCAAAGGAGAACCCCCTCTCTGTCGCGCGCGTACAGTAAAATGGAGAAATGGTGATTCGCGACAGATTCGCGACCTCCCCGGTCGCGAGTCCGGTCGCGAATATATTTCAGCTCCGGTAGCCTCTCACTGTTTTGCTTCGTTCTCACTCGTTTCTCATCCGATAGACCCGATTCTTTTTGTAACGCATTCCTAACTTGATTTCCCATATTTCTAGGGTGTTCCCACACTCATTTGAGGTCCACACAAAAAATGACATTAATTCCCTTCATAATGAACAAACACGTGACATTGTATAAAACATAGAAAATTATGCAAAACTCAACACTTCATGCATGTAATGCCCATCAAATACCACTCAAATGTACCTCAAACTACATGTAAAATATGATGTTATCAACCAGCAACCGGGGTATCACTTCCAGCAGCCCCCAAATTCTGGGTACCAAATGCCGAACCATGACTGGAGCTCGTTCCAAGGCTACATGGACACCACAATAGGCCAATTCCAGCAATCTATTACCAACACCATGAACACATTCGGTGATCAATTCAAGGATTCAATGATGGCATATAAGCAAGAACACGTTGCCCATATGTTGCAGCAACAAGCGCGTATAAATGCCTCCTTTCAATCCATACACGAGGAGATCAGTGCCATGCACCAAGATGTTAGGGGCCTCTACTCTCGTGTCAATAGGCACGAGGAGCAGATTCAGGCCCTACAGACGAGCTGGGATGCATGGACTCTCGCCTTATCGTTCACGCCGTAGAATTCACCACCTTATCCACCACCGGAGCAGTGAAGTCTTTTATATTTTATGTTTTTTATGTATCTCGTGTTCGTGTGCGTGATTTTGTGTTATGTTGTTCATATTTTATTTGTGTGTTCTAGTGTTGCTTTGTAGGAACCGACGCCCGTTACCAGTCTTCTACGCTCTTGTAATGTGCTCTCTTCCCTTTTACTTCTATCGAGCATTGTTTTTCATACATTGAGGACAATGCATGGTTTAAGTGTGGGGGAGTTATGAGCTTGTTGTTGTTATGTTTAGTTATGTTTTGATGTTAGTTTTGTTGGATTTTGTATTGTTGGATTGTGTTTTATTTTATTGATTTTTGATATATTATGTTGCATTTGTTTTTGACTTTATTTCACTTATTATGTTTCATATTTTGTGATTCCCTCACTTAGCATGATGTTTTTGTCCATTTGTCAAATTTGAGGAAAAATTGGAATATGAATCTTCAAGGAATTATTTTCGAATCAATCATGAAAAATGAAGTGTTATCATGGATTCACTCTTGAGCATGAATTGTCTTAGAATGTGAGCACAAATTGATGGTTGATGTTGAGGGGTCTTGTCCTTGAAAGATTAGGATGCATGTTTTGCCTTGTTCCTAAATAATTACCCCCATAATCTCCTATCCTCGTGTATATTCATTTATATATATTATTATAAAAAAATGAAGAAAAAGAAAAACAAAAGGGGCAATAAGGATCTCTACTCCTCTAGTCGATTCATTCGACAATGAGTATGGAAAACCACACAAGGACACTAGAGATTTCCTCCCTACGGATTTCACCTTGTGAATTTTGATCCACAGCCCAAAAATTTGCTTAAATAAGCAAATAATTGGGATTACATTCCGGATTCTACTCCTCTCATGTGTGTCAAATTTCTTCACTATTTGCATGATGAGTATGGGAAACCACATTAGGAAGCTCCATTAAGTTCGATGATTATACCTAATGATCCTTGTCCTATGTTTGCAATCCTGTGTGTTGTTGAAAGCTTTGATTTCTTGTGAATAATTTGGATGTGATTTGTGGGAAATTAATTAAATAAATTGAGATTAATGTGTTTTTCTTAGCCTTGAAAGGACAAGAAACTCACTTGATTGGATTTTGTGTTCACCTTCTTTGATGATGAATGTTTTTGTGGGAACCAAGAGTATTGCTCAGATTGTATGATTGCTTCGCAAATTTTTCCTTCTTGCTTCATGTTTTAATTTCTTCTTTACTTGAGGACAAGCAAAAGGCTAAGTGTGGGGGAGTTGTTTAGTGTCTAAATGTATTATTTTATTATATTAATTTTGTTGTGTTTTGTAATTTATTTTCTAGATTTTTATGTTATTATGTGTTGATTTTATATGTTTATTTTCATTTATTGCTCTAATGGTGGATTATGCCAAATTGTGCAAAAACTTGAGCTTTCGATTATTAAAGCAGGAATTCTACGGCATTTAGGTGGCAAGTGAAAAAGTCGGAAATTGAGCCCGATTGGCTAAATAGAGGTTCGAAAATATTGAAGAAAAAGTGAGGTGGAATTGCAGTGGGTTGTATTCGAAGTGGACCACGGAGCGAGAAGACCGGATCGGCCCGCGGCTCAGCACCCCCGCCGCGGCGTCCAAGGGCTCTCGGTCCTTTAGCATTCACCGGCTCAAGGCACCGCCGCGGCGGCCCTCTCCTCTTGGCCTTATGCGCCCGCCGGCGCGCGGGGTGTTTTTCTTCTCTCTCGGTCCAATTTTTCACCTCATTCTCAATTACAATCCCACTCGATTTCACTCCTCTCCTGATATTATTTAATTTAAATCAGGACTTCAGAACCATTTTATTATAGGATATCATTTCCCTAATCCTATAGTGTAACAACCCGGTCCCTTAGGCGGTCATTTTTAATGGGGACGGGGTGTTAGGCGTAAAAGCCGAAGAAAATAGGTAGATTAATCGGAAATCCATGTGGGTGTTTTTAGAATTAAACTAAGTTAGCGCCTCAAGAACTTAGGCAACTTAACTTCATGACTTGGAAGAACTATCGTTTTCAACGAATCAATAAGGGTCAAAGGGTTCAATTGGGTTAAAGGGGTCAAATGATTCAATCGAGTTAAAGGAACGCCATATCTTAGGCCAACCGAAATTTAGACAGAATCCAATAACAAACAGATAGGGATTTGACTCTTTAAATAAACAAGACCTCATCATAGGTCACATCAACTAAGACCCATTAACAGGCTGAAGTCAAATAAATCATATTGTTCCATTCATAGGACGAAAGTGAGAAAACAACTTAAGACTAACTAGAGATGAGCAGAATCATGCTTGGAAAGAAAAGCCACTTCATAGGCGAACAACAACAACAAGCATGCAAAACTTATTCACAAGTCAACTGAAAAAGAACAGATACCAATATGTTCAACAGTAAGACTTTTCAAATATCTTGGAATCAATAAAGGAATACTGGTATGTCAAAAGATTATGCTTCAAAGACTTTAAGAATTTATTGATATTTAGAAATCATAGCATTTAAAACATGCTACTATCAAGAATCAAGTTACACATATCAAGACTAAATACTAACATCAGAGTACTTAGCAGAAACATAGCGGAAGAAAATATGTAACCATATAGAGCAACAAACATGGAAACCTCAGACAACCCCACCAGCAATACATCACCGGCCTCAACATCTCAACCTGAAAATATTTGAAAAAGAGGGTGTGAGCACTAATGTACTCAGTGGGGTTTTATGAGAAAACTCTTGATAAACTTTAGAAATATCCAATTAATAACTGGCGGTATATGGAGAGCAAAACGCGAAAGCCCTCTCCATATCCGTAAAACCTTTTTCTTTCTTTTTCGGCGCCTTCCTTGGCTCAAACCTGCTGTCTCATGCACCCTTAGGCCTGCTTTAGGATAAGAGAGGGGTTACCTCAAGTATCCTCCTGAGTATGCGAGGGGATTACCCAGCAGTGACTCCCTTTACTTTCAAATGTTCAACTCGGTGACTCAAAGGTCACGGCATGATAATGCAAATAAACTGTTCTTTGAGCTCGATACCCTGCTTACAACAGAAACTATATCCTTCCTTAAATTTCTCTTTACTTTACCTTAACCTTCCTTACTTAACCTTAACCTTTCTTACTTACTTGACTTAGCCAGCAATACCAAGCTTAGAACAATCGTCTAAAGCTAATTCTTTATTTGAGCATGATCTCAACCTATGAGGGATTTATCACTACCCTAGAATGCAAAACTTAGCTAAATAAGCTTTAGCAAAATCCAACATTCCAAAATGAGGAAAAATGAACGCGGATAAATATCGATTGCAAAAGCAATTCTAAACATCTCATGCTAGCATAAATTGTATATAAACAATCCTAGCATATCTAAACATGCTTGAGAGCTCACTTAACTTATAATAGCTTCTTTTACTTTATCAAACTCAAATAAAAATTTAACATAATCATGCATAAAGCTTCATTCCTTTCTTTCCTTTCCTTGTATAGAGACTAAACAGGCAGAGCATAAAATACTTTTATTGGATATGTCACATTTGCCCTATCATGCTTCTAGAGCTTACTAGCTCAAATCTTATACTTAGTTTAGAACCACCCACCTCGATGACGAGCATCTCGATAACAAGCACGTAGACAAAGCAACGAGCCGAGAATCCTTCCTTCGGACCTTCTCGGGGTTCACCTCCTCTTACGAAAGTCGATCAATGACTTAGCAACCTTATTCCAGATCCTAATAATATATCAAAACGATATCTAAACCCTCAACCCTTAGCTATAACTTAAAACACGAGAATTAAAAAGGATTTAGGCATCTGAAATTACTACAAAAGATGACGGAAACTCTGACTCGAACGATCGAGATTCCGAATAATTGGCCACTTCAGTGACGTAGATCTTCGAAATATCTTCGATTTGAGTACTCATGGGCCCCGTAGTTCCAACCGAGGTGAAAGTTATGGCCTCCGCACGAAAATGTGCCGGAGCTGCCGCACTTGCACATGCGCCCCGGCGGGGGTGTGCGCGCCGGCGGCCCCCTACGCCGCGGTGGCCTCCATGCGCCGCGACGGCCCCTTGCACCGTGGCGGCACCCTTGCACGCCCACGCACCTCCTTGGCCGAGGGGGCCGCTACGCCGCCGCTGGGACCTCCGCCGCCGCGCTCCCTGCTCCGCTCCTCTCTCTCAACTGGGGGTGCGCTCACGAAGAGCGCTCCTGGTCTTCTCTCTCTCTCTCAAGAACTGGGGGTGAAGAAGTGAAATGAGCAAGAAATAAGGGAGGGGGAGGAGCTCTATTTATAGGAAAAAATCAAGGCTTCCTCGAGAAGCTGCTGCAGTGCAACAATACTGCTTTAAAAATATCAGGTTCGGTTAAAAGGCGCTTTATTCGATGGCGAGGTCCAAATGACCTCATTCATGAAATCTGAAAATACTGGGAGGTTTTTTGGCTCGAGTACTATTGAACCAACTTGACTCGGGGGAAAGAACGAGTCATCTTGAAGGAAAACGAGAAAAGATTCTTTTTTCAAAAATAAAGTTACTATTCCACACAAGGGACAAATAAAATTCTCGAGCATTTAGTTGACCTCAGAATGAAAATCCGGGAACGCCAACGGATTCCTTGAGAAATTTTCTATAAGATAGGCTTGAAAAAACAAGGCTCGGGACAACACACGAGATTTCACAAATTTCTAATGATCACGCTCTTACGAAAAACACTATTCATAACTTCTTTAAACGCGTTTTAAATCACCGGGAACTCAAACGACTTCAGATTTAAAATCCAAAAGTATCGACATGCTCCTTGGGTCAACACCTTCCAAACGCAACTAAAATCGGCTATAACTGAGCTGGGGTCGAAATTCTCGAAAAGACGATTTCATGAAAAACGATCCTCAAAATTCCCTTTAACTATAAAAATATCCTTATCTAGGCTCCAATTAAATTCTTTAATTATATAAATAAACTCTAAAAATCTGGGGTTTTACATATAGCCTTGGACTTTTTGGCTCCTCAAATCCCCTCAAACCTTTACATTTAATGTTCCCTTACCATCAAACTCACATCACCTTTCCCCTCTCTTCACTTTTTCACACACCTCTCTCTCCCTCTCGTTGATATCTTGAGGAAAAGAAGGGGACATCCACACACTTGATATTATTCATCATTCACTCCATTTTCATCACTTCATCTTCTCCACCTCTCCATCTCCATTTTCTCTACATGCACACCACCTTCACCACCATCACTCACCACTATTTTCACCATCTTTCGCCATCATCAAAGAGAAGAGGGGAAAGGAAAGATAATAGGGAACCAAGCCAAGGGAAAAGAAGAAGAGACGAGATGAAATCCGACTTCGGGCTGTCCGCAGAAGCTAGGCTCGTTAGGAGGCTACTTTTGGTATTTTCTTTCTATTTCCTTGGATGATTTGTGGGGGTTTGTCCCAAACTATTGAAGGATCTTAAATATTGTAGAAGTTTATGTTATTTCATTTGATTATGAGATGACTTCCTTTTATAATATGTATGTTGTTTTGATTATGTTTATGGGCTAATCTCTCTGTTAGGGGGGTAGAGGATCGATTTGGCTTTTGATCTATGCTTGTTATTGTTGGTTGTTGTTGTTGGAATGGTGATTATCATGTGAGAGTAATTGATCACTACTTGAACATTGCTAGGAATTAGATGAGACCGGAAGGAGATTCTAAGTCCCGAATTTGGTTCCTTCAACGTTAGGTGAATGGAGTTCCTAAGCCTATTATATTAATCTTGCTCATTTGATATAGCCGATAAGGGTTTAATTGATAGCCGGTGACAGTAATTGACATTAAACCATTTGAGGGGGTCTATTGGATGTGTGAGATTAATATAACCAACCTTAATCAAGCTTAGAGATAAACCATTGAGAGAATCTACGCCCTAATATCTTTATCATTCTATTTTCCTCAATCTCGATTTTATCGTTGTCATTTACATTATCTGGTTTAGCTGCATATTTTAATTCTAGGTTTAAATCACCATCAAACCTATGTTTAGAATGTTTAGGATTTATTTTAGTTGTTTAAATATGTTGCATGAATAGCCTAGAGACAATTTCCCACAAGAAGTCTTCCTCGAGAGTTCGACTCGGGTTAGCTCATCGCGTCTACAATTGACCCCGTCCAATTGCGGGTTTGGTCCCTAGTAGTTAAACGTGTTGAGTCTAGACCGGAAATATAAATTTAATTTGTGCACCTAACAGCTTCTCACAAACCACGGTGATAACCTGCTTGCATAAATGATTTTAAGATCTAAGGAGACCTTAAATACTTCCTCCATCTTGTATTGGCAGTTGCCTCACGATCCTAGATGACTTGGACTTGAATCAACCGCCTTTCACTACCCATTGCTGGAGTGGACTTGAGATAACCGTCTTCTGCATTGCGTGGCACACATTCTTCAACATCGTGCAATAGTAGCGGTTACTCCAGCGACCCACGTTCACCTGCAGCAGTTAGTGTTTAATGGAGAGTGGGAACATCACGTCCCCTACAAATTCGGAACAGATTTTGAATAAGTAAAATCCCTATAAAATCAAACATTATCCACATTTTAAATCAAAGTAAAATATCTAATAAATCCCTAAATACGTGGAAATCAAAATGTCATAAATATCACAATATATTCAGATTAATTTAAAATAAATTAATCCAAAATACTAGGAAAGGATAAGATTAATGTTCCGAGTGTTATACTCGATGTGACGAGAATGACGGAACAACATTAGATACGACATTGATTGCGATGTTATCAAACAAAGTGATAACATCATCTGGAACACGTCATACTCAACAAATCTTAACACTAAAAAATATCCTTCAAAATTCAAAAAGTACCACTTATATCATTAAAAAGTAACGGCTCTGCTACTTATCTTATACGAGTTCATTTAGTTCAAATTATGATTTTTTCCATTTCAATTAATATTCAGACTTTAGGATTTTTTTTTAGGATTCATGGACTTTTTAGGTTTTTTTTAGTATTTTTAATTTTTTTTAAAGATTTTTAAGGGTTTATTTTGTGTCTTTTAGGTTCTTTTTTTTTTAAATTTATTAATCTCAAATAGGAGTTATATTTATTTCAACAAAAAAATAATTTCATTCACTTTTATTTTATGTTCACTAATTCCTTTAGGGTATATATTTATTTCAAAATTAGTTTATTTTTTAATTTTCAATTACCATTTATATGTATTTCAAAAAAATTAAATTAATTATTGAGCGCAATGCATGAGTCCACGCGTTAGCGTCGGACGAGTGCATTGCGCAAGATACCGAATTTAAAAAAAAAATCATTCACTTTAAATTTTAGAGTTCAATAAGCTAATTTTAGGGTATATATTCATATCAAATTCAAAAAAAATAAATTAATTCATTTTAATTTCAAGGTTCACTAATTGTATTTTAGGTTATATGATTTTGGGGAAAAAAACAGAAAAATCACAAAAATAAAAAAAAACAAATCGAAAAGGAATAATAAAAAAATAAAAATAAAATAAAATTAATTGGGCACATGTACCTGACGCGCTGCTCGTTTGGCACATGCATCCGACATGAGCCTTTTTTTTACCATTAACTATTAATGGGTCTGGGCCAGTCTGATGGGCCCAGACTCATACACCACACGGGAGAGTGCCACCTTCAATTAATATTATTATTCGGAAATAGCAAAGATATATAAACCATCAAGATTCCGCAACCGCTTAGAACATTGTGACCCAACCTCAATCAATGACAAAAATGTATTGAGATCAATATGTCAAAATTGGTAAGACATGTTAAAATTCGAATGAAAATTAATTCATATTGTGTGTGTGTGTGTGTAAATTTTATTAGTATTTCATCATGTTTATATTCACATCTTGAACTTGTATACTATGGATTTGTTCCGTAAATCGGTCTTACATGAGACTCTTAATTCATTTGAAGCATATATGTGTGTGTTTAATTGGATCAACTTAAGGTGGCTATACATGTACTGAAATGGTGGTTGGGAGTAATTAATATCATTAATTTGTATAGCTAACAAAAAAGCAATATAATTTTTGTTAGATATATGGCCTTTAAAAAAAAAGATAGATAAGAGAATCTGCAATTGTCCCCCTTAACTACTAGGTAACTAGAATTAGAATCATGTATATATTATGTTAATACTTGAATTTATTTTGGTGATATATATGTATATAGGATTTATGAATTGCTCCAATCCAAGGGCTCTCGCATGGCTTTCTAGAAACATATATTCCGATCCCCATCAGGCGCTACTCAATCGGTAAATATTGATAATTAAGAAGTTGTTGGCATTTACTTGATTTCCTATCATATTACTAATATCTATCTATTTATCCATACATATATTACAACAAAATCACAGGCACAAAATTGTATATAAAAAAATATCACTAAAAACTTTATTTAAAATCATTGTGATGGAGATATATATCAAGATTAGATCTTGATATCTTATTTATATTAGATTTTATATTTCTTATATGCCAAGTGTCTCGTATATGATAAAGAGATGGGTTGGTCTCCTGTGCATAAGGTGCATGGGTCGGCCCATCAACCTGAATCCAGCTCATGCCTAACCTAAAAAAAAACAGAAACAGACGCGAGAGAGAGAGAGAGAGAGAAAGGGGAGACGATGGCCGAGACGAAGGCGAGAGGGAATTAGCGACCTCTCGCCACCGCCGCCACCTTCACCGCTGCCGCCGGAAGGCCAGGACGACGGACCGGAAGCTACGGTCGAGACATTAACTTCCACATTGAACAAATTCAATTTTGATTCCAATTTTTTTGCAGCTCGAAAATTTCAAGGTAACATTCTAGAATTCAATTAAACATATTACATTGTGTCCATTGTAGTTGGGAAATTTATTTTGCAGATTCGTAGAATTGAATAATTCAGATTTTTGAAATTTTTGTTGGGAATTTAAAAAATATAATTGCATGTGTCTATTGCTTAGGATGGATGAAATTAACATGAATGTGGGAGATAATTCAGAAGCTCTTGTGATAATTGATGATTCTGACAGTGAGAAAATCCCCATACGAGCATAATACGGAGGTAGAATTTTTGCATAAACTGATCTGGTTTTACCCACATGACTCTGATACTGTACAATATTTTAATTGATACTTTCGTGCACATTAGGTGATACTGTGACCCTGTCTGGATCTCTGATTGTTGAATTCGAGTTCTTAAATTAGTGATGGTGAATTATGCTTATTTAATCGAGTGTTTATGTTTGCTGAAATCACTCACAATTTTGCAGCTCGAAGCATTTTAGAATGCACTCTTCTTAGAATTAGAGCAATGAATACTACAACTTGAGATTGATGTAGTTGCTATTTCAATTCATTAATAATTAATTCCCCCTATATGAATATGAATTCAATGTATTCATCATAATCTTAAATCTTCAACTTGTTGTGGGTGATGATGTTGTTGCAGGTGCAAGTTAAAAATGTCGAGCATCATCATTCCTACACATTGCTTAGAGAAAAAAATCCTTCCCTACAAGGCAAAAATCCTCGTCATTAGGGTCAGTGAAGAGTGTTTCAAGCATGTTCGGATTGAGAAGTTTCTCCTGTTTCAAAAATCCTACATTGGTAAATGATTTCATAATCATAAAGAAACTCTAGTAACAAGCTTTGTCAAGCATCTCTATACGATTTGTGCCAGGAGAATCTATGCAAACTATCATGGAACACGGAGAAAATCTTACTGGCATGATCCAAATAAGAGAACTGCAGAATATGATTAGCCATGCTAATGCATCTGGACTTGGCTCATCTTATGGTTCAATGGTGATGTTTATTTTGGGATGTTTTAATAGTTGTATTTGAACCAAGATGATGATGACAATTTATTATGTTGGAAAATTGTGATTTTGGAATACTATTATGTTGTAGGTTATTGTATTATATCTCAAACACTTCAAAGTTTCTCACTGACACTTTTTGGTGTGTTGAATTGTTTACAATTGCTGCTTTCCTTTGTCTTTGTTTGAATCCATTTCTGTTAAACTGATATTACGTTTGATTCTTAAACGATACGTTTTTGTTTGTCAATTGATACCTTTATGCCGACTAAATGATACTCTTCAGGATGTAATGTTATCTTTTAAAAAAAATGTTATATTTTATAACTTCACAAATAATACTAATATCATTTCTGAAAATAAATTTATGT
Source organism: Perilla frutescens (assembly GCA_026008535.1). Lineage (NCBI taxonomy): Eukaryota > Viridiplantae > Streptophyta > Magnoliopsida > Lamiales > Lamiaceae > Perilla > Perilla frutescens. The sequence continues at coordinate 26,188,225 of BRKX01000006.1, read as the reverse complement.
TTACTTGAAATCAAATTATGTATATCAAATGATACATTCACGTCGAATAAATGGTTACTTTTTTATTGAACATTCGATACTTTATAACTTAACAAATAATACTACGATTGTCTCTGAAAATAAATATAGGCCCTGTTAATACAGGTTATACTAGTTTTACAAGGACAAAATTCAACATAAACCTGTATACTTTATACAAAATTTATTCGACAAAATAACATCTTAAATGACACAAATTTAAAATAAAATACCACAAATCATGTCCAACATTACAAACAACTTCATGTTTCAACCATAACCAACTCCCCACATGTAACAAATCCAAACCACCAAATCAAAATATACCAAAGTGTTTGTTCAAATGTATCAAATATCCAACCATAACACCACAAGTATCTAAAAATAAATACAAAATTCTCAATCACTTCTTCTTCTTGTTCATGAATGCAATCACCAACTTATATACTTCAAATCTTAAATCATTCATTCCAGCAAGGGCGATACGGGCATAGTACAGGGCTTGAAGCTTCCTTCGACCAAAGGACTACAAACCAAAAAAATGAAGTTAGAAAATCAGTTAAGGGAATACAAATCAAATCAAGCTAGTACTAACCATCATGCCAATTAATACTGAACTCACACATGCACACATAAAAAACAACATACTATACAACACAATACTTTAAATTTGATACATACAATCAAATCAAATAGTACCATTCAACTTTCCATGTGATAATCTATACAAAAAATAAAAATGCACACACATACAAATATAAAATAAAATCCGACCCAACTCTGATACTTATAAGTATCATGATACTCCATACAAAAATGAAAATGCACGCACATAAAAATACAAAACAAAATCTGACCTAACTCTGATACTTATAATCACCTCATTTGGTACTAATCAGTATGAAAATTGATACTCCATACACAAACGCACACATATTCAAACAATGGAAGAGGCAAAACAGGCTAAACTGAATTCTAAAGACATAAACAGAACATCTAACAAAATATATAACAAACAAAAATTATGGAAAATTTGATACCTGTTTCCGATTCAATTGGTACTAATAAGCATTGTAAATAATACTTAACATGATAATTCATAATAATTATATAAAATCTCAAATTAAGCAGTCAAATCAACACATAAAATGGTACCGCTCAGTTTCTAATGTCATACACAATACTTACAAGTCAAAATGCACAGAAAAACACAAAATCAAATATGTCCTAAAATTCAAATGTGCACAATCATCAGTAACACAATCATTAGTAACATTGATACTCCATATATAAATGTGCACAATTCAAAACAAAACAGATGCAAAATAGCTTAGACTAAACCTTAAACACATAAACACAAATCAAATGGAAAAAAATCACAAAACTCTAACAATAAACTTTTTACAGAAACCGAACATGATTTCAAATGAAGAAAAAATAAAATCACCAATTACCTAACATCATATACTGAAACATGATGGATCAAAAAACCGAACATGATTTCAAATAAAGAAACCGAACATGATTTCAAATCGAGAAACCAAACATGATTTTAAATAAAGAAAAAATAAAATCACCGGATCCTTGAACTCATTCTGCAGCACCGCCTCATAGGGGTACTTCACCAGCAAGATATAGTGGAACCAAATCCAATACGTCGGAATCTGATGAAGAACAGGAAATAGGCCAAAATCGCCACCACGATCGTGTATCCGAGCATCACGTGCGGTGGTGCGTCGTTTTTCACCAAAAATAAATGTCCCGACTTCCGTCGGTAAGCCCTTACTGCAGAGTACAGCGATGAGCAGGATCGTCTCCCAAAGGACCGGTGAGAATTATTCTAAATCTTCAATCTGCAGAACTTAACTTTCCAAACGACTTTTGTGTTTGTAAAATAAACTGAACAAAAATAATAAATAAATAGAGAAAACGGGTTTAACAGATTATAAAAAGTATTCCGGTTTCCAATTAACTCCACCCTAGCTTAACTAAATCGATCCTTGATGCAAAGATAATTTCAAACAACACATGCAAACCAGTTATAGCCACCGAAGACACTTACTGACGCAGCCTAATATCTCCTTAGTTTCTCGATAATCCGGAAGACACTTCACCAATTATTTCCCTAATCGACTGACAACCGTAAGAGACACTCTATAGATTTAATGAGCCGACCGCATTAAGAACTAGAGAAACCCGATTCAAAACCAACAAACTCTGACACAGGACCGTTGAATTAAGACTGCTATTCCCCTGGCTCTGAAGAACCGTTTTACCACTAATTAAACTTAAACCACAATTACGGATGGCCGGTTTAATTGGCTACTAATTAATTCCGAATTACTTGTTGATACCGTTTTGTAGTGTATCATAGATTTAGGGATAAATCGTATATTTGGAATTTTTGTCTTTCTTGCAGGATAAATTCTTTTGAGAAAAAATAGGATCATGTGGGACTTGACCAAGTCCAACGATCTGCTGAAGCCACGGTTGTTCCGGAAGTTGAACCAAAAATATAAGAATGTAGTTCGTGAAGATCAAGGCTTAGTGGATCGGTTTCTTTGAATAGGGATCAAGCAACGAGCTGTGTATATATAGGGTTCAGATAGTTAGTGGTAGATACGAGTTTTTAGTAGAGCTTTTCAGATATTGTAAAGTTATGAGTACTCGTATTTATCCGTTTCTACTAGATATAATTAAGACAACTTTAGTCCCAACCTTCTGTGAAGGAAGAGATAGAGTGTCTTAATATTTAGTGAGAGTTTATCTGGTAGTGTTTTTGTAATTCGCATATTTTATATAGTGAAGATTTCGCCCTGAGGCACTTCGTGAGATTATAGAAATATAATCTCGTGAAAATTCCAATCCATTGTTTCTGTTTTTAAATTTCCGCTACGTATGCAAATTTGTCTCAACTTTATACACAACTTTGTACACAACTCTTTCAAAACCGAGAGTTCAATTTCTTCAATTGGCATCGAGAGCAGACACTTGATACACTGAGTGGTGATCCTGTTTTCGTAAGCACAATGGATTGCACGAACCCGTTGTTCAACAAACCTCCCGTTCTAGATGGTATGAACTATTCCTTTTGGAAAGTTCGGATGAGATCATGCATCAAGTCGATTGATGCGAGAGCATGGAATGCAGTTCAAAAGGGATGGACGCACCCCAAGACCGTGGATGCTGAAGGAGATACATGTCGTACACCACAGTCAGAATGGAGCAGAGAACAAAATGAAGAAGCCACCTTTAATAACAAGGCACTCAATGCAATTCAATCTTCCTTAGATGTTCAAATGTTCAAACTCATAAGAAATTGTGAGTTGGCTAAGGAAGCTTGGGATATACTCCAGCAACATTGCGAAGGTGATGTTGGAATTAAAGAATCAAGGCATCGGATTCTCACCACAAAGTTTGAAAACATGAAGATGGAGGATGATGAGTCCGTAGGAGACTACTGCAACAAACTACTGGAGATTGCCAACGAGTGCAATGATTTGGGTGATCCAATTACTAATAAGAGGTTAGTTTCAAAAACCTTGAGGACTCTAACTTCTCGTTTTGACATGAAAGTGGTTGCAATTGATACTGTTACAACTACTGGAGCTCTGGATTTCACCAAACTGATGAATGATCTGAAGACATTTGAGATGGAACTAAATGAAAAGGGTGGACAGAAGAAGAAGGGAATCGCCTTGACTGTCGGGACAACTTCAAAGACAACTTCGGCTTACATTGAAGTAGAAGATGAAGATCTTGAAGAAATCACTGAGAAGGATCCAGATTATGCTCTTCTCACCCGAAGAGTTAATTCTCTCATTCGAGCCAACAAAGGAAAACAACAAGTGGGAGGTAGAGAACAACGAAAACCTCGAAGTGATGCCTCCGGATCGATGGTTCTCTATGACAGACTTATCACACCAGGAAAGGAACTAAAAATCATTAGGCGTGCTGCATCTGATCACTTTCATCCTAAGGAAGTGACGGACTTCTCTACAGTTCAATGCTATGAATGTAAGGGCTTCGGACATTTTGCCAACGAGTGTCCCAACACATTTCGCAAACTGGGAAAGCATGTCAACTTTCTATCCCTTAGCGACAGTGAGCTTGAAACCTCAGGGATCTATGTAGAGGAGATTCCTAATGATCCACCAACTGAGCAGGCAGCCTTAACTGCAGTATGTGTTGAAGAGGATAAGTCAAATTACACCGAAGTTGAGATAACTTCAGATAGGTATGATGAGTCCTACTATAACACTCTTTTCTGTTTCAACACTGTTGTGTCCACTGCAGAAAATGAGGAAGAAGTCACGGAAGAGGAAACTCTAGAGTTATTGATAAAGATACAGGAACTTTACAAGGAACTGTACATCAAATGGTCCAAACAGTGCAAAGTGGTGGATTCACTAACTGAGGAAGTTTCGGTGCAAAAGACCTCACTACAAAAGCTGGAAGTCATGCTGACAAAGAAGGATGCTGAGTTGGACAACATGAGAATTAAACTCAATCATGCTGATGAAACTTTTTAAAGACTCAACACGGGAACCTCAAAATTAGATGAAGTTCTGTCTCAAACTCAGATAACTTCACATGGTCTTGGGTATGATTCGACTGCAAGACCAGACTTCACTCAGATTTTGTCTACTCATGGCAAACCATTTGTGAAAGCCAAGGAAGTTCCCACAACTTCATTAGCAAAGAAAAAACGTAGGAGGTACATTTGTCACTTCTGTTTTCTTCCTGGACACATTAAGCCCTTCTGTCATAAGTTTATGCAGGAACGCCATAAGGAGATGCATTTGAAGAACCAAGCATCAAATCCTATCCTCTCAAACAAATGTGACAAGTCCAAGAAACTGGTATGGAGACCCAAAGTTACGCCAACAATTACCTGCCAAGTGGTCTTCACTGCATCGACAGATAATGACTCGACCACATGGTATTTTGATAATGGATGCTCACGTCACATGACAAGCTCCAGATGTTATCTATCAAACTATCAAAGAATCAATGGCAGTGAAGTAACTTTTGGAGGAGGGTCAAATGGCAAGATTGTCGGACGAGGAACCTTGGACAGTCCTGGACTTCCAAAGCTGGCCAATGTATCACACGTTGAAGGGCTGACTGCAAATCTCATTAGCATTAGTCAACTATGTGATGACAACTTCAGTGTTATCTTTGATAAAGAAAGGTGCACTGTGATGGACAGCAACGGAAATCATGTGATCTTAGGGGTAAGGTCTTCAAATAATATTTATGAGACTAGCAAAAACAGTTCTTTAAGTGTGCAGGTAAATGAAATGTAGCTTTGGCACCAAAATTGGGACACACCAACTTCCGTAACATGAAGAATCTCCAAAGACTAAATGTTGTTCTGGGAGTTCCCAAGTTGAATATTGCAAGTCCTAGCCTCTGTGGAGATTGTCAAAAGGGAAAACAAGTTAAAGCGTCGCACCCTGTTGTGACAACTTCTGATAGACCTTTCACAACTCAAAGCTGCTTCGAACTACTTCATATGGACCTTATGGGACCGGCTGAAGTTAAAAGCCTTGGAGGTAAGAGGTATTCCTTTGTGATTGTAGATGATCTATCTAGGTATACTTGGGTAAAATTTTTGAATAACAAAGGTGAAACATATAACTCCTTCTTGGAGTTGTATGCCATGATCAAAAAATTTTACTATGCTTGTGTCAAGAGACTATGTGATACCCCGACCCTTTTTGCTAAATTATAATTTATAATTCTAGTAAAATGATTTCGAATTGATATTGTTGAATTATAATCATGTGAGTATGTTTGTATGTTATGCCGTTATTTTTATTTCAGGTTGTCTCACTCGAGCTGGTACGTCATAGCACAGTGATGTTATACAGAGTATATAACACAATTTAAATTTTAATACTAAAGTGTCGAGTTATATGATAATGAATGTTATTGCATTGAAATTTTTGTTTGCCAAAACCTTGAACACCCTAACGCTCAGTTGATCGGTCAGTGAGTCGGGAGTTCAGGGGGCGAAGCGCCCTGACGGGGGCTAAGGGACAGCGCCCCCTAATTTTTCGGTATGTATTAAAAGTGCTTTGAAAATTTAAAGGAAAAAGGAGTGGTTTAAAATAAGAAGGATGATTTTTGGCATGTCGCGCGCTCGCGGGGAGGTGCGCGCCCGCGGGGCCGTTCGCGCTCGCGGGGGCTGCGCGCCCGCGGGGCTGGCGAGAGATGTGCGCCCGCGGGGGCTGCGTGCTCGCGGAGAGCGTTGGCCGATAGAGGGGTTCCGCGGTCGCGGGGGCTGCGCGGTCGCGCGGGTCCGGGGATTTTCTACCTATAAATACAACACTTATTCATTTCCTCCTCATTTTTCTTTCCATATGGGCGATTTTCCTCTCCCTTCTCTCTACAAATCTTTCATCTTTTGAAGTGTATTCTTACATCATCATCCATCAACAAAGGTAACCTCTACACCTCTCCTTCTTGGGGATTAAACACCCTTTTCTTGTTATTTTGGAAACTAGGGTTTGTATCCAAATTTGAGGATTTTGGAATTTTGTTGATCTTCTTGCCTTGACATCTTAAACATATGGTTTATTTATCTCATTGAAGCTATATGTGAAGTTATATCAAATTCCTATGGTTCTTTGATGCTAGGGTTTAGAGTTTTTGCCCTAATTTCCCCTTATTTTGATGATGTGGTTTGGAGGTGCTGTGATTCTTGTTTGGGGTTGAATTTCAAGTATGTTAGAGCCCTAGGGTGAAGGTGTTTGTAGTTGAAATGTTGGGTCTAAAGGATTTAAAATGAGTTAATCTTCACCGGAATAAAAACGAGTCTAGCTCGAATTCATAATTGAATTCGAACCTTGAAATATTATAAAAGAAGAACACGATGAAAAATAATGAAGAAGATGAAAATAATCTGCTCTACCCCGTCTCTGCTGCTGCGTTGCGGCGTTAATATCTGGAATATATAATTGGATAAATCCTAATCTATCTTAATATCCTTAATTAAAATGGTATCCAACATGGAAATTAACATCCTAATCTATCTAAACTAGGTAATTGCCAAAACAAAGACTTCTAGAGGCGGTGGGACTCCTTGCAGCCGCGTCCAGGCCATGGGCCTAAGTAAATTCCGCACTCCAGCCCAAATCCGCGCACTCAGGCCCAACTTCTAGACTTCTCGGCCCATGTTATCCTGTTGTATGCCCATACGGCATGACTTTCCAGCGGCAAGCCCTTACGGCCTGGCTTCCAGATTCTCCAGATTTACTTCACTTTTCTCGACTGCAAACTCTCAACAATCTTGGCCAATTCCTTCATATAAGTGTTAATCACCTACAATCATTCCCAAAACACATTTTCTTCCACAAAACACGATCGTGAGACAATTAACATATCAAAACAATACAAAAAATAGCCCAAAATATGTATGTAAATATAGCCCAATCATGCGGCACCACGCCGGAGAGAGATCTGGGTGGAAGGAATCGGAGGAGCGATTGAGTTAGAGATTTGGAGAGAAAGGGACGGCTAGGGTTTGCGATCGGCGGTGAAGAATCACGGTGGGAGGCGGCTAGGGTTTGCAGTTGGTGGAGAAAGGTGGGAAATGAAAGAACAGTGGCAGAAATAGGTTTTATATGCCGGGTCGTGGGCGCGGGTCGGATCGGTGCGGGTCGGGTCCGTCTTATGGGCCAACTCATGCACCTTATGCATAAGAGTTTTTGCGTAAAGAGATAGGTCTAGATTGTTGTTAGGGGAGTTAGAAATTTTATATTTAAGTGCAATTCGATATTTTTGTGAGAATCAACGATATTATTCTTTGTGTTCTTCCAAGTATTCTAACAATCAACGGATGATACACGCTTCTATTTATATCAAATTGTTTTGTCGAGTTTTTTTTTAGAAATAGACATTGGCATAGTGGTTGTGGTATCTATACTATATATAAAAGCAGAAAAAATCTAATTGAAATTGATTTCAAATTGATTTAGGCGATTAATTGATGGCAATTTTGTAATAAAATTTGAAAGTTGAGGTCTTTAATTTTTCCTTTATTATTCATTTAAAATATTATATAAATATTTTTAAAAAATCAGAAATTAATAGACATTATCCACCATCTTATATCAGTTTTTATGTCGGTTATTCCAAAAAAAAAACTCACCTACGTTCTTTACAGAAATTCCCTCAAATTGTTCTCATCGAGATCTTCTTTCAAATTCTTCAAATCCGATTGTCCCTAAGATTCTTTAAATCTGAATCGGAGATGCGGAGTACCGAGACGAAAACAACAACAAATGAAGAAATATGTGAATTTTAATTTTGAAGTCGGAAGAGATTGAGAGAGCAGAGAACATGAAGTTCAGGTGAAGAGGAGCGGCCGATTTGAGGAGAAATAAAGCGGTGGAGGTTTTAAATGTGAGAGAATTTATAAATTGAGCAGCAAGTATCGACGCCAAGAGAGAGAGGGGGGGAAATAGAGAGACGGTGACGATGGTGAAGATCACGGCGTTGATGGAGATAGAGAGGCGGTGATTCTATTTCTCCCTTCTACTCTCAATTTTGTGAAAACTCAAGCAAAACCTAGGCCAAAGAGAGGAGATGAATGAAAAAGCATGAAGTTTGACAGAGGCAGAGCGGAGGATTTCTGGGGAGAAAGTGGTGGCGGTTTTTGGGTGATTTCTGGGGAGAAAGTGGTGGCGGTTTTTGGGTGAGGGAATGAGTAGCGGATTTATGGCGAGAGAGATAATCCAATGCTGAAGAAATCTATAACCATAATACCCAATGTGATTTTTTGTTTGCAGAAGTTGCTTGCTTTCATGTTTTCTTTGAAGTTTTCCAAATCTTTGAAGAACATATATATTTTGGTTTATTATGTTCCAGAATCTTAAAAGAATAAAGTGTACATATAGGAATCATGTTCGATTCTATAGAACAAACGACTAAAGAGGTTTGTCCGAGTTATATTAGGTTACACAGGTTTTGTGAGATTGATTATTATCTTTTATCTTGAGATGACTATCTTGCTTCAACATAAACCTTTTAAATGAGATTCTATATCGCTGGATCCTGACTTTAATAATACTGATTCTATGCATTATGTGGATGTTAATGTTTATTATTGTTGTTAATCAGAAAAGCTTGAGATTTTGTTCAATCTTTGATGTTTATACCTTTAACTTTCCAATCCTGTTGAGTTTGACCATCTCGCATAACATATGGCCCAAAACATATTTATAATTGTCCTTTCCAAAGTTGCTAGCTTTCATGTTTTCTTTGAAGTTTATTTGTTGAAACATTTTCTCTACTTTTTGAAATCAAAATTGTGAGGTTTTAATATTTGTCACATGGTCGATCCTATGATTTTTAACTTTAGAGTGTAATTTTTGTTATATTTCTATTAATTACATAAATTATCTACATACTTGAAGAGTATTAAGATTTATCATATGAACTGCACATTGTAGATGCCGGACATTGTAGCAGGTACTATTATTCAACGAAATTTAAGGGTTCATGAATTATTCTGTCCTTCACTACTTTAATTGGGTAAATGCAAGACTTATTTTATCTTTATATATTCAAGAAAGAGAAAAAGAGGAGATTAAGATTGGTGATCAAGAAGAGAGAGAGCAGGGTGCAATAGCAATTGACGTTGTATAGCAAGAGGAGAGGTTAAGGCTGGTGTAGAGGAGAGAGAAATGGTTGCAGTTGTTAAGGTTTTGCAGGAGAAAGAAGAAAATCGAGAATGAGGAAATTCGAGAGAGAGAAAACAGATGAAGTTAAGGGTGATCAAGAAAAGAGAGACACTATGGTTTCTCATGAGGTAGCAGATGATTCTTCTTATGTTGAAGAGAAGATTTTTCAAGTAGAAAAAGGTTTGTTTATCTTGAAATTTATATGAATTATGAGTTTAAGAATTAATGTAGTTAGGTTTATGTATTTGTGTTGTTGACTCTTTGCATGGTTGAGGTTGTTATAATCATATTTTGATCATCGATCAAAATATTATGTTGTTTTTGCTTTGCAGAAGAGTTCGCGCTGGCTGAAGAAACAGAGCCTTCTGTAGAAGAGAAAACACCAGCAGATCAAAATGTATGAATTTTCTCTTCATGAATTTTATTTTTTTCTGGACACGAGCTTGAATTCTCGTACGACTATTCTTGTCTTTGATGATGAAACATTGAGGTTCGTTGTCAATGATTTTGTAGGAAGAAGCCAATGCTGCAATACGATCAATTGTTGTGAAAGGCAACTAAGGGAGAAATTTATAGAAGACGAGAGCAACAAACTTCAATCTTTGTTTATTTATCAGAGTCCTACGCATCTATAGACTATGTAGTTCATGTACTTGGATTATAAGCCGTTTAAATCATTATAAATCAAATTGGTTTACATGTTTAATTCAACGACAAATATTGTGCATATTTTTTTTCTATTTTTCCTTTTATTTTTCATGTAATTTTACCTATATATTCATTTACTATCATCTACATGTATATTTAATTAAATTATTGATAAATATGTAATTATCGTAATAAATGTTATAATATGAAATTACAATTTTTTTCTATCAAATGTTGAATATGAAACCTAAAGTACTCACCGTTTGACTACTACTTATGAAAAAAATATGAGGACATATGTTCTTCTAAATTATGTCTTATTTTCTCTCTCTATGTATGTCTTCCATTTTTCCTCTCCTTCGTTTAATATAACTCTTTGCTACTTCAACCAGAAATCTATGTCCAGGGCAACACCATATGCCTTTTATCTTCGGTGATGATGTGGTTAGAATTGTAGAAGTGATTATTCTAATTTATTCTCATATTAGGGTTATGCAAGTAAATATTTTGTTTCAATTGAGGTGTTATTACCTTCATCAATATCTTATTTTTTCTATTGTTGAATGTCGCATTCAGGGGAGCCACATATTCAATATCTATGCCAGACTTAAAATACCACTGCAGATCATATATTGAGTTTCAAAAATGGATGCAGTGAATTCATATTTATATAGTCACTTTTGTGACATCAGAAGTTGAGGAAGTCAAATTTACTAAAAATGTTATATACAAACAATCTCATATATTTAAAAAATTTATTTCCGTTATTGAGTTTGGAACTTGATTAGATTACTAATTTTATTAAAAAACAATATAATATTAAACTTAATAAATGCCATAATATATATTATGTAAGTTCATTCCTCTTTGTTAAACTTATTTTTAAAATATTTTAATTTTTAAAATTATTATTATTATTTAATACTATAATGTCTAAAAATGTTCTTGCAAGTTGCAACGCAACATGCTAATGCAAAATAACTTGTGCTTATCTGATTTATTATTATTAGATAAAATTGGCCTAATCCGCATCTAATATTGTGTTTAAAAAAAATTGTAATACAATGAAAGAAATATTATATATAAAATAATTATAATAAAAAATTTCAAACATAAGATGAGATATTGAGTGTGACAACAATTGTGGACTAGATAACGTTATACCGGTCGGTAGCCACCGCGCAATGCGCGGGTAAAATACTAGAATGATAATTATCTTTACTTATTGTTTATTATTTACATATAATTTACATATGAGTAAAAATATGATAATGATACAAATACCACTACAAATATTGTGTATAGTTGTATTCCAGAATTTGTAAACTTAAGACTTTTTTTTAATATTTACTTAGATTTTTTATAATTTAAACTTATAAAGTGTATATAATTTAATAATGAATTGATGTCAGTATAAAATGTTAACAACTATATAAGTACTTATCATATATATATGTCATATAAAAATTGTGTTAATAATTATGTGGATAAAACTAATAATTATGATAATTTTTTATAAATTTTAAAACAATTTAAATACTAATCTATATAAAATTACATAAAAATATAATATAATATTAAATTTAACTTTTTTTTTCTGCAATGCACCGGTAAAATTCACTGTCACCGTGGAACGCACGGCTCACATACCGATTTACTTCCACCGTGCAACGCACGGGCCGCGTACTAGTTAATTTAAAAGTCATGGGGCCTCTGATTGATTTTTTATTCCTCCAGTATCTATTTTCCACTTTTTCTCCTTTTTTTTTCCAAGTTTTTTTCCTTCGATCGGGTTGTTCTTTTAACTTTGTTTTTTTTTTCCTTTTGTTCTTTTTTTACCTTTTAATCATTTTTTTTTCTTTTATTTCAATTTTATTACTCTTTTGTTCTTTTATTCTCCTCTGTTTAATTGTTTTCATTTTAATTCATTTCAACGTATGGGGTATTAATTTTTATTGAAACATTAATCATTTCAAATGACGCTTTGCATCTATTTAAAATATGAAAAATATTTAATTTGACTTTTGAATTCTAATAATGAAAGTTCTCTCAAGACCGAAGTTTTTTTTATTCTATTTTTTTAAACAAATTTATTTGTTTATGTATTTTCTTTTACCAATAATTAGAACATGACTCTAATTTTTGAATGATAGAATAAATTGAGCAGTGAAATTCTATTTGTTTCTTGCTTGCATTCTAAGAACGGGTAATAATTTGGACGATGCATTACCAATCCAATAGTAAAATTAGGTTTTCCTTGCTAAGAAATTCAATTGGGTTGTACAGTTTGATTTGTTACATATTTTTTTTCATTTTGTTTGAGTCGTGTTGTTTTTCTATATTTAATATTGGCCCATAATTTTTATATAAATATTTTCTTACCCTAATATATAGGTAGATATTGTCTTGCAACTAAATAATAACATTGTAGACCGTTGATGTTTCAACATGATAGTTTTTGTTTAAATTTAATTTTTATATATCTTATTCAACATATTATAGTGACAAGTGTTTGCTCACAATAATTACAATATTGATGTTGAATCTTGAATACTTTTCGTAACAAAATTATATTGAATAATTTTGAAATTTTGGTAGTATAATATTTTGAATTTGCATTTCAAAAGTAATAAATTTATAATGATTATAAAGATAATGATTAATTAGCTCTTCGTACCTATTACGAAGTTATGAGTTTGCGAATAATATAATAAATATACAATAAAAATAGATAAGATACATTTTTCATTCCATACATAACTACAATCTATATTTATAACCCCTAAAAATGTAAAAATATAAATTGCATTCAAAATATGTTGCTACATCTTTATTTATTATTACATATAATATATATTCATCATTTTACTATAATTTTATAAGTAATGGTGACGATATTGATAACACTTTTACTAAAAATATTGCATATAAAGAAGTATTTCAAAATTTATATGAAATTTCACAATTGTGTTATTTTTTATGTAATTTACTTTCATATATAATTTAATTATTATTACATGACACTCATTAAATTTAAAAGTATGATCATTCAATTTGTACATTATCTATACGTATATACACACTAACACATCTAAACATGTAAAAATAATAAAGTATGTTCATACATCGTACGTGAGATATACTAGTTTATCACTCAAAATTTACTTTGTTTCTCATTTCAAAGCATTGACGAATGCTTGTAACTTTACTTCACAATGACAAGTGCCTCCACGCAAAACATAAATATTAGTATCAATGAAGTATCTTCTTTTATCCTTACACCTACAAAACCACTATTCATGGTGCATTTTGAAATATATACTAATAATAGACTCTTTTACATTTTATTTCATTTTTACATTAATATTTATTATTTTACATAAATGACATATTTGGAATATTTTATTTCTAATAATATAAATATTGCATTTATTTATTATTTGAAATAGCAATATTATGGTCTAAAAGCTAATTCTCATAACATGTTTTCTCGATATACTTTGGAAAAATAAACTAATAAAACAGGTGAGAGAAAAGTAAGTTAACAATTAAAATAATCTTCTTGACAAAATAAATAAATGTTTATTTCAATAAATATTAAATTCAAACACATTGATTCAAACACCAACAAAATTATAAAATGTCCATAAATTTTGACCCGTATACAAGAGTTTGTCATAATATATTATTATTACAATATTGAGGTGCAAAGCAATATCTAGAGTAGGTTTGGCCCTGCCTATGACTTTCTGCTGTTAAAATTACACTTTGAAATGCGCAGCAGCAGCAGCAGCGCAGCTGGCTGTATAACTATAATTAATTTATGAAAGACGACTTTTTTTTTATGAGTGATTGGTGAATGGAAATGACAAGCAGAAAATAAAATTGATGAGACATGCATCTTAATTAGGTTAATTAGCACCACTCCATCCACTAGTATATATACATATACATATACATATATAATGCTCGATATTGCAGTACTCCATAGTGGAACATTTAATATTTAAATTAAATAGAGAGGGCAAATATAAGAATAAAATAGCACAAGAAATAAATAAATTATGTCATCACATTTCGTATAGTTTGCCATCCGAACAGGCAGTCAAAATTTCGTATTGTTTATACATCTCTCGTCTGCAGTGTGATCTGTTATCTTTTCAGATTGTATATAGTTTGTAATATTATTATTAAATATATGATGTATATTTATATTTATGAGATAAAATAAAGTACTTTTGATGAGATGCAGCTCAACAAAACGAAAAAGTTCAAAATAGAAACAGGCCTAGTTCTATATATATATATATATATATATATATATATATATATCAAATAGAGACTAACCCTTGGTGTGAAAACTAGGGACAATTTACAACCTTTGGATCCGATGAGATGGACGGTTAGATTTAGGTATATTTTCTTTTTTTTTACACGTTTTTTTTTAATTTAAAATTAGTGGTAAGGCTAATGATGTAATTTATTAAATAACCTGTACATCCTATATCGTTCAAAATCATAACCGTCCTTAGAAAACGATTTTTAAATATGGACAGTTAATATATCTATTGATTTCGGAGATTCAACAGATTTCTTTTCATAGACGCGTAGATTAAGTTTTCTTTTAACAATTTCTTGGTTCAGGCGCGAAGATTCAGACGATTTTTTTCATAAAAAAGACGCTAATTCTACAGGGGAAGACGACTTTCACGGGTTTTTTTCTTAATTTTAGTTGGTGTAGAGACAATGGAAGATTCAGGTTTATGATCGTTTTCTTTTTTTTTTTTCTTCAATTTTGTCTGCAATCTGGATGAAGTGGTTATTTTATATGCTGTAAATTGATGGATAGAATGTTCAATGTTAGTTCCTTTTACGTATAGAGTGTATGTAGTTGTTATTGTTGTTATTTAGTATATATATATTCTTCATGTTCTTCTTTTTCTTCTTCTTCTTCTTCTTCTTCTTCTTCCAACTCATAGATCGATGATGGCGATGATGCGTCACTCACACAGCGATTCTAGCGGCGACGGCGGTTGTTGCGTGGCACTCACATGGTGATTCTCGGCAGCGGCTCGACTATGGCGATTCTGGGCAGCATATTGTATTAGTATAGCATGTTTGTCTGTTGTAGGAAGCATTAACAGTACGTTTATATAGCATTGATTATTTGGCGGGTTTTTTTTCCAGGGCTAATTCACTCTAGTCAAGATGTTTTTTTCTCTTGTTTCATTTTTTGCTTAATTTTGTTTTTAGTTTACTTATATTTTCCCGTGCTGTTTTGTATGGTACAGTTGGGGTATTTCAATTTTTTCGTTATATTATTTCAATGCTTGTGGTAAAAAAGGCCACCATGATGCTAGGAATTGTCCAGGCAAAAAATGATTTATGTCTATTTTTTTATCAATGTTTCATTTTGTGTTTTGTTTTTTTCTATTTTATATAGTATTTCTTGTGATGTTTTGTATGGTACAGTTAGAGTATTCCATTTTTTTTTTTGGTACATTATTTGTGGTACATTACAATTCTTTGATTTAGGTTGGTTGATATTACGAAGCAATTATTCGATAAATACATATCACTAACTGTAGCATTCACATAATCCTATGCAAATGAATATGTTTATGAAGCACCAACCACGGAATATGAATATATTCATGTTACTTACGAAGCATTATTCTGAAGTGTACGAAGCACAGTCTTTACATCTCTCTCACTGTAACATGAACTAATCATTTACAACATTGTAGACAATCATAAGTAGCATTGATGATATACATATATAGCATAACAAATATGCTTAAATAGCATTAAAGATGTACATGAGTAGCTTATCAAATTAAATTGGGCAAAAGCGCCAGAGGTATGCATAGGTAGCATCAACAAGCCTAATTCAAAGCAATAACTCACACGTTATTTTTACCAACTTAAACACATTAATAGCACAGATATTCATAAATATCATCAAAGAGGTGTATAATTAGCATTACAAATTTTATTTTGTCCAAAACACCACAGGTGCGCATTAGTAGCATCAACATTAATAATTCAAAGCTCCAAATCGTACAAGGTCATTTACCAAGCTTAACAATAACTAGCACATTAATTCATAAGTACCATAAACGTCATGCATAAGTAGCACAACAAATATGCTTAATTAGTGTCACAAAAAAAAAACTGACTTTACCAACGTTCAACAAAAAGATATCGAAACATTTTCTTGGTGAACAATAGTCACACATCTCCACTCAGAACATCATTCACAGTTGGATTTTTCTTCATAGAGTTAGTTATCGTATGCTAGATAGCCTAAACACCTCTTCTTTTCTCGTGTTTATTTTTTTATCTAATTTCCTTGTCTTGGTCAGTTGTGTCATCACTCGGATTGTGCAACCACATATCCTCCTCAAAATTAGAGCCGTCTGCATGAACCTTAGACTTACCTGAAACCCAACATAGAAATCATCCAAATAGGTATTAGGTAGCATTCAAATTTCAAAGTAAACAAATCAAACATTTATCAAAAATATTTGTTTACTTATTATTAAGCACTATATGTTATGTATCAAATCAAACACCGAATTAAAAAGCATTGATGATACTCGGAAACACTAGGAAAAATCATCAAAAGCATTCATTCACTTATTATTAAGCACCCATGTCACATACCAAATCAACAACATGATTAGACGGCTTCATAAGAACGGTGTCACAATAAAGTTACCAACCCAAAGGTTACACAACATCAACTAATATTTATACAAGCACCAACTTCATAAGAACGGTGTCACAATAAAGTTGTTTCAAACATCATTGATTTTTTAGGTTGACAAACCATTTTTCTACTAAATCAAACAAGTGTAATATTTTAAGTAAATCGAACCACATATTACACTTAAAATCTCTCACACAAGAATAAACACTATAAAACATTAGATTAATTGTTATTATCAATAATTACCTTAAAAAGCACCAAACTTGCATGTACAAAGCACCAATTCACACATAAAGTGTTACATTTAAGATTTATTACTTATCAGTCCCAATAACAAAATAAAGCACCAACCGAAAGGTTACACAACTTTAACTAATATTTATACAAGCACCAACTTCATAAGAACGATGTCACAATAAAGTTGTTTCAAACATCATTGATTCTTAGCATTAAAATACAAGCTCCTTAGCATCAAACTACATGGATCACTAACATAAAAAAATATTTAAACTGAATCCAAGAGTTACCAACTACAAAACACCCAAATCTTGTTCAAACAACCCATCCACAACAAA
Organism: Perilla frutescens; assembly: GCA_026008535.1. Classification (NCBI taxonomy): domain Eukaryota; kingdom Viridiplantae; phylum Streptophyta; class Magnoliopsida; order Lamiales; family Lamiaceae; genus Perilla; species Perilla frutescens. The sequence goes on along the minus strand of BRKX01000006.1, from coordinate 26,170,580 downwards.
AGCATCGCCAACACTAGTATCTAGCATTCACTCTCTTCATATTTACCACCTCAATATACAACAAACACAAATATTAATTCAATTAGTTGAATAGAATATTATTTAGCCAGAAACTACATTATCATTAGCATCGAATATTTGCTCTAGAGCCAAATGATCAACAACAAATTCATCAACAAGCATCAACAAAATTGTATTCAAGAACCCTAACTGATCGAGATTGTTACCTGCCTCTCATCGTCCCATTGTTGTTTCGATCAAAGCCTTTGTATTGTTCAGTTAAATTGTCCCGTCGCTGCTGCCCAGAATCGCCATTCAATTTCCGCACACCAAACTCACCGCCGCCGCGTGATATTCATTTTTGCTAGACAGTTGTTGTCGCCTCAGCCTGCCGCCGATGCTTTTTGGCCCAAAAAAAAAACCTATTTTCTAAATATATTTTTTAATCAATCACAAGCATTAATCAGATTTTAATTAGTACGAATTTTTTTTCCAAAATCATCGTTAAATTCGATTGAAAGTACTGAATCTTACCTGATTTCTTCCGACCCATGTTTATTTTTGGCTTCTCGTTCGAAAGTGCCGCTGTCGGAGGGAGGAATATCCGTCGTCTTCTTTACTGTTCAAGCGGCTGCGCACGACAAAACCGCCGAGCTATGCCGGAATCCTCATCGGTTCTCAAGAATGTCGCCGCCGGTTCTTGCGTTGGCTTAGGTTTTCTAATTTTAGAGGATGAAATTTTGATTTCTAGACGTAACCGTTCCTTCTATGTGGAATTTGTGTTTGCAGATTTTCAAGGATTTAATTTTCACGTACCATATGAAATTAAGATGTGATTTGACAGTAATACCCCTATACGTTTTAATATTAATTAAAAAATCAGAAATTACCATTAAAAATCCGTGTAATCTGATCCATCCATCTTATATATGTGTAGGGTTCAGATTTGTCCCTAATTTTCACACCAACACTTGTCCTCAATATAACCAACCCCTATATATATATATATATATATATATATATATATATAGGGGATGGTTTTGGTGTAAACCATCCCTAGTGTGTAAATCTATATAATATATAATAACAACACCGCATCTGAAATTAGAAAAATGTTAGTTTTTCTGCCAATTTGTACCTTCCGAAAATGGAAAAATATTATTTTTTTACAATTATATATATTTTCCATATAAATGATTAAATATTAATATATTTCTATAAATATAAAAAATGATATGATCTAAGTCTATAATATTCTATCAAATATATATATATATATATACACACACAATGCAATTATGTTGTGTGTATATATCAATGATCTAATGCGAAGGAATTTAGTTATGTCAATTGAATAGAATGATATGAATATATTTTCCAATTAAAGTCGGCTTATTGTAAGAAAATGGTTGGGACGGAAATTAATATCAATCAATTATTATTTTTTAGAAAATCGTATAACATTTAATCATTGTAGCAAATACAATATATTATAATTATATAATAACGTTAATATATAGTTATTTTGAGATAGAATATTCTTATTTGATTTGTGAGTATTATATTTTTTGGAATACTTTTAATTGATTGAATTTCATTTAAGTTTCAAAAGCATGCGTACTAGAGTCATTTGGCATTGTATTATTTTTTTGCAAGAGTTTTTGTTTTTGCGTTAATATATAGTTGTTGTTCATATTATTCTTTTTTTTTTTTGTATTTTTCTGGAATTTTAAAATTTTCAGTTTGGTATCAAAAATCAAAACTTTGAGAAGAAGGTAATAATTTTTATGTTCTATGCTTCAATCATATTTTTAAAATATATACTTATTACATCTTTATAATTATAAGCAAATTTTGGTGTAAATACCTCAACTAGATTCATCTTCGGAGATCTTCTTCTGCAATCCCATCATAGGAGACAAAGATGGTCAATTAATAAGAGAATTGAAAACAATCTTATTAATATGTACTTTCTTTTTGTTTCATTGGTTAAATATTTTTTTATGCTTTACTATTGCATATTGCAATTTCTTGGCGTAATAGTTGTTCTCTAAAATGGAAGAGAAGTTGGAATTTCTCTATCATGTAGTTTTAATATTTGGTAATAATACTCCACTTTGATTTTGTCTGAATCGTTCCGATGAAATTATTATATAAGAAAGCAATCTCATAATATAATCAACATTATTATTGTGAGTGGATTATTATGTTTTATATAGAATATAAACAATTAACTTGAATTTGCATAAAATTTTCAATATATATATATATATGTATGTATGTATAGGGGATGGTTCAAATGTTAATACCCTCCCACTGTAAAAATTAGGATCCGATGTGGATCATTGATCTACTTGATCTAGACAGTCAAATTTCAATTGAAAATTCAGGGGCCAAAGTATCGAAGGCTAAATCAGTTAAATAATTCAATAACTTTAAATCATAAAAAAGAGACGTCAAATGATATAACAATGAAAATGGAGTCAAATGTATTCTACACAGACAAAGGAGATGGTGACAAATCAATCTGTGCCAATACATCTTGAGTTGTAACAACTCTTCCTTCATGTGTTTCCTATGTGTTTTACACGGCCCAAAGGGCTGATCTTGAATAGGCACAATATTTTTCTTAAATCTCTTTTAGGGTCATGTTCTTGGATTTATTATTGGAGATGAATTGTCAGCCCATAAATAGATTCAAGCAAACAAATTTGATCATTATATTCTATTTACACTTTCTCATTGTTCTATTAATTATTTAACTATAATTCTACTCCCTCCATCCCAATTATATAGTCTCATTTCTCCTTGCATGTAGATTAAAAATATTTATAAAAATAAGATATTAAAGCTAAACTTCCAATAACACCCTCATTGAATATCTATGACTTTTAACTTTTAAGTTATTATTTTGTAATTTTCAAAATTCAACAAGGGTTTATTTGTACATTACATTGAAAATTAGTAATACTTATAGTAATGGGACTATATAATTAGGACACTTCAAAATAGTAAAAGGAACTATATAATCAGAATGGAGGGAGTATTATTTTTTATACATCACTTCCGTGCATCGCACGGGTGTAATACTAGTTGTAAATCAATCTCCAACCACACATCCATAAAAATTCAATGGTCAAGATTTGGTCAAAGGGGCAGTGGCATTCCTGTAAATAAAGGAAACTTCAAAAAACGCCGTGGCATTTTGGTAATTTTTGCATCTGGGTTAAAACTAAAAGAAAAAGAAAAAATCAGACTTCCAGGACGCGGGCGAACGGAGACACAATCATATGCTGACGAATACATAATCATATGCTAACGAAGTAGAACTATTTCATACACAACACCTAACTTTAAACACAAATCTGATTTTGTTAGGAAATTATTAAATGACGACTTTTATATGGTTGGAAAGCTAGCCAAGCCTAATTTTCAACAAAAAATAATTTCAAAAAAATATGAATCGTGGACAAAGTTATAGTTGTTTGATTGAAGGTTGTTAGTTGCATTATTTGACTTCAATCCACAACATTATTGCTTTTGTTAGCATTGCGTATAACTTTTCTTTAGCATTACATAATACTTCTGTTAGCATAAAACAGTGCTAACAACAACAAATGATAAAATTCAATAAAATTAAATTGTTAAACTCTAAAATTGATGTGGTAGCAATATAACTAATCATAATACTAGCGAATCATATGTCATATGCTAACGAATCATGCTTAATTGAGATGAATGTTATACATTAATAATACACATGCAGCATTAAACATGTATGATTCTATTATCAGATATAATTATACTACATTAGAATTATTATAATATTTTAGTTTGCATATGTCAATGCTAACGTTAGCAGTGCATTAACATTCTCATATAAAAAATCTCTTGATGCATTAATGTATTGTTCATTATGAATATAATTAATACTAATGAAATATTTGTTATATGCTAATGAAACACATCCTAATTGAGATTAAATAAACATTTATAACAATATAATTGATGTCAGTGAAGCATATATTAATTGAAATGTAATAAATATTTACGATAATATAGTCAATGCTAATGAAATATTTGGCATATGCTAACGAAGCATTTGTCATATGCTAATGAAACATTTTTTATATGCTAACGAAGCATACCTAATTACGATTGAATAAATCTTTATCGCAATATAACTGATGCTGACAAAACATTTGCCATATGCTAACGAAACATATGTTGTGTGCTAATGAAGTATTCTGAGCTTAAATGGACATATGCTAACGAAACATATGTCGTATGCTAACGAAGTATTCTGAGCTTGAATTTGTGTGAAAAATAAAATTTTTATATTTTTCGTCCATATTTTTCTAAATAAACATATGCTTCACTGATCTCAAATGAAAGAGGATTAAAGGACCTTTAATTTGATATATTATTTGTGTTAATCCGATGAAAAACGAGCAAGTTATGATCGTTCGAAGTTTTTAGAATTTTTTTAGATGTTGAGTCAGCATGACATCAACTTTTTTTCAACAAACGGACAAAAATACCCTAATGGACTGAAAAAGGTAGCGAACATAACAAAAATGCCACCGCATGTTTGATTAAATCTGGAGCGCTGGTTTTTAAAGGATGTGTGGTGATAGATTGGTTTACAGTTTACACACCAGGAAAGGGTTTACATTTGATCCATTGCCTATATATATATATATATATAGGGTTGGGTTCCAGAAGGAACCATATCCCATATGAGAACTGAGAATCAATCTCAACCACAGATTGATCTGATTTGGACGGCCAAGATCTGTTCCAAAATTTTTAAAAAAAAAGCGGTGGCATTATTGTAATAAATCAGAACTTCGGTGCCCCTGAAACTCGGCGAGGTTAAAATCGTAAATTTGAACGTATTCGAATTCTAAAGCCATTTTTCAGAGAAAACCTTTCTCATTCCTGCTATAGCACGAACTCGCGCAAAACTAGAACCACTAAACATTTGAAGATAAACTGAAAATAAATCGAAATCAATCGTCAAAAACTCCCAAACAATCAACAAAATCCTCAGAAAAACATGAACACTCAAGGTAATATGTATTTCATTTTTATTTTTAAGAAATTTCGTTTGCTTTTTTAGCGATTATACTATGTTGATTTATCAGTCTACGTTTGCTATAAACATCCATTTAGCGTTATATTATGATAATTTAACAATGTATTTCGTATTTTTCTAAGCACAACACGTACAAAAACCTAATCTTGAACAAACTGTGTTTATTTTTATTACATGAAGTTTTATCAGTTTCATTTTCATTCTCCTCATGACGAAAAATGTATATAAAAGTGTTAACCCTACCCAGTGTTGGCAATTTATGTGTATATTTTTCAATTTGGTATTTTAGCATTATCATTTCTATTTTAGCACTCTCATGTATTACTTTAGCACTATCATGGCTTATTTTAGCATCACACTTCTTTGGCATTAGCATGAAAAATGCCTTCGGCATTTTCATAAACCAATGAATAAACACTGTTACAAGTTAAAAATTGTCATTTCCTATTTTTTAACTTGTGATTTTTTTATTTTAGCACCCTCATGACTTATTTTAGCACTCTCATGATTTATTTTAGCACTCTTGTGACTTATTTTAGCATGACACTTGTTTTAGCATTAGCATGAAAAAAAATGCCATCAGCATTTCAAAAAATCCATCAACAAATTGTCATTTTATCTTAGCATGACTTCTGTTTTAGCATTATCATTCAAAAAATGTCATTTCTCACAGACCCTACTCCCACTTATTTTGAAGCACTGTCATTTTACAAATTTTAGCACAGTTATCTCTCATTTTAGACTTATGTTTCACACTATTATTCATATCCACTTCAAGGGAGAAACACGCGCGCTAAAATTGCTCCAACAAATGAAGATAATAAAAGAAGCGATATATTTCAGAAATATCCTTACTTAGAAGTCACAACATGCCAGAACGTCTATCAGAAGCCGTTAGTGTGCTTAATACAGCACAACGTGATGCTATTAAAAAACTTGGATTTGGCAGCATCCTACACATTGATATCATCCGTTTGCCAGAGAGGATGAACTACTAGCTTCTGGAAAACTTCGACCCAGTGTCGAGAGAAATACAATTGCAATACGGGAGAAGGCTAAGGATTGAAGCTTCTGATGTCTCTATAATATATGATTTTCCCAGAGGACCACGCAAAATAGGGAAGAGTGTTAGAAACCAGAAGTGTAATGTCATGCCAAAGGATGAGTTAGTTAGTAGCGCACTATCAGATGAAACTGCAGAAGAATGGTTCAAAACAAACTTCATGATATTGGTTTTTAAATCTATGATTGAAAACACACAAGACGGATATGTTTATCAAAACCTCATGGACTGCCTTGATGAAATTGACAATGTTAGTCAATATGATTGGTATAACTATATCTTCAGAGCGTTGGTGGACCACACTCTGAAGTGGAAGAGAGACAAAAAAATGCCCTACACAGGTCCTATCTTCTTTTTGTTGGTAAGTGCTAATAATTGTTTATTTTTTTCGTTATGATGCTCACTTAAAAACTACACCCCCATTATATACATAAATTGCTTCAACAACTATATCAATTTTCAACAGATGATGTATCTTGATAGAGTTGAGGTGTATTTTTGGGAGGTGCCAAGGTATATCCCAGCTTTCTATGGATGGAATTATTTCTTGCTTGAAGGCAGGCAGAGTTGCGGCTGGTGATTTTGGAGTTGGTTATCCTTGGCCGGCATACACAAGGGCACAGTTTCTAGAGGATCATGGACAGAGGTGTTCTGAGAGAAAGGAAATTGAAGGACAAAATCAGGATGTTGCGGCATCTGCTGTTCAGGTGACACACAAATCGCTAATATACATCTTACTATTGATAATTGGTTTGTTTAGAACTATCACTGACTTTTAATTTTATAATGGATTATTTACTTTATCTGATAAAAAAAAATTATATCTATCAGGTTGAAAGAGAGAGTTTTGCAGAAGAGAGGAAGAGGCAAGAGAAGGGGAAGGGGGGTAGCTGTTGAGCTTCCCCATACTAAGATAAGCAGCATAAAAACTCCAATAAGCCTTTTAGCATTCTTGGTTCATTTGTTTAGAACTCTCAATAAGCTCTCTCATAATCTTATAAACAAACTTTATAATAATATAAATGATTATAATAATAGACTATCCAGAGAAACACAGAAGAGCCAGATGATGATATACACACAATGCAAGTTGAAGCAGAAAGAGTCGGCAAGAAAAGGATATGTAGGCTTTCATTAACAAAATACATTACCAGTATTGGCAATATATGTGTGATTTATGTGCATATTTTACAATTTTTGAAATTTAGCATTACCATTTCCTTATTTTAGCATTATGATGGCTTATTTTAAAACTGTCATGACTTATTTTAGCACTCTCTTGACACATTTTAACACTCGCATGATTTATTTTAGCACTCTCATTAATTGTTTTAGCATGACACTTGTTTCAAAAAATTGCAAAAGGCAGTGATCCAAACTGGTTCAGTCTCCACAAGGTCCAGGGCCATGTAGAAGCAACCTGACCACTATACAAACCTTGTGGACACAAGAGAAACACTGACAGCTTCCGAGTGTGAGTTGCACTATTGGGTGATGGAGCAAAAGACTGATGATGAAATGTACTTTTTAAATATGTTATTATTAGTAAATATAAAAGTTATCACTGCAATTTTGTTATACTGAAAAATAATTTTATTTCAAAAATAGGGATGTTGTTTTGTAATCTGACAACCGGGAAGAACTGAGCAGAGCTGAGATGATGAGCCTGAACAAAAACACATACATCAGTTCTTCAGTTATTGATGTATGGAGTAGCATAATGAACCATGCTCAAGCAAGACTCTCTACAAAAGCAACTCCCAAAAGATTTTTCCTGACAACCAATGTTACTATAAGTATCAAATTTCATATATAATATTTCTAAGTATCTCACTTTATTCTGTTTTAAAATAACTCTAATTGTTGTCTGTATAGAACTACTCCCTTGTTGCCCCCCCAAAGGATTGGGATGACAGAAAAATATCAAAACTGTTTCTTGATAACATGCGCCATGAACTCCAAGCATTCTCAAATGTGAAGGTGCATGAGACAGACATGGTATGCATTCCATTATTAAAATTACAAAAAAGTCATTATGATAGTAACTAAAAAATACATTATTTTGTTTTTGCAGTTTTTCTTCCCAATATTGAAATCAGAACATTTCTTCCTTATTGTCATTGATATGCAAAGGTTGGTCGCTGAAATCATAGATAATTCAAGTACCATGGAAGCAGAAGAGGCTGATCCACTGTTAAAATATGAACATGTTCCTGCAAGACTGGTACAGAAAAATAAATATCTATTTATTTATTTTTTCCCTGGTGAGACAAAATTAAACTAACTTTAATCATAAATTTCAGATCGAGCTCTTCACTTACCTCCTAAAGATGCACGGCCTTCTAAAAATAACAAGAGAAGTAGCTAACAATATCAAGGGGATGGCCCGTCTTCAGATGCCATGGAGAACCCAAGCCAACAACACTGATTGTGGTGTCTTCATGATGCGTCATATGGAGACGTACATGGGAGGTGGTGTCAGGAATTGGAAGACTGGCTTGAAAGCAAAAAACAAGTTGCAGCTGAGGTACTTAAGGATGAAATATTGTGCTGCCATCCTTACCGCAGACTGCAACATCAACCGGGACTGGAACATGAAAAAAGCAAGCCTCTACTTCAAAAAATCTTCTAAAGACAATCGAATCAACATTGAAAAACTTTATCTCCAAGACAATGATGAATGAACAGTGTTTTAATTTTTTGTCTTATAACTATTAATGTTAACTGTGAATGAATGATGCTGCAAAAAAACTTTTGATATTGCAATTAAACTTTCTGGAACGGATTCAGGCAAATGAGTTATAGAGATAACAATACTTGTATCACTGTGATTATCCATTTGCATACAGTTTTTCAAAAATTGTTCATCTTCAGAGTGATAAGATTTTGACTGCTGAAATATTTGCTTTGGATAAAACTTTCAGTAAGATTTTAACAGTGCTAAAAAAGATACTAACAGTGCTAAAAAAGAACACATTATAGTTCATGCTTTCCATTCTCTGTCGTTCACGTACATATTAAATACTATAATAATTAATTGATTTATTAAGCAATATAATACTAAAACAAACACTAAAATTATTGTATAATTGCAAAATCAATGAAAACACCTTGTTTCAATGCTAAAAAGTCCAAAATCAATTTTGTCAAGTCTCATACAAATCAAAACCGCAGACACTAAATCACCACATAAAATGCTAAAGTAGAACCCACCAGTGCTAAAATAAAAACTATCAGTGCTATATAAAGTATAACCCATATATGCTAAAAGTTCCGCTCATGCCGCTAAAGTAGAAACTAGTAGTGCTAAAATACAATCTACTAGTGTTAAATAAGAAACTGCCAGTACTAAAATATGAAATATCAATGCTAAAGAATACACTATCTTTCTAACGCTAACACAATAAAAATTAATATATAACTGTAAATTTTATATTAATATATATATATATATATATATATATTTATAGACACTTTATAATTGAAGAAAATACAAAAATCTTTTTTTCCAAAAAAAAACACAAAAAATTGATAATAAAAAAGAAAATAATAATAATAATAATAACCGCTTCGAAAAAAAAGGTAAAAACCCGCCAGGTATTCAATTATCAAAATACAACTTCTGCAAAAACATACACACACACACGCAAAGGTTTTTGATTCAAAGACTTCAAACACAAAAACAGAAACGATTAGGGTTTTATCAATATTTTAATTCAAAAACTTCAAACAACAAACTCATCAATATGGAAAAAACACCGAGCACATAGCTGGTAAAATGGAAGAACCGAAGCGACTCTTCGAAAAAGAAGAGAAAACCTGAAGAGATGCCGATCGAAAAATGTACGCAACACATTCTTCTTTCGTTCATCTTAAAAATAAAGTATGTGTTTCATTTTAGTTCTAACAAAAAAAAATGCAGAAAGGAACAGTGCTAAAACCCTGACAAAACCTCATATATCATGAAATAAACACTTACAAAATTTAAATATGTAAAAATGTTATCGTTTACTGAAAATAATCACATGTATATGAAATCAAAATATTGGAAATGTATATGCATTTTGCACACTGTGTTGCATGTAATGATTTCCTTTTCAATGATCTGAAATAGTAATATCGTGAATGATTTCTGTGTTAACGTGTAGCATCACTATATTAGAAAATGAATTAGCATCAAGGAGATCTACTCTTAGCATAAGACTTCTTATCTTTATAAACATATTTAATATAATAATAAAATTCTTCCATGCTCTATTTTAGTTATAATGATACTATAATATTATAGTATCAAACCAATGCTAAAATAAGAGATTACAGTGCTAAAAGGCTACAATATTATTTGTGAAAATGCCAAACCAGTTAACTATATAACATACATGGTATAGTTATAATGGTAATATAGTGTGATATCATGGATTAATTGTGTGTTGACATGTAGCAAAACTTTATTACTATGAAATTATTACTAATTTTTCATCAAAGATACTAATGTTTCATTTTAGCACTAGTTTTCTACATAATTAGCATCAACAGATATACAATATATACTCAAAAACAATATTATTAACAAAAACTATACATATATAGGTACCAGTAAAAAGACAAGATCAATAGATGATATTAATATATCAATAACTGAGGAGATGAGATCAAAGAGTAGACATGACAAATCTGCTCTCAAATCTCGGTCGAGAACATTAGCACTGACATTACTTGAAAGGATAAAATCTACACCAGACTCAGATGTTGAAGCCACAAGTGCTTCTGAATCTAAGAGTCCAGCAGCAACATCTAAGCAGGGAGATCTTCCGATGCTTAAAAGAAGAACAACACCGCGCATATTATATGATGCAATCAAACAATTAACAGTTGAGCAGAAGAGTACTGTTGAATCGCTTGGTTTTGGGAGCATTCTGCATTTGAATATAAAGGAATTACCCCATGTACTTAGCTACTGGTTGGTAGATAACTTTGATCCCGAGAGTTGTGAGTTGATCCTGAAGAGAGATCGATGATTGCACGTAGATGAAACTGATGTATCATTGATCATGGGGTTTCCAAGTGGTCCTCTGCGTATAGAAAAGAAACATATAAGTCAAAGATGCAATCTAACGAAGAAATGGCAAGAGAAGTTTGATAAACATGAACACAGAATCTCTCCGGCTCATGTTTCAGAAAAAATGCAGGACGATAAAGCTGGTGGAAAATGTTTCAAGATACATTTTATGTTTCTGCTTACAAATGGCCTCATTGAATCTACGGGGAATGGATATGTACATCCACAGCTGGTACACATCTTCGATGATGTTAACAGAGTATGTGAGTACAATTGGTGTCAGTACACTATAAGGTGTTTGGTATAGAAGACAGTAATTTGGAGAAAAAAGAATGATAAATACTAAAATGGACCAATCCTATTCTTAATGGTTAGTTTAGCAATTAGCATACATTATTAAAATCAACTTTCGATTTTCATGCTCATGCTAACGTGCATAACATTTCCCTACCCCCCATAGATGTTTTATATGGATAGAGTAGTGTTCTATAACAGAAGAGTTCAACGATCAATTCCAACATTCAAAGGCTGAACACACAAGCTTCTGTGCTAGAGAGAACAATCAGAGTTGAAAGGAGGTAGTTTTGGAGAAGGCCGTATTTATGGCCCGTATGAAGAAGAAGAGTCTAAAAGAAAGGCTGAGAACACCATTCCTCCTTTGGAGGCTGGTCCTCAGGAGCGTGAAGCTCCACTTCCTCTGGAGGCTGGTGTTGAGAGAAATCCAGATACACAACCGAAAAGTCATGTACCAGAATCGATATTAGATCATGTGCAAGAATATGCTCAGAAGCTGATTGATGAATTCAAGAGAATGGCTGATGTAATGACTACATTGATGAAAACAATACAGGATGTGCCACAACACATGATGGAGAACCTCTTCTTCAAGAAGTCATATGAAACAGCCAGCAGCTTCTGGTAAAGAAACAACCAAGTCCAATGTCGCAGGCATCACAGACTCAGACCCAGCCACAAGCAACGCCAGACGATGATGAGTTCTAGAGTGATCCAGCAAGAATATCAGCAATTGAGGAGATTGAGAGAGCTCTGGCAAAGCGTGCAGAGCTTGAGAAGATATACGCTGATGAAGGCCCAACATTCAGTCTTGGGATAAGTGATGATGCATGGGTTGGGATAATGAAGGTTACACAGGAAATTTCTGAACAGAATATGGTGGTTGAGAAACCAAATCAAACTGACACATTTGATACTGAAATCCTGGAGAATGCAATGAGGCAGGTATGGAAAAAATATTTTTAATACTTTAGCACTCTTATGATTTATTTTAGCACTCCCACAATTTAGTTTAGCACCACATGATTTATTTTAGCACTCTCATGGCTTTTTTTAGCACTATAATGACTTATTTTAGCACTATCATTACTTACTTTAGCACTATCATGGATTATTTTAGCATTCTCATGCATTGTTTTAACACTGTCATAAATTATTTTAGAAATACCCAATATACATAAAAACTGATTGCAGGCAGAGGCTGAGTATCTAAACTCAAACAAATCAAAGCCACATGAGACTGATGCAACATCAAAGTCAAAAAATATTCTGGATAATGATGAGGTGTGATATAGCTATGGAAAAAATATTTTTAATACTTTACCACTCTCATGATTTATTTTAGCACTCCCACGATTTAGTTTAGCACCCCATGATTCATTTTAGCACTCTCATGGCTTTTTTAGCACTATAATGACTTATTTTAGCACTATCATTACTTACTTTAACACTATCATGGATTATTTTAGCATTCGCATGCATTGTTTTAATACTGTCATAACTTATTTCAGAAATACCTAATATACATAAAAATTGATTGCAGGCAGAGGCTGAGTATCTAAACTCAAATACATCAAAGCCAGATGAGACTGATGCAGTATCAAAGTCAAAAAATGTTCTGGATAATGCTGAGGTGTGATATAGCTATTGAAGTAACATTCAACATCTTTATTACACTTTTACAAAAAGTCTAATAAATCTTTATTTCAAAACACATGATACAGGCTCAAGCTACCTGAATGGAGACAAGAACTAAACAGCAGAAGAAGCCATCTGAGAAGCTGATGTCACCATATAGGGTCAGAATTGTTGATATAAAGGAACAACTTGACAAGCAGCAACAGGAGATATTCTACTGGGTGGTGCAGAATGATACAGAAAACAGGTATGTGACTCATGTTATGCAAAAATACTTCATAAAAGATCATATTGTATACTGGTATATGACTGCCTTTCTATTTATATTGAATTATCAGTGAACAAATCTTGTATGATGACACGCGAGTCTCATTACACGGAAAGATATGACTACCATGGCTCCATTTGAATACATCAGTGCCTCTGTTCTGGATGTTTAGAGCACCATCCTCAATAAAAATGAGAAAATGCGAGACCCGAACTCTAAACTAAGATTCTTCTTCACCACACAGCTTGCGTAAGTGTGTACTTAAGAAGAAATCCATATAAAGTGCTTAAATTGCACTAAATATAATTAAAAAAATGTTCTTCATGCAGAGCTTCCACTACAACAAAAAATGGCTATTGCTACACCCCTTTAATGACACTATGATACACATGTCGTCTAAGACCTCTATTATGACATCATGCTTTTTATTTTCATTAATACAAAATATTTCAAACTATTACGACATCAAAAGGCCGATGTCACAATAATATGTCGTTTATGACACAATTAAGTGTCCCTCAAAATGGAAAACTTGTATGTTCCTCTAAATCAATTTAAAGTAAATCGTGGTAGGGAAAATAGAGTTTTCATTTAGGCGCCAACTATCCCACCAAAATTATTGAGTTTTAAATTCTAAAAAAGTAAAAATAAAACAAAAACAGAGCAAAGGGGAAGAAAGAAAAAACCGCTCAAGCCCTACCCTGTGAAGAGAAATTAACTAGTCTAACAAATTCCTCCCCCTCTCAACGCCTAATTCTTCTGCAATTCAATTTTGGCTAAGTTGGTACCGAAAGATCGAGTCAGCATCTGACAAGAAGCTAACAACGACAAGGAGCTGATGAATGGCTAGAGAGTGGTGGTGGTCAAATGCGAGGAAATCCGCTTCTGTAGCGGCCTTGTTTGCCAAAAGATAAGCACTTGAGGTTTCTTCGCAAGCAGATGGACACCAAGTCTTCACATACGCTAATTAATTACCCTGCACCTTCCAAGATTCTTTTGAGAACTATATATTTGTCGGTATGATTTTTTTTAATTTTTTTCTATGTTTATGTCTCCAATTTAGTGCCCATTTATGTTTTTTTTTAGTTTTTAATTTGGTTGTTTGAGATTAAAATGCTTAGATGAATGTTGTTGATTTTATATGATGCTTTATTAGATGTTCGTAGTTAAAAATTATTTCTTTCAATATATTTTTACAACCATAGTGGCTATGTGGATGAATATGTAGTTGGTTGCATGTCACTCAATTTATTCTATCGGATGTGGAATCTCGGGAGAGAACTTATGCAGAGCAATTATATCAATGCCGTAAATGTGCTCCTCTGTTAGTAAGTATGAAATCAATTTGAATTGAGGCAATCACATTAATTGTACATTTTGGGTTTGTGAAGTAATATTGATATATATGTGCATTGTGTTGTTGTGTGTTCAGAGTCCTCTGATAAGTGGATTTGCTATCCAAGAGCCCGTGCCCCCATGCTAAAGCCATATTTGCATGTGTGTGTGTGTGTGTGTACACTTAAGATGCTGGTGGTTTGAATCAAAAATGAAAATGGCGAAATCACAGAGATTCTTCATTATGATAAGAGAAGAAAAAGGTTGCGTAGGAATGATGATGGTGCAACTTGTATATGCAGGCATGGCCATTTTCTCAAAAGATTGATAAAGAAATTAACCTTAATCTACAAGAGTTTCTTGATTTCGTTCATTGGGTAAGAGCTTGGTATCAAATGTTAAAAGGGATTTTTTTATTGCAAATTCTTTTATGAGTTTTATTCATTTCATTTTTTTAATGCCACTTATTGTTGAATTCTAAATACCAGAAAAGTAGTGATATGGCGCAAAGAACTTCCGGGTGATGAATGTTCTTGGAAATTGGAAGTAAAGTAGAGACAAAGGACTTCCAACTGTATGACAGTAACTCTATTTTTCTCTTTGGAGGTACGTGTTCTTCATCAAGTTGGGTATTCAGCTTACATGGTAAAATTAGTGTTTGTTTATTTCAGTTTCCGTAGGTTCAAGTTTTTAAGAATTTTCTGGTTCCATCTTCCATAGTTTAGAGACTTTTTGTATTTCTTTCGGGATCTTATTCTTGAGGACATTTTCTTAGTTACTTTACTTCAAAAATTGTGTTTATTAATTTGGATCAAGTTCTTGAGTATTTTGTTTGACTAGCTTTTACTTAGTGGTTTGTGGCAATTTGAAATGGCTTTTCTATTGGCTTGTGCAGTTGGAGGTGTAGGGAGGACATAGTTGCTGCTCGACTTGTATTCGGTACTTAGTGTAGTATGATTTCATTAATTAGTATATATTTGTTAGAAGTAACTTGTCCAAATTAAATTTTTATATAATCTCTTTTTTTAGTCATACTCGTAATTTCTTGCCTTTGGGATCTTAAATACAAGAATTTAGAGAATGCAATCAACAAGTTCCACACATGGAGGGAGAAAGCAATACTATTTCCACCAACTTTAGATTTCTCATTTGAATTTTGTATTTTTAGTTATCATTCAGAAATTAATGATAGAATTAGTGTAATTTCAAAGTTATATTTTATTAATCATTTTTATTGTAATGAATTTTGAATTCATATTTGATATGAATAATTTTCATGTTTTTTTAATGTGTTTTAGTTATTATCATTTTTTATAGTAATTTAATAACTATTAGTATTATAAAATTGTAGAACACAAATAAACCTAATACTTGAATTTATGAAAATGTGAAATGTTATTAAATAACTTTTAAGACACAGTGAGATGTCACAATATATTATTTACACGGACAAATGAATGTCACAACAAGTTATTTATCATGACACTGTATTGTGTCTCTATATCTACCCCAACCTTTTGTTACACTAGCATGGATGACATCATGAATCAACGTCGCAATAAATGAGATGTCATAATAAGTATATTATGCAGATATTTTTAAATGTCACATAAAGCATTTTTTGTTGTAGTGTTCACTGTGGTTGATGCACCATCTTCATGGGATTCTTCCAAAAGATGTGCATTTTTTGTTGAGAAAATAGCACATGAGCTCAAATGTTGTCCATTGGTATCTTTGAGCGATGTTGATCTGGTATTACTGCTATGGTGTTTGTTTAGCATTGTGAAATTTTATATTAGCAATACATATCTATATCAATTAAATAAAATTTTATTAATAACCCATATCAACTCTATGTGCAGTTTTTCTTCCCTACCTGCCATTCAGATCACTTCTTCTTTATCTCCATTGATTTGATTAACTTCAATGTTGAGATTATTGATAACTCAAGTGCAACGGATAGTGAAAAGGATGGGATCAAGATCAAGTACAGCGACATTCCAGACACCCTGGTAATATATAAATTTGTCACCAATTATTTTTTATCTCTATCTGTAGTAAATGAAAACAATTAATTTTTAAAAATACATGCAGGTGAACTTTTTTGTTGACTTCCTCACAAGGGCTGGACTTGAAATGAAATTGTGATACCCCGATCCTTTTTGCTAAATTATAATTTATAATTCTAGTAAAATGATTTCGAATTGATATTGTTGAATTATAATCATGTGGTATGTTTGTATATTGTGCCATTGTTTTGTTGCAGGTTGTCTCACTTGAGCCGATACGTCATAGCACGGTGGTATTATACTAAGTGTATAATATATGATAACATTTAATATAAAAATTTGTCGAGTTATATGGTGATGAAGTGGGGGTGATTATATTTGATTATGTGTTTTGCCATACCTTGAACACCCTAACGCTGAGTTGATCGGGGGTGTATTAAAAGTGTATTAAAAGTGTTTTGAAAATCTAAGTCGTTTTAAAAAAAATGGAGTTAAAAATGTCCGAGAATCGTTTGAGATAAGGGGGGACGATTTTGGCACGCCGCGCGCCCGCGGGGTGGTGTGCGCCCGCGGGGCTGGCGAGAGACGCGCGCCCGTGGGGGCTGCGCGCTCGCGGGGAGCGTTGGCCGAGAGAGGGGTTCCGCGGTCACGGGGGCTGCGCGGTCGCGCGGGTCCGAGGATTTCCTACCTATAAATACAACACTTATTCATTTCCTTCTCACTTTCTTTTCATTTGGGCGATTTTCCTCTCCATTTCTCTCTACAAATCCTTCATCTTTTTGGAGTAGATTCTTCCATCATCCTCCATCAACAAAGGTAACCTCTACACCTCTCCTTCATGGGGATTAAACACCCTTTTCTTGTTGGTTTGGAAGCTAGGGTTTGTTACCCAAATTTGAGGATTCTCGATTTTGTTGATTTTCTTGCTTTTATATCTTGAACATATGGTTTATTTATCTCCTTGAGGCTATATGTGAAGTTATATCGAATTCCTATGGTTCTTTGAAGCTAGGGTTTAGAGATTTTGCCCTAATTTCCCCTTATTTTGTTGATGTGGTATGGAGGTGTTGTGATTGTTGTTTGGAGTTGAATTTCAAGTATGTTAGAGCCCTAGGGTGAAGGTGTTTGTATTTGAAATGTTGGGTCTAAAGTATTTAAAATGAGTTATGAGCATGTGGTATAAATGTGTGCCCGTAACGTGTTCGATCAAATGCTTTAAAGAGTTTTAATGCGTATTTTGAGTCCAAAATCGTAGTGTGAGCTTGTATATCCATGATTGTGTATATGGATATGTTTGAAGACCTTAAAGTAAAGTAAAGCATGAGTTTGGTCTAAATCATGCTTTAATTAAATAACTCGACGTCTAAAATGAAAGATGATTGAAAAGGGTGCTAGGTGACGTGTTGGAGCTCGAGGAGGACAACTTGTGCACGGCCAAGAAGTATTTCAAAGGTTGAGAATTTCAAAAGCGTCTCATAAGGTGGGGTAACTCTAAACTGTGAACACGTGTAATGTTATAGTTATTGTTGTGCTTTGATTGTATAAATATGAAGGGTCCTCGGACCGGTGAATGAAAGAGATCCTTCGGGGTCGACAAAGAGACCCTTCGGGGCAGAGATCCTTTGTGATCGAATATAGACCTGTTAATGTCCTCCCTGGGGGGTAGTATGTCTGCGGGCATCCCTACAGGGCTAAAGATGTTCATTAACGGGGGCATCATGATGTTTAGACCCTACGGGATTGAGACTAGTCTCCACAAAGTAAAGAAAAGTCCATATGTTATATTTTCACTTGTGCAATTAGCTATAACTGTTTTCAGTGTTCCCCACTGAGTATGTTGTTAAATACTCACCTCATTCATTCAATGAATCTCAGGTTGAGGAGTCGGAGCCCGAGTAGGAGCGTTGTGAACACAAGAGAACCCCACAAGCTTGTGTTTATCTTTTGCATGCTCTTCTTTTGATAACACTCATATTATTATTGTTATTATTACATTGATCACTATTTTTGCTTATGATCAATGATTATTGGGGATGGGAATAGCCCGATCTTTTGTAGGTTATCATGTATATAACTTGATATTGTGCAACAATTTAAAGGCGGGTCGTTCGACCTTGGAGCCTATTACGTATGAAGTATGTTGTTGACCCTATACTTTGCATGTTGATTTAGGATGTTAGACAGGCGGGTTATGACAACCTATGAGCCCGATAAGTTAGACGATTGCATGCTAATTCGCGAAAAATTTTACGTTTAGAATTATGACGTCATGCCTAGTCATGCTTTTTGACCTAAGCTTCCGCTCATTTTATTATAAGCACACAAAAATATATAAGTAAATTGTATGTTAAGTGACGTGGCCAAACGGAGTAGTTTGGGGCGTTACAGAAATCAAATGGATTGAAGGAAAAACATCAGATTACCAGGATGAAGAAGCCATTGAGGGATACAAAGAACAAGTATGATTGTGGCATCTATGTCATGAGGCACATGGAGACGTACAGAGGTGGTGGTCTGAAAAACTGGATGCGTGGTCTGAAGAAATCGAATGACACGCAGCTGAAATTTTTAAGAGCAAAATACTGTGCTGCAATCATAAATGCAGACAGTAACACACTGAAGGATCAACATCTGAAAGCTGCAAATCTATTCTACAGAAAATCATGTACCCAGGGGGAAATTGTGGTAGACCCCACAAAAATGAGAAAATCGAAATAACTTCTTGGATAATGATTTCAAATTCTGTATTTACATATGATACAATTTTTGTCTTTTGATAGTATATAGTATTGGTGGATGAATATTGTGTAGTAACTAACACAATTTCTTATTCTTGTGAATACTATGTATTCACAAAGTATAAAGTGTTAATATAAATGAATAGTTCAGAAGTTTAGCACTTACATATGCTTTTTTAGCACTTGCCATTCCTTTTGTAGCACTAGTAGTTGTATTCTAGATTTTGAATTCTACTTTAGCACTAAAAGTTTTAATTTTGCACCGATGTTTTATACTTTAGCACTAGTAAAACATTTTTGAGTTTTCAGCAGTCTATGTATTTTATCATTAAAATTAGACATATAACCTCATAATAGCTGGTATTTTGTGTTTTAGCAATTACAGTTCTTTTTTTAGCATTGCTATATAAAGACAGACTACCATCTTACTCTAATCATTAAAATATAACTGAAAGTTTGATCAATTTTAATAATACATAGTAATCATAATTTGTCAGTTTACTCGTTTTTCTTCCATACATATATATATATAGCATTTTTGGACATTCTAGCAGTGTTAATATAAATGTAACGATCCTCCTAAAGTTAGAGGGGGAGCAACCACTAAATGGAATAGTTCAGCAGTTTTAGCACTTGCATATAATTTTTTAGCACTTGTCATTTCTTTTTTAGCACAAGTATTTGAACTCTAGATTTCGCATTCTACTTTAGCACTGAAAGTTTTAATTTTAGCATTGAAGATTTATACTTTAGCACTTACGTTTCCTTGTTTAGCACTGATGTTACACACCTACTAGAAATATTAAAACATTTATTACCAATGCAAAAAAATGAAATACCAGATATGCCTATTTACAATTAAAAGAAAGAATATTACTATCATTAATAAAAAAAAATATAATGTATCTACTTCTTTTTGCCACAGTTCCTAAAATCATAATTGGTTTTCTTCCCGCACATCTTGCAGGTTCTACGAGGTTTCTTTGTGCGTTCAGCTTTCGCATCTTCTTTTGATTTTTTACGACTCGCACTGCCTTTAGTTTTCACGAATTCAGGTGGATGCACCTCAACTTCACTAGGTGCACACAAACCATAAAAATCAGAAAATAACCTACTCTTCTTTGACACAGTATTCTCTTCTATATCACTGGAAAAAAACTCCTCTCTTAACTCGCGTAAACTTTGCAACAACACAAACATCTTTGAAGAGTCACCTTCAACAACAGAGAGACATGCATAAAACTCAGAAATTAATTGGTTCGTAACAATTTTGTTCTCCTCCAACAAGAAACACCGATCACCCAACAATTCGCCTGCTTCATTAATCAGTGAGGACTTCATCCAACGGGACACAACGTATTTACCAGGTATTGACTGCAATTTCAAATCTTTGAATAGAGTGAATATGTGGCAGCACAGGATCTCATCCCTTACAAATTTCAAACAACTGCATGTAGTAGACTCCTCAACCTTGTTGTGAACAAACTTATTTGTAGCACCAAAACCATCCTTTACTTCTAGAATTGCAACTGAATTATTTTTTGGAAATATTACAAATACGACACACATAACATGCATCTTCAATCTCCTTCTGAACCTCATAGAACTTATTCCTAGTATAAACAGTGGAAGCATGTTTCTCAAATGCAAATGGGGTCTTCAACTGTGGCATTGACGACTCATCAATACTGTCCAAGTAGGCATGTGCATGTCTCTGTGTATCAAGTGCGCTATCAAAGTTCATCAGAAACTCAACAAGGTTTGATTTCAATCTAAGAAACCTAGAATAAAAACTATTCACACTCTCTGAAATTGAGGTAGTCCTGCACAGCCTACTCATCAGTAAATCATTAAAATATGCAGGCACCCAATCTTCACGAATATCATACAATGATTTTAACCAACTATCATCTGCCAATCCAAATTCAACCATAATTTCATTCCATATCACCTCAAAATCTGTGATATTTATAGAATTAGACCACACAATACTATTTAACCTCTTCCTGAATGTGTCATTCCTTCTGATATGCACAGGCAATTTATCTGGAACTTTAAACATAATATGCCACATACACAATCGATGTCTGGTATCGGGAAGTACCTGTCTTACAGCAACCTTCAATCCAAGGTCCTGATCAGTGATTATTAGGCTAGGAGAACCACCCATACAGTCCTTGAATTTCTGAAGAACCCATGAATAAGATTCAGCATCCTCACCCGATATTAAAGCAGCACCAAAGGTCACAAGTTTTCCGTGATTGTCCTTCCCGGTGAAGAGTGCAAAAATCATTGAATACCTGTAACGATGTAAAAATTTACAAATATTTGTTATTATAATGCCTTGCTCATCCTATATAAAAGATTACAAATGATAAAACTATCACCTAACAAAAATATTCAAACATTAGGTAACAGTGCTAAAAAAGTAAATTCTAGTGCTAAAATACAAACTACGAGTGCTAAAAAAGTAGATGAAAGTGCTAAAATATAAAATATATGTGCTAAAACAAGCAGAATGCTAAAAACTAACAAAAAGCCAATTTTAAACAAATATTACAGATTAACCTGTTAGTCCTGTATGTTGCATCAAACGACAAAACATCCCCGAATAGAGAAAAGTTCCTTCTTGATATAGGATCAGCCCAAAACACACACCTCAACTGATCATCCTTGTTAACTTCATAATCGAATGTGAAAGCAGAGCATAGTTCATGCCTTTTGGACATTTTATCCAGCATCATTTGCGCATCTACACCAACAGCATACGCCTAGAGATCTCGACTGAAGTTTTTGAAATCAACTGTTGTACAGCCTATATTGGAATATCCACCAACAACTTCTTTAACTAATCTAAATGCTATCACAGGTCCAATGTTGATCCTTGCACAGTTTAAAATAAACATTTCATGTGAAGGATCTACATTCCTATTCAGATTCATAAACTCTTTGTGTGTATCCTTAACAAAAGAATGTGTATGTCTTTCTTCAAATAATCCAACAGTGCACCCCTCACAACCAATATACTTCAAACTTATCCTAGCCATATAACAATTCCTCTTCGACACACGACGTCTCTTTGTCTTTGAAGATTCACCAAAATCAATAGATGTGTTCTTAACTTCCTCACAGCTACACAGAACATACTTCCAAATTATAGTACCATCTTTACACCTCTTAGTAGTAGACAGACGAGTATCAAATCCACAATATGAGGCATACACCTTGTAAAATGTTATACCATCATCTAACGTAGGGAAGGTCTTGCCTAATGCGGGCTTCAAAGATGATTCACATTTAAGTGTGTAAAATTCAGAAAAAACGGGTGAAATCTCCAAATTGGAAGAAGCATAATCTGCACATTTATCAATTCACAAACTAAAATCATATTAATGCATAAAAAACATATTCTAAGATCATGTAAAAACAATTCACAGTACTCGTAAAACTAGCTAACAACAGTGCTGAAATATTTCACAGCAGTGCTAAACTAGGTTACAATAGTGCTAAAATAGTTCACAGAAATGCTAAACTAGTTTATAATAGTGCTAAAATACTTCACAGTAGTGCTAAAGTACACACACACAAACATATGCATATATAAAGTTTGTTGAATGATTTCTTAACTGAATCTGGATATTTTATCAAATTATGAAGTACAAGGATGAAACTCTGATATCAAGCAACTGCTACTTCAAGAAATGCACAACTCCCCTTATGGAGGGCATTCAGGCATCTATGGGACTTATGTCAGTTTAAAGAGGCTCTTCTACTGCCCACACTTGAAGGATGATGTGACTATATCACACCCTTACAAAAGAAGGATGCAATTTTAGTAGTGGTGGACAGGCTCACAAAGTATGAGCATTTTATCCCTATATCACACCCTTACACAGCTCAAAACTGTTGCTAAGGTGTTCCTATACTTATTCTACAGCTTGCATGGTCAGCCCCTAAGCATTGTGACAGACAGTGATAAAGTTTTCACAATAGTTTACAATACTGCTAAAATAGTTCACAGCAGTGCTAAACTAGTTTACAATAGTGCTAAAATACTTCACAGTAGTACTAAAGTACACACACACAAACATATGCATATATAAAGTGTAACACCCCGTATTTTTGGATTATAGTTAAAAATTTTCTAAATTTATTTAGAAGGCTACAAAAAAAATATTGGAGCTAAAATAAAGTAAAATAGATAAAAAAAAAAACCGCGATTTAGGTATTATTTAAGATTGAAAAAAAAAATTATTATATTTGAAATATTTTTTACGCGTGGTCAATAATGATTTTTGTAAATAGAACGACTTGAGAATTTCAATGATACTTTTAAAATTTTAATTAGAGGTCAAATGAACTCCTGACAATATTTTTGGTAAAATAAATGGTGATTTCTAGTTAATTTGAAAATGAATATTTTCTCGTTCGATTATCAAATAACATTTTCGGCATACCATTTTTAATTGATTCAATAGGAAATAATCCAATGAACCTCCCGATATTTTTAGATTTATAATGCGATATCAATTGAACTCCCGGTAAAATAAAGTAATTTTTAAATCGAGTCTAAAAATATTTTATCAGTATTTTATATCCGAAAAATCCTACCCGATATTCTAAAGTTTATCTACACCTAGCAGGCCCCCTTCATGTTTATCTCATCCCAACCCTATCTATATATATATATGTGATCGAGAGAGAGAGATTAGAGATTGGGAGAGAGAGGGAGAGAGAGAGGGAAAGAGCTGCACCACCACCACCACACCCTGCTGACCAGAGCCATCGCCGGATTCCGGCCGCCGTCGCCGGAGCAGTCGCCGAAACCGGCCAGCCCATCGCCTCCGCGCAGCTGCCTTCCGACGCCTCGTTTCGATTTGTTTCTTCTCTGATGAAGCTGAAATTTTAGTATGTCGTGTATCTTTAAGTTCCCTACATTTCGTCTTTTGATGTCGTTGTCGTCCGCCGGCCAAATCGCCGGAAAACAGAAACTGCTACCGGCGCCGATCTGCCACTGTTTTCTTCAGTTTTCGGCCCTTTCGGGTCGTCAAATCGAAAAATTTTCTTCTCGAAAGTTGCTCCAAAAATTATTTCCTATGCGCCCGTCGAATTTCGTAATTTTCGGACGAGTTTTGAATAATCTTGATTATTCAACTTAAGCAGTTATTTTTATACTGGAGTCATGTGTTATCGAAAAATTCTAAAACTCTCAAACTATAGTCTTGGCATATATAGGATGGTTCTTGAATATTTTCATAATTTTTGAACGGTTAAAAAGTGTCGTGGCACAAATCTAATAAAAATCGATTAAAATGGCAAGTTTTGAAAAGAGACCCCTTTCAAATCGGTTGGTCCCAATAAATCAAGAATAATATTTTGGAATTTATTTCCTTCTTTGTCGGAATTATTCAAGGTCTCTAGAGTCGCGCAATCTATTTCTAAAAAGAATAAAATTAAATAATAGCTCATATTACAGTAGATTAATTTCTGAAAATATAGTAGTCGTTCTGAACTGAAGATCGATCCTTGTAGGATTTGCGTGACTTACGAGGAAGGTGAAGGATTGAATCTCGAGATGGTTAGAGCATCTTAGCCTAGGGGAACCAGGGAAGGACTTATGTATGTATAAGGTGGGCTATACTATATCTTTATAAATTGTATCTTTCGAGTTATTAAGCTCTGCTTTGCTAAAATTGCATATGTGACTATCTGTGTTAAATATTTACGTGCTACTGTATGTTGTCGGAGTCTCATAAACCAGCGTTGTGTCAATGTGATTAGCTACAGTATGTATGCATTATTTGTCCTGCCCTACTCCTTGTCGGTGAGACTAAAATGAAACACTTATTGATTATACTTTTTGGATATACTATGGCCATACTCAACGTTATGCGCTGGTGATGTAGTTTGGGTTGCGGGCAGTGACGGGTTATACTCTTAAGCGCTTCACGATAAAATGTTTTGATGAACTTAGGTTGCTTTCAACTTTTAAACCTCCTAAGTTTCACTACCTGCATGAACACAGATAGATTACTTTAATAAAATGATTTGCATAACTTAAATTATAAAACTTGCCCACTGAGTGCATTAGTACTCAGCCCAAATCTTTTCAAACATTTTCAGGTAAGTAGGCTGGAGCGTGGAGGTGACGAGGCTGAGATATGGGCTATTATGATCTACATATTTTTCCGTTGTCCCCTTTTATTTAGTATTCTATTAAGAATTGAGTTTCCTCACTTGTGATATTCTTTTGCTAAATGCTAAGAACTCTGATCTTGGTATTTTGTTGATATGATTCTGTTTCTCTGATTCTGAACATCTATTGACTTCCTAATTAACATGTCTCGTATGTTTAACCATATAATTATTCTAAGGGAAGGAAGCCCCGTCTTTCGTTATGTCTATTTGATCATTCATTTTGGCCTATGGAAGGGCTTCATTTGTTCAGCATATTGGTGTCTGTTTCTTTTGTCGACCTATGAATGGGTCTATTAATTGTTGGTATCTGGTTATTTATTTCCGTTTGGCCTATGAAAGGGCTTATTGAATTGTTACAGCTTCCATTCTTCTCTTATAAGCCGTTATAAACGGGGATTCGCTCTAGTTACAGAGGTTATACTGTCTAATTTTTCGGAAGACATAACCTATCTTTGGCGTACTCGGTTGTTAAATTTTGTTCTAAACATTAATCCTTTTTGGATTATCACCCCGTTGTTAATTAAACTACCCCATTTCTTTCCCGCTTCTTAATTCTCATCCCCGTGGCGTCCATTTCCACGGTCTTTCGGAACCGGGGCGCTACATAAAGTTTGCTGAATGATTTCTTAAATTGAATCTGAATATTTTATCAAACTATGAAGTACAATGCTTTATTTGAACTGAGAGGTTTTTTGTCATAAGATTTATTACAGAAGCATAAAAATGTTACAGTAGATTTTGCAATGATAACAACAGTGCTAAATATAGTTCACAGTAAAGCTAAAAATACTTCATAGCAAAGAACAGCTTATCAGCTTCACATAATTCACATAAGTGCTAAAGTAGATTACAGAAGTGCTAAAATAGATTAAAGAAGTGCTAAAATAGTTCACGTAGTGCTAAAGAACATGTTAACAAAATGATTTTCATAATACTCGTTTCTTATCACAATGCTGCATTCATCGTGAAAAATACTCTATTAATGAGACATTATTATGATACTCAAATTTGTTAACTAATTTCACAATGTTAATAATTCATATTGTGATGCTAATAAGATCTACATATATACAGAAAACCAAAAACACACAATATGAAGCCTAAAAACGCATGTTAATCGTGAGAAACTCAAAATAACAGCTTAATCAGCTTCCCCAACCTTGTCGAACAAGTCTAAAACAAACGGATAAAAAAAATCGCATCAAAACTACAGAATAAAGTTTTTTACCCGACACGTTCGTCAAATAAAAGCGAAGAACAAAAACTCCAGTAAAAAATCGCGTGAACACCAATTAGGTTGAATAAATTTCAAAGAGAATCGACTGATATATACAAGTAATTTGATATATACAAGGAAAATGAATTGCAGACCGAGAAGAGATTCATTCCAAATATAACATAATTCCTGAATTACTAAAATACCCTTATTTCATTAAAAAGTCTAAAATATTACAATAATGCCACCGCTTTTTTTTTTAAAAAATTGATCTGATTTTGGCCGTCCAAATCAGATCAATCTGTGGCTGAGATTGGTTCTCGATTTTCACATGAGGGTGTGGTTCTCACATGATCCCATCTATATATATATCTGGCAAGTCACTGCCCCCAATTATAATTATCATTTCTTCTACGCTTCTTCCTCCACAGAAAAAATAACGTAACATCTCTTTTAAGTTTTAAGCTTCCTTGCATGCACTGTTAAATTTCATCAAAGTTTATATTCTTCAAGAACTAATTATATATCATATCGTGTTTCAACTTTCAATGCACAAAATAAATACTCATCATATCTCCAAGCACACGTGTAAGAGAATTTCTTAAAAATATAATTATTTGAAAAAAGCACGCAATCCACAATTCCCACGATTACGGCATCTATGTTAAAGAATTTATTCCAACCAAAACGACCCAAACCCGAAACCGAGTGAGTTCCCAAACCCTTGTCGTTGAGCACAAGACAAGATTCCCGCGTCAAAAATTTGCCAACACTTGAAATCGAAAAAAAAAAGTATATCGATCGAGGCCATGCCCATGCTGCGGTATATTATATATATAACACCAGCAAACACTAGAAGCTTCACAAACCAGTTCCTTTCTTTTTTTTCTTTTTTTTTATTCACTTGATTCAATTGCGCCACCACCTTCCGTCACTTTCTAATTATTTTTTCGACAATCCAATATATATAAAGCTTAAGCTTTTATCATTTATCATATATCAACCAAACCATCTTCTACTCGTACCTGATCAATTTCACCAAAAATATAGCATCTCATATATATTTCCGTTTGAAGATTACGTAGTTGGAAGAAATGGATCTACACGGTGGTTGCACGGCTGAGAAAGCCACCGGAGTTGAGAGATGGTGTCTGTTGGCGAAGAAGACGCTACAGTTTATAGCTATGGTTTCCTTCTTTTCTTTCTTCTACTCCTACTACTTTTCAGGTTTCTCATCCTGCAATCTTCACCTGTCGACATTCATCTTCTCGTTGTTGGCCCACACCATGGATCGCAAGTATATGATCCTCATTTGCAACGTCATCCTCACGTTTCTTGTCAAGAACTTGACTTTCAACATTGCTGAAGACGGCGTCAAGCAAATAACCGAAATGCCTGCAGCATTATTACTTCCAGAAAATGTAGAATATGGTGTTAGTCCAGTTGCAGGAGAAGAAGAGACGGAGCAGCAACTGGAATGCAGTTGTCAGGGTGTCAAAGAAGAAGAAGAAGAAGAAGAAGAAGAGGAGGAGGAGGAGCTCCAAGAAAATAAAGGCGAGCAAGGTACATCAACAGTGGAAGAGGTAAGCGATGCAAACGTGAGCACGGAAGAGTTGAATCAAAAGATTGAAGAATTTATCAAGAAGATAAAGGAAGAAATCAGGATTGAAGCCCAGCAGCAACCACTCATAACAGTGTAGAATAATTATCTTTTTTCTTCATAGTAATCAAACAACATTATCGTTAGCAAATTCAAATGCTTGTAAATTGTAATATCTCAGACGTTATCACGTACCTATATGATATGTAGGTTAAGTATTCATAAACATTTTTCTTTCTACTTGATTGCATGGTATTGGTTATTATATCATACACATCATGTAAAGAAACCCCCAGAAATCCCAACTGTGACAAGTTCTTGAATTATAACATAGATACAGTACTACTACCTGTTGAAGTCAAAAGAAAGTGAGAACATTCAAGAAATCAAAATACAGTATGTTACTCCATTTCGAATAAATATCTCCTAATTAGAGCATTATTATCATTTTTTGACAGCTTAATAAATCGATCTAAAGAAGGAGAAACTAACCCAAAATTTACAGTCGGCCCCATCTCACTAGCTAAAATGTAATTCTAGATCGCCAATAATAGACATGGTAGGGACAGAGAGATATGCATCAAAGCCAAAGGTGAGAGCTTAATTGGGCAATCCCATTCCCACCATAAAAAGCATATGGGTCCTCTCCTCCCAAATTAAATTCAGAAACAATACAAGGCACCCATCATATTTTCTGCGAAAAATGAAGGAAAAAACAACAACAGGTCACACACCTTCAGGGTCACCATTTCCATGACAGAGACCTGTCACTGGTTTATTCTCTTGTCCTCAATACTGCACAGTACTTCGGGTTACGACAAGCAGGTTCCGAGATTTCATGGTCCAGAGTGGGCTCTCCTTCACTTATTGTTCGTCTCCTTTTAGTTTATGCACCACAAGAACTCCTTAGGTGGGGGCCTGCTTTGCAAGAAATTTGAAATGAATTAATGAACATGTCTAATGCTGGTCTGAAGATCAAACGCAAGGAGAGAGATCTAGAAGCCGCACTGCCCTTAGAACAAGCATCATTATTACGTGGAGAGGAACAGTGAAATATGAAAACGCTGACTTCAATCAATTATTAACATGATTTGCTAAATCAAGACAATGGAAAAACATGAATTCTGACAGTTGAGCAATAAGCAGAATCTAGCCACTGACACATGGTGAGAGCAAGTTACCTATAGATCTGGATCATCCAACCTGAAGGCCTTAATCGCATAGCACCACAATATGATGAACTAGAAGCTAATTGATAGATGAAATTGACAGATCAATAAATCACCGTTATGGTGCATAACTTACTATAGCTATAACGATACTTCTCTGCTCGTCGCTGCAGCAGATGCACTGTGCACTTTGTATTAAACAAATCGGTGGAGAACCAGAAATAGCATCTAGCTTCAAAAGGACAAACTTTTGCTGCAAACCAGAAGCCAATTTACTCTCCATGCATCTAGAGTTGCCAGCGACATTCTACCACGAGAGAAGAAAAAAATACTGATACCAAAAACAGTCAGTTTTTTTTTACCTATAATGGAAATAAAATAAACAAATGCATCCACAGGAATTGAGGAACATGTACCTACAGAGTTGAAAACACAGCATCAGAAATTTAAAGTTTATTGCAGGATTGTATAGCTATGAACTTATACAGTTTTTTTTTTTTTTTTTTTTTTGCTTAAAACTGCACTTGGAATATCATAGGACATGATTGATAAATTGAAGTCTAGTAAATACTCATTCCAATAGGAATCTGCATTACCAAATGCACCGCATAAGACATTCCCTCCCTCCCTCCCAACGTTTTAGTTTTCTCAGCCAATCTACTTTTGACATTCTTATCCTAAATATATCAGAATAATATCATCCAAGCTCAACAAAAGAAGTGTTTGATAATTGATTTGACTTGATCATCACTGATTTTTCCCTGTGGTTTAAGATTTTACTTTTTTTTTCAAAACTGAAATATTATAAAATAACTACTAATATTATATTTTTGTACTGCATTTTAATTATAATTTGTTAAACAAAAATTAAAAAAAATAAATAATATAAATAAAAGTATACAAATTATAAATTTGATCCATTATTTTAGTTAAAGTTTTTCCCTTCCAATATGTATGGTTTTAGTGAATTTCCAGTACCATTTCTATTTAAAGTGAATCAATATTTCAATGTCATTCTCATTCCTTAAGACATTCAATCACAAGACTATACTTATTTCATTTCCTATTATTATTTGATATATATATCCATTCATACATAAAAATGGCCTCCTTGCTATCCTCCATCATACTTGCTACAACATAAGTTATGAAAATACATTGAGTGGCAGACAAAGGCGCCAAATTCATTACACAGACACCAGATAACCATTTAACCACCGCAAATATCCAGGAAAGCCTAGTTGATGCCATCTATATTAATTTTCCAGCAAGAGGAGAGGGAACAATCCAACACATAACACGCTAGGCTTATAGGTACGAGAAGTTTTGATTTTTTAGGGGAAAGCTTGAACCTGAAGGAGGGGGAAATGGGAAGAGAGAAAACTAAACATATTGCAAACAAAAATATATGAAGCACATAGACAAGATCTTAGGGTGATGGAGTGATAATAAAAAATAAAAAATAAAAAAAGTTGAAAGGACAAAGCAGTTCTACCAGGAAAGAACCAGGAACACAAAAATAACAAGGTGTTAAATTATAGTTCTACTTCTTCATTAAACTAACCTCACACTATCAACAAAGATGACTTGTGAGTTGTGTCAAGAGTTCTTGTTTTTACTGCTTTCAACACTCAATTATCGGTGCAACCATGACATTGCAGACCAGGGCGACTTTCTGAGTATCCCAATCATTTGTCTCTCTGAGTCTCTGGTATTATTTTCAGAAGTCCTTGCATTTTCTGGACAACCGCAGTCCTCGTGATAGAATACTTTTTCCAGTCACAAAACACTTACTGCTGCTTACAACAGCTACATTTTTTCAATAAGATCTATCACATTGCATTGCTGGGTGAAAGAGTAACATCTGTAACCACTTCGTCCACAGCTGGCATATCTCTCACTTGACTAGTAAGTTTTGTAAGCTCTTTCTTAAGTTCTCTCTCAACAAAATCAGATCTCTCTTTTGTCAGCATTGCTTCAGAGAACAAAGTCCCAGTGAGCGAATGGAATTCCTGATACCATTCATCCTTCATTTTTATGTTACTTTCTCCACTGTAACAGAATAGTGAGCTTTCTCGGCACCATCGATTCAAAAGATATTTGCTCGGAAGTTGAAAATAATTTTTAAATAACAGCACACGAAGTGCATGCCTGCATAAAATTCCTGTGGACTCAAATTCCTTGCAAGAGCAGTGGATTTGTTCATCTTCTGGTATCCATATCACAAGACGCTCTCCATCAACCTTCTTGAAATGGTGCACAAGATATGAACCATTAGCCATTTCAGAGGCAGCATACTGCATGGCTAACACCATTTCTTGTTGCGTACGGTCAAATGCAAAAGGGGTGAGAACATTACGCGCATGTTCTTCAATAGGTAAGCATGTTTTGAGATGCGTATACTGTGCCTGGTCATGTGACTTCATTTTATAATTTGATAATAACCCTGTCTACAAAATCAAAACCGGGAATCCCGTTAATAAATCACATAAGAAACACAGCTGAAATATGGTTAAAACTGCCCAAAATGAATACTGAAAAGTTATTTCGTCCAAGATCAATAACATACCTGTTCCAAGAAGCCTCGCAAACAGGTCTGTGTCATAACTATTTCTTTCAAAACTATATCTAGGGATTTCCAGTATGAAGGACAATCCATTCGAGCAAGAAAGCAGCCTCTAATGTATGGTAAAGCCCAACATGTGCGGAGAGAAAAGAGTAAAGCTATGTGCTTATCTGAATTAATTCCAAATTGTGAAACCATCTGATTCCACCGAAATTCATATTCTTCAGTATTTTCTAGATGGCACAACTCTTCAAACTCATACTTAAATCGAGAGAACCTTGGGCCAAGTGGAAGAGAGAACCAGCAGGACATCCTAGGCAGGATATTATATATGGAGATGACATGCTTAGTATTTGGCATTTCACTTCTAATGGCTTCTCTGAGACCAGGATCAATATCAGTTATAATCGTTTGTGGACATCTTCCTTTCATGAACCGGAGAAAAGCCTAAAGCAGCATTTAACAAGATAAGAAACTAGTCATTTGCATACATAATACAAATGAAAAACCAAAGAGTTTCAGTGGAAACCTGTAAAGACCAAACAAATGCCTGGGGGGTCACATCCTGCATCAAGGCACAACCAAAGAATAGAAGTTTTCCATGGTTGTCAATGCCAAACCATGCTCCAAAAAGCATACCATACACCATTGAACCATATGTCGAGTCAAAGTAAATAACATCACTGAACATGTTGTAGGCATGAATAGAATCGCCGAAAGACCAAGCAACATTCTCGACTTTATCATTTGCATCAACAGCAACATCATAGACAAAGAATGGATCAGCCTCTTTATTCGCCCTACAGGCCTCAAGAAGATCCACTGTGTCATTTTCTCTTTTCTCAGTTAATAAAGCATCATTCTCTTGTACCACTTTCTTGCGGTTCTGGATGAAATTTCTGACATCTCTTTCCAAAAATGACAGCTGTCCACCCTGAATCCCCTTTTCCAGCTCCAGTACCTTAACAATCCGATGGATTGGAAAACCAGCTTTCGAAAGAAGAAGAATCCGCTCTTGATCTGCCTCATGAATTTTTCGGTAAGCTGGGAGCAGACGAACTTGGTCATCCTCTAAAAGCTCGTGATTATGCACATTACTGAACTGCACAACAAACCACTGAGAATCCCCATCTACAACCTCTTTGGACAAGTACATTTTTGCATCACAGCCACACCTAACAGATTTCCTTTCCCTTTGATGCTCTCCAGCTTGTTTCTTCCTTGGAGGCGCAAAGCCAGACCTGTAGCAAACAAAATCTCTCTTGTAAACACCCAACTGGGGACTCAACCGAGACCTCTCTTTCCTGATTGAAAATCCATTTTTCCTAGCAAAATTTCCGTAATACTCAAATGCTTCATTGTCACTCTTAAACACCATCCCAACGTATGGGGAAACCATAGGTTCAATTGGTCCCGAATCATTCTTGATTGATTGGAATCCAACATTACCCTCATCAGTGTCTCCCTCATACGTAACAAAACATTTCCAATCACCGCAAGGGCATTGCTGCCTTTTCATCCAAACAGACTTCGACTGTACAGACACCATTGATGATTAACCAACCACAATAGACGAATTCTCGTACAAATTAGACTATCTAATTCAATTAATTCTTTGAAACCACCAGCAAAATTTGAACCCTGAAATCATAAGGAATTCAATAAATCATCAAAAACATAAACTTTAGCAATATATAGTGTCAACATCTCAATTAATCCTCAAGAGACCCTCTGAAAGGAAATAAAATATCTCCAAAATTCAATATTTCCTTATCAAAACAACGGGAACGGAAGAATATCTACATGGAAATTAGAAAATCAACTGAATAATTTTTTGAACAGCCCAGAAAATATTACATAGCACTACACAAACCTCAATACTCCAATGTACTTCAACTGGGTTTGTCAGTAATTAGAAGGCAACAGAATCTTCTGAATCCAACAGAAAAAAGCAAAAGAAAAGCATGAAATTGGCATGTCACAAGGCATCAGGCATCAAGCATCAAGCTTCAAGCTTCGATCGTGATTGTTCCTATTTGTTAGGAGTAATTAGACTCGAGAGTGAGGCTGAAAACTTTCGGTAATGAACTCACTACAGGCTACAGGTAGTTTCTGTCTTTGGGCTTTACATGGGCCGGGCTTACCCGATGCCGACCCGTAAGATACCAGTTATCAACTTAGCAAAAAAATACTATTGTTTAATCGAAGCTGTAGTCAATAAATAATTAAAACAAATATATTCTGCATGAAAGCATAATCATATAAGTTTTTATTTTTTAAACCATTGTCACATATATATATATATAATAAAAGAGTAGGGTGTCCCCTTGGGGATAGCCTAGTGGTGGAGTGGTGTTTCTTGAGGTCAAAAGTCTCAAGTTCGAACCATCACCAACACCGCTAGGTGTGAGCCTGTCACACCTGGCTTGTGGTTTACTTCCCCTGCGTGGTTTGCAGCCTATTACACAGGGGCGGGGTTTACCCTATGAATTTGAGAATTTTGAGTTCGTGCTTGGTGTGGTGATTTGGTACAAGTTGTTGCATGTGATCAATATAGTGAGTGAATTTCTTCAATCTGAAAACATGGATATTGATGCTTCTATCAAACTTTTAGAGGGAATTACTTTGTTCCTTGAAGAATTCGGAAATTTTGGTTTTGACAGAGCTATGAGTGAAGCTAAAGAAATGGCAAGTGAGATGTGAACTTAACCAGTATTTCAAGAAAAACGTATAATTCGAAGAAAGAAGAATTATGATGAAAGTAAAAGTGAAGAAGTGACACGATCAGCTGAGAAAATCTTTTAAATTTGACTATTTTCTTTATATAATTGATAAAGCTCGTTCTTCAATATATTCCAAATTTACATAGTTCAAGAGATACAAAGAAACTTTTGTTTTTTTGTTCAGTTTGGAGATATTACAATGTGCCGACGATGAAAGCTTATAGAGGTCTTGCATAAACCTCCAAAATTCTTTGATAAACAATGGTTGTTCTGATATCGACGTAGATGATTTGTTTAGGGAGTTGGCTTTTTTAAAGTATTATTGGAAGCAAAACGCAATTGATGTGGTAGATTATTTAAAGAAAATTGATGGTTGCTTCCCAAATGCTTACATTGCTTACAAAATTTTGTTGATGATACCAGTTACAATAGCAAGTACAGAAATAAGTTTCTCTAATTTGAAGATCATAAAAACTTTTCTCCGATCAACCATGTCACAAGAAAGGTTGAATGGACTAGCTATGTTGTTAATTGAGAAAGGAATTATTGAATAATTTGATTGTACAGATTTGATTCACACTTTTGCTTCTCAAACTGTTAGGTGAGTTGTATTTAAACCATAAAACTAATATTTTTTTGCATATGGTGTATGTTCGATGCTTTAATTAATTAAAAATCAAGCTGCAAGTGTAGAGGGTAATTCATACCAAATACGGTAAGCAAGGTCATATCCACAGATACTAGCAATGCAATTTGTACTAATTATTTCAATTAATTATCAAGTTTTATCTAGAGAACCGAATTAGGATTTTAATGATTTAAGAACTAAATAAACGATTCGCAAAAATGAGACAAAGATAAACAATCTACCAAATGAGACTTTGAAATTAGGATAAAAGAGAATTATAGGGTTTGCAATTCAATGGGCTTTCTTATTCGAATGAATACATTCAAACTGATTTAATTCTTCAATTTATAGGATGATCTCTTCAGCACCTAGCTTTTCCCTCTCAAATAAAATCTAGATGTAGATTAGACTTCAATTTCTTATCTTTCGATTCTAAATTATTATCTAACTCCGTACGTTCTTAAAATCAAATACTCATAGAATTCAATAATCTCTTGATTTACTAAACTCTATGTTATACACCTCCAATCCATTAATTATTTAACCTTTTTCAAGTGATGAACAATTAACTCCACAATCATATATATCCAATGGCCAATTGAACATAAAAGACAATCTGATGCGATCCCCGTCGGCATATTGGTGACAACAATAATTTACCCCAGGAATATCGAGTTATAACAGGACAAATGATGAAATTCTTCGATCCGAATCTCACAACACAGATGAATCGTAGATATATGAGATCTACTACACAATTATGTCTGGAAACAGGAACCTTAGAATATAAATGAAGACGTCACAAATAGATGTGATGTTCTATTTGGTAAGTCAATTTTGAATCTCACGAGGATTTTTCGTTCAACTTGGATAAATCTCAAAAGAGAGAAAAACTTAGGAATATTATTGATAAAAGATGTGTTAATTTCATTCACATAGCCCCCCTTATATAGGGTTGTAGAGAACAAGTTTCCTAAACGGAATTCCAGAGAACGAGGAAATAAATCTGCCAAAATAAAGAAATCCTAGTTCTAATCCTAATTAAATTCAAATTAATTATTAAATTAAATAACTCTCCTAATTGAAATAGGACTCCTAAATAATATAGAAAATCAAATTCACCTAACTAGGGTTTTCAGCAACAACGAGTCCAACTTCTTCAATGAGTCCCTTAGACAACTTTGGGATCTATAATTCTTGAATAAGTTCAATTAACACTTCATTTAATTTCTTGGCTCTAGATCTTGTAATTGAACCCACGAACACTTGAACTGCATCAAATACCTCATCAGTGAGGATCACATCATAATCAAACACGAAGATGCATACATAAAATCAAGAACAAAATAATTATATCAATTCAATTCCAAATGCCAAAATACCTAGCAAACCCTAGAATCAAGGTGTTTAGCAACCCATTACAAATTCATAATCAAGTGAAAGAGAATCCATAATGGAAGCTACCAAATTAAATCCGTTAGTGTCATACGTGACACCAATCATAGAAATTTGGTTCAGATTGATTCAATGGTGTCACTGCACTATGGTTATTTATCAAGAGCTCTACATTGCTCTTGCAATAAGTGATTGATTGTCATTCATCTTTATGACAATTGATAAATCACTTTAGTATTTGGTTTTTCCAAGTACATTACCACTATTCTGGACAACGTTCATACCAATGTACATGAACATGATTTGAACTTCGTGAAGACAACTCAAAAGTAAGGAGTTTGGATTAAGCTGAGAAGAAGATTGCTATGCATCGTGCCACAACTGAGATTGTTCAACATGCTGAGTACTGTCAGCTAACTTGAGTGATATCCTGAAATCAGCCTGTGAACATATAAAAGATTCTACTGTGCTACCTGATGTGAAGATTCAAGATCAACAATGTACATTGCAAAGTACATGAACATTTGCAATGAAGAGAAGACTCAAAAGATCAACAATGTTCATAATAACGTTCGTGAATGTTTACATGAATATTCTTGGTCTAGATTATTCTTCCAAGATCGATGAAGCTGTTCAAGATTTACAACCAATGGGAGATTTAGAGATATATCTAGAAGCTGCCATATTCAAACTGAAGAGATCAAGACTGAATGAAGTCAAAGACAGATTCCTAAAGATGGAAGAAATCCTAACATGGATCAAACTTGATCTCGGTTCCCTACAAGGAAAGTTTCATTGTTAGTTTCTGAATCAGATTAGGACGTTTGTTCCCATGTTTAGATATCATTGTTTATCTATAAATAACCTGGGATACAAACTTATTAGACAGGAGAACACACACCGAACATAAGCACTGCGCAATAATAGTTTCAAGTGCTCTATCTATTTTGAGCCACTTTGTTATGGGTGTGATTTAAACTAGATATTAGTGTTCTAGTCAGTTTATATTGAAACACACTTATTCATACACTGTCAAAAGGAGTCTCGGGAGAGATTTCCTGTAGGAACTAGATAGGTTAGACATCTAGGTTGTGAGGGGATCTCACAATTCAGTTTAACGAAAGAGGGTGTACGGATAGAAAGGGTAGCGAGTGACGGGAGATCAGCTACGTGTAATATCCTCAGTAAACGTGATACAGGAGTAGTGAATTATTTTCCATGAACTTGACAAGTCCCCCTTGACATAGATCGATTGATTGAATAAGGTTATCAAACCTCTGCGTGTTTTACTTTCTACAATCATCATAACGTTCACAATAACATTCGTAAACTTTATTGTGAACATCTTTATTACGTTCAACAACTTTTCTGTAAACGTTGTGCAGATAGATACTTATCACATGGGTGTGCAATTTCGAAATCTACATAAAAGAAATTGATAATAAACACTTATGCCGATTGTATCTTTGGTCTCAAGCTTTTCTTCTCTTCTCCGAAACCCCTCTTCTACAAGTGGTGGATGCTCTAAGGCCTCCAAAAGTGGTGATTTTTCGTCCCTAAGGATCCCTTTTATAGTTACAGAAGTCAAACTCTCGAAATGGAAATAGTTCTAATCTGAAAAGGAAACTCAAATTTACATCGAACAGAGCACGGACTGTGCTCTTAATACACGGACTTTTAAAGGAGCCAAAATGTTGAATCAGAAGAGCACGGGCCGTGCTTTACTTCAGACTCCCGACACACTTCTCCGTTTTGCTCCATTTTCACTCGTTTTTTGTCCGATTGACCTGATTATTTTTGCAATGCGCTCATAACTCGATTCTCTATATGTGCAGGTACTTCTCAAGCTCAATTTTGTCTCATAAAATTTTGGCATTAAATCCTTTCAAAATAAACAAAAACATGACATTGTACAAAAAATGGGAAAACTATGCGCAATCTTGTCAATCTATGCATGCATGCATATCAACTACCATCCAAATGGACTTCAAAATGCATGAAAACTATAAAAACCACAAGTTTATCAATGTATGTTCAATTTATTTATTAAATTATAAAATGAGAAATAGGAGCCTCATTTTTCATCTCGACTCATGCCACCGAATCATTATGATCGTCCCTAGTTGTTCCCCTATTTAATCGCTTCGAAATTGATGATTTTTTATTTTAAATCATAATAATCATAGGAATGAGAACAGACATAAGATAATAACCATTTCATTCCACCGTACAATCAGCTCCTTGAACTGTAACATCACCAATCACCATTAATATTTAAGTAGATCATGTCATCAAGATATTGAAAATTGTATACACAGAGGTAGACATATGTGAGGGCCCTCTGAAATTTAAAAAAAAAGGGGTATATGTGTAATTTCAAATGTATAACCTAAAAAAAATAAAAAATCCTTGACACTATACGGGCAAAATACCTTCTGTATTCTGGAATTTACAATTACACAGTAAGCTCAAAAAATCCGTCGCCTTCCAAAATCCCATCTTCCAACTCTAAATTCCAAATCAAATATAATATCCCAGCTTCTGTATTATTTCTCAAATTTTATTTTTATTTTTTTCTTCCTCAATCTTCATCCATATCAAATTAAATTCCTTGTTATTCTTGCATCTAGATTTGATTATTCCCTCCCTTTTTTTGCCCTACAAAAAATTGTGAATCAAGGGCTTGAGAGTGAGATTTCTACTCAATTAAGGTAAAACTTATTACATTTGCACTTACATTTCACTTTTTATATTGAATTGTTTTAATTTTAATTACTTTTATGGATTGTTTGCTCTAATTTATTTTATGAATTCATTTGTCCATTATCACTTGGTTATTAATAGATGGAATAAATATTTATAATTCTTGATCTTTGTTAGTTTAAACTATTATTTGTTTGTGAATCTAAGTTAATTTAAGCTAAATTTTGTTAGTTTCTAATTTTGATTTATTTTTTTCTTAGATAAATGGAACGATTTTATAGTAGAATATCACTCATTGTGGAGGCATCGTCTTCGTCGGTTACTAAACATACAATTGTTGAACCCCAAAAATCATCAAAGCAAGAAAATATCCAAATTGATTTAGAGAATCTTCCTAGTGATCTCGGACTACGACTAAATATCACGAGTTATATACCATTTGTTGGACCTCCCTCGATTGAAATCATGGGTCCGCCACTGGATATACGAGTTGAGTAAATTACGATTGTGTGATGGCCAATATCACACTTGATTATATTTAAAGTACTGAACTCGAAAATAATTTGCAATAGAGTAACCTAGTTTAACGTATTAATGGGCAAATCATATATTACGAATTAGGACATGGTTTTTTTATATCATAGTTGACCGCATGCATTGCTCTATGAAAACTTTCACATTGGGATTGAGAACAGTGGGAAATTCTCTACTCCGAGGTCCAAGTATTTATTATTTCTGGTTACAAGATTCATGCTTTATTAAAATGTCTTTCTTAAAAAAAATCGTAATGATTTTCCCTTGTTCCTATTTATAGGCGTTAACGATCATGTATATTCGGGGTTGTTTCTTCCAAAACGCAACTCTGAGTGCGATTATAATGTTCAAATCAATCTGCGGATCGTTCAGGTACGACATTAATTCCCCATGCAATTTCTCATCTCTCCTTCCTTTCTTCATATATTTTTTTCTTTTTTAGTTGACAGTAATTTTCTCCGTATATGATTTTGGTATTTTGGGAATGCGATTGAAGTGCCCCGGCCCTGATCAAGAAAACAGATGCTCGTTTTCGATTTCTTTATAGGATTCAGAGTTTTGGGGGAAAACGTAATCTTTATAGAACTGCAGGAAATTCATGTTGCATTGCTGCTTTGTTAGAATATGAATATGAATATGAATATGAATAGGATTAATCAGTCAGTTTTATTTGTGACCATGATTAGCAAGATATTAAGTAATGCATCTACACCTTAAAACTAGCTGAATCCGATTCAGGAATAGAAAAACAGAGAGATTCTCATATATTTTCCTGTTTAGATTTTTGATTAAAATCTAATAAAATCCATATACAAAATGTTGAAATATAGCACATTCAATTATCTATGCTTATTGTTATATATACAGTTGTTAATGCGTCCTCTACTTTTGTGGATCTCCAATCTAATAATTTGTACTGCCTGAGGAAACCAAGTTTGTTAGAGTACTATTTCTTGTGGCGGACAAAGGGAAGCTTAATCAAAATCACATCCTTGTTGGGGAATAATAGATGACTTATTCTGGATTCTGGTGACTTTTGTTGAGGAATTTGATTCTCTCATTGAAGCTGCAGCCAATATCTTCTTGTCTCTGATCCCTTAATTAGTGTTGGTAAAAATCTGTCATGGCTAAGAGTGAAGCTGAAGATCCATTACTGGAACAAGCTGTGGATTCCTCACATCATTCTAGTCGGAGCAATGCCTTAACGAAGAGAAGATATCGCCACACCAAGCCTGTTCCTGAGCAATCCTCTTCTCCACAGCGAAATGATAGTACTGCTGCGCCTCATGAGCAGCAGCCGGAGTCTATTTCTGATAACAAACTCGATTCCAAGCTAGTCCTCTTGATCTTGTTGGCATACATTAGTGCAGGAGCCCTTTGTTTCTTCCTTGTTAGGTATCAGATCAAGGGCAACAAGACTAATGGAGTTATTGATGCCATCTATTTGTGTGTTGTCACCATGACAACCGTTGGATATGGAGACCTCGTGCCCGACAGCATGATGGCGAAGATGCTGGCTTGCATCTTCGTGTTCGTGGGAATGGCGCTTGTCGGACTAATCCTGAGCAAAGCAGCTGATGATTTGGTCGAGAGTCAGGAGGTGTTCTTCGTTAAGGTGGTACACATGCGTGAGAAATGTAGCTCTGTTGAGATGCTCAAGGAAGTTGAAAACAACAAGGTTAAGTATAAGTTTTTCACTGTGCTCATTTCGCTTGTGATATTCATGATTGCTGGAACTCTCTTCTTGTACATGAAAGAGGGGTTGGATCTCTTTGATGCATTCTACTGTGTCTGTGCTACCATCACCACTCTAGGGTATGGAGACAAGAGCTTTTCGACTCCCGGGGGCCGTGTGTTTGCTGCATTTTGGATACTGATGAGCACCATTTGTTTGGCTCAGTTCTTCTATTCCCTAGCTGAGTTGTATACAGAACGTCGAAGGAAGTCTCTGGTGCAGTGGATTCTTTCAAGGAAGTTCACTGCCTCAGATCTTGAAGCAGCAGATTTAGATAATGATAGAGTTGTGAGGCAAGTTAGATATATATGTCACATTTCTCTTTCTATGTTGTTTTGTTATTTTGCAAGAGAAATGAACTGAGTATGGGTGTTTCAAATATGCATGGTGCAGCGCGGCGGAATTTGTGGTGTACAAACTGAAAGAGATGGGGAAGATAAAGGAGGAGGATGTAGCAATGGTGATGGAATGGTTCAAGATTCTTGATGTTGATCACTCTGGAACTATTACAAAAGCTGACCTCGGGAATACAGGATCATCCAATAATTAAAAGAAAATATTGATGTGGATACTGAGTTTGTGTTACCACAATAG
Organism: Perilla frutescens; assembly: GCA_026008535.1. Taxonomy (NCBI): domain Eukaryota; kingdom Viridiplantae; phylum Streptophyta; class Magnoliopsida; order Lamiales; family Lamiaceae; genus Perilla; species Perilla frutescens. Next base: position 26,128,017 of record BRKX01000006.1, on the reverse strand, counting down.
TCCAACAATTGTAGAATGAAATGAGAATGACTGTAGATGCTTTGAGGCCCAAAATAATGTTGTTTAAGATTTAAGTATAATAATTTAGTTTTTCTTTATAGATAGATGTCACATAGCCGGTAGGTGAAAGTTGAGAGCATTGCCATTACAGATTAATAGTACAAATTATGTGTAACTATTCCACTCAAAGAGCAGTTGATTTGGACGAAGATAACAGTGTGATTAGTGTATGAGATAATGATTTTTTTTCAAGAATGTTGTGTTGAAGCTGTTTCACTCCAATTTGTGAATTATGGAATGTGTATTATCATTTATCATGACTTCGTTTTTTTTTTTCCTTTCCGTAGAAGATGTTCTTAATATATAGAGCATAAAATTTAAATCTGAATTACACTAACTTTAGACAATATGATGTCATTAATACATCGGATTCTCCCCAAATTAAGAGAGTAATTATTTGCACTACACTTTTTTACTCTTTGCACCACAAATTATTTTTTATTTTATTTTATTAATTATAAATTTACCTAAATACCCTTACTGATAAAAAAAATCATGTCCTGTTCGAACTCGTGTTTTCGAAATCCTGTTTTCGAACGTTATTTAAACATAAATTCACGGAGTCCGTTTCAAAATGGATTTTCGAGCACGCCATGTTTGCTCGAAAATGAAATTTTGATCACAATATGTTTGTTTGAAAATCCATTTTCGAACGAGATTATATTTTAAAAATCCTGCATGTTCGAAAATTGAATTTCGAACAAATATGATGAGTTCAAAATTTCCTTTTCAAACCACTCTGATTTTTTTTTTCTTTTTAAGTAAATGGTATTTAAATAAGCTCATTTTTTGTACTTTTCTTTTTCTGCATTTATGGTGCAAAGAGTAAAAATGGCGATGCAAACAATAATCCCTCAAATTAATTGTTTAGCCTCTAACCCTCGAAAGCATGCTGTAAAGATGGCAAAAGTCATTAAAGAAAGCAACACCATGTCAAAGTGGGGTTATGCCCTTTGTTTTCTATAGGAGGCAGAGTTGTTTTCCTTTTAAAATCTCATGAAAAAAAAAGGAATATATTCTCTATCCCGATAGTGATGGCCTAGTGATGGAATGAAGTTGTTTGAAGACTAAAAATTATAAATTTGAATTTCCTCAATATCATAAATCGAGTATGTGAGTAAAAAAAAAGAACACGTTCGTTTAATGCTTTTGGAAGAAGGGACAAAATTCTCAATTGAAATATGGCAAGTTACCCTCGTTACACATAGGAAAATATATTTTCTTCCCATGATAATTCAATCATCAATCTATACATATATTAAAAGAAAATTGGGGGCACAATCATAAATAAAAAATATAATCAATGATTAGTACAAAATAAATTTGATGCTAAATATTATTAAATTTTACTGGGCAACCTAGTTAGCACTAGGGCTATAAATGAGTAGAGTTGAATCCGAACACATAGATGTTTAAGTTTGTTTGAAATAATATTGAACTTTAAAATTTATGTTTGACTTTATTTGATTATCTATCGAGTCGAGCTCAAACGAACTTTAATCGAGCCAAATACGAGTCGAATAATTTGATATTTTTATACATGTTTGGTCAATTTTGTTGGATTCAAAGCAACAACAATGCAGCAACAATCAAGAACTTAAAGAGAATAGAATCTTGAACACAAGGTTTAGAGTGGTTCGATCAAGATGATCTACATCCACTATGAGAAAGAGCTTCCTTTATTGAGATGTAACACACGATTACAACACTTTGATGTAACTCACTCTAAACTAAAATGAGTACAAGAAATACAACTGTAAATCTGAGAGTTAACACATGAATAAACTCTCCCAGATTTCTCTCTCTTTTCTCTCTCTCATTGTATTGCTTCTTTTCTCTCTTTTCTGAATTGTAATCTCTAACTGCAAATCACAGATTTTAATGCCTCCATTAGAAACTGCTGCTAACTAACTCCTCCTACATGGCACGGTAGTTGTAACTCCAGATAACAACTCATAGCTAAACCACTTTACTTTGCAAGTCGGTTAATCAACCGAGCAGAACTCTAATCCCATGCAGCTGGATGGATTTTGCATGCAGCAATGATTGATAACCGTTGATCTTGAAACTTCTGATCACGATTAACTCTTGAATCATGAGCTATAAACTTTACTCATAATCAACAATTCTCCACCTTAGCTCTTGATTTACTTTTCAAGAACTACACAGGCACCTTGCTTCTGCTTCTCATGAAATACAGCTCCACCTGCAGCTGAATTTCCTCTCCATCTTGATCACTTACTCATCCCAATAAGACCAAGACTTAGCTCATGCTTTGCTGATGGGAAAGCTTTGGTAAGACAATCTGCAGGATTCACCAAGGTATCAATTTTGTTGACAGAAATGCTTCCATTCTCCACCAAATCTCTTACAAAATGCAATTTAACATCAATGTGTTTTGTCCTTTCATGATAACCTTGATGTCTTGCTAGGTGAATTGCACTCTGATTGTCACAGAAAACAGTGACCTTTTCTTGAACAAAACCAAACTCTGACAGGATTCCTTGGAGCCATATGCCTTCCTTGATAGCTTCAGTCAAGGCAACATATTCAGCTTCTGTAGTTGAGAGAGCAACTACAGATTGATGTGAAGCCTTCCAGCTAACTGCAGATCCAAATAATGTGAACACATAGCCTGTCAAGGACTTCCTTGTATCAACATTTGCAGCAAAATCTGCATCTGCATATCCAATCAAAGTATCTTCAGTTTTGTTGCTTTGCTGAAATACCAAGCCCTTCTTGCAGGACCCTTTAACATATCTCAAAACCCATTTGACTGCCTCCCAGTGAATCTTGCCAGGATTGCTCATAAACCTGCTTATTACACTCATAACAAAAGTTAGATCAGGTCTGCAACAGACCATGGAATACATGAGACTCTCTACAACACTAGCATAAGGAGTATATATTATCTTTTTCTTTTCACCTTCAGTCTCAGAACCTTGAGAAATGCTGAGCTTTAGCCCTTGCTTCATTGGTGTTGCTACTTCCTTGCTTAGATTCATATTGTGTCTGCATAAGACTTTATTCAGATATAATTCTTGAGTTAGAGTCATCATACATTCATGCCTTATTCTCTTTATCTGTATTCCAAGGATGACATTGGCTTCACCAAGGTCCTTCATCTCAAATTCATCATTCAAAATTTTCTTGGTATTTCTGATCCCTTCAACAGAGTTGCTGGCTATTAACATATCATCTACATACAATAGTAGGTAGATATATGTACTGCCCTCAGATTTGAAGTATACACAACTGTCAAATAGGCTTCTGCTGAAATTATTTGACAAAACATACTCATCAAACCTTAAGTACCACTGCCTTGGACTTTTCTTCAAACCATAAAGGGATTTTTCCAGTTTACAGGCCTTCTTCTCTGATCTTTCAACATAAACTCCTTCTGGGATTTGCATGAAGATATCTTCAGTTAGTCTTCCATGAAGGAAGGCTGTTGTTACATCCATTTGATGTAACTCCATATCATACTGAGCCACAAGAGCAAGGAGAATTCTAATAGAGCAATGCTTGACCACAGGTGAGAAGATCTCATTGTAGTCCACCCCTTCTTTCTGTGAAAAACCTTTAGCAACAAGCCTTGCTTTATATCTTATTCCTGCCTTCTCAGTAGCACCTGGCTTCTTTTTGAATAGCCATTTACATCCTACCAGTTTCTGATTAGATGGCTTCTCAACAATTCTCCAAGTATGATTCTTGTTGAGTGACTAGAGCTCTTCTTCCATTGCAATGAGCCATTTTTCTTTTTCTGAGCATGAAATGGCATCAGTATAATTCTTAGGCTCATAGGACTCCACCTCAAGAGCAGTATATAAGGCAAAAGATACAAGATCTGTCTGTCTATACCTGGTAGGAGGTTTAATAGTTCTTCTAGCTCTATCCCTTGTCAACTGATATGAGCTTAGATCTTGTTCTTTCTCTGCTGGCTCATCATCAGTGTCTTCTGATTCATCACCTTTCACATCTTCAGGCTGATCATGATTAACCTCAATAGATGTGGTAGTCTTGACCTCTGTGATCTTCATAGGATATTGAGATTCATCAAAGGTGACATCTCTGTACACAATAAACTTTTGTGCTCCAATGGCCCAGAGCTTATAGCCTTTAACACCTGTTGGATATCTAATGAAAACACATTTGACTGCCCTAGGCTCAAGCTTATCTTGCTTTACATGAGCATAGGCTAGACATCCAACTGTTCTTAAAGCACCATATGCTGAGGGAGTACCATACCACATCTCTTGAGGTGTCTTGAACTGTGTGGCAGAACTTGGGCTTTTGATAATCCAGAGCTGCTCAGCATACATCTCACCCTTTCTAAGAGAGTTTGATTCATACTCTCTGCAACTCCATTTTGTTGTGGAGTTCCAGGTACTGTTATGTGTCTTGCTATCCCTTTTTCTTTGCAGAATGACAGAAATTCCTCAGATAGGAATTCCAGCCCATTATCTGTCCTGAAATTCTTCAGTTTCTTTCCTGTCTTATTTTCTACTGCAGCAATCCACTCAACAAACTTACCAAAAGCTTCATCCTTGGTTTTCAGGATATAAATCCACACTTTCCTTGAATAGTCATCTATTACAGACATGAAGTACCTTCCTCCTCCTTTGGTGGGGACTTTTGCTGGCCCCCAAAGGTCTGCATGAGCATAATCAAGGATGTCTTTGGTATTGTGAGTAGTTGCAGTAAACTTCTGCCTCTTAGCTTTTCCAAAGATACAATGTTCACACATCTGAAGTTTGCTGATTTTATCACCTAGGAGCAAGCCTTGTTTCTTCAGCTCATGTAATGTCTTCTCACCTACATGAGCTAGTATACTATGCCATAGATAGGTAATATCACTCCCAGATGTGTTGTAGGCTTGCCCAGAGATGGTTTTCCCCAAAAGGAAATATAGCTCATTCCTCTTTTGCCCTCTGATAACAACCTTGCCTTCTTTTGATGCTGACAGCTTTCTTTGGTGTGAAGAGAATGTATATCCCATGGAATCAAACAAACCAAGAGATATAAGGTTTCTCCTCAGGTCTGGAACATATCTAACACCATTTAAGATTCTGATCATGCCATCATGCATTCTAATCTTCACAGCCCCAATTCCCATGATCTTGCATACTTGATCATTACCAAGTAAGACTGATCCACTAGTTGTTGGGGTTAAACTAGAGAACCATTCCTTTATTGGGGTCATATGAAAACTGCACCCAGAGTCTAACACCCATTCTGAGCCTATTTCTTCAGTTGTTACACACAGGGCATCACAAGATTCATAACTAGTGTCTTGAGATACCTGATTTACCTGGCTCCTTTGAGACTTCTTTGCATCTTCAGCAGCATACTTTGCCTTTAATTCTTGCCATTTTGTGCATTGCTTCTTGAAGTGCCCAGGTTGCTGGCAGTGAAAGCACTTCAAGTCTGAATTTCTTGGAGCTTCAGTATTCTTCTTGTCATTCTTCTGGCTGCCCTTTGAGGAAGCTTTCTTGTGTTGATTCTTTGAGGAGCTACCCTTCTTGATGTGCAGACCCTCTCCATTTGTTTGAAGGGAGTCATTGCAATTGGATTTTTGCAAATCCTTGCACTTCAAAGCAATTTGAACTTCTTCAAAGGTAATGGTCTCCCTGCTACCAAAAAGGAGGGTGTCTTTGAAATTCTCAAAAGACTTTGGTAGAGCAGAGAGAAGTAAAAGGGCCTTGTCTTCTTCTTCAAGCTTTGCATCGATGTTTTCAAGATCATCAATCAATTTGTTGAAGTCGTCCACCTGCTTCAAGATTGGTTTCTCATCTAACATTTTAAATGAGAATAGCTTCTGCTTCATAAATAATCTGTTTGCCAAGGTTTTCAGATTGTATAAACTTTCCAGCTTCTCCCATACTCCAACAGCTGTAGTTTCTTTGGAGACTTCTCTCAAGGCTTTATCTCCCAGACAGAGAATTATTAAGCTGTGTGCCTTTTCCTTCATATGAGCTAGATCTTCAGCCTTCTCCTTTCCTTTGTCACTTGGAGATTCTTTCTTCAATGCAGCTCCTAGACCTTGTTGAATTAATAGGGCCTTCACCTTCATTTTCTAAAGCCCAAAGTCTATCTTGTCAGTGAGCTTTTCAACATCAAACCGAGTTGATCCCATTCTTGATTAGCTGCATTCGATTCCCACAAACGGCGCCAATTGTTGGATTCAAAGCAACAACAATGTAGCAACAATCAAGAACTTAAAGAGAATAGACTCTTGAACACAAGGTTTAGAGTGGTTCGATCAAGATGATCTACATCCACTATGAGAAAGAGCTTCCTTTATTGAGATGTAACACACGATTACAACACTTTGATGTAACTCACTCTAAACTAAAATGAGTACAAGAAATACAACTGTAAATCTGAGAGTTAACACATGAATAAACTCTCCCAGATTTCTCTCTCTTTTCTCTCTCTCGCTGTATTGCTTCTTTTCTCTCTTTTCTGAATTGTAATCTCTAACTGCAAATCACAGATTTTAATGCCTCCATTAGAAACTGCTGCTAACTAACTCCTCCTACGTGGCACGGTAGTTGTAACTTCAGATAACAACTCCTAGCTAAACCATTTTACTTTGCAAGTTGGTTAATCAACCGAGCAGAACTCTAATCCCATACAGCTGCATGGATCTTGCATGCAGCAATGATTGACAACCATTGATCTTGAAACTTCTGATCACGATTAACTCTTGAATCATGAGCTATAAACTTTACTCATAATCAACAAATTTTTACTTATCAAGCTCGAATTCGAGCCTAGTTTTCAATTTTATCAAATGTAAAATTATGTTTAAACTTGTTTGATATGTTTATTGAATGAGCTCAAACGAGTTTTTAACGAATGAACACGAGTCGAGTATTGAGTTATTTGGTTTAATTTTCAGCCTTAGTTGGTGTTGGGTTTTTCGAATTAACCCGATATGGGATCTATTTGGATGCCATTGATTTCATGCTCATGTAAATCATAATTTTATGTGTGATATTAATTATCCTATGCAGAATTAAAATGCAAGTTCAATTTCGAAACTATTAATGCGGAATATAGTACAATAGAAATTTACACTTACAAATATTTTCAGGTTGATCACAGGATTAAATGTCTAATCTTGTTGTTGATGGAGAACACGAAGCTGGCGAATTCCTTTGCATAGTGTTCGAAAATCTCACAGCCATAATTATACTTCTTGATCTTCTACTATATTCTCAAACCTTGTCTAGATGTAGGATGGGCTACAAACTACTACACTGTATGGAAACTCTATGAATCAAGAGAGCACAAAAGATGGGCTGTATTATCTTGTTAATTTTCGTGCCCCCCTTCCTTATTATAAGGGAGGGGACAAAAATTTCATCTCCAAATCCTAACGGGTTTGGGCCTCCAACTCTTGTTTTATTCCCAATCCATTATGGTTATATTGAGCTATAACAGGGATCTAAAAGAATATTAAATTGGCTTACTAATTTATTTAATTTTTAATATCCACAATTAGGATATAATTAAATAAATTAAGTATTATTTTTATTCCGCTAAAGAAATAACACTGACATACCAATTTAATACATATTTACGAATATGCTTTATCTTTTAGTTCAGTCATTCCTCATATTTAAGATATAATGTCCATTAATTAATTATGTGAGCTTCTAACAACTATAATTAATATCTTGTTTTGAGAGTAGTATCACACGACTTCCGTATTATATAAGAATAAATTAATATTCTGTCTGCAGGGCTTCCCATGATCTTTGTGCCCTTAATGGGACATTATCAAGCATCAGGACACAATGGGCATACATAATTCACGACTCATTATATATGTAAATGTCACTGGCCAAAATATCAAGGTTGCTGATCCTATCAAAAAATCTCATTCATTGATAAATCAAAACAGTCGACATAACATATATATGTCCACATATATGGGTTAAGAACCCGAACTCTATAGATCTTTATTCTCTCAAAGGTCAGAATATAGAATAGTATCCTATCATGATCTTTCTGAATACACAAGTCGGTGTACTAGAATAATCAGGTCAAGATAAACTAACTATTATATTATTCTACGGTGTACTGATAATGGGTTCATGACCATCTAAGCCGTGAACGTTTTAATACAGTGCAATGAATCCGATGATGTGATCTTTACCCTGTGTTCACCCACATAATATCATCTACAGTGCAAGTATATGGAACGAACAAATAAATATAACAGAAATTAAAATGCACACAGTGACTACAATAATTATTCAATCCATATCATTTTAATATTGTTTAATGTATACAAAGATAAGATTTTCCAGTATATAAAACCAACAGTTGGCACTTGGCATTGCACTTTTATAGCTGAAGTTGCAATTATCCACTGAAGTTATGAATTTAGTTGTATTCTCTCATTTAGTTCCATTAAATTTTTTTCACTCATTTAATCATTATATTATTTTCATGTAAGGTAGTTGTTTGTGTTCTTTGAAAAACATGGAATGAGAGATTTTCATTATTTTCATACTGAGTTGGGCAAATATATAAACACCCATTTCTAATTAATTAAAACATAAAAATATATAGGTCAATTTAAATCATAATTGCATAAAAAAAAATTTGTGCATTGCACGGTTATGCCTGTTGAATTTTGTAGATACTTTTATATATTATGCAATTAGATTAAATTTTCCAATATAAATTTTGACTGTACAACTACATACCACATGAGCTCGATTGATTTTTCTTGTGCCATTTTTTAATAGCATGCTTATTCTATACTATACAACTACATACCACATGAGCTTGATATTTTTCTTGCGCCATTTTTTTATAGCATGCTTATTCTATACTCCAAGATGATATTAAATTATTTGTTTGTTTAAATAATTATGATAATTATTGTTTACATATATGAAAGTAAAGGTTAGTTTTTAAATCTATTTAAAAAAAATTATATGTTTATTTCACATGCCTATATATGTGTATTGTAAATATATATCTAATTATGATTGAGCTTTACTTTTAATTTTTCAATTATGATAAAATAAAATAACATCAAGGATCGTGCGGGAAACGTACTAGTTTGTTTAATAAGGGATGGACGATTTATGTTATCTTGAAAACATGAGGAAAAAACTACGTATCCTATTTATTTTATGCAAGATAATTAAATTAAATGAGTATATAATTAAAGCTTGATAAGAAAATTTAAATTTACGACGGGTATAATTTTACAGTCAGTTATGATTTATACGTGTCATTAATAATTATGGGCTTAGATGTGCTGCACATTTGAATTTGAATTAGTATATTTCCTGATATATCTTATTGGTCTTCTAGGATTTTTTTTTGAGCAAAAATTAATTTGTAAATGCATAATTAATCATAATTAAGTTAATTATCAATTTATCATTATATTGTAATGGATTCAATCACATACAAATTTATATCACTGTAGATACTGAATTCATTCTTTAGATGACCATTCACATAATTATTATTATATATATAAAAACATTATTCTATATAAGCATGTCAAAGTTGGATATCCTGCTTACTACAAAAAAAATAAAATTTTTGTATTAGTCATTTTGACTTTACGCTCTAACTATTTTATCATTTAATGATATCAATATAAAAGATCAGTCACCCTATCTACACAATAAAATACAATAAAAAATAAAAGATTTTATTTTTACTCACACCCTGAGGTATTGAAAGGATTTGAACTCATGAATTTTGGTCTTCAAATAATTTCACTCCATCATTAAGTCATTCTTACCGAAACAATAAAAAAATGAAAGAATGAAATAGTATCAACTACTTCTCAAATTTTTTTTTAGGAAAATGAATGACTTGTTGTTACTTGTTAGTTGTTAGTAAAATTACCTACTAAACCCGCGTTATGCAAACAGCTAATTATCGGCTAGACCCCATTTCAAGCCACTTTCCAGAACCCCAAGTTAGTGCAAAATCCATTAATACCTAAACAATTATTCAAGAAAAATAGAATTCTTTTTTTATAATCAATATTTGGTTTGAACATTAGATTTATTCTACTCCACTATCTTTGTCTACTTCTCTATTTATTAGTAAGGGATTATCATACTACATTGGTGTAGGTAGAGATGTTGTCTTCCCTTTGTCGCCTCACCAAAACACCCTGTTTTTCTCTTAACAATTGCCATATGGCAAGTGTCATCCACCTGTTTAATATATATATTTTTTATTTTTATTCTCCTTCCAAATATACTTTCCAAGCAAAGATCATCATCGTGTTAAAATCCTTAAATTATATATTTGTTTTGGAAGGGAAAAAAAAAAGATTGCATTTTGCTTATACTTTTAAGCCACTTCAATCCAAACTCTTTTGAAATTGAGGGATTTGATGCGTGATATGTGTATCATTTTCTCAATAGTGGTACTAATCCAAATTTGAATGAATGAGTTGCGCCACTAAGCACTTAAAGCATTAGTTTAGGAGGGTTTAACGCTTAAGCAATTGATTTAGTCCTAAACAAGTGCTTTCCATCAACATTATAGCATATTATGGCCACACCTGATTAATCTTCTCATTCTTATCCTTAACAATCATGTTTATGGAGACCCATTTTGTCAAAAAGCTTAAACAATATGTTTGTTTTTCGGTCAATAATACGTTTAATTAAAGTTGCGTTATTTTTAATCTTCCTTTGGCGAAAAAATAATTAAAATTTAGATATTAATAGGAGTTTGGTTTAATCTATGACGGGTTTAGCAAAATTTAGTCTTTCATCCAAAATATTCATCGACATCTTATTCTTCATGTTCTTGAAATTAGATGAAAAGGGAAAGAAAAATATTTATTTACTTTGTTAAACATGTAACGGTTGCTGATTTGAAAAGGAGGGAAAGAAGGGGTGAATTTGCCGGCTGAGCCGGCCTTGCGATTGTTGCTTTCGGAGTTTGCTTCGGAAGAGAGGAATATCCCATCCCATCCCCCTCTCTTTGCGGTCAATTTCTTGCAAGAATGGACTATCTCTCTCTCTCTCTCTCTCTCTCATTCAGGGTTAGAGAATTTTTTATTTTTTTTTTGTCTGTCTCTCTCCTAAACATACTAAACCCTTAACAACTCCCCATTATATTACTCCATAAAACCCCTTTCATTTGTGGTGTTACAACTTACAACAGGCATTTTTTTCGAGGTAGTTATTACAGACATTTGTTGCAATAGCGTGACAAGCTGGAAAAAATAACACACGAAGTCCAAGAAAACATGCCTGGCATCGAAGAATTTGGCGGTGAAGATGTTTGTCTTCTTTCTCATCCGGACCCTGTTGTGTTGGAGCTCAACAGATTGCAGAATCAACTCAAAGGTTTCATCATCTCTCTTCTTGCATGTTTCTGATTCTTTAATAATGTTCTCTACTTTTCCTGTTTTTAATCTCAGAGCATTCCTGCTACATCAAAGTTTCATGTGATAAGGGGATAGTGGATGTTTTGTTTTTTACTCTTTTTGAATAAGCAAATCTTTGTCATAGATTTTCTACTCATATGGAATAACATAACATATATGTATGATATGTACCTCTACTGAAAATTTATGTTTCAAAGTATAGAAAAATGATAAGTTGTTAGAACTGTTGCTTGCTACAATTAGTAGTTCTTGGCTGTCTTATTCAGTCAGGAATTACATGTATTGTTTATTATTCTGGCCTTTTTAAGGTGATGATGGCATATTGAAGGGGAAAAAAAAACAATAAAGTGGTCGTCAGAGCATGATATGATTATCTTGAAAGTAGGCATTGACTCAATGCCATATTGCCATGGGACTTTAGGCAGGGACCCACAAATAATTTCATTGTTGATGATTTTCAAATTTTCTGGTTCCGTTTCCAGTATCTAATTCAAAATCTAACATTGATTCTTAATTCCCAAGTTGTTTTTTTTTTTTTTTGATGGATTCATAATTCAGAAGTTACTGTTCTGTTATATCTCATCTCAATTTTCTTGAAGAAATGAGAATATAAACTATGAGATAATAAAGTTTCATTTAGAAACCATAACGCCAAGTTCTGTAACATTTTCTGGCCTTACTAATGAATGAATAAACAAGTTGGACGTTGACGCTTATATATATGGTTTGTTATATTCCCCATCTTAGTCCATTGAGATCCACGATTACTATGTCTTACTCTGCTCAACTGATGTTTATGGAAAGAAAGATCATTGAAAGAGGTCGTCGTAACACACACAAACACACACACACACACACATATATATATATATTATAATCTGTATTTTGTGCCATAACAGAGAAGGAGAGGGAATTGGGGAAAGCTCAAAGTGAAATTCGAGCACTGAGAGCAACTGAAGCGCTCAAGGATAAGGCTTTGGAGGAGGTACTTTTAATTCATTTTTTTTAACACAAAAGCAGCAGCAGTATTCTTTATCTGTGATGCAGCAACTTCAAAGGAATATATTCGACATATTGTGTATATTTAAGAAATGAACATTACACAAGTATGAAAAATGAAAAGGAAAATTTGAAGAGTTTTTTGAGCTTGGCTGGGTAATATCATGCATTACGCGCGTGTTATTCTTCTGTTCAGATTGGCAGTGAAGCCAAAAGGTTGGAAGAGAAGCTAAGATCGAGTGAAAACCATCTTGAACTGAAGGTATGAATCGATATGATACACTGATACACCACAGTCAACACTGAAAATAGAGATGGTAAAGTGTTTTGCGTCTGATTGATGCAGAATCTTGACCTCAAGAAGCTCACAGATGAAAAGAAGGAAGCCCTGGCTGCACAATATGCAGCTGAAGCAACTCTTAGAAGAGTTTATTCCAATCAGAAAGATGATGACTCTATTCCCATTGAGTTAGTCATTGCTCCTCTAGAGGCTGAACTTAAGATTCGTAAGAACGAGGTAATCAGATGTTAAGGGAAAAAATATTCTTGTACTGATATAGTGGTATGTTGAGATTTAATATTGGTATGCACTTTTAACCCAGTTCATTTTAAACTTTTCAGGTTGCAGCATTACAGGAGGATAAGAGGGCGTTGGAACGTCTTACGAAATCCAAAGAAGCAGCATTGCTTGAAGCGGAGAGAATATTAACAAGTGCCCTAGAAAGAGCACTAATAGTCGAGGAGGTTCAAAATCAGAACTTCGAGCTTAGGAGGCAAATTGAGATATGTCAGGTAGTATGATCTAGATCACATCTATGAGGCCTATGAATAAGTTCCGAATATCTAACTAGCTATGTTAACAGGAAGAGAATAAAATACTTGATAAGACAAATAGGCAGAAGGTTTTAGAGGTTGAAAAGCTAAGCCAAACCATCAATGAGCTTGAGGAGGCCATACTTGCTGGTGGAGCAGCAGCCAACACTATCCGTGATTACAAACGGCAGATCTCTGAACTTACTGTAAGGAAGAACCTTTACTAAGGCCATCCTAGTCCTTCAGTTTATGCATACAAACATTTGATATCAACTGACCTTAATTTTCTTGAACTTCATAGGACGAGAAGAGGACTCTAGAACGAGAACTAGCAAGAATAAAGGTTTCAGCAAACCGAGTAGCAACAGTGGTGGCTAATGAGTGGAAAGATGATAATGACAAAGTTATGCCTGTTAAACAATGGTTAGAAGAGAGAAGGCTATTTCAGGTATGCCCATGAAACACTTGGATACACTTGTTTCTCTTTAAGTACCTATCTGTTCGTATACCAGATAATATTGGGATTTTTAACTAATAGCTAAATCTTGGTATTATAGATGAATGTATTGAATGGTTTAAGACTTTTTCTTGATTGTAAGATTTCTATGTTGTAGGCAGAGATGCAGAAGTTGAAAGACAAACTAGCAATCTCAGAGAGAGCTGTCAAGGCAGAAGCACAAGTCAAGGTGACATTTCAAATATCATTCGAGCTACAAATTGTGTCAATTAAGATTTAAGTATTTTATTGGTGGCCTGAATATGCAAAAACATCTGTTTCAGGAGAAGTTGAAGTTGAGGCTGAAGACACTCGAAGAAGGCTTAAAGAATGTATCTTCTCTCTCTACCAACACTAACGGATCCCCCAAGAATGAGAAGTCTACAAACTTCTTTGGAATCCTATCAAGTAATAGCAGAATGAAGAAGAGATCTACATCACAACCTAGGGGATCCACCATCACTAAAAGCGCAATGCAGATGTTGGATGAAAAACAAACGGTGGTGAATGCAGAAATGAAGCATATTAATAGCTTGAAGAAGAAAAACCCTTCCTCAGAAAGTTTGTCAAGAAAGAGTGTGTGGGCTTCTCGGAATAAGGTTATTGACAATAGCGAAAAGGAAAATGCAGTGATGAACAAGAACGCCATGGTCAGTGATAAAATACAGAACAATGATGATGTTACCGAAATGGGAAATACAAAAGGTATAATTGGTAGCAACAAAGAGATGAAAGGTTTGGAGATAGCAGATGTCGACTGTGAAGATGTGGTGTCAGGTGTTTTTTATGACAGGCTTCAGAAAGAAGTTATACATTTGAGGAAGTCCTCTGAGTTGAAAGACATTACTCTGCATTCTAAAGGCGAAGAAATCAAGGTAGGTTACTAGCAACTCTTTTTCTCGCGCGCTATATGTGTTTTTTTTGAGATAGCAATGAATCATTACATGAAGTATATCTTTTTGGTTACAGATGCTTATGAAAAAGATTGAAACACTGACTAGAGCCATAGAAGTGGAGTCCAAGAAAGTGAAGAGAGAAGCAGCAATAAGAGAGAAGGATTCAGCATTAGCAAAGGTGGACGATAAGATAAGGAGCACAAACTCATCCAAAAGGTTAGCAGTATATCCTCTTCCCCTTCACCTCATGAATCTTTCGGAAGTATTTTTTGTGCCATTTATTCAAGACATCATCAATCGTACTGTCCAGCTATATATAGGCGCACGCAAATTCTCATGATTTGTGACACCGATTTGTTTCCATTGATTAGGTCCATGAATGCCCCTTGAAGATACATTGCTGGGAATAAGGAAGTCTCTAGAGCAATAGACAGGGTCTCAAGATTTCTAAAATGTAATTAGGCAGCTCCATTTGCATGAATGCTAGATACCAGAAATGATACTAGAATTGTGAGATTGTGAGTGCTTAGCTACTAGCTTCAGAGTGTAAATCTTGCCATAATTTATGTGATTTGCCTGTATATGACTGTACAAAACCATTCCCCCGAGCAAGTTATTCAATAAATTATTTGTTTATTTATTTGGAAAATAGCTGTGTTACATATTTAGGAGGAGAACATCAATGGCTTGCCAGGAATCGCCAGAAAGTATAACTAGATTCAATAACCAATAAAAAATTCCATCTCAGTATTATGGCACTATAATTCAAAATCTTCAAGATAACGGATTCATCATAAATCATTCGAAACAGCTGCTCCTTCCTATTTTCTGTGTGCTACTTTTTTGTGTAAAGAGAAGTAGAACATACAACAGAAGTCACCCACCTCTCAATTTTCCTTGTTTTCAACCTTTACATGTACCCTTAAACGGAAAATTGGGGCTTGAAAGCTATGCTAGCTAAGAAAAATTTGAAAGAAGCAAAACTAAAAATAAAAATGCTTCTTATAATTCCACTCTACAATTCTGGAATGGTAGCTAAAGATGGCCTCCATTTCCTCTCTTTTTTTCGTATCGACTGAATCACAACACGACTGAGTTTCAAGTCCTCCAAACTTGTCTTTAGCAGCTGCAGCTGTTTCTTGTTCACCACTATCTTCACTCTCTGGAAACTATCAGCTGTATCCAGCTGCACTTGAAGGCTATGCTGCACCTCTCCTGATTTCAGCAATGCAGACAAAGGCAATGGCCCAATGCAGATCCCGGAGGCAAGCGCTGTCTCCCGGCCGCCGGCAACCACTGCCGGAGCCTTCAACTCTTGATCATCTTCATCAGGGCTGACTTTCTTGTTTGTGGGACACAATGCACGTGCTGAACCAATGCAATTCCCCATTTTGAATATGTTAGCGATTGAAATAAGTAAAGCATGCATATATATATACAAACAGTACACTGCTGCAAATGCCGACATGATCACGTCGCAGAGAGTGAAGAAAACGTGCAACCCACCTTAATGAAGCTGTTCGTAGCTATTTAGTGGCGAAGCAAATAATCAAATGAAAATGTCCAATAATTAGTTGAGTATTCTGCAATTAATAGTTAAATAATGTGAATTCTGAATTCTTTATTAGTTGAAAGCCCAACTTCTTTTGTCCGTAGCTGGGCATGAGGGGCGGTGCACCTTTGAGGTTGACTCTTGGGACATAATTTAGTACAACTAATCTTCTAGAAAGTCAAAACTCTTTGAAGATTGGCAAAATTCACATGAAACGCTGAAACTCGAAAGTCAACTACTTGGAATCCATTGCTTTGTCGCTCATATTATTAGGAGTTAGGAAGACGGTAGAATTAGAGTTGTTAATTAGGGGATGCCAGCCAAACAGCCAAAGTTGGAGGAAGATGATTGAATCGATGATTTAATGCTCTCTAGTATTACAAGTAAACTCTTCCTAGGCTCATGACTTTACCCATTTTATGAACTTTGTTTACTCCATTTTGTATAGGACGAAGCTCCTTACTATTCCGTCTTTAGAAACTAGCAGATGAGTAAATCGCAAAAGTATTTTAGTGAATGTGTATTCATAAATCTCGCACGTGCATTGTATCAACCATAAAGAATTTTACTTCGAATTATTACAACTCTTAATTAAATATTTAAATCCCCACATTATCAAACCCGATTATTTCACTCCACTCATGTAGGACCAAAACCCCATTTTATGATCATCTCAATAGAAGGAACTTAATTGAAAAACTAACCACTTTTAATTATCACTCTTTTTAATGCATCGTACTCATCAAAAGGTTTTAGATTTTCGATATATTTTTCTATATGATCAATGTCGGCCAGCAGCCCAGAAAAAAAATGGTGCTGGAATTATCACCATTTTAGAAAAATCAATAAATTATTTCAAAATTCGCAGAAATTCACTGAATTAATTTATGAATTTATCCTTGGATCCATTCAAAAAATGAGCCCTTGACGTAAGACACCCAAATTAAAAGTTATTTAATTAAGATCTCCAACAAAAATGAAATGCAATAAAAAATGTATCATCTATACTATATATAAAAGCAGAAAAAATCTGATTTTCCCTCCAAATTAATGGCAATTTTGCAATATAATCTGTGAATTGAGGGCATTTATTTAATCTGTTTAATTTAAGTTTATTTTATTAAAAAATTAAAAAAAAAATGTTTTCATTTAAGAACGTGTCAACGTGTATATTATTTTCCAATACATATAATTTTACAACACAAATTCCATATTCGGGGGTATCTTTAATTTTCCAATACATATAATTTACATTTATTTTTTAATTTTTAGATGTCAACGTGTGTTTACCACATTTCCATTTTCTTCCATACTTATTTTTAAATTTAATTTACTTAAAACAGAATTATAAAATAGAAATATGTTATATTTTAAAAAAGAATTTATTTTTAATTTCATTTTTGCAGGTAATTTTTGAATTAAAAAATAGAATTTTCATTTAATTTTTTAGGTAATTTATTAAAAAATTTCGTAAAATAAATTGTTTAATGCTAATTTAAATGCATTCAAAAAAAGTGAAATTGAAGCCGTGCATTTTAAAAAATTGAGGCGGAAATGTTAAAAAAAATTATAATATAAAATCAATAACTACCCCATTAAAGAGATATCCACTTCCCCATTTCATTTGTAACCGGAAAAAAAAAAAAAAAAAAAAAGCGACATGTATTGAAACTGATCCATTTGCATACAGTAGTAATTCAGTTCAGACGTTCCATTTCCAGAATTTTCTCTCAAAATTTTCCCTCGTTCTCAAGGCAGCACAGAAGAAATGGCTCCAGTATTTGGAACTATCGACATGCTCAAACCAGGAAGAAGTACGTTCGGTCTGGAAGTGCGACTCATAAGATGCTACGAAAACTCCAATTCTGGTGGTATTGAATGTGTTTTCCATGATCGTCAGGTAACAATAATAACAATGTTTATCTCCATTTTCTCCAAAATATTTTTAAATAAAATGTTCTGATAAATTAAATGTTTCGTTTCTTTTTTTGTAGGTTGAAAGAATTCATGCAACAATTCCTGGATCCAACGCTGAAAAATTTAAAGACCGGTTGACTGAAGGCAGTGTGTGCGCACTTATAGATTTTGTGATCGGGCTGAACATTATGAAATACAGGACTACATCCTGTATTCATAAAATTATCGTATTTAAACACACAAGATTGTTTGAGGTTTTTCATGAAGAGTTCCCAAAGTGTTTATTCCAACTGAAAACATTTACAGAGATTGCACAAATGGAGAATGTAAGTGACTCTGCAATGTTTGGTAAGCAAATTTCAGAATTAACGAAATTAAATAATGTATATCAACAATTTGTTAATGTTTTTAAATTTAATTTTTTTTCCAGGTGTTATTGGTACTATAGTTTCACACTATAAACCACAACATAAAGAGATAAATGGGAAGATGACAAAGCTGATGGACATGCTGCTGGAAGATGTCGAGTAAAATTTTTACAGTTCAATTTTTTTTTTTTTTTGAGTTTTTGAAATTATTACAGTTTTTATTTATTAATGTTTTTCATAATACTGTACTAGGGGGAATACAATTACTTGCACAGTTTGGGAGCACTATGTTGATGAGTTGATAAAATTTCTAGATTCTGGTCCAGAAGTAACGGTTGGAATTATAATGCAATTATGCAGAGCAAATATTTTTAGAGGTATGAAATACATACTCTTTTATTGTATGTTTTTTCCTGTAACTTATTTTGTGCTGGATTTGATTATAAATAACACAATATTTTTGTTTTAAAATGAATGGAATAGTATTATAATATTCTAATTTTTATTGTAAGTATCTGTAACGGAATGATATTCTAATATTATTGTAACTATCTGTAATGGAATAATATTTTAATATTATAGCTATCTGTAACTACATTGTAACACCCTAAATTCTATAATTTAAAATGTTACTCTTTCTATTCTCTAAAGCGGAAAACGATTAACAATAGTAATAATTTTAGTATTTTTTTTTCCAAATAATAATCACTCTAGAAATCCCCAAGTAGGAAAGTAGATCACAATATTTATATTTTTTTTTCAGAAATATAAATTCTTAAATCAAAATACCTGCATTTCATAAACACCAAGTTCATTTCAAAGAGAAACTTATAATTTATAATATAAAATTTATATTCGAGACATAGATAAAATCATAATAATCGATTACTAGCTTGAGTTAATTCAAAAGGCAATCGTCATAGAACATCAAGTTCAAAATAACTATCTTAAGGCAACAGGATCAAAAGACTGAAATAATTAACTCAAACATCAAAACCATGACCACCCCATTTCATTCACGCTGCTCCAAACTCACTGACCTGAAAACATTAAAAACATGGGGATGAGTACTCTTAAAACGTACTCAGTGGTGGGGATTGTGGGCATTTCTTTCTATTTATCCAACTGAATACAAATCGCAGGAATAATGGATTTAGGGTACTCTTCTTCTGATCTAGAATACATTTTGAACTATGCATAGGACATATTCTCTCTGTTGTGTAAGCCACGCTCTCGGTACGTGCGTTACACTATTCTGATGTGTACAAAACACAATTCTTATCCAAATTCCATCCACGATAATTCAAGTTGGATTAAAAACATTTCTGACTCAAAAATCATATATCATATACTTTTATTTCGCAGATAATAACTTTACCCACCTGATAATAGAGAGCACGTAAAATCGAGTAGAGAATCACACAGTGGACGAGGATCCTAATTGCGCCGCACCTAGTATCAAATAATCTTAAATAAATAAAATGGCAAATTCCAATTTAATCAAATCTGAAAAATTAGAATCTTGAGCCAAATATTCTAACTTTTGAAATTTCTAGACATATTTTGCGGTTGAAATAAGTTATGGCCTAATTCATTAATTTATGAAAGTTTAAGGTCTTTGTTGAAAATAATTTATTTTGTAAGTAGACATCCTCCTTCTTCTTCTTAAAAGAAAAACACATCTGAAACAAATTAAAACTGAAATTTTCCCAAACACCAAAACATAAATCAATAACATCTTCTTCTTCCAGCCATACTCCCTTGTGTAGCAGTTCTAGAAAATAAATCATATCTCCCAAACTAAAATTCCAAATTAAGAAATTCAAAGTTCGACAAAACCCCAAGACATATATCTAAAACTGTTCGTGAAATAAGCATTTCCAGATTTCATTGATAAAGGGTCGAAAACATCGAGTTACTTAGTTACAGAAAATCTGTTCGGAAAAAACGACGAGCTTCGGTAGAATGGACATAACTTCGTCTACAAAGCTTTAAATGACTTGATTCAAGTTCCATATTAAAGCTAATACAAGCACCTACAAGTATAGAAAGGTTTTGATGTCCAAAAATGGCTCAACAAATTAAGATATTTGATTTAAAGTGATGGTGTGTAGGCTGTCCCAAAATTCAGAGATGATAGAAGAAGAAGTCTTTAGATTTCCCAAAAGAAAAGAAATAATTTTGAGCACAATCAATCATCTAGCCACACCATTCAACATCATTAAACAAGAAAGAAAATATATAAAGAGGATTACCTTACTTGGAGGAGATCGATGCGAGGAAGGGAAATCAACAAGTGTATCTATGTTTGTGTGGCTGCAACCTTTCAAGAATTTGAGAGGGGAGAGAGAAATGAATTGGGGAGAGAGAGAGACGAAGAGTAGGAGAGGATGGCGTAGAGAACTAAACTTTCCAATTACATTCATTACATATATATATATATATATATTTGTATATATTTAATAATTAATTTAAAATATGACTCATCATCACCATTCCAACTAATGACACGTATGGAATGAGTTGACAATCATTCCAAATCTTCTTTTTTTTTTCTTTAAGGAGTTAGAGAGAGATTGGAAGCTTCTAGCTGATGATAAGATACAAATGATATTTAATTATTACTATTATTACACACACACACACACATATATATATATATATATATATATTTTCAATTCCATACCTAATCCTAAAAATAAAAATAATACAACTAGAGACTTCTCTCAATGGGACATTCTTAAGATCCAAATTCTAGACTATTAAAGAATAACCTATCAAAATAATTGTGTTAGCCCAAAGCTCGAATGTAAAATAATTTTTTTATTTTTTTTTAATTTCGAAATAAGTTCAAAAATATTTAAACAAGGTCTAATAATAATTCTAAGGCCCAAGTTCAAATTCTAAATTTTATTTTCTATACTAGGGGCGCAATATCGGACTCCCTCAAGTCCGTCTAATTCTATCGAGCATTATCAAATAAATAAAAATTCAATTTCAAACAATTAAAATAATCCAAATTATGTAAAAGCGGGTCGTTACAACCCTACCCACTTAAAAAAAATTTCGTCCTCGAAATTTATCTTACCGGGTGTCCTAAGGATGTGTACTTAGCTAGGATCTCTTCCTCATGCTCCCAAGTTGCTTCTTTCTTCCCGTGTCTACTCCACTGCACTTTAATTAGTGAAACATGTCAATTCCTCAGCTCGTGGGTCTTCCTATCGAGAATAGCGACAGGTTCCTCTTCATAAGTCAAATCTTTGATGAGTTGTATCTCCTCATGGTGGATGGTATGACTTGGTTCTTGCAAATACTTCCTTAGCATAGAAACATGAAAGGCATCGTGTACTAACAACAATCGGGGTGGTAAAGCTAGGTGATAAGCCACATCACCAATTCATTCTAAAATTTCGAAAGGTCTGATAAAATGAGGTTTTAACTTTGCTTTCTTCTTTTATTGGTGTATGATCTTTATCGATCTTGAGCAACTTTAATGTTGTCTCGAATAATCTCCACCGCTTCCATGCTGTACAACCAAAAATTTATTTTTAAGCCTTGATACATCTTAGTTTTTCTAGGATGTACCGTGTAAGGCATTCAATATGCTTCGTCTAAGATTTTTTTTTTTTTACATTATGCCGTTGTTTGGGACACAAATTCTTCCTTTAAAAAGTTGAGTCCCATTTAATGATATCGTGAATCCCTTAGAATCGTCTGACACTTCTCTTGCTCGCAGTCATCTTCTTTTCCTCAAGACGGTAGTCTGACTTTATGGCTCCTGCTGGTGATCACCATTGCTTGCAGGCGTAAAGATTGTACGTCTAGACTTTAATGCATGCTCGGAACTTACTTGCCGACATCCAGTAGATCACCTCCCAACGGAATGAGCTGAGAAATGACTTAGAAATACGCATCCTACTTTAGGGAGTACTAACTAACATTACTTGGATTCTACTTCTTACTGGGAAATACCACTACTTGCTCTTTCAACAATGACTAAAAGGAATACTGCTATATACTCTCCGCTCTATTTCAAGATCCACACTTGAGTTCTATGAGTGGGATTAAAGATAAACAAACGCCTCTGAATGAGGGCTTTATTTGATCACAATTCTTTAACAAGATCAAAGGTTAGAAAAGATATAACTCTTGGTTATATATGCCAAAAATATTTCCTTTTTCAGAGGACTTACAAACTCAAAGGGTTCTCAAAGATATGAAAGAAAATCAGTTGTTAGCAACTGAGAACCGTGCTAAAATATTTTCACAAAGATGTCATCATAGTCTAACAAGGGAGTGCTATTATTGATTTTTGATAATCAATGAGTATTATCCAAAAAAAATTACAAATTATCTAAGATAATATAATCGAAGAATTTCAAACGATATGAAGCTATTGAAGGGTGATTTATTCAATTGACAAGAGAATGAATAAATAGATTCATCAAAACTTCTTATCATAATGAAACTCTCAATCTACCAAACACTAGGTCTAGCTTCTTAATGATCTTCTTCAGGTTCTCTCTTTCTTTTTTTAAGTGTCACGCATCTTCTTCTTTATAAGGCTGCTATGAAATAGCACGAGTCGACGGGACTCAAATGGCTGCGCTTGGCCGGGGAAAGCGACATCCGGGGATCTCGTCCTATCTATTGAAAGGGATACGATAAAGCGACTTGATCTATGGAACCTCCTAGACTCAAAATGATATGACTTCAACTTCTCCTAGAAATACTGACGAATATGTCTTCAAATTATTTTAGCTGCAGTCATAACGATGATCTTTGTTTTCTTTAAAAATCGACTTGAAACGAGTGACAACTCTTAGCATTGAACATTTGAATGCGACATGTTCTTGAATGTCCTTCCTTTGAATTAATGAGCCTTTATCGAAAGAAATGTATCTTCATTCCTTGCAAACGCGATTAGATCTTCAGACGAGACTTCTCTTGAGTTGAAAGCTTGTATGGAGATTTCTTGCGTTAGATCCGCAACTAGCCTTTAACTTGACTGCTTCTCTTATTACGTGATTCTCTTTATGGGATTCACCTTCTTTCTCTTGAGTGCGTAAGTGATAACGTTGGCCTTTCTGGGATAATACATGATCGTACAATCGTAATATTTAACTAATTCCAACCACCTTCTTTGCATTATGCTCAACCCCTTTGAGTGAAGAAATATATTAAACTCTTACGGTCCGTACAAATCTCACACTTACCTCCGTAGCTATAGTATCTCCAAATCTTCAATGCATGCACAACAGCAGTCAACTCCAAATCGCAAGTAGGATTATCTCTAATTGATGATACCTGACTTTAGGTCTATTTTTGAGAACACACTTGCTTCTCTAAGTTGACCGAATAAATTTTCAATTCTCGATGAGGGATATTTATTCTCCACTGTGAGGCGATTTAATTCTCGATAATCTATGTACATCCTCATGCTTCTATCTCTCTTTTTCACGAACAGAACCGGTGCTCCCCACGGTGAAATGCTCAGTTGAATATATCCCTTGTCTAGAAATTCTTGAAGTTGGATCATCAACTCTTGTAACTCTGATGGCGCCATTCAGTACAACGCCTTGGAAAATGGTGATGCTCCTGAAATTTAGTCAATCGTAAATTCCACTCATCTATCTGGTGGTAATTTGGTATCTCTTCAGGAAACACGTCTACACAATCTCTAACTATATGCACAATTTCCAATGTTGATTCTGTTGATGTCTTCCCGATCATATTCACCCAGAATTCTTGGCATCCACCATTCCTCAACATCTTCAAAGCTTTCATTGCTGATATAATTATTGGTCATCCACCTAACTTAGCTCCATGGAATATAAACTCTCATTTGTTCGGTTTCTGAAATGCTATTTCTTGATCATGACAGTGTATCGTCACAAAAATTTACTTAACCAGTCCATTCCCAAGATTAAATCGAATTTCTCGCATTTTCCGAGCATATAGATCAACAGTAAGTTCCTTTCTTTCATAGGCTAATCTAACATCCCTAGAAATTCTATCTATTCTCAAGGTCTTTTCAGTACAGATCCTAATATCGGGGCTAAGTTCTCTATCTATTTCTAGTCCAACACTTCATTGTGAGATTTCCTAATTGCTTGACCATAATCGATGATCCGTTGAGCTGCTAGAATTTCACGTATCTCTAGTCAAAGGCCTCTCATGAATCAGTCAGTCTTTTGATCTTCAGTGTCTAGGATCTTCAGTGTCTAGCAGGCATGCTGCGTAGTGCGAGAGTTGATTAAGCATTTGCTCGTACTTTATCACAGACAGATTCCCCTTACTTCAACTCCAGAAATTTAGTTTGTTTCTGCATATGAAAAGCGCGAGAGAAGTACATGTTCATAATGATCTCTTAAACTTCCCAAGTTAAGCCTTGATGTTCTTTTCCGTTCATGCCAATCTTATATGACTTCTACCAGCAGCCAACATCCTCAATGAATTGGAAGACCACACATGAGACCATGTACGCATCATCGCACTCTATGTGCTAAAAAAAATCATTCGAGCTCCATGATCCGTTCTTCAAAATTAGAGGTTCACTCTTACCATTTAATCTTAGTGGTGTGTAGCGACGAAATTGTTCACTCAACTGACTAGTAGTTGGCGGAGCAAAAGCATTAGGTGCTACGTTTTGCTGATTCATTGCGGTCTAAGTTTTGATGCTTGACGAATCCCTAAAGTGCTTTAATTAGAGCTGGCATGAAGTTATTTCCATCTACATTCGGTGCTTGATTGGCGATGCCTCATAATTCTTGTGATACGCTTGATTGAGGAAATGTATACTACTAGGTTCAAGTCAACTAATAAATCTCTAAATGTCTTGGTTCTAAATAGGGAAGCATCTATGGAGGAAGCTTCTATGTTCTTCTAAATTTCGAGGACTAAGTAACTTCATTGTCATTCATCATGCATTTCAAAATAATAGAATTGATTTGCATAAATCATTTCTCAACATCTCATTATTTCTTTGCATAAATCGTTTCTCAATACTTTTTTTTCTCTATGTGCACCACTTAAACAATTATACAAAATAAATAAATTTGAGCAAAGTAGACAAAGTATCTTGGAGAAGGAGCGCGTGACTGAAATGAGTGGTGTACCATAAAATCAAACAATGTAAACTCTCTATAAAAAAAAACTTCGAGTCTACAGAAAGGTAAACCCGCTCTGATACCACTAAATGTAACACCCTAAATTCTATAATTTAAAATGTTACTCTTTCTATTCTCTAAAGCGGAAAACGATTAACAATAGTAATAATTTTAGTATTTTTTTTCCAAAAAATAATCACTCTAGAAATCCCCAAGTAGGAAAGTAGATCACAATATTTATATTTTTTTTTCAGAAATATAAATTCTTAAATCAAAATACCTGCATTTCATAAACACCAAGTTCATTTCAAAGAGAAACTTATAATTTATAATATAAAATTTAAATTCGAGACATAGATAAAATCATAATAATCGATTACTAGCTTGAGTTAATTCAAAAGGCAATCGTCATAGAACATCAAGTTCAAAATAACTATCTTAAGGCAACAGGATCAAAAGACTGAAATAATTAACTCAAACATCAAAACCATGACCACCTCATTTCATTCACGCTGCTCCAAGCTCACTGACCTGAAAACATTAAAAACATGGGGATGAGTACTCTTAAAACGTACTCAGTGGTGGGGATTGTGGGCATTTCTTTCTATTTATCCAACTGAATACAAATCGCAGGAATAATGGATTTAGGGTACTCTTCTTCTGATCTAGAATACATCTTGAACTATGTATAGGACATATTCTCTCTGTTGTGTAAGCCACGCTCTCGGTACGTGCGTTACACTATTCTGATGTGTACAAAACACAATTCTTATCCAAATTCCATCCACGATAATTCAAGTTGGATTAAAAACATTTCTGACTCAAAAATCATATATCATATACTTTTATTTCGCAGATAATAACTTTACCCACCTGATAATAGAGAGCACGTAAAATCGAGTAGAGAATCACACAGTGGATGAGGATCCTAATTGCGCCGCACCTAGTATCAAATAATCTTAAATAAATAAAATGGCAAATTCCAATTTAATCAAATCTGAAAAATTAGAATCTTGAGCCAAATATTCTAACTTTTGAAATTTCTAGACATATTTTGCGGTTGAAATAAGTTATGGCCTAATTCATTAATTTATGAAAGTTTAAGGTCTTTGTTGAAAATAATTTATTTTGTAAGTAGACATCCTCCTTCTTCTTCTTAAAAGAAAAACACATCTGAAACAAATTAAAACTGAAATTTTCCCAAACACCAAAACATAAATCAATAACATCTTCTTCTTCCAGCCATACTCCCTTGTGTAGCAGTTCTAGAAAATAAATCATATCTCCCAAACTAAAATTCCAAATTAAGAAATTCAAAGTTCGACAAAATCCCAAGACATATCTAAAACTGTTCGTGAAATAAGCATTTCCAGATTTCATCGATAAAGGGTCGAAAACATCGAGTTACTTAGTTACAGAAAATCTGTTCGGAAAAAACGACGAGCTTCGGTAGAATGGACATAACTTCGTCTACAAAGCTTTAAATGACTTGATTCAAGTTCCATATTAAAGCTAAGACATGCACCTACAAGTATAGAAAGGTTTTGATGTCCAAAAATGGCTCAACAAATTAAGATATTTGATTTAAAGTGATGGTGTGTAGGCTGTCCCAAAATTCAGAGATGATAGAAGAAGAAGTCTTTAGATTTCCCAAAAGAAAAGAAATAATTTTGAGCACAATCAATCATCTAGCCACACCATTCAACATCATTAAACAAGAAAGAAAATATATAAAGAGGATTACCTTACTTGGAGGAGATCGATGCGAGGAAGGGAAATCAACAAGTGTATCTATGTTTGTGTGGCTGCAACCTTTCAAGAATTTGAGAGGGGAGAGAGAAATGAATTGGGGAGAGAGAGAGACGAAGAGTGGGAGAGGATGGCGTAGAGAACTAAACTTTCCAATTACATTCATTACATATATATATATATATATTTGTATATATTTAATAATTAATTTAAAATATGACTCATCATCACCATTCCAACTAATGACACGTATGGAATGAGTTGACAATCATTCCAAATCTTCTTCTTTTTTTCTTGAAGGAGTTAGAGAGAGATTGGAAGCTTCTAGCTGATGATAAGATACAAATGATATTTAATTATTACTATTATTACACACACACACACACACATATATATATATATATATTTTCAATTCCATACCTAATCCTAAAAATAAAAATAATACAACTAGAGACTTCTCTCAATGGGACATTCTTAAGATCCAAATTCTAGACTATTAAAGAATAACCTATCAAAATAATTATGTTAGCCCAAAGCTCGAATGTAAAACAATTTTTATTTTTTTTTAATTTCGAAATAAGTTCAAAAATATTTAAACAAGGTCTAATAATAATTCTAAGGCCCAAGTTCAAATTCTAAATTTTATTTTCTATACTAGGGGCGCAATATCGGACTCCTTCAAGTCCGTCTAATTCTATCGAGCATTATCAAATAAATAAAAATTCAATTTCAAACAATTAAAATAATCCAAATTATGTAAAAGCGGGTCGTTACATACATATAGTGACAAACTGATCGTTTTTAATATTGTTAATAATCAAACTCAAAATAATATTGGATTTGATTAGCAAATATTTTTAGAGGTATGAAAGACACTTTTTTTTTGTACGTTTTATTGCAGTATGTTTTTTTTTTTGTTGTATGTTTTTTTTGCTGGATTTGATTATAAATAATACAATATTTGTCTTTTTTATATGATGTGTTTTTTGCTGTATTTTTTTTTTTTTGCTGTATTTGATTAGAAACAATACAATATTTGTGTTTTGTATATGATGCAAGTCAAACTAAATATTACTTCTGAAATATAAATTAATACGTAAGGTCATAAATTAGTAGTTCCATAAATTAATTATATTTAATTAATTCTGCCCCAACTATTAATTTCATTTTAATTACATTTAATTAGTAGTGGGCTAGAATTAATTTTTAACATTTCAAATCAGACGTATTCGGCCCATAATATATTTTCTTATAATTGGGCCGACTACTTAGTACTCTGGCCCAACTACTAAAATCAATAATTAATTCTGCCCCAGAATTATTTTTTTTGCTGTATTTTATGAGAACAGTTTTTTATTGTAATTTTATTGCTGAGAACAGTTTTTTATTGTAATTAATTTTTTGTACAAGTTATTTAAATTTTTATTCTGTATGTTTTATTTCATTATACTTATTATACTTACTATATTAATTTTATATCACAATAGGGGAGGTCAGAGTTTCAATATTATTTAATGTTACAAAGATACTCACTGATCAGAAGCTGGACTATATAAAAGAGTTTACTTTCGGGTAATATAATTAATTTAAAATAATATTTTGCAGTATGCACCTTTGTACAATATATTGATTATTCAGTATAGTTATGTATTAAATTTTTTTAGTTTTAAATTATTTGTCTTTCATATTTTTAGTTATCTCACTACTGGAAAAGTGAGATCAAGTACAATTTCTACTTTGACATCATCGTCATCAAGGAGTTTGAACGATGAAATAAAAGATGGTGATTTTGAGTTGAAAACTATATCTGAAATTCTCTCAGAGGGAAAGGTATTATTAATCCTTATAGGATCATTTTAATATAGATAATTTCAGAATAAAAATATATAATCTTTTTTTGTTTCAGACGGGGAATTTTTGGATATATGCAAGTATTTTGTGTGTAGAGACAAGAGGAGATTGGTCATACTTGGCATGCAAGAGATGTCAAAAGAAACTGAAAACAACTGCTACCGAATTTTTCTGTGAATAATATCAATCATATGACATTTCAGGAAGACTAAGGTAAATTTAAATAAATTTAAATATAATATTATATTAAAAACAATTATTTTCTTAAATTTCAATTTTATATTATAGGTACAAATTAACAGTCAGAGTGGTTGATCAAACTGGAATGACGACATTCCTTTTGTGGGATAAAGAAAGTATTGCTCTTCTTGGAAAAACAGCTTCAGAATTGAGTGAGGTAAAAGTTATTATTTTAAAAAACAAAAATTAAAATATTTAAATATTAATTAAATGTATTTTACAGGGTCGAAGGATTGATGAAATTCCAGAAGGAATTGAGAAGCTAGCAAACAGAAAAGCATTGTTTAATATTAGTGTACAACCTGGACAAACTAGAAATTACAATGGATCTTTCAGTGTAGCTAGGATTTGTTGTGATAGAGTAATAATTGAAAAAAATTGTGGAAAGAGATTTTCGATTGAGGTAAATCCTAAAATAAAATACAATATTTTTGATTAGATAAACAACATAATTTTTTAACGGAATAAGTTGTTTGATTGGTGCAGGAGGAAGACTCAGTTTCCAAAATTGGAGCAGAAAATGCTGAAGAGATGGTCTGATCAGACAATTCGTCTTCAATATTTAAAAAAAATATTAAAATTTATATATATAAATTTTATTACAGATTTTTATTGTTTTATGTTTTTATTTCAGGTTGATTCCACGGAAGAGCCTATATCATCTTTAAGATCAGTTGATGACAACATAGATGATGTTGTCATCCAAAAAACAATTCAAGAAGTGATAGATGAGATAAAGGTGAATATTAATGCAAGTTAATTTAATTAGTTGATTGATTAATTTAATTAGTTGATTGATTAATTTTAACATATGATGTGATAAAAAAACAGATTGGAGAGTTCTGGATTCATGCCACTATTAACAACATTGAGTCAATTAATAGATTTTCATTCCTTGCATGCAAGCAATGTTTGAAAGAATTGCAACCACAAGATGAGCTGAAGTTTTTTTGTGAACAATGTCAAACATTTGACATAACTGGAAAACCAAGGTTATTAAATATTTAATTAAAAATATATAATGATTTAAAATTTTAAAGAATTAACTAACATTATATTATTTTAAAATATGCAGATACAAATTGGATGTTCAAGTTGGCGATGGAACAGGAGAAACATTATTCGATATATGGGATATTCAAGGATTGGAATTAATTGGAAAAAAACCAGAAGTCAGTTTTTAAAAATGTGTTATTATGTTTTTTCCTACTTTATTGGATAAAAAGTTTATATATTTTTTTTGCAGGATCGAATTCTTGATATATTACCTACTGAAATTGATGAAATTGTGGGTGCAAATGGCTTCTTCAAAATCATAATGATACATGAAAAAATGAAAGGACCTTTCACAGTTGTTAAGGTGACAACTGATGAGAACATGAAGACATTGATTGAGGCAAGTTATACAAGAAAAATATATTCTACACCAGATTATTATAAATAGTTGGAACAAATTTACATGTCTAATTAATGAAAATTTTTAATTTTTTCAGGAGAGTGTAAGAAGATCAAAGGGGAAGAGAAAGATGCATGGAGATGATGATGAGGTACTGTAATTATTTAAATATTAAATGTCTTTTTATTTATAATACATATGTATTTAGTCTAATGGTTTTTACATTTTTTCAGGGTGTTTATATATGTGATTCTTTAAAGACACCACCAACAATGAAATCAACAAATCAGAGAAAAAATTCAGCTGATCTCATAAATGAGGATGAAACAAATCGAAAATTGATCGATGAGTTTTCATCAAATGCATTGAAGAAAAGGCATAAAAGGAATGTGACGAAGGAGTAGTTCAGTTATTTGAATTTGAAGGAGTAGTTCAGACAATTTAAGTTTTGCATTTGGATTTGTATTGAGTTGGACAATTTTTCTTCATGTGTTCGTTATTATGTCTTGGATTTTATGTTTCATTATGGTTTCAGTTTAACATTAAGTTTTATTAACCCATGTTTGATATCTTTAAATTTTTTTAATTTATGTTTATACATGCTACATTAAATTAATAAACAAATTATTGTTAGATGTTTTTATTACAAATATTTTTAAACAAATAATCCAACTGTACGTGTAAAATAATCCACATAAATAAAGCATAATTAAAAACAGTATGTTTTTATCAGAAATATTTTTAAACATTTAAAAATATTACTGTATTTGTTAATGTATTATTATAATTTTTAAAAATCGAACTGTACATGTAACATAAACCAAATAAACAGAGCACAATTAAAAACAGTTTGTTTTTATAATTGTAACCAATTTTCAACTAATATGATGATGTAAATCAAACCGTACATATAACATAAACCCCATAAACATAGCATAATTAACAGAGGCAAAAAAGTAAATATTAACATAACATTCAATTTAAAAATGATGTATTTTAATAATAGACATGAATAATTGAACAATTTGAAAACAGATTAAAGTAATAATTTTCGAACAGAAAAAAGTGTGAAAGATCTTGATCATCGATTATTAACCATTCAAGAACCATATAGGAGTAAGTGGATTGTCCAGTTCACAATCACCCGTTTGAACGGGGGCACAGGGGATCACACAAAGTCCATGATCCCATCGGGTTAAACACAATGACACAGACCACAACCTCTCATCGAGAGATTTCACAGGGACCGTTCTAACTAAGAACAGTCACAGATCACATAGATCTGAAAGACAAAAGCACATAGCAGAGCATACAAGCATTCAAGCATACATATAAAAATAATAAAGCATATATATAACAGATTTTCACCCATAACATTCAAGCATACAAATAAGGAGAATAATATAATGTTTTACTGCAAATAAAAAAAAATATACAAGACTTAACTTTGAAAGTACATATTTCTGCATAAAATTGAATTATGAAACATTCAATCATATAAAAAACTAATAAGAACAGTAAATGAAATAAAATAACATTAACAGATTCTTAAGCAGAGAACATATATGTTATAATTTTTATAACAGTTAAGTTAATAAAAAATAATAAAAATTATTAAGCAGATTCTTAAGCAGAGAATATAACAGTTAATAAAACAACATCCTTAACAATTTATGCAAAAATTATTATTAAGTAAACCAGCCATAAAATATACACAGATCCATGAAACGAGAATTGAAAAAAATATAATGAATAATTTAATAAATAATTTATTAAAATAACTCAAATATAGAAAAATGATACATGTTAGTGGGCAGTGGAAAAGATGTGAAAACCGCCACTTCTTTTTGAATTTAAAATTACACTGAATTTCAAAACTTCAAATTTCACAGTTATAGAAATTTATAATCACAGTCAAAATGAAAAACACAGAGAGAGATCGTGCATTTAGCCATGAAATTCATGATCAAGTTAAACGAATTCGAATGTCAGAACCATTACCAAGTACGAATATGATACAACTATGTTCTTATGCAATCAAAACATTTTATAATTTTTTGCCATTTTGAAGAAGACAGAAAGAAAAAAAATATAAACATAGACAATGCTTTTTATACAAAAAATTCGAAAGATTTATACCTTTTGTAGCTGCAATTTATAATTTATTCAGGTGTGTCACATATGCAATTTCAGTTGTCCTTAGATAATGAAAACGAGCGCTGCTGATCTTCAATATCTGTTCAATGCAAAGTTAATATTGTTAGATGTGAAGTCTTAGATACAGTATACGTGTGTGTGTGTTAATCAATGATAGAGAGTTAGATAAAATTTAGGAGATTATCTTTTTTTTGTTTCATCCATGACCGAGCTTAAGCTGCAGCTTCACTGTAAGAGAGAGAGGCAGACTTTGACTAAGGTGAAAATCCCCAGAAATCATGTTGTTTTTGCGAATAACTACCTGAGTCACATGAATCAGTAGATGAAAATGCTTAGGATAGAGAAAAATGATATTGCAAGTACTAAAATATATTCACATAGCGTTAGGGGCGAAAATAGTATATAAATATTAAACATATTCAATAGATCTGCTTAGATCTGAAATTTTTCTTTCACGAGATGTTAAAAATAATACATAAATACTTCATAAATATGACAAATACACTTCAGATCTGCTTAGATATGAATTATTACATTGATGAGGTGTGTGTGTGTGTGTGTGTGTGTTAGTCAGAGTTATAGAGAGCAAAAAAAGAGTAAAACTCATCTTTTTTCGACTGGTGAAGAGGTCATTTAGTCCTTCTGGAGTGATACTACTGCAATATAGTGAGTGCGGAGGAAGGGTGCGAAATATTAACACTGAGTTCTCAGTGTACATCATACCAAACCCTAACACAAAAAATAAAACAAATAAATTAGAAAGAAATAGTAAAAATCATAATAAAAGACAAATAGAAAAACAAAATTATGAAAATAAAAAAACTTATCTGATTTTTGTGCAATCGTCAAGATTCTGGGACCTGATACCACAATCTTAATACAATCAGTAGATCGATATTGAAAATCAGAAAAAGACCCATACTTAGAGTGAAAGATCCACTGAACTACAGTGACTGAGGCGGCGGATTAGTGATGGTGAAGACCTCATTTATAGACTGAGGAGAGTGTGGCGGAAGAGAGAGAGTCAGGTTGTTAGCGGCGGAAGAAGAACATGTAAACCCTAAATCAGAGCTTCACAGTGACAGAAAGAGATTAAAATGTCGACATATCTTTAAAAATTAAAGTCGGAGATTGACAGTGAGATAGAGAACCAGATTGTGGGTGAGACTACTGTGAGTGTGGCGGCGGAATACTGATGGTGAGAAAAAAAATTCAGGCAGATATGAGTGAAAGGGGGGAGAGAGGGGGTGGGAGAGGCGGCGGAAGAGAGAGAGAAAATGAGTGAAGGCGGCGCAGCTGAGTGAGAGTGAATATGTGAAGAAACCCTAACAATCCGTTGATATATATGTGTAAGAAATAGTTTTATTAATAGAAAAATTAATCCCTTCTATGTGTAAGGTTGGGCCGAAAAAATAGAGTGAACAAAATAGTTTATGGGCCGAATACATATGGTTTGGAATGTTAAAAATAATTATGGCCCAACAACTAATTACATGTAATTATATATTACATAGTTTAACAATTTATTTTATTATTTTAGTTAATATTTGTAGTTAGATTTTGTACATAATCTGATATTACATAATTAAATGTTTAATATGTGTAGATAATTAAATATTACATAATTTACATATTTTAGTTAATATTTAAATATTATTTTAATTATTAAATAAGTATTAACAAATGATCTAAATAAATATTTAATTATCTGTTCCATACATATCCAATTTGTAATATGTAAATATTTAAAATAATATTATGTAAATATGCATTCTTATAAATTAATAATTTATTTATTAATTTAAAATTTTATATTTTAAAAATATTTTGTAAAATATTTTATACTTTTTAAATATTAACATATATTTGCATAAATTACTTTAAATTGCATTTTTATAGCATGATTTATCAAAAAATTATTTTAGGTATTGAATAACCTGAGCAATACAAAATTAAAGATACTAAATTTGGAGCAATTAATATCAATTATGAAACAAAACAATGCTTTAAATTATTAAAAAAAAAGACATGTCCATCATTTTAATTAACACATCCGAAAATATTTAATAATCCCAATTACCTGCAAAAACAAAATTAGGATTTAAATGTAATAATATTATTAATACCAGAAATTCTTTAATAATTTCTTCATATAGTATTATTAAATATTTTCCTTCAAGAAAATGTAATAATATTATATATATTATTACTCTCAAAAACCAATTAACTAAAATAAGTAATCGGAATAGTTGAGGAAATTATTGTTAGAGAAAATACTATGTTTTATGTTAATTATTCTGTATGTCTTTATTATGTTGATTCTATAATTAATACTATGTTCAATTTCTGAAATGTTTAAGGTAATTTAAAACTAACGATATATATAGTATAGATGTTATATATAGATGACATTTATCTAAATATTATTTAATGTCTATGAATTGACTTTAAATTCATATATTAAATTTATTAAATATTTAACAAATATTTAAATATTAAATGTATTAAATATTTAATTTATATAGTATTGTATTAATTACATTTTATTACATTTTTTTACTACAGGTTATTCAATAACGAAGGAACTACTACAGAATACAAGATTAATTGACATACATGTTGAACAGATGTCTAATACAGGTATTCTTTTTTTTTTACATTATTTAAAAAATTATATTTATGATACATTTATCTAATAAACACTCAATAATAGATGCTAAAAACATATTTATGTGTTCCAACTCACTATTCACAAATCATAATAAATCACATACTAAGAAGTCACAAATTCAAAAGGTTGAATATAAACAAGCCAATCTTTTAGTTGCATAAAAGTTTGTCATCAAGTTCATATATATTAAATTAGATTTAATTTATTTATAATATTTTTTGTATTCATTTAATTATTGTATTATTTAAGCAGTCTTCAAAGAAACTGATTTTACTGATTCTCTAAAAATTGATGGTAAGTTTGCAATTGAATATAGTATTTTTTTTTTTGAAGTAACTTTTATTACTATTATATTAAATACATAAAATCATTCTTAAATTATTTAAATACAGGTGAAGGCCCAAGTAAATCTCAACAGATTGTTGATTTAACAATCAATGAAGCAGATGGGGATGAGCAGTTAATTGATATAGATGTTGCACAAATTTCTGATATAGGTATTAAATGCAATATATGATAATTAAAAATTTTTAATCAAAATATAATAATAATTATATGAATTTGATGTGATTTTTTTTTTTATCAATTTAGGTGAAAAGTTTCATCGCAATTGGCACGAATATTGTATTGGTAAGTTTATAATTGTGTTTTAATTTAATTATTATGTTTATTTAATAATTCATTTATATTTAATTTGTTAATTTTTAAATATTAAAAGAAACGGGCAAAAAATTTAATTTTCTAATTACTCAATTCTTAATTATAATTACAATTCACTTATATAAATAATTTTTTTTAACTAATATATGATTTAATAGTCATCATTTATATGATTATGAAATATATTAAATATTTCATTAAAATATTTACATTCTTAACATTTTCAGATTATTTAGATCTTGGTGATCCAGTTTTTATTTGTGAATTTTGTGGAGCACGTTTTTGGTATGATGAAAGGTTGGGAAAAAAATTCAAAATCACGCACCATGAAATACTCATCATGCTGTATTCGGGGAAAAATTAAATTGCCTCCTGTTCAAAGGCCTCCTAAAGTTTTGGAAAGTTTGCTCTACGATAATGATCAGAAGAGTAAACATTTTCTTGATAATATCCGTTCATACAATAGTATGTTTTCTTTTACATCAATGGGAGGGAATATAGATTTGAGTTTAAATACTGATAATTCTCCACCGACATTCCGACTGCACGGTCAGAAGTATTATATGATTGGAAATCTATTGCCAGCTCAAGGTTCTACACCAAAGTTTGCTCAATTATATATTTATGATACTGAAAATGAAGTCGCAAATAGAATGATGTCTGTGAGGTAATTTATATATTTCTGTTACATTTTAAAAAAAAAATTCGAATAACATGTATGTTTCTTCTAATTTGATTTTATATATTATTTTTATGTATGAACCAAAAAGGCATACACACACTTTATGTGGAGATTGTTTCTGCACTTAAAAACATGTTGGATGATAATAATGTTCTTGTGAAGTCATTTAGGATGGCAAAGCACAACATTGTTGAAATTGGCCAATCTGATGTTAAGTTGAAACTGATTGGTAGGCGTGGAGGCGATGCTAGAACCTATAATCTTCCAACTGTGTCTGAAGTGGCTACATTAGTTGTTGGAGATTTTGATCAGTCTTTGGGAGATACAGACATAATATTGGAAACTCAAACAGGTGAATTGAAACGCATTAACGAGTTAAATGCATCCTATTTGGGTTTACAATATCCTCTTCTGTTTCCATATGGTGAAGACGGTTATAGAGAAGATATACCACTTTCAGATTTGAGTTCTTCATCAAGTTTTGCTCGAAATATGATCAGCATAAGAGAATATTTTGCATATCGGTTGCATGAAAGAGATTGTGATGCAAAAACCATTCTAAGCTCAAGGAGATTATTTCAACAATTTAGTGTTGACGCATACACAATGATTGAATATGCTAGACTTTTATACATACGTACACATCAACAGTCATTGAGATGTCGTATGTATAGAGGTTTAGAAGAGGCTCTAACAAGAGGTGAAAGAAATCCGGCAACTCAAGGAAGACGTGTTATCTTACCTTCCACATTCACTGGAGGAGCTCGATACATGATTCAAAATTATCAAGATGCAATGGCTATTTGTCAGTGGACTGGATATCCAAATTTATTCATCACATTTACATGCAATCCAAGATGGCCATAAATTGTTAGATATGTGCAAGAAAAGGGATTGAAACCTGAAGATCGTCCCGATATTGTTTGTCGAGTTTTCAAAATGAAGCTGGACAATTTGATTCAAGATTTGCGTCAAAATAATATCTTTGGAAATGTTAAAGCAAGTACGTGTTAATTTTTTAAAATATATTTTTCTTTTAAGGTTTTATTTTAATTTAATTTTATGCTTTTTATCTTGAATTATAGTGGTATACACTGTTGAATTTCAAAAGAGGGGCCTTCCACATGCGCATATACTGCTTTTCATATCGAAAGAGGATCAAAATAGAGGATTAGAAGTGATTGACCAGATTATATCAGTTGAAATACCTGATAAAGAGCTGGATCCACAGTATTACACAGCTGTGCAGGATTTCATGATTCATGGTCCATGTGGTGTTGCGAAAAAAAACTCACCGTGCATGAGAGATGGTCGTTGTAGTAAATATTTTCCAAGAAATTTTACTGAGACAACAACCACAGATGAAGATGGATATCCAATATATAGACGTAGAGATAATGGAAGAACAATTTTGAAGAATTGAATGCTGATGGATAATAGATACGTGGTTCCTCACAATCGATTCCTTTTGATGAAATATGCTGCCCATATAAATGTTGAATGGTGCAACCAGTCAAGATCGATAAAATATCTGTTCAAATATGTGAACAAAGGTCACAATCGTGTCACTGCAGCATTTTATCAGAGTGCTGAAGATGATGAAAATGGGAAGAATATTGATGAGATAAGTATGTATTATGATTGCAGATATATTTCCCCATGTGAGGTTGCATGGAGAATATTTGGATTTCACATTCAATACAAATACCCTCCAGTTGAGAGATTAAGTTTTCATCTTGAAAATGAACAGACAGTTTTCTTTCGAGATTCTGATTCTATTGATGATGTCCTCAACAGACCAACGGTTCATGAAAGTATATTTTTAGCTTGGTTTGAAGCAAATAAGAAGTATCCGGAGGCGCGGAAACTTATTTATGTTCAATTTCCAACAAGGTTTGTTTGGAAAAAAGCTACAAAAGAATGGGTACCGAGGAAAAAAAAATTCTCAATTAGAAGAATTTTCTTTGTTCCTCCAGGCAGTGGGGAAATGTATTATTTGAGATGTTTGCTTAATGTAGTGCGGGGTCCTACGTGTTATGAAGACATCAGAAAAATTAATGGTGTTCAGTATGCTTCATTCAAAGATGCATGTTATGCTTTGGGGTTGTTAGATGATGATAAGGAATTTATTGATGGGATCATCGAAGCAAGCTATTGGTCATCTGGTGAATCTTTGAGAAAGTTATTTGTTACACTGTTAGCATCTGATTCAATGGGACGTCCAGAACTTGTGTGGAATAATTGTTGGATATATTTATCTGATGACATATTATATAAGCATCGATCAGTACTACAACATCCAGGTATTTAAAATTTTAATTTTTTAATATTTGTTTAATTTTTTCATAATATTTGAACTTTAATTATTAAATATTCTTATAAATGTACAGAATTGCACTTGACCGATGAACAAATTCAAAGTTATTGTCTGGTAGAAATAGAAAAGTTGATGAAGAGTTTTGGAAGGACTTTACGAGAATTTGAAAGTATGCCATTTCCAAGTTCTGATTTTTTTTTCAGTCTGAGGAAAACAGATTGATAAATGATGAAATGAGATAAGACAGAACCAAATTGGAAAATGATCATAAAGTGTTTGTTAGCAAACTTACAGATGAACAACATAATGTGTATCAAATTGTTTTGGATTCTATATCATCAGAGTCAGGTGACATATTTTTTCTGTATGGATATGGAGGTACTGGAAAGACATTTATATGGAAGACATTATCAGCAGCATTGAGATCAAAAGGAGAAATTGTGTTAAATGTTGCATCAAGTGGTATTGCTTCTATATTATTACCAGGTGGACGGACAACACATTCAAGATTTAAGATACCCTTAAATCCAAATGAGGATTCCACCTGCAACATTGTCCAAGGAAGTCCGCTAGCAGAATTGATTGTTAGATGCAAACTTATAATTTGGGATGAGGCACCTATGATGCACAAGTACTTCTTTGAAGCTTTGGATCGAACACTTCGAGATATAATGCGTGTTTCTGATTCATCAAGTGCACATAGAATTTTTGGAGGAAAAACAATCATTTTCGGAGGAGATTTCCGACAGATCTTGCCAGTTATTCCAAAAGGAAGCAGACAGGATATTGTTCACGCCACAATAAATTTTTCTTATTTGTGGAAAGATTGCAAGGTACTGAGATTAACAAAAAATCTGAGATTGTCAAATTTGGGTCCCAATGATGCAGCTGATGAGGTTGAACAATTTGCAAATTGGATTGCCAGTATTGGAGATGGTACAATCGGTGGCTCAAATGATGGACATGTAAATATTGACATCCCGGATGACATTTTATTGAAATGGTCAGAAGATCCAATTTCAGCAATTGTTGACAGTACTTTTCCATCATATGGTATTGATATTACAGATACAACTTATTTAGAAGAACGAGCAATACTTGCTCCAACTTTAAATGCGGTTGAATCTGTAAATCAATACATGCTTTTCTTTGAACAAGGATGATTGCAGATTGTATTTGAGTTCTGACTCAACATGCAACTCAGAAAACAATACAGGGTTGTTACAAGAAGTTCATACTCCAGAATTCTTAAACAGTATAAGATGCTCAGGGATTCCGAATCATGAATTATTTTTGAAAGTCGGTACTCCTGTTATGTTGTTGAGAAACATAGATCATGCAAATGGTTTATGTAATGGGACTCGATTGATGATTACAAGGCTTGGCAAACATGTTCTTGAAGCAAGATTTCTCACTAGCAAAAATGCACAGCAAATGGTACTTATTCCAAGAATGTCTCTTACACCTACTGATCCAAGATTGCCATTTAAGTTTCAGAGAAGACAATTTCCTCTCATTCCCTCATATGCAATGACAATAAATAAGAGCCAAGGACAATCGTTGTCACATGTTGGTTTATTGTTGCAGAAACCAGTTTTCACTCATGGCCAATTGTACGTTGCTGTTTCAAGGGTTAGAAGTCGTAGTGGCTTGAAGATCTTAGTTGATCATAATGATAGAAACACCACTACAAATGTTGTGTACAGAGAAGTTTTTCAGAATCTGTAAATTTCATATTTTTTTTTAATTATTCAGTATTATTTTTCATAATATATACTTATAAATTGTGTATGATTTAATTGAGAATTAATATCATTTTAATTTGTTAAGAACTATATAAATACTTTATATATATATGTTATCTAAAATTTGTGTTACTAATTTTTTGTATACATTTAATAATTTTGACAGTCTTACAAGTAATTTTATACAATTTAAATACTAAGTTATGTAAAATTACATAAAATTTAACATAATATTAATTTCAACTAATTTTTTTTTTTCATAAAACGCATCAGGGAAATAACAATACGTTTCCATCGTGCAACGTACGTCTCACATCCCGCGTTACTTCCATCGCGCAACGCGCGGGCACTGTACTAGTATTATTAATAAGACTATAGTAATTGAATATCATTATATCAACGTAATTAAATCAGTAAATCTTGACCATCGCAATCGACAAAGTATTGAATACAATGAAGTATGTGGTGCTAAAACGACAGCGCTGAATGCAAGTTGCTCGAAACAAAGAACGATAACAACAGCTGATAAAATAGCCAAGAATAGGATTTTTTTTTTTTTTTTTTTAGTACAAGAATAGGAAATTATTTGAATGCTTTTATAAATAGAAATGGACGGCCACATATATCGTCGTTACTCGTTAACAGCCAATTACGCATATAATTGTAATATTAATTAATCCTGTTATTTCTATACCCCTTTATACACCAGAAACAGTAAAAATACAAAAAACAAAAAACACATCGATCGCATTCGTACGTGATCAACCATGCATATACATGATGATCACATGATTGAGCAAGATTGAGGGTTCTCTTCACTGAAGTAGTAGTCACATCTGGTGACGTGGCAGGGCCTCTCATGGTAGCCGTACCCGTAGTAACCTTCAAAGCACGGCTGTGGCGGCGGCGGCGGCGCCACCCCAAACCCATAGTAACATGGCCCCCCACCATAACCTTCCGAGCATGGCCCACAACATGTCCTCGCCGGGAAAACCGGTGGGTAGCCGCATGTTGGCGGGACCGGCACCGGTGGAGGTGGAGTGGGGGCGGGGGCAGGGGCAGGTGCGGGAGTGGGGGGCGGAGCTTTAGGCGGGTCCGGTTTTGGGGGATCCTTGGGCTTTTCCGGTGGAGGCGCCGGCGGCTTCTCTTTGGGCTTTTCGGGGTCCTTAGGCTTTGGGGGCTCAGCGAATGTTACCTTGGGCTTTTCGGGCTTGTTGGGCTC
This sequence comes from Perilla frutescens, assembly GCA_026008535.1. Taxonomy (NCBI): domain Eukaryota; kingdom Viridiplantae; phylum Streptophyta; class Magnoliopsida; order Lamiales; family Lamiaceae; genus Perilla; species Perilla frutescens. The sequence continues at coordinate 26,085,719 of BRKX01000006.1, read as the reverse complement.
TGGAATGACAACAACATTTGTCTTTTCGGGCTGCTTAGGCTTCTCGGGCTCTTTGGGCTTTTCTGGGGGTTTGGGCTTTGGAGGCTCCACTATTTCGATGCTTTTGATGACCTTAGCGCCTTTACAGCATAATTTGTCTCGAACTTTCTCAGGGTCGCAGCATACCACGGTGATTGTCACGGTGTTTGCCTTCTCGTTGTATATCTGGTCTCTAATTTCTCTTGTCCCAAATTTTTATTTTTTAACATCACCGTAAAAAAAATTAATCAACTCAGTTATTTTCAACAAATTAAAGACCATATATATAATTGAAATTTTAAACGAATAAAGTAGGCATGTATGTCATTTTATATACCATAAAAAAAGAAATTGATAAAAACGATAGATATAGCATCTATATATATTATTGTGAGTTGTGAATCTTGTGATCGTATAGGGGTACGTAGTGTATGCAGATAGATACGTACGTAAATGCAAATTAGTATTAGTGTATGCAGAAATGAATTAAAATGTGAAATTAATAATAAGTAATTAAAGATGGATGCAGTGGGGGAGTGGGGACTGACGGGGAAATTTGCAGAGAATTTTCTTGACTTTCTTGTAGCAGCAAGGACACTGGAGATCAACCTTGAGCACCATAACAGTCACCTGCAGTTTCATCCACAAAAATTAATCAATTCAACCCCAATCTGCAAATCAATATCATACTATTTCATCAAACCCACACAAATCATAATTTACCGAAGGAATTGAATTGATGATCAAGAATAATTTTTTTTTATCTATATACCTTGTCGCCCATGGCTAGAATTATTGCGCTATGACGATCTCTATAGATCGAAATAGTGATGATGACAAAAAAATTGATGAGAGAGAGAGAGACTTTTAATTGGGGAGAGAAATAAGTTGGAAAGGAGCGGAAAAAGAAAGTGGGAATCAAATAAGGAAGAAAGATGTGAGGACACGTCCGGTATTGGGAAATACAGGTTGAATTTCATGAAATGAAATCATCTAAATTCTCCTTCTCTCTCTCTTTCTATATGGAAAAGGAGAGAGAGAGAGAGAGAGAGGCCTAAATTGCTGACTCTTTACTCTGTGTTTGCATGTGCTGGCTTTGATGGAAACTTCTCACCTTCTTGTATCTAATGGCTCTTTAATTCATAAACAAGCTAATAAGAACCTCTAAATTTTCGAAATTTGTTAAATGTTTGGTGAGATGGAGTTATAAGTAAGGGGTATGTACCCCACATGGGCAGCCATATAATTTAAGACGCAGTTCAAGGTGCATCAGACGCAGCGTTTACTTACTCCAAATTAATTACACTATTGATCAAATTTTCAATTCTTTTTCAATTGCGTTTTAGGTTATTATTTTTATTTTTTATTATTTTTAAAAAAAATAAAAATAAATTATAGTATGATGAATTTTGTTTTTGAGATATATATGTATATATTTATACATGATCATGGTTTCTTGAGTGATTGATCGGTTCATTTCTTTGTACGGTGCGACAATTTTTCATTTTAGTCGGTAGATATTGATGAATAGAAGGTTTGGGTGTGAAATTAGCTTTGTATTACTTTAATTGATGTGGATTTAATTTTTGTAATAATTCTACTCTCAACTAGTTAAAATTAAAATGTAAGAATTAATTAGTGCCTCATCTCTACTGGCCTCTGAGTTGAAATCTGGTCGATCGAGACTTTAACATATGCTTAGTCCATCATTTAGGCTTATCAAGTCTTTAATGATCGTTCATTTCAAGGATTAGATAATGGACACATCACTTGAAAATCGAAAGTAAATTATTGAATTTTGGATAGATTAGAATATGTAGTCTACTAGACTATTATTTTATTACGATAAATGAAAACGACTAGAATTAGTATTTGTTTTGTCTTATTTTAATTCTACATATTTATTTACCGGGAAAAATATATATATATAAAACAAAACGCATACATTTACATTAGATGTATAGCAAATTCGAAGGTTTGGAATTTGGAATTGGGCTCGTATATAAAACCCTATTGAATGTGGTTCACTCACGCAAACAGTAGCCACAAGGTAAAGAAAAATAGAAGATGATTAACCACCACATACCAAAACGAATGATTAATATTTGAATGAAAACGAGCTGTGACATCTGCACCTAAACTACTGCACTTTTTACATCTGTCAATTTCATAGTATTACCAAATACGATTGTAAACCAAACATCGGTCGGATTTTACATGATAACACCACTTTTACCATTCATATTATTATTTAGTAGTGTGTAATGGAATAATTTGTGGTTTATTTAGAAATATCCTAATCTAAATTCTAATGATTCAATACTTAATTTCATACGACATGAAACGAGCCATTTATAAAAATAAAAATAAAACTGTACAGAATAAAATTAATAAGAGGTCCAAATTCAATTGATCCATTCCTTTTTAGCTATTATTTTCATCAGGTCTTATTCAATCCACTCATACGGTTGAGAGGCAAAGCAATATCCACTTTCTAATCCACTTAATTTAAATATATTACCAGATTTACTGTTTCCTTTAAAATCATTTGTCGCTACAAATTCATTAAGATCACGAGCTCTTTTTTCTATCGTTAAAACCCATCATGCTTCTAATTTTATATTTACGGGATAGTTTAGTTGGTAGAGTGATGAAATTGTAACTGAAAGATCATATACGGAAAATTCAAACGTCAAATATCTCAAGAAAAAATATTAATTTACAATTGATTCGAATCTCTGGATTATTTCCTAAAATCGAAGTCTTCAGTCCAATTGATTCGAAATAGATAGGATCTATAACAACCAAGAATCATAATTGTAGGTCAGAGTTAGTTGAGCCTCACCTCACATAATGCCAAACTTTTACTCCATTCGTGAGGCTTAATTTCCTATTTGAGAAATAAAAATATTAAAAAAAGTGTGGGCATGAAAAATTAAATTTACCTCATATCTGATAGATAGATATATATATATATATATAGAGAGAGGGAGAGAGAGAGATAGGATCATGTGAGAACCACACTTCTATGTGAGAATTGAGAACCAATTTCAGCCACATATCTCGTTTATTTTGACGGTCAATATCTGTTCCCAGATTAAAAAAACGCGGTAGCAATCTCGTAATATTATCAACTTTTTATGAACTGGGGTTATTTCTGTAATTAGCTATTCCGACATCTCTCTCTCTCTACAACTCAGCAAACCTCAAATTTCAATTCTTCGGTTCAGAATAAAATCATTCAACGAAGCGACTCCGCCTTCGACGAGGAGAAGAAGCCAGCGGAGGCGGCGGCGGCGGCGCCACTCGAATCGGAGGAGCTCCAGCTGAAATTGTCCTGATCTTTTTGCAGCTTCTTCACCTGAAAATTCATGACGGATTTTCTCCGACCGACGGCTTTCTCTGTGACCTTTTCTATCCACTTCTCAAAGCTTTTAGATAATGACGGGCACTCATCGATCTTTTTTGCTTTGTTATCAAGATAGAGTGAATCTTACAAGTTTAAATATGTTCGTCTTAATTTGTTGAATTTCATCAAGGTTGTTGGCAGGGGTGCGTTTTGCATCCAAGACTGAGCAAATTGATAATTTCGATGCAGCAATGGTTGAAGCTCATGCTCAAAATTAAGGTAGCACTTATTATTCATGCCACCACCACCTGTAGGTAGATTAGATAGTGAATTATTTCTTTTGTGTTACTTTTGTATGATAATTTTGTTAACATGTACTTTAGCACTACTGTAATATATTTTAGCACTGTTGTAACCTATTTTAGCCAACTATTTTAGCACTGCTATATATTTTAGCACTACTATGATCTATTTTAGCACTGTGCTAAAATATATTAATAACAGATGTTGAGTTCATTGCTCTCGACTTTTAAATCAAAAGAGATCCATCAAAGCCAAATGGATCATTCCTGGGACCATCTATCTCTCTCTCTATCATCTATATATATAATAATATATAATTCGAATTTCTTCTAATAATAACAATTAATTAATTAATAATTTTTTTGAAGTATATATAGATTAATATACTGCAGGATGAAATTTGATATGTTTTCCGAGCCGTGGCAATAAAATTAATGGATTGAACTATTTATTTCATCGGATGCAATGGGAGCCATCGTGGGATCGACTTTGGAGACAATGGTGATGGGTGTGGTTTGTGTGACATCCGAAGAAAATGCCTCCAATGGGTTAAGTTGTTGCTCTCAGGTTGTGTAGACTTGCTTTAGCTTCGTGTTCTGGCATTAATTTTTATAAATTTTTGTTACATTTTTTGTGATGAATTGCTCAAATTTATTATTTTCAAGTTGCAGGGCGAAGGAAGTTGGATACATAGTGCCGACACTGGTACAAAGTGAGGCTCTGCCGGTGTTATTTTTCAGCCGTGATTGTGTGATTCATGCTCAGTTAACATGTATTTTAGCATTGCTGTAATCTATTTTAGCATTGTTGTAACCTATTTTAGCACTACTGTGGACTGTTTTAGCACTGTCATGTACTTTAGCACTATTGTAATCTATTTTAACAATGTTGTAACCTATTTTAGCACTACTATGAACTATTTTAGCAGCAGTTGAAACTTTATCAGAAAACATAATCTGCAGCAGTTGCATGATTATTGGAATTAGCAGTAGTCGTCGTGGTCGTTGTTGTGTTGGAACTACAATTTTTTGTTAGGCGGTTCTTAGTATAAATTTACGAACACGTGCTTGATGATCTCAAAACTTATTTGAATTTCTCACGCATAAATAAATATTAATATGTATTTATGTATGTGTACATGTTAGTAGGAAAATGTTAACTGGTGGTTAATTAATTTCTTAATGAAAATTATGAATCATCACCTATTCTGAAATACATCACCAAAAATGTCAATTTCTTTTGATTAATACAGATAGTTCCAACACGTAAGCGAGGAGTTGATTTGATTTGATTAGTGGTGGTATAAGTCCAAACTTGTAATAATTTCTAAAGTGGATATTGGAACAAACACACATAGTATAGTATAAAACTTTTAGTTATAAGTAGACGTGATACTTAAAAGAGGAAATTAAAAATCTTACAAAAGTATTTTAAAATGGAAAAGATAAGAAACTTTACTTAAAAAGGTCATGAAAATGCTAAAATAGAAAATGACAGTGCTAAAAAGAGTCATGCTAAAAATAAGTCATGACAATGCTAAAATAGAAAATGACAGTGCTAAAACCTAAAAGAGTCATGCTAAAAAAAAGCCATGACGGTGCTAAAATATAAAATGACAGTACTAAAACCTAAAAGAGTCATGCTGAAAAGGTCATGACAGTGCTAAAATAGAAAATGACAATGCTAAAATAGATTACACTATAAAAATCAGAAAGTTTCGAAGCCACAGTTGGCCATTGATAATTGCCTTAACCTCAAATGACGACGGGGATACGAGGGATAAATGTTTACATATTGGAATGAATGGTGTTATTCAAAAACCAGGTACATTTCGATAGATCTCTGAGGAGCTCAAGCGGATCCTGCTACAGGCGAATAGAATTTTGGCTTGATGGTGGTAACGCATCCATTCGAGCAACATGCATATCTCTGTTTAGGCAGCAACAATATGCTTGTTTAGAATTAACAAAGAGAAATGTATGGTGTAAGTAGCTCCTGGGATGAGTTGTTCAACATAGAGATGTGACATACACAACATTCATAGTCAAAGTGGTATAGAAAATTTAGCTTATTTGCACTTGTCCTCTTTCTTCATGCTTCATATTATCTGATGAACTGCTACATTTGTTTGTTATTTAGTTCACTCGAACCTCATAGCAACTTGCTATAGGTGCAATGAATTCGTATGTTTATGTGGGGGATTTTGTATGAGCACAAGTCTTGGAAAAACGCTAGTGTTATGTTCTTGTGAAACAGCTTATAGTTCTTGGTTGAGACGCGCCCCCGCTTCTTGAGACAGATGACGGGAAGCTTGTAGTTATGTGTTGTTCCAGCCTCCAAGTATGAGTATCTTGTTTTCCCCGATGGTTACGTGTTTAAATTATTGTGTTACACTTTTATGTGTGTGTATATAAAATAGAAATGACTGTGCTAAAATAGAAAATGGCAGTGCTAAAATAGAAAATGACAGTGCTAAAACCTAAAAAAGTCATGCTAAAAAAGGCCATGACAGTGCTAAAATAGAAAATGACAGTGCTAAAATAGATTACACTATGAAAATCAGAAAGTTTCGAAGCCGCAGTTGGCCATTGATAATTGCATTGACCTTAAATGACGACGGGGATACGAGGGATAAATATTTACAGATTGGAATGAATGGTGTCATTCAAAAACTAGGTACATTTCAAGAGATCTCTGAGGAGCTCAAGTGGATCCTGCTACAGGCGAATAGAATTTTGGCTTGATGGTGATAACGCATCCATTCGAGCAACATGCATGTCTCTGTTTAGGCAGCAACAATATGCTTGTTTAGAATTAACAAAGAGAAATGTATGGTGTAAGTAGCTCCTGAGATGAGTTGTTCAACATAGAGATGTGACACATACACAACATTCATAGTCAAAGTCGTATAGAAAATTTAGCTTATTTGCACTTGTCCTCTTTCTTCATGCTTCATATTATCTGATGAACTGCTACATTTATTTGTTATTTAGTTCACTCGAACCTCACAGCAACTTGCTATAGGTGCAATGAATTCATATGTTTATGTGGGGGATTTTGTATGAGCACAAGTCTTGGAAAAACGCTAGTGTTATGTTCTTGTGAAACAACTTATAGTTTTTGGTTGAGACGCGCCCCTGCTTCTTGAGACAGATGACAGGAAGCTTGTGGTTATGTGTTGTTCCAGCCTCCAAGTATGAGAATCTTATTTTCCCCGATGGTTACGGGTTTAAATTATTGTGTTACACTTTTATGTGTGTGTATATAAAATAGAAATGACTGTGCTAAAATAGAAAATGACAGTGCTAAAATAGAAAATGACAGTGCTAAAATAAGATATGACAGTGCTAAAACCCGAAATTGAAAAATATGCACGTAAATTCTGAGTATTCATATATTTTCCGATTTTACCCTTTCTAAGTTTCAGGGTCAGCGAACTTCAAAGATATTATGAGATTGCCACCGCTTTTTTTTTTATAATTTTGGAACAGATCTGGCCGTCCAAATCAGAGCAATATGTGGTTGAGATTGGTTCTCAGTTCTCACCTAGGGTGTGGTTCCTTCTAGAACCCAACCCTATATATATATATATAGGGATGAGATCTGGTGAGAACCCGTCGCTAGGTGAGAATCGGGAACCGATCCCATCCGTCCATCTTGAAAAATCTACGCCCCAGATGAATTCAGATTTTCGGTGGCATTGCTGTAATTATCATAAAAATTTTCAATTGGCTTGGCGCGTCTCATTAAGGGCAAAATTGGAAAAAAAAAATACTGGAAACATTGACATCTTTTCGCGAAGAACAGAAATAAAAAACTACCGAGATTCAACTTCTTTGCTGCGAAACTCAAATCAACAACCAAAAAACGAGATTCAAAGTGAAGAAATAGAAGAAACTCAAATCTACGACGCTTCGAATTAAAATCGAACTAAGAAAAGAACAAATGGCGGAAAAGAAGAACGATTCAAGTTCAAAACTGGAGAAAGGTACAAAAAAGAACCCTATCTTTTTAGATTTCAATACTCTTTAATCGGAAATTCAGAAAAAGTTGTAAAAACAGTTTTTTGCATTTGCTCATTCGTTAATTTCTAAAAAAATACAGGATATAGAATCAATATGTGTAGTAGTTAAATTCAGTGAACTCGTTTCGAGGAATTTATGTTGTTTTAACTGTATAAGAAACGTTGATTTTAGCATACAGAGAACACGAATTTCCCTGTACATGATTTTAAGGCGTGTTTGCAAAATCCTCATTTTAGCATTTTGTGTGATACATTTTAACATGTTCTATAACACATTTTAGCATTTTGTGTAATAAATTTTAGCATTATTTTGAGCGTTTCCTCTAATACATTTTAGCGTTCTCTATAATAAATTTTAGCAAACTGAATAATACATTTTATCATTGCTCAAATTTATTGGGATGGTCTTGTGCATTTTTTTGAGAGATCTATTACTAAAATTGCATTTTAGAATTCCATGTCATATATTTTAGCATGTCGTATTATGCAGATACAAGAAAACGAAAAAGCAAGAGTTGTTAAGGAAGATCAAGAAAGAACGCAAAATGCAAGGAATGAAGAAGATATGATAAAAGAAGCAGCTACAACTGAACACGACTACAAACTTCTTGAAGATGGGTACCCACTTCTGACAAGCAGAGCAATCCCATCCCCACTGACTAATGCAATCAAAAATTTCAATGAGGCACAAAGAGAAGCAGTGATCAATATGGGATTTGGTGAAATCCTAAACTTACAAGTTAAAGAGTTACCGCACAAGATGACATACTGGATTTTAAACAACTTCAATCCAAGAAGGTGTGAAATAGAACTTGCTGACAATGGAGGTCGGGTGCACTTAGATGAAGATGATGTGCTATTAGTTCTTGGATTGCCAAAGGGCAGAACCTTGATAAGAAAAAGGACTAGAAACACAACATGTGAGCTGACTGAGACTTGGAGGAAAAGATTTTCCAGGCACAAATATATGATTGTGCCATCAAATGTTGTGACGGATATGCTTGAAGATGTTGAAGGAGGAGATTGGTTCAAGAGACAATTCATTGTGCTTCTGACATGTTGCTTGATTGAAAATGGTGGCAATGGATACATATATCCTAACATCATGCACCATTTACAAGATATTGACAACGTGTCAGAACTAAATTGGTGTGAGTTTGTAATCCGATGTCTGGTGGAAGCTTCGCTACGATGGCAAATAAACAAAGCAAGGGATTTCAGAGGACCAATACTATTCCTCACAGTAAAAATCCTCACAATTATTGTACTCTTATCATTTTAGCATATATTTACAATAATTTTAGCATATTTATATACAGATTTTAACTTCTTCTTTCTGCATTGTTTCATATTACTGAAATTCGAATTCTAACAATATTTCCAAATGCAACAACTTCTATATGTTGATAGGGTGGTTTTGTACAAACGATATGTGCCAAGATCAGTGCCAGTTATTAGAGAATGGGACACGAACTTCTTGTTTGAGAGACAAGTTCTGGAAATTGATGCAGGAGGATTTGGTTTGGGTTTTATAGAGGATGCATTCATGGAGCTCAATGATGATGCTGGACAGGAGTATCAAGGAGCTGATGTTGGGATTGCAGCAATAGAATATGGAGAGCCAAGCAATGCTGAGACGAGCAACGCTAAGAGACTTCCAAGATGCCGATCTCCAACTGTGAAAGATAAGCAATCTATAGCTCAAATGATCATTGAACATTCGAAGACAATAACCACATCAATGCAGGCAATACTTGATCTAGTTAATGATCTTCCCAATGAGATGTTGAATGACAGTCTCTTCAAGAGGATGATTGATGCTGCACTTATGGTCACGAAAGCTGATCCATCAACCTCACCAGCACAGAATACACATAAATTATCTTCTCAGAGCGATGATGAGTTCTGGGCGTGTCCAGAACACATCAATGCAATAATTGAGATGGAGCAAGCTGCACTGAGGAGAGACACTTTTAAGAAAATGATGGCTTATGATGCCCCAAGCTTCAGCATAGGACTCACACAAGAAGAACAGAATGAAAAGTGGAATCAGATTTTGAAAGTATCAGGACTCTATGAAGTAGTGTATGCTACTGAAAACATGGGTGATGAAATAAATGAAGAAATGGCTGAAGGTGAAGATACTGAAACAGAAAATGAAGAGGTACATTTAATTTTAGCATCACATGTATTCCATTCCAGTACAGTTCTAATCACACCTAGGCATGACATGGCATCTGATAATCATATGAATCACATTACACAACAGATTCAACGGACAAAATGTAAGCTTACAAGAAATGAAAATGAATTATACTGCTGGTTGATGGATAATGATGAATCAATTTTGTAAGTTCTTTATGATAATGTTTCATTATGTTTGCTATCTAATAAGTGAAATTACTTAAAAAAAGAACACACTGATTTTACAGATCTCAATTTGTATACTCCGATGGTCGTGTGAGTATTACAATGCAGGACATGGGGACGTTGAGTGCAGAATCCTATATTTACTCATCTGTGATCGATGTCTGGAGTACAATATTGAACCACAATGAAGGAGTAAGAGATCCATCATGTTGCAGAAAATTCTTTGCCACAACAGTTCCCACTGTAAGTGAAAATACAAACCTGCATTTATATTATAACATTATAAAAATAAACTATAACTTTTTAAAATTTTGACTGACAGTACTTCTCCGTTTCACACCCACCAAAACACTTTGATGTAAAGAGAAGAATGATACAGTTCTCAGAACTGCTTCTTATGGAGATGAAGAGCTTCAAACACTTGAACATTGATGACATAGATCTGGTAAAATAATACTTATTCTAGCATGAAGAAATTCCAGGATAACCATAACATCTTACATTTTAGCATCTTATCTAATCCATTTTAGCATCTTATTTAATTCATTTTAGCATCTTATCTAATACATTTTAGCATGTTCTTTTGCAGTACCTATTCCCAATATATTACTCACAGCATTTCTTCATGATAGCAATTGATGTTGAGAAACAAAAAGCAGAAATAATTGACAATTCTTCAGCCATGGATGGTGATGAGAATGAAGAGAAATATGGTAGCATCCCACAAACTTTGGTAAGCATATAATTACAATATCATTGTACATTTCAAACCACATAAAACTAATATTAAGAAACACAATGCAGGTTGAATTTTTAATTGATTTCCTCTACAACAACGGTCAAAAGAGAAGAGCCACAAAAATGTCAAAGCAGATGAAGCCTGCTAAAAGACTGAAGATGCCATGGAGAGATGACTCAAACAAATCTGACTGTGGGGTATATGTGATGAGACATATGGAGACGTACAATGGGAATGAGTGGCAGAATTAGAACTATGGCATAACTCCAAACAATTTGAAGCAGTTGAAATACATGAGAGCCAAGTACTGTGCTGCAATACTTGCTGCGGACAGTAACATTGAAAAGGAACGAATCATAGCTGAGGCAAAAATCCGCTACAATCCTTCAGTTGACATTGATTCTATTATTCTGAACAAGAAAAACTAGTTTGTGTTATGTGTTTTTTGTATGAATATGTTTTACCACAATCTTTGTTTGGATTTTGGTGTTTCATTTTAGATTGCTATATTATATAAGATGACCAGTCTGAATTAATTTTTACTTCATAGTCCTTTTACCTCAAGAATTGTACCATAAATTTGACCTGTATATTTTTGATTGTTAGTCGTGTTCTGATGAATATTTAACATTTGTATTTGTTTAGTTGTTCATACCATGAGGTCGGGAATATCGCCATACTTGACTCTTTCTTCACCATCTAGCACTGAAGAGTTGTCGAGTATGTCGACTTTGTTTTTGCGAAGACAGATGGAAACAATATAGTAATGGTTTGACTTGTATATGGGAAAGAGGAATTGCACATGAATAGTAAGATAATGTGAGTTTTGTTCTTCTATAATTAAAAATCTTATGTATATATTTGTTTTACCATTTCAATTTCTGCAATGTTGAGTGTTTTGAACCTTTGAATCTCTCCAAGCAGTGTCTCACAAAATTTGGACATTCTTTTCTCCTCATCCCATGCTGCAACAGGCTGTGAAATTGTTTTCCACTGTACAATACACAAAAAAAGCCTTAGTATAACAATTTTAGCACCGTGGAATGCACATATTAGCATATAGATATAAACATTTTAACATCGGACTGAAGATCTCCAAATCACTTACAGTTGTGTCCGTTGAACTGAAGAATCTTCTCAGGGAGTTCGGAGCTTTCAATTTTTCTTTCTGATTCAGGATGGTGCTCCACACATCGATAACGGCATAGCTAACGTATGTTCCAAGAGCTAATGTCTTCAATTCATTCCTTCCAATGAAGACATCATCATCCGAATAAAGAAAATGATTTCTGCAAAAATCAGTTCTTTGTGAGATGTTTTCAAAATAATTTTATTTTATAATATGAAAAAATATTGAAGGACCATATATGAAAATTACTCATTTGCTTCCTCATTCATCATCAACCACATGTACAATTCCTTCTCAATCTTGGTTAACTTTTCATTTGTTGTTATTGCTCTCTCTTGGTAAGGAGATACAATCTTGTCAGTTTTTTTCAAAGATGATTTAGTCCTTATGACCATCCTTGTGTATCCCTACACGATTATATGAAATCATAGTTGTTACGCCACAGCTTGATCTTCTTTGTCTGTGTTTTTATGAACACCCTAGAAGTTTTGATTATTGTGTGATTATTAGTTTTTCAGGTAATGCTAAATTGAATTACAGACTGATGCTAAAATATGTATTTGACAATGCTCAAATGATTTATAAAGCATGCTAAAATGTAACTTACAGATTCTTCTTCAGCATTACAAACTTGTTCGTCTTCATGTGGAGTGTCAACAATTTGCTCCACAGCTTGACTTTGTTTCTCTGTGTTTTTATCAACAGCCTGCAAGTTTGGATTATTGTGTTATTGTTAGTTTTTCAGGAAATGCTACATTCAATTACAGATTGATGCTAAAATATGTGATTGATCATGCTAAAATGAGTTACATGTCATGCTAAAATACTTACATCATGCTCTTTCTCATGTTCATGTTCTTCTTCTTGAGTGACAGCATTTCCAGCCTTCTCAGTATTTGTCTCAGCAACCTGTAAGTTTGGAGTATGCTTCTGATATTAAGATCACAATAATCTGAGCAAGATATTCAATGCAAAATCAATGGCAGAATATTACTTACATCATCTTTTCCTTTCCCCTTCACCTTCTTCCTCAGGTATCTTCTCAGTCTGTTCTCCTTCATCTCCTTCCTCAGCAGTACCTTTCTTTGTATGCTCTTCATCACTCATAGTTGGTCCAAAATAAATAAGAGAAACATATTCATCTTCATCTTGAGTGTGAAGAGGTACCAATGGCTCATTCTCTCCAGCAATTCTTTCTTCGTTTTCATCCGTCATCATCATTTCATTCTCCTGAGCAACTTTGAGGACTGCGTCCCATCTCTCATAGTTATCATCAAGGCTCAGAGTAGGGAAACCATCTAACTTCCTCTTGACACCATCTCTTCTCAACGCAGCTTTCTCTAACTCCTCAATCGCAGCAATGTGCTCTGGACAGGCCCAGAAATCATCATCAATTTCTGGTGTTGTGTTTACATTTTGCTCAGATGATTCTGCCTTTGTCACCAGAAGTGCAGCTTGAACCATCCTCTTGAATTCTTTTTTTCTCAACATCTCATGCGGAGCATCATTGACAATAGTAATTATTTTTTCGATAGCTGCAACAGCTATCTTTGCATTCTTCATTATCCCTTTCCGAATTTTCTCAATAGGTTGTTGGGAGCAGCTCGGACTGGGATCAGAATGGTGAGTCACATCCTCTTCCTCTTCTTCTTCCTCATTTTCCTCATCTTTCTCTCCTTCATCTTTCTCTTCTTCAACTTCGTCTCCTTCATCTTCATCTGTCTCATCCTCCTCACCATAATAAGGTTCAGAAACTGACCCTAACCCAAATCCACCTGCACTCTCTTCAAGTTCTTCTCTGTCAACTAACAAAGTATTTGTCCATTGTTGTATCAGCGGCACAGATCTGGGTACATATCTCGTGTACAGGACTACCCTATCGACATACACAAGTTGTTGCATTGTTCAATTATTTTACTAATTAGTATTGATAATAATAAAAAATAGTGTAAAATTTATACAAATATTTGCTAAAATGAAATATAGATATGGAGTCTTACAGTCAAGAACAAGATAGGGCCTGTGAAGTCTTTTTCCTTATTTGTGTACCAGGTACTTGCATGCTCAACCAAGGCTCTAAGTGTGAATTCACACCAGTTGAATTTCGACACATTCTCAATATCATCTAACAGATGCATGATCTTTGGAGCTAAATAACCGTTGCCTCCATTTTCTATAAGGCAACTTGTCAGCAAGACCATGAAATGTATCTTGAACCACCTTCCACCTTCAATGTCCTCGATCATCTTTGTAACAATGTCAGACGGTAGGATTTTGTACTTTTATTTCTTCACCTCCTTTCTCCAGCTATCCATCAGCTTACATGGATGATTCATTTTCCTTCTTTCGACAAGTGTTTCACCTTGTGGAAACCCAAACGCGATTGCAACATCATGCTCAGTAATTGGAACACTACCTCCATTATTTAGAAGTTCAATCTGGCAGCGCCTTGGATTGAAATTATCTAGAATCCAGAAGCTCAACTTTTGAGGCATATTCATCACATTCAAGTGTAGGATATCTCCAAATCCCATACTAATGACAACTTCCTTCTGTGCATCATTCATTCTCCTAATTGCTTTTGTCAGAGGTGCTGGGAGTGCTCTGCTCTTTAGTGTTGGCCAAACTTCTGGCTTCTTTGTATTCTTCTCCATGACCATCTCAACTTTTGATGATGAAGAATGAGCTTTATCTTTTTGAGAATCAAGTTCTTCCTCAAGAATGTGAGCAAGAAATTGAGATTTAATTTGTTTTTGTCTCTCCTTGTCATTCCTTGCTTTCATTCTTCTTTCAGCATTTGTTGCATCAATTTCTCCAGATGAATTTGTTTCTGGTTCTTTACGCTTCAAAGTATCTACATACGTTTACATAACACACAATCACTCAACATTGTCAATATAAAAGACTCACAGATAGATGCTAAAACTGGAATTTACTCATGCTAAAACAACATTATGGACTATGCTAAAACAATTCTTATAAATATAACTGTAAAAATATGTTAAATCTGGATAAAATTTGGTCTACGCTTTCCAATGTTAAACATATCATTTAAAACACCATTAAAGAGTACGCTAGAAAAATGATTTTAAATATACCTTTAAAACTATGTTAAAACTAGGTTTTAGAACATGCTAAAAATGGGGCTTCTTTATGTTATGTTAAACATGGTATCTTGATTATTATGGCATTTAAAAAAAAATTAACTTTACTGTCTTACTTTTTTCACCATTTAAAAATTTGGCACATGTATGGTATTATATTACGAGAATCATGCTAGAATTATAACAAGTTTATGCTTGCTTTCCTAGTGTTAAAAAAAACCCACAACAAGTTTAAAATATGTTCAAACCCTAACTTTTTTGTACAGTTCTTTTGAATATGTGTTCTTGTTACATAAATGAAAAGTGTACCGTTTTCGTTGGTAGAGGCTTCAACTTTCTTCTTGTCCGTCATTTTTTGAGATTAGAGGTTATGGGTTTTTTTAGATTTTTTCGTTCTGTTTTTTTTTTCTGTGAATGATACTTCTATGAAAAGCGGAGTTTGAAAAGAATCAATATATACGTGTTGCAGTTGCATGTTTCTGATCAGAGAACTTTTAATTTCAATATGTTAACTGTTTACGAAATTTAATTAAAATTACATTTTTGTCCTTAATAATTTAGGCGGGATAGAATATTTTAACATATTAATTATTTTATTCGATAATTTATAAGTATTTTAACATACTAATTATTTTTTATTTCTTTAGATTAATTTCTACATCACATACTAATATTTTTAGGAATTTTTATTTTTAATATTAAGCTTCTAATAATCGTGTTTATTAAATTATTACACTATTACAGTTCAGGGTCTAACATGCTCAAATGAGAATACTGTAATGCTAAAATTATAGTACTATGATGCTAAAATTAATTTAGAATGTTGAATACGATACTCTGGTTCATATATTTTTATATTCGATGCCAATCTTTTTCACTGATGCTAAATTCAAAGGACTATTATGCTAAACTTAAAGGAATATGTTGTTAAATTTATTTTAGATTGCTCAACATTACATTACATTCTCGTTCTTGATTTGTTATTTCCCAATTCGTTTTTAGAGATGCTAAAATGGAACAACTATAATGCTGAAATGAAAGAACTATGAAGAATGGACAAAGTAGAAAAGCGGCACAACTGTTGAAGAATTTCAACTTTGCTGAGAGACTGAAGATGCCGTGGAGGAATGAAACCAACAAAATTGACTGTGGGGTATTTGCGATGAGACATTTGGAAACATACAAGGGAGACGGGCTGAAGAATTGGAAATGTGGAATAAAGCCAAACAATCTCAAACAGCTCAGGTTTATGAGAGCCAAATATTATGCTGCAATTCTCAATGCAGACAGTAATATCCGAGCTGTGAGGAACAAAGCAGAGACAAGTTTATTCTACAGGATGTTAAGTCAAGATGGTCCGATCAATGCTGAAGAATTTCTTCTGTCTCAGTGATTTGTAATCTTAAACAAACTCTACTACTATTCTCAAGACAATTTATCATGAACATTATGTTTATTAATATTAGATTAATTGCATAATAGTTAGTTAGGTTAATGAATATTAATATTAGTATTAGTATTAGGTTAATGGATATTTTCTGTGATGGATATTCGCAAGTCTTACTTTTAGTATTTAAGCCGTTTTAACCAACATGCTATTGTTCTTTTGATTTTGGCATCATAGCATTTGTCTACTAATTTAGCATCCTACTTCACTCGTTTTAGCCTTATTGATTACACATTTTAGCATGAGTTTATAAACAAACTATGCAACGATAATTTAACTTGAATGTGACACAATACAACCTATTTGGGGACGGTGAACCCTACTGGAAAATGTCACACCAAATTTAGCCTCATACGTTTTTCATTTTAGCATGTTCTCATGAATGGTGATTTCATTGGAATGAAACCCAATATACCCTATTTGGGGATGGTGAACCCTAATGGGAATCTCACAACTAGTTATTGAGATCATATAAACCCTAATTGGGAATGGTGAACCCTACTGGAAAATGTTACACCAAATTTAGCCTCCTATTTGAATAATTTTAGCCCCATGCATTTCTCATTTTAGCATCTTCTCATGAACAAAATATGCACAAGGAATCTGACAACATATTCTGCATAGTCACTGTGATTAATAAAACTTAATAGTAATACAATTACTGGAAAGGAAATGTAATAAACACTTTTATTAAAAATCATATATATTGTTCAAAATGAATGTGCTGAAAAAAATTCACAAACATGATAAAACATCATATTGAACTATACCCAATCACTATAATAATATCAAAATGGACAGATCCTAGCATCGTGATCTGACAAGTTATGACAATTGCTACACATTCTGGGTGCTTTGTTCTCCTTTCTCTTCCTTGCCTCATTCTTAGATATCAAACGACTGCCGCTACCTTCTGTTTTAACTGGAATTGGTGGATGAACAACAACTTCAGAAGGTGCATGTAAACCGTAGAATTGCTCAAACATGACTGTCTTTCTATGTGAAGTAGAACTCTCCATATCACCACACTGAAACAATGCTTTCAACTTCTGCAAGCCAGCTAAAAATGAATTCATCTTCTCCACATCACGCTCAACATAGCCCAAACAAGAATAAAACTCTGAAAACAACTAATTTAGCAAACTCCTATTATTATCCGAGATAATAGATTTACCAAATACCTCAACACCACCACCATGAATATGCTTAACTAATGCAGTTCTTGTCCAACGGGAAGCAATATATTTAGATGGTATTGAAACTATTTTCAGATGCTTTAACAAGAGGAAAACATGAGAACACAATATGCTATCCCTAATAAATTTCTTACAGCTACATTTAACAATATCTTCTTCTTTGTTGTATGTCACCGTGTGAGTAATCTTACTCCCATCATCAACATCATACAGCAGCTCAAAATCACAGTGATTAATTCCTGCGACATTACATTTAAAACACGAAGCCACAATTTCTTCTTACACCTTGTTAAACATTTCAGAAGTGTAAATACTAGCTGCATGTTTTTCAATTTCCAATGGAGTCTTTGTTATTGGAACGGTTAATTCGTCAAGAGTCTCTTGCAAATCATATGCATGTCTCTGTGCATCAATAGCACTATCAAAATGCATAAAAAATTTAACTAGATTTGATCTGAAATTGATGTAGCGGTTGAATAGACTGTTAGAACTCTTTGAAATTGAAGTTGTTCTACAGAGATCACTCATTGGTAGTTCCCTAAAATAGGCAGGAATCCAATATTCTCGAATGCTAAAAATAGAATTGAACCAACTATCAGTAGTCAGACAATAGTCCACCATGATACTATTCCATTTCAAATCAAAATCTGAAGGTTCATTGTAATCTGACCAAACAGCATCACTTAATCTCTTCATGAATGATTCATCTTTCCTCAGCGTACGAGGAGCCTTTTTAGGAACCTTCATCATGATATGCCACATACAGAGCCTATGCCTAGAATCAGGAAAAGATTGTTCTACTGCAATCTTCAATGCAGGGTCTTGATCAGTGATTATCATACCAGGAGAATTCCCCATACATTTGAGAAACTTCTCAAATACCCAAGAATACGACTCATTATCTTCACCTGACAGCAAACTAGCACCAAAACATACGCATTTACCATGGTTGTCCTTCCCAGTAAAAGGAGCAAATATCATGTTATACCTATCATTAAAACAAAAGAGAAAACACTAAGTACTACTGGAAGAAATAAAATACATCCTGGGTTCAATGGTGACATATATGAAACAGAATGCTAAAATGCTGTATACACAATGCTAAAACTTTATACCCGAGATGCTAAAACTATATTATACCTCAATTTATATATATAATGTTAAAATTAGAACATAATGCTAAAATGGTATATCCATAATGCTAAAACTCTATACCCAAAGATGCTAAAATTAGAAAATATGGCATACCTGTTCAAACTATATGTTGAATCAAACGAAACAACATCACCAAAAACAGCATAATTTCTCCTTGACAGAGCATCAGCTCAAAAAATGTGTGTCAGTCTGTCCTCTTTGCCAACACAATACTCAAAAAAGAAGCCAACATGTGATTGTTGCCTTAAATGAAACTTATCCAATACCATTTGAGCATCAGCCCCATGAATGTATGCTCTCAAGTCATGAGCATAATTCTTGAAATCAACTCCAGTGCAACCTACATCAGAATAGCTCCCAATACCTTCCTTAAAAAGCCTATAAGATCTCATTGCACCTATGTTTGCTCTAGCACAATTCAAAACAAAATTCTTGTGCACATCATCTAAATTTCTGTTCACCTTCATAAATCTTTTGAAATCATCCGAAACTAACGGGTGAGAATGACGTTCTTCAAAAAATTTAACAATGTATCCTTTCTCACAACAAAACCTGAACACAATACGAGCCCTACAATTAGATCTTTTAGAGACTCTGCGCTTCTTTGTTTTAACTGCATCACTTGAATCACTAACCTTAACTACTGCATTCTTCTCACCCTCTCTACTACAGTAAACATATTTTCATATAGTTGTACCATCTTTAGATTTCTTCTCTGATCCAAGACGAATGTCAAAACTAGATGATTGTGCATAGATCCTATAAAATTTCACACCCTCATCCAAAGATTTAAAACTTTGTTCAACAGTTGGCTTCAATTCACAATGTGGTATAAAATATTCTGTCATGCCAGGAGATATCTCTACAGTCATATTACTATGCTCACTTGAAACAGAAGACTCTGAAATATTAAAATAAAAAAAATTATAAACTGAACAAGGTAAAATAATAATACAATCACATCAAGAGATATTCAGACACACGAATTTTAGCATTAGCTATGTCACATTCTAGCATCGTTCAACATACATTTTAGCAACAAAATAATCTAATGTTTGCATGGTGTGTGTAAAATTATATAGCCAAGTCACAACATTTTTTGTAAATGTTTGAGAGAGTGCGATATAAAACAAGCATCTTATAATGCTAAAACACATGTTACGAAATGCTAAAACAAACACATTAACATGCTAAAATGTCTTATATTACGTATTCAATAAACATATCAAATTGATGCATCTATATATTCTCAAACTAAACCCTAGCATTCCTAACAATTTATTAACGAATGATACAACACAAAACTGAACAAAAACAAATCAAATCAATAAAAAATAAAAACGTAAATAAACTCCAATAGAACGAATTGTAGAATCAATACGATACAACGAATTCGAAATTAATCACCATTAAAACTAAATCAAACAATGCAAAATTAAAAACATACCTGGAGTCGCCATAGAATCAGAGATGTAGAAATTTCACGACAAATTGATTTTCAACAATTACAGAAAAAAACGATCTTCACAAATAAAAAAAAGTGATACGGTTTTTTATCTTCGCTGCAAATTACGAACGAACAAGATCGAACTCAGATTTAAGGATTTAAGGAAAAAATTTCGACTGAGATTAAGAATTTAAAGAAACAATTTCGACTCCAAAAATAGCGGAAGGATTAAGATAGAAATAAAAACAGAACAAAAGGTAAGAATTATTAAATTACTATATTACCCCTCCGTCCAGAAAGTTGCCTAAAATTACAACAATGCCACCGTCCCATCACTTAAATATGTTTTAATCTGGGCCGTCTAGATTTACTTAAACAAGGGCTAGGATTGGTTCCTAGTTCCTACCTAGGGGGAGGGTTCTCATTTGATCCTCTCCCTATATATATATATATATATATATATATATGGATGGGATCTGGTGAGAACCAGTCACCAGGTGGGAACTGGGAACCAATCCCATCCCTCCATTCCAAAATCTGGATGGTCCAGATTAAATAGATAAAGTGGAATAGGGGCGGTGTCAATCTCGTAATTAAAATGAAAACTCGTTTCATTTAGGGTAAAATTGGAACAAAAAAAAAGTGACATCATCATGTTTTGAAATAATTCTTAAAAACTTTAAATGATCATAATTTATTCATTTTTAATCGGATTTACGCAAATCTTATATCAAATTAAAGCTCTTTTTATACTCTTTCATTTAAGATCCATATTGCATATATTTATTTGAAAAAAAATAGATGAAAAATACAAAAAATCATTTTTAGGCATAATTTTCGCAGAGAGTAACCCCAGATTTATATTAGCATGTTGTATACAACATATAGCATGGCCTATATAACATTTTAGCATATTGTGTAATACATTTTAACGGGTGATATTATGAATATATTTCTATCAGTTTTATATAAACACCTACACCTATATAGATACTACAAAATGAAAAAATACGAGTTAATAATAAAAAAAGAACGAGAAAGTGAAGCAACGAAGAAGATGACTGATAACTAAGAAAGAAAATGCGTAAATATTTTCCGAAACAAATATCAAATTTAGCCTCCTACTTCGCTCATTTTAGCCTCATTCATTTCTCATTATTGCATGTTCTGATAAACAAAATATGGAACGGTGATTTCATTAGAATGAAACACAATACACATATTTGGGGACAATGAACCCTAATGAGAATCTGATAATTACTAATTGGGATCAGATGAACCATAATTGCAATGTAATAAACCTTAATTAGGAACGATGAACCCTAGTGAAAAATGTCACATCAAATTTAGCCTCCTACTTCACTCATTTTAGCCTCATTCATTTCTCATTTTAGCATTTATGTTCTGATAAACAAATATGGAACGGTGATTTCATTGGAATGAAACATAGTACACCCTATTTAGGGACAGTGAACCCTAAAGGGAATTTGATAATTACTAATTGGGATCAGATGAACCATAATTGGAATGCAATAAACCCTAATTGGGAACGGTGAACCATAGTGGAAAATATCACATCAAATTTAGCCTCCTACTTCACTCATTTTAGCTCAATTAATTTCTTATTTTAGCATATATGTTCTGATAAACAAAATATGGAACGGTGATTTCATTGGAATGAAACATAATACACCCTATTTGGGGACAGTGAACCATAATGTGAATCTCATAATTACTAGTTGGAATCTGATGAGCCCTAATCGGAATGTAATAAACCCTAATTACTGAACTCAGAAACTGCCCAGATGCAATTTTAGCCTCCTACTTCACTCATTTTAGCCTCATGCATTTCTCATTTTAGCATGTGTTGATAAACAGAAATGGAACGATGATTTCATTGGAATGAAATGCAATACACCTTATTTGGGGACAGTGAACCCTAATGTGAATCTCATAATTACTAGTTGGGATCAAATAAACCCTAATCGGAACGTAATAAATCCTAATTGGGAACGGTGGACCCTAGTAGAAAATGTCACATCAATTTTAGCCTCCTACTTCGATCATTTTAGCCTCATATGATTCTCATTTTAGCATGGGTTGATAAACAAAATATGGAACGGTGATTTCATTGCAATGAAACACAATACACCCTTTATGGGGACAATGAACCCTTACTGAAAATCTCAGAATTACTAGTTAGGATCATATGAGCCCTAATTGGAACGTAATAAATCCTAATTGGGAACGGTGAATTCTAGTGTAAAATGTCACATCAAATTTAGCCTCTTACTTCAATCATTTTAGCCTCATGCGTTTCTCATTTTAGCATCTTCTGATAAACAAAATATGCAGTGAGAATCTGACAAGGTATTTAACCTCATGCTTCCGTTATTTTAGCATCATATTCTAAATAGTAACCGTGGTTAATAAAACTTAATAGTAATATAATTACTGCAAAGAAAATGTCATAAACACTTTTATTAAAAATCATATATATTCTTAAAAATGAATGTGTTGAAAACAATTCACAAGCATGGTAAAACATGATATTAAACTATGCTCAATCGCTATAATAACATCAAGCTGGACAGTTCCTTGCATCATGATCTAACAACTTGTA
Source organism: Perilla frutescens (assembly GCA_026008535.1). Classification (NCBI taxonomy): domain Eukaryota; kingdom Viridiplantae; phylum Streptophyta; class Magnoliopsida; order Lamiales; family Lamiaceae; genus Perilla; species Perilla frutescens. Next base: position 26,062,815 of record BRKX01000006.1, on the reverse strand, counting down.
GCAATTGCTGCACATTCTGAGTGGTTTTTTCTCCTTTCTCTTCGTTGCCTCCTTCTTAGATATCAAACGACTGTCGCTACCTTTTGTTTTAACTGTAATAGGTGGATGAACAACAACTTCAGAAGAGGCACGTAAATCGTAGAATTGCTCAAACATCATCGTCTTGCCATGTGAAGTAGAATCCTCCATATTACCGTGTGAGTAATCTTACTATGGTCACTTCAAACAAAAGAAGCTGACACATTAAAATCAAAAAATTATAAACGGAACAAGCTAAAATAATAATACAATCACATCAAGAGATGTTCAGACACACAAATTGATTTTTAGCATCAGGTATGTACCATTCTAGCATCATGCAACATACATTTTAGCACCAAAGTATTCTAATATTTACATGGTGTCTATAACATTGTGTAGCCGAGTCACAAAAAAAAACACACACACATAAAAGAAAAAAAAAGCAAAGCATGGTTTGTATGACATGTTTCACAGAGTGCAGTAGAAATAACATTAAACCAACATGTTATCATGCTAAAACATATGTGACGACAGGCTAAAACGACTACATTAACATGCTAAAACATATGTGACGATAGGCTAAAACGAATACATTAACATGCTAAAACAAATAAACAGATCAAATTAATGCATATTTTGTATATTCTCGTATATACTAAACCCTAGAATTCCTAACAATTAGAAAATAACTGATATTTTTCTCAAAAAAAAAAAACTGATACAATCCAGATCTGAACGAAAAAGATCAAATCAATCAAAAATATCGAATCTTCGTAACAAAACGATGAAGCCATAAAGTAAAATAAGATGAGAAATAAAATCACGAGAAGAAACGAGAAATAAATCGACATACCAAACTGCTAAAATAAATTGAAAAAAAACACATACATGGAGTCACGATACAAAGACAGCGCCGCCGATGAACTCTACGAATCACAGGGTCGAATCTTCGCGATAAAAAGATGAAAGCAGATGCTGAAAAATAATGAGAAATCAAAAGAAGAAGAAGAAGAAGAAGAAGAAGAAGAAGAAGAAGAAGAAGAAGAACGTAAATCAGCGAGAGAGGGAGAGAAAAGTGGAAAAAAATCTGAAGAAGGAAAGTTGAAGAACTGAATTACTATATTGCCCTCCCCTTCATCAAACTTGCCAAATATTACAATTATGCCACCGTCCCATTCACTTAATCTGGGCCGTCCAGATTGAACCAATGAAAAGATAGAATTAGTTCCTAGTTCCCACCTAGAGGAAGGATTCTCATTTGATCCCTTCCCTATATATATATGTATATATATATATACACCCAGTTTATGTATAGACCTGTTTTCTTTTCTTTTACATTTAACTATTTAACCATATATATGCAGTCAATAATTCTTGCTTAAATTATGGAATGAATCATTATAATATAAACTACAATGAATGGGTTAATGTATCAATAATCGCATCACGATTAAGCGTTAGAGATTTTCTTCTTGAAATTTTACCTAAAATAACTTACAAAAAATGGTTTTTTGGATTAAAAAAGAATAGAATAAGAGGTATCAGCCAACTTTAAAAAAAAAAAAGAGTTAAAAGGATGAGGCAAGGAGTGCTGCTGCTTTATAATGGGCTGAGCGTATGTACACTAATTTGAAGGGGCCTCGCGTTTCTACTCGGTTAGCCCAATTAGTAAAATTTTGGAGCAACGAGCAGCCCTAACTCAAAACTCACCGCCAATTTTTCAGCCTTTCTTAACGATTAACCGGAATGGGTCAATTAGTTCTATAATTATTTAGGATTTTTGTCTCGTTAATTTTATTCAAGGAATAAGTCTCTTATGAAATCGTCTCGTCTTACCGACTTAGTAATAAGCATGTATATATATATATATATATATATATACTTTCTTGTTTTATAAATATGAAAAAATACAAAAATGTGACATTAGTCTACTTGGAAGCTTATGGTTGCTTAATTGGTGGAGTGAATATATTCATGCACAAACGGTGAGTATATTCATGAGGAGTTGAACTCCTCATGCCCACACACGAAATTGACTTATTTAGTGAGATGACAAAGTTTTCCTTCAGATTTTGGAATTCAAAAAACATAAAATCAAATTCACAGACGGGTGGACTGCGCGTGAGTCGAGTCGAACCGCCCTGTCCCGCTCCATTTTTTTCGAAAAATAAAAATAAATATTTATGTCTGAAAAAACATAACTCATTACACTAAAAGTATCAATCATAGCATTAAAAGTATCACATTTGCTACTTTAATTGTATGAGTCTATTACATATCAATTATGATTTAATAATACATTTAAATAAGAGTTTAATATTCTCAATTTGGGGAAAAAATTAATTACCGAGTGCACTTCATGAGTCTATATATATATATATATACACATATTATATTGAGACAAAAACTAAAAAAATCAGAAAATAAAAAAAAATATTGAAAAAAAAGAAAGGAAAATATGTAAGGTACCAACGCCTGATGGGCCAATTTTTTTTATTTTTTTTTAATATATTGGGTTTGGGATGGGCACATCAGACTGTGCATACAAATCTTGCTCTAGTGAGATGTAATTATCTAGTATGGATAATAGTTATTATAAGTTAGCGGTAAAATTTGCTACCTTTCGATATGAATATAGATGAAAACTTTACAATACATTTAATATTGGTCATTTTCAACATTTAAAGTTTGTAGCATTGTCCCATTTGAGATTTTATATTAATTATTTTTTTATGGATTGCCTTGTATCCTGCCACCAACACAATTAAAAGGTTCCAACTCCTTCAAACTAAGATACAAAAAGTTTGGGGCAAGTTTTCGTCTCTTATAATTGGCTGGAATCTTGATAAATTTTCGAGAAATTTTGCTCCCAGACACAATTTTTTTATATATATAAAAAGAAGGTTATATTTGAAGGTAGTATGTAGGGCTGTAAATCACAATTTACTCATATCTCATTTCCTTTTTATTTTATTGATCATTCATTTTTATCTTTTTATTTAAAAATTATATTCATTAGTTAATTAGTAATTTATTTCACTGTCCATGATAGCTTATTATTTTCTTTCAAACTTCAACATATAAATATTTTACAATTATTTTAATTCAAATTCAAATTTCAAAGTATTTTTATTATGCAATTTATAAATGATAATTCAAACACATCTCGTTTTCTTACTATTTTATTGATTATTCATTTTCATTTTCATATAAATTGTAATCATATTAGTTAATTGATAATATAGTTAATTATTATTGTTAGTTTATTATTTTTTACTACACATTCGCACATGTTCCAATTAATAAGTAAATATTTACAATAATCTTAATTCGAATACAAATTTCAAAGTTTTTTATAATATGATTTATAAATCATAATTTAATTTTATTGTTATATCTCAATTTCCTTTTATTTTATTAGTATATAAATTAAATATTTCAATGAGGCACACTAAAGTATACATAATATTTGTATATTATATAATAATTGAGTAAAATGATAATATAAATATATATATATATATATATATATAATCGAATCAAACGAACTAAGTAATTATCAGACACTATTAATTGTTTGATATTGATTTTGATGAATAATTGTGATATAATTCAATGTAATGATATTTGTTTGATATCATAGGTTTAATCAAATTCATTTGTGTTTGTTTCATTATCAAATCTCAATTCTTAACTATAACTATAAACTACAATTTTAGTTACCTCATAATTTGATAGTTTTTTGTTAGATTACTTCAAAATTCAAATATACTATTTAATATTAATATTATAACTAACTAAACTCTAAATGTATATCTTAAAGTTGGATAATCAATTTTTGATTACATTATTTTTTATCATATAAATCTATTTACATATTCCTATTTTTTGTTTAATAAAATAAGCTTAACTTAATGTTGTAAATATCATTAATTGATTCCCTTTTTTTGATAATATTAATTCTTAATTTCCGTATAGTTCATATAGTCTATTATTACTAGTTGAATATATTTATCTGATAAACTGATAATATGATATTATATATTTATATAAATATAATATCAGAATATAATATATAAATATTTGCATATATTTAAGTTTTGGAGAATTGTTATAAAAACATTATTTGATTCAATTAACATAATTGTTAATAATTTGGTCGAGTGACTATAATAACAAATTGAAATACATTTGGCTAATGTCTGAATCTTGTTGGGGGTGACCAATTTGTCAAAGCTCGATTACAAGCTCAATTAAGCTCGATTACAAGCTCGATTAAAGCTCACGAACTACTCGATAAAAGCTCGTTTATAGTCGAACTCGAGCTACTCGTGAGAAGCTCGCAAGTAGCTTGAGTTCAGCTCGAGAAAATTATCGAGCTCGAAAAAACATCAAATTCGGCTCGTTTAATAAACGATTGAGTTTCGATCGAACATTTTTCGAGCAGATACCCGAGTAGCTCACGAACAGTTTAGTTCATTTACAGTCCTAAGCCAGTACGCATATAGATTTGTGAGCAATGTAAATTCACCATATCTGCAATAATACAAACTAAAATTGATAAAGATGAAGAATATTTTAGGGGAATTTTTTTGTACATTAATGAAAAGGATAAATTACAAAGCTCATCATCTGTGAGTATGTGTATATATATATATATATATATATATATGTGTGTACAAGTGTAGAACCCACTAGAACCTATACAAGTGTATACAATCTATTGGCTAAAAGATATTCACATAATATATTATGCTTCGAGAGTAAGTTGTTCCATCCGTTACGTAACAACACCCACTTTTTTCTTTTTGCATATTGATGAGTCACTGCATCCTTTTTTACGTGGAGGTTTATGTCCAAGAGCCCCCTTCAATCCGAGTGAGGTACGTGCATGAAAGAACTTGCAGCAAATTACAAAGCCAACCGAAGGATTGAAGAGAAAGAGCCTTGAGAAAGACGTCGACAATTTGAGCATGGGCTGGAAGATGAAGAACCTTGATATTCCCCTTCTAGACCTGTTCATGAACAAAATATAAGTCCACTTCAGCATGCTTGATATGAGAGTGGAAAACAGGGTTGGAAGATAAAGTAATAATACCAAGATTATCCATCAAAACTGTAGAAGGCTGTGTAGAAGAAATATTCAATTACTATAAAAGAGATTGAAGCCACAATAATTCACAAGTGGCATGGGTGAGATTGCAAAATTCAGCCTAAGTGTTAGACTATGAAATTGTAGCCCTTATGAGCACTACAAGAAAATAAATTGCAGCCCACAAAGAGACAAAAACCAATAATGGATTTGCGATCATCGTGATTAGAAGCCTACTCAGAATCCGCATAAGCACGAATGTTTAAATCAGGTGAAGAGAGATGCAACCCATAATGAATTGCGCCAGCAAGATACCACAAAATACACTCGACTGCTTTCCAGTGGAGGTCAAGAGGAGTCTGCATGTATTGATTAACCTTGTTCACACTAAAAGTAATATCAGGCCTGGTGAATGTGAAATATTGCAGGGCTCCAACAATGTTGCGATAATGAGTAGGATCAACAGTAGGTTAGTCGTTAAACTTGGAAAGATGAAGAGATGTAATTATAAGAGTAGCAATCCCTCGCTACAAGAAAAAAGACCATATACAACACTAAATACATAATAGTTTTTTAAAATACCATTACATATGTTCATGGCCCCATTTATAAACATAATAGTAACATATATACGGGTTATACGTAATGGTAAAAAATTTATTGTTGTATTCATAATATTTTTTTCAGAATATTAAAATAAAAATTGAAAATAAAATTAATTATTCACAGATTAAACTTGAAAATATTGGAGATCTACATATCACTTTTATCCAACACTCATTTCAGAAAATTCTAAAAAAAATTGGCGCTCATCCCTTCTACCCGCGAAACTTCTCTTCGGTTGTTGAGTTAATCACTGGTGGTTTCGCTGGTTGGCATTGTTCTCATCCTCTTCTCTCGCTCAACCAAAACCATTATTCCTATTCCATCCCCTGTATGCACGCGCACCTAATGAAAAAGAAATCGACCATAATTCTCTTTTACCCATGAACTTTCTTCTCTCGCTCAACGCTAACTCTATCCCCCTCTATTTCTCTCTCTGAATCCCCTCTATGTACGCCCTAGATGAACCTTCTCTCCATTACATAGCTGACTCAATTGATGGAGGTCTCGATAGTATCTGACTCGATCAGCAATGGTCTATCGCTGGTATCTGACCCAGTCAGGGTGGTTGTCTATATGTATCTCTTTCTAACCATATTTTGAAATTAGTGTTTTACTTCTATTTCTTGATTCATGTTTAAAATTTATAGGGTAATAACTCATCTTTGATTCAACTGTATTTTTCTTCATTGGGTTGTCCTACAAATCGTCTTTATAAATTGTTTGGAAGACCTCTTATAATTTATGATAAAAATAAGAAGTAATGAACTTTTTTTGTGAGAATTTATTTTCTTGTTTTTTAGACCAAACATTAGTGTTGATCTATGTCATATTTAATTTGAGTTGTTGCTATCCATCAAGAGCTTATGACTGGCTAGGATTGGGTTTATGACTGGCTTTATGGCTATGTTATAAACCTTTAGTATTAATTAGAACATGATGTGTGGACTTTTTAAGAACCCTACATGAACGGGTGATGTTGTGTTAGCATGGTGTATATAAGAGTAATGATTAGAATATGATGAGTGTTTTTCATACACTTTGTAGTTGCTGAGAATGCATCGAATAATGAACTTACAATCTTAAATATAGCTTGATTTTCAGTGAATGGAAACGCAGATAAGAAATTAGTTTAAAAAGAGATAAATCATACAATAAACTCTTGTGTAAAAGTAAATTTCAATGATTCTTCAATAACTTATTTCATATTGTATAATCTGATGCTAATTGGGCTAGTGTAGCACTAGTCTGAAGAATGATTAGTCTAATGTCCGACCCAACCTCCTCCTACTTTGGCGTCCAATCTAAAACCAAAACGAGATAGAAAGGAACTGTGGCACCCTCAAACAGATATAGAAGAACAGACTAACAATGTGAGCGTGCCTTGAATTTTTTTTTTAAATAGAAAGAAAAGTATTGGTAGACTCGAGAAAGGATAAGATTTAATTTCATATATAATTTACATAAATATATTAGGGAAGAAAGAGTACTCCGACGTCAAAAGAGTACAACAGGGAAGATAAAAGTTTATATACAATCAAAACAGTGAACTTCGAAGAAGTTTCACACTTGAACAAAAACAGAGTCAAAAGGTTGTGCGAAAAGCTCATAAACAAAAGCCCATCAGGTCGTCATCCATATACATAGACCTACATGAACTTATAGGAACTTCACGTCCCGCACCATGCATTCTCATGCTTCATCAGAGTCACCTACAATGCATGAACTACATGAGCTAAAGCTCAGTAAGCAGAAATCATACATGCGACCTCATACACAACGCATAAAGAAGACTACACACCATGACTAATGCTCGTGATATAAAATATTTTCATCTCAAAAGTATTTTCACTGTTTAGGAACTTGACTCCCATCACTAGACACCAACATGAGTCATGAGCTCATAATATAATCAATATCACTTGGCCAGAATGTGATTAGTGCACTCATGTGGCTCATCCTTCCTGGACCCCAAGAGACACACCCACTGCCTGTTCCCTTTGATCCCACATGAAAGTCATCCCACATCAGCCACTCATCACCTCAAAGGTGCAGTCGAAGTGGACCATCCTCCCTGGACCCCAAGGGACACGTCCCCTGCCAATTCCCTTTGATCCCGCATGGAAGTCATCCCACTCGAGGCACAAATATCAACACAGCACAACATGGGCTGGTGGTGACCAATCCCAAACAAAATATTTTCTCTCTCTCAAAACCATTTCATGCATACAACTCGACAATATCTACATGACGTAAATGCATATGCTCGTGCTCATGTACAAGATATTCAATGCAAATAGATAGAACACCACAAGCATATTACATCACACATTTATGAGGTAATAAATTATAACAACACAATAGCGAATAATAATCACATAACAATACATTCATGCATTGTAGTTGCAAATGGATTTCTACTTACCTCGATCGAGTCCAAAGCTTAAAATGTTTGAAATCCTAAATTGATGTTTTCTTTCCAAAATCTAATCAAAACAAAGTAAGAACCACACATCACTAATCGACAATAATCTATAATTTAATAATCTTCTCTACTTATTAAATTACAATTTAACCATCTTCTCTAAATATTCTATATTTTTAAACAAACATACTAACAATTAACCAATATGTCGTGCTTATATTTTTAATAACATGACACTTAATATTCTAAATCACATAATCTGATCCATGCTTATAAACTACAAAATGAAAAATCAAATTACTTAATTATTTACCATTAATATATATTCTATTCCAATAATAATAATTAGTAGTACTATTGCCGTTAGTTTCATATGTCTGCCTTAACAATTATAGTAAAGAAATATGATTACATAATAGTTTCAATTTTAATATTTGCAAACACACATGCACCCATACACGAATATATATATATATATATATATATATATATATAACCATAACATAAATTGGTAAATGGCATGAAATTAGAAAGATATGTTCACTATTTGTATTTCCAAATTAAATAAAGTAACTTGGTCTTATTACATTAATAATAATTAATTCACATATAAAAAAAAAATCCACTTTCACCATTTTATTATTTTTCATTTAATATAATTGAACTAACTAAACAATACTAAAATCAATACAATTAATTAAATATTGTTCTTTGCATTATAGAAAAAAAAACTTATAAAATATAGACGTTCAATATCATCAACTATAATAAAATATGAACTAAATTAATAACACACTTAAATGTTAAACTAAAATATTAACCTCATCAATTTTGCCGAAAGTTCCCAATTTCTTTTACCTCACTAATCTCAATTCTGATATATATATATATTGGGAAATGATAAAAAAGGAACCAAATCCCCCCGTGAGAACCTAGGAACCAATCCTAACCTTAGATTTGATTAGATCTAATGACCATAATTTAGTCAAAGTTTTAGTCAAAGTAAGGTGGCAAACTTGTAATATTTGAGAACTTAATGAAGGCGGGGTTATTTTCGTAATTTAGAAATTAGGTTATGTTTTTTTTGGATTTTGGGCCCAATTCCCGGAATTAAATAGACAACACATTAAAACCGTTGTCTTTTATGGCGTTGTATTAACATGCTAACATGAGAGATTTATATTGCTAACATCCAGAGATTATGTTGCTAACATGAGGTGGACTCATATTGTTAACTTGACGAGATCATAATATTAAATTGATGTGTATTAAACACCACACGTATAACATTGGACCACATTTAAAATAATACTGTGTAACATGATCATTCATACATATAACATATTGCTAATATGTTAGAGATTATACACACTGCTAATATGTGACTAATAATTTGTTAATATGTTAGTAACATGTTGCTAATATGTGAATAATGATATCGTAGTATGATTTAAATTCTCAAATATTACAAGTTTTCAAAATAATATTAAGCATTGATTAAGTTATAATTGTTTATGAACTTAAATATATATATATATATAGCTCATACTTTAACTATTTTCTCATGAAATCAACTTAAAATTCAAAGTTGTGCATAAAAAATTTCATGTTAGCAACATAAACACAACATATGAGCAATATTGTGATATCATATTAGCAAATATCTGACAGTTACGAGTTGAATATACGTGAAAAAAGTTTTTTTGTATTTTTCATCAATTGTTTGCTCAAATAAACATATGGATTATGGATCTTAAATGAAAGAGCATGAAAAAAATCTTTAATTTGATATATTTTTTTGCGTAAATTGGATAAAAAATGAGTAAGTTATGATTATTTAAAGTTATTAGGAATTTTTTAAAGGATGATATCATCACTTTATAAAAAAAATCTGGAATTACCCCTTATATTTTGAATTTTTCATATTTACAACTATGCCACCGCCTTTTTATCCACCATGTCATCATCATTAAATTTGATTGGTTCTTAGGTTCTCACGGGGGGATTGATTCCTATTTAAACCCACCCCTATATATATATATATATATATAGGAAGGCAAGGATAATCTTCTCTCCCTCTTTCTCTCTCTCTCGATATTTTTCCTTCATAAAACTCATTTTATATGATTCCATGGTGGGTATATAAATATATATATTACCATAATCCCTTATCTTACAATACTTATAGATAAGGTTATGCATACTTTTGCCAACTAAAGGTAATGTGTATATATATACACGTGTACCCCTACTATATATATATATATATATATATATATATAATACTAACCTTACACCTATCACCCCTTCTCAAACCACACTATATATAAATCGATATATATATGCCACATTTTCCTTGTCTTCTTAAGGCATGTGTATGTGTCTACTTATATATATATATATATATATATATATATATATATACTAAAATGTTATATGTATATATAGACACATATCTTTTATTCTATATTATATATATATATATATATCTAGAAATCATTAATATAATATATATATCTTTATCAAATAAACAAATGGGCATAATCATGTTTACACACATATATAAATGTAATTGTCATAAAAATAAGCACACAATACCTATATGAAGCATATACCAAGATAATCATTAAATAATGAGAGGCTCGGTTACTACATCCTTCCCCCTTTATAAAAATTTTATCCTCGAAATTTTACTTACCTAAATAGTTCTGGGCACTTAGCTCTCATTTCCTCTTCTTTTTCCCATGCCTCTTCCACTAACTGATTCTTCCATAACACCTTGACTAATGGGATACTTTTATTCCTGAGTTGCTTTATTTCTCAAAGAAGAATCTCAACTGGTATCTCTTTGTAACTCAAATCTCCTTTCAGCTCTATTGGTGCATCTTTTAGAACATGAGATGGATTTGCCACATATTTCCTCAGCATTGACACGTGAAATACATTGTGTATCTCGGACATGTGCGTAGGTAATTGAAGTTTATACGCGACCTCTTCAACTCTTTTAGTAATAGTAAATGGGCCTATATATCTTGGATTGAGCTTCCCTTTCTTTCCAAATCTCATAATTCCTTTCATTGGAGCAACTTTTAGAAACACTTGATCTCCTTTATCGAATTTCAGTAATCTTCTTCTCCAATCCGCATAACTCTTTTGTCGACTTTAGGCAGTTTTCATTCTCCTTCTAATTTATGACACAGCTTCAACCATCTCTTGGACCATATCTGGACCCAAAAGTTTTCTTTCTCTAAGTTCATCCCAATGGATTGGTGATCTACACTTCCTTCCATACAATGCCTCATAGGGCGCCATTCTAATGGTAGATTGATAGTTGTTATTATATGAAGATTCAATCAAAGGTAATGGGCCATGAAAGTCTAGAACACATGCTCTGAGCATATCTTCCAAGGTCTGTATAGTTCGTTCTGATTGTCCATCTGTCTGTGGATGATAAGCCGTGTTGAACGATAATTGTGTCCCCAAAGCCCTCTGCAAACTTTTCCAAAAAGTAGATAAGAATCTTAAATCCCTGTCTGAAACAATTGATAGTGGTACTCCATGAAGTCTTACTATTTCTTGTATATATGTCTGAGCCAAGCGATCCATGGGGTAGGTTGATGAGATAGGATGAAAATTGGCTGATTTGGTTAATCGATCAATTATAACCCAAATAGCATCATGACCTTTTACTGTTCTTGGTAGTCCGACCACAAAATCCATTGTGATTCTCTCCCACTTCCATTCTGGAACTAACAATGGCTGCAAAGTTCCTGCTGGTCTTTGATGTTCTGCTTTTATCTGTTGACACGTTAAACATTGTTCAACATGCTGAACAACATTTCTCTTCAGACCTGGCCACCAATAGTGCATTTTCAGATCTCTATACATCTTAGTAGCTCTAGGATGGACTGAATAAGGCGTTGAATATGCTTCCTTCAAAATTTCTTCTCGAATTTTCTTCTTATCAGGTACACAAATTCGAACTTTAAAGCGTAACATGCCATCTTTAGATAATGTAAAGTCAGAACGTATCCCTGATATAACTTTCTTTATTTCTTTATCTAAGTACTCATCATTTGGTTGACCTTCTCGTATCTTGTCAATTAAGGTGGGTCGAATTGTCAAAGCTGTCAACTTAGCTTCAACGGATTTATGGTCTAAAACTTCCACACCCATCTTCTGCAAATCAACCAACTCTTATTTCTGCATAGAACTTATGGTTGTAGTTGTTCCACCTTGGATGGATTTTCTACTTAAAGCATCAGCTACCACATTAGCTTTACCAAGATGATAATTGATCACACAGTCATAATCTTTCACCAATTCTAACCATCTCCTTTGTCTCATGTTCAACTCTTTTTGGGTGAAAATGTATTTTAAACTCTTGTGGTCAGTATAGATTTCACACTGTTCTCCATAAAGATAATGCCTCCAAATTTTCAGTGCGAATACCACTGCGGCTAGCTCCAAATCATGCGTTGGATAATTCTTCTCATATTCTTTCAATTATCTAGATGCATATGCTATTACTTTTCCATTTTGCATCAATACGCAACCTAGACCATTCTTTGAGGCATCACTATACACCACAAAACCTCCAGTGCTAATTGGAATTAATAAAATTGGTGTCGTTGTCAACCTTTTCTTCAACTCCTGAAAGCTTTGCTCACAAGCTTCTGTCCATTTAAATGCCACACTCTTTCTAGTCAACTGTATCATAGGAGAGGCAATCTTTGAGAATCCTTCTACAAATCTATGATAGTATCCTGCAAGATCGAGAAAACTGCGTACTTCTGAAGGATTTGTTGGCTGGGGCCAATTATTTATGGCTTCGACCTTGCTTGGATCTACTGATATTCCCATATCTGATATGGCATGTCCCAAGAATCACTTGGTCTAACCAAAATTCACACTTCTTGAATTTTGCGTACAATCGTTTCGCTTTCAGGATCTCCAACACTGACCTTAAATGCACTGCATGCTCCTCTTTATTTCTAGAGTATATTAAGATGTCATCGATAAAGATTATAACAAATTTATCCAAATAGTCCTTGAATACTCTATTCATCAAATCCATGAATGCTGCAGGAGCGTTGGTTAGTCCAAAAGGCATAACCAAAAACTCATAATGGCCATACATTGTGTTGAATGCTGTTTTGGGAATATCTTCCTCCTTTACCTTCAATTGATGGTACCCTGAACGTAAGTCAATCTTTGAGAACACAGATGCTCCTTGAAGCTGATCAAACAAATCATCAATCCTGGGCAAAGGATATTTATTCTTTATCGTAACTTTATTTAGTTCTCGATAATCTATACACATTCTTAAAGTACCATCTTTCTTTCGAACAAATAACACTGGAGCACCCCACGGTGAAAAGCTAGGCCTTATGAAACCTTTTTCAAGTAGATCTTGAAGTTGTATCTTCAATTCTTTCAACTCAGTCGGTGCCATTCTATAGGGAGTTTTAGATATTGGAGCAGTTCCTGGATGAAGGTCAATAACGAACTCTATCTCTTGATCAGGTGGTAATCCTTGAAGATCATCAGGAAACACTTCAAGATATTCTTGAACAATTGGTACCTCACTAGGTAGGGAATGGCCCCAGTCCTCAATATTCATAACACTTACCAAATACCCTCCACATCCTTTATTTAAAAGCTTATGTGCTTTCACTGCTGAGATCAGAGGAAATTTGAGTTTCTTTAGAATCCCAACAAAAGAAAATGGCTCTTCTCCAGGTGGTTGGAATGTTACTTCTTTCTTCTTGCAGTCTATACTCGAGGAATATTTTGATAACCAATCCATTCCCAAGATGACATCATAGTCATTCATCGCAAAAACTATCAAATCTGCATATAATTTCCTATTTCTTATGGGAATAGAACAAGCCCTCAAAATTTGACTAGTTTACTTCGACTCACCAGAAGGTATCATTATGTTATAACTAGTTGCAGTAATATCAGGTATCCTACCCAACCTCTTCACATACTCAGTGGATGCAAATGAATGTGTAGCTCCCGAATCAAACAATACAAATGTTGGAATTCCAAAGATAGAAATTTTACCTGTGACAACAGATGGGTTCATCTCTGCATCATCTTTAGTGATAGTAAATGCTCTAGCTGGCACATTCTTCTGTGTAGTAGGATTGGACTCAGGGCAAGCTTTGACAACATGACCAGGTTTTCCACACTTGAAGCAATTACGAGATTCTGCATAACATCTTCCTGAGTATTGTTCACCACATGTTGGGCATGTAGGTTGCACCGCAGTTGCCTTACCCTGATCTGTTCGTTGGCGTTTATTCTGATCCCATGATTGCTGCCCCTGCCTTGGTTGAAACTTTGGCCTTTGGCCCTGAGGTAAAGGTCGTGTCCTTCTTTCAGCTCCAGCCCATCTTTGACCTTGCCCTTGCCCTTGCCTAAGCTGACGTCGCATTTCTTAAGCACAAAAAATCCTGAGTTCAGCTTGTTCAGCAACTAGAGCTCGTTCAGCAATTTGTGAGTATGTCGCTCCTTGAACTCCTGTCATGCTCACATCTGTATACAATTCTGGCTTTAGTCCTTCAAGAAATCTCTCTACCTTGAGTGCCTCCGTGTTAATCATATGCGACGCAAACCTAGACAGTTGTTCAAATTTTCGAATATAGTCTCCAACTATCATGTTCCCCTGCCTAAGTTGTATAAACTCATTCATCTTCAGCACGCGAATAGGGGCTGTGAAATATTTATTCCTAAACAACTCTTTGAATCTTACCCAACTCATGGCAGCAACATCTTCAATGCTTGTTACAGTATCCCACCAGTGTCCTGCACTCCCACGAAGCATAAAAGTGGCACATATGACCTTTTCATCTTTAGGAACTCTGCTATACTTAAACATATTCTCCAATGTTCTCAACCAATCTTCAGCATGAGTAGGATCCAAATCATCCTCAAAAATTGGTGGATTTAGTTTCCTAAATCTTTCCCCAACAATTTCCACATGCTCAACTTGATGGCATGCCCGATTTTCATCATCCACACCTTGTCGATTTGCCTTCCTCTGTTGGATAAGCTCTTGAATTTGTCCAGACTGCCTTTCCACAAGCTCGGTAAGTCGATTAATAATAGCATCTCTATCCATCCCTGGATTAGAAGTTCCCTCACCAGATGCTCTCTCACCACTACCACCCATACCTCGACCTCTCACCATGATGAAAGAACATATATATATATAGTCAGATACAAACACAATAGACATAGTCTTATGATATACATACAAATAATCAATTAAATAAAACTTACGGGCACGTCTTGTTCCAAAGTCCAGAGATCATGTACATGGACAGTCTACAGAAGTATGACCTGTGCTCTGATACCACTCTGTGGCACCCTCAAATGGATATAGAAGAAGACTAACAATGTGAGCGTGCCTAGAATTTTTTTTTAAATAGAAAGAAAAGTATTGGTAGACTCGAGAAAGGATAAGATTTACTTCCATACATAATTTACATAAATATATTAAGGGAAGAAAGAGTACTCCGACATCAAAAGAGTAAAACAGAGAAGATAAAAGTTTATATACAATCAAAACACTGAACTTCGAAGAAGTTTCACGCTTGAACAAAAACAGAGTCAAAAGGTTGTGCGAAAAGCTCATAAACAAAAGCCCATCAGGTCGTCATCTATATACATAGACCTACAGGAACTTGTAGGAACTTCACGTCCCACACCATGCATTCTCATGCTTCATCAGAGTCACCTACAATGCATGAACTACATAAGCTAAAGCTTAGTAAGCAGAAATCATGCATGCGACCTCATACACAACGCATAAAGAAGACACCACACCATGACTAATGCTCGTGATATAAAATATTTTCATCTCAAAAGTATTTTCACTGTTTAGGAACTTGGCTCCCTTCACCAGACACCAACATGAGTCATGAGCTCATAATATAATCAATATCATTTGGCCAGAATGTGATTAGTGCACTCATGTGGCTCATCCTTTCTGGACCCCAAGGGACACACCCCCTGCATGTTCCCTTTGATCTCACATGAAAGTCATCTCACATCAGCTACTCATCACCTCAAAGGTGCAGTCAAATTGGACCATCCTCCCTGGACCCCAAGGGACACGCCCCCTGCCTGTTCCCTTTGATCCCGTATGGAAGTCATCCCACTCGAGGCACAAATATCAATACAACACAATAAATTATGAGGTAATAAATTATAACAACACAATAGCAAATAATAATCACATAATAATATATTCATGCATTGTAGTTGCAAATGGATTTCTACTTACCTCGATCGAGTCCAAAGCTTAAAATGTTTGAAATCCTGAATTGATGTTTTCTTTCCAAAATCTAATCGAAACAAAGTAAGAACCACACATCACTAATCGACAATAATCTATAATTTAATAATCTTCTCTACTTATTAAATTACAATTTAACCATCTTCTCTAAATATTCTATATTTTTAAACAAACATACTAACAATTAACCAATATGTCGTGCTTATATTTTTAATAACATGACACTTAATATTCTAAAACACATAATCTGATCCATGCTTATAAACTACAAAATGGAAAATCAAATTACTTAATTATTTACCATTAATATATATTCTATTCAAATAATAACAATTAGTAGTACTATTGCCGTTACTTTCATATGTCTTGCCTTAACAATTATACTAAAGAAATATGATTACATAATAGTTTCAATTTTAATATTTGCAAACACACATGCACCTATACACGAATATATATAAATATATATATATATATATAACCATAACATAAATTGGTAAATAGCATGAAATTAAAAAGATATGTTCACTATTTGTATTTCCAAATTAAATAAAGTAACTTGGTCTTATTACATTAATAATAATTAATTCACATATAAAAAAATCAACTTTCATCATTTTATTATTTTTTGTTCAATATAATTGAACTAACTAAACAATACTAAAATCAATACAATTAATTAAATATTGTTCATTGCACTATAGAAAAAAAACTTATAAAATATAGATGTTCAATATCATTAACTCTAATAGAATATGAACTAAATTAATAACACACTTAAATGTTAAACTAAAATATTAACCTCATCAATTTTGCCGAAAGTTCCCAATTTCTTTTACCTCACTAATCTCAATTCTGATATATATATATATATATATATGAAGGCAATGATGTTCTTCTCTCCCTCTCTCTCTCTCTCTCTCTCTCTCTCTCTCTCTCTCTCTCGATATTTTTCCTTCATAAAACTCATTTTATATGATTCCATGGTGGGTATATAAATATATATATTACCATAATCCCTTATCTTACAATACTTATAGATAAGGTTATGCATACTTTTGCCAACTAAAGGTAATGTGTATATATATATACACGTGTACCCCTACTATATATATATATATATAATACTAACCTTACACCTATCACCCCTTCCCAAACCACACGTGTGTGTGTGTGTGTGTGTGTGTGTGTGTGTGTATATATATAAATCGATATATATATATGCCACATTTTCCTTGTCTTCTTAAGACATGTGTATGTGTCTACTTATATATATATACACTAAAATGTTATATGTATATATAGACACATATCTTTTATTCTATATTATATATATATATATATCTAGAAATCATTAATATAATATATATATCTTTATCAAATAAACAAATGGGCAGAATCATGTTTACACACATATATAAATGTAATTGTCATAAAAATAAGCACACAATACCTATATGAAGCATATACCAAGATAATTATTAAATAATGAGAGGCTCGGTTACTACAGGAACATAACAAACCGTCCAATCCAAAACTAAAACGAGATAGAAAGAACCAAAAAAAACCCCTGTCTGATTAAAAATGCTAAGTCTTCCATTCGAACTATTGATCCACAGATATAGCCTACTATGCATACTTAATATCAAACAAGCTCAGAAACATAATGAAATCTTCAAAAGAATTTAGTACCAGTGCTACAACTCCTAGTTTGATAGGTGATTCAATGAGAACTTTAGCTTTCCTGTAGGTGTTTGCAAAAAAAAAAGAACATGTTATTATTTTATCTTTCATTTTAAATAGACAATAAAGATTTGACTGGATGTCCTTTTTTCATACTTGATTACAAGTTTATCATTAATTACTGATAGGGAGTAATAGCTGCAACCTCTGGTGAAAGGGACATGTATCTTTTTCCATCCTACAATTAGATTTAAGTTTTCCTCTTAGTGAAATGTTCTCTTTTCTCCAAAAAAATGTTTACTATTTAATGAACAACATAAGCGATAAGGGAGGGAGAAATTGAAAAAAAAACCTAAATGCTAATTGACTGCAGCCGTATAGTCATTCACTTCACATATTTAAATATAGATGTAGAAATCAATTCATCATGATCTCCAGAATTCCCAATACAAGTTGTGCAACCATAACCAACAACATTAAAGCTTTTATGGTTCAAGTGCTTTCGCAAGCCACTAGAAGAGGTAGATGATAAATAAGTAATGACTAACTATAACAACATTTCCATGCATGAGTGCAGACTGGACATGGAATGAAAACGTTACTACCTTCTCTTGTTGCTCCTTTGGTACAACAAATCCCTGAATGGATAAAAAAATATAAGCCATCAATATAACCAAAAAAATTATCAGAAAATTGAAATTATTTACACAAAACTAGTACAGTACTATGATTTCTATTTTACATTTTTGATGTATGTTATTAGTCATACATAAGAAAATCTTAAAAATACTTTTTTACCTTGAAACTAACTTTATTATCCAAACACAAGTGCCAGTCATATTTCATATCATAATTACATCTTCTTGAGTTGTGGATTTAATCTGCTCCACATACTTTTCTGGCTTAAAGCATGACAATTTGTATGATTATTGCCCTTTAGAGTTGAGGTCTGTATCAATAATGTAACATCTTGTCCCCTTTTGATGTTGTGTCGGCTTCTATGACCGGGTTCTTGGATTTCATAGTTTTTGGGGTAAATTATCTGAAAGCTAAGTAATTCATGTTGTTGTTTGTCATCAGATACACAAGTTTGGGGCACTTAGTTGTTAGCATGCTAACTGCTATGTTTGTTGTTGTCATCTGATACATCTCAATGGGATTGATGGCCTTGAGTAGCTTAATACCCATTTTTATCCTATATGTTTCTTGATCATCAAATATTTAGACGATGTTGTGGTATAAAGCTCTTTAAGGAATCGGGCTGATAAACTGAGATTCTACACTTATTATCATACACTTTAGTATTGAGTTTAGTTTGATTTGGATGTGTTTTATCTCAGTTTATTTGTGTTTTTGCGTTTTTGGAAGTTGGTATTACTTATTGGTATTTTGCAGAAATTGTCCTTAAAAAGGTGGTATTTGGAAAAGAAGCTTGAAGTCCCGGAATTACATGGAGAATAGACGAGAAAACGGGATGAAATAAAGTTGGAGAAAAGGAGCCAAATTCGCAAGCTGACGTGGCAGTCGCGAGTCAGCTTAGTGAACCATCAACTGTAAAATCGCGACAGAGGTCGGGATGTGCAGAGTAGAATTCGCGAGTCGCGACTTAGGTCGCGAACCACCGAAGGCCGTTTACTGTTAAAACGCGATAGAGGAAGGGGTCGTCTTAGGAAAATTCGCGACCCGGTCGCGAATTTCAGAAGAGGTCGCGAATCGGGAGACAGCTGGACGCCACGTGGAGTCGCGACCGATGTACTCGGGAGCGAGGTCGCGAATCTTTAGGCGGTGGCAGCTTTTGTCTCCTACTCGGTTTCGAACTCTTGCTAAGTATTTAAAGGCTTGTGTACATGATTTTTAGAGATCTGGAACCCGACTATAAGCTTTGGAATACAGAAAAGAGACGGACGAAGACCATCGTGAAGAACGAGCTCTGAGGATTCGAGTTTTACGAGATTAGAGGCAGAATTGACTTCCGGGTTTTATTAGATTTTTATTCTCGTTTTATTATGGATTTTTGGATTAGCTTTTGTTTTGTTTATTTGACTATGAATAACTAAACTTTAGTATTCTAGGGTTGATTATGATTCAGTTATGAACCCTTTTATTTAATTCAATCTTTGTGTCTATGGTTTTTTTTATCATGCTTCAATTATTCGTGCTTTTATTATGTGTTGATTAACTGGCCATTAATTGATGCAACGTGATGTGTTAATTCATGATTCGAGAGATGAGTATTAACATGAGATCTGGAATAATTGACTCATTAATTAATAACATTCGAGAGAATTGAGATTAGTTGAGAGAGCTTTGAACCTTGTGATCACTTAGAAATCACGTGTTAGGTAATGAACGGGGACCTTATTAGTGAATGTGTGGTCAATGTTTGCAGTACTCTGAGAAGAGATTGTGGATATATTTGTGGTTGCTCTAGCATGATTTGAATTGGAATTGTGGCATGAGATTGAATTAGATAACTGGTGGATTAACTGATGAATAATCAATCCTAGGATACGTTTGTTCTTCTGATTTATTCGTTTGTTAATTTACTTGTTTCATTTCTTGTGGTGGTTTATTTGATTCTATTGTTTAATTTAGTTAATTTCACACTCATTAAGTTATTTAGTCTAGATAACAGCCGTGGGATAAATAGAATAACTAGTGGTTGAAATTGAGTCTCTGTGGATCGACCTTGTTCACTGCTATATTATTAGCTTTACTGTATACTTGTAGTTAGGTTAAGAATTTACCGAACAAGTTTTTGGCGCCGTTGCCGGGGACTCAATTTATTTGATTGCTATTATTCGATTTTATTTTATATTGTTAATCTAGACGTTCTTTCTATTTATCTGTTTTGAGTTTTTATTGTTTTCTGTAACTTCGTAGGTAGTGTATGAGCACACGATCGAAAGGAGAAGCACTTCAGCCTTTTGATCCTGAGATCGAAGCTACTGTTCGTCAACAGAACGCACGGAGAAGAAGAAGACCAATGGCAGATCAACACGCAGCCCCTGTTACGGCTGAGCAGATGCGTCAGATGCAACAACAACTCGCGGAAATGCAACAGAGATTTCGAGAGCAAGAGGAAGCTAGAGCAACTGATCCTGCGCCTATTAATCAGTTGTTTACACTAGTGCTGAATCATGGTCAAGTTCCAGGCCCCGGAATCAATGCAAATAATTTTAAACTGAAGTCGGGCTTGATAGGAATGGTCACACAACACCAGTATGGGGGGCACAAGTCGGAGAACCCGAATGCGCACCTTCAACAATTTCTGGAGATTTGCAGCACCATAAAGATGAATGGGGTGTCGGATGACTCTATCCGACTTCGACTATTCTCGTTTTCACTACGAGATGCTGCCAAGGATTTGTACCACTCACTGGATCTTAGCACAATCGACACCTGGGAGGCTCTAGCACACAAATTTCTTCATAAGTTTTTCCCTCCCGGTTTGACTTTGAAACTGAAAGGCGAGATCACCCAGTTTCGCCAGTATGATGATGAGAATTTGTACGAAGCTTGGGAGCGGTTCTGTGAGCTGCTTAGGAAATGTCCCAATCATGGGTTTGGGATAGATCATCAGGTGTGCATCTTCTACAACGGTTGCGACACAGAAGTGAAGAGGCTTCTAGATGCCTCGGCAGGTGGATCCCTACTTAACAAAGGACATGATCAGGCCGTCTCTATTATAGAAGACATGGCCACAAACAGTTATCAATGGACCAACGATCGGCAAGTGAAAATCTTGAGGAAGGTTACCGCAGTAGACGACACTGATTCTATTGCTAAGCTGGCCGCCCAGTTATCGACGTTGAATGCTACCATCAACAGTCGATTTGACTCCTTGACTCGCACGGATGTCGAGCCTCCTGTAGGCAATGCTCTGGAAGATGTGAATTACGTAGATCGGCGTGGCTATGGGAACAACAACTATAGAGGTGGAAATCAATTCTACCAGGGTAATCGCTCCAACCTTTCTTATGGAAATCCCAATGCTGCATTGCAACCTCCACCTGGATTTTCGGTGACGAATGGAGTGATAGATGAGGGAAAGAAGCCAAAGCTAGATGAGCTTTTGATGGCTTTCATGGGGAAAACAGAGAAGTACATGGGAGAATCCCAGAATAGAGTGGAAAAGCTAGAGAATGTTGTTGGAGCCATGGGTACACAAATAAAGATGTTTGAGAAGCAGTTAGGACAGTTGGCTACAGTGGTGGGAAATCAGCACCAGCCGGGTCAGTTTCCTAGCAATACTACTGTGAATCCGAAAGAGCAGTGCAAGGCCATTCAGCTACGGAGTGGGGCTTCGTATGAAGGACCGAAAAATCCAAGACTTGCACCTACTCATGATGATAAGGATGGACAGATTGAGGTTAAGCCGGATCTGAGCACTGATGGGTCCACCGATACGCCAAAACCGGCGCTGTCTGCGCCTCAGCCGGTACCTGCTCCTATTCCATATCCACAGCGGTTCCAAAAGAAAAAGATTGATGAACAATTCTCCAAGTTCTTGGAGATTTTCCGAAAGGTACACATTAACATACCTTTGGTAGAAGCTTTACAACAAATGCCGAGTTATGCTAAGTTCTTCAAGGATGTTATCTCGAAGAAGAGGAAGTTTGGCGATTATGCCACTGTGAATTTATCTGAGAATTGCAGTGCTCTCATTCAGAAAAAGCTTCCAGCTAAGCTTAAAGATCCGGGGAGCTTCACTATCTCTGTCACCATTGGAGGTGATCATACTGGGAAGGCTCTCTGTGATTTGGGAGCCAGTATCAACCTCATGCCCCTGTCGTTCTTCCAGAAGCTCAACATTGGGAAGATCAAACCCACCACCATATGTCTTCAGATGGCTGACAGATCTGTGACACATCCGCGGGGGATTGTTGAGGATGTGTTGGTGAAAGTCAACGAGTTCATTTTTCCCGTTGACTTCGTGGTGCTAGATATGGAGGCCGACTCCGAGGTCCCACTCATTTTGGGGCGCCCGTTTCTAAACACGGGCAAGGCGTTGATTGATGTGGCTAAGGGGAAATTAACACTTCGTGTCAATGACGAAAGTGTTACTTTTTCTCTTTTCAAAGCCATGCAATTCCATGACAACGAAGATGCTCACCAAATTGAAGATTGCAAAGTACTTCGAGTGGTGGATTCATGTTTTGACATGGATAGTTTCATACAGTCGAGGGAGCCTTTGGAACATGCCTTGTTCCATTTGTACTTTGATTCCATTGAATTTATACTTGATGATTTGGATTTATCTGATGTTATTGCTGAGTTGAATTCATTACAGGAAATTCCAAGACGAGGCTCCAAGTTCCTTCCTTTAAGGGACGGAAAAGAGCAAGCTAAAGATGGAGAGGCGGCTGTGCCAAAGACACTGGAATTGAAGCCGTTACCTGCCCATCTCAAATATGCTTTTCTAGGCGAAAACGAGACTAAACCGGTAATCGTTTCTGCCTATCTTTCTGACTCTCAATTAGATAGCCTCTTGCGTGTGTTGAGAAAGTATCAACGTGCTATAGGTTGGTCGATTTCTGATTTAAAAGGGATTAGCCCGTCTATATGCATGCATAGGATTCTGCTTGAGAATGATTATAAGCCCCGTGTGCAAAGTCAACGTAGGTTGAATCCGATTATGCAAGAGGTAGTCAGAAAGGAGGTGCTTAAATTGCTTGATGTCGGTATTATTTTTGCTATCTCTGATAGTGAGTGGGTTAGTCCCACTCAAGTTGTGGCTAAAAAGGGGGGCATGACTGTGGTAGAGGGTGAGGGACAAGAAATGATTGCTACTAGGGTTGTTACTGGTTGGCGTGTGTGCATTGATTATCGCATGTTGAATGCTACCACTAGGAAGGACCATTTTCCTCTTCCCTTCATTGATCAGATGTTAGATAGATTAGCCGGATATGAGTATTATTGTTTTCTTGATGGCTATTCTGGATATAACCAAGTCATGATTGCTCCTGAGGATCAAGAAAAGACTGCATTTACATGTCCATATGGTATTTTTGCTTATCGTTATATGTCTTTTGGATTGTGTAATGCGTCTGCTACTTTTCAGAGATGCATGATGGCTATTTTCCATGGGTTGATTGAGAATATTATGGAAGTTTTTATGGACGATTTTTCTGTGTATGGAAATTCGTTTGATAACTGTTTATCCAATCTAACCCAAGTGTTGCAGCGATGTGAGGATACCAACCTAGTTTTAAACTGGGAAAAGTGCCATTTTATGGTACGAGATGGTATAGTGTTGGGACACAAAGTGTCCGCCTCAGGTTTGGAGGTCGATCGTGCCAAGATTGTTGCTATTGAAAAGCTGCCGCCTCCAACCAACGAGAAATCTGTGAGAAGTTTTCTTGGGCATGCCGGTTTTTACCGGCATTTTATCCGGGATTTTTCTAACATAGCTAAGCCACTTAGCCATTTATTAGAAAAATCAGTTGCATTTGACTTCTCTGCTGAGTGTTTACAGGCCTTCGAGACCTTAAAGAAGGCGTTGGTGAGAGCACCCATTTTGATCACTCCGGATTGGTCACAGCCGTTCGAGATCATGTGCGATGCGAGTGATGCGGCTGTAGGCGCAGCTTTGGGCCAGAAACGAGACAAATTGTTTCGTGTTATTTATTATGCCAATCGTACCTTAAACTCGGCACAAGTCAATTACACGACCACCGAGAAAGAGCTTTTAGCCGTTGTTTATTCTTTCGATAAATTTCGTGCTTATTTAGTTGGTGCCAAAACAATTGTCTATACAGATCATGCTGCGCTGAGGTATTTATTTGATAAAAAGGATGCCAAACCTCGCCTAATCCGTTGGATTTTGTTGCTGCAGGAGTTTGATCTCGAGATTCGAGACCGGAAGGGTTGCGAGAATGTGGTTGCGGACCACCTATCTCATCTAGAGCATCCCATGGATGGTGAGGATGTCCATGGGCCTATAAATGATAACTTCCCGGATGAGCAGCTGTTAGTGGTAAAATCTCAAACTCCTTGGTTTGCCGATTTTGTTAACTTTCTTGCTGCAGGTATGCCGCCACCGGACTTGTCTTCACATCAGAAAAAGAAATTTTTCCATGATGTGAAATTTTATATGTGGGACGATCCATACTTGTATCGGAGATGCTCGGATACAGCCATTCGCCGTTGCGTGCCTCAAGAGGAATGGAGGCCCATTTACTTGCAGTGCCATGATTCACCAAGCGGTGGCCATTTCTCAGCCAACCGCACCGCCTTCAAGATCCTGCAATGTGACTTTTATTGGCCATCTTTGTTCAAAGACTGCCATGCGTTCACCCGGGAGTGTGACAAATGCCAAAGAATGGGGGGGCTTTCCAAGAGGAATGAGATGCCTCTCACGAACATTATTGAGGTTGAACTTTTTGATGTGTGGGGCATTGATTTCATGGGCCCATCCCCCATTTCTTCTAGCGGTTTTTAGTACATTCTACTAGCCGTGGATTATGTCTCGAGGTGGGTAGAAGCCATTCCAACACTTACGAATGATTCTCGAGTTGTCATAAGCTTTTTGAAGAAATTGTTCTCTCGTTTTGGGACACCAAGAGCTCTACTAAGTGATGGGGGAACACATTTTTGCAACAAGCCTTTGGAATCATTGTTGGCAAAATATGGGATCAAGCACAAGGTCACCACGCCGTATCACCCACAAGCAAATGGACAAGCTGAATTAGCCAATCGGGAGATAAGGCAAATCCTCGACAAAACGGTGAACACCAATAGGAAGGATTGGGCTTTATTGCTGGATGATGCATTATGGGCATATCGGACTGCCTACAAGACACCTCTAGGAATGTCTCCATATCAGTTGCTCTTCGGGAAGTCTTGTCACTTTCCGGTGGAGTTGGAGCATAAGTCCTATTGGGCAATAAAGCAGTTGAACCTCGATTTCAAGGCTGCGGGGGATAAACGAGTGCTCCAGCTAAATGAACTTGATGAATTTCGGACGGAGGCCTTTGAAAATTCGATGCTCTACAAATTGCGCACCAAGGCATTCCACGACCGGATGATTGTTCAAAGGGAGTTCTTACCTGGTGATAATGTTCTGTTGTTTAACTCTCATTTGAAGTTGTTTCCAGGTAAGCTGCGGTCAAAGTGGTCGGGTCCGTTTGTGATCAAAAAGGTTCTTCCCAGTGGAGCAGTTCAACTATTGTCAAGAACGGGGGAGCTTTTCACTGTGAATGCTCATCGAGTGAAGAAATATTACAGTCCGGAGCAGCGCCATGAGATCTCCAGCATTAAATTGTTGGAACATTGAGCTGAAACAGGTCGTCTGGCTGTCGACGTTAAATGCAGCGCTTGTTGGGAGGCAACCCAACAGTTCTGTTTTATTTTTGCTTTATGTTCTTTGTTTTTGTTGTGTTTTGGTCTTTTTGCTGAGTTATGCAGGTAAGAACCACGAAGTGGGTATACAAAGAATAGAGCTACCCAAATAACCTTTAATGTGTGAATTCCCTTACACGTTAGGCATACGCAAAGAAAGTTGCGATTGGGGTTTGTTAACCTTTATTTGGGTGCTCTATTACTAGTATATCATGTCCGTGGTCCGAGTTCACAAAATATAGCACGAGGTTGGAGGAGACAACTTCGTCGGGGTGCACAAAATGGAAGTCACGACCCGAGTCGCGAGTCGGAACTCGCGAGCGAGCTCGCGAATCCCCCCTGCCGGGACCCTGTCAAATCGCGACAGAGGGGGGGTTCACCAGTGAAAAATTCACGACCCGGTCGCAAATCTGAGCCACGGTCGCGAATGCAAGAGGGCCGTTGTCTGTCAAATCGCGACAGAGAAGAGGGTCGTTAGTGAAAAATTCGCGACCCGGTCGCGAATTTGGGCCTCGGTCGCGAATCCACGTGTTCGCCAGGTGCTGACTGGGTCGCGAATTTTCTACAGTGACCTTAAGGAAATTCGCGACCCCATTCTCGGTCGCGAGCGAGGTCGCGATTCTCACACTGACGTGGCGACGCGGATTTTGGGTTTAAATCTCATTCTCTCTCTTTTTCTTCACTCTCCTCACACACTCTACACACACACTCGCACACACTCAAATTTTTTCTTCAAATCCGACATCTAAGGTACGTTTTCTCCACTTCAAACCCATGTTTTTCATTTACCCATCATATGTAGGTTTGAATTTCGTCTAATTTATGTCGAATCCATGGTTCAAATGTCAAATTCATGTTTAGGGTTTATGGAGTGAAATTTTGGGGGTTTTTGATGAATTCCTTGATTTTATTCGAAATTGATGTTGTATGTTTCCCACATTGTTGCAATTGTTTGAGCTCATGGAGTAGAATGCATAGTTAGCTTCAATCTTGTTGAGTTGTGATTTTTTGGGGATATACTTATGTTTTGGAATTCCTCCAACAAGCATGCACCTATTGTTCGTTCAATTTTATTCATACGTGGTCTTGAACTTGTTAATGTGTGTTGGTCTGTGTGTGGGATTATGGGTAATGAGAGCATTGGTTCAATTGCTTTCAACATTCCTTCATTCTTCATAAGTTAAGTTGACTATTGGGGATAATGTTGTTCAAACTTGCTTCTAAGCAAGTTTGGGGGAGCAATGCTCGTCTGGTGGTGTTTGTTCGCATAGTCTGGTTTTGATTGGAAATTTTTGCAGATATCACAATGACTCGCGAACGTCGCCAATGGGTCATTTGTTCCTCTTCGTCCTCTGAAGATGAAGGACGTGACTATGAAGAAAATCCAGAGGACGAGGAGTACCAGTCCGAAGAGGAGGAGTCTGAGGTCGGGTCCCAGGATGACGGGGATGGCCAGTACGATGAGCGAGAGGACGACTACAATAGTGCTGAGGACGAGGACTATGAACCGGAGTCCGAAGAAGAGGATGTCGTCGAAGAATTGGAGCCCGAGTTAGCTGAGGACGATGAAGAAGGGATAGCGCCTTTATACCACCCACACCGGTATGGGATTCGCCTACATACGGAAGAGCAGCAGCGTGCCTGGGCCCGTCTGGCCCAGATGAATATCTACCCCACCAGATACCCTTGTGCCAAGACGACTATGGCCCTGGGCATTCATGAAGACGTCTGGGGCCTCATTAATAGAATTGGATGGAACCACGCCTTGGCCGGTGGATGGTCGACATATCCCGTCTTGGTGTATGAGTTCTTGAGTACCTTGGAGGTACAAGCGTCCACTATGCGCGGCCCACACACGATGGCATTTCAGTTAGGCGGGGTCTCGCGCATCCTCACAGCTACAGAAGTTAATAACATTTTCCATGTGCCTCCAGCTGGGATATTCAATGGGTTCCCAGTTACTGCCGAAGAGTTTTGGCGACAGCTTCAGACGGAAATGACTCGTTTTGATCATAAGAGAGTCAAAGCTTCTATGATGCCGAACCCAGTCTTCCGGTATCTTCAAAAGATCTTCACCTCGACAGTCTTGGCCCGACATGAGACATCCGGCATGCGTCTACCTGAAGTGATGTTTCTCTACTGCATGTTGAGTGCCCACAACCTCAACTTCGCTGCTTTCTTGATGCAGCAGCTCAAGAGGCAATCTACTCAAGCCTCCGATGCTATTGAGATTGGTGGGATGATTACACCCATTGCTGCACACTGTGGCCTTCCACTGAACCGCTACGGAGCCCTCCCTGAGATTCGTCTCATCGATCTTACCACACTGAGGAATTCTCGAATGCTGGCCACTTGTACGGATCGGTTCCTGTTGCACCTGCGCGGTTCTCAATGCTTTCCGCTGCCCAACAGGCCACTCACTACAGTGTCGGATCTTACTGACACTCGAAACTGGTTAATGGATACACCGGCCCATCGGCAAGCGATTGCTGAAGTCACCAACGAGGGCCGCACTAATTTTGAAGTCTTTGAGGCTCAAGGGCGTATTCCTTTGGGAGAGTCGTCTGCTCAGGCCGAGCATAGACCACACATTAACTAATAACGTCCCCGTTCATTACCTAATACATGATTTCTAAGTGATCACAAGGTTCAAAGCTCTTTCAACTAATCTCAATTCTCTCGAATGTTATTAATTACTGAGTCAATTATTCCAGATCTCATGTTAATACTCATCTCTCGAATCATGAATTAACACATCACGTTGCATCAATTAATGGCCAGTTAATCAACACATAATAAAAGCACGAATAATTGAAGCATGATAAAAAAACCATAGACACAAAGATTGAATTAAATAAAAGGGTTCATAACTGAATCATAATCAACCCTAGAATACTAAGGTTTAGTTATTCATAGTCAAATAAACAAAACAAAAGCTAATCCAAAAATCCATAATAAAACGAGAATAAAAATCTAATAAAACCCTGAAGTCAATTCTGCCTCTAATCTCGTAAAACTCGAATCCTCAGAGCTCGTTCTTCACGATGATCTTCGTCCGTCTCTTTTCTGTATTCCAAAGCTTATAGTCACTCGCATCGCACATGATCTCGAACGGCTGTGACCAATCCGGAGTGATCAAAATGGGTGCTCTCACCAACGCCTTCTTTAAGGTCTCGAAGGCCTGTAAACACTCAGCAGAGAAGTCAAATGCAACTGATTTTTCTAATAAATGGCTAAGTGGCTTAGCTATGTTAGAAAAATCCCGGATAAAACGCCGGTAAAAACCGGCATGCCCAAGAAAACTTCTCACAGATTTCTCGTTGGTTGGAGGCGGCAGCTTTTCAATAGCAACAATCTTGGCACGATCGACCTCCAAACCTGAGGAGCGAAGATCAATGGGACTCTATCACCCAAATGATGGCCAACATGAACACGGCCATTGGCTCAATGAACAACGCCGTTGGCACCTTAACCACAAACTACAGTGCCATGAATGATGCCTTCCAGACGTTGCGGACAGATGTGCATACTATGAGAGGGGAAGTGCATGACATTCGAGACGCAATTCGGGGCTTGCAGTCGGCCTCCGGTTATTACCCTCATCCATTTTATGGTGCCGGCCCATCTGGGCCATCGCAGCCCCATGAGCCCACATCTTCTGGCCGCTTCCAGTCTCAGTCTCAGCAGAGGCAGATGCCGCCACATTTGTATCCGTACATGCCGTACGGATACCCACCGTACCGACCACCTCCATCCTGATTTACTGTGAGTGGTTATGCCACCTTTTCGTCTTTCTTCAAACTTATTTTCACTTCTAGTGTTGAATAAGTTTGGGGGGACGTGCGCTTAAGGTGTCGTAACCTGTTTTCTTAACTGCTTTCTTAGTTTCTTCTGTTCTTTTTAGTGTTTAGTTTGTTTCGAGTCGTTAAAACCCTGGAAAATTTTGATTTTTTTTATCTACTCTAATCTTGTTTTGAGTGAGGAACTTGGTTGAATTATGTGTATGATTTGTGATTTGGTGATGATGATTGATAGAGATGGGGATATGTATATTTTGAATTGCTCAAGTTTGGATATGATCACATATGTATTGTTGAACTTGATGAGCATGCTTGAGACCAATGTTTAGCCGAGAGCTTTGAGCCAAGGGTGTTATACATATTGTTTTATTGATGTGTGTTGGTCGGCATGTGTTGATATCACTAGAACTTGCATAATTCCCTACTTGTGTTTTGAATATGTTTGGAATTGAGGAAATGATTTTAGGCCATCTTTTCTCGAGCCATTTACCCAAACACGGTCCAAGTTACATAATCCATTTGTGAGCCCCGTTGAGCCTAATTGTTTATTTTTGAGGAAATCCCGTTGTTATGGTTGAAAATTTATATGAGAGGATTGGGAAGGAGAGAAATGGGGTGTGTATTGATTGACTTTGCAGTTGGTGGAATGGGTTTGAGTATGATGAGTGATTTGACAGTCTGAGAATGAAAAAAAGAAAAAAAAAGAGAGAATAAATACGGGGTGTCAATGATGTGAAAAATGTGAAAAATGAGAAGACTCAAAGAGTCTTAAGAACATTATGGTTATGTGGGAAATTGTGGATTCGACGAAGTCTAATTGTGGTTTTGTGTCGGAAAAAAAAAGGGTGAGTTGATGGGATGGTAGAGTTGAGTCAGGAAGATGTGAATTTCGGTGATTTTCACAGAGTTTTGAGTCACTTTAGCCATATATTTCCGACCCTAACCCGAAGCCTACATTACAACCTAATTGAAGACCTACTTGATCTTTGGTTCCGCCATAGTTTCGATGGATAAGTTTGGGAAGAAGTGCAAGCTTATGGTTAATATTTTCACTTATTCGATGTTCGATGAGTGCTTACCTTTATAACATTCTGTGAGATTTGAGTGTAAAACACACACATGAGAAGAACATTGGTGTTATGTGTGTTTGTTAAGTTTCAATAATGTATGTGAGTGAGTTGAAGGACCTATGTATTTTGAACATGCCAATCCATTATTTCTTGATGTTGTTGTTGCTAGATTGTGAATTTTATGCATGAGTTGTCTTGATCCTTGGTTTTGAGTCTTGTTCTTTGTTTGAGGACAAACCAGCTTCTAAGTTTGGGGGAGTTGATAAACTGAGATTCTACACTTATTATCATACACTTTAGTATTGAGTTTAGTTTGATTTGGATGTGTTTTATCTCAGTTTATTTGTGTTTTTGCGTTTTTAGAAGTTGGTATTACTTATTGGTATTTTGCAGAAATTGTCCTTAAAAAGGTGGTATTTGGAAAAGAAGCTTGAAGTCCCGGAATTACATGGAGAATAGACGAGAAAACGGGATGAAATAAAGCTGGAGAAAAGGAGCCAAATTCGCGAGCTGACGTGGCAGTCGCGAGTCAGCTTAGTGAACCATCAACTGTAAAATCGCGACAGAGGCCGGGATGTGCAGAGTAGAAATCGCGAGTCGCGACTTAGGTCGCGAACCACCGAAGGCCGTTTACTGTTAAAACGCGACAGAGGAAGGGATCGTCTTAGGAAAATTCGCGACCCGGTCGCGAATTTCAGAAGAGGTCGTGAATCGGGAGACAGCTGGACGCCACGTGGAGTCGCGACCCGAGTCGCGACCGATGTGCTCGGGAGCGAGGTCGCGAATCTTTAGGCGGTGGCAGCTTTTGTCTCCTACTCGGTTTCGAACTCTTGCTAAGTATTTAAAGGCTTGTGTACACGATTTTTAGAGATCTGGAACCCGACTATAAGCTTTGGAATACAGAAAAGAGACGGACGATGACCATCGTGAAGAACGAGCTCTGAGGATTCGAGTTTTACGAGATTAGAGGCAGAATTGACTTCCGGGTTTTATTAGATTTTTATTCTCGTTTTATTATGGATTTTTGGATTAGCTTTTGTTTTGTTTATTTGACTATGAATAACTAAACCTTAGTATTCTAGGGTTGATTATGATTCAGTTATGAACCCTTTTATTTAATTCAATCTTTGTGTCTATGGTTTTTTTTTATCATGCTTCAATTATTCGTGCTTTTATTATGTGTTGATTAACTGGCCATTAATTGATGCAACGTGATGTGTTAATTCATGATTCGAGAGATGAGTATTAACATGAGATCTGGAATAATTGACTCATTAATTAATAACATTCGAGAGAATTGAGATTAGTTGAGAGAGCTTTGAACCTTGTGATCACTTAGAAATCACGTGTTAGGTAATGAATGGGGACGTTATTAGTTAATGTGTGGTCAATGTTTGCAGTACTCTGAGAAGAGATTGTGGATATATTTGTGGTTGCTCTAGCATGATTTGAATTGGAATTGTGGCATGAGATTGAATTAGATAACTGGTGGATTAACTGATGAATAATCAATCCTAGGATATGTTTGTTCTTCTGATTTATTCGTTTGTTAATTTACTTGTTTCATTTCTTGTGGTGGTTTATTTGATTCTATTGTTTAATTTAGTTAATTTCACACTCATTAAGTTATTTAGTCTAGATAACAGCCGTGGGATAAATAGAATAACTAGTGGTTGAAATTGAGTCTCTGTGGATCGACCTTGTTCACTGCTATATTATTAGCTTTACTGTACACTTGCAGTTAGGTTAAGAATTTACCGAACACGGGCATATCTAGATACTTGTCTAACTGTATCCAAGAGAAGAATATTAATTTTCACTTTTGGAAAAATATTGAGAAGATCTTTCATTTCTTCTTCCTTTCTGTTTTGGGAAAGATGCTCGGGAAAGGGTTGTTTTTGGGACAGTCTTTATTTTTTCGTCTTGGGTTCCACAACCTTTTCTTCCTCTTTCTACTCATCTTTTTCTGTGCCCTCAGTGTTTTATGTCTCCTCAGCTTCTGGTTCTGTAACAGCTTCTGATAGCTCTTTTCTACTTCTTAAGGTCACAACATTTACTTGGTCGCGGGGGTTTAGCACTTAAGATGGCAATTGCCTATTTTTCTCTTCAAGTTGTTTGATGGCTTGGGCAACCCGTGAAATTTGTTCACTAATATAGTGCTTAAATTTTTCAGTTTCTTATTATGTCCTCAACGTCTCTTGTGCCATGGTCTGGACCAGCTCCTCCAAAGAAGGTCATTGCCTTTGATTTTGAAAAAGCAGCTGTATAGGAAGGATTTGTGGTTGACCTTTTCCAGTTGAAGTTCTCATGATCCCTCCAACTTGGATTATATGTTTGAGAATATGGATCATATCTTCTTTGATTGTTGTTATGCCTTCCCAGGGCATTTACTTCAGCAACTTCCTCCTGCAGTGTTGGGCATTCATCGGTAAGGTGGGCCATACTTTGCAGACACCACATGGTCTTTTCTTTTGTGCGCATGTTTTGCCCATAACCTTCTCCATTTATTTAAACAACCTTTCATTTTGGCCTCAAAATGCGCTGGACTTCTAGCGTCTGCAACTGTCCTTATGCCTTCGGCACTCTCATCTCGATTCTCATCAGCTATTTCACTAAAATCCTGAAGGCTTCGATTGGTAATTTGTTTAGAATTGATCATCTACAAGAGACATTAACAATGGTATTGTCGTGTGCCCTCAAACCTGATAGGAAGTATTGGATCAGATCATGATCTGTGATCTGATGTTGTGGGCACTTTGTCAGCATGGTCTGAAAGTGACTCCAATAGTCGTAGAAGCTCTCGTTTGTGCCCATCTTCAGAATTTCAATCCTTCTTCTCATTTCTTGCACTCTGAATATGGGGAAATATTTCTCCAAAAAAATTTATTATAGCTACGCCTATGTGGTCACACTGCCAGTTGGTAGAGTGTACAACTAGTCTCGTGCCCTATCCTGCAGAGTGAATGGAAATGACACATATTAGTCTTTTCCTTGTGGATCAACTTCATTTACGTATCATATTCTCTATTGATCGATCTCGTTTCATCACATCCTACAAAATGCTTAATACTTATGGGCATGACTCGAGCTCAAAATAAAATAAAAGGATAAAATAACGCATCACCAATCTAATTAAAGATCGAAGAATGAACTTGATCATGCTTATCAACATGATCATGTACATAGTTGTCCAGAGAGTTTTCAAGAAATGTGACAAGCTGATTTCAAGGAGTTGAAGTTTCTAGTTAAAAAAGGACATTTCAGAATAGAACATGTCTTGTTCAAGATGAAGATCAAGATGGAAGAAGACCAGTTCTATTCAAGGAAGACTGCTAAACTAGGTTAGTCTGAATCAAACTAGGAATGTTTCCTTTTAGAGTTTGATTCATATTAGAACTCTTCTGATTACCTTGTTTAGGCTATGTTTTATTTTTATAAATATCCTGGGAATCAGACTAGTTAGAGGGAAAGGTTTTCGTATGCATAAGATGTATATAGTCTAAAAAGACTTCAAATTTGAAGCATTTAGCATACAGTATAGACTAGATTTGATTATTGTGATCATTGTGTGTCTAGTCTGTATTTGAAAATCTTTCATACACACTTAAATGAGTCTGGAGAGATTTTCTGTGAGAACTAGAGGGAGTCTAGGTTGTGAGAAGGTCTCACAATTCAGTCCATCGAAAGAGGTTATAATGGGTAGGAAATGGGTCGAGTGAGGGGAGTGTCGCGTAATAACCTTTATAACCTTGCAACGAAATAGTGGATTATTTCTCACGGACTTGTAAAGTCCCTCTGACATAGATCAGCTGATCAAATAGGGTTACCAACCTCGTGCCATTTATTGCTTTAAGTTTTGTGATTCTGACCTTGCGTGATAACAACAATGTACATGTACACGTTTGTGAACATGATTTGAGTTGCACACTTTATGTAACTTTAGTGAGTAAAGGGTCGTACCTATGAAAAGCTGTGAATTCTACCTTCCAATGTCACCAGCTTTAAAAAAGTTTGAATTGTTGTGGTCACCGTACGGTAAAGTAAATATTGCAAAAATAAAAATAACGAGAAAATAAGAAAATAAGAAAATAATCAGTAGTAAAGTATTCTAGATTAGAACATCGAATCAAACTTAACAAACATTTTCCCGATCATGGCACACTAATTTCGTATGTGAATTAAATCAACTAGTTAAAGGCATCCGAATTTCTTCATTTGTGTATAATCCATCCATTCAGATTAGATTTAAGGTGATTTCTTATCCCCTAATCCCTAACGTGTTACCCAACCTAATTTCTCATTTAATTGTAAGCAACAATCATATTTATGCCATAAACAGACCTAAATCTATTACAAGTATTGACTTCTCGATGTATCCCGTCCCTTTATGATCAACATACAGTTACGATTCATTGGCCATGTATAGATTCAGTGTGCCCAATTCCAATTAATGAGTGATATGCTACATTAATTAGCTTAACACACTTTAGTACAACAAAAAAATCAATACACGATGAAAACCAAATTCACACAATGTTATGCCAAATTACCTCATGGTTTTTACATGTTTGTTAAGTTATCATCTTCATTCAATCCGGAATAAATGATCTAGCCACACATTCTAGACATAAGTGTAAAGATGATATTTAAAAACATGATATTAAATAAAAAGCTTACTGAAATAAATAAGAAATGAGTTTCGACTCCAACATCGAACTTAACAACATAAATTTGAAATTCTACATTCTGTGGGCATACGGCCTTTGGAAAATACTGGAAAATAAAAAACTAGAACTAAAAATATGGATCTGGACAATTTTGTGGTATTCTTGGGTGTTTGATGATGATCCTCTTTAGTGGTATTTATACAGGTAGGTCGAAACCCTAGTATCCTTGGGCCACAAGTAAGTTTGAAGCTCAAATCGGCCCCTGAAAAGGCCTTAATTTTGGACTGGACTGTCAGCGTGCCCATTCTTTTCTTTTCTAGCATATGCACTTTTCTTCGAGGGATGGATCAACGTTCCTTGTAGATTAGATTAAATCTTGAATTTTGAGAGATCTGATTTTATCTCTTCAGGTGAGGAGGAGGATGGTTTCCTTGTGGAAAAGATTAATCTTCTAGAAGCTTCAAATATCTCCTCCAGATTTAGTAATATCATCTTTGATATGATCTTTTTTTCTTATCCAATGAAATCTAGAATATCTTGGACGACTTCTGCCGAACTTCTTTCATTGTGTCCACAACAAGTCTGCTAGGATTGGAATCTCTTCGCGGCTTGTGGGCATAACAACCATTTCTCAGCAACATTGGAATGCGATAAACTCTACAATTTGGCACCTTTCATGGAGATTGGTACTATCAAAATCTCATTGAGCTTGCATCATCGTATTTTAGCTCAAAAATTCCCACATTGAGTGATTTTGCTCTCTTCGTGCCCCTGCTCATAATTCTGGCTCTTTCTGACTCTAAAATAACAAAAGTAAGGACAAAAGAATAAGAAAAAGACTCTTTTCGACTTGTCACCCTTTCACCAGCTACTCCCAAAATATCACAGTAATTCTTCACTTTGTTAACATAGTCGACCATACTCATATTGCCTTTTTTCAAAGTTTGGAGTTGATACTCAACTACATCAATTTTTCCCTTGAGTGGTTTGAAAAGTTTGATTCAATAATATCCCAAATATCCTTAAAGGTTGTTAAATCAACCAGAGAAATTAAAACACTTAGAGTCATTAAAGACAAAAGCCAAGAAACGATCAGACTATCTTACCTAGTCTATGTGGTATAATTGGGATTAACATGATCTCCATGACCCTACGTACCTGAAATGAATTGATCCGGAGCAAAAGTGTCACTAGTGAGGAATCCATGAAGGTCATACCCACCGATTGTGGCCACAACTTGCTGTTTCCATAAGAGATAGTTGGAATTATCCAACTTTGTGGATATGGGTTGTTCGTGCAGGAGAATCAACTGGATTGAAGATCCAGCTACTCCTCTTACATTAGAGATGTTGGGCTTTTTTTGAATTGAACCACCACATGATCTATTTGGTTGCTCATTAATCCTAGCTCATGTATATCTTAATTTCATGCCTTTAATGTAAATAGTTAATCCACATGTATTAGGATGCAAGTTGTATATTCAATTCTACAATCGCGGAACATAGATAACATCAAAAAATAACTTACAATTTCAGCATCGGTTTGAGGATAAAATTAAAGGTCTAATCTTGTTGATGAACTCGTGTATGATCGGTACCCTCTATAGATGCAATTCCACTTCTCGATCTTCTGTTCTATTCTCAGACCGCGTCTAGACATAGGATGATCTGTATACTACTAAACATATGTAAATACTATGGGGATCAAGAGAGCATAAGAGAGAGGTTGATTTCAAGTGCCCTAATTTTGTCCCCCACCTCTCTATTTATTAGAGAGGTGGCCGAAAATTAGGTCTCCAAACCTAATGGGTCTGGACCTCTTACTCTTGTTCCATCCTCAGTCCACTAAGGTCATATTGAGTTACAACATAGATCTAAAAGAATATTAAATTGGCCTGTTAATTTATTTAATTTCCAATATCTAATAACTTATGATATAATTAAATAATTAATTATTATTTTTATTCCACTAAAGAAATAATACTGACCTACTAATTTAATATATATTTGTGAATATGCTTTCTCCTTTAGTCCAGCCATTCCCCATGTTTAAGATATAATGTACATTAATTAATTATGTAAGCTTCTGACAACTATAATTAATTAATATATTGTTCCTTAAGTAGTACCACACAAGCTTTATCATGTACAGAATAAATTCCACCTACAGAGTTTCACATGAACTTTGTGCTTCCTCAAGGGAACATCATCAACCTGGCGCACCAGGACACAGTGGCCATATATATTACACGACCCATCATATATGTAAATGATATCGCCTAAAATGTCCAGATTGTTAATCCTATCTGAGAATCTCATTCATTGATAAGTCAAAGTAATAACATAACATATATATGTCCGCCCATATATATGGGTTAAGAACCCAACCTCTGTAGATCTTTATTCTCTCACTTAAGGTCAGAATAGAGAACAATATCCTATTGTGATCCTCTTCAATACACAAATCAGTGTACTAGAATAATCAGCTAGTTAAGATAAACTAACTATCAGATTATTCTACGGTGTACTAATGGTGGGTTCAGGACCATCTAAGACGTGAGCCTTTTAATACATTGCAAGGAATCCGATGATATAATCTTTACCGTGTGTATACCCACATACTATATCATCTACAATGTAAGTATATGGAACTGACAGATAAATATAATATTAAATAAATGCAATAATGACTGTAATAATTATTCAATCTATATTGTCAAATAAAATATTGTAGAATGTATACAAAGACAAATCTTGTAGTATACAAGATTAACAAGAGACAACCGACATGGGTGTCTCTTCCATCGTTTCAATGGAAAAAAATCAAAACAAAAAAAATGGAAGAAAATTGATAAAGTGATAGATGGCTTATCCTTCCTGATACCATGTGAGCAAAGTGAATTCGTCATATTTGCAATAATATATGCTAAAATTGATAAAGAAGAAGAATAATAATATTTTAGGGGAATTTTCTTGTATATTAATGAAAATGATAATTACAAAGCTCACCATCTGTGAGTATATATATATATACAACTGTAGAACCCAATAGAACCTATACATATGTATGCAATCAATTGGCTAAAAGATATTTGCAGAATGTACTATGCTTGGAGAGTAAGTTGTTCCATCTGTTTACCATCCGTTAAGTAACAACACCTACATTTTTCTATTTGCACATTGACAGCTATGTATTTTACACAACTTTTGGATATGAATTGATGATGTTAAAGTTCATAAGTTATGTGATTTTCATAACTTTTGTGCTCATTATGTTATCATTTAAGATTTTTGATGTATTTATGAGTTTTGCAGCAATAGTGGTGAATTTGATGATTATTTGATGCAAAATAATCAAATATGTGCTTGGAGAGCTAAATGAGGGACCAATTAGGCTTTTGGACTGGATTTAAAGAGCAAAGCCCATGACAATTGATGGAGATAATTCGAAATGATCCAAATTATTTTTTAAAGAGCTTAGGAAGATGTATAATCAAGTTAGGAATGTTGTGCAAACTGAATCGACTCAATCGGACAAAAAATGAGCGAGAACGAGCCATTTTAGTGAAGCCCGCGCGCACAGGGTTGACCCAACCCTCCAATCGACCCAAAAAGGCCTATTTTGCACATGGCCGGATCGAACTGGGGTAGACTGAAACGACTCAACCCTGAAGTCGGCCCAAACGGATCCTACACTGAATTTTTGAGGCTTTTCTCAACTTTGCGCTTGTTTTAATCATAGGGTTCCCTCCAACACTATTAATACCTCTTCTACTCATTAGAAAAAGTGTGAAGAAAGTCGTACAAAAGTGAACCAAGAGTGAACAAAGTGGTACAAAGGTGAAAAAATTATGGAGGCATTACAGAGACTCTGGAGGCTGCAGCAAGATTGAAGACCCCGGTTCTTTATTGTGTTGAACAATGTTTTATTTTTTATTTATTTTATTCTTTATTTTTAATTATGTCTAGGTAATTTTCCTTGGATTCTTTATTTTTTATTCTTTCACATATTGATTTATAAATCTTGGTTTTAAATTCTCGTGTATGATTGCTTGGTCACTAGTTTTGCATGCTAGATTAAACAAGATATTATATTATTAATGTTTAGAAGAACTGACCAAGTGAATAAATGTTCATGGGAAATTATGATGTTGTGTGCTTTTAGCAATTATTAAATTACTTAGAAGGACCGAAATGCGAATATGTAATTTATTTATCGACTTTACAAATCTACTCAAGAAAGAGGTTTTTAACATCTCCGTGATCTTCCACCATATATGAATTAAATTGGTTTGTTGAATTGATTGATCTTGCATAGATGACATTGTAGGAAAAACATGCCCTATGATCTATTTTCTTTTATTTGATTTTTATAATATTTTCATGTTCTTTTTATTTGCACATTATTTTATTCGAACTCTCAATTAATATAAGTATCTAGATATTAATAAGATGCCTATATTTTAGTATTCACATTATTATTTATCATTACAATCCCTATGGACAGAGGCGGAACTGGGGAGGAGCCAACGGAAAAAAAATAAAAATTATACGTGTAATTTTTTTTTTAAATAAAGTAAAAACAATAATTCGCCCCCTCCCCTGATAAAAATTTTCTAATTCCACCCCTGCCTGTAGAGATGATATCTTTGATCACTACTTATTATAAATTTACAATTACATTGTACACTTCCGTACATTTTTATTGCTTAAAAAACAATGGTCACACATTATTGAGTCACTGCATAGTTCCTGACGTGGAGGTGTATGTCCAACAAGATTCAATTGATAAAATTGCATGAAGCTTCCGTCACGTGCCAAACGAAAGAATAGCCCATTCACATTAAAAATAAATAATAAATAATTACTTGGCATGCTCCTAGAAACTCGAAACAAATTTGCTGCCGACGAATTACCGAGATTCTATAATTATATTAGTTTAAAATTTATGAATTTGATTAAATTATAAAACAAAATCTAAAATACAAAGCAACAACATTCTAAGAATTCAAGTCTTCTCCCTCTTGGAGACTACACTACATTTTCCATTCTCGAGAATCGAGAGTCATTTTTTTTATAGATCTAATATATTATGCTCAATTTAAAAATAAAATTTTAAATCATATTAATTGACAAAAATTGTGTGAGACCATCTTACGAGTGAAAATCTATAAAATATGGGAATATTCAAATTTATGTTCATATATTCAATGATAAATTTATAATTTTATTAGTGTATAATTGTATTTAGATTTGGATCTTCACCCATCTTATAAATTTTGACCCATAAAATGGTCTAACACGAGATATTCTCCGATATTCTTTATATTTTAAATAATATTCGTGTAAATAATGAAAAACGTGGATGTTGCATATAATATTTTACTTATTAATAGTTCTATGGCATAGCAATGATGAAGTGATGATACCACGTTGATACAATTTTTTTTAAAAAAAAAAAACAATGGAAACTACAAAATAAATATTACTAGAAAAATTAGTGGGTGAAAAATTAAAGTAATCAAATTCAAGATAGCAAATGTTTTTTTAGTCAAGATTGATAAGTCATACTATTCTATTCAAAAAATGGTGTAAAAGTCCTACATGCCCTTTTTGTCTTATTTGAAAAATCCTCATTTCTTTTCTCATTTACTAAATGACAAATTTGTGGCAGTTTTTTTAAAAAAAAAACGAGAATTATTGTTTTTAAGATTTGGGTAGGTGAATTGTAATTGCATGCATTTAATGTAAGAACCAACAAAGATTTACTAACAAAAAATACACGCCATTTTTCATTCCACCATTCCAAATTTTACACAATATTTTGGAGAAGCAACAACACATATCCAAGAAATTTGAGGTGAGTTTTTAATTTTTGTAACCGTCAATTTGAGCGAATTGGTCGGGTTTGAAGTCATTTTAAAATTTAATGCAATTTAGCCGTAAGTTATGTTAATTTCATAATAGATATATTTAATAGGTATTTAGGTTATAAGATGTTTGTTTTGTAAAATTTAGTGATCGTATATGCATACATTGTTGGTAAATTAGGATATTTTGTGGTAGATTAACGTGAAATTAAAGATTTAGACGTTTTGTAAAGATTAGTAGCATCGAATTTTTTTCGGCTATACAGTGTTCTCGTGAGTATTATTGTCACGGTTCAGAGATTTCGTGACAATATAGTCACGAAATCTATGAACTGTGACAATAATACTCACGAGAAGAACACATCTCGTGGCTAAAAAAATATTGTCACGAAATGAATAGATTTCGTGACAATAATTGTCACAAAATCTATTCATTTCGTGACAATAATTTTTTTTTAAAATTCTCTAATGTCTTCATTTCGTGACAATATTGTCACGAGATTACCTGAACCGTGACAATATTGTCACGAATTCTATGCTTCCGTGATAATTTTCTCACGAGATCTTTTTTTTTTAAATTACCTTAATTGTTGTTTATTGTTAATTTGCAGATGGCTTGGCAACGTATTGTTGTCCGACATAGCGGTAGATGGGAGAGATCTGAGTATGTGGATGGTGAAGATCAGCTGGTGCACCTCCCATTTGACAATTTATCTCGTGATAAATTGGTTGAAGAAATTCACGATTTTATGGAGACATCTCCAACAAGTGTTAGTTATACACTGAGTTATTTGACAAGGTCATTGACAGGGAGGACACTAAAAGGACTGTTGAAGACGGATGTTGATTTAGCTCGTTTGGTCCAGGAGCAAGATGAGCCGGTTGTGTACAAACTCCAAGTGGAATGCCATCAAATAATGCTAACGATGAACCAATTGGAGATGATAGCGTTGATGATCTGTCTTGGGATGATGATGATGATGACGATGATGACGACAAGAATTATGAGAGTGAAGTTCGGCGTAAGCAAATTGCTGAATTTTGTGAATAGATTCGCGAGCCAGGGCGTCTCAATGAGTTTGTCAATATTCTACAACATGGTGGACCTCACAACTTCTCATCTGAGGATGTTGCTCCTGATGTTGAAGCTCCGAATGTAGACTTTCCTCCCTTGGGACATTGGTCTATTCCGGTGGCCCATGTTGACGATGCACTAGCAGTGGTACAGGACGACCCATCCCTGACAGATATTGATGCGATAGCCGTGGGAAAGACTTTCTTGGAGAAGAAAGATTTGGTAATTGCTGTTGGAAAGTGGCATATGCAGCGTCAAGTGGAATATTCGGTCTCCCGATCCAGCAAAAGTCGACTAACAGTTATTTGCAAAGAAAATGAGACCTGCCCATTTAAATTAGTGGCAAGTTCTAAGGGTGGCTTGTGAATGGTGACTAAATTAGAGGATAATCATACATGTCGGTTGGACCTGACACGTAATGCGCCACGGAAGTTATCCTCTCGAGTAATTGCTGATTTATTTAAGAAGAGAATCCTAGATAAGGTTCTATCCTGAAGCCGAGAGCAATGATAGCTGAGATATTGAGGGAGTATGGCATTGAAGTTGAGTACAGTGTTGCATTGCGGGCTAGGAATCTCGCAATAGAGATGGTTTACGGTTCTCATGATCAATCTTTCACGGTATTGCCTGCATATTTGGAGATGTTGAAGAGGTCTAATCCTGATACAGTTTATGATTTGGAGACTGATGGTGATGATCGTTTCATGTACACATTTGTTGCTCTAGGAGTTTGTAGAGCGG
This sequence comes from Perilla frutescens, assembly GCA_026008535.1. Classification (NCBI taxonomy): domain Eukaryota; kingdom Viridiplantae; phylum Streptophyta; class Magnoliopsida; order Lamiales; family Lamiaceae; genus Perilla; species Perilla frutescens. The sequence continues at coordinate 26,019,118 of BRKX01000006.1, read as the reverse complement.
TATTCAGAGTGTGTATGCGTCCAGTTATCGCCATTGACGGCACTCATTTGAAGGGGAAGACCAATGGTATTCTTTTCGTTGTTGTGACGAAAGACGGTAATGAGCAGTGTTTCTCTCTTGCCATTGGTGTGGGTCCTATTGAGAATGGTACAGCTTGGACATGGTTCATGGAGCGGTTTAAGAGGGCCTTTGGAGATCGTGATGATTTGGTGATAGTCTCAGACCAACATGTGATCATCAAGAATGCTGTTAAGGCAGTGTATCCTACAGCGGTCCACGGATTGTGCTATTACCACATTGCGAAGAATCTAATTCGAGCAGGTCATCATGTGATTTCGATGTTTAAAAGTGCTGCATTTACATATAGAGAGGAAAAGTTTCTGAAATATCTATCGATGATCTCCGCAAGCCGAGTCGAAGTTTACAATACATAGTTGAGTATAGGGGTACATCGTTGGGCACGGTCACAATGCCCTTCACGTCGTTACAGCTTCATGACATCAAATGCAGCTAAATGTTTCAATGCTCGTTTATTGTGGGCTAGAAGATTGCCCATATGTTCTCTCATTGAGGTTGTCAGGAATGTGATAGAGAAGTGGTTCGACGAGAGACGTGCGAAGACAGTATCGAGAGATCACATACTTACAGAATTTGCTTACACAAAATTGAGCTATCAGATGGAGATGAGCCTTCAGTATGTTGTTCGAGGCCATAATGCGCATTTGTACAAAGTACAAAAGAACGATAAGAGCTTCATAGTTGACCTTCAAAGGAAAACATGTGAATGTGGTGCATTTCAGCTCGATCAAATCCCTTGTTCTCATGCAGCGGCTGCTATTCGGTACCATACCTTTATAAACATGTCTTTTATAAACTCCAGCTATTATGTTTTATTAGTAACACATTAGAACTATTGTAACAAGAGTGCAGGACATGACATATATGATTATGTGGACTTGTATTTCAAGCAAGTTACACTTTATCTTGCATACCATGATCGTGTACGTTCAGTGCCGAGTCAGGATGAATGGACAATCTCAAATTTATTCAAAGTTTGCCCTCCCAAATCAGTTCCCCAGGTAGGTCGACCTAAGGAGGGAAGATATCGTTCAGCAGGTGAAGGCTCAAGTATAAGAAATAGAAGACAACAAGTATGCTTGAGGTGTGGAGGCACTGGCCATAACAGGAAGAAATGTACAGCCCCATAACATATTGAGCATGGAGAATGGGATGCATCTGGTGAAGGGCAACGTCGACCTAAGAGATGTAGTATTTGTCGTCAACCAGGACACAGCAAGGGCAAGTGTCCGAATAGAATTCAACCTCAAATTTGATCATGTAGTAAAGACTGATGTTGAGATATAAACGGGTTAATATCACTATTTATGTAGAGACTGATATTGTGAGATGATTGATATTGAGATATGATTGTTACAAGGTTAATTCCAAATTAAAATATAATTTTGCATTTTTCCTGGAGGATCTCGTGACAATGATTCTCACGAGTGGAAGATTTCGTAACAATTATTGTCATGAGTGGAAGATCTCGTGAGAATTATTGTCATGAGATCTTCTACTCGTGACAATAATTGTCACGAGATCTTCCACTCGTGAGAATCATTGATCCTCCATTCGTGACAATTATTGTCACGAAATCTTCAAATTGTGACAATAATTCTCACGAGAGCTTCTAAATCAACAATAACATTAATTAATTCCAAGTACTGAATCAACATCAACATTAAATCAACATCAATATAAGCTCCCCATGGAAATGAGTTCCATCTATCCTAATCCTCGGCTAAGACCCATACCCAGTCATCTATCATGTGTGTCTGATCATATCCAAAGATCATGGTGTGCAGGAACAGGACATTGGCGACCATGACGTAATCCATGAGGTCATCTCCTAGTGAATAGGTCATAAACCTCTCAAGTAGGTCCTTTACTCTCAGATGTGTCTTGTTCAACTCACGGGAATAAAAAGATCTCCTAGAAATCTGATGTGATGCAGACGGATCAAATTCGGATCCTCCAAACTGCAGTCCAGTCACCAGAGCAAACTCACTCGGAGAAAATTTAATATTGGTTTCTCCAACCCGAAACCAAATATCGTGCTCCTCTGCACCGTCAATAATCACCTCCCTACTCAACAATGCGTGTAGAGCATTATTACAACTGTTTCTCCCTACGAAATCTATCAGATGTCCAAAACACGACTCTCTCCTAAACTGATTGAATAGCTCGGGCCCACAACTAATCACATGTAATACTTCCCTAATTACACTCATATTGTCCTTCCAGTATAAATTGATCATGCACGTGATATTCTGTAAAGCCTCTCTCCTCCACACCCAATCACGCTATTTTTTAAATAATATACAAAAAATTAGCAATAAATAATGCAAAAATAAAACAAATATAATTAAATTAAAACTAATTGGACATGATATAGATACCTACATACTGAAAATTCACCAATGATTGAGAAGAAGAATTAATTATGACATAAAAATTGCAAGCACAACCGAAAATACAAAAAAAATATATATATATATATATCGTGAGAATATATTTACACGAAATTTATTTTCGTGTAAATATATTGTCACGAAAAGACTTCTCGTGAGAATATTTATACACGATATGTTATTTCGTGTGAATATATTGACCCAAAAACTATTGTTTCATTTTTTACACGATAGAGCTCTCGTGGGCATATTTAGACACGAAATTAAGATCTCGTGTATATATTTGATCCCGAGAACATGAGCGTGAGAAAATAATCTCACAAAAACTGTCAACATTTCAAATTTCACAACAACAATTCATGAATTTGATCAACACCATTCCACCGATTTCCCAAGATCCTAACATATTATCAAATTTAAATTCGCAACAATCCACAACACAATACAAATACCCTAAAATTCACCATATTATCATATTGAAATTGACAAAAATTCACAAATTTCGACAGCCATAATTTTCGCCTAATAGAGCATGAAATTGTTCAAGTTTAGAGCCCTAACCTGTTGAAATTCGACAGCCCAAGGCTCCAAATTATCCATGGATCAAGATCGGCTCTCGTGAGTGTTCGCTCGGGTTTTCGTGAGATTTTCCCCTGTCAATTCGTGTGTATCTTGGCAAGACTTTTCGTTAGTTTTTTCTGAAGATTGCGTGAATTTTTTGGCTGTGAAATCGTGTGTATTGGGCAGATTTTTCGTGAGTTTTTTTGGGCAAATTTCACAGATTTTTCATGTGTATGTGGGCAGATTTACTCGTGAGTTTTTTTTGTTTCATAAATCAACTTTAGGTTCAAATCACAAGTCACGGTCTTAGTCAAAGGAATATTTTGACTGGACCCATAGTTAATAAGGGTATTTTAGACATTGTAAAAAAAATTGAATAAAAAAGCATGAGTTAAAAAAGTTGGCTAGAAAAGTATTTTTTATTTAGATTTTGAATAGTTGGGTCCATTAACACAATTAGTTGTATTTTTCTCTCTCATAACACGTGAATCTGTTCCCACAAACAAGGTGTAAACAATGAGTTGGGGAAATTGGGATAAATTACTAAAATCTAAAGTTGCAAAATCTACTATAACTTCTGTTTCAGAAAGTAATTTTTTCGGAAGTCGCTCTTGGTAATTTTGGTTATCAGCTGTTCGGCCGGTTTATTACGATTTTTCGACCGGATTTCTGCATCTTTTGTTAGGCCGGTCGGTTCAACAAGCATTGCCACATTTGAATTTTACTAGGACGTGAATGTTGACTCAAATAAAATTAACAAATAGCAAATAGCAAATAGCAAATAGCAATGTGAATAAAGTAACAGTACATTTTTCCTTGTCAGAAATTAATCGAATATGGCCAAACTAGATGTTGTCGGTCGAAGAATTTCACATAATTTAATAATATTTAGAATGTTATTGTTTGAAAAAATAGTGGTCTTATGTGCACTAGGTGCACACAGTGTTGACCCAATCAATCCGCAAAAAAAAAATAATCAAAATTAGTATAATTGTAACACTAAAAAATATTATTAAAAAGCGCAAAAGTATTACTTGTATCCTTAAAAGGTATCGACCAGAAAAAAAAAAGAAAAAAAAATCGTCATATTTCCTTATATATATAACATTCAAAATCGATTTGCACCAATGAATAAATATGTGACTATTCGCATATTAATAAGTGATTGATAACTCTCGGTATATTTTATTATGTCAAATAATCACTGATATATATTAAATACATTAAATAAAATAATTAAGTGAATTATTTCATAAATTATCATAATCGATAGTCTGCTTTATTATACTTTATACGTAAATATAACATTTAATAATATTTTTTTAATTATATTGAACATGAAATAGTTAACAATTTAACATTCTAATTAAATGAATGACTAAATAAATCGGATATTAATGTTTATAAATTCATATAGACTATTATATTATTTTTGAGAAGGTATAGTCTAATGTTATTGGATATACAATCATAATTAACCTATTTTATATAGTTTATTACACTTTAGTACTTGAAAATTGGATTTCTTACACTTTTGTCCAAACTTCAAAAAAATTACATATTAAGTTTGCACAAATTAACACTTAGAGAACTAGAACAATCTTTTGGTCTCTCAAATGTTGGTGTGTATGCCGAAAATCTTTCAAACTCATTATTTAGCTTATTTCATTTGTACAAATTTTGGATGTTTTTGTTGCATTTCACAATATAGGAGTCCATGTTAACATTTGTCAACTTGTGAAATTGCTCTAACATGCACTATAAGCATTTATTTATGCAAACGTACGGTATCAATATGTAAATTTTGAAATTTTGGAACATAAGTATAAAAGCACTCAACGTTGGATACTAAAGTGTAATCAATCATTTTTAATGTACATAAAATGAAGATACATAAGCTGCATTATTATAGTTTTTAAAATTGAATTTTTATGTTTCCATGTATATTTATGAACCTTATTTTGACTATATTTATTTTACATACAACATAATTATCAATTTCTTAAGAGTTATATCAAACAAATCCATATAAATATAAAAACTTAAACATATTTAAAATAAAAGATAAGTTATTATTATAATATTTGTTCACATATATATTTCAGAAGTTTTCAGTAGTGGTCAATTATACGTAACTATTTTACGAGTCATAAGTCGTGCATACTGGTTTGAAAATTTTTATTTGTAAAGATGATGACAATGTAACAAATGTTACTATAAACATTGTACGTATATAAACAAGTATTGCATAATTTTTAATATAATATTTTAATTGTAACTGTTTATTACATATTTATGTAATTATTTGAAATATATCATATTATAATATAGTATGTATATGTGTCTAATCAAGCAATTATTCCAACTTAATTTTTTTAAGATTTGAAATAATAATTGTTTTATATATAAAAAAAAGATAATCAAATAACTAAAAAATAATATTAAATTATTAATTAAAATATTAATTATCTATAAATTAACACATGAAATCTAGTATGGTCATAATATTGAAGAGTCAAAACTTAAAAAAAACATCAATCAATTTTGATTTCGTGCCTTTTCTTGTATTCTCCCCCACAGTCACAACCCAAAAGTCCAAAACCTAGAGATGGTGAATAAATATTCTAAAATGAAAAAGAAAAAAACAAGGGGAGAGAGTGTGAAAAACACATCCTCACACGCGTCGTGCCCTCATTGGCTACAGTAAGAGTAGCGGGTCCTACCAAATTGCAGGTTCTTAATTTTAAAACGTTTATAGGCAGGCCCGAACCACCGCCCCTAATGTTCGTACACATTTATTGCATGGGCCGGGCTCGCGATCATATTATCCATTCATTTTGTATTAAAAAAAAATCAATTAATATGTCAGGCCTTAAATAGATATAGATAGTAATTATCGAGCGTAATTAAAAAAACATAGTGATCCATATTCTCATACTCATACCTAATTATCTATTTATTTCATTGCGATTTGTAATTCTATTCATTAAAATAAATAAATAAATAAAAACATTTACCATCCCTCTATCTGGTTGAGTTTCAAGTTGCCTGCAAAAAAAGTTTGTCAACATTCCTTGTTTTATTCTCCTATCATAGCCACTTGCCAGGACAGAAGGGAAACCACAAGCATTTAATTTAAATTTTTAAAAAGAGGCCGACTCCTCGAGGAAGCATAAATGTAGCACAAAATTTTATATTTAATTTGATAAAACATAAAATAATGTATAAATTAAATAATGTTGGATTAAAATATAAATATAAGGATTCAAATTCTATTCTTCTCTTCAAAATTTAATCTTCAAATGGTCTTTGAAATTTTTAGAGTAAATTTATTTCTTTGATTTTCTCAGATTGTTGTTTGAACTTGACCGTTGAAATTTTCAGGAAAGATTTGTATCATCGACTTTTTTTGATTTGATATTTGGACTTGATAACGTAATCCAGAGGGTCGTCCCCTTATTTTCGAATCAAACAACGTCTTCAGGATGAATTTGGTGAAGAACGTCTTTAACTGCCACAAGAACGCTTTAAATATTTGAGAGAATTTCACTTATGAAATTTCTTCCCAAATTCTTGAATTCTTCAAATGACTCAAGATTTTCAACTAATATGGAGGCTAGTTGTAAGTAGGAGTATCTATGGTTGATGTGGCGCGATCTCATTGGCTATTAGAAATTGAGATATATCTTAAAAGATACTACCTCCGTCCCAATAGCAAGGTCCCCTTACTATTGGGCACGGAGATTAAGGATGAGTAGATTAGTTGGTAAAGTAAGTCGAGTCCACTTTATTAAGAAGTAATATAATCAAAAGAAATATAAAGTAAATGAGGTTCACTTTGATTAGGACATTAATTATTTCCTTTTTGGGTATGTGACTTTGATATTGGGACTAGGGCTGGGGAAAAATACCGTTATACCGTCATACCGTACTTACCGTATCGAAAAAAATACCGGAATACCGAACTTTAAGGTATACCGGTATTTTCGGTAAGGTATGATACCGTACCGAGATTTTCGGTAAGGTAACGGTATAGAATTTTAAAAACCGAGGTATACCGGCGTATACCGATACCGATGGTATACTGAATTTTTAAGGTGTATACCGTAGATGCGGTATATACCGTTAGTTCGGCATATACCGTTATAACGGTATATCCTGGTGTATTTGTGATATTATATAAATATATGTATATGTGAATTATAGATACTTGATATATAATACTTAGTAAATATGATAAATTATATATATATATATATATGTAAATATCTAACACTTATAATTAATCTTATGTTATACTTAATGCATAATAATGATAATTTAATGTGTTCTTAATTAATACTTAGTAAATAATTCTTACAATTTCTAAGTAAAAGATTTCAAATTTGTAATATTTAGTAAGTTTATAATATTTTTATACAATTTATATTAATTATAAAAACATTATTGATATATAATACTAGTAAGTATGTTATACATTTATAAATCTCTAGTAAATTTACATTATTAACACTTATAATTAATTTTATGCTATACTTAATGCATTGTAATGCTAAGTGTGTTTTTTGTTAGTATATACTTAGTAAATAATTCTTACGATTTCTAAGTAAAAGATTTCAAATTTGTAATATTTAGTAAGTTTATAATATTTTTATACAATTTATATTAATTATAAAAATATGATTGATATATAATACTAGTAAATATGTTATACATTTATAAATATCTAGTAATTTACAATATTAACACTTATAATTAATCTTATGTTATACTTAATGCATTGTAATACTAAGTGTGTTCTTTGTTAGTATATACTTAGTAAATAATTATTACGATTTCTAAGTAAATAATTTACAATATTTATTTTATTTTGTTGAATTTTGATCATTATTAGGAATGTTTCATATATTTTGAGTAAATATATGAGATATATGATATATCCTAGGATGGTAATGGTATGATAAGGTATACCGATGTCGGTAAGGTATACCGATATAGTAAGGTATATCGATGTCGGTAAGGTATACCGAACTAAAGGTACGGCAAAGGTATGCCATTTGTTTCATACCGAACTTAAGGTATACCGTTGGAAGGTATACCGAAAACTGATTAGATAGTTTAAACTCGTATCAAGGTGTCTTGAACTTGAATTTATTAGATAATTTATACTCGTGTCAAGGAGTTCTTGAATTTCAACTTGTGAATAGTTTATACTCATATTCAAAAGTTCTTCAATTTGAATTTATTAGATAGTTTATACTAATTTCAATGAGCCTTCAATTTGAATTTTAATTTAGATAGTTTATGTTCGTATCAGGGAGCCTTCAATATTTTTGACTTGGATAGTTTATGCTCGTATCAGGGAGCTTTTTTGAACTTGGATAGTTTATGCTCATTTCGAGAAGCCTTCAACTTGAATTTGGACTTTGTAGACCTTTTATACTCGTGTCTGTGAGTACTTGAATTTGAATTTGGATTTGTGGACATTTTATACTCTTGTCAAGGAGTCTTGAATTTGAATTTGAATTTGTGGACATTTTATACTCGTGTCAAGGAGTCTTGAATTTAAATTTGTAGACATTTTATACTCGTGTCAATGAGTCTTGAATTTGAATTTGACTTTGTAAACATTTGATACTCTTGTCAAGGAGTCTTGGTATTTCTTGAAGAGTTTAGATAGTTTTGACTCTTCTCAAGGAGTTTTAGAAGATAGTATAGGCTCTTATAAAAAAGCATTGCCATTTTTCTTTTCATAGATTGTGACATGTATTGGAAGACTTGAATAGGCCCATGGTGAGATTTGTAGCTGTTTCTTCATCATCATCTTCTTACTTGGAAATTCCTCAAAAGGTTTGCCTCCGGCTCATCATTTGCTTCTTGCTCTTCTTCAAAGTTGTTAGGCTCTTGCATTGGTAGTCCTTCAATTCCATTTACAATCATGCTCAACTCTATGTTGGGAGCTTTAGTAGCTAATTCCTTGAAGGTCTTTGGTTGAATCTCTTTCAAAATATATTGAAGACCCCAATTCATGCATTGGATGCACATCTCAATTGTTAAAGTTTATGACAACCAATCTTTGTAATTTAGGCTCAAGTTTCTCCAACGGTTGATGTAGTCGATGACATACTCTTCTTTTTGTTGATATGTATTTGTGAGGTCAACCAAGCTAACTGTCCTTCGAATGTTGTAGAAGCGGTTGAGGAATTCTTTCTTCAGTTGCCCCCAACTATCAATTGAATTTAGTTCCAAATCGGCATACCAATCAAACACATTGTCTTTTAAACAGCAAACGAATTGCTTCACCAAGTGATCTCCATATGTCCCATCATCATTGTAGGTCTTTACAAAGTGAACCACGTGTTGACTTGGATTGCATTTGCCATCAAATTGTTGAAATTTTGGCGGTTGGTAGCTATCTGACATCTTCAAGTTGGCAATTCTTGGGGTATATGGCTTGTTACAAGTCTATAGTGATTTACGACTCTCTCCAAACTTGTCTTTGATTATTTCTAGTGTGAAATCTTTGAGTTGATCGACTTGTATTGAGCCATCAGACAATACTTTAATTTCTTTGGCTGTAGATTTTTCACTTTTGTTGGTATGTAGCTTTGTAGCTATCTCAGCCTCATTATATTCATCCTCTTGCTTGCCACAAGTATCAACAATCATTTCTTTTTTTAACTTTAAGATTTGAGCATCTTGTTCTTGTATCCGTTTGGCAAGTCCTTCAACAAGCTTCATCAAATTTGCGATCTGTTCTTCCAGAAATGCAAACATCTTTATGCTTGATGAAATTTGAAGAAGAGAAGAGATGAGAGATAGAGATGGTTCCATCGGGCGTGCGAAAATTTGTAACACAAAAAATTGTATTTAATTTGGTAAAACACAAAATAATGTACAAATAAAATAATTTTGGAGCAAAATATAAATATAAGGATCCAATCTTTATTTTTCCTCTGATTCTTCTTTTCAAACGGTCTTTGAAATCTTCAAAGTAAATTTATCTCTTTGATTTTCTCGGACTTGTTATTTGAACTTGACCTTTGAAGTTTTCGGGAATGATTTGTATCATCGATCTTTTTTGACTTGGTATTTGGACTTGATAACGTAATCCAGAGGATCGTCACCTTGTTTCCGGATCAAACACCGTCTTCGAGATGAATTTGGTGAAGAACGTCTTTGACTATCGCAAGAACGCCTTGAATTGAGAGAATTTCACTTATGGAATTTCTTCTCAAATTCTTATATTCTTCAGATGACTTTGGTGTGATTTTTAACTGATATGGAGACTCCTATTATAGTTGTAGGTAGGAGTATCTAGGGCTGACATGACGCGATCTCATTGGCTATTGAAAATTGATACATCTCTTAAAAGATATTTACTTGTTATCGAAGACACTTGATATTTATCATATAATATTATATTTATTATTTAAATATTTTATCTAATCTTGGATTTCATAAGATTCCAAAATTAAATAAATATATAAAAATTAATAAAAATATTATATAAAATATTGTTAATTTTCGCTTCCTACAATAAGATTGAAGTTAATAAGTCCCAGTAGGGATGGTCTAATGATGGAGTAAGGTTGCTTTGAGACCTAAGGTCACGGGTTCGAATCTCCTCAATACCACAAGTCGGGCGTGTGAGTAAAAAAAAAGTTAATAAAATGAAATTAAGAGATTTTACATAAATATAAATAATTAAATCAACCCCTTCAAAATTATATATACTGTATCTCAACATTATGTAGAAATTGAATCATTAAGTGAGATTTATTTGAGATCCAAGTAATCTTTGAGTACTAGCCGAACGCGATACCCTAATTAATATTTAGGTGCTCATGCCCGTCATAACAATGTGGCGCTCTAGAAACTCACCCAACTCGCGTGCTAGTCAAGAACCTTAATAACACTAGTTAATGGAGCATTAATAAGTTAGTATATATGTACGCGATTATCAAATACGTTTGCATACGATATATAGTTTGGTGCCGTGGGCTAAAATATATGAATTGAAGTGAAATATTTAAATAATAATTTTTAATTACAAAGGTGACATAAACAATGATATTTATTAATGTGTTTGATAAAATAAGTTTGAACCTGACTCGAACTTTTTTAATATTCGAGTTAATTCAGTCCAATTCGATTGTACAATTCTTTATATGATTTGGTAATAGGTAATCAAAGAATACCAGTCAGAGTACAATTAAATGACAAGAAAATTTATACATAGTAACTGTGGAAAGATTTTTATTGAAAAAAAAAATGTAAAGCAACATCAAATTTTTATCAGCTGCTGCGGGAAAAAAATAATATAAAAACAAAAACAACTACAGTAACATACAAAATGTCCATGTTAATTGGAGCATAAATACATCATTAATGTGGTTTTCGACGCCTCAACTTCGTTCCGCCGAAAAATAAACTAATTAAAACTTGAATCAAAATTTATATTTGCCAAATTAGCACAGCATATATGTACGTACATTAACTTGGCAGATTGCACAGTTTGCACCTTTTGCCGTTCTATACTTTCAAACACTGGCACGAGCGGGACCTAGGCACTAAAGCCTAATTCTCCAATTCACTTTTAGTAATTATTTGGGGTATTCATAGCATATATATATATAATTTCAACAGCAATTTATTTTAATTACAATATGAAAAATAATTTATTTAGATACAGTAGATAACAAGGAGGATATTATGATATGAACTGCTATGTATGTGGAATAATTATTATTTTATAAATTGTAATGGAATTGAGAATAGCAAATTAAATTGGTTAATTTTATTATTGAAATCTATGGTGAATTCCAACAAGTATGGGGGGGGGGGGGGGGGGATAGGACATTTCAAGTGGGTGGACCCAAATAATGAGACGATGAGTCAGCAACGGCAACATTTTTCTGTCTCGCATTGAATACAGACACATCAGATTTCACTCTCTTCTTCCAGTCCTATATATTTCTATCCCACACGCAATTCAACAAGAAAGAGCCTTCCTTAGCTTTGAAAGAGAAGAGATATGGGTGAAGTAAGTGACATTTTCCACATTTTATTCTTGTTTCATTTTTTACTAGCTTTTTTTTGTTTTGTTTTTGTTGTCAATGAAGATGACTGTCGTACGTACAGCATCCTGCAGCGATGGTTATTGTTTAGGATTAAATATTAATTCGTAGATATATTTGTGTGTATTGAAAAGTAGGTACGTAGATGAGAATTGAATGGGGAATATATAAATGTAGAGGTGTTTGAATTGTGTATTGCAGGAGAAGAAAGAGGAGATGAAGAAGAAAGAAGAGGTAAAGGAAGAGAAAAAAGAAGAGTCGGAGGTTGTGCTTAAAGTCGACATGCATTGCGAGGCTTGCGCTAGGAAAGTTGCCAGAGCCCTAAAAGGCTTCCAAGGTTTAACTTGTTCAATTCAAATCTTTATTTTTGTGAATGTTGTATGTTTCAGATCATAACTTGTCATTCAGATTTGTGATGGTGGGATTAAATAAATATAGCGTATATGATTATTTAAAACCTCGTATATGAGTTTGTTTTATGTGGTATTGGTTTGGTCCGAAACTATGGTAGAGGAAATTAGCAAGGGGGCAACGTACGTACGTAATAATTGAAATTTGACGCTATATATAACTTCTTTTTTATGTATGTATGTTCACCGAAATGAAAGATAGAATAGTATATTACTCCAATTAATATTAGTAAATTATTAGCACGCACGTTTCCCAAGTCGATCAAGTACTAACTAAATTACAGGAGTAGGTATTTTTTTTAATTGAGATTTAAAAAGAATAGTGTTTAAATATGAATTATGGTATTTGAAATATATAATATAATAGGAGTGGAGGAAGTAAGGGCGGATAGCAAGGCGAGCAAAGTGGTTGTGAAAGGGAAGGTGGGTGCAGATCTGGACCCTATAAAGGTGTGCCAAAGAATAAAAAAGAAAAGTGGGCGAAAAGTGGAAATAATTTCTCCGCTCCCCAACAAGCAGCTGCAACAAGACGACGATAAGCAGCAACAACAGAACAAGGAGGAGGAGGAGGAGGAGCCTAAACAACAAGAAAAGAAACAAGAGGTACACTAAATTTATATAAATTCAAGTGCTGTGGTGTCTAGCTGTACCTGTGTCTGACATGAAAACCACTCAACAACACAGCCCAACCAAGCTAATAAGCTAACAGTATAAAACTATAAATATAGCAGTGGCACGATTTACGATGTAACCAAAAAGGGCCCGCACCGGGCCGGGCCGGGCTGTGGGGACTCCTTTTCTGCATGGACACAGACACTGCTAAATGTACTGCCCCACTTCAAATATTTAGCTTAATTAGCTACCTCATCCATGCACGCCCAACACTAAAATCCAGGGCTAATACCGTCAACAATTATTCATTCACGAATATAATTACATCATATATATATATATATATATATATACAGGGTTGGGTTCAGGTGAGAAATGTCTTGATGTGAGAAGTGAGAAAAATGTTTATTGTATTGTATTTTATTGCTTAATTGCTATTATGCAATAAAATTATACCTATTAAGCAGTAAATTACAATAAAAAAAAGTATTTTCTCATTTCTCATACCAATAAATATTTCTCACCTGAACTAAAATTTCTATATATATATATATATATATGGCAACAAAATTGCACGTGCTTGCAAAATCATATTACTTCTCTCCCAAAACTTACTTTACTGCTTTATATTCTAATCATCAAATCTCGAATAGAGGATCTCATTCCCTAAATTCTAATCATCAATTTTATCTCTCTTTCAAATACTCCATGTACTTTCGGGACAATTACAATTTATTATTATTATTATTATTATTATTATTATTATTATTATTATTATTATTATTATTATTATTTTGTGAGCTAGTGAGAATACGGCGGAACCTTTGTGCTGTGAAGTATTAGTACACATGCAACTTCATGAATAATTGCGAAGATATTCTTCTAACTTAATTTTGAAATAAACTGCTAGTATGATAGGTTGAGTAGTACTTAATTAATTTGTTATGTGTTCCGAAAGCTTGTATTCAAGTTGTGAGCTTCTTGTTCTATCTATATTTTGACAAACTATAGGAGAGAGAATCAATAATATTGAACTATATTTTATTGATTGGCCAAATTAAGGAGAAAAAAACTAATGAATTGAAGAGAGCTAGCTGTGTGTCTTAATTCATAACTAATAGATCGTGAAAATGGAACCAGTTAACAAAAGCCATATATCTGAATTTGTCACATTTATCATTTTACAATAAAGTTTATTTTCATCATCTCTGCTCTTTGATTATTGATTATCAAGAAATTATTAATAATGACATATTGATCTTTTTAATTTATTTTTTGGCGTGGCATGCAGCCTCCAGCCGTCGTAACATTGGTGTTAAAAGTTCGAATGCACTGTGAAGCATGTGCTCAGGTACTGCAGAAGAGAATTGGAAAAATTCAAGGTAATTATATTATATATGGCTGTTGAAGTGCAATCACATTTCACTAAAGTTGCCTTTTGCCTTCGATCATTAAAGGATTACCAACCAATTAATTATTTTAAAAGAATTTCAAAGGAGAAGAAAGACCAAATTAAGTAAAAAATGATAGTTAATTAATATTATAGATGAGTATTGCATGCAGGTGTAGAATCAGTGAAAGCAGATATTGCAAAGGATGAGGTAATAGTGAAAGGCGTTGTTGATCCAGATAAGCTAGTGAGTGATGTATACAAGAGAACAGGGAAACAAGCATCAATAGTAAAGGAAGAAGAGAAGAAGGAAGAAGAGAAGAAAGAAGAAGCTGCAGAAGAAAGCAAGGAAGCAGCAGCAGCAGCAGAAGAAGAAGATGATGAGAAGAAGACGGACATCAAGAAGATGGAATATTGGCCTTCAAAATACGACATGGAGCAGACTTATGCCCCTCAACTGTTCAGCGATGAAAACCCAAACGCTTGCTTTGTTATGTAATCAAATATATATGTGTGAATAATTAATGGTGGTGCATGGCATTTGACGAGTGAGCTGAGGGATTTATAAATATTATATTAATTATGTCTCTCAACGTAGTGCGTACAACAAATTTTCAAATTTTCCTGCCCTGCGGCCAGAGTTGTGTGTACATGATACAACTTAAGCTGATTAATATAAATATATTAGCTCTCTGAACAGCAACTTCTTGTTGTTGATTTGTTTGCTGGTCTTAATTTTTTTAATCAAGGCAGGCTAGCTAGCTTGTATGAAGGAATTAATTAATGAATATGAAAAATATAATGCGTGCTATTACGTGTTTAACGTTACTGCATGCATATGTTCTTGAGAGTGATAGGAACAGAATGATGAACAAGTAAATAAAAGCAGTAAAAATACGCACGAGATTGATAACTCAGTTCGGTTAACCAACCTACTTTGGGGGAATTTCGCCCAAACCTAAAGATTCGTCCTCTACTCCTTCGTGAAGATTATTCAGGATCTTACACATACAAGACTCTCTTCTTATGCCGCCCTTTCTTACAACACGAACTCTTTGATGAACGAAAGCTATGAGATCCCCTCACAACCGTGACACTAGACTCCCTCTAACTACCCACGACTTCAACTTATAATCTCTCCATTACGTATAAAACGGATAAAAAATCTCGCACGTGTTTCACTCAAAAAACACTTAAAGCTAGACTATCATGTTGAACAGTTTAATGAACAACTTCTAGCTATTATAATAATCACAAATGACTCTCAAATACTAAACTCAGAGAACCAATTAATTGGGGACGAACCACCGATCTTCAAAGGAATCAGTCTTCTTATACTTTCACTCTTCTTGTTGATTTAATTTCAAATCTTCATCAACTAGGAAGGTGAATTAGGATTTGTGATTCTTTCCATGATGATGTAGATGACTTCCATGTTATTGAGAGTCTAAATCAGCTCTGCATCTACTCCATAAGGCAGCTAAAACAATCGTTTCTTGCTTCCCAAATCAATCCAAACCGGATTTTCTTCCACAAGGAAACTGCCATAATTAAACAATCGGGATGCTCCTGGAACATCAGAGGGAACAGTTCACCAACCGTTCTTTACTTTGCACAGCGGAATTAGCACATTACTTCAATAACATATCCTCAAATACTTCGTCGAACATAAATCACCAAAACAAACTTAGTGCTACTAAATGGCACTAACAATCTCCCCATTTGGCGTTTATGGTAGACAATAATCGATAATCTGCACAACTCATTAATAAACTCGCAGATCAACTAGATAAATATCAAAACACAATATATGAAGGCAACTGTCTGACACAGTTACTGGAACACCCCCTGGAGCGATGCTGGGAGTTTCACCAAATCTCGGACATTATCTTGCAGTCTCGACTGCTTAAGTAGTTGATCAAAAATAGATACAGACTAACGAATAAAAATGGGGTAACAAAACATAACTCCCCCATAACAAATTGTCCAAAAAAAAACTTCAACAGTTCAAAAAACATCACATAATCTGCAAACACTCCCTCTGTCTTCGCAATCTTCTTCTTCTTCTTTCTTCTCCTTCACACTCCCTTCATGGATTTCTCCCATTCACTTCTTCCTTCTTCTCTCCCTTAGTGGCTGCCATAAATGACAATGCTCAGGTGGAAGGTGCTTCAGGAGGCACACCAGCATCTTCAGCTGCAGGAGCAAGCTCAGAAACAACATCAGTGGAAGGAGCAGCTAGAATCAGTTGATAAGTAGTATCAACTACATGAACAGTCTCAGGCATAACAGTTAGAGGCGGTTGAAAAGTAGCACAGTCTTCGAAATTGCAGCAGAATTTTCACCTGCAACAAAAGTATGTCTGGTTGAAAAGCCAGGATCAACGGAGGTGACCTTAGCAGGTCGAGAACCAAAAAGGCCTGGTGTGTGTGTGTGTGTGTATATATATATATATATAGGGCAAAATCATATTCTCTCTCCATCAATATGGTAAATCTCCAACCTCCATTAGGATTTTACTTCTCCTTCGATATGGTAAGTTTTCCTCTCCTCTAAGATTCTGTTTCTTTTCCTTCTTTAATTCGTCCTTTTTAGATCATAAGCACCTATCGAGTCATAAATCTGGGCCCCCAATTGAATTTCATATTTAAACTTCCGTCCATGAGCTCCAGACTGAGGCATGGGCATGCCTTATTTGCAATCCACTTCTGGACAACTAGCTCTGACCACCCTTCAACAAATCTTGACTCATTATTATTTTAGTCTTTTTTTCCATAAACTATCAATATTCCCTTGCAAAACACAAAATGTAATTAATTCTAGACAACCAAACAACAAAGCTTAACAAAATAAGGTCAAATCACACAAATAAAGGTGCAAATATGCAACCTATCAAATCCCCTCACACTTAAGCTTTGTCTGCCCTCAAGCAAGAGAATAGATCAAAACGGCGTCCTCATTTTCCTTTCACAATCCAAACCATAATGCTCCAAATAATTGAACCAAAACACAAGTCAAGAATCAACAATGAGTTGAGTGAATTCCCACTACTAGCACACATAATCAGTTACCTAGATAATTTTACAAAATCCAAATGCATTGGAATTCAACACACTCACAAAGATTCACTCCATACTCTCAAATGTGTTTAAGGCTTCAATATAGGAACTCTCAAGTCAATACATAGAAGACTCTTACCATAAGCTTGCAAATATATCAAGTAGACACCAACAGTGAATAGAATGCTGAGTAAGGGACTTCAATTCTGGTTGTAATTAGGCTTGGGTCAGGTAAGGTAAATAAGGATATTTAGGCTTTTATGATCGAAGGAATGACAATTGTTCACATGATCTCAAATTAACACAGCTAAGTTCCCATCAATCAAATACAGATTTGAAGGAGTTCTAATCACCACCATTCAACATTCTTCAAATCACCTTCAAACTTGATTCATTTTCATTCATTTTTTTTCCAGTTTCTCTTTTTTTTCATGGAAGGTTTCTGTTTTTCTTTTTCTTTTTCAATTTCGTTGAATTTTTCAGCATTTTTTTCATGACTCTCCATATCTAACTATAGCTCAAAATTTCAATAGAAAATTTCATCCTAGTAGCAAATCAGAGTTCTTCTCATCCCCAAGTATATGTCTAAAAGCCATCATATGAACAAGTATGCACATTCTTTCAACAAAAGGGATCAAAATATGAAAAATAACAAAGAAGGGATAAACATAGCTTGTATTGCAGTTAAATTCCAAATGAGAAGGCTAAGGCTCAAAATGGCTTTCTAAGGGATATTTCAAAGGTAGGCTCAAATAGAAGGCTAAAATAGACTCTTTCTAAATTTTCTTACTCACATTCTACATCAAAGAGGTATTCCAATATGCATAACAAAGAAAGTTCTAGAAGATATCAACTATGCATGACAATCCACACTATGAAGAAAAGAGAGCATTAAAAAAATAGGTTTACGCTCAAAGCCCAAAAACTCACAAAAATCAGGTTATTGGCATTAAATTCCACACACTTTTCATTCGATTCATCATCAAAGGCAAGAGACTAAAGTATAGAGAATGCAAAATTCAACCCTGTCATGCCAATTCTTAATTGCATATCAATTCATCTCAATGAAGCAGAACAATTTAGATCATAAAAGAGACAAATATACCATACTGAGAAGAGATTTTTTTTCAAAAGTAAACAGCACACAGAGAGTTAACAAAGTGATATAAAAAATTCAGCACAACAACTAAATAAGAGAAAAGTATAAGACAACCCCCTCACACTTAAACGATGCATTGTCCTCAATGTATTGAAAATCAAAGAGAGAGATAAGAGGACTGCCCTGAAAAGCGGCTATTGCGAAGGTGGTGGTGGATTTTTTCAGTGCCATGGTCGAAAATTCCCCCTTTACACTTAGGAGTTTGAGTGGGGAATTGTTGCAGTTAGAGATGAAGAATAGGGTAATTCAATGAGAGAACGCCGGCACCGAAATTGGAAGTAAGTGCGGTGATCGATTTCAGCGGTGGAAATTCTGAACCCATTGCCCGTGCATTCCAGGAGGACTGTGAACTTGGAACAGATATGGTAGTGGTGAACATCTGTGGAGTGGGTTTGAGAAAGGGGTTTTTCAATTTCTGTTCTGCAACAAAAATATAATATATAAATAAAATAAAATCGTAAAGATTAAATAACATAATTTACTTATCTTTTAAAAAAAAACAAATAATAAAAAAATAAAGCTCCAAAACTAAAAACAAAAATTGAAAGCCCTAAACCCCAATCCCTCGCTCAGTCCAGGAGACAGTGTCAATTAAGGCATGACCACGCCATATTTGCTACTCGCTCCAGCAATAAGATTTCTCCCAATTTACACCTGTATTTTTCCCAGGCTGCCTCAGAAGACATAAATATCACTTACTAATCTCTGAATGCCACAAAGAAAATAGAAAATAAATAAAAGAACAAAAAAAAACAAAGATAAAAATAAAAGAAAGATGAAACACAGAAATAGTAAAGAAGTGGGATGCCTCCCACAAGCGCATTCGTTTTTCATCATTATACCCGATTTTGTAACTCATTAATTAGAGTAACGTTAATCTACGCCCACTTGTAGCTTTGAAATTTCAAACATCATGGCTACTATCTTATTCATGTCGACACTTTCTTCTGTCTTAAATATCGTGGTGACTTCACATTTTTCTTCAATGAAAATCTGCACATTTAAATTAAAAATATCAGTGAAATCAATTGAATCATGCTCAAGAGAGTACTTCACTTCATCTTGCCAGCCAGAATTCATCAAAAACTTACTTCTCTTCCATTTCCTTCTTAGATTCAACCAAAATGAATGGAAACATGACTGGTGTTTCCAACACCTTTGGTTGTTCGCCTTTAAGTTCCTTATTCAGGGTAGTTTTAGCTGGAGTAAAAAGTAATTCATCTTCATCTTCAAGACTCAACATATCTTGCTCAGTTCCACTTTATTGAATCAACACATCTTTATTTTTTAAGGTGCTTGAGCAAGAATCTTGATCTAAATCAACATCAGTATGTGAAGACAATTTGGATTGAGATTCCAATCTATTATCTAAAGAAGCTATTTGGGTTATTTGTTCACGCAACTCTTCTGTCTAGTTGGCAAGTTGTTCTGTGTTGGTGGCAAGTTGTTGAATACTTACATCCGTCTTAAGAACAAATTGTTGAACAATTGATCCAAGGTCCTTAATAGAATCTTCAGCATAGGTTTGTTCTTATGCCACTGATTGGCTTTGATAGTAGTAATGCTTATGTCTTATTCTATAGTTGTAATTAGTGTAATCCCAATATCTTGGATTATACGAATTTGAATAGAGATCACACTTTCTCTGAGGTTGTATATAAGCTTGAACTCCTTGTGAACCAGTTTTAGCCCACTGCAATATAAGAGACATTAAGTTAGATATCTGACTTTCAAGAGAAGACATATTTACCTCATTGATTATTCCAGAAAATGTAGATTTTCACTGATATAATCAGATGTAAGCCACCGATACTGAAAAGATGTACAAAAAATTAGATAGAAAGAATAAATCTAATTTGAAAACCAATCCCCGACAACGTCGCCAAAACTTGATGGGTGTCGAAACCAACAAAAATAAACTTGCTTCTAAAAATAAGATTTATGATAGTGATGAGCAAGGCCGATTCCACAGAGATTGGTAAACTAGAATTATATTCTTTTTATCTAACAAACTAAACTAAAGGGGGGTTCGAAGATATAGAAATATAACTATCTAAATAAAATAAAAAATATAAATAAAGAGAAAAACAATTAAGAAAATATCTAGCTCAAGAATAATCTCAACAATGGTCTACACAAATTGATCGCATATGCAAAGATATAACTTTTATTCTCTCCCTAAATTGGCTATAGTTGTTGGTATGACCTAACAATCTCGTTTATCTTTAGTATATCGACAACCAAGGTACGACTGTTGATTACTTCCCTAATTAGCAAATAACCCTAGGTACGACCATATGATTTAATCTATCAACAACTTTAATAACTAGAGAAACACCAATTCTAACCAACAAAGATCATACGATGACCCGTTCAAATTAGATTATATCTCCAAAGTGTCGGAAGCGGGACTGTTTACCCCCAACCTATCCAATCGTGCTACTCGTGCGAACAATCTAAACAATTACATATTTAGACCATTCAACTAGCGATATATAATTCCAACAATTAATACAACGTGCACTTTGCATAATCATGAAAATAATAATAGAAATCACAAACAGAAGATATATAAATAAAGAGAGAATTAAAATTATGATAAAATCAATTTGATCTCACAGTCATGTAACACCAAAGTCTTGATTATCCTCTCGCTAGATAGAAAACTAAGAATTCATAAAAGATAAAATAAACAAAAGTAGAAGAAAGAAAGAAGGAGGAGAGACGAGCGTCTGCTCTCTACGTCCTGAGTGGTCTGCCTGGTTCTACTTCTCTGAAGAACAATAATCCAATATATATAGGGCAAAATCATCTTCTCTCTCCATCAATATGGTAAGTCTCCAACCCCTATTAGGATTTTTGTGATACCCCAACCCTTTTTACTAAATTATAAATTATAATTTTAGTAAATGGTTTTAAGTTAATATTATTTGAATATTAATCATGTGAGTATGTTTGTTATACCGTTTTTTTGTTGCAGGTTGCTCCACTCGAACCAATACGTCATAGCACACAGTGATATTATTCTGAGTGTATAATACAGTTTGAATTTTTAATACTAAAATGTCGAGTTATATGATAGTGAATGAATGTAGTTAAAGTTAATTTATTTTGCCATACCTTGAACACCCTAAAGTTTAAATGGAGTTGGAAATGTCCGAGAGCCGAATTAGTTCGGGGGGGTTGAATTGATCACGCCGCGCGCCCGCGGGGCGGGCAAGGTGCGCGCCTGTGCAGCCCTACGTGGGCACGGGGAGCAATTGGCTGAGAGCCCTCATGCGCGGTCGCAGGAGGCGCGTAGTCGCGCGGGCTGGGACGCATTTTCTCTTTCCGAATTTCTATCTTTTAAAAGCACTGCACTTATTCATTCCTCTTCATTTCTTCTCTCTTTTTGGGCGATTTTTTTTCCTCCATCCCTCTCAAGAAATTATTCAAGTTTTGGGGTGGATTCGTTCATCATCATCCATCAACTAAGGTAACTTCATACCCTCTTCTTCTTAGTGATTAAACACCAATTTCTTATTATTTTGAACTTAGGGTTTATATCCAAAAATTGGAGGTTTTCGATTTTGTTGATCTTCTTGCCTTGATATCTTGAACATATGGTTTATTTACTCCATTGAAGCTATATGTATCGTTAAATTGAAATCTCCATGGTTCATTATTGCTAGGGTTTGGATTTTGCCCTAATTTTCCATTGATATGTTGATTGTTGGTTGGAGGTGTTGTGATGGTTGTTTGGGGTTGATTTTCATGTATGTTAGAGCCCTAGGATGAAGGTGTTTAGATTTGAAATATTGGATTTAAAGGATTTAAATTGATTCATGATCATGTGGTTTAAATGAATGCACGTAACATGCTCGATTAAATGTCTCAAGGAGTTTTAATGTGTATTTTGAGTCTAAAATCATATTATGAGTTGGTATATCCATGATTGTGTATATGAATATGTTTGAAGACCTTAAAGTAAAGTATAGCATGAGTTTGGTCTAAATTATTATTTAATTGTATAACTCGAATTGAAAAGAGGATTAAAAGGTGCTAGGTGACATGTTGTGGTTCGAGGTGGACAACTTGTGCACAGCAAGGGAGTATTTCAAGGTTGAAAGGATTTGAAAGCGTCTCATAAGGTGGGGTAACTCTAAACTGTGAACACGTGTAAAGTTATAGTTATTGTTGTGCTTTGATTGTATAAGTATGAAGGGTCTTCGGACCGGTAAAATGAAAGAGATCCTTCAGGGTCGACAAAGAGGTTCTTCGAGACCGATATAGACTTGTTAATGTCCTCCCTGGGGGATAATAAGCCTGCGGGCATCCCTACAGGGCCAAAGATGTTCATTAACAGGGGCATCATGATGTTGGACCCTACAGGGTTGTGACTAGTCTCCACAAAAGTAAAGAAGTATCCATATGTTATATTATCACTTGTGCAATTGGCTATAACTGTTTACAGTGTTTCTCACTGAGTATGTTGTTAAATACTCACCCCATTCATTCAATGAATTTCAGGTTGAGGAGTCAAGGCCTGAGTAGGAGCGTTGTGAACACAAGAGAAGCCCCCCCCACAAGCTTGTGTTCTCTTTTTGTGCTTTTGAAATACTCATGATATTATTATTATATTGATCATTCTTTTTGTTTTATGATCAATGATTATCGGGGATGGGAATAGCCCGATCTTTTGTAGGTATGCTATGTTAACTTGATATATTTTGTATTCATATTAAAGGCAGGTCATTTGACCTAGGAGCCTATGATGTCCAAATATATGTCGTTAAATTCCTAAGTTATGTTTGTTAATATAGGGTGCTAGACGGGCGGGTTGCCTAAGACCTATGAGCCCGATAGGTTAGATGATTGTAGGAATGATGTGATGGGTTTATTCTATACTTCCGTTAAACACTATGCTGTGTGACGAATAGATATGATAGATTGCATGCTATAATCGTGAGAAAATTTATATTGAGAATTATGATGCCTTACCTTATTATGCTAATTGACTTTAGCTTCCACACAATTAAATATAAGCACACTAGAATAAGTGAGTAGATGGTATGTTAAGTGACGTGGCCAAACAGATTGGTTTGGGGCGTTACAATTTTACTTCTCCCTCGATATGGTACGTTTCCCTCTCCTCTAGGATTTTGTTTCTTTTTTCTTCTTTAACTCGTCCCTTTTGGATCATAAGTACCACCTATCGAGTCATAAATCTAGGCCTCCAATTGAATTTCATATTTAAATTTTCATCCATTACCTCCAGACTGAGGCATGGGCATGCCTTATTTGCAATCCGCTTTTGGACAACTAGCTCTGAACACCCTTCAACAAATCTCGACTCATTATTAGTATTTTAGCCTCCTTTTTCATAAACTATCAATATTCCCTTGCAAAACCCAAAATGTAATTAATTTTGGATAACCAAACAACAAAGCTTAACAAAATAAGGTCAAATCACCCAAATAAAGGTGCAACTATGCAACTTATCACCGCTTGTGTTCCAACCTTGTATAAAAAAATTCCCAAAGCCCTGTGTAACGTCCCAGGCCCATGGGAGTGGGGCCTAGTAATGATTTGATGACACAACGGGCTTCGCTAGCAACTACTTGGCATCTGTTCTCACATTGTAAAAATGGTTAACCCAAGTTGCTAGAGAGTCCATTGAGCCCACTTATATGCTCATCATATTTTCATTCTGCCACCGATTTGGGACGTCACATCCTTCCCCCAATTGAGACATGACATCCTCATCGTGCTCCTTCCTCTGTAGGACCGTCCTCTGGGGTGGCATTATTCTATGCTACTATCAATGAGCACTTGGACTATACATTCATTTATTTGGCTCTTATTATTTATGCACAAATGTTGCTATACGATTCAATTTCCAGTACTATTGTACTATCAATTTCCGGTACTAAGGTAATATCAATTTCTAGTATCAGTTATATGTGCTACTATTTTATTAACTTAGGTAAATCTTTGTATAATTTCTCACACCGAGTATATTTCATATATGCTCACTACTCATTAATATTTCCAGGTAATTGATTTTGTGGCGTATGGAAGATTAAATGACGAGTCAAGCTGATTCACCTTGGGGAGCACCTATTATATTTGACAAGAAGAAGGATGGATCGATGCATTTGCGCATTGACTATTGCGAGTTGAATAGACTTATAATCAAAAATAAGTATCCATTACCAAGAATTGATGATCTTTTCGATCAGTTAAAAGGAGCAGAGGTCTTCTCTAATATAGAGATCGGATTATCACCAATTAAAGGTGAGATAAAGTGACATACCAAACACGGAGTTCAGAACCGAATATGGTCATTATGAGTTTGTAGTCATGCCATTCAGATTAACTAATACTCCAGTAGTGTTCATGGATCTGATGAACCGAGTCTTACACCCATTTTTGGATAAGTTTGTTATTGTATTTATGGAGGATATCCTGGTTTAATTAAAGGATGACAAGGAACATGAGGGGCATTTACGAACTGTCTTAGAAACTTTGAGAAATGAAAAGTTATATGCAAAGTTCAAGAAATGTGAATTTTGATTAGACCGAGTAGCTTTTCTGGGACATGTAATAATGGCTCAAGGGATTGAAGTGGACCTGGATAAGGTCAAAGTCGTGAGTAATTGGAAAGCCCCTACAAATGATGGTGAAGTAAGAAGTTTCTTAGGGCTTGCTGGATATTATTGACGATTTAACAAGGATTTTTCTAAAATAGCTGGTCCGATGACACAATTGACACGAAAAGGGATAGAGTATAAATGAACTGAGAAGTGTGAGTAAAGTTTTCAAGAGCTCAAGCTAAGGTTGACAACATATCCAGTGTTAACTATCCCTGATGAGTCTAATAAGTTCATTATCTACACCGATGCGTCGAAGCTAGGATTGGGATGTGTGATGATGCAAAAAGAAAAGGTTATTACTTACGCATCAAGACAATTAAAGACACATGAGCACAACTACCCCATACATGATTTAGAGTTAACAGCAGTGTACATGCTCTTAAGATCTGGAGACATTGTTTGTATGGAGCTAAGTGTGAAGATTTTCACTGACCATAAGAGTTTGAAGTAATTTTTCACACAAAAAGAGCTCAATATGAGGCAAAGAAGGTGGTTAGATCTCGTAAAGGATTATGATTGCACAATTCAGTATCATCCATGAAAGGCTAATGTTGTAGCTGATGCCCTTAGTAGAAAGAGTGACAGACAGTCAACATCAAATCTAACTCAACAAGATTCATTAATTAAGGATTTTGAAATATTGAGTTTAGAAATGGTGACACCGGGTACAACAAAGGCCGTATTAGCAGCACTAGTGATTCAGCCCACTTTACGAGATCAAATCAAAAAAGCCCAAGAGAGCAATGGATTTTTACAAAAGATAAGAACTCTAGGAGTCAGTGGAAGTTTGAAGGGATTTACATTAGATGGGAATGGTGCACTTATGATTGGTGGAAGAATTTGCGTGCCTAAGGACAAGGAGTTGATAAGGGAAATCTTAGATGAAATACATTGCACAACATATGCGGCACTTCCAGAAAGCACCAAAATGTATCAGATCTTCGAAAGACATTTTGGTGGAGAGGAATGAAAAGATCATTTGCTGAGTATGTGAGTAGATGTTTGACATGCCAACAAGTGAATGTTGAATTCATTGGATATACCGGAGTGGAAGTGGGAACATATCACGATGGATTTTGTTGTGAGACTCCTTAAAATAATGTGTGGACTCGATGTAGTTTGGGTAATTATTGACTGGCTGATGAAATCTGCTCATTTTCTTCCAGTAAGGATAAGATATACAATGGATCAATTTGCACGATTGTATATTAGTGAGATTGTTAGACTATATGGGGTGCCAGTTTCAATTGTATCAGACAGAGATCCGAGGTTTACTTCTAATTTTTGGAAGAGTTTACACACAACTATGGGAACAAAGTTGAGGTTTTCAACTGCTTATCACCCTCAAACTGACGGGCAGTCAAAAAGAACTATCCAAATTATTGAGGATATGTTGCAGACATGCATCTTAGATATTAGAGAAAATTGGGAGACACATTTGCCTCTAGTTGAGTTTGCCTACAACAATAGCTTTCAGTCAACTATTGGGATATCACTATATGCAGCGCTTTATGGAAGAAAGTGTAGGTCATCTTTATATTAGGACGAGGTTGGTGAAAGGAAAATTTTGGATCCTGAAATTGTTGAGAAGACGGTTAAAGACATTGAAAAAAAAAAGAGAGGATTAAGACAGCTCAAGATAGACAGAAATCGTATGCTGACCGAAGAAGAAAAGATCTCCATTTTGAGGTGAATGATAAAGTTTTCCTTAAAGTGGCTCCAATCAAGGGAGTTTTGAGATTTGGGAAGAAAATGAAGTTGAGACCACGTTTTATTAGGCCATTTGAAATTTTAGAACACATTGGAGATGTAGCTTAGCGTTTGGCATTATCTCCTGAGTTATCTGCAGTGCATAATGTGTTTCACGTGCCTATGCTACGGAAGTACTTGCACGATCTGAGTCATGTAGTTCATCATGAGAACTTGCAAATAAATAAAGATCTTACATATGAGGAGGAACCAATGTTGTGTTAGATCGTAAGGTTCACGAACTAAGAGGTCGAGAAGTACCATTAGTCAAGATCTAGTGGACTAGGCATGGACCTGACGAAGCTATTTGGGAGCGTGAGGAAGAGATTCTAGCTCATTTCCCTAGCTTAGACCCAAGTGAGTTTAATTTCGAGGATAAAATTTCTTTTTAGTGGGTAGGGTTGTAACAACCCATTTTTCCAATCATTGTTTAATTAAAGAATTTTTTTAATTGCATGAATTATAAAAAAATGTGAATTTTAAATTTACACAATGTTCGAGCTATGATATAGTCTAGGTCGCGCCCCTAGATATATATTCAATTTTATATAGTAAATTAAGATATATATTTAGTTAAACATTATATAAAAAACTATGTTGCATCAATTTATTCCTATATTGCATCAATTTAGAATATAGGGGTGTGTGTGTGTGTGTATGTTAGAAACATAAAAAGTAATGCATCTTGTTAAGAGGTTTTTTTTTAATTAGTTCTCAAATTCATGTTATGTACATATATAACTAGTTTTAGAAAGTTATTTATTAATTTCTTAAGGAAAAAAAACGTGTTTAGCTTCTAAATATTTAATTTGATTTCAGGGCTTTACTTTGATTGAAGTTAGGAGTTTTTAAATTATTAGGAGATTTAAATTTATCCAAAATAAGGTTTATAAAATAAAAAATAAAAAATTTCATACCGTAATCTTGTACTATAAATACAAAGGATAAGGTTTTAACCTAGTTTTTTTTAAGATTTTGAATGCCGCTTCTCTAAGGTACAAATCTTTTCTGCCTTTTTTTAAATGAATTCTCAAAAGTTTTCGGTTTAAAGTTTTCTCAAAAATCTGGTGTTATGTAGGAAATTCTTAATCTCAAGCATTGAAGAGGATTAATGGTAGTGTGTCAGAGGTAAAAGTTTTCGCATATTTCAAGTTTAATGATTTAATATTTTGTATTTCCAAGCATGTATCATACATCATAAACTCATATACATATTTTGATTCTCAATAAGCACATCACTGAGATTTTTCTGCATATAGATCTTTTAGTTTTTCTCCATCATTGATCTCTTCCTTTATTTGAAATTTACGCATCTATGATCTACGAACTTCTACACTAGTCATTCACGAAGTTATTAATTTTAATTTATGACCTTGGTTTCTGGGTTGCTGTTGGTAGAAGGATGATGGAATTGAATTCAATTTTCAACTTTAACTTTAGATTTAGTAGATTATTAAATTAGTCAAGGAAGCTTAAGGTTAATCGGCCATTTTATTGTTATTAATATTAATGAGATCAGAGATCTTGAGAATTTATTAGGAGGATAGTTTAATGTTTTAATAATCTATCTTAGTTTAGGAATCATAAATCTATCAAATGGATTAAAGATGTTAATTAATTTGGTGTTTCATAATAAAAATATGTATGCAGCTTCCATACGTGGGTTATAGCATAGACAAATTCAAGTAATGTGTTTAACTAATTTCTTTAATAGTAGATGAATTCTAGTTTTACATTTAAAGTTCTACGTCATTATTTTTATTAACCAGTTTCAGATTCATATGCTTATATCTAAGTAAAAAAAAAAATACAAAACTCATTTAGAAATTTGGAACATTTCATTATTTCGTTTGAAGCTCATTTCAAGTCAGTTTGCATTTAAAATTTAACATGCATTTATAGGTTTTACTTATTTTGGTATTCTAGGTGCGGCGTGACTAAGACAATAAGTTATTGTTGGTGTTTGATTCGAAGTTCATCAGTTCAATTAAGGTGTGAGATTTATTTATTTTATGCCGTGGATTTAAATTTTTGCCCATTTTAATATCATTTGTTGGCATTATTTCATCTTACTATCAATGAGCACTTGGACTATATGTTCATTTATTTGGCTCTTATTATTTGTGCACAAATGTCGCAATGCGATTCAATTTCCAGTACTATTGTACTATCAATTTCCGGTACTAAAGTACTATCAATTTCCAGTATTAGTTATATGTGCTACTGTTTTATTAATTTGGGCAAATATTTGCATAATTTCTCACACTGAGTATATTTCATATATGCTCACCCCTCATTAATATTTTCAGGAAATTGATTTGGTGGTGTGTGGAAGATCGAATGACGAGTCAAGCTGTTTTGCATTTCTTCCGCATATCATAGCTTAAATTTTTTTAAAACAATTATTTATAATTCAGTATTTCAAGGATCTTGTTATTTCTTAGACATCTTTCATGTTTTTGTTTTTTATTATTATTCTGGAATTTATGACGAACTTTTCAAATAAAAATATTCTAGTTTCACTTATATTCTAATTCATTAAGTATCAATTTATTTTATTAAATCCATTGAATTATTTTCTATTTATATGTTTAAACTGATTAAGTTAGATTATTATTTAATTTAAATAAAAAAATGACTCACCTTTCCGCATCAATTATAATCATTAAAAATCAGTTTAACATTAATAAATTTAGGGTATTACACATTCCCCACCGTGGAACGATGCTTGCTAGGAATCCAATTCTTCACAGCTATCTTGTGAAGTATGGAGTACTTCACGCAATTCTTCACAGCTATTTGTGAAGTATGGAGTACTTCACGCTCAAATCAGACGCCAAAAGGGACCTCCCTCTAGGCTAAACTAGTTGACTATCTCCAGTCAACTCATCAGCTACAGACTCAGGAGAAGTAGAATACTCTCTTCCCAGATACTCATTGATCACAACAGGCAAAAAATTGAACCAATTACCATGTACATAATAGGCAAAAGCACGCTTATGGTTCACATGATGGATAATCTTAGACAGATTAGCATAAAATTCATGCACAATGGCCCTAACATACACAAGCACATCATAGACAGACTTATCCAAGCTCAAATCATGCACCAATTTAACAACACCAGTCCCAACCACATCAGACGGATTTAAGCTACGCTCATAAAATATAGAATGACCAATCACTAATTTGTAAATTTAATTATGAAAAGTAGAGCGAAAAATGCGAGGATCAAAGTCACCTGAAACAGATTCAGCGCTATCCGAGACACCCTCTGACACATCTTCAGCATCATCAGCTGAAGGGGTTGGAGCTCTAGCATTCTTCATGCAGGGCCTTCGAGAGGTAGAGGCCAACCCAAGAAGTCGTTCAGAGACACTCCTAGTAACGCAACGATCAGTAGAGGCGGCAGAGGGTTTTTTTACCTTGGACTTCCATTTGGCAGAGCTTGCCTTGGCACGGGACCGCAACTTTGAGATCGGCATCGCATCATCATCATCAAAATTCTACTTTTGAATAGCAAATTTCTCTTGGTTCACAAAGATTAGAGGAGACAACTTAGGTTCATCGATCAATTGAAGCTTTCACTTCACACCACGCGACTTAGCAACAACATCTTCTTGTTCCAATGGAGGCGAAACAGACACAGCAACAAGAGAGAAAATAGATTCCTCCACAGCAACATCAACATCTTTATCCAATCACACATCTTCCAGTTGATTGGAAGCAGGGGCAACAACATCAACAACCATAGGAGAGGCTTCACCCAAAGGGACTTGTATGGTAACCATCGGAGCATCAAGATGGGTGGTTTCTTCATCAGCGACAGACACTGGCACAGAGCCTTCCTTCAATCTACCAATTAGGGCTGCAAACTTTGAAATTAGGGCAGAGTCAAGGGCAATAGCGGTAGCAATTGCAGACTCAAGAGTTTCCGACTCCAACATCGGAGGCGAGAGAGGTTTCAACAAAATCCTAAGAGGAGAATGGGGTTCGGGAACAGTAGTAACAACTGACTCTGGGAGAGTCTCCATCGGCATGGGAGTGTCGTAAGGTGCAGATATATGAACGATTGTAGGAGTGGACACACTTTTGTTGCTGGGTTTCTCGGCAGTAGACACAGATTGGGAGAACACAAGGGGTTTCGAAAGTTCTCCAAGAGCTTTCCACAAAGCAGATGTATCAATCCGCGACTTCTTGAATAAAGACGGCTTGGAGAAGGATTGAGAGTTTCTATCATGGCTTATAAAATCTGGAAGAGAGTTTTAGGAGCAGAAGCTTGTAAAGATCGAGAGAGATGATAAGATGGTGATGAACAGTTCCCTTTTTTAAAATATCACCAAAAATTTAAACTAAGAAAAAAACTGAATTTCCAAAAATAGAGAAGACTTCCCTTGTCAACTCCATTCTACACATCCTCGGAAAGTGAAAACGAGCTGGGCTCGAGAAATAAGGACCCGCTATCCATTGTAGTTAAAAGGTAACTGCTCATACTGTTCTTGCATTTGTCAAGCACATAAGAAGATACACAAAATTGTCGACCATGAAACACTTGGTCATTCTTTTTCTCTGTATATACATCACTGGCCAAGATTGTACATAGAGATATTTCTCTCAAAGGAGAAGTTTAGAGAACATAAAGACCCAATGAGTAGGGGTGAGCAAAACCGAATCGAAATCGAAAAACTGAACCGAACCATCAAATTCGGTTCGGTTCAGTTTGATGTATGGGGGTGTTGGAAATATTTTAATACTTTGAAAAATATATATCCCAACAGGCCCACGACACAATTCACTAAATAATAAATGAGAGCAGCCCATTAGCTAAGCCCAACCCAATAACTTATTCACTCTCACGTGTTTAATTAATGAGATTGCATCAATTCAAACACATCAACCACAATTCGTATTCTGTAATGCTAAAATTAAAAAAAATCCCAATTATAAGAACCCTAAATTAAAAATGAAAACCCCATCACTCTCTTGTCTCTTCAGTCTTCACTCTTCCGCTCTGAAAAACAACAACCATTCTTGCCTATTCGCCTGAACAAGTGTTCGCTGTCGTTAACACCGCGTGTTTGATATCTTGTTAGTATGCTCCTGGAACACGCAACAACAGCAGCAAGTCGTCTCGACTCTCAAGAGCAACATCAACATTCAATCTTCAATTTCGGTAGGATTTCTATAACTCTACCACTCTAGTATTTTAAACTTGATTCTTACATTTGTTAGACTGTTACGGTCTGTAATTAAAGAAAAAGGAAATTTAGTTTTGTTTTTAGTTTAGTTCATATTTGTGTTTAATTTTAGTCAGGCTCACGAAATAGGAAGGGGAAATTTAGTTTTTATTTTAGTTTTTAGTTTAGATGTGAATTTAGTTCAGATTTTTGTTTGATAATTAATACAATTTCTTCAAATTATCTGATTATGGATGACATTTTCAGATTATGGATGATTTTTTTTGTCTATTTTAGTTTCAGTTTTGATGAGACGAGATGGAAAACTCTACTGAAAATGATTTGGAAATGGCACCACTGAGCCAACACGATTCTACGATAACTACAAGTGCTAAGGCTAAGAGGAAAAAAGTTTTGAGTAGAATTATTGATTTGCAAAAAAAAAAAAAACATTTTATCGGTTTGGGCCGCAACCAACCTCACCGAACCGGTTTTTTCAGTTTCGGTTTCAGTTCGGTCAAAATGGATAATCAGTTCGGTCTCGGTCCAAAAAAGATGACTTCGGTTTTTATCGGTTTTCGTACTTCGGTTTGGTTCGGTTCGGTCCGGACCGTTTGCTCAGGCCTACCAATGAGGATCGAAGTATCTCAACCCTTCTACTTTCAAGTGCTTTGGTGAAGATATCTACAAGCTGAGCTTCTGTTCCAACATAGTCAATGACAAGTGATCCATCTTCAACCAATTCTTAAATAAAGTGATGACGAATATCAATGTGCTTCATCCTAGAGTGTTACACTGGATTCTTCGAGATGTTAATGGCGCTCATGTTGTCACAAAAGATGGTAAGAACAGTATGTGGAATACCATAATCAAGCAATATTTGCTTCATCCACAAAAGTTGAGTGCAGCAACTTCCAGCTCAATATATTCAGCTTCTGCTGTCGAAAATGAAATGGAGTTCTGTTTCATGCTGAACCAAGAAACCATGTTGTTTCTAAGGAAGGAACATCCTCCAGAAGTGCTCTTTTGATCTTCAGTGCATCGAGCCCAATCAGCGTCACAAAACCCAACCAGACTAGGGTTTGTGTCATAAGAGAACCATAATCCTAAGTCAGCAATTCTCTTTATGTACTTGATTATGTTCTTCACAGCTTCCAGATGGCTTTCTTTGGGATTGAATTGATACCGAGTACAAACTCCCACACTATAACAAATGTTTGGACGGCTAGCAGTAAGGTAGAGCAGACTACCTATCATACTTCGGTACAAAGTTTGTTCAACAAACACACCAGCTTCATCCTTTGACATCTTCAGATGTGCTCCCATTAGTGTTCTCTTCGAATTGCAGCTCTCCATTCTGAACTTGCTGATCAAGTTTCTTTCATACTTCATTTGAGAGACAAAGATTCCATTATCTTTTTGCTTAACTTAGAGCCTTAGAAAGTAGGTTAATTCACCCACCAAGCTCATCTCGAATTCGGATGTCATATGCTTGACAAATTCATCCACCATGGTCTTTAAGACAGATCCAAAGATAATATCATCGACATATATCTGAATGATGATGACATCTGATTTTTCCCTTTTGATAAAGAGGGTTCGATTAGCTCCTTCATGAATATAACATTTTTCAAGAAAGAACTCGGTTAGTCATTCATACCAAGCACGTGGGGCTTATTTGACATCGTAAAGAGCTTTCTTCAGTCTGTACACAAATTCAAGGTGATGAGGGTCTTCAAAGCCTTTGGGTTAGCTAACAAATACATTTCCATTAAGTACCCATTCAAGAAGGTACTTTTCACATCCATTTGGTAGAGTTTGAACTTCATCCAACCTGCCATAGCAAGCAATGAACGAACTGATTCGAGTCTTGTGATGGGAGCAAACGTCTCATCGAAATCAATTCCCTCAAATTGGAAATATCCTTGGGTAATCAACCTAAGCTTGCTCCTGGTTATGTTCTCCTCCTTATCAGACTTTTTTTAAAGATCTATTTTGTGCCTATCACATTTGCATCCTTGGGTCGTGGAACAAGATCCCATACTTCATTTCTTTCAAACTGCAAGAGTTCTTCCTGCATGGCACAGATCCAATGTTCATCTTTTAAAGCTTTTTTAACATTATTGGGCTCAATTGTGGATGTGTAGCACACATTTGCAATCAGTTCTCGATAGTTCTTTCGAACTTCTCTTGTTCGAATTCCTTCATTCATCTCTCCAATGATATTAACCGCTGAGTGATTTTTTTGAGCCCACTTTGACAGCTTACGAACATCAATTTTCTCAAGTCCTGAATCAGTCTGATCACTGTTATTGTTGTTGTTAGACATAGACACCGGAATAGTAGTTGTTACTTCTTTATAAATTGAAGAATCGTCTTCAGCAAGGTTATATGATTGTTTGTGATCATCAATCATGACATTAAATGACTCCA
Source organism: Perilla frutescens (assembly GCA_026008535.1). Lineage (NCBI taxonomy): Eukaryota > Viridiplantae > Streptophyta > Magnoliopsida > Lamiales > Lamiaceae > Perilla > Perilla frutescens. The sequence continues at coordinate 25,984,382 of BRKX01000006.1, read as the reverse complement.
TGACAGCTTTAGTTCTCTTTTTGAACACATGATAAGCTTGGCTATTTCTTGAATATCCAAGAAATATACATTCATCTCCTTTAGCATCAAATTTGGTGAGATAATCTCTATCTCTCAACATGTAGCACGTATTACCAAAAATGTGAAAGTATTTCACATTTAGTTTCTTCCCTTTCCACAATTCATACGGAGTAGTTCTTATCTTGGGTCTGAAGTACAACCAATTTATGATATGACATGCAGTGTTAACTGCCTCCACCCAGAGATTGTCAGACACACTTTTTTGCCTTCATCATAACTCTACTCATTTCTTACAGAGTCTAATTCTTCCGTTCAACAACACCACTTTGTTGAGGTGTTTTAGCAGCAGAGAATTCTTGACCAATGCCTTTTTTCCGCAGAACAGTTTGAATAGATTATCAAACTCATGACCATGGTCACTTATTATCCTCACAACATTTGTTCCTTTCTCAACTTCGAGCTTGAGATACAGCTTCTTGAAAGTGTCGAAGGTTTAAGCCTTGTCCCTAAGGAACTCCACACATGTGTACCTAGTGAAGTCATCCACACATACAAAGATAAATAATTTTTTACCAATGCTTTCAGTCTGAACTGGACCCATCAAATTCATGTGAAGCAGTTTTAATGCAGTCGAAGTAGTGATTTTCTTGACAACTTTATGAGATATATGGATTTATTTTCCAATTTGACAAGGACAATAGACTTTCTCTCGTTCAATGTTCAATCTAGGAACACTCACTACAACTTCAGTTTTCACAAGTCCCTGCAGGTTCCAATAGCTGATATGGCTAAGCTTTTCATACCATAAATTTACTTCGCTCAATTGAGATCAAAAACACGATCCATTCATGTTGAGAAGATAGCAGTTGTCACACGATTTGTCACCCTCCATCAATAAGATAATTTTCTTATCTTTGACCAAACACTTGTGTCTTGTAAAGTGAACAACAAGACCTTCATCACACAACTGACTAATGCTAATGAGATTAGCTTTTAGTCCTTCCACAAGTAAAACATTTTCCAAGAAAGGCATATCAGGAACATTCAACTGACCTTGTCCAAGGACTCTTCCTTTAACACCATCTCCAAACGTAACAGACTGATAAGAACATTCTTGTTGAAGGTTAATCAACATGCTTATGTCTCCGGTCATGTGTCTTGAACACCCGTTATCAAAATACCAACCGCTCTTTGTATTGATGTTGAGAGCAATGTGAACCACGTAATTTCTGTGGTTGTCCTTGGACATGTTTCTGCCATTGTTCCTTCTGGAAGAATGATCTAGTTGAGACAGACCTCTCCTTCTCATTCTTCTGAGGTCATTGAGATAGTTTATGTAATGTAGACATATGTGTCCTAGTTTCTCACAATAGTGGCACACTGTGAATGTCCTTCTGGTGGACTTCTTCTGTCTATGAAACTGATGTGGTGACTTCTCTTTGTAAAAGCTCTTCAATTTAGCTTTAGAGTCTGGAACCAGATTATCTTTTGTTCCTAATGTCTGTCCGTGACAGAACCTACCGTTTGTCTAATTGCCATTGTAACCAAGCCCAGTATGATCCTGAGGGTTCTTTTATTTGGAGAGAATTTCATCCAGCTAAAATGATCCAGAATTCATCATTTTGACAAGTTTTTTTATAGTGCTAGAGTTCACCATTCTGTACCTGTGCACTGTTCCTGGACTGAGACAATTTATCTTTGAGCTCTTGATTTTTTATGGCAAGATGATCTCGTTCTTTCATAAGATCAGAATTTTGTTTAACTAAGTAACTTTCACCACCATGGTCTAACTGGAATGTAGCTTCTTGTATGCTTCCATAGTTGATTCTTCTGTAAATTCTTCATCATCACTGCATTTTGACTTTTTATCGGAATCATTCTTAGGAACAGAAGTAGGAACAAACGAGTTGACAGAATGTGTTATGAGATCAATATGGTTGCTTACACATTCTTCATCACTTCCACTCTCATCAGGATCCTCGTTATCACTCAAGGTTGAGCTGTAGGACTTAGTCTTCCTTTTTAGAGTGTTGGCACACTCGGCTTGGTAATGTCCAATGCCTCCGCATTCTCTAGACTTGACTTCTCTATGCTTTTCTTCATTGGAATCTTCATTCTTGGTCCTTCAAGGGTTAGAGAAATTATTCTTGCATTATTTTGAGGACACTTTTTAAAACGTTTTGCCAATCTGTTGAAGTTTTTTTTTATAATAGGATAATAGACTTCACTAGATTGTCTTTGTCAAGAACATTGCTTGGAGCTTTAGTACCGGAACCAACCTGAAAAGCAATGTTTTTCTTTTACACAGTTTCTTCTTCTGTCAGGCCCATTTCAAATGTTCACAAGGACCCCATCAATTCTTGCAGCTTCATTTTGCTCACATCTTTGGCTTCTTCAATGGTCGTGACTTTGTAGGCGAATCTCTTAGGCAGAGAGTGAAGAACTTTTCGAACAAGTTTTTCTTCGAAAATAGCATCTCCCAGGGCAAAGCTTTCATTGGCAATGTCACATATCCTGGCATTAAAGTCTCCAAGCTTTTCTGCTTCATCCATCCTCAGATTTTCAAATCTGGTAGTGAGTAACTGTATTCTTGAGGCTTGAACACTGTTTGTCTTTTCATAAGTGATCTGCAGAATGTCTCACGCATCCTTAGCTTTGTCACATGTCGAGATGAGTTTGAAGACAATCATGTTAACAACTGAAAAAATAGCATTCATGGCCTTGGCATTCAACCCCATGATCTTGTAATCATCATTGTCCCATTCTTCCTCCGGCTTCTTAATAACATCTCCTTTCTCATCTTTCTTTGTGGGAGGATTATAGCCATCAGTCACCATCTTCTAGACACGTTTATCAATGGAATGAATGAACGCAGTCATCCTAGCCTTCCAGCAGGCATAATTATTGCCATCGAGAAACGGGAGTCGCACTGTCGACGCTCCTTCGTTCATTATGTTCATCTCGGCAAAACAAACACAAAACACGGATTAGCAAACCCAAGATCACACCTGTGTAACTAGTGACCCGCTCTGATATCAATTAAAAAATATAATCCATGCTATTATGTGTTTAACGTTACTTCATGCATGTGTTCTTGAGAGTAACAGGAACATAATCAAGAACAAGTAAATAAAAGCAGTAAAAATACGCACGAGATTGATAACCCAGTTCGGTTAACCAACCTACTCTGGAGGGGACTTCGCCCAAACTTGAAGATTCATCTACTACTTCTGCGTGAAGACTATTCAGGATCTTACACATACAAGACTCTTTCCTTATGTCGCCCTTTCTTATAACACGAACTCTTTGATGAATGAAAGCTATGAGATCTCCTCACAACCGTGACACTAGAGAGAGACACTAGATTCTCTCTAGTTACCCACAACTTCAACTTATAATCTCTCCTGAGATTACATATAAAATGAATAAAAAATCCCTCACATGTTTCACTCAAATCTAGACTACCATGTTGAACAGTTTAAGGAACAATTTCTAGCTATTACAATAATCACAAACGACTCTCAAATACTAAACTCAGAGAATCAATTAATTGGGGATGAACCACCAATCTTCAAAGAAATTGGTCTTTGATAGAGAATTTAAAGTCTCCTACTATGGTGTTTCAATATTTATAAATTCGTGTCATGCTTACAAGTATACAAGCATATAATTGTAGACAGGATGAAACAAGGTCGATCCACAGGGAATGAGGAACCAAATAAGACAATGCAAGTACCACAATATTAGATGCAAAGATTATCTAGACGATGTTCAAGTGAGGGTTGATTATCATCAAAACCAAAACAAGAACTTAAATAACAAACACCAAACAACAAAACCAATACTTAAATAAAATGCAAGAAATCAAGATCTAAAAGGAAATGGTTTAAGATAATAAGTTAATGCAAGAGTCTAGGACATGGATACACAATGTTCCTCTTGAACATTCAACAAGGGTATTCTCAATAATCATGCTTCGTTCAATGATAGGAAGACAACGAATATAGTAAGAGCATCTCTCGAATATCTCTTAAATTATGAATGTGACAAGGATGAATATCACTAATACATTCCAAGGTCACACCTACCAAAGGCTCAAAGGTATTCAACATTCAACTAAGAGTACAAATACATGGATTCAATCTATACATGCTTATGATCACGGGATGGGCAAGATGCAAGTGATTCATACATTTGATGTTAAATGAATGCCACTTCAAACAACACCATTCAAGAACTAGCATGGATTAAAACCTTGACAAAGCATAAACATAAATGTAACCCTAGTCAAGAACAAGATTTACATTGTTTCTCCACATCCTAGAGCCTTAAGGGCTCTAGCCTACCATATTTACAACAATATCAAGAACAAAGAGAAAAGCAACAAAACCCATTCCCAAAACAAGAGTAGAGAATGAAAGAGAAGATAAAACCCAATGTAGAAACCCCTTCTTCAATCCCTTATCTTGAATCTTCAAGATGGATGGTTGTTTCTTCCTCCTCTTCTTGATCTTCTTGTGCTTCCAAAAATCCCCAAATGTGATGTGTTTCTAGAGTGAAATCGAATGGGAGGAGTGTTGGGGCGATCTTTAAAATCCCCAATAGATATATAAAGGAGTGGACCAATAATTGAATGTCAAAAGTCAAAAAGCGGATTCATCAGTCCCGAACGTGACCTCATCAGAGTCGCGCCTGGAGGCCGCATTCGAAACAAAGGAAAACACGTCTCTGAAGTGGCTGAAAAGCGGGCAGACTGGTCGCGCCCAGAGGTCGTGTTGCAGAGGCCCTGGGGCGCGACCAGCCCTGCGCTCGTGCCCGGAGATCGTGTGTGGAACAAAGGAAAACACGTCTCTGAAGGGGCTGAAACTCGGACAATTGGGTCGTGCCTAGGGGTCGCTTTGCAGAAGGCCTGAGGCGCGACCCCCCCTGTGCTCGCGCTTACAGGTCGCGTTCGGCGAGCCTCTCCGACAGCTTCCACAGTTTTGCTTCGTTCTCGCTCGTTTCTTGGCCGATTGACCTGATTCAACTTGTAGCGCGCTCCTTATTCGATTATCTATTTTTATATGGTCTTAAATCCCTCAAATTTGCATTAATTTATCCTCCATTACCTGTAAAACTCAAACAATAAACAAAACTTCCAAAATGGGAGGTTAAACGCTCAATTTGGGTTAAAACACATACAACACTCTGCAAATCACTTCATTTAAACCTCAAATTATTGTGCAAAAACACCACTCATCAGTCTTCTTATACTTTCACTCTTCTTATTGACTTGATCTTCAATCTTCATCAACTAGGAAGGTGAATCATGGTTTGTGATTCTTTCCATGATGGTGTAGATGCCTTCCATGTTGTTGAGGGTTTAAATCAGCTCTGTATCTACTCCATAAGGAAGCTAAAACAATCATTCATTGCTCCCTAAATCAATCTAAGCGGGATTTTCTTCCGCAAAGAAACTGCCATTAAACTGTCGGGGACCCTCCTAGAACATCAGAGGGAACAGTTCACCATCTATTCTTTACTTTGCACAACGGAATCAACACATTACTCCAGGAACATATCCTCGAACACTTCGTCAAACATAAATCGCCAAAACAAACTTAGTGCTACTAAATGGCACTAACATAATATTTAAAGTTAATTTCACTTCATTTCAATAGGGTCAAAATATATTAGTCTCAATTGTTCTTTTTTTTGTCTCAAGAGAATTTTTCACGACATTTTTTTGTCTCAAATGATATGTTTGGACATTTTTGGTCCTAAAATTAATTGCATACTTAGCAGTCGTTAAATTTTAGGACCAAAACCATCGAAACATATAATTTGGGACAAAAAAATGTACATATCAATTTTTTTAGTTTTATTTTCATTTTTTCTTGGATTTCAATTTCTTGCGATTAAGTTTAATTTTATACTTATTATTTATGGTTCATCCTACCTAATTAGAATTTATTATTATTTTTTAGCATTTAATTTTCAAATAATCAATTGATTTTTTTGTTTTCTTTATTTTTAATTTTTCAAAATATACCAAATAAAATATTTAAAAATAAAAGACCGATGTGTATTTTAGTAATGGTGGCTAAAATAATTTATTTGATAGTAATAATTTGTGCATATAATATTTTTATTATTACATATAATATTTTTATTGATTTTTATATATTTATTTAATTTTAGAATCTTATGAAATTCAAAATTAGGTAAAATATTTAAATAATAAATATATTATTATAGGATAAACATCAAGATTTTTTGACAACAAGTACATATCTTTCAAAAGATATATATCAATTTTCAATAGCCAATGAGATCGTGTCACGTCAACCATAGATCTCTTTTCCTACAACAATAGATAGGTGCCTTCATATCAGTTGAAAATCACATTAGAAGTTATTTGAAAAGTTCAATAATGTGAGAAGAAATTCGATAAGTGAAATTCTCTCAAATATTCATGGCGTTCTTCACCAAATTCATCATGAAGACGGCGTTTGATCCATATCCAAGAAAGTCAAAGGTGTTCTTCATCAAATTCATCCCGAAGTTGACGTTTGATCTAGAAGCAAAGCAATTACACTCTGGATTAACGTTATCAAGTTCCAAATACCAAGTCAAAGAAGATCGAGGATACAAATCTTTCCCGAAAACTTCAAAGACCAAGTTCAAACAACAAGTTCGAGAAAATCAAAGAGAAATTTACTCTGAAGATTCCAAAGACCGTTTGAAAATCAAGTTTTGAAGAGAAGAATCAGAGGAAAATAGAGATTGGATCCGTATAAATATGTTTTAATCTGAAAATTATTTTATTTGTACACTATTTTGTATTTTACCAAATTTAATACAAAAATTTGTATTACAAATTTTGGCACACCCAGTGAGACCATCTCTACCTCTCATCTCTTCTCTTCACCAATTTCCTCAAGCATCAAGATCTCTACAATTCTAGAAGAGCAAATTGCAAATTTAACGAAGCTTACTGAATGACTTGCCAAATAGATATAAGAACGGGATGCTCAAATCTTGAAGTTGAACAAAGAAAAGAGTGTTGATTTTGGTGGCGAGCAAATGAATGAAGATACTGAAGCTGAGATATCTACAAAGCTACATGCCAATAAAAGTGGAAAATCTATAGTCAAACAAATTGAAATATCGTCTGATGGCTCAATACTAGTTGATCAACTCAAAGTTTTCATACTGGAAACAATCAAAGATAAGTCTGGAGAGAGCCTTAAATCACTATAGACTTATGACAAGTCATATACCCCAAGAATTGACAACTTGAAGATGTCAGATGGCTACCAACCACCAAAATTTCAACAATTTGATGGCAAAGGTAATCCAAGACAACACGGGGTTTCCTTGGTAGAGACCTGCAATGATACTGGGACATACGAAGATCACTTGGTGTAGCAATTCATTTGCTCTTTAAAAGACAACGCGTTAGATTGGTATGCCGATTTGGGAAAAAAATTGATTGATAGTTAGGGGCAACTGGAGAAAGAATTCGTCAACTGCTTCTACAGTACTTGAAGGACGGTTAGCTCAATTGAGCTTACAAACTCATATCAATAAAAAGAAGAGCCCATCATCGACTACATCAACCGTTGGAGAAACTTGAGCCTAAATTGCAAAGATCGTTTGTCAGAAACTTCGGCAATTGAGATGTGTATCCAAGGCATGAATTGGAGTCTTCAATATATTTTGAAAGGGATTCAACCAAAGACCTTTGAGGAACTGGTCACTAGAGCTCATGACATGGAGTTAAGCATGGCCGTAAGTGAAGTTGAAGAATTATTAATGCAAAAACATAACTTTGAAGAACAACAATAAATAAATGATGGGGGCAAACCTTTTGAGGAATCTCCAAGTGAAGAAGAAGAAGAAGAAGAAGCGACTATAAATCTCGTCATGTGCTTATTCAAGTCTTCCAATACATGTCACAATTTATGAAAAGAAAAAAGGGCAATGTTCCTTGATAAGAGCCTAAACTATCTTTCAAAGCTCCTAGATAAGAGCCAAAAATATTTAAACTCTTCAAAAAATACTAAGACTCCGTGACACGAGTATAAATATCTACAAAAGTCAAATTCAAATTCAAGACTCATTGACACAAGTATAAAAAGTCTATAAATTCAAATCCAATACTCTTTAACACGAGTATACAATGTTTACAAATTTAAATTCAAATCCAATACTCCTTGACATGAGTATAAAATGTCTATAAATTCAAATTCAAATCCAAATACTCATGTACACGAGTATAAAATATCTACAAAGTCCAAATTCAAGTTGAAAGCTCCTCAATATGAGCATAAACTATCCAAGTTCAAGAAATGTCTCAAATACGAGCATAAACTATCTAAGTTAACAAATATTGAAGACTCTCTGATACGAGTATAAACTATCTAACAAATCCAAATTGAATGCTCTTTGATGAGAATATAAACTCTGCCTAATAAATTCAAATTGAAGAACTCTTGTATATGAGTATAAACTATTCACAAGTTGAAATTCAAGAATTCCTTGATACGAGTATAAACTATCTACTAAATTCAAGTTCAAAACTCCTTGATAAGAGTTTAAACTATCTAACCAATTTTCGAAACTCATTCATTTCAAACGATTAGTAGTCAATGAACAAGTTTCGAGGGGGCATTTGTAGATAATTTTTTTTAATATTATATATAATATTTTTATTATTTTTTATATATTTATTTAGTTTTGGAATCTTATGAAATCCAAAATTAGATAAAATATTTAAATAATAAAGATATTATATGATAAACATCAAGTTCTATGGCAACAAATAAATATCTTTTAATATATATATATATATATATATATATATATATCAATTTCCAATAGCCAATGAGATCGTGAGATCGTGTCATGTTAACCCTAGATCTCTTCCCTACAACTATAAATAGGGCATTTATATTAATTGAAAATCACACTAGAAGTCATTTGATGAGTTTAAGAATTTGAGAAGAAATTCAATAAGTGAAATTCTCTCAAATATTCAATGCGTTATTTACCAAATTCATTCCGAAGACGGCGTTTGATCCATATGCAAGACAGTCAAAGACACTCTTTATCAAATTCATCCTGAAGTTGACGTTTGATCTGAAATCAAGGCAACAACCTTCTAGATTAATGTTATCAAGTCCAAATACCAAGTCAAAGAAGATTAGAGATACAAATCTTCCCCGAAAACTTCAAAGACCAAGTTCAAACAACAAGTCCCACAAAATCAAAGAGATAAATTTACTCTAAAGATTTCAAAGACCGTTTAAAAATCAAGTTTTGAGGAGAAGAATCAAAGCAAAAATAGAGATTTGATCCGTATAAATATATTTTGATCCGAAAATTATTTTATTTGTACACTATTTTGTGTTTTACAAAATTAAATACAAAAAATTGCGTTACAAATTGTTTTGACCATATTCTAATGGGACCAAAATGAAATTTACTTGAATATTTATTACTACATATTTTTATGCCTATATATATGATCAGAAAATGAGAAAATACATGTACATCGATCCCGTCTTTTCATAATTTCTTCCACTATTATTATTAATGGTGGTGCTGAATTGCTTTAAACATACTCTTGTATTCGCCGCATAAGTCCTTATTTGTGGATCGATTTCTATTGATAAGACTTGAGAAGCCATGTTTAGTTACGATTAATTAATGTTATTTGAGAAGCATATATATATATATATATATGTGTGTGTGTGTGTAGTCTCAACTAGCTAGAGTTTCCATTATCATCAACTATATATATATATATATATATATATATATATTCCATTATGATGCGGTGTCACAGATATACATATTGGTCTTAACCCGAATAAGAATAGAATAATATGGACTGATTTAAACTCCACAGAACAAATAGCATTCAGAAAAGTATATATATATATATATATGATATATCGTTTGCTACAGCTTGCTCTGTGAATTAATAAGCATTAATTCTTGATCACCACCACAATCTCCAAAAGCTAGTGTCATTTTCTGGTCAATATATTAATTAGCTTCAGATTTTGCACTCCCTGACTGTGAAAGGCACCCGCGTTTCATCCCTAAGTTAATTTTGATTTTGATCCCATAGGACATCGGATATTCTGATTTTGCTCATGAGATTATCATTTTTGGTCCCAAACAGAGTTAGTATTGATTTTGGTCCTTTTTTTGCCTTAAAATCATGGGACCAAAAATAATATTCTTAAACTTATAGGACTAAAACTGGGCGATTTTTTTGAAAAATAACCAAAAATGATAGTCTCTGACCAAAATCGGAATACCCGATGTCCTATGGGATCAAAATCGAAATTAACTCTTTCATCCTTACATTATTTGAATTTTAATTAGCACTATTTGAAATAAATATATATTAATTATGATGAAGAATATGATCAGAGGTGTTACACGATGCATACATGCGTATAGATAGTTAGCTGACTAGCTCGAAAGCGAGCTGAGGTTGCGATTTAATTTGATATTTTTACCCCACAATTCCACATTGGGAAACTTGACAATGAATAAGTGGAGGAATTGCCACTCATTATATTATATATAAGATGCCATATATATATGCCTTTGGTTTGGTTGTTCTGTTCTGTTCTGTACGAATGAATGAATGCAATTGCAGGCGGACGGAAGGCCATAGATATGATATGATGATCATTCATTCTCCTCCACTCTATGAGCCAAACCTCTTTAAGCCCAACCATGCATGCTCCACATATGCTTTAATTTGTCAAAACTTTCATAATTTCTTTCCTCTATTTTCTACCCATCAACTTTAATAATATGGATTGATGGAGTACGTATGTACGTACCCACCAGTGTTTCAACGGATAAGATTCTCTATTTCAATTTCAAGTTTTATTTTGTATATATTTCAATGATTGGGGTGGAGGATCGGTTTCAATGCTTTTTTTTATGTCTAATAAATTTAATTAAATAAGATAAGAGAATAGAGAATTCTTACGACTCTTTTTTTTTTATATAATGATAATTGATAAATAGAAATCACACTATATACCTTTCTTTCAACGCTTTTTCTCTTTTTGGGTCAACTCGCGCACTGTTCATGATCACCAGTCACCACTAACTAAGCAAGCAACAGTGCAACACCACACACATGTACACCGGGATTTGGTTTGCTTCCATTTTTAAAATCATGCGGCATTTAAAACGAAAGGAAGTTCCACTTTTCGACTTCAATTCACCCTCACTTTTCAATTATATATGAATTATGATGTTGAAATATCCATCTTATCAATTTGAATAATATTTTATTCTTTTACTCCTACCAATGTATTTTTAGATACGAAATAAAACAACAAATGCATCTAATTAAGACCATACTATACCTACTTCTCATGTAACATAAAATGTTGGCGTTCGTAGCAATGTTACTTAGTGTTGGGTATGCATTGTTGAACGATTCAAAAACTAAAATTATACTGAAAAATACCATCCACACTAAAAACTCTCTTCTATATATATATCCGCAAAAAAATTAATTGGTCACTCACAACAAGTGAAAATCAATTAATCTTATTTTAAAAATAAGTTCTCGAGTGTAAAATAAGTTATCTATACCATTTAAAGAAAACTATAAACTAACTGTTGGAAAATTGAATTTAATAAATTGAGTTTTTGATGAAGCCATGCAAGACCTTGACGAACTAAATTCGGAGCTGCCATTTAGAGGTTCAATTACACGATTTCGAACCAAGAAATTGCAAGGTTGTTTCCAAGCAATTATTCGCAAAAAATTTGAAGAATTAGAAGAAGTTAAATGCAGCCCCAAGATTGTTACTTTGTTAATAATTAAAGATTGGAGATCAAGATTTGAAGAACAATGCATGAAGATAGAACTCATCAAGTTGTGCATGCATGGCAAATTCGTGTTGCATGGAATTTTCATCCCTTATTTGATTTAATTAGGGATTGAATTTTATTTAGACTATAGTATTTATTTAATTAATTTAGACTATAGTTTAGATCAGATTTTTATTTAATTATTTGAGTAATGTTCGTCCATAATGAGAATAGGTTTGACTAGAATTGTATTTAAGGCAATTTCCTACCTTGAATAGAATTCTAGTTTAGGTATCTTCCTAGTATAGTTAGAGATCTCTTTTGGATCAATTTTTAGGCCTTTTAAGCTTATAATTTCCGTTCCCCCTAATCTTTTTTTCCTTTTTCTTTCCTATTTCTTTCCTTCTACTTTTTGGATTTATTTTTGGATTCCTATTCTATTTGGGAACTTCAAAAATACATCTAATTCTTTCCTTTTCTAGCTTTCTTCCATCCAAATCCTTCCAAACCTTCCATATACACTTCCCCCCTTCAAATTTTCGTCCACCATTGTCAAGGGGATCGGAAATTCATCTTATTCCACATATATCATCTGTTCATACCCATATACACCATCCGGACCATACACATATGCACCCATGTACCATCCGGTCCTTACACAATACACCACTCATACTCCGTATACCCATACACCCTATACACCAAATTCTCACCATCTCTACCGCAACAACAACATGATCATACCTGAGTTTGAAGGTCTATACTATCCCGACATCTATTTGGATTGGGAACGCAAAGTAGACAAACTTTTTGAGTGCTATGACTTCCCCGAGAAAAAGAAAGTGCAGCTAGTTTCGTCAAAGTTTAAAGGCTACGCAACAACATGGTGGGGATTCCAGCAGAACCGGTGCCACAGAGATCACCTTCCACCTATCGACATGGCGTGAGTTGAAAGATTTGATGCGGAAACGCTTCATTCCAGACCACTACCGATGGGAGTTGGAGGAAAAGCTATACAAGCTTAGACAAAGAGATCGAAGTGTAAATGACTACTACAAGAAAATGATTGAAGCTATGAAACGAGCTGATGTAGAAGAATATCCAAAAGATACCATGGGTAGATTTCTAGCTGGTCTACGAAGGGCAATTCGTGAAAGAGTAGCATTGTACTACTTCGACGAGTTGGAGGACATGGTGGATTACGCCATTCAGATAGAAAAATGGCTAGAGTAACTAGAGATGAAGTCAAAGGAAGAGGTTCAAGTAGAGTCAACCACAAGTTACCAACTTGAGTCATTCGAGGAGTTTCTACGTACCTATGTACCCCCTACATGGCCTGCATCACCAGTTCAGCCGGTCATGGAGGTGCCAAGCCAAGCCAGCAACATTCAAGAGGAGATCCACGTTGAGTTACCATCTGAGATCGTTTCCATCAAAGAAGATTATACTTTTGAGGTAACAATTTCAGTTGATGCATCTATTGAAGAACTGATCGATGTTGCAACTTATGAGAATGTTGAAGAAGAAGAGAATGTTGTTGAAGAGCTTGATCTAGAAGAGTCGGATCAACCTTTGAGTGAAGAAGAAGAAGAAGAAGAAGAAGAAGAAGAAGAAGAAGAAGAAATGGAGATCATTACTGCAGTTGAAGAAGTTGAAGAGTTGTTGGAGATACAACCTTATTATAAAAAAGAGAATGATATCCGTGAGACAATGGTTGAAGATCTTGAAGAGCTCGAACAAGCTAACATGGAGGAGCTGCCGAGTTCTAACATTTTTTGTCAACCGTTTCCTTGTGATGCCTTTATTTTACAGGTTGTTAAAGATGTTCCAATAGAAGTTGATGTGCCATCAGATTTTATCGTGGATTCCATGTCAATGCATTCTTTGGAGCTAGAGTTTCGGCCAATTGACACCAAGTTGATGTGTACGTTCATGAAGATGTGTTTTATGCAGTTTGTGCAAAAAGAGTTCAATGGTCAGTTCGTGTTCATTTTTTATCCCGGAAACTTGAATTCGAGGACGAATTCTTTTCAAGAGGAGGGGAATGATGAAGCCATGCAAGGCCTTGAAGAACTAAATCCGGAGCTGTCATTTAGAGGTTCAATTACATGATTTCGAGCCAAGAAATTGCAAGGTTGTTTCCAAGCAATTATTCGCAAGAAATTTGAAGAATTAGAAGAAGTTAAATGCAGCCCCAAGATTGTTACTTTGTTAATAATTAAATATTGGAGATCAAGATTTGAAGAATAATGCATGAAGACAGAACTCATCAAGTTGTGCATGCATGGCAGATTCGCATTGCATGGAATTTTCATCCCTTATTTGATTTAATTAGGGATTGAATTTTATTTAGACTATAGTATTTATTTAATTAATTTAGACTATAGTTTAGATCAGATTTTTATTTAATTATTTGAGTAATTTTCATCTATAATGAGAATATGTTTGACTAGAATTGTATTTAAGGCAATTTCCTACCTTGAATAGAATTCTAGTTTAGGTATCTTCCTAGTATAGTTAGAGATCTCTTTTGGATCAATTTTTAGGCCTTTTAAACTTATAATTTTCGTTCCCCCTAGTCCTATAAATAGGGGAACCATGTCACATTGATACTTTAGACTATATTTGATTAATTAAGCTTTGCTTTCAATATCGTCTCAACCCCGTTTAATCTTTGTGAGTTTAGATTTTAATTCATACTCTTAGAAATAGCATCTCTAAGTTTTACAAAGGAAATTCACCATCCACGTTCGAGGGATCGTCGGAGACTCGCTACTTGAAGATCAACTTAAAGAATTTGGCCTTGTGTACGTTCGAGATTCAAGGCAACTTTCGGGTTGTGATTCACATCAACAATCACCAACCATCAACCATCATCGACGTCTTCCATACTTAATCAACGCACGCTTCAATTCAGCCCCCAAGATCGTGATCGTGTTCTACGCCAATCCATCCATACCGTAAGTTCGTTTATCTCTATCATATCCTATCTTCACCAAGCCATTATTCACTTAGCCTCACACACGAATTTCCTACAAATTCCAGCCCTAAAACCATTCCTTTGCAGCCCCTATCTTTTTATATTTGTGTTATATATTGTGTGTCATTTTTCTAGGTATTTTAGTTGTCTAGTTTTCGTCTTTTCATTTGTTTATCGAGTCGAATTGGAACCCTTCAATTAGTTGACGTGTTTCGCATCCTAAGTCTTCCGCTACATCTTTTATTCGTCCTAGATTAATTGTCCAGGTCGTATCAGTTTTGAAACATTTTATCCGATTTTTAGTGATCAGGATATTTAATTTTGGAGGAATTAAATATCATATGATTGTTCTATGTTGTGAGTAGATAATCGTAGTATTTTTATTTGCTCAAATCTGATTTTCGGTGAGTGAGAAATAAATGGTTGAAGTTGGTCACACGATTGGGCATTTATGGTGTGTGGGATAAATGTGTTTAAGACACATTAAAGAATCCCACATTGATTTCTTAATCAAGTTAAGAAGTGTATTTAAGTGTATTAACACTTAAGTGAAGTAATTAAGTGCACAAGGATGTAGGCCATGAGCCCACACGCGCACACACACGCGCGCGCCCGCCCGTGCCCGTCCCGTCCCGTCTTCAAATATGGTAACTCCCACCTGGAGCTGCCCATAGACGGCTTAATCTGACAGTTACAACACCTGGTTTGAATGCCCTCAAACCCTAGTTGTCACCACCTGGTTTGAATGCCCTCAAACCCTAGTTGTCATCTGCAGTAGAGATGTGCCTATAAATAGGACACTCTGCATAAACAAACATCATCATATTGTTGCATACAGGTTTCTTTGAGTCACAGCTTCCCAGTTCTCGACATTGTCTAGTTCGCCGGAACCTTGCCGGACTTGTGGTGCTAGTGCCGGAAGGACGAAGCCATTTCATCTTTGAGAGACAAATCGCTAGACCGTGAGCACTAGCCGGGGCGTAATTTGTCTTGCGAAGAGAGGTCCCCTCGACTCGATTTGCCAGAATCTGCACTCGGGTTTCAATTTAAGTGTTTAAATTCAGTTGTTTATTGTAATCTTTCACTTCCGTTTGTTCTTCTTGCACTTCAGTTGTAAAATAATTCTAGTCAAAGTGTAATACACATACAACAATCGCAAGAGAAATTACGACTAAAAACAATCAACTACCTTTGCTGGAATAGCGTCATCATCCAACACTATTGCTCCAAGGACCATTTCCCATGGCCAAGCTGAGAAGCCGGAGAAGTTCTCCATATTGGACTTCAAGAGGTGGCAGCAGAAGATGCTCTTCTACCTCACCACGTTGGGATTTGCTGGATACATCAAGGAAGCCACTCCAGTGATCAAGGAGAATGAGCCGGACGTCAACAAACGGACAGCTTATGATCAATGGAGATTTCTTATGTAAAAATTACATCCTTAATGGTTTAGTAGATAGTTTATACTCTGTGTATGGGAATGTAACTAGTGCTAAGAAACTGTGAGAGGCACTAGAAAATAAGTACAAAATGAAGGATGCCGGAACTAAAAAGTTCATCGAGGCAAAATTCCTTGATTATAAAATGGTGGACTCCCGATCAGTGATGGATCAAGTATAAGAGCTTCAGCTCATTGTGCACGACGTTCATGCTAAAGGGATGGTCCTTCTCGACTCTTTCACCGTTGCTGCGATGATTGCGAATTTACCACCATGTTGGAAGGACTTCAAGAGCTATCTCAAGCACAAGTGAAAGGAGATGACTCTTGAAGACCTTGTGGTTAAGCTTCGAATTGAAGCCGATAATCGAAAGGCGAATCCGAGACCAAGAGTCCCGATCGAGGCTAAGGCTAACTTGATGGAACATGGTGGACCATCAAATAGCAACAAAAGAAAGTGTCCGGGTTAAGTTGACAAAGGGAAGAAGCCAATGACGAAGTTCAATGGCAACTGCTTCAATTGTGACAAGCCGGGGCACATGTCCAAACATTGCACGGCTCCAAAGAAGAAGCGTACCAACTATGGTGCACACTTGGCGGAACATAACAACAAAGGCAAATGAAAGGCCCGTCAAGATGATTGGGATGACGATGATTTGGCTGTCATTGTGTTTGAAGCCAATCACGTGGACAACCCGAGAGAATGGTTCATCGACACCGGGGCTACTTGTCACATTTACTCGGACAAGAGCTCGTTTGCTACCTATAAAAATGTTGAAGGTAGGAAGTTGCACATGGGGAACCAAGTCTCGTCTGAAGTAGCTGGTGTGGGAAACGTGGTTTTGAAGCTGACTTCAGGCCAAGAGCTAACTTTGAAAGATGTGCTGCATGTTCCGGGAATCCGTAAGAATTTGGTTTAGGGTTCATTGTTATTCAATTATGGTTTTAGACTAGTGTTAGTCAATCATTGTTAGTCGGGGCTATCTTGCTAATGGACTCTTTAAAATGAATATAATGGCCATGCACCGTGTTGCCAAAGAAAGTGCTAATAAAGTGAATTCTTCTGCTTACTTGTTTGTTGAGTGTTTGGATGTATGGCATTGTAGATTAGGACATGTTAATCTAAATGCTATAAAATGTTTAGTAAATTTAGATTTGCTAAAGGTAAACCAATTTAATACACAAAACAAATGTGAAATTTGTGTCGAGGTAAAATTGGTAAAGTTACCATTTCATTCAGTTGAACGGAGTACTAAACCTCTAGATTTAATTCACACAGACGTGTGTGAGTTAAAGTTTGTGCAAACTAGAGGCAGTAAAAAGTATTTTATTACTTTTATTGATGATTGCACAAAGTACTGTTATCTTTATCTTTTAAGAGGTAAAGATGAGGCGATTGAAACTTTTAAGAACTTCAAGAATGAAAGCGAAAATCAACGAAGCGGTCGAATTAAAGCAATTCGAAGTGATAGAGATGGAGAATATGTTGCCCCGTTTGAAGAGTTATGCACAGAGGTGGGTATAATTCATCAAACTACGGCTCCCTATTCACCACAGTCTAATGGTGTTGCTGAATGTAAAAAACCGAACTCTTAAGGAGATGATGAATGCTTTGTTGATAAGTCCGGGATTACCACAGAACTTGTGGGGGGAAGCTGTGTTGACAGCCAACTATATCCTGAATAAAATTCCACTTAAGGATATGAATGTGACGCCTTGCGAGTTATGAAAAGAATGCACGCCGTCTTATAAATACCTCAAAGTGTGGAGGTGTTTGGCTAAGGTTGAAGTGCCACTTCCTAAACAAGTTAGAATCGGCCCTAAAACGGTTGATTGTATCTTTGTTGGGTATGCACTTAACAGTAGTGCATATCATTTTCTTATTCATAAATCGGAGATTCCCGAGTTGGCTGAAGGAACGATAATGGAGTTGAGGAATGCTATATTCTTCGAGAATGTCTATCCTTGTAAAGATAAGGATAGGGCAGAAGGTAGTTCTGAGAAATGAACTTCTGAAGCTGCTACTAGTTCTGATCATGTCGATGAAGAACCGAGACGTAGCAAGCGAGCTAGGATGGCTAAGACTTTTGGTCCGGATTTCATCACCTATATGCTAAATGATGAGCCAAAGTCTTTGAAAGAATCTTTATCTAGTCCAGATGTTGCGTTCTGGAAAGAAGCCATCAACAGTGAAATCGATTCCATCATGCAAAATCACACTTGGGAGTTGACAGATCTCCCAAGTGGGTGTAAGCTGTTAGGATGCAAGTGGATCCTAAAACGAAAATATAAGACAGATGGTTCTGTTGATAAGTATAAAGCTCGTTTGGTTGCCAAAGGCTTTAGACAAAAAGAAGGGTATGCTTTCTTCAATACCTACTCACCAGTAACAAGGATTATATCTATTCAGGTGCTTTTAGCGATTGCTGCTTTACACAATCTTGAAATTTATCAGATGGATGTAAAGACTGTGTTTCTGAATGGTGAGCTGGAGGATGAAATATACATGGAACAACCTGAAGGGTTTGTTGCACCAGGGCAAGAACGAAAGGTGTGTAAACTTGTTAGATTGTTGTACGGTCTTAAACAAGCACCTATTCAGTGGCACCTGGAGTTTGATAACGTGATGTTATCAAATGGTTTCAAAATCAATGAGTGTGATAAATGTGTGTATATAAAGATCAGTTCTAATGGCTATGTCATAATCTTTCTTTATGTAGATGATATGTTAATTATGGGCAGTGGCCACCAAGTGATTGTTGAAACGAAATAAATGTTGAAATGAAATTTCGACATGAAAGATATAGGCTTAGCTGATGTGATTCTAGGAATCAAGATAGTAAGGACAAGTGGTGGAATTGTCTTAACACAATCTCATTACGTGGAGAAAGTGCTTAAGAAATTCAACACTTTCGATAGTCCGCCGGCTAAGACCCCGTTGGAACTTAATGTACACTTAAGCAAAAACTGGGGAGAACCGGTAGCTCAAGAAGAGTATGCAATGGTCATTGGGAGTTTGATGTATATCACTAACTGCACTAGACCTGATCTTGCATGTTCTGTGAACAAGTTGAGTCGGTACACAAGCAATACAAGCAAAGAGCATTGGAAAGCTCTAATACGAGTTCTAAGATACTTGAAGTATTATTTGAACTTCGGACTGCATTATACAAGGTTTCCTCCTATACTTGAAGGGTACAGTGATGCGAATTGGATATTAGACACAAAAACTCATTCTCGACTAGTGAATTTGTTTCACTATCGGTGGTGGAGCAGTGTCGTGGAAATCCACGAAACAAACTTGTATAGCCCGTTCTACCATGGAATCTGAGTTTATCGCTTTGGATAAAGCTTGTGAGGAAACGAAATGGCTTCGCAACTTTCTAGAGGATATTCCATGTTGGAAAAAACTAGTGTCGCCAATGATGATTCACTGTGATAGTCAAGCGGCTATCGGAAGGGCACATAATGCTATGTACAATAGTAAGTCTCGATACATACGTCGGAGACATAATACTGTAAGGCATATGATCTCAAGTGGGATTATCTCGCTATGTGAAGTCAATAGACAATCTAGCGGATCCGCTAACCAAAGGGTTAAACCGAGATCAAATGGCTAAGTTGCTAGAGGGAATAGGTTTAAAATCCACACTCTAAGAATGCTTGTAGTGTTAACTCAACAATGATGACTGGAGATCCCAAGAACTTGGTTCAATTGGAAAACTAAGCTATAAACATTCGATTTGGTAGCACTTGGAAACTTATAAGTGAACATTTCCCTGTGAGCAAACCAAGTGCACACCTGTCAATGTTGTGAGGATAAGTCTGATGACTTTTAATGATTCCTAAACCTAATGAGGTTGAGTATGGCAGGATACTCGGAAGAGGAGATCACCTATATAAGTGAGAAATGGGGGCCACTTCTAAGAGATACTTATGAATTCAAAGAGGTTGTCCATGGTCTGAAACGGACACAAACGTGAGAACAGATAATGTTTGAGACATGGTTGTTTTCAATACTATTGTCTCGGTATACGCTAATGATGTATAGTTTAAGACATCATGTCCACTAAACAGTCGGTATACTCGATAGTGTTAGAATATGGAAGTTTCAAAGTCACAAGCTACCTATCCTGTTGCAGTTGTGTTTCTAGAGAACTGAGTTGCTTGTCTACATACATGCATGCACTATTTCCACTCATGTGGGGATTGTTGGAAAATTGGATTTAATAAATTGATTTTTGACTCATTTTATCCGATTTTTAGTGACCAGGATATTTAATTTTGGAGGAATTAAATACCATACGATTGTTCTATGTTGTGAGTAGATAATCGTAGTATTTTTATTTGCTCAAATTTGATTTTCGGTGAGTGAGATATAAATGGTTGAAGTTGGTCACACAATTGGGCATTTATGGTGTGTGGGATAAATGTGTTTAAGACACATTAAAGAATCTCACATTGATTTCTTAATTAAGTTAAGAAGTGTATTTAAGTGTATTAACACTTAAGTGAAGTAGTTAAGTGCACAAGGATGTGGTCATAAGCCCACACGCGCACACACGCGCGCGCCCGCCCGTGCCTGTGCCCGGCTCGTCTCGTCCTCGGACTTTGAGCGTACGTGGGCTTCTGGGGCTTAGCATAACTAGATTTTATTTTTAATTTTTAGAAAAAAAATTAATATAGCTTAATTGGGGATGAATGAATCTTAAATAAAAAATTTAAATTAAATAAAATTATTAATAAGTTAAAAATTAAATATATATATATATATATTTTAAAAAACTAAAAATTTAAAACATGAAATGCAACAAGTGATGTGCGCGCGTTAGAGCAACTCCAATGCTAACACCAAATCACCAATTTGGTGCTGAAACTCACTCTAATGCTGCACCAAATCTTGCACCAAATTGGTGCAGCACCAAATTCTGCCCCAAATTTGGTGCTGCACCAAATTGGTGCTGATGGGCCCCACATCATTTAATGCATTATTTTATTATTTAAAATTATTATTTAATAGATTATTTAATAAATTTAATTTAATTTATAAATTATATATTCACTTAAATAGATTATTTAATATTCATTATTAAATAGATTATTTAATAATTTTAATTTATAAATTATATATTCATTTAATTTAAATTATAAATCATCTAAATAAATAAATAATTTCAATAAAAACACAATTAATTAAACATAATGGATAGAATGAAGTTCCACATATTACAAATTACTAAAAATTAACTTAAAACCACACTATAACTAACTAAAACTACTTGAAAAAATACATTACAAATCATTTCTAGATCCCCTATGATAATTCGTTTGAAGAATCTTCAAACCCATGTCCTTCACCTCCAGATTGATTGAATTGTGAAAATTCTCCTTGATGAAGAGACGATTGAGATTCACGAGCTTGGTTTCTTTTTTGTATGATTCTAAATCAAAATTGATCTCTTGATTGGTTATTTCTTATGATTAGATTTTGAGAAATATCAAGATAAACATGACTTAAAGTACTTTTAATATTCCAAGCACATTATATGTTATAAATTTTTTAATAGTACATAATTTTTTAATAGCATATATTTTTTTGAAAGTATATAATTAAAAGTTATTAGTTTGGATAATCAATCATTTAAAAAAAATAATAAATCACTAAGCATATTCATATTTCAATTATAAAATAAAATGAAATCTTTAAGAGAATATTCTTATTTAGTGTAAAATTTAGTGCTGAGTATTGGAGTTGTAAAAAAATTTGATGCTGAAACTGCACCTGCATCAAATAGGTGCTTAGTATTGGAGTTGCTCTTAACGAGAGAAGTACGTCAACGCGGGATGAGAAAAATAAATAAAAAACAAAAAAAGCGGGTCCGGTTGCAATGTGAAAATGTTGGGTAGGCATAAGTCCGTCCGTCCGCGTAAGTGGGCCCCTGATCTTGCCTAAAAGTCCGCCTAAGTCATTAATGCGGGACCACTTTATCAAAAAGTTGCGCAACAATTTGTCAACTTGGAATTCCAATTTATACACTTCCCCTTGGTTTTCAAATTATTTATACAACCACCATATTTATTCCGTTTTTATCTTCAGATATGAACTGCAGATTTCCTCATCTACAAAAAATAAAAAGAACTGAGAAAATTCAATGACCGCTCCAAGCGTTTTAACTGGAAATTATGTCAAATCATTATAAAATCTAAATGAATAAACAAGTGTGCCACTTAGATCATTTATCCTGAGAGTAGCATAATATTTCTCGGATGTTACCCGTAGGTAATGGAATTGGATTTTTACAATTTATTAGGAAGGCAAAAGATTAAACATGAATGAATTTCATGTATACTATATTTGTTTGATTGTTTTTTTCAAATTAAAGGGTTAGTCACAACAGTCAATTGGTCATGTTTAGGGCTGTAAACGAGTCGAGTCGAGTCGAGTATCACTGAGCTCGAGCTCGACTCGTTTAACTGCTCGTGAGCTCGAGCTCGACTAGAGCTTTATACTCGAGCTCGAGCTCGAGCTCGGCTCGAGAAGAAAATTATGTACTCGAGCTCGACTCAAGCTCGACTCGTTTATTTGTTATTCGAGCCTAACTCGAGCTCGAGCTCGATACTCGACTCGAGTTTGAGCTCGAACATCGACTCGAGCTCGAACTCGATTACTCGACTCGAGTTTGGCACGTTAATGATATATTCGAGTCCAACTCGAGCTCGACTCGTTTATATATTCGAGTCCGACTAGAAATTAAGCTCGGCTTGTTTATCTGGAACTAAAAAAAAATCAACAATAATAACCCCACATATTAATAAAATTCCTAAAATATAATACACTCCAAATCAACACGAAATCCACAAAAAAAAATTGTGGCAAAGTTTCACAAATATATGATAGAAATATGAAGTAATGTTTCAACTTCAAGTCTTCAAGTCTCCACCAAAAATATCAAAAAGTCTACATTATATTAGTTAAAAATTTAATTTAATTTTATATTTATTTCTTAATGGATTGAAGAATGAAGAATATTAATTTGTAAATATTAGTCTTGATTTTTGTCATTTTATTTTTTTTCATTATTACTTAAGAAGGTGTAATAATTTAAAATGTAGTTAATATAGTATCTCGATTCTCGGATATATAAAATAGAGTAATATAAATATATAAATTACTATATATTTACAAATTATATGATATATTACTAATGTATTTCGATACATTAGTATTGTTAGTTGTTACTAACTTATATTGACTTTGATCAACTAATTGATTTTGTTAATATAGGATAGAAAAATATTACTAATTACTATGTATATATAATATTGATATATGATATAAGTTTGAAAATATTAGTTAAGAAATAACAATTATTGATTTCAATTAATATTTCAGTTAAGTATAATTTAGAAGTTAATATTAGTCATTGTTTCCGTTATATTAGTTAAAAATATAATTTTATTTTATATTTATTTCTTAATGGATTGAAGAATGAAGAATATTAATTTGTGAATATTAGTCTTGATTTTTGTCTTTTTTTTTCATTATTACTTAAGAAAGTATAATAATTTAAAATGTAGTTAAGAAATATTATATATATATAAATATTTTGAGTATATAGTATCTCGATTCTCGGATATATAAAATAGAGTAATATAAATATATAAATTACTACATATTTACAAATTATATGATATATTACTATTGATTTCGATACATTAGTATTGTTAGTTGTTACTAACTTATATTGACTTTGATCAACTAATTGATTTTGTTAATATAGGATAGAATAATATTACTAATTACTATGTATATATAATATTGATATATGATATAAGTTTGAAAATATTAGTTAAGAAATAACAATTATTGATTTCAATTAATATTTCAGTTAAGTATAATTTAGAAGTTAATATTAGTCATTGTTTCCATTATATTAGTTAAAAAATAACAGTAAAAAATATTAGTCATTGATATATGATATAACTTTGAAAATATTAGTTAAGAAATAACAATTATTGATTTCTATTAATATTTCAGTTAAGTATAATTTAGAAGTTAATATTAGTCATTGTTTCCATTATATTAGTTAAAAATATAATTTTATTTTATATTTATTTCTTAATGGATTGAAGAATGAAGAATATTAATTTATGAATATTAGTCTTGATTCTTGTCATTTTATTTTTTTTCATTATTACTTAAGAAGGTATAATAATTTAAAATCTAGTTAAGAAATATTATATATATATATATATATAAATATTTTGAGTATATAGTATCTCGATTCTCGGATATATAAAATAGAGTAATATAAATATATAAATTACTATATATTTACAAATTATATGATATATTACTATTGATTTCGATACATTAGTATTGTTAGTTGTTACTAACTTATATTGACTTTGATCAACTAATTGATTTTATTAATTTCATTTAATATTTCATGTAAAGTATTATTTTTCATAATATTTGGTTAATATTAATATTTATTTTGATAATATAGTATTAATTAAAACTATTATTTTATTTTATATTTATTATTTAATCCACATTGATCGATGCACACATATCAAATTTTCAATGAATTGAAATATTATTTCATTTCATAGTTTTTATTTAATTAATTAAGAAGTTTTAAATCTAATACCAGTAATGTATATTAATTACCATTGATTCCATTTTATTATTAATTATAAATTTTAACAAAAATAAATTTTATTTTAAAAACATTGGAAAAAGCTCGATTAACTGCTCGTGAGACAGCTCGATTAACTACTTGCGAGACAGCTCGTTTAACTACTCGCGAGACAGCTCGATTAAGCACCCCCAAGCTCGAGCTCGTTTAGCGAGCTCGAGCTCGACTCGTTTACGAGCCGAGTCACGTTCGAGCGAGTTTTTTTCAAGTCGATCTCCGAGTATCTCACGAGTAGCTTAGCTCTTTTACAGCCCTAGTCATGTTCCCTAAAATTACATTTTCGCCTCGATAAATTATAAATACAATTAAAATAAATTATAATAACTACAATATGATTTTATAAAGTTGGATTAATAAATAAGTCAGATAAAATTTTCAGGCAAAACTTGCAAAGTCTGATTAATTAATAATAGCAAACATGTCAAGTTAGATTCCGGATAAAACAATTGGTTGGACGAAAGGATCCTAGGCAAGCGAGTCTATCTTTTCTCTTCTTCTTTGTTTTCTTAAAGCAAATTCTTCTCTTTTTTTTTTGATATCGCGGTAACCTGCAGCCGCTACCGTGGTGCACACTGAATAAACCTCGTCCCTGTTTAATAGTCTGCAAACCTACATGAGAGGTAAACCACACGTGACAGGACAAGTGTGACAGGTTCACACCTAGTGGTGTTGATGGTGAAGAAATTTTTTTTCTTAGTATCACATCACGTCGTCACCAGATTAGAAGGTATATTGGAGAAAACAAATAATTGAATTAAAGTCCATAATTTCTAATAATGGTCTTAAACAAGGAAGTTCTATTTTCTTAGCATGTGGTAGCTAGAGTGGAAGGTTTATTGGATGCCATAAATTAATCAAATTTGTGTGCATTAATATAGGTGTTGAATTATACTGTATATGAATAAGCACAGGATATTGTATTTTGTAGAAAATTATTGCACCTTTTACGAATTACATCGTACTTGGTTACCAGACAAAGATTGTATTTGCCAACTAAATCTAGTATATTTATGCATTTATTAATTATTATAATTATAATAAATGATAAGAGATCAGGAATTTGACTGACGTCGTTGCATTCAGTTTAACAAGTCAAAAGCTCGAACTTTTAGGAGAAAAGAATTAATATTTTTTGTTACAATGGGATGAATATAAAAGTTCCTCCTCGATCCAATTTCCAAATATTTAAGATTCAAAAAGGCCAGAGTGACGTGGCAGACGAGCAATAGCTGAGGTTCAAACTAACCACGCATAGGGCACGTGCTTGGCACAGGAAAGCAGACGCCAGTAATGACTCCGTCTGTTGGACAACCGAAGACTGCAGTGTTTCCCAAACTAACGGCGTCAAAGATCTGGCAGTTCGCAGTGGCTGAAAATCCTACGTGGCGACTCCCCATTGGGACCCACACAGATTCCACGAGGGTGCTTCTGTCGCTAGGGTACAAAAAGTGTGTCGGAATCAAGACAGCACGTGACGCTCTCACGCTTCAAAAAGTAGCAGCCCTTTAGCCACTACCATTAATTCAGGCTTAATGGCTCATTAACATCATATATACTCATTTCCTAATTTTAATCACCTACTATATTATTACTTAATAACATTCCTTTTTATGATCACTCGCATAAATTGACTCACACTTCCATTCCCCCCACCCTGGAGAAAAAAGAAAAGAAAAAGATCCAACTGCTTACGCATACGATACATTTTATATATGTATGTATAAAAGATGAGATATATGTTTTTCCAACTCAGAATTATTAAGTTTTGTTTTCATATTATTGCATTAATTAATAATCTCGCAAATTTTTATTTTGAAATTTTCTGAGGATTTACAATAATTTTTTTTATACGAACAATTATACATTAATGTTGTTAAAATTAACGAATAAAGAAGATAAATTAAATTCATCGTATGTAATGACAATTACTATTCCTGTATAAATTACACGTGCTAAAAATCTATTAAAATAATAAAAAATATTTAATTAATAACTCAACGCAACACAAATAGAGGTCAAGATGCCAAATAACTGAATAATATAATACTATAATGAAATGTTTCATGACATGTTTAATCCACATACGCACACATATTTTTGGGGTTGACATTCACATTCCATTGGTTACTACGCGGCTACGCCTAACAAGAATTCTTACTTAAGGTCCTATCAAATGTTCAACTATTAATAGAAAAAAAAATGATATTTAATTATTTCATATGAAAATGATATTATTCATCAAAGAATAAAAGTCTATATGATAATTTGATGTACTAACTAGATGGACCAATATGTTTGGTATATATTTTCCATAGATATATCAATGTTCGTAAAGTCATACTGATTTGACATCCATGTTTACAAATGTAAGGCTCATATATAGTAGGTTGCAACATTACTATCAATTATGTCTAATATTGCCAGGAGAAAAAAATATATATCAGCATGCATGTACAAATCAATTTTCACGAAATCGTTAATTAATTTTTTCCAGTTTATGCTTCAGAGAAAATGACATTATTCTAAATAACCAAGAAATAATTGATGCTTGCATGGGTTATTTTGACGATAAATGGTGAAGGTTTAGGTTTGATCAAGATTGAACAAATTCATTTTATAATTCAGTAATAATTTAAACATTGTATAGCTATTAAAAATTCTGCAGCTTTAATTTGAGGACAATGTAGGGAAGGCGTGGAACTGGCAATTGTCCTCTTCCAATTATTGGCTTACATTTTAATTTAATTATTGTAACTTGTAAGGATAATATTCCCCCCTATTTACAAATATATACCAGCCTCACTAGCAACGGGAAGAAATGTACGGATATTTTCCGAGGTTACCAAATATTTTTCTATAAAATGGCCAATTGAGTCCAAGTGACAACTATTTTAATTTAATCTTATTAAAATTAATAAATTAATTGACATGTGAGAACAATTATGATAAATATTACTTTATTCCGGTCATTTTCCGAGTTTGGTTCAGGCTTGCGTCTAAAAATTATTTCCAGAGTTAGAATTATTTTAAGTCTATACATAATATAAAATCATTTCCATAAATTGCACATTAATACATAGTATTAGTGATTTCTAAATAACCAATAATTGTACGAAATAATTCAAAATGAATCTCAAGCACAATTATAGACAAAGCATAAATTGAACTGTAAATCAAGCGGTCGCCTCCTAATTCGAATGATTTTTTTTCGGCTCGATTCCTTATTCCTTAACGATTTGGACAGCTTGGTCACTGGATTTTGGTGAGAGAGAGAGAGAGAGAGAGTAATAATAATATTAGAGGCTCCGTATTTAATTTCCCATTGGTTTTCCACATCCAATCAATATCAATTGCAAATAGAAATTAATAGATAAATAGAGATGTAATGAAGAATAATAATTAATTAAAGACGAAAATTAAGAAAGAAATCAAGAAAAATCGAATGCCAAAAATCTCCCCTACTTTTCCACACTCTATATATGCGATGACTGATGACAAACAAGTACAGCAGCTGAGATAAATATCGGAAAACAACAATTAATCAAATCCTCAACTACTCTGACAAAACTGCAGCCATTAATGGTTACTGATTCCACCACCACCACCACCACTACCAAAGCCGGTGAGGCGGCGGCGGCGGAGGATGAGCGATGCTCCGTGGAGGAGGTGGCGCTGGTGGTGCCGGAGACCGACGACCCCAGCCTCCCCGTGATGACATTCCGTGCATGGGTGCTGGGCGTGGCGGCGTGCGTAATCTTGATGTTCCTCAACACTTTCTTCATCTACAGAACACAGCCGCTCTCCATTTCCGCCATTCTCATGCAGATTGCGGTGCTGCCCGTCGGCAGGTTCATGGCGGCGACGCTCCCGTCGAAGGAGTACACGGTGTTCGGGCGGTGGCGCTTCAACCTCAACCCGGGCCCCTTCAATATAAAGGAGCACGTGATTATCACGGTCATGGCTAATTGTGGGGTGTCGACCGGCGGCGGCGATGCTTACTCCATTGGTGCCATTACTGTGATGAAGGGCTACTACAAGCAGAGCTTGAATTTCCTTTGTGCTCTTCTGATTGTCTTGACCACTCAGGTCTACACTTTACACTTATCTTTTTCCTCATTCACGAATTCTAAAATCTTTATTTTTTTTACACTTATCTTCAAGATTTGATTTACAGAAATAGTTTTAATTAGAATTTCAAACAACACAATTAATGCAAGTTATGTTTATTACGATGGAGTCCTGGATTATAGCTAGAGCTAAGCCAATATTGACATTCAACAACATGAAGACTACTAAATTACTATTTGATTTTGATGATGATGTTGAGCCATGGTTAATTGCAGATAATTGGGTATGGATGGGCTGGGATGTTGAGAAAATATTTGGTTGATCCAGTTGAGATGTGGTGGCCTTCCAACGTCGCCCAAGTTTCTTTATTTAGGTCCGTGTTTGATTTCTTCATATTTTCGAGATTATTTAATTATCAGATTTTATTGGAGAACCCCTATAATATGTGCTAATTCTGTGTCATCCCATTTCTTGTTTTAGCATCTACTTTCCATTTAGAAAAAGAAAGTGGAAATCTTGTTTGAGTATATTGAATTTGGATCATTACCCTGATCATACTGTTGGATATGAGTGTATTAGGCAATATTAGGATGCCGAGATACAAGAGGGGGGAGGGAATCAATCAATGGAGTGAAAATAATCTCTTTCCTTTCTCTATCGGCTGTAATTTGAAATTCTCTGCATGATGTAAGATTCTGAAGACAACATGTAGAATAAAGATGGCCACTTTGGAAGAGTATGGTCCATTAATATTGTTGGAGGACTACTTGTTTTAATCTTCCTTTTTACATGTTCTTTGTGTTTGTTAAAAGTAAATTTGTGTGGCATTTTCGACAGGGCCCTTCACGAAAGAGAACCTAAGTCGATGGGAATGACAAGGATGCGATTTTTCCTCATCTGCATGACAGCAAGTTTTATCTACTACATATTCCCTGGGTATCTATTTCAGATTTTGACATTCTTCTCTTGGGTATGTTGGGTATGGCCTCACAGCATCACGGCTCAGCAGATTGGTTCGGGTTACCATGGACTCGGTGTGGGTGCCTTCACCCTCGACTGGGCTGGGATTTCAGCCTATCATGGCAGCCCATTAGTGACACCATTTTCCTCTATTCTGAATGTCATGGTTGGATTCATCATGTTCATATATATCATTGTCCCTGTATGTTACTGGAAGTTCAATACTTTTGATTCGCGGAAGTTCCCCATATTTTCGAATCAGCTGTTCACTTCCAGTGGGCATAAATATGATACTACTAAGATCTTGACTCCACAATTTGATCTTAATGTGTCTGCCTATGAAAAGTACAGCAAACTCTACCTTAGCCCTCTGTTTGCCCTCTCCATTGGATCAGGATTCGCAAGATTCACAGCAACGCTCACCCATGTAGCACTGTTTCATGGCAGGTTGGAGGCAGGCTCATTCTGAGTTTTAAACTAACAATGTTACAAAACTATATATTATTATTATTATTATTATTATTATCATTATTATTATTATTATTATTATTATTGACTCATTGCACGAAATTGATTGAATTATACGTCATTTGAAATTGTTTAACTGGAGAATTTACGTGATTTGTGTTTTGGCCAGTGATATTTGGAAGCAGAGTAAATCTGCTGTGAAGAATGTGAAAGTTGACATACATACAAAGTTGATGAAAAGTTACAAGCAAGTGCCACAGTGGTGGTACCTCGTTTTACTCGTTGGCAGCATCGTCCTATCCCTACTGATGTCGTTTGTTTGGAAAGACGACGTGCAGCTACCGTGGTGGGGGCTGCTCTTTGCATTTGGTTTAGCTTGGATCGTTACGCTTCCAATCGGAGTCATTCAAGCGACTACTAACCAGGTAAAGTTCAGTCATGCTGGTTGCATTATGCATAATGCATATGAATTAAACTCTCCTTGATTAAATTTTGTTTTGACTTATGGTGCAGCAACCTGGATATGACATAATTGCACAGTTCATTATTGGGTATATCCTTCCAGGAAAACCCATTGCAAATCTTCTTTTCAAGATATATGGAAGAATCAGCACAATTCACGCCCTTTCATTCCTTGCTGATCTTAAACTTGGCCACTACATGAAAATTCCACCGCGATGCATGTTCACGGCTCAGGTTTTATATTTACACCTCTTGTCATTACGTGAATGAATCCATTCCATCATTGTTATTGTGAAGCCCTCTCATTTCTAGTTTTTCGCCTTTGTACGGTAGCTGGTAGGCACACTAGTTTCTGGCACGGTGAACCTTGGAGTTGCATGGTGGATGTTGGAAAACATCGAGAACATCTGTGACATCGAGGCAATACACCCCGAGAGCCCTTGGACGTGTCCCAAGTTCCGCGTCACCTTTGATGCATCAGTGATTTGGGGTCTAATAGGGCCTGAGAGGCTGTTCGGAGCAGGAGGATTGTATAGAAACCTAGTGTGGCTATTCCTGGTTGGAGCAGTGTTGCCAGTTCCAGTCTGGCTACTCAGCAAAATCTACCCACACAAGAAGTGGATCCCCCTCATCAACATACCAGTCATTTCTTATGGTTTTGCCGGAATGCCACCGGCCACCCCGACCAACATAGCTAGCTGGATCTTCACCGGAACAATATTCAACTATTTCGTGTTCAAGTATCGAAGGACGTGGTGGCAAAGATACAACTACGTGCTATCGGCTGCACTGGATGCTGGGACAGCTTTCATGGGTGTTCTTTTGTTTTTTGCTCTGCAAAACGAGGGGAAGAATGTGAAATGGTGGGGATCGGAACCGGACCATTGCCCGCTGGCTTCCTGCCCGACAGCAGCCGGAATTGTGGTGGAAGGCTGCCCTGTTTTCCATTGAAGAATGAAATGCAGAAGAAGATGTGCAATTTTGAATAAGCAATAGCTATAATATTGTGGAGTGTTGTAAATCAAGAGTGGTAGAGAATAATGGAAAGTTAGTTGCAATCCAATATGAGGATTGGGCATGGTAATAAGTAGATATTGGTCATAGTTCATAGCTCCCCACAGCCTCTGCTCTCTCTGACTAGTAGTAGTAGTAGTAGTAGTAGTATAGTAGTCAGGACCACCGACCAGTTAATGTGGATGCTATATTTTCATTCCTATACACCAAAAACTTGTTCATATGCTTCACTACTTTCTTACAACTAAACCAAATCATGATGCAAAACAGACTGATACTGATGCTGATGCCCACTTTTTCCTACAAACATGATATTCTTCTATTCGCTTCTCTGAATATACAGACAAGTATGGATCGCCCCAAAACTGGCTAGAGAGAGAGAGAGTTATAAGAAATACATCCTCATAAGAATGTGCATCGAGTTTATTTCCTTAAAATAGATTCTTTTCTTCTTTTTTTCAGTTCTTCATAGTAGTTAGTTTTTCAATTCTTATTGTGAACTATAGTAGCAGATATTAGACTGATCGGAAATTTTGCAAATTAGAAGCAGCCAAATGACTTCTTTCTCTATAAATATGATTGTCACATAGGTAAAACTTTCTTGAGGCAAAATTGAGGTAAAACTTTCTTGAGGTTTTGTTGTAAATAATTAGTGAAAAATATACTACAATTACTCAAAGAAATCAAATAAACAACATAGAAATAAATTAATGGCGAGCAACAACACGTTATTATTTTTTTATTTTTTTTTAATGGAGCAACACCGCATATTATCAAGCAAAGAAGAAAGGATAAATGGGACAGGAAGTGAGAGACAATAGCCAAGTAACTGCACATGAAAACAGATTTTTGAACATTCCTGGTATGCCCATTTCTGAATCCAACATAAGCATTTTACCTGACATGTATCTCTGATTGTTATCAAGTACACTGGAAAATAAAACTAATGTCCTTGCACAATCTTTACCTCTGTATGGACTTGTAAAGCACCACCGTCACGTATTTGGAAAGGAAGCGATTGGTAGAACCAAGTGCCACGACAGATGGGCGGCTCCTATCTCTATGCATGTAAAGATGATTTAGCACTACATGCTGTGGTCTTGAGTGAGGAGTTGGAATCTCCATCTGAGGTGATGGTGCATTAAGTAAAGTCAAATTTAGATGAGGAGGAACCATTGGCGGCTCCTTTCCGTAATCCTCTTGACTGAGTTGGATACTGTTGTAGCTAGAGTCGGGGGATTGAGGCGGTTCAAAACCAGAAATGCTATCGATATCTTCTGGAACATAATCCTGCAGCACAAGTTAGACGCACTGTCGTGTCAACAAGTATTGCTGCAAGTCAAATTTTCTCAACATTGAAAACATATTCGGAGATGTTTCCTCAAATAACAGGAGCAAGAAACTGTAATGGCAATCCAATATTTTAACAGTCATATACTGAAGTAATTATTAAATGACTAAACGCCCTCACAGTTGAAAAGCAGTTAGGCATCACATCATACGTTCATACTTCAAGAAACTTCATCTTAACAGGCATAATTTACCAATAGATACAAAAGTATCTAGCAGAATTAGAGGATATCCACTTTAGTTTCCCTATAGAAATAAAATAATCAATTATTGAATTCGAATCTTCTTGACGAACTTAATTTTTCAATCCAACCAGTATCCTATAAGCAGGTGCATACAATAGTAACTTGTGGAAACAATCAATTATATTGGCTGTCAAAGAAAGCAATAAATGCACATGCAACTCGTAGAGAAATAAGATCGAGAATTGAAGTAGTATAGTTTATCATTTACTTGTGCTCACGACAATGATTTGTTATTTTAGACATTCATTACCAGGACACAAAGATCCAACAAAACATCAACGTCATTGTTCCGATCAACTTACAACCATCATGCGTAAACCCATAATTATTTTACTCAAGAAGCACTAATAGTACTTAATGATGCTCATCCATTATTTCTTTCACCCAAATCATAAAGTAGAGCCAGAATGACTACTTGACTCAAGACCTAGATACTACTCCCAAACTGAAAAAGAACAGGGACATGAAAATGAGTCTACTCGTGGTGTGAGGTGTCTCATGCTTTCTATGATTTGGGCCCCTAGCAAGTAGAAAGCCAAATGGAAAACCAAGTGGCAAGGGGATCAATATTTGAGTACTAACAGTAAACGGTATCATTATACATTTATGCTATGGAAAGACTAAGATGGTTCAAGAACGGGTTAATTGCGAAACAATAACACAAAATGTGGCTCGTTTTGCAACTTAATCCAGAAAATCAATTCTAGCAATTTTGTCCACGAACTTTTTATTTTTACAAATTGAGCTGAAGTGTACACATTGATTGGGGGTCAACAGATTAACCTGATTGCTTAGATATATATATATATATGTATGTATGTATGTATGTATATGTATGTATGTATGTATGTATGTATGTATGTATGTATGTATGTATGTATTTATTTATTTATTTGCAAAAAAAAAATTACATGGATTAAATTGCAAGGACTGAAATTTATTTTGAATAACAAAATGAACCAAAGTTTGTGTATTTTTGCAATGAACTCTTCAAGAAGTCAAGATTCATCAGGGTCCTAGAAACAAGAGATACCAAGAAATAATAGATTGGAAACAATTAGGTGTATATGCTAAACTTATGTAGAAATTATTATTCTAGTTTCAAGAGTTCCTTGGAGTGTCTGAGGTTCAATAACTAAAGCTTCAGAGTAAGAAAAGTTACCAATACTCTCTTGACTTTTTCAATGATATTTTTAGGCACATTAAATCCAGCCAGTCCCCATGACCACTGGCAAGTATTGGGTGTCCAACCTTAATGAATATTACACGAGTAACACATTTGCTTTTATCCATTTTCACATCATTGAGTGGTTAACAACTTTGAATGGTCGTCTTAACATCCATAAGAAAGCAGATTATGATAGATATTACTTTTGCTGAAGTATACTCATTCGAGCTCAACTGAAACTTTAGTTGTATCATTAAAAACCTTATAAGTAGAGTAGAAGTTGAGATTCTTCCCAACTTTAAGCAGCCTTCTTGAATTAGTTTAAAGCAAGAGTATAATTGAGAGGACATGTAATGAAACAAACTGCCTTTAGTGATCCCTTTGGCCATAATCCAGGAGTGATCAAACATTTCGTTCGTACGCAGAATCAAGCCTCTTACAAGCTCCAGATGCCATCCCTCACACGCATTATACATATTTTATTGGATAAAAACAAAAATATAAATACCAAGAGAGTAAAGCATTTTACCTGCACACGATAATTGAAAATAATAAACAAAATCGGCTAGACTAACATAGGATTCAGATATATTAAATCTAGATGCTCTTACTCAATCTTTAGTACTTCTTCCTTAATCTAAGAACAATAACAGAACTGAGAGCATTCATGAGAGCAATCAAGATGACGGAATTTTAAGGACAAAACAAATGTTACCTGCAAATCTAAAATGTTGTAAGCATTTCCTGAATCATCCTGGTCCCAGGGTAGATCAGGGGAATGCCTCCATTGTCCATCTACGAGAAATCTGTACTGGTAAACTCCTGAAGGAAGTACCTTCATGATGGTGAAGTCTTTCCCCGATCTCTGCAAGGGCTTCCTGTTGAAGATGATCAATGTGCTCATAATCTATAATAATTAATAAATAAGTGGATTTAAGTACCAAACAGATAAGCAATAACCTTGACTGACAGCTATCCCATGATCCCTCCACGGAGACTTCCTTGCCTCCATAGCTCCATGTGATCATAGTAGGAATACCTTGCTCATTATACACATCTTCATAACCTGAGCTAGTCTGCATCCATGAAGGGCTTGGGATGTTCAACTCATCAGGTCTTTGTAGAGGAACCACTGGCATCTAAATTGAAAACAGGGTAAGAAATTTCATTCAGTCTATAGCATAGGCCATCTAGAGAAGAGCAAACAGAGTAAGGGATTGCCAAATCATAGGTGCATACCGTGCATTAATGCAAACTAATGACATCACACCATGGAGTGAGTACAAAAGGTTAAAGCAGTGATTTCCTCGGAAAAAAAAAAGGCTCCAAGATGAAACACATATGCAGCCAATGCAGGCAAAAGCTGCAAAATCTACAAAACTATATTTAAAACTTAACTTGAACGAAACCCTTGGTTGAAGATGTTCTACTTTTCACATCAGCATATCTATCTTTACAAATATTGACCATAATAACCACAGGTTTATGTTTAAATAATTACCTTTCATGAATAAGATATATGTAGCAATAAAATCACCTAAATCACCAAAAGATAAGCAATGCCCGACTGACTTAACAAAAAATCTAAAGATAAATTATAACCATTTTTACAGCACACTAAATCATACAAGCAAAAAAAAATTAAATATTACCTTGTATTGGACCAACCATCAAAGTCTTTGGATCTACTATAATTATCACTGTAATGCTACAGTCATCCATGCACATATCACACAATACCTAAAATGATATACTACCACTCAGTACAATACCTCATATTTCACCTTAATTGAACCCCCCCCCCCCCCCAAACAAATCTAACCTTCACACAATTCAATCAAATAAAGAAGAAACCTTCGACGCATAAAGAAGGCATTTTTTTAATTATTTTTTTTGTTGGAGAATCTATGTAATTGAAGAAAAAGAAATGAAGAGAAGTGACCTGAGGTCTGAACATGAGAGGAGACTGAGAAGCCCTAGGACTGGAAGGGGGAGAGTGGCCGCCCATATACTCGGGGCCGTGCGCAAGGTCCTGATCGGCCATGCTAACCTGCGCCGCGGCGGAGTCTTCCACCCCCAATTGGGTATCGCTGGAGCCCTCCTCCCTCCCATTCGCATTCCCCATTCCGATTATCACCGTCGGAAAACACCACTGAATAATAAAAGCCCCCTCAGAGTTGCAGATTGTTGTTCAACGTAGTGTGCGTAGCATGCTCGAGACGCGGAAGTGGGGGTGGGGGGGGGGGGGGGTTATCCGATTGGAAGAGGGTGTTTAGATTGGATTGATTGGGAATCGAAAGGAAGAGTGAAATTGGTTTTGGATTGAAGCATCTAACGATGAATCTTGAATATGTGTAGATAGTAAAAGTGTTGTTTAGCTTGAGATTGTGGGATTAATGGAAAAGTAAATCCTGTGAGTTTGGAAGTATCATTATTTATTGATGGGTTTAATCGGGTGTGGGTGTGGTGGGGGATGGGGATAACATTAACGCCACAACAGCCAGAGGGCCCCCATAGCCTATATCTTCATCAAGGGGCGTCAATAATTTATATTCCATCTTAGTATTTCTCGCGTGGATACACAAATAATTATTATTTTTTAAAAAATTTAATATTATAATTATATTTGAATTTTATATTTTTATGTTTAATTTTTAAAATTTGAATATGTATTAATTAATTAGATAAGAAGATTAATTTTATATTGTTACGACAAATAGAAAGATAATTAAATTTTAGGAATTAAATGAAAATTCATGTCAAAAAAATCGAATTGTAATATTTCTAATGACGTGATGTTATAAATAGCAATGTATAATTATCCACAATTAAAGAACATTTGATTTCTTTGAATACATGACATGTATAAAAATATAATTATTTTCAATGATGAAATTGAAAAATATTAAATTATTGCAAATCACGTTATACTTGTATTATTATTATTATTATTATTATTATTATTATTATTATTATTATTATTATTATTATTATAGTGTAATACAAATGGAAATTATTTTTAAGCCACCAATGTAATGTACTACAAATCCTCCATCTACACATAAAAAAATAAAATAAAAAATATTACAAATATCAAATTTTCAAGTAAAAAAAAATGTAATAAATAAGGTTCTGAAAATTTGTTAAAGATAACTATTGTAATCTAAACTATCATGAAAATTGCAAAAAAAAAATAGAAAAGAAAATCTACATCAATAAATATTACTACAAATTATTATCTATTATACACAAATTATTGTCTAAAATATAATTGTTAAATTATGAGATAGACAATGATCTATACCAGAACCGTTGTCTATCACACGATTTGGCTTTAATATATGTATAGATAGATAGATTGTCTCCTTGAGGGTGGAAAATTCTACTCTGCCGCGTGGGGTACTTCCCCAGTCAACAATACATTCTAATAATTTTTTATTATCTATCTAATACGATTTTATTATTTTTAAATGGTGTATTAGTACTCCAACCACTATGGTAGAATTTTCCCTTGAGATGGCCTATCGATGTAAGTTTGAGGCCAAAGGTCTCAAGTTCGAATCTCACCACCAACACCATTAAGTATGAGTCTATCACACCTGATTTTTCAAGTATGGTTTACCTCTTCTGTGTGGCCACTAAATGTGTAACACCTGGATTTCCAAGTGTGCATGGTTTACCCCTCCTGTGTGGCCACTCCACAGTTTTCCGAATGTGGTTTACCTCTCTTGTGTGGCCACTAGGTATGTGTGGCTACTCCTGTGTG
This sequence comes from Perilla frutescens, assembly GCA_026008535.1. NCBI lineage: Eukaryota > Viridiplantae > Streptophyta > Magnoliopsida > Lamiales > Lamiaceae > Perilla > Perilla frutescens. The sequence goes on along the minus strand of BRKX01000006.1, from coordinate 25,945,899 downwards.
GCAACCCCACGGTTTTCCAAATGTGGTTTACCTCAATAGTTTACCTCTCCTGTATGATCATGTTTTCCAAGTATAGTTTACCTCTCCTGTGTGGTCATTAGGTGTGTGGCACACCTGTCGTTTTGGTGTGCAAAATACACTTGCGAGCAAATAGTCCACAAATGCTTAATCTGCCCTCAACGGCTAGTATAGCTGGTGAAGACGGATGTCGATCCCACGATGAGTGTTTATAACCTTCTGTCTTTTCTTAGTTTTTGTTTGGGTCTTCAGTGTCACTCTAAAAACCTTGCTAATAAACTTAAACTAACTAAATGCTGAAAAAGAAATCACAAAAGAAAATATCAGTAATAAAAGTGCTCAAGTCAAAGCATCAAGTCATTCGGTAGGTATGCGCAATCCTGGGCAAAACACATGTAATTACCACTACTACCCGTTGTGCCCACACTAGCAGAAAGGTCAAAAACCGAATCCCTATGGCCAAATATGCGTAATTGTCACTTTGAGGGTTAACCGGTTATAGAAAATGGATACGATCGGCCACTCCCCAATCACTTCTTACATTATATGGTCTAGATGATACGATCGGCACCTAGGGACCTAACTATACAGGAACCTAAGGAGAGAATCACACAACGGTTTTGCAAGTATAGCAGCTTTGAGGGCAAAAGCGACCCGATTCTAGTAGGTTTGACACGGTCTTGTGCCTGCATATACTACTCAATCTCAACTATCAAGGCTGTCACCCCCGAACTTGTTACTATGCGGGTATCGAGGCATGGGTCACCTATACACTCCCACGTAACTAACACTAGTACCAGTTAATCAGAAATGCGCGCTTTCATCTCCAACCACCCTTTACCTATGTCTAAGTGAAAAACAAGTTAAGATTGTGAACCCTTAAGGCTTTAAAGTCCGATTACCTCATGCACATATTCTACCCTTAGACCATTACTTTGACTTGAACAGTGGATACTTAGCCACTAAACATAGATACGAAAATAAAAGAAATGATAAAAGACATCTTACTTGGAAATGAAATAACTCGATTAACTTCTGGGCCCAACCCCAGTTTTGCCAACAGAACAACTGAACTACCTCTCCGCGGGCAAACCGCCAGCTTCAGGCAGACAGAATATCCAGCAAATAAACTAAGTATGAAAACGGTAAATTGTATCTTCGAAATGTAAAAACCGACACCCCTCATATGAAAACAGATAAAAGTATTTATAGCAACTGAATTAAGACTTCAAGCAGCCCAGATTTCATCCACGCAGGGGCTCTTGCACTCCTCCACTTCATTACTTCATGCCCCACGTTCTTCCTTGAATTTAGGAGTTGTAGCAACAAACCCTAGCGTCTCCAGTAGCTTCCTGATGTCCCCACTTCCTTCCCAACGTGTTTAGACCTCCCCAAGACTCGGAACTGACCGCCACATCACCTCCACGTGCATATAGGAGTTGGCCCGCGATTCTGTTGCGTAATTCTCGCAACAACTTTGACTGGGTCCTCGGCAGGCAATTCAGTCCTTTGTGCCCTCAGCATAAATAGCACCTGTCTGTGCCTATTGTGGTGGTTTTGTGCCCTCAGCCTCCTGCAATCAGCTTTACCCCCAAACTGGACTAGACTCTATACTAAACACTTATAAAAGGGTGTAAAATGATAAGGAAAAAAGCATGAATTTGAGTCTTCATCAGTGTGTCACATTTGATCATTCAAGTGTGGTTTACATCTCATGTGTGGCCACTATGTATAGGTTTATATCTCCTGATTTTTTCAGTGTGGTTTACCTCTCATGTGTGGCGACTAGGTGTGAGATTTACCTCTCTTGTATGTCTTGTAGGCTATTATGTGAGATTTGCAAGCCACTATTACACAAGAGAGGTTTACCCAGTACGTATCTTGGTAGCAATTGCGGGTGACCCTTGACATAAAAAAATATATATTACATAATAATAAAACGCACACAAAAAATTAGGTTTTATTAAAAAAAAAAAAAGAACACACACACACACACAAAAAGTTAGAGGCGTTTTTTTTTTGCCAAATATATACTTAATGTCATGAACTTTGACTTTTTTTCAAGAAATGTCTTCAATTTCAAAAGATATCAAAATATATCATGAACTTTGACCTTATTTTTAAAAATGTCCTAAACTTAAAAAGGTATCAAAAAATGTTCTGAACTTTTCATTTTTTTTGTAAAAATGTCACGGGATTCAATTTTCGGCGACAGATTAGTGATGACGCATACCAGAGTCCAATGTGTTAAAGTAAAGTATTTTTTTTTAAATCACAATTTGAAGGGCGGATAATTTTGCTTCAAATTAGGTTGGTTATGTCCGTATTGAGATTTTGAGACAAATGAAAAGAAATCATTTATTTTTCTTTTATTCATTGGGATTGAGAATTTTGAAACGAATAAAAAGAAATTATTTTTTTCCCTTCAAATTGAATTGGTAATTTGGGAGATGAGAAGCTACGGTTTTGGAGAGGAAAGCGGAAAACAATGTTATTATTATTTATTTATTAAAAAAAAATCAATGTCGCTTTGACATGTTTTACTCCGGTATGTCTCGTCATTAATCCGGTGTCAGAAATTGATTGTAAAAAAATGAAAAGTTCATGACATTTTTTAGATTTTTTTATGTTTAGGACATTTTAAAAAAAAAAATCAAAATCCAGGACATATTTTAATAATTTTAAAAGTTCGCTATATTTTTAGAAACTAATCAAAATTATGGACATAGGTATATATTTTAACCTTTCCTTTTAGCATAAAGTTATGGTTAATTACACTTAAATCTAACTTTTGGACCCATAATATTTAGGGTTAAAGAACTTGAACCATTTACACATAACATATGTCAGACAAATGGGAATCAAAAGGGGAAAAAAAGCAATTATCCATAAAAATAAAACGCAAATACTATTGTACATAAGATGTACATCAGACGGTCAACGTGTTAATCGGGTCAATGCGCGTTGACTCGGTCAAAGCGTTGACCAAAAAAATCGTGAAATCGGGTGATACTTTTTAGGGATACAACTAATACTTTTTTTAATTTTGAATGATACTTTTTAGTGTTTCGATTGATGCTAATCTTAATAGTTTTTTTTTATTATTTTTTTCTGGTCAATATTTTTTATTGATACAAATGATACTTTTGAGCCTTTGAAATGATACTTTTCAGTATTATAAATGATACTAATTTTGACGGATTTTTTGATCAAATCATTGATCGGGTCAACACGTGTTGCCCAAAATAAAATAGCAATTGTCATTAGGTTAAAATTGTATTTAATTATTTTCCTCAAAAAAAATATATTTAATTACGGATTCTATCATTTATATCCTAAATCATTTCTTTTTAAAAAAATTATTTTAACTAACATTTTTATCAATATAATACCTAAACGATTTAAAAACTAACCGAATAAAATATCATATGCATTTTTCGACCAAAATTTACATTATATTTTGGCCGAATACTTAGCCTTTTTCCTTATATGTTATTGTGTTCTGGTCAAATTGAACACATATATATCGTGATACATTCACTCTAATTTTTATTTTATTTTTGCCATTTTTTAGATTTGGTTTTGTTGAAAGATGCATATGATGTTAGATTTCATTTATTTTCAAATAATTCAGATTTTTTTGACTAAAATGTTAGTTTGGAGTGGATTTTAAAAACGATTATAACTTCATATATAAACAATATTTTACCCTTTAATCATGCAAGTACGAGAAGAATTATTATATAATTAAAACCAGTCCGTGGACGCATTGCCAATATGTTGGTTGGAGATTCACAGCTGCAAATTGTTGATTATAAGATAACTCGGACATTGTTTGTGATTGGTGAACCTGTCATCATTTATAGCCAAAAAGGAAAAAAATAATAATACTTCTGTTTCATAATTGTCATTTTAAAATGTGTTAAACATATCTTCAAGAATCTTTCCTTGTTTTAGTCACGACATTAAAATATTCAGGTTAGTGTAGATGTTGGTCAGAAATTTTAGGTTTTGTGTTTACATTTTACTGGACATAATTTTGTCGGTTCTAAAATTATGAGCATTAACCGTGTTTTAATTAAAATATTTGATGTACGTACCTGCATAAACATAAAGCTAATATGTCTAGTATGATAATTCATATTCAATAAAAAAAAGTCAAGACGCATTCATTGAATTTCAAGTGAGAACGCGTTGCAAAAAGAATTTGATCAATCAGACGAGAAATGAGTGAGAACGGAGTAAAATATTAGAGTGCGTCAGGTGACATCTGATAGCACGGACCGTGCAACCTATAGCACGGTCTGTGCTAATATTTTTGGCCAATGCAGATTCTTTCAGAGGCTTAGCATGGCCCATGCAACCCATAGCACAACCCGTGCTGATTTTTCTGCGATTTTCCGGAATTTCTTTTTGGGTTCGATTTTAGTTCTTTCTAGGGTTTGAACTTCTCCAACTATATATAGGGGACATGAGGCACGAAACTGAGCGAAAAAACATAAGCCATATTCCTCCTCTAAACACAAAGATAAAGAGCTGCTGAGACGGATATGGAGAGAAAAACCAAGAGATTCAAGCTAAGTAAAAATAAAGACAAAATAATTACTTCCTGATTTTATTTATCTTTATTTGTTTCAGACATGATTTCTTGTTAGATTTTAGTTTCTATATTTTTATGGATAGCTAAACATGAGTTTTCTATGGTTGGTTGATGAATTATTTATAAGGTTTATTTAATTGATTTTATCATATTTCTTATGACTTTATCTTGATCTTTGATTACTCTTATTTTTATCGGTATTATTTAATTGGACACTAAATGATACAACTTGATATGTTAATTCATAAATCGAAAAATGAGTTTTAAGTCTTCATCTGGAATAATTAACTCATTAATAAATAACACTCGAGAGGGTTAAGGTTAATTGAGAGAGCAATATATCTTAGGAGTCGTTAGGAGTTGCATGCTAGTTATTAAACATAGACGTTAATATTAGTTGTGTAATCCACGCTTTAAGAGCTTCGAGAGGAGGTTTAAAGTATAATTGTGGTTGTTCTATCTAGATTTAAGTCCTTACATAGGCATATAATGAACACAATTAAATAAATAGATTAGATAAGGATTCTCCAACTTTAGAATTCGTCTTTCTCCGTTATTTCTTCTTTGCTTTTTCTTCTCTGTGTTTTCATTTATATTATGTATTTAAGTAATTTATTAGACCAATCACCTTAATCGATAGTCTAGATAGTGTTTAGGAGTTAAGTGTTGATACTTAGATAATTAAAGGTTAAATCCATGTGGACACGATCTTGTGTACTGCTACATTATTAACAATTGTGTATTTTACACAACTTTGGATATGAATTGATGATGTTTAAGTTGATAAGTTGTGTGATTTTCATAGCTTTTGTGCCCATTATGTTACCATTTTGGGGTTTTTATATATTTGTGAGTTTTGCAGTAATAGTTGTGAATTTGATTATTATTTGATGCATGATCAAGTATGTGCTTAGATGGCTAAAAGAGGGACTAATTAGGCCTTTGGATCGGATTTAAAGAGCAAAGCCCATGAGAATTGATGAAAATAATTCAACATAATCCAAATGGGTTATTGAAGATCTTAAGAAGAAGGAGAATCGAGTTAGGAGCGTTGTGCAAATTGAATCGGCTCAATTGGAAGATAAACGAGTGAGAACATGTCATTTTAGTAAAGCATGCGCGCACAAGGTCGACCTGACCCACCAGTCGACCCAGTCCTTCACAAAATACACATGGTCGGGTTAATCTGGAGGTCAACCCAGCCACTCGACCCACCAGTCGATCCGAACGGACCCAGTTCAGGATTTTCTAGCCTTTTCTCCACTTTGGGCTTCATTTTAACCCCTAGAGTTTCCTCCAACACTATAAATACTCCATCTACTCATTAGAAAAAAGATATACAAAAGGGGATACAAACTAATACAAATTCATATACAAGTATACAATTATGGAGGCACAATAAAGGCTTAGGAGAAGCGGAGGTTTTGGCTATGTCAAGAATGAAGAATTTTGGTTCTTTATTGTGTTGAACATTATTTGACTTGCTATGTTCATGTTTTATTCCTTTTATTTAATTATGTCAAGGTAATTGTTTTATTGGATTATTTGGTTTGTAAGTACATTGGATTCATGGTTTGATTTATTGATATATATTTTTCAGTTATCATTGGGTATTTGGTTTCCTAGTTTGGATTTCTCATGTGTATGTTGACTGCAGCAACATATGTATGCACGTTAATTAATTGGAAGATTCTAGTCGTGACTGATTAATTAATGAGATAAAATAGGTTAATCATTCTATGTGATGCTTGGAAGGACCGGCCAAGTGAACAAGTGTTGCATAGGAATTTAAGTCCAAGGTACATGATTGTGAGTAATGACATGTGTGAAAAACCGACCGCATTGATGTGCATGTTCATTATTTCTATGTTATGATATGTGTTCAATGAACAGTATGATAAAGAATTAGTGATTTTCCACCATTGATAAAGTAAATAAGGTTAAGTAGTCAATAAATCTGTCATAAAAACCATTATATGAACTCTCATCTAGAATCCACTATTTTCATTAATTATTTTATTTAAGTTAATTGTCTTTATGTTCTTGAGGTATTTATTCACATGTTCTCTAACTCATTATTTCAGTATCTAGATATTAATGAGGTGTTTTTGTTTTAGTTCTCACATTGTAATTTGCCATCACAATCTATGTGGATACGATACTCTTGCTCACTACGTATTACAATTGCACCGTACACTTACGGATGTTTTTACTGCTAATAAAATAGTGGTCAAATTTTTTATGCCGTTGTCAGGGATTGTTTAGAATAATTTTGTAATATTAGTTCTGACACTAAGTTAGTAGGCTAAATTTTATTTCAAAAAAATCGAAAAAAAATCCTTTATTTTATATTTCTAATTTTTCCTTTTGAGATTGCAGGTACGAAAAAAATGGTTGAAGAAGGAGAAACAAATCTCTATGCTACTTATGCTGGATTAGAGAGAGAAATAACTCTGTTGAAATTGTAGTCGGAAGCAACGCAATTACAAAAAGAACTAAACTCCATGATTTGAGTTGAGTTAGAAGAAAAAAAAAAGATAATCATATGGAGTTGCTAAATAGAGATACAATGAGAAATTGATTTTTTCCCACCAGAGAAATTTCAATTCATATGGAGTTGTCGAGCAAAGATACAATGAGGAGTTGAATTTTTTCTACTAGAAAAATTTCAACAACTATGACCAAGGCTATCAAGGAGAAACTCATGATTATTATTCGGGTAATCATAATTATTCCAATTTTTATTATGTTAACCCAAATGATACATTACAGTTTCCACCTAATTTTTCTGTTATCTATGGAGATGAGCCAAAGCAGCCCAACTTGGAAGAATTAACTGAAAGTTGTCCGAAGAGAGTTTGCATTTGAAAAATTTAGATAGTTTAGGTTCTTATTAATTAATGTTTGTATTTTGTTTTTCATGGACTGCGACGTATATTGGAGAACTTGAATGGGCCCATAACGAGATTTGTAGCCATTTATTATTATTAGGGTTAATTTCCAAAAAAATGCACCACCTTTTAACAAATTTGCAAATTAGACATCACTTTTCAAACGTTTCAATAAAGACACGACTTTTCATTTTATAGCAAAATAGACACCCCCTTTCTTTTCCGGCCACCGGTAAAATGACGTGGCTTTATTTATTTCCTACGTGGACTATGATTCCTACGTGTACTTGCCACGTAAATATTTAATTTTTAGTTAATTGCCAAAAAATGCACCACCTTTCAACGAATTTGCAAATTAGACACCTCTTTTCAAAACTTTTCAATAATGACACAACCTTTCATTTTGTAGCAAAATAGACACCCCTAATTTATCACGAGACGTGGCTACAATTGAGGGTATTGGCATGCTGATGTACAAAAAGCTCATGACATCGAACCTCTGCTAGGGAGGGAGGTGGATGCACCAACCTGCTACTGCCGCCACTGGCGCCGCCGCTCTCCGCCGCGCAACAGCACCGTCTCCGAAGGCGGCCATGAGGCCTGAGACACCGAACTGCCGGCAACGGAAGGAAACGCAGAAGGAGGAGAGATGTTTTTTTTTCTTTTAATATTTTATTTTATTTTATTTTATTTATTAATTTTATTATATTTTTATTTAATAAGGATATTTATGTAATTTTATAATTATTTATTTTTTACTTATATAATTTAGTGGTGCAAATAAAAACACCCTTAATTGGAGACATTCAGAATGTCTTCTTCTCTTCTAATTCAAGAGCAATTCTGAGTATCTCCAATTAATTCGATCTTGCGTAAAAGCTATTATAATTTGACTTGATGGAATTTAATTTGTCATGAACTTTTTGTACATCAGCATGCCAATTAGGGGTGTCTATTTGCTACAAAATGAAAGGCTGTGCCATTATTGAAACGTTTTGAAAAGTGGTGTCTAATTTGTAAATTTGTTGAAAGGTGGTGCATTTTTTGGCAATTAACTAAAAAATAAATATTGACGTGGCAAGTACACGTAGGAATCATAGTCCACGTAGGAAATAAATAAAGCCACGTCATTTTACCGGTGACCGAAAAAGAAAGGGGGTGTCTATTTTGCTACAAAATGAAAGGTCGTGTCTTTATTGAAACGTTTGAAAAGTGATGTCTAATTTGCAAATTCGTTGAAAGGTGGTGCATTTTTTGGCAATTAACCCTTATTATTATTATTATTATTATTATTATTATTATTATTATTATTATTATTATTATTTACTTGCAGATTTCTCAAAATGTTTGCCCCCATCATTTGTTTCTTGCTCTTCTTCAAAGTTGTGATGTTTTTGCATTGACGGTGCTTCAACTCCATTTGCAGCCATGCTCACCTCCATGTCGTGAGCTCTAGTAGCCAATTCCTTAATGGTTTTTGGTTGAATCCCTTTCAAAATATATTGAAGACCCCAATTCATGTCTTGGATGCACATCACAATTGTTGAAGTTTCTGACAACCAATCTTTATAATTTAGGTTCAAGTTTCTCTAACAGATGATGTAGTCGATGACAAACTCTTCATTTTGTTGATTTGTATTTGTGAGCCCCATCATGTTAATCGTCAGATGATACTTCAATTTCTTTGGCAAGAGATTTTCCACTTTGGTTGACATGTAGCTTTATCGATATCTTAGCTTCAGTATTTTCAACAACTTGCTCTCTGTTGGTATCAATAATGTTTCCTTTCCTTAGCTTCAAGATTTCGGCGTCTCGTTCTTGCACCCGTTTGACAAGTCTTTCAACAAGCGTCATCAAATTTATGATTTGCTCTTCCAGTGATGCAGACATCTTGATGCTTGAGGAAATTGGTAAAGAGAAGAGATGAGAGGTAGAGATTATCCCACTGGGCGTGCCAAAATTTTTAACACACTTTTTTTGTCTTTTACTTAGTAAAACACAAAACAGTGTACAAATAAAATATTTTATACAGATCAAATTTCTATTCTTTCTCTGATTAATCCCTCCAAGAACATGTAATACCCCAAATTTTCGAATGAGGATTAGAGAATTCCTAAGCATGATTAAGAAGTTAAGAAAGAGATTTTAATAAGGTTTAAGGGAAGTCAGATGTAAGTCACGACTTTAGGGGTCATTTTTCGTGAAATCATCTTTTCAAAAATTGTGATTCTAACTTTGTTTTGACCGATTTTGGTCTTGTTGGAAAGGTATTTGTAACAGCCCGGTCCCGAGGATGGAGACGGGGTTGTTGTGTGTAAAATAGCACGAAAAATCGAAAATCCAGGGGGGTGTTTTTAGAATTAAACTAAGTTAGCGCCTCAAGAACTTAGGCAACTTAACTTTATGACTTGGAAGAACTATCGTTTTCAACGAATCAATAAGGGTCAAAGGGTTCAATCGGATCAAATGGGTCAAAGGATTCACTTGAGTCAAAGGAATACCAAATCATAGGCCAACCGAAATTTAAACAAAATCCAAAGACAAACATATAGGAATTTGACCTTTCAAATAAACAAGACCTCATCATAGGTCACATCAACTAAGACTCATAAATAGGTCGGAGTCAAATATATCTTATTGTCCTAATCATAGGACGGACCAAGAAAACAACTTAAGATTAACTTGAACGAACAGAATCATGCTTGGAAAGATCTTTGAAGGCGAACAATAATAACAAGCATTCAAGACTTATTCACAAGTCAACTGAAGATGAATAGATACCAAAATGCTTAACAGGTATGACTATTCAAATAACTCGGAATCAATAAAGGCATAGACGTGTATGTCAAAGGATCATGCTTCAAAGACTTTATTGATAACTAGGATTCGTAGCATTTAAAACATGCTACTATCAAGAATCAAGTTACATATACCAAGACTAAATACTAACATCAGAGTACTTAGCAGAAACATAGCGGAAGGAAATTATGTAACCATATAGAGCAACAAACTTGAAACCTCAGATAACTCCACTAGCAGCACATCACCGACCTCAGCATCTCAACCTGAAAACATTTGAAAAAGAGGGTGTGAGCACTAATGTACTCAATAGGGTTTTACGAGAAAACTCTTTAGTAAACTTTGGAATATCCAATTATAAACTGGCAGCATATGGAGAGCAAAACGCAAAAGCCCTCTCCATACCCGCAAAACCTTTTACTTCTTTTCTTGGCGCCTTTTCTGGCTCAAACTTGTTGTCTACTGCACCCTTATACCTTAGGATGAGAGAGGGGTTACCTCAAGTATCCTCTGAGTATGCGAGGGGATTATCCAGCAGTGACTCCCTTTACTTTCAAATGTTCAACATTAGTGACACGAGGGTCACAGCATGATAATGTAAATAAACTGTTCTTTGAGCTCGATAACCTGCTTACAACAAAGGCTATATTCTCCCTTAACTTCTTCCTTACTTAATCTTCCTTCCTTAACCTTCCTTCATTAACTCTTCTTACTTACTTGACTTAACTAGCAATACCAAGCCTAGAGCAATCTTCTATGGCTAATCCTTTAATTGAGCATGATCTTGGCCTCTAAGGGATGTATAACTCACCCTAAAAGGAAATATTTAGCTAAATAAGCTTTAGCAAAAACCAACATTCCAAGACGAGGAAATGAACGAGGATAAATATCGATTGCAATCAAATCAATTCTAAACATCTCATGCTAGCATCAATTGTATATAAACAATTCTAGCATATCTAAACATACTTGAGAGTTCACTTAACTTATAATAACTTCCTTTACTTATCAAACTCAAATAACAATTCAACAATATCATGCATATAACTTCCTTTCCTTTACTTCCTTCGTACAGAGACTAAACAGGCAGAGCATAAAATATTTTAATTGGATATTCATCTTGCCCTATCATGCTTCTAGAGCTTAATAGCTCAAAATATATACTTGGTTTAGAACCACCCACCTCGATGATGAACATCTTGATAACGAGCACGAAGATGAAGCAACGAGCCGAAAATCCTTCCTCGGGCTTCCTCGGGGTTCACCTCATCTTTATGAAAGTCGATCAACGACTTGAAACCTTATTTGAGCTCCTAATAAGACATAGAAATGATATCTAAACCCTTGACCCTTAACTATAACTTAAAACACGAGAATTTAAAGATTAAGACATCCGAAATTTTTGCAAAAGGGGACGGAAAACCCAACTCGAACGATTGAAAATCCGGATGATCAGCCACTGCTACCTCGTAGATCTTCGAAAGAGCTTCGATTTGAGTACTGATGAGCTTCGTAACTCCAACTGAGATGAAAGTTATGACCTCCGTACGAAAATTTATCGGAGCTGCCGAAACAACACGAGCGCCGCGGCGGCGGCTGGGGGGGGTGCGCGCCGGCGCCCCCTTGCACCAGCCCCGTGGCGCCCCTTGCTGACCCCACGGTGCCCTCTTTGCTCCAGTCCCCGCGGCGCCCCCTTACAGCCCCGCGGCGCTCCCTACTCTGCTCTTTCTCTCACTGGGGGTGCTCTCACGAAGAGAGCTCCCCTCTACTCTCTCTCTCTCTACTCTATAGAAATAGGGTGAAGAAGGAATGAGCGAGAAATAGGGAGGGGAGACCTGCTATTTATAGAAAAATAAATGGCTTCCTCGGGAAGCTTCAGCAGTGCAACAATACTGCTATAAAAATATCGGGTTCGGTTAAGAGGCACTTTATTCGATGCCGAGGTCCAAATGACCTCGTTTATTAAATCCAAAAATACCGGTAGGTTCGTTGGCTTGAGTATTATTGAATCAACTTGACTCGGAATAAAGAACGAGTCGTTTTGAAGGAAAACGAGAAATTAATCTCTTTTCAAAAATAAAGTTACTATTCCACGCAAGGGACAAATAAAATTCCCGAGCGTTCAATTGACTTCAGAATAAAAATCCGGGAACACCAACGGATTCCTTGAGAAATTTTCCATAGGATAGGATTGAAAAATCAAGGCTTGGGTCAACATACGAGATTTCGCAAATTTCTAACGATTGTGCTCCTACGGAAAAACACTATTCATAACTTCTTTAAACGCGATTTAAATCACCGGGAACTCAAATGACTTCAGATTCAAAATCTGAAAGCACCGGCATGCTCCTTGGGTCAACGCCTTCCAAACGTGACCAAAATTGGCTATAACTGACCTCGGATCGAAATTCTCAAAAAGACGATTTTACGAAAAATAACTCCTAAAAACACGGCTTAGAACCGAAACATCTTAATTATGCTCAAAATTCCTCTTAATATTTCCTAATTAAAATTAGGAATTAATTAATCATATTCTGAAAATTCGGGTTGTTACAGTATCAACCTAAAGAGTGTGTCAGTATTTTCAGAATTTTAATCCGAGGTTATTTGAGGTCCCGGTGATGAAAATGGTATTAAGAAATAAAATAAATAGTAATTTCCGCGTGCATTCGTGGTTTGAGAAATTTACAAACCCTTCTCGTTGATTCGAGATTTATTATGTCAAGCTTATGTAATGAGAAATGACCTAAGGAATCCGTTCGTGTTTACGGATTGCCAATCCGAGGTCAATGGAACGCTCGGGAGAAAAATCTGTTAGTCTGAATGAATAGTAAAAGTTATTTTTGAAAAAAGAATATTTTCTCATTTCTCTTCAGACGACCTCTTCTTTATCCCAAGTCGGGTTGGTTCAATAGTACTCGAGCCAATGAGTCTCCCAGTATTTTCAAATTTCGTGTATGAGGTCGTTTGGACCTCGACATCGAATTAAGCAATTTTAACTGAGCCCGGAATTACTTTAGCAATATTTTTCTACTGTGATGGCTTATGAGGGAAGCCACAAATTAACCTATAAATATCCCTCCACCCCTTCACCATTTTTGCACCATTCCTCATTCATTTCTTCAATCTAGAGAGAGAAAAAAGATGGAGAGTTAAGAGAGAGTGAGCTTGAGTCGAGCGAGGAGCATTCCTCGTGAGTGTTCCTCCAAGGCGACGAGCTGAGTGGCGGGGAAGAGAGATGGTGGAGAAAGGTGCTATCGGACGACCAGTGACCGGACCGACCTCCGGCTAATGTCGGAGGACAAGCGTGCTGTTGGGCAGCAGTAGCGGCTCTGCCGCAGCTGTAACCTGTCGAGACGCCAACGCTAGCCATCTTTTTTTACGCACTCGACTCCATCCATTCTTTTTTGTCGACCTCGGTTTCCATGTTCTTCTTGTATTTCAATTCCGTCTTTTATTCTTTTCTTTGTTGTTGTTGCATTTCAATTTCCATTGTTATTTATCGTTGATCTCATTTAATTCCATTTAAATCCCGTTTAATTTTCGTATTTGAAATTTTGTTGTAATTTCCAAGTGTTCGAAAAGGTTAATGGTGTTGTGCCATTCTAATGTCGATTTTAAGTGTTCAAGCATGCTTGTTTTTATGTTTTACAAGTGTTGGGTGATTATTGAGCTCCGTTAAAATTTATTTGGGATTAAGGCAAAACCCGGAGCCGCGATTGAACAGGGTCCAGTCTCCGCGGGGAGCCCAACCGGCGCTGGGGTGTCTCCTCGACCAGGACAGCCCCGCGGATGCATAGTGCCCCACCAGCGCGGACCCTTGCCCCGCCAGCGCGGGGCATGTGTTTTGAGCCCCACCGGCACAGGGTTGCTCCGTTGACGCTAGGTGTCTCATTTTCAAGTTTATTTTCAGAAATTTTAAGTTTTTGAAAATCCATCCAACCTTTAATTCTCATATTTTATTGAAGTTTTAGAGTAGTACAATCTGTGATAAGGTCTTAGTTAAGAGAAAAAGGGTTTAGTCTCGATTTAAGAGGGCTTGTTTATTTAAAGAGTCAGATCTCTATTGGATTCTATTAAAGTGTGATTGGCTTATGAAAAGGCTTTCTTTTGACTTGATTGAACCCTTTGACTCCTTTGACACGTTGAAAATGTGGATTTCTTCCTATTATAAGGTTAAGCTGCCTAAATTTTTGAGGCGCTAACTTAGTTCGAATCTAGAAACACCCCCTTCTGGATTTCTATTTAAACCACCCTTTTCTTTCTATTTTTACACAACATCCCTGTCTCAATTCTTAGGACCGGGCTATTACAGATGGTATCAGAGCCAGGTTTGTAACTCTGCAGACCTGTCTCTTATCGAAATGATTGATTGAATTCTATATGAATATTGAATTGTTCGAAGGTATTAATCGGCAACCCACAACTCACCATCACCCTCGCATCTTCAACAAAATTAAGGTATGATTGAGTTAAAGTATTTTAATTATATTTGGTATAACTTTTGAAGTACAGGATGAGGAGAAAAATTTTGAGCAAGGCAAGGCTAGTCAATTTTTCTTAAATGAAAATCAAAGATTATTTCTTTATGAAATTTTTTTTGGTTATACCAAAATTTAAGGTGGAATTTATTGAAATACTCAAACTATTTCGGTCATTTTGGACCATCAAAATTTTTGGGTAAGTTATAAAGTTTGAAAGTTGATCTAAAAATCTTCTTTGTAATAAAGATTTGTCTACTGCCCATAAGGAAATGATTTGAGGATGTGTTGAGGACGAGGATGTGTTGAGGACAAATGAGGCATAGAGAATATAGTCAGAACATAGACTATATCAAGCTTGAATTAAGGAGAATTTTAGGATTCCCTTTAGGCTCTCTTAAGAACCTAGATTGAATAAGTTCTCTCTTAAGGAGCTTAAGTTTAGTAAAACTATTCAAAAGAACATTTTATTGCGAGGGTGTTTGTGAGAAGGTTAAAGAGTTCCAAGATTTTAGTAAAATCAAGAACGAGGTTATGCTGCTTTGACTTCACGCCAAAAGTAAGGAAATGAGTAGTCGACTTAAAGATTAGTTATGAGATTGCGGATCTACCGCAAGTTTAAGGAAACATTACGCAAGCTTTCAACTTAAGTGTCGTGTCTAACGATCCAGTGGCGGTTACAAGGAATGAAGATTCATCCCCCCAAGTGAAAGCTCTTCAATTTAATGGATGAATATTCGAGGTCATGTCACGTTCCATGCCTAGGATTTGTCGTTTGTATAAAGTCGATTCTTAGAATGAAGGTAAAGATGGTCATCACAACTGCAGCCAAAATAATTTGAAGTTATGTCTGTCAGTATTCTACTAAGCTTTCAGGAGGCATTACAGTCGAACTATGGCGCTACCAAAGTCCAGCCAACTTGTGCTATTTCATAGCAACCTCGTAAAGATGAAAGTGCGTGATGCTCCAGAGAAAAAGAGAACCCGAAGAAGATCATCAAGAAGATAGACCTAGTGGTTGGTAGATCGAGAGCTTTAGTATGATAGGAAGTTTTGACAAATTCATTTTTTCATTCTCGTGTCAATTGGATCGATCGCTCTTCAATAACTTCACTTTTTTTTTTAAACTCCTTGGTTGAATCCTCTTGGATAATTTGTAATCTTTTGATGATACTCCTTGATCATCAAGAATCAGTAATAACACTTTCTTGTTAGGCTATGTTAACACCTTTGTGAAAATATTCAGCACGGTTCTCAGTTGTTAAGCTTTAATTTTCTTCCGTTATTCTTATAAATCTTTGTTATATGCGAGAACCCTTCAAATTTATAAGTCCTCTGAAAGGCAGTATTTTTGGCATAAAGAACCCGGTATATATCTCTTTGTTAAAGAATTATTGATCAGATAAAACCCTCACTCAGAGGCCCTTGTTTTGTTTTACTTCCACTCATAGAACTTGAACGTGGGTCCTCAAATAGAAGGGAAAGTATATAGCAGTATTCATTTATATATCATCAAAAGAATGAGTAATGGTACTCCTTAATGGGGGATGGAACCGAAGCAGCGCAAGTTAAAGTCGAAAGTGCATTTCTTAAGTAATTTCTTAGCTCGTGATCCAATAGATGTTAGGGAGTACGTTTCGAACTTATAGTTAAAGTCTAGACATACGATGGTGATCACCAGCAGGAGCCATAAAGTCAGACTACCACCTTGAAGAAAAGGGATGACTACAACGAGGAATTTGAGATTAAGGTACATCACGAATACATTTCAAGTACGCTCTAAGAAGATGAGAAAGTCGAACCTCGAGAATTTAAAGAAAATAAAGCATGGTTTCGAACCTGATAGATACAAGGCAACCATCCAGAGAGGTGCCCATTCAAATGCAAAATCATAAGGAGCTCAATGAAGCAATGTATTGAGATAGCTCTCAAAAGGGAGAAAAGATGGAAAATGATCAAGCTTTCAGAAGGAAAAGCAGAACGATTATAGACGCTTTAAAGAAGTATTTAATCAGGAAAAGAGATAGTCATGTGAGAGGACTAATCCATAAAGAAAGGCCTCGGGATATTTTTAAACGTATGGTTTATAGTTGTAAACCTAGTAAAGGTTTTTGAACCAATATGATTCGAATAAGGCTGTGGATTCTTGAAAAAGTATCCAGATCTCCGTTTGCAGGGAAGTAAATTTCGGGATGAAATTTCTTTAAGGGAGTAGGATGCAATACTCCAAATTTTTGAATGAGGATTAGAGAATTCTTAAGCATTATTAAGAAGTTAAGAAAGAGATTTTAATAAGTTTTAAGGGAAGTCAGATGTAAGTCACGACTTTAGGGGTCATTTTTCATGAAATTATCTTTTCAAAAATTGTGATCCTAACTTTGTTTTGATCGATTTTGGTCTTGTTGGAAAGTTATCGACCTAAAGAGTGTGTCAGTATTTTTGAAATTCTAATCCGAGGTCATTTGAGGTCCCGGTGATGAAAATGGTATTAAGAAAACAAATGAATAGTAATTTCCGCGTGCGTTCGTGTTTTGAGAAATTTACGAAATCCTTCTTGTTGATCCAAGACTTATTTTGTCAAGCCTATCTTATGGGAAATGACCCAAGGAATCCATTCGTGTTCACGGATTGCCAGTCCGAGGTCAATCGAACGCTTGAGAGTGAAATCTGTCAGTCTGAATGAATAGTAAAAGTAATTTTTGAAAAGAGAATCTTTTATCGTTTCTCTTCAGATGGCCTCTTCTTCATCCCAGTCGAGTTGGTTCATTATTACTCGAGCCAACGAGTCTCCCGGTATTTTCAGATTTCATGTCTGAGGTCGTTTGGACCTCGACATCGAATAAAGTAATTTTTAACCGAGTCTGGAATTACTTTAGCAGTATTTTTCTACTGTGATGGCTTATGGAGGAAGCCACAAATTCATTTATAAAAATCCCCCCACCCTTTCACCATTTTTGGACCATTCTTCATTTCTTCAATCTAGAGAGAGAAAATAGAGGGAGAGTTAAGAGAAAGAGAGAGAGCTTGAGTCGAGCGATGAGCATTCTTCATGAGTGTTCCTCCAAGGCGATGAGCAGAGTGGCGGGGAAGAGAGGCGGTGGAAGAAGGTACTATCGGATGGCCAGTTGCCGGAACAACCTCCGACTAATGCTGGAGGGCAAGGGCGTCCTCGGGTAGAAGTAGCGGCTCTGCCGCAGCTGCAACCCATTGAGACGTCGACGCTAACCACCTTCTTTCAAGGCACTCGACTCCGTCCATTCTTTTTCGTCGACCTTAGTTTCTATTTCTTTCTTGTATTTCAATTCCGTCTTTTATTCCGTTCTTCGTTGTTGCATTTCGATTCTCATTGTTATTTATCGTTGATCTCGTTTAATTCCGTTCAAATCACGTTTAAGTTTCGTATTAGAAATTCCATTGTAATTTTCAAGTTTTCAAAAGGGTTAATGGCGTTGTGTCGTTCTAATGTCGATTTTAAGTGTTCAAGCATGCTCATTTTTATGTTTTACAACTGTTGGGTGATTATTGAGCTCCGTTAAAATTTATTTAAGATTAAGGCAAAAACCAGAGCCACAGTTGAACAGGTCTAGCCACTGCGGGGAACCCAGCCGGCGTTGGGGTGTCCCCTCGGCCAGGATAGCCCCACGGGTGCGGAGTGCCCCGCTGGTGCGGGGCGTGTGTTTTGAGCCCCACCGGCGCTGGGTATCTCGTTTCCAAGTTTATTTTCAGAAATTTTAGGTTTTTAAAAATCCTTCAAACCTTTAATTCTCATATTTTATCGAAGTTCTAGAGTCGTGCAATCTGTAATAAGATCTTAGTTAAGAGAAATTGGTATAGTCTCGAAAAAGTTTCCGTTAAAACTTAGGATCTTCGAATAGATCGTTGAGTCGATGATCGGCTTTTGTAGGAAAATGTGAACCCTGAGGAGACCCCGGAAAGGATTGGCAGCTCATTACTTCATCCTCTGCTCCGTGATCGAGGTGGATAATTCTAAACCTAATATATGGTTTGAGCTAGTGAGCTCTAGAAGCATGATAGGGCGAAGTGAAATATCCAATGAAAATTTTTATGCTCTACCTGATTAGTCTCTGTACAAATGAAGGAAGGAAGGAATGAAGTTATTATGTGACATGATTATGTGAATTGTTGTTTGAGCTCTTGAATTATTGTTGGATGATGTGATTTAATATGATGTGATATCATATAGCTGAATGATTTGAGGTATAGATGATCATGATCATAAGTAAATTTTTGTATTGATGAGGAAGGTTATTTAGATGAATGATGCCTTATAGGTTGATTATAGTATCCCTTATAGGAATTAAGGCTATAGTATTGATTGAGGAATATGACCTAGATGATTCATTCTAGGTTATGATCTATGCTAGCAGGATTGAACATTGAAGATTGAATGATGAGATTCAATTATTTGTTAAGCAAGAAAGATTATATCATTTGATCCCTTATAAGCTATGAGATCGTGTTGATAATTGAAGGATTAGTCCTAGATATTTTGAAGGACTATATAATTTGATTAAGCAGGAATTTGAACTCAAGGAATAGTTTTATTACATTATCATGATGTGACCTTTAAGTCACTAAAGGTGAAGCATTGATAAGTTAAGGAGAGTCACTGATGGATAATCTCTTCGCATACTCATATTCATTGATTGTAACCTTCGGGTTACCAAAATATGATCTTTGATCACTAAGGGAGTCACTGCTGGGTAACCCCATCGCATACTCAGGAGGATATTTGAGATAACCCCTCTCTTATCCTAAGTCATGCCTAAGGGTACAGTAGACATCAGGTTTGAGCCAGGATGCACCCAGAGAAAATAAAATGTTTTGCGAATATGAGAATGGTTTTTGCGATTTGCTTCCCATATGCTGTCAGTTAATATTAGATATTTCTAAAGTTTTACATAACTTTCTCATAAAACCCCACTGAGTGCATTAGTACTCACACCCTCTTTTTCAAATGTTTTTTCAGGTTGAGATGGAGAGGTGGATGGTGGCTGTGGAGTAGGTTGGCTGCTGAGGTTACGAAATAATACCATTATTCCCACTATGTTTCTTGCTACTCTGATGAATTTTAGTATTTTGTTGCTTGAGTTTTCATAAGATTTCGCTACTCTGGTTGTAAACAATTGTCGACTTTCTAGTTAGCATGTTTCATATGCTTAACTACAATTAATCCAAGAAAAATTCCCACCTTTTGATATGCATGATGTTAATTTGTTTTTCCCCTATGAAGAGGCTTTTCAAGCATGTTGATTGTGATTACTTTCAATTGTTCTATAGCAAATCTTAAGTTATTTTCTTGCTTCCATCCTATAAATGGGACAGTATAAATTTATATGTCTTTGATATATTGATGGGTCTTAGCTGTTGTGACCTATTAAGAGGTCTTGTTTATTTAAAGAGTCAGATCTCTATTGGATTCTGTTAAAGTTTGATTTGCCTATTAAAAGGCTTTCTTTTGACTTGATTGAACCCTATGACTCCTTTGACACGTTGAAAATGTGGATTTCTTTTTATTATAAGGTTAAGCTGCCTAAATTTTTGAGGCGCTAACTTAGTTCGAATCTAGAAACACTCCCCATGAATTTCCAATTACACCACCTTTTTCTTTCTATTTTTACACATAACATTCCCGTTCCAATTCTCGGGACCGGGCTGTTACAGAACGTTTTTAAACAGTCTTTGAAGTTTTCAGGAAAGATTTGTATCATCAGTCTTCTTTGACTTGGTCTTTGGTCTTGATAACATTAATTCAGAAGGTTGTCGCCTTGTTTCTGAATCAAACGCCAATTTCGGAATGAATTTGATGAAGAACGTCTTTGACTACCTTGGTTATGGATCAAACGTCAACTTCGGAATGAATTTGGTGAAGAACGTCTTGAATGCCGCAAGAACGCCTTGAATATTCAGAGAATTTCACTTATGGAATTTGTTCTCAAATTTTTGAACTCTTCAAATGATTTCTGGTATATTTTTCAACTGATATATAGGCCTTTATTTATAGTTGCAGACAGAGAGATATATAGGGGATTTAGGGCTGACATGGGACGATCCTATTATCTCTTAAATATTGATATCTATTTCTTAAAAGATATTTACTTGTTGCAAAAAAAACTTAAGTTTTATCATATAATAATATCTTTATTATTTAAATATTTTATCTAATTTTAAATTTCATATAATTTGAATACTAAGTAAATATATAAAATTTAATGAAAATATTATATATAATATTGTGAATGTTCGCTTTCTATATATATTTCTAAAAATATACATATATGTCTCATGTATAAAAATAATTTGGTACTTTATGGAGCCGGCTTGTGCACGCAGGAAGATTGATAAATACAAATGAAGAGGCCATTTTTTTGGAGTGAGAGCTGGCTCCCCATCTTGCTGAGTTATTAAAAGTTCATGTTATTGTTAAATTTTGCTATGTATAGGGAGACAATTAGACAAATAATGTGCTCATTATTTAGCTCAATTTGGTGGAATTAGATGAGAATTTGGAATCATCTTTTTCCTCAACGGTTGAGGGAGCTTTGTTTGATTAAGTAATGAAATAAGTTTTTCTTTGCTAAAAAAAAAATTTCTTTGCGCACGTAATCGTCTTTTCGTTTCTTTTTTAATTTCTTTTCTTCTCCTTTATTTTCTTGTTAAATGCACATTAATTTTATCTTTCAGTGATATACTTCTTCCATTTCGTTTTGATTGTTGTTTTATTTTTTTTTTATTTTTTGTCAAAATATTTATTGTTTTATATATTTTAACTTTCCTCCAATTTTAACCATATCTCAAATTTTAAAAATATATGGAGAGAGAAAATATTGTCTTATTTTTAGAAAAATATACATAAATAAGATTTTATGTTATATATAAAGGATGGACATATTAGTCCATAAAATTTGAAAAACTACAATCCGTGCAAAGGTGTTTAATGTGAACTGCTAACAAGTGTTTTACGATATCTTGGGAACAGACGTAAGAACAGTAAATAAAAAGCAGTAAATTACGCACGAGATTGCTAACCCAATTCGGTTAATCAACCTACTCTGGGGGGACTTCGCCCAAACTTGAAGATACGTTTGCTACTCCTTCATGAAGTGTATTTAGGATTTTACACATACAAGACTCCCTCCTTATGACACTCATTCTTCTTCACGAACTCTTCACTAAATGAAAGCTGTGAGATCCTCTCACAACCGTGACACTAGACTCCCTCTAGCTACCCACGACTTCAACTTACAATCTCTCCCAAGATTACGTACAAAATGGATTAAAACAACCCCTCACGTGTTTCACTCAAAATACTAAATTGCCAGACTATCACGTTAAATTATTTAAGGAACAACTACTAGCTAATACATGGACCACAAACGAAATTGACTCTTAAATAATATGCTAAGAGAATCTAATAATGTCCACACCGATTGCTGCAATGATCGGTCTTCTTATAATCTTCACTTCAATGATACCGTTGGTCTCTTTCCGTCGGTATAGGTAATTAGTGAATATTGGCTTGTGATCTTCCCAAACGTGTGTAGATGCTTTCCATATGTAGTAGGATTAATTTCAGCACGGTATCGACACCACAAGGCAGTCAAACGATCATATCTTGACCCTCCAAACTGGATCGGATCAAGATCTTCATATTATGGAAACTGTCATAATTAAACTGTTTCTGGATATGTCAGGAACATCAGAGCGAACAGTTCACCAACTGTTCTTCAAAACTTGCACAGCGGAACTTTTGTCTTCAGGCACATACCCAAGAACACATTGTCTTCTATATCTCGCCAAAATAAACTTCAAACAAACATTAGTGCATAACGGTGACACTAACAAAATTAATTGTTAATTTTAAATAAAAAAATAAAATAATAATAATAAACGAAACGGAGAGAGTATTCATCTACTTAATGATCGATGGCGAAATTTTTGCCGACCATAATTTAGTTGGATTAGTATTGAATGTTTATTAAAAATGATTATGGTAATAAAAATAATGTCTTGGCTCCAAAAATATATCCCTCCAAAATTCGAAATGTCGAACTCATTTTCCTCCCATAAACCACGCTTAAACAATCAATAATTCCAATATTAAAGGTAATTATTTTTCTGAACTTAACTTTTATTTTTTTGAGTTGGGGATTGGGTGGAATTGAGGTTTAAATTTTATGTTGCATTTTTCGTGTTTTACTCCATGTTTCACTATTCAATTTATAGTTTTAATAATATTTATTATAAAATAAAAAATAATCAATTATAACATAAATAACCATAACAAACATTTATCAACAAAAAAATGAATTAAAAAATTTTGAATTTAATTTTAAAATAATCAACTATAATAATAAATTAAATATTAAATATTAAAAAATAATTATAAACTCTAGTTGGATGGGTGAACCCTAATAAATAATTATAAAATCAAAATAAATAAAAAAATTGAAGAAAAAATACGAAATAAAATTATATGACATGAGATTTATATAATCGAATATAATTCGAAAATGTAAATTTATATAGGGTTAATTACATTTTATGTGTTGAAGTATTAAGACTGTAATAAAAATGTCTTAAATTATGATTAGTTATACGATATGTTCCTAAATATTAATATATTAACAAATTTATCTTGATTGTCAAATTTCGGCCACAAAAAATGATGTGGTCACGTTGCTGAGGTGTAATATCTGACGTGAAAAATATTTGGATAAATTGTACTGTATGTTCTGAACTATTAAAATTATAACAAAAAATGTCACCAGCCATAAAGTAGTGATAAAAATGTTTTGAACTATTAAGGTTGAACCAAAATGTCCTGAACCAAGATGTCCTAATTTATGACTAATCACACTTAATGTCCAAACTATTGAGATATTAATAAATTTATCTCAAAAATGGTCTTCAATGTGAATTGATTGATTATATTCATTGATGCTGCTTGTGACCCAAATGACATTTCAAAATTAAAAATCTTACACTAGATTGGCTTGATTTGTCACTCTAAAATTTTGAGAACCAATCTATCTCTCTAACGTGTAAACTAAGAAACAATATCAACCATTCGATAGGATTATCTAATTAATTGAACAAGAGGTTAATTTTTTTAAAATTATTTTAGAAAATGCTATATAATACTAAAATACAACATTTATAATGCTAAAAACCAGGGGCGGATCCAGAAAATTTTTCTTTAGGGGGCGAAATGGTAACTATTCATACTTCCTATTTATTCGTGCCGCTAAGAAAGAACATTAAAAATGAGACGATTGTGAATAATTATGCATTTAATTACTTTTTACTATAGGTGTATTTGTGAAATGACACCATTTTCATTTGTTCATTATTTTTTCTAGTGAAACGATGTCATTTTAGGATCAGTTTACACTTTCGTCTTTCTTTCCCTTCCCCAAATTAAATAGAAAAGAATGTCGTTTTCATTCAAATAAATAACTCAAAATAATAACATAAATAATTAAAATTTGAATTGAATTCTTTTCTAATATAAACTAATTTGTTAATTGAAAATTAAAATAATTGGTTATGACCAACAATAAAATTTCGAATGATAAGTCATTCATACTAATCATTTGAGGTACAAATTATAATTCAGGTGGTGAATTAATAAGATGAAAACTTCACTATATATAATCTATAAAATAAATTATGTGAATAACATAGATCAATAAAAAACTAAAATAAATAAATAATGCAATTCAATCATGATTCATTATTAAATTGAAATTGATATCAATTTAATAAATATGTAATCTAATTCATAAAAGTCGAATTGCTAATTCAACCCTACTTTGTTTAATTTTTTTTGATTGGAGAGAGAGATTTTAGAGAATTTGTTTAATTTATTTTGATTTGTGTGTATTTAATTTTGTTCCAATATTTATTTATATATTTGAGTGAGGCCCAATTATTCAAGCTCAATTATATAAAAACTAATACCATATATTTTTTCAAAATATATCAAGCCTAACAAAATTACCTTAAATTAAAAAATAAAATAAAATTAGGAGGCAAAAATAAAATTTAACTAAATAAGTCTACTAAAAAAATTTTGGGCGGGGGAGTCGGGTGACATTATTATTAAATCTAAAATCGAAAAAGGATGGTGACATTATTATAATATAGTCCTATAATTTTAGAAAATGCAAATGCTAAAATACAACATACAGATGCTAGTATACAACATGGGCTTGTTTGCTATGGATGTAAGGGAGTGATAGATACACATATGACAATATTATGTTTGCTTCCAAAATGAAAACTCGTGATTAAGCAAGGGTCATGCACGTGCTAATTAACCATTAATGAGTGATTACACATCACACATTCTGGGTGATGTGTAATGCCAGATATAATTATTAAAATTGTGAGACAAAACTACCCCTACATATATTAATTAAAATTATATTATAGAATATTCACACAATATATGGTGTAGCGCCCCGAACCCGGAAGCCCAGTGTGCTAACGGAAACACACACGAGGAAAAAAAATCACAATAAAATTTTCGCAAACTAACATGAATCATTTTTTTTCAAAATATAAAAATATGCCAGCAAGGCCACGACGATCACACGCGTCCATAAAATATTAAAATAATCCATAAACATACAGCAGAAGCATAAATAATTATATTTGTTGACCACAACTAACATAAAGTCAAAATCTCAAAATTAAAATTTGGTCAACCATATAAGATGTTCCCATTAGTCCACTCCGCCACCTACCATCATCAATTACCTGAAAATATTTTTAAATAGTGGGGCTGATTGCCAGAAAACACTCTGTGGGAATACTCATACATTCGTCCAATAATTTACAATAATAATATCAATAAATTCATATTTGACATGTCATAAATCATACGCTCAATAGACATAGTGGAGACCGACTCTAATGTGATCACATATAAACTATTACATATTCATAAGTAATTGCACCGGAGTGCCATATTCGGAATTCCTCATATGAATCGTGTCAATCCACATTGAGCAACATAAGCATAAATAATTTTTCATAGCGGACGAAAGCTTAAATATATTTTCAAAAGCATTTTAGTAAGTAAACTCACCTTATAGCTAGATTAGCTGAAGCTTTATTCATGATTTCACATCCGAAGCCAGCTGTCGGATTAGGGCCTTATGCTTAAATATAGGTATAACTTTAATCATCTGTTGTTCGTCCTAATCGTGTCTCGAGTTAGGACCTATATATAAAAACTATGACTTAATAACATAATAATGCTCTAACATATACTATAACATAAATAAGGTTCTAGAGATCGAGTCCCTAAAGTAAGAGCGTAACCTGATGTCGCTTAAATGTCGAACGGGATCCTAACTTAAAATATATCGGAATCCACGATCATGCAAATAAATGCCTTAAATACATAAAGGAAAAATATAATATTTAATATATGATTTAAATGATCATTTTAAATCATAGAAGAATATGGAAATATTAATTTAATATATCATATACTTAATTTCGAATTTAATCTAAATTAAGTAAAATAAACTAAATAAAAATAAGGATAAAATATAACATAATTTTGTAGTAAAGAGGGCTTGAACACATAACCAAAAACATAAATGAAATAATAGGCACTCAACCACTAAGCTAAAAGACTTTATACAATATTAGTTAAACTGCTTTAATTAAATACACTCATAAATGTTTGAGTAAAAAGAGATATATAAAATACATAAAAGTGGATTGAACCTGACCTTTAGCATAAAATCTAAACTTTCACCATTAGACTGAACACCATTTTTGAAAATTATGTAGTGGTTTTAATTAAATAAAGTTCATAATTATCTTGGAATAAAAATAAATAAAATGCATTCTAAAAGTTATGAACCTTAGACCTATCATAATAAAATTGAGAATATATACATTGGGCCAAAGGCCAATTTCGAAAACTACAACATACTTTTATTTAAATATACTGCAGAATTATATTGGAATAAAATTTATAAATTAAATGTTCAAAAAGGGTTTTGAACCCTAGACATATGGTTATTAAACCATAGATTAGCCATTAGACTATATACCATTTTCGAATTTTCAAGCATGGTTTTAGTTAAATAAAGACAATAATGCATGCATTAATTAAAGTAAAATAAAAATTAATTGTTTCCAAGGAGGATTGAACCATAGACCTCAAATATTAATTTTAAACCTTAACCATTAGGATAAGGATCATTTTTGAAAATTAATTCATGATTTTAGTTAAATATAGTCATAAATACATGCATTAATTAAAACAATAAAATGTTTCCAAAGAGTATTGAACCATGGATCTCCAACATTAATTTTGTGCTTTAACCATTGAGTTCAATTATAATTTTCGAAAATGTTATATATCTTTATTTAAATAAGGTCTAAAATAATTAAAAATAAAAAGTTTACAAAATGCATATAAGATATTTGAACGCTGAACTTAATAAAATTAAATCTGGACACTAACCAATGGGATATAACAACTTGTTTGAAAATTAAGCTATGATTTTTTTATTTTTTTTAAATAGTGTTAGAAGCCCAAACATTAATTAAAATGATAACTTGCTGTGTAAAAGGTTTGAACTTTAGACCTTATAGTAAAAATGCAAAGATTAATCCATTAGGCTAGGATTTGATTTTAAACAATAACACAATCTTTTAAAATAAATAGTGATAGAATCTATATAATAATAAAAAAATAATAATAAATAAAATAAAATAAAAACAACAAAAGAAACACAAGCATGCACACACACACACCAGCCGACGCGCGCACACACATTCACAAATCAACTTTTTTTTTTATTCCAATCTCATTTTAGCATTCAAAACATCAACCAAAAATTCAATATTTTCCCTCTCCTTTCACCCATTTTACTTCTAATGTGTTTAAGAACACCAAAAATTATAAGAATATTAAATCGAGACATCATTTAAAATGAGCAACCAAAACAGCCAATAAATCCATATTTATAACCATAAAAATGGAAATAGAAATTGAAAAATAAAGAAGGAAAGAGGTTCTAAAAGGTTAGGGTTTAACCCACTCTTAGATCCGAAAATGGAATGCCTAAACCTCAAAATCTTTCAAAATAATCAAAGAAGTGGAAAGAGGAGAATGAGGGGAATCTAAAATTGGTATTGCATGTGAAAAAATATCGCCGGAAAATTTTCCGGCGTGGAGGAGCGGCGGTGGCCGGTGGCGGCGACGGTGTGGGGAGGGGTAAGGGAGGCGAGAGGGGGTGAGGGGAAGAAAATGGGGGCTGCTCCTAATTCGATCCCCAACAAATGACCTAAAATGAAATAAGAGGTATTTATACCACTCCTCAATAAACCATAAATTATGACTTAATTTAGAAATTAAATCATATCTTGGTCAATTTAATTCATATATCAGTAAAATCAAGTTCTATAGATTCATATCGACGAGCACTATCGTCTAATGTGTTCGATCATCTCGATTGGATAAAAATCGGGCCGTAAATAATTAAAATCATAATTGGACTAGAAAGCCCATCATTTGAGCATTTTATTAAAAATGGAGTACAACTTAAGTATTTGGGCTCTATAAAAATCATTGAGCTTCTATTATTGGATTCGGGGTGTTACAAATCTACCCTCTTAAAAGAATTTCGTCCCGAAATTCACGTATTTACTATCGATAAGTTTGCATATAGTCTCATGATCTCATATTCGCCCTTTTCATAAAATATCATTATTTTCGTGTCGGCTCCATGCGCCCTTACCATCATTGCTTCTTCATTTTGAGATTTTAAAATCTTGCTATCAATGATTGCCTTTGATGTTTTTTGACGAGTGATCTAGATCCACCTTTACTCTGTCTCTATGGATGATATGGATTGGGTCAAACTCCTATTCTTGGAGTATTGAAACGTGAATACGTGATTGCTATTAACTTTAACAGTGAGAGAAAAACTTAGGTTGTCTCTAAGCGATTCGAGGATTTCACGATGACCAATTGATCATGGTCATAACATTTTTTGTCCAAATGGTCTTTTGTATGAGTCAACTTGTGAACTTTTTCTTCAACTTCGAATCATAAGCTTGTAATTTGAGGAGAATTTAATATATCGAACCAAATAATGGATTATTAATACATGTGTATATATATAGCATATATTTAATGCATCAAAAGCAAACACAATATTAATATCTTATATGGTAAAAGATATCTCGGTCAAATGTATCAAACTTATACCATTCTACCTAACAAACGAGCTAATCTTACATATATACATTATTATTTATCGTATGGAAAAAATAAAAAATCGATCTGAATCATCCATCTAATAATTTAAATGATCTAAATTGTTTCATAGTTACACTCGCATGGTGTGCAAATTATCCTACTATATATGCATAGGGATACTAACGCACAAATCTCCAACCTAGCTAGCGATCCATATTCCAGGGAATTGTGTGCATATATTTGGTAACTTACGCTTTCATGTTGTATTGGGAGTAACGGGCTATAATTTGATAAGATAATTTAAATAAAATATTTTTTCTGATGCATTAAATAAAAATTGTATGAATTAAAATCATTGAATCCGAATTCAACTTATGGCTTGGATTGCATATGGCCTGAAGGAATTGATGGATATAAAGCTAGTTTATGGATGGAGCTCTCGACTTGATCATAATTGATCCATGCATTATGCTATATTATTTTAATGAGCGATCAATTTCGGACTTTAATGCATAAAATTACGTTTTGAACTGTTTTCTAAATGGTTTCGTGAATTTGAAATCCACTCATATGCAATTGTTTAGAATTCTATTAGCAATTTTCTAAAATCAAAATCCTCCATTTCTAAATAAACCTATAATTTACGCGAATTAACGCCTAAACCTCAAGTTCTTTAATGAACTCGAGGTAAAGGAGATCGAAAGGTTCAAATTGCAATTGGACTATATCTTCTACTCCCTCCGTCCCATTTTGATAGGCTTGTTTTCCTTTTTGGTACGTCTCAATATATAGGCATGTTTCTATATATATTTAGCTAATTTACTAATATATACCCCTATTTTAATATGTTCACATTAGACATTAATTCAATATCAAAGAAATAAATAAGAGCATATTAGTAAGTTTATTGATTAATTATCTTTCTCAATACTTTTCTTAATCCCCGTGCAAAACTCCAATCAGCCTATCAAAGGGAGTATTGTTCTATTGAATTAGTGTACGTCTATTATTGATGACATCATATATTTGTTTATAAAAGGATAAATTGATATATATTATTTGAAATAGAAAGCATCATGAGTTGTAATCAATTATGAGCTTAGGGAAAAAACATATGGATGTAATAAATTTTAACAAACAGAAACTTGAGTTTATTTTTTTGGGGAAACAGAAACTTGAGCTTGAGAAGGTTGTTATATGTCATTTTCATGATGTAAAAAGGTTGAAGAAGTGTGTGTAAAAAAAAAGAAGAGAATTTGGAGCATTGTATAATTGTAGTGGGGGCCAATTACCAAAAGATCAAAAGTTGGAAGCTTTGTTGGGTCCGTGAGTTCATCATGAAATATAAATAAATAAATACTGCTAAATTGCTACTTACGCTAATGTCATGTGTGTCGTCATCGCATTCATATACAACTACTAGCTACTAGTTTTCTAAACATTGCCATCTAACAAATACCCAAGTCACCTCTATTAATTTTTTCTTACAACTTATTTATAATACATGACATGCATATGTGAAAATAAGCATGCTTTTTTATTGTTCTTTTTTTTTTTTGAGGCATATGCATGCTTTCTATTATAGAGGTATTGTACGTAATAGATGTACAAAAAAATATAATATTAGAAAGCACATTCTAAAATAGGCGATCTTGTGTGTGAACTACGAGACTTAACACGTGGTATATATGGTTCTAAATCTAATATTTGAATGAAATGAAATTAATTAGATATTCTACAATTTGAAAAAAACTCTAAAATTATTATTTTGATCTTATCCATTGGATTTAGAAAGGGCATATGAAATAGATTAGCGAGGCAATCCACCCAAAACTGGGCCAGGCCCATTTGGTATATTGTCTTTTAAATTGGTATATGCGAGATTACATAAGTATCCCAATCTTGCGGAATTTCAGTATAATGAATTAGAAGATCACATCAGACATATAATATGCGTGTGCGAAGATGTTGCTCCATTACAAATCAAGAACGTATAAACTAACTATATATACATAAGCGCACAGAGACGCATGACGTATATAATTCATTTGTATACATCTCTCTCTCTCTCTATGGATCGATCTGAGGTATATATATATATATGCATGTGAATGAAATTTCATGCTGCATGGTTGTTGATGGGAGGAGTCAAATGAATGTTGTGTGTTGTGTAAGTGCGAATACCTTGGTCGATGGAAGTGAGTTGAATGGGTTTATTATGCTTAGCGGCGCAAGCTTGTCGACAGGGAGAAGTCTGTGGGAGTTGAATAACTCTGACGTGGCATGCCTTTTCCAAGTTAGGGATGGCGTGGAGATGCGAAGGAAGATCTATCAAGAACTTTCCAGAACTATCTGTGCTGCCTTTCGCGGATGACGTCCACAACTTCCTCGCCTTTCCCTTGCTCTTCGTCCCGCACAAAACTGCTACCCTTGCTCCTGCATTCATTCATCAATTCATTTCTTTATAAAGTAACCAAAAATTGGTGAACTCGATCGATCGGACTTGGAACAATTATAATTTTTTTGTAAACTATATATTGGAAGGTAGGCAGGCGATAAAAGAAGCTAGGGATTTCTGTTGGTGTAATTGATAGAAATCTTTTAACATTATTATTTAGAATTTATTTTTTACAACAATGTATATATATATATTAAAAAAACTTCACACATATATACAATATTAATCCTTAATTTAATCGAGACAAGCAACAAAAATTATATTATAATTTGATCCTGTTGCAGCACAAATATAACGATAAAAAGTAATCAATAAAGAAAAAAAGGACTTTTAATTTATGGAGTAAGAATTAATAATGACCTGAGACGGGATGGTGCCGGTCATGAGCGGCGTTGCAAAGAATGGTGCCGGCTATTACGACGGTGGACAGCTTGTCTTCCCCGTAACCAGCCCACTTCACCAACTCTTCCCTGCCGGACCACAAATCCAAACTCCCAGCGGCAGGAGTTTCGATGAAAGCAAGGACGACGACGACGGCGACGGCGGCAATAATATTCATGATCTTGAGAAATGGGAGAGAAAATTAATGGGTGATAATATATGGATATATGTTTGGCGTTGGTGAGCAACTCCTATATAAACTTTGTTACAAAGCAAGAAGAGAATGGAACGGATAATGAGGTGGAAGCTACCACACCACCTTTGGCTACGCTTATATATATATATATATATAATTCAAGCTAAGGCTAAAGGGTGGCGTGCATGGTTCACATGCCCTTTTCGTGGATTTGATATTACAATTACAATTACAATTGTGGACTTCACCAAACTCTCATTTCAATATATCTGCCCGCCCAACTTAATTATTAATTATATATTCACTACAGTAATGTATAAATAATATTGTATTCCTTCCTTAAAGTCAAAGGGGTATGTTATATTTACTGGAATTTTAACAGGCCAGATTAGCCTCGATCGCAATATATACAATTTTGGCGCGGGCTTTCTAATAATTTGTTTTTTAATATATATTTTATTTTATTATATGGGTCGATCGAGGGAAAGTTAATCCAACGACCTTATAACACAAATAGTTCTACTTCACTATTGTAGCTTGAAATTTTTGCTTCAAATGCAATCAAGGTGGAAATTAGAGAAGGGGTATACTAGTCAATCCAATTAGTCTAAGGTAAAAGGTTTTGTCAACTCAAATAAATTTATTCCTTTTTCTTCTTGTGGATTTTTCGAAATGGAAGGCTAACTGTTTGGGTAGGTAGCCTAATCTTACCTCCTACGAATCACTTAGTTATAATTTTTTTTTATATATAATTTAATTTCGAGTTTGGGCGTCCGGTCCACGTACGTACGTCTGTGGGCTTGGGTAGACTAGCATTACAACTTGAGTCAATTGGTCAAGCCTGCCCCAACTAAAGTACTCTTTATATATATTTATTAATTACGAAATCTTGTAGACCTGCCCAATTATATGAAATTAAAATTATCAATATATGATGCTTTTAGGACCGCATGGAATTTCCTGTTACACTATAGAGATACACTATGTATTACATTTTTAAATTATGAGTTTTTCTAATATTTTTTTTTTAATTTTTTTTATTTAGTTTAATTGTATGATTGTTTTTAGGGTTCACCCCACCCAATTAGGGTTTATAATTATTTTTTAATATTTAATTTTTAATTTTCATTTAATAATTCATTATTATGGTTGATTTTTTTAAAATTATGTTTTATAGTTTTTTAATTCAATTTTTTGTTGATAAATATTGACTATGATTATTTATGTTATAATTAATTTTTATTTTATAATAAATATTATTAAAATCATAAATTTGATAATGTAACCCAGAGTGAAACGTGAAAAAGTGTAATAGGAAATTTTAACCCTTTTAGGACTTATAAAATGATGAAGGACTTGTAAAAGCATCATTCTGAATTGTTTCTTTAAATTATTGTGTAGATGAAATAGTAACATTAATTCACCTCAATTAGAGAATGTGTTAATATGTGAAAATAGTCATTATTATTTAGTAAATAATGTAAATAGTCATTTTCTTAAAAAATAATGTTTCTAGCCTTTTAGGATAGAAATATACATTAATACCCTTAGTAATAATATAAATAATTTTTAACATTAATTATTTCTTAAAATAAAAACATGTTAATTTATTAACAAAAACAATTATATATGAACGGTGATTTCAAAATTTATCTTTCGCACCCTAAAAATATATATCTTTCACCGCCGTTCTACATTAAAATCTCAGAAGTCACAACTGTCAGGTTTTTGTTGCCGTCTTCTATCGATGTTGTTGTTGTCTTTTGTCACTGTTGTTGCCAGAGATGAAAATTACAATATTCAGTTGTCGTCTCTACTAAGGTTCAAACGCCCTCTAGCCTTGTCGCTGAACAATCATGAATGATGATTTCGAACAATCGCATCTTCATAACGAGTACACGAGTGCAACGACACGAGTAGTTCAAGTCATGTTCTCGTTCATTAGTTCAGTAATAATTTAATACACAAATACACGATTATGTCAATATGATAGTTCAAAAATAACACATACACGAAAACACGATTAGGGTCGTCTATGTACACATGCAACAGTTGATCATTAAACTGATAGACAACTACAAGAGTATGCCTATTTGTGTACTCACGCACTTGTTAAAAAATGCATAGATACATGAGTGCA
Organism: Perilla frutescens; assembly: GCA_026008535.1. Lineage (NCBI taxonomy): Eukaryota > Viridiplantae > Streptophyta > Magnoliopsida > Lamiales > Lamiaceae > Perilla > Perilla frutescens. Next base: position 25,911,678 of record BRKX01000006.1, on the reverse strand, counting down.
CGAGGCTGCTAATTTGTGCCCTCGTGCAACGTTAAAAATAAGATATTGCGCGGGTTCACAAATGAATTGCTGCACGAATCAACTCCAATAACTGTATACTGAAAGAAATCGATTCGCGCACCAAAGAATATTCAATTTCTTTTCATTCATTCCAAAAAAGGTTCAAGAAATTTAAATATTTAGATCGATAAAAAGAATACAGATACGTAAATATCATACCTTATTGGCGCAAAAAATATCATGCGTAATGTTAACAAAACTTCAAAAAAAATCATAAATTCGCTATGAATACATAATTTTTGATATTACATCATATATTTTATTGTTGAAACAGGGATTAGAGAGAGGAAGAATTGTGATATTAATCTTCAAAAATTATAGCTTGATGATCTTAGCCCATGATAGTTTTGTTTCAATTGATAAAACATAAATTTAAAAATGAGAGAGGTGTGAGAACGCCGTTGCAAAGGGGAGAAGAAAATCAGATTTTTTTTCAAATATTATTGATATTGAATATGTGTGTGTGTGTGTGTGTGACTCTTAATAATAAATATGGAACTACGGTTATTGTAGTGTTTTTTTAAAAATGGCTATTTACATGATTTAATGTATTCACATAAGGATGTATAAGGTAATTTGATCATCTAATTAATATATTTATTAATATGTGTGCGTTAATCTAGAATGATACTTATTCAGAAACTGAAAAAGTATATAAATTCAAACTAAAATATATATATATATATATAATATATATAAATATTCATTTCAGGACGACAGGAACACATGGACAATATATGGAACACTATTCCCTGATTATCATGCACCATAACTCCATATATAACCATAAATTAATTAAGAGTAAATTTCTCTTTTGGTCTCATTAGAATATGATCAAAATACTTTTAGTCCCAAATGATATCTTTTCCGATAATTTTGGTCCCATAAGATATTTTTCCGACAATTTTAGTCTCACAATATATTTTTTCGATAATTTTAATCCCAAACTAACTGAGATCTTTGGTGTGCTAGACAACACAAATATAGTTGATTTTAGATAGAATCACATGACGCATTGGATTTTGGAACACGTGTTGTTTGTTTTCATATGCATGGGATACATCTCAGATTCACCGAAATTGTTAATCTTAGACTAAAATTGTCTGAAAAATATCTTATATATAGGACTTAAATTGTCGGAAAAATATTTTATGAGATAAAAATTGTCGAAAAAATATCATTTGGGATCAAAAAAATAACTTTTGAGACTAAAAATTATTTTGACCATATTCTAATAGACCAAAAGTGAAATTTATCCAATTAATTAATATACATCAAGTAATATTGCAAAACCAAGTTCCATGAGTACTGTACTTTAATTAGTGCTGGAAGAAAATAAATTATATTGGACCAACATAAATAAGCTGAAATGTGCATAACCGCTGACAATATATATATATTAAGATTCTAGTATGAAATTATTCTTGAAACATACGTCGGAATACATAGTAGCATCGCACACATTAAGACCAAACAGAAAATATTGAAATCTTAAATCCCCAAGAAGGGCTGATTTAAAGAGGATTAAAATTAAATGCGATTGTAATTATATTTGTATATATATAATTAAATATAATATGGTGCAATTAATTTCACTTCTGGCAGACGCACTTCCAGACGTAGTCTCCTGGCGAAACTTCGACGGAAACCCTATTGCACGGCGTACAGCCACCGCACTTCCCCACGCAGCTCGGTGGTGCCGAACCTTGCAACACCCTCCTTGCCGCCGCTATATTATCCTTTTGTTTCTTTAGACCAATATCTGAATTTGCATCGCTTGCTTGGCTGAAAATAAGAAAGATGCACAGAAGAGTGACGCACAGACGACAAAGATTATATTTCATGTTGATAAATGATAATTATAACTATTTTTTCCAAATAACTTAATTTCTTCTTCTTTTGGGTTTTGCCTAGCTAGCTGCTTTAGATGGTGAACTCAGTCTAAACAAAGACGGGTTTATATACACCCCCCTCCCCAAAAAAAGGACAATTGCTATTCCTTAAATCCCTTGATTTATGGGATTCCGATTTATAATTATGTGAATTAAAAGTTAATGTCATGAGATCACGCACAATTGTTTTTCAAACCTGGTAATGAATAATGGAAGATCTTCAAGGGTCCTGTAATTAATATTTTTTACACAAATATTTATTTGGGATCGGAGTAAAATTTAAACAACCAAAACGAAATTAAAAAATAAATCCATCTTAAAATTTTGTGATGAAATTACAAATTCATATGCCAAAAATAATAATCATAGATGAAAATGATCTTCCTGTTAGTAAACTGCCTTTTGCTTACATCTTTTTATTTAGTTTGCGTTCATTATAAATTTATAACTTTCTTGTGTTCGATGATCTCTTTTAAAATTAATTTGATATTTACATGGAACATCAATATATAAAATGAATATTATGCCCAAACTAAGATATCTGTTCCACTAGCTAGATGTCTATTTTTTTAGCCGTCACTATAAAACGAAATGGCTTATTTGTTTTCCTTTCATAAATCCTTCTCATTTTATTTCGTAACAGATGAAAGATCTAAGGTTCAAATTCAACCATCTATATCCCACACAAATAAATTATCAAATTAAACTTGAAAATGATAAATATATCGATCAATTCTGATATTGTTAATCTATCAATCTCTACATATATTAAAGCAAAATCGATAAATTTATAATTTAAAAATGTTAGTAAAAAGATTTTTTTTAAAATGTCAGTAAAAAGTTAAGTTAAAAATTATTACTCTGCCAAGAAATTCTACGCTCTTGCCTTTGGTTTAGTGGCTTTTGTTGCTTCTTAGATACTATGATGGGCCAGGAAGTCTGAGTTCGAAGCGCTTAACGAATTTTTTTTTTTTTAACAATTTTTTTATGATTTTTAGTTGAATGCAATTGTGAATTCAACTCTTGAAAATAGAATCAATCTTGAGATATATCTAATTGTATATGTTTTTTTTTTTGTTTATTATTCACTCTGTTTTTGAATAAGTGTCATTCTGGCATTTTAATTTTGTATCAAAAAAGTGTCATCATTCTACAATTTTGAGACAGAAAATTCACATTTTTCACGCATTTGCCCTAATTTAATGCATTCAAACATCTATTTTAACTCATTTAATATATTCACACGATGGTGTATTAGGTAATTTAATTAATTTATTAATTTGTGTGCATTATCCAAAATGACATTTATATAGAAACGGATAGAGTATTTTTAGCTGAATGCATTTCAATTTTAGTTATTATATTTTTTTGTTTATTATTTTTTAATTGAATGCATTTCAATTTTAATTATTATATTAATATATTTTTAAAATGATTTGTATTGATTTGATTGTATCTTTTATTCTTGATTTTTTTTTGGTGTTTCAATTTTAATTGTTATGTTATTATACTTAAATGATTTTTATTGTTGATTCGATGACAACTTTTAAAATTATCTCTCTATCCCTCCCTCCCTCTTGATAAAATGGTGGATTTGGCTCTTGAAAATAGAACCAACCCTTGAAATCTACTCGTATAAAATGAAGTGAATTATTGAACTGTTTAAACTCTTTTGATCTACTATATTTATGTGTTGCATTCGTGAATTTAGGAGTACTTAAAAAAATTGCAAATAAAAATACAAACTTGCATCTTTTTACAAAATAGACATACTCAATTTTTTTCCGACAAACGGGAACTGATGTTGTTTGGTATTTTATTTCACCTAAAATACTACTCGCAAGAGAATGAGATAATTTATAGAAAAATTATAGTGAGCAAGGTTGTATCCACATAGACTGGATAAGTAATCCAATTAAGTACCTAATTGTGTTGCTTCGCTTTATCTAGATGATCGAATTAAGGGTTTGATTTTTAATAAACTAAATATTACAAAATAAATAAATAAATTGAGCTTAGAAAACTGGGTAAACAAATAAAAAGACGGATCTTAGGGTGTTGCTATTAAATGGATTTTTCGATTTTCAAATAATTTATTCAACCAATTTAATTCTAAATCTTGTAGGAGAATCATTCAATTAATCACAGTCTCTCTCTCGAGTAAGTTATGAAAATAGATTAGATTCTGATTCTTATCTCTTGATCTCGAATTATTATCTAACTTCCAATTAGCACCTCATATTTATTATCCTCACGACACCAACCAATCTCTTTATCTAGCAGATTCGTGTTATGTAATCCTAATCTGTTAATCTACTAACCTCTCTCGAGTGAATAATAAATTAAGTACACAAGTGCAAAAACTGATCAAGTCAATCACATAAGACATCATAAATCAAAGATGCATAAATAAGAAATAGAACAGAACAATAAATTACTTCAAAGCAAAGAAGGGGAATCCAATGCAGAGAATGTGATGGATTTGGTCACATTCAAGCTTAATGTGCCAACACTCTCAAGAGGAACAAGAAGAATATAATGCATCTCTGAATAAGGATGGTTCAATAGAGAGAAATGTGATTCAAATGAAGAAACCATCGCCTTCACAACCAATGTATCTAAATTTCAAGATCATGTCACTCTTGTAGAAGAAGATGAATCGGATAATGAAGAATTTTGTCAAGAAGAATTTGTGAAAACATATAAAAGATGTATTCAAAGTTGTTGGAAGTTGTGGAAATCAACAAGACTCTTCTGTCACAAAATAAGAGTCTGGTTGAGGAAAAAGAAAAGATGATCAAGTTTGATTCAGATCAGAAAGACATAAATCAACAAAAATAAAAGAGATTGCAGAGTTATCTTCTGAACTCAATTCTATCAAGAAGAATGTCACCATGCTGAACAGTGGGACAAAGAATCCAGATAAGATTATGACTATCCCTGGTCACTTTGGAAGAAAAGATGATCAAGTCTGATTCAGATCAGAAAGACATCAATCAACAACAAATAAAAGAGATTGCAGAGTTATCTTCTGAACTTAATTCTATCAAGAAGAATGTCACCATGCTGAAAAGTGGGACAAAGAATCCAGACAACATTATGACTGTCCCTGGTCACTTTGGAAGAAGTCATCCAGGTTTTGGATATACAAGAGGACAATCAAAGATAGTATTTGCCAAAGAAAGTACAAGTCAACCATCACATGCATATGATAATGGTTAGCATAGGAAGAAGAACATCATAGACAGGAGAAACTCTGATCATCAATTTAATGGCAACAAAAGACAAATCATGAAGAGAAATGCCATATTTGATCACATTGTGAGAAGTATTTCAGTAACCTAAGAAGAATGAGAATAAGATTTGTGGTTCAAATATCATACAACAAAAATTAGCCAACCTCTCAGAGGAATAATAAATCATCTCAGAAGAAGCAGTGGAGTAAATTAAGAAAAGGGGTATGAGTGTGTTTATTTCACACTCATCGAGAAAAATCATTCCTGCAAGGAGGGTGAACATCCCTTTAAATGTTCATCGTCATGTACATGAACAATTTTCAAATTTTCATGTACATCTTTGTCAACGGCTATTTCTGACTCCAAAACGTCATCTCTGATTTTCTAGGTTCTCCAATTCTATAGTCTAACGGATATTTGATATTACTTCTTGAAGGGATTACACTCTTATATATACGTATAACCATTTAGAGATGATCACATTTTTCTTTCAAAATTCGAAAACCTATCTTCTCTTGATCGCTCTTATATATCTCTTACTTTCTGCCATTTCCAACCTTTCTTTCAAGAAACTTATTCATATTCTCTTTTCAATGGCACAAAAAAGAAAGCTTATTCATCCCAAAAAATTGTTAAACGCCCCAAAATGAGATATGGGAAGGTGACATATTTGAAGCCTCAAGATCAATTTTATGAGGAAGGTGAATTTGATAGACAAGTTCGTGATGAATCCACATACAAGAAGACTGTGTAGAGATAACTTAAAGATATGAGTCCTAAAGCAAAGATACTGATGATCTGATCGAGAAATATCATGGAGAAGAAGAGGAAGATGAAGAAGAAAGAAACAAGAAGCAGCATCTTCTGCAAAGAAGACAAAGACTCATAATCTTTCTTTATAAGATTTGTTAAAGCAGGTGGTGAACCATCGCCCCCAACATGCCAATGTTGGCACAAACGAAAATATCATGATTGGGGCGCAGAAGCCCTCCAGCTCGGGTGAGATCCAATGTAGATCCAACTCTTACAATGTGAGTAAGAAAGTTACAGTGAAAAAGACAAGAATAAAGGGATCAGTTGTCAAGAAACCAAATAAGACTGTTTTTCCTCAAGCAAAGAAGATCATCACAACACCTGTTGAACAAGCCCTTGAGAAAGAAAAAGGTCATGTTGTTGATGAACTTGTTGTGCCTAGGAATGTACATGTACAGGCTGAGGTACATCCGTACATGTTGCTGAGAAGATTGCTACATAGGAAATAATTTCGCCGGAGAAAGAACAAGAAGTTTCAGAGGAAGACAATGTTCCTATGATTAAAAAGTACAAAACTTTAGAGGAAGACAATGTTCCTATGATTAAAAAGTACAAAACTTTAGCTGCAGACAAAGGAAAAAAGAAGGTCATCAAAAGACCTTTAGTTACTGAACCAGGAGAAGAAGAAAAGGCTCAAGTTCTTCTTCAGAATCGGCTGCCCAGACTCCTCCCATTTTGAACCCAACAAGCCTAGCATATGTGTGCCACACGTGGCACATGGACACACACGTAAGTCAACTTTTTTTTTCTTTTGTTCGCTTTCCAGTTTTTTTTATAATTATTTTTTAAAATATTTTATTTCACCTCAATTAATTATTGAGCATAGTGCACGAATCCATATGTTAGTATACGTGAACGCTGGATAAAAAATTAAATTAATTCAATTTAATTTTAGAGTTCGGTAATTCCATTTTATGGTAGATATTTATTTCAAAGAAAATAATTATCGAGAGCAATGCTTAGCCTACATGTTAGCGTCAAGAGAGTGTATTGCGCGAGATGTCAGATAAAAAATTAAATTAATTCAAAAAATTAAATTTATTCACTTTAATTTGAACATTTATATCTATTTAAAAAAACTAATTATCGAGAATAGTGCACGAGCCCACGCGTTAGCATCAAATGAGTGCACTACGGAAATGTTAGATAAAATTAAATTAATTCAAAAAAAATTAATCTATTTGTAAAAAAAAAATTAAAAATTTAAAAAACGAAAGATAAAAGGGGGGATTGTCGAAAAAGAAAAATTAAAAGGAAAAGAAAGAAGTCTATCTTCAAGAGTCAAATAAGTTGTGTGTAACGGATCAAAGGAGGGGTCTCTCAAATTTATTATGTTCTCAAATAAATAAATTGTGTGTAACAGATCAAAAGAGGGGTCTCTCAAGTTTATTATGTCCTCATTTGAGAAATTTTACTTCTTTCCAACCACCATGTCATACTTTATTTTGTAGCTTGCACAATTTCCTTTTTCTATTAAACTAATTGTAAGAATCTCTCTCTCTCTCGCTGGTATATTCTATATTAAGGTCGATTTATATACAATCTTTTTTGCTATTTCTATGTTTTATGGGTTGGCCCATATTTTTTGAGTGGTGCTATTTGGCCATCCTATGACCGGCCAAAATTTCATAATTATGGTATATTTTCATTATATGGTAAGTTTTCAATTAATTTTTAGTTAGTAATTAATAATGTTTTACTATTATATCTTTCATATTAATTTTAAAAAAATTTAACTTGTGTATTTTAAATATTCAAATCATCCACAAAATCTCATTAAAATATGTAGGGATCCTAGTTAATATTTTATCAATTGCAATATATATGGCCAAAAATTTGACTTTGCGCATTTGTCCTTTTTGAGATTCTAAAAGTAAGGTTTTCAATTTTTTTTTATTCCTTAAAAATATTTTTATTACTTAATAGTAAATGCATGTCACTACTTCAGTCAGAAAAATGATATGTATGTATATATGTGTTTTCTGTGTGTATCACTGCTGATTTTAAACATTACTTTAGATATATTTAATGTTAAATTGGAAGAACTTCTACGGTCAAATAGACCATAAATTTGCAAGGAAATTATAGTCTAGAATTTTATATTAAATGGAACTATATACAGAGGAGGGAGAGAATCCTATTACTCACTAGCATTCCACCCGTGTGATACACGGAGTATTATAATTTTTATTTTTTTTAATATTAAGTATTTCAATATGAGTTTTGTGTTTGTACAATGAGACAATATATATTATTAAATTTAAAGGTGGCAAAAGAGGCGATCCAACCGATTGGGCCAATGGAGAAAAAACGGGTTGGGACCCTGTGGACCTTAGTGTATTTTTTGAGTTTTGGGCCAGGTGGCCCAGCCCATTCGGGCCAAGTCGGATTTATTTCAAGCCTAAAAATTATTGATCCAACTGGCTCAAATCGGGTTACACTGGACTAAAATTATCACCCCTAATTAAATCCATCACAAAATTATACACTTAAAGAAAGTAAAATATATTTAATTTTATTATAAATCTTGGAATGCATTATATACAAAATTTGTCATCAGAACATCATCATCCTTATAAATTAACATTTTTAATCTAACTTGAGTTTTAAATCTTGAATTAGCATCATAAAGTTCACCATGAATAAAATTAGTATTTAAAAAATACGACAACATGAGAAATAAATTAATCCTTACATATATTTATAGTAATCGCATAAGAGGCAATTTGAGGAAATTATCGTCATTGGATGACGCCAATGACATCCTTGATATCAAAACCTTATGTCTTGCATTATGTTAAGTGAGAACTTTCTGTCTCAAAATATTCATATCAAACCTCATAATAACTAATATTATGTCATTACACAAACTATGATTATTAGAGTAATAATTACCCAAAATAATATATATATATATATACACATACATGTATGTATATATACATATATACCCTGAGCCTATATTTTTAGATACCAATAAACCAATAATGTTGTATTTTTTTAGAATCAAGTAACCCCTCTCTACTATTCTTCCTAAAAATAACATCTGGCTATCTCCCTACCAAAATAAAAATATATATTTACTGTTAATATCGAAATCAATTTTAAATGTTGAAATCAATTTTAAATTATTATTTAAAAATAAAATATCTGAATATTTTGAACGCCTTTTTCAGTAATTGTATATATTTTATTTATCTTAAATTTTTTTATTTAATTTCATTCTTACTCATAAGGACCAATGATAACAATATAGTTTTATTTGTAACTCAAAATCATTCAATCAACTTTAAACTCTGTATTTGTCCTTCAATTATATGAAAAATCTTCTTTTTAAATAATTATTTGGATAACTTTTTTTTTTCAAAATATTGAGCCAAAAATGCTCTAACATATATATAAAATGAAAACTAAATTTATATTTTTATATTAAAAATACTTTAATTTTTGCATTATATCTCATTTTCCTTACAAAATTATTATTGTTGCTATAAAGTATAAACCTATAGACATGTAAGATATTATTCCTCCAGAACCTTATATGGTTATTGCTCTTTTCTAGATTGAATTTTATATATAAATTGAAAAAAAAATCAAATTAAATTTATTTATCCATAAAATTGAAAATTTGCATTTATTATTTTGAGCACATGTATAGCTTACAGTTAAAATAATTTTTTCAAAAGTTACAAATATAATAAACATATCTTTAATTTCAACAATTATAATTTTGACTCAATTCATAAGTAGTTGCAATCTCAATAATCATGAAAAAAAATACAACAAAAGATTTTCATGAAGAACATGAATTATGTTCTTTAATTGGCTCCTTTTTTTTAATTTATTTTTTTCATAATTCTCATGATTACCACTATCCACATATCAATTCACATCTACAAACCTTTTTAATATACAAAAATGTAAAATGTCTACAAAATGACTTTTTTTTTTAATTTTTTAGTATTCAAAATGAGATTTTTACCACCAATTATTAAATTTTTAGAATTTTCATATATTTTGCTAAAACATTGTAAACTTTTATGACAATGCCAGTTTTGATAAAAAAAAATGTGAAAATTGATTTACAAATGAACAACTAATTGCTTTTATCAATTCTACATATCGATAAAATAATAATAAAAAAAACTTACCAACACAAATAAAGATAAACTTATAAATTAAAGTTTGTCCCGATTGATGATTGATGTTTCAAAATATTAAATGTGATGGTTTACGATAAAAATTAGGATGCTTCACACTTGTGAAATCCATAATACACCAGTTACTCTATGTTTACATTCTATAAAAAAAAACATTCCTAAACTTTGTGTACAAAAATTTAAACAAAGTTACCTAATTATCCAACCAAAAGCCTTCAAAGTTATTCTTTACTCGTATAATCTGTAAAATAACAATTACGTAAGAATACAACAAAAAGTACAATATTTTGAATGCATAACAGATTAATAAAATAAATTGAAAAAAAATCAAATGCAAAACAAACTAAAAAGAAACAAATCAAAAGGAATTATGAGTAGCCAATGTATTTATAACATTACCGTAGGAAAATATATCAATTATATTAAGGTTAATAATAATTATATGTCGTATATTCTTTTATAATTAATAATTGATTGATGATTGAGAATAGATTTTCGTGTAAGTTGCTCAAGAAATTTGAATCTAAATTAAGATATTCTATTACTATATATATAATATACAATATATTATATTCTATATTAGTGCCCTTAATTAGGGTAAATTATAAAACTAATTTAGTTGTGACAATCTTTTAGACTAATTTGATGACTACATATAAATATATTTTCGGTTTACATGAGAAATAAACAATTAAATAATATATACGATAATATTTTTATTTTTGGAAGGTGCATATTATATAATTCATTATTTGGATATTATATTTGTAATTTATATAAGCGGAAATATCATTTAAGCGGAAAACTATCATTTTCTAATTCTGGATCCGTAGTCGTTATTATATATTATATAGATAGATGTTTTGGCATTGCTCAGATAAACACATGTTTAGCAGTAAATTCAAATTCTTTGTGGTTGTCTGAAATGTTGGAAATTTGAAAACTCCAATTTTACACCATCTTGCCTGGTTTTACGTGCTACTATAGATTTGGTTGATAGATATGTGCGTAATATTTCTGTCTTTTTTTTTTTAATAATTACTAGTATACCATCTGTAGCTATTAAAAAAATATTTATGTACAATAATAAAATTGTATTTAATCATGAATTTCGCATATAAATATATGAATTATATCGTTTGAATTATAAATTATTTATGTATTTTTCATTATTTAAGAAATCAACCTTGACGGTTATAGTCGTGCCGAAAACACCCAAGTTGGTTGTAAAATCGAGAAGGCAGAGTTCTCGACATCGATTAATCAGCCAATTAGGTAGGAATTTTTTTTTAATTTTTTAAATTATTTTTGTTCAAAATATGATTAAATAAAAATTTAGAGGTTTTCCACCCTTTTTATACAAGAACCTACATCCCAATCTTTCAATCTACAACCAATGTAGGATGTAGAAAAATTAGAAAAAGTTGCTGAGCTAATTTGAGGTTTCGATTTAAGATTACCCACTATTTTATATAACCCACATCCCAATATTCAATCTACAACCGATGAGAGACGTAGGATAAGTGAAAATTTAATATGTAAATAGCAATATGTAATAATCTATTATAAAAAAATAAAAATACTTAGACGAAGACAATCTAGATGGAATTTTATATGTTATTGTATATAACTTTATGAACCCATTTGTGGAGAAATAAAATATTATAGTTCTGATGATTGATATTTAATTTTAGAACTTCATAGATCTACACACGCGCGCGCACACACGATTGGGGAATGATAGAAAAAAAATATTTTTTATTAAAAAAAATCAATTACATTATCTTTAAAGATTTTAACTCAAAAGATTTTGGATGTGAATGTTGAATTTGTTAAAAATTAAAAATATTTTAAATTAATATATTTAAAATATTTTATTATATTTGTTTAATATATTTAATTCAATATTAATTTAAAAATATTTAATTTCTAAAAATTTAAAATGTATCGTATTAAATTGATAAAATCAAATATAAAAAATTATACATGATCTCAATTTTCCGAGATCATTATTGGGCCTCACAATTCATAGTTTGTCAATATATAATATATTTTTTTGTTCTTCAATGTGGGATAAATTTGGTTTAAAATTAAAATATATACATTTTAACTATTTAAAACATCTTTAAAGTTGAAAACTTGAAAATGATAACTTGAAAATCATAATATTATCTAACATTAAAATGATAAGATCATTTAATACATTTCAAGTTTCGACCATTCAAAATTTAAATATATTTAATTTAAAAATTTATATGCGGATCATGATTTTTTAAAATATATTTAATTAATGAGTGTTTCTAAATACGCCACTAAATTTTCTTTATACACCATTATTAAATTTAATTCAAAAATAAATAATTATTAATTTAAATAAATATCATTTTTTATTTTAAAAATTACTTAAAAAAAGAAATAAAATAAAAATAAATAACCTCGTTCTTCTCACTGTAGTGACCTCACCCGCCACATTGCCCCCATAATTGTTCTCTCATTTCCCTCCATTTATGCTAATTTTCATTTCTCTCATCTTCTTCCATTTATTTTCTTTGCAAGAATTGCCTATAAAATCAAATGTGTGTGTTGTTGTCGTATATTTTTTGGGCTAAAAAATTAATTTCACTAATTTCTCCAATCATAGGATTTGTCACATAAATGTTGGAGAAATACATATATCTGATTGAGAGATTGGAATTTGGAACATGGTGTTGACGATAATACTTTAGAATCTGGTGACATTGAAGGATTTGTCAGAATATTTTATAAATCTAAAAAAGGGTTTTGTCAGAGTTTGAACACAGTGTTGACGGCAACTACATCCTTTTCTATTTTATTTTGGAAAAAAAATTAATTATTGAGGAAGAAAAGCGAAGGTGGGTCAGGAAGAAAAGTGACGGTGACGGACGACGGCGGGTCTGTAGTATGGAGGGGAGAGAGTGAGGGTGGAGAATACCTTTTCTTTTAATTTCTTATGAATTATTTTTTTGTTAATTAATTTTCATAGTGAAAGAATAGAAATGATTTTTATCGTGTTGTGTTAAGATAAAATGCGAAAATATGAAAAAGATGTGTGATGTATAAAATAAATGTGGTGTATAAAGAAAAAAAGGTGGTGGATATGGAAACACCCTTAATCAATTAAAGAATAGAACATTTAAATTAATATTTTAAAAAAATTCATTTGAACTATTTAATATATGTTGTAAATATATCTAATAGATATATATGATATGAGTGATGGCCAAGTTACTAACTCTAAAACCCTATCTCTTGTACTATTATAAATAGAGGCATTTGGTCCTCATATTATATACACACAATTCATATTTTCTCTCATCTCTCTCTAGTTTACAACACGTTATCAGCACGATTCTCTAGCCAATTGACGATTCACTAGCCAATTGAGTTTGAGAATTTGAGTCAATATCGGAGGTATGCCATAGGAAAAAATCGTGTCTTTCCTGCGAGGTAAATTCTAAATCAAAATAACTTCTAAATCAAAATTATGAAATCAAGAATTTGATTGTGATTGTGGGTTTGAAAAATTGTATAACTAATTGTTTGATTTGTAAAGAAGATGTGAATTAGTACTGAAATCATCGAATATTTAAAAAAAAAAAGCATGTGTTATCAAAAGTTTTAAATTGATACTTTTATTTGACTTATAAATTTGTTTAAGAATGATCGATTGATATAATCTGATAGAATATATTATTTGATTATATATGTATGCTAGGTGATGATGGTCTCTGATATGATTTGAAATTTAGTTTAAATCTGTATGTTAGAAAGAATTATTTTGAATGCTAGCATAAAGAGAAAATCCATATAATTCACATGAATTATTTAATTGCAAGTTTAAATCAGATTTCTCTATTCTGGTTTGATATTACATAAAATATATGAATTACATTTCTGTAATTAATTTATGATATTAATACCCCATATGATTTTGGGATCGATTGTCTCATTCTCAATTTATAAGCATTGCCCAGTAGGCAATAATCTCTTTATGATCCTACTTGACTTTATATTTAAAAATAAATACCATATTGCATTTCATGATTAATATATAATTTCATTGTTAAACATGAAATTATTTGTCAGTAAGACTAAATGGTGATGCCAATGATTAATTGAACATCATTCAATGTATTTGATGATATTTTTAAATTAATATTTATTAAATATTATATGTCCATTTGAATATTACTCTAGTTAAGTTTCAAAATTTATCAAGGTTGTAATGAACCTTTATCCAACCAAACGTTTTATGTTGCGATAAATTAAAAATTTAAAGACCCAAAGTTTGGAATTATGGCATGAGTATTTGGGTCATTCCCCTTTTATATTAGTGTGTGAATAACAAAAGAAACATTTCCCATCTGTGAATTCTTGTTATCACCACCAAAACGTACCTATATTGACTTTCTTTAATTAAAGAAAAATAAATAGTACTCTATCATATTTGACCTATTTAGAGCCAATACTTGGGAATCAGTTTATTAGTACGTTGATTTTATGATCATTTATCGGCATTAGGGGGAGATATGACTGAAATAATGCCGCAAAATTCTCATTGAATTAAATATTTTCACGCACTACATGAACTAGAAGTTCATGACTGTCAAAAGTTATCATAATGGAGTTATTATTAAATATATTTGCATTACAAATTGTGGAAGTTCCACATATATAGATTCGAGTTCGAATTACTCAACGCCAGAAGCGAAAGAGTTCATTGACGCTGGAAGCGAAAAAGTATTTGAAATCCGTGGAAAATAAAAATCAAAGACATGCAATAACTCCTAGAACCTCCTGAAGAGGATCGTCTTGAAGACGAAAATCACAGTATATTTGCACGTGCACCAAATAATCTTAATACTGAGATTGCGGAACAATCAGATCGAAATATTATGGGAAATGACAATGATCTGATTAATTTTAATATTAAAGGTACCATATATTTTATAAATATGGGAGAGAGATATATAGCATAAATAACGTAGTTGTCGACAACATATGCCTCCACAATTGCTTTTATAATTTGGATCCAAAACTTACGATGAAAGCATATTGCCAGAAGCATTTTAATATTCTGATTATGTAAAATGAAAAATAGCAATTGAGGTAAAGGCGTAAAGCTCAACCACGAAACAATTATTGTCTCAATAGGACACAAATGAGCATTTCTATGAATGAGAAATGACAAAATTAATAAGGTGGTGAGACATACAAAGAGGTTGTCGCTTATCGGTTTACGCAGAAACCCATATTCCATAAATTATATTCTCCTATTAACAATAACATTATGTTCCGCTACATAAAATAAATGGCAGTAATTTTAGCATTGGATATACAATTAATGGACGTTGTGACCACATACTTATCTAGGTCATTGAACGATAATATTTATATGCAAATCCTGATGGATTTAAAATTTATTGTATAACATCGCAACATTTATTGTGAGAAAAGTTAACTCATGCCTAAATACAGAGTATTTGAAATAAAAGACTTGGATAGCATCAAGTATTGTCTCGGCTTGCAGATCGAGAATCACCGTATGTGATTTTATATATACACCAGCCAATCTATTTCAAAATTTATGGAGATTCTATCTATGAATAGCTTCACACATTTAACACACCAATAATTGTTAGATCACTTGAAGTGAATGAGTATTTATTTAAACTCAAAGATGATAATGAGGATACTTTAGGACCAGCAGTTCCTTACAATATTTTATCTTGCAAGATTACCTGGCCAGGTACCATATTTATAAATAACTTGCAAGTAAGATTTAGTGTTTTTCTACAATGAGACACTAGCATGTCAATTACTATATCCTCCATTATTTTCAAATTATAGATATTATTTATTGAAATAAACAATGGCATGACATTGGTGGACTATTCAAATGTTGGCTATATTCTGATCCTCGTATTGTCATATTTGAGACTGGTTTTTTCTTTATGTTATTTTTATGTGTAGCGCGACGAATGATATTATCCCCTATTGTCTATTTAAAGATAATGTATTTGTGTTGCACAAATGAATAGTGGGTGAGTTAAAGGTTACCTGACGTAACACATATTATTTTCTTTTACTCACATATAAACTCTAGAAGAGTTGTGAAATTTAAAGTTCGCTCCAATGATTGTAGTTTTGAGGGGGAGCGATAATTTTCAAAATAATCTAGGCCCTGTAAGTCTACATTATGCTCTGAAGGCTCAATGGTTGTACTCTTTTTTTCCTTACTAAGTTTTTCCCACGGGGTTTTCTTAGTGAAGGTTTTTAATGAGGCAACTAATGCAACACATATAAACGTATGTCATGTACTCTTTTTCTCGACTAATTTTTTCCCACTGGATTTTTCAACGAGGTTTTTAACGAGGCATGAACATCACGTCGTAATGTCCAAGGGGGAGTGTTATAAAATGCCTGAAGCATTAAAGTCAAAACCCAAAAGCATGTTTTCGATTAAACTGCAAAAATCATTGTATGGACTGAAACAGTCTGGCCGTATGTGGTATAATAGATTGAGCGAGTATCTGTTAAAAGAAGGATACAAAAATAATGATATTTGCCCTTGTATTTTCATAAAGAAAACCGAAAGTGGATTTGCAATTATAGCAGTTTATGTTGATGATTTGAATTTAATTGGGACTCCTGAAGAGCTCAATAAAACTGCTGAATATTTGAAGAATGAATTTGAGATGAAAGATTTGGGAAAGACAAAATTTTGTTTTGGTTTGCAAATTGAACGTGTCCGAGGAGGAACGTTTATTCACCAATCCACATATACAGAAAAAGTGTTAAAACTCTTTTACATGGATAATGCACATCCATTAGTATCACCAATCGTCGTTAGATCTCTTGATACGAAGAAAGATCCATTTCGACCTATTGAAGATGGTGAAACGATACTTGGTCCTGAAGTACCATATCTAAGTGCAATTGGAGCATTAACTTATCTAGCTAATTATACTAGACCAGATATAGCTTTTTTTGTAAATCTTCTCGCAAGATATAGCGCTGCACCCACTTTGAGACATTGGAATGGTGTTAAGCACATTCTACATTATCTGAAGGGTACCATAGACCTTGGATTATGTTATTTGGAAAGTTCCGATTCTTCTCTGGTAGGGTATTCGGATGCAGGATTTTTATCCGATCCACATCAAGCCAAGTCACAAACTGGCTATGTTTTCATATGTGGTGGAACTGCTATATCATGGAAGTCTGTGAAGCAAACCTTGACTGCAACATCCTCAAATCATTCTAAAATCATTGCAATCCATGAAACAAGTCGAGAGTGTGTATGGTTGAGAAATATGACAAGTCACATCCAAGAGTCGTGCGGATTACCTTTATCAAAGATCACTCCAACTGTTTTGTATGAAGACAGTGTTGTTTGCATCGCGCAACTCAAGGAGGGATACATCAAAGGTAATAGGACGAAGCACATTTCTCCCAAGTTATTCTACACACACGATCTCCAAAAGAATGGTGATATCAACATTCAACAAATTCGCTCAAGTGACAATTTGGCAGACTTATTCACAAAGGCATTACCAACATCAACATTCAGAAAATTGGTACACAAGATCGGCATGCGCCGACTCCAAGGTCTACAATGATCTCAAGATTAGGGGGAGCAATTGTACTCTTTTTCCTTCGACTAGATTTTTTCCCACTGGGTTTTTCTAGCAAGGTTTTAATGGGGCAACATTTGTTTTAGAGATTGGTCACTCAAGGGGGAGTGTTGTAAATATATCTAATAGATATATATGATATGAGTGATGGCCAAGTTACTAACTCTAAAACCCTATCTCTTGTACTATTATAAATAGAGGCATTTGGTCCTCATATTATATACACACAATTCATATTTTCTCTCGTCCTCAAGGTTTTAATTCATATTATATGTCACCAGATAATACTTTAGAATCTGGTGACATTGAAGGATTTGTCAGAATATTTTATAAATCTAAAAAAAGGATTTTGTCAGAGTTTGAACACAGTGTTGACGGCAACTACATCCTTCTCTATTTTATTTTGGAAAAAAAATTAATTATTGAGGAAGAAAAGCGAAGGTGGGTCAGGAAGAAAAGTGACGGTGAAGGATGACAGCGGGTCTGTAGTATGGAGGGGAGAGAGTGAGGGTGGAGAATACCTTTTCTTTTAATTTCTTATGAATTATTTTTTTGTTAATTAATTTTCATAGTGAAAGAATAGAAATGATTTTTATCGTGTTGTGTTAAGATAAAATGCGAAAATATGAAAAAGATGTGTAATGTATAAAATAAATGTGGTGTATAAAGAAAAAAAGGTGGTGTATATGGAAACACCCTTAATCAATTAAAGAATAGAACATTTAAATTAATATTTTAAAAAAATTCATTTGAACTATTTAATATATATAATTTAATTCAAATCTATAAATTTAAAATATATTTAATATCTAATATTAAAATGATAATATCAAATATCTAAATATTACACTTGAGCTCAACTTAGAGATCGACAAATGTGGAAATATCATTGTTGGGACTCATAATTTATAATCTGTTCATGCATAACAATATTTGTAAGTTTTTTTTTATGTGAGATGATTTTTGTTTGAAAAACTATAAGTATAAGCTTTAACTATTTAATATATATATATATATAGATAGATAGATAGATAGATAGATAGATAGATAGATAGATAGATAGATAGATAGATAGATAGATAGATAGATAGATAGATAGATAGATAATTCAAGACATAAATATATTTAAAATTAATTGCTAATTAATTTAATACATTTAATTCAAAAATTTAAGTAGCTTTAATTTAAAATTCTGGACATATATCTTGAATAATACATTTAATTTGAAAATTTAAATATATTCAATTAAAATTTTGATGTGGATATGGAATTATTTTAATATATTTAATCAACTTAACAATTTAAAATATTTTTAAATCATTATATTAGAACATTCACTCATAATACTTAAAAGAATGATAATTAACATAAAATTATGATCCATCGTAAAGAAAAAAAAAATAGATGTTTAGAAAATTCACATATAAATCAATAAAGGCCACACAATTCTTTTCATCTTATTAACAAAATAATTTTTGATAAAAATATAGTATTTTTACAAAAATTAAAAAAAATTATAATATTGAAATTCTTGTATTGAATGACTATATAATATATATTAATTAATTAATTCATATTTTATTTTTATGTATAGTAAGTGAATTCAGGTGGGAAAACTAATTATTACTATTCATAGTGACTATCTTACTATTAAATATAATATAGATATAGATTATTATTTAATATTTATTTTTACTCAGGTTACATGGTGTTTGCAATGAGAATCCCTTGTCTCCTGTTATTCGTCGTTTGGGGCTCACATTGTATCGTACGACAAATGCAAAGTCAAATTTTTGGCCATATATATTGCACTTGATAAAATATTAGTTAGGATCCCTACATATTTTAATGAGATTTTGTGGATGATTTGAATGTTTAAAATACACAAGTCAAATCTTTCTAAAATTAATACGAAGTATATAATAGTAAAACACTATTAATTATTAATTAAGGATTTAATTCAAAACTTACCATATAATGACAATATACCATAATTATAAAAGGGATAAGGGCCAAATTGGCCACTAAACTTATTTGGGGGGCTCAATTGGCCCACTACAACTTTTTTGGGCTCAATTGGGCCACCGCGTTGTTAAAATTGGCTCAATTGAGCCACCACGTGACGGAGCCCGTTAGGGCTCCGTTAAATGAACATAAAACGATGTCGTTTTGCCCTTTTTTTACCCTAACCCATAACCCGACCCACTCATTCAATTGAGCTTGAGCAACATTAATGGCTGTTTGGGCTTCGATTTCTTGTGAAGAAGATGAAGCCGACGACGAGAAAGAAGGGGGATTACCCTGACAACGTTGAATTTAACGGGGGGAGAACACCTCTGATTTTTCCCCAACGATTTGAGGTAAGCTCGCTTTCGGAGCTATTTGGGCAGTGTGGGCTTATTATTGGGGTTGAGTGGTCGGGAGTGTCGTTCCAAAAATGAGGCAAACCACCGCATCGAAGGTCGAGATCTCAAAGTCAGCAGAGGGCTCACTCCTTCGAGTCTCATCTGGGAATTTTTGAGCCATCGCAGAAGAACTTGAAGTCTTCCTCGTTTGTTGTTCATGAAGTTTGGAGGGGTCATTTTCTTGTATAGAAGAACTTGAAGAAGACGCTGCATTTGTTTGATTTTTTGTGATTTTTGATTGAAGATTTGGGATGAGAAATTGGATTATTTTGTGATTTTTTGCAGATTTTGGGATGATAAATGATTTTGGGAACCAAAACACGACTAGAATCAGATTTTGGGATGATGAACGAAAATTTGAAAAAAATAAAATAAAAAACTGGAAAAAACAGAAAATTAAAAAAAATGGATGACTAAAGAAGATCTAAGGGGTAAAAACACATGAACAAGGATGAATTTCATGGGTGTGTGTGTAAAAAGTGTGAGGTAGTGTGTGTGAGACACGAGTGGGTCGGATTAGGGGTGGGTTGGGTTATGGGTTAGGGTAAAAAAAGAGCAAAACGGCGTCGTTTTATGTAGGGCTCCGTCACGCAGTGGCTCAATTGAGCCGATTTTAACAACGCAGTGACCCAATTGAGCCCAAAAAAATTGTAGTGGGCCAATTGAGCCCCAAAATAAGTTCAGTGACCAATTTGATCCTTATTCCATTATAAAATTATGTCCGGCCATATGGCCAAGAAGCATTATTGTAATTTTTTTTAGGTATTACTCTCTCTCATTTATCACATCAATCACCTACTTATAAAAAGACATGATGGAATTCAGGGTCAATGTCTACAATCTATCCTCTCATCATTTTAAGGATTAATTAATTGCTGTGCTCTTTTCATCAAAGGACTTAACGCCCAAAAATGATGCTACAGTATAACTCAAAAGAAAGGGTGCGAGTGTGCAACTAATTTATTTTCTAACTCTATATTACTTTTTTGCTCCTGGAAAAAAAAATTATATATTACTTTACTCGATCTTCTTGGGTATTTTAGTTTCAAACAAGTCACACTAATCTAGCTACGTGACATATATACTGGTAATATATTATATTCAAAAACACACATATATATACACGCATTGATGGTGGACAAAAAAATCAATTAAAATATAATATTGATGGGAGACATTTAAGAGACTACACGATAACACTGATGGCTTCTACTCTGATAAGAAGTCCACTCGTAATTATTGTAAGTAAATATTAATAACTGTTAATTTTAGATATAAAATATATATTTAATTAACTTATTTGATTTTGTGTATATGTTGATGTATTGACTAGGGTTCAGGAGTTGAAGCAGCCACTTCCTGATACAGATGAGCCACAAGGGATTGACATGAGCCAAGTTTATGTCGATATTGCCCGTCGACACTCGAAGAAGGACCATATTTGGGCTCGGCAGTCGATCACGGAGCATGTCAGTCACTAGTGTATCTTCTGCAGTTCTTCCACAGCCCGACACTCATGCTGCAATAATCTTGGAGTTGCAGGCGAAGATGAACGCACATGCAGAGCTTCTTTAGGTCCAACAAAAACAGATAAGTCAGCAGCAAGAGATGATACAACAGTAGGTGACTATGTTCGAGCAGATGCGAGCGTAGTTTAAGGATCCTCCTTCATCCTCATCTTGATTACATTTAATTGTTATTTTATTACATTTATTGTCATTTAGAAAAAATGCACCATGATTTTATGAAATTTTATGTGTTTTGTCGGATATATGTGTGTGTATATATATCATTTTATGTGTCTTTGTCTATGTTTTGATAAAATTTACAAATAAAAATCGAAATCAGAATTAATATGTGTGTGTGTGTAAACTTAACGATGGAGCAACACCGTCGTTAGATTTAACGACAATATTAATGAAAGAATATGCCATCATTAAATTGATAATACGACCGTATAAGATGACTTCTCTAATGACAGACCATATGTCGTAGTTATCCATTAACGACGGATACGTGTCTGGTACTACATGGTTTCACTCTACAAGAACTCCGAACCATTCTCTTGCATGAAGCTCATCCTCTACTACATAAAGTCCGACGTTAACGTCATCAGACGACTGTTGCCGGGGATTGGATTTACGACAGACACATCCGTTGTAATGTCCGTCGTTAAAGGCTAACGACTACAAATGTCCGTCATTAAATGAGCCGCCAATGAAAGTTTTAATGACGGACTGAATTCATTATTAAGATAACCCAATGATGAAAAATTAATAGTTAACGACATAAATTTCCATCGATACTTTGCGATTTTCTTATAGTGCTAATATCTACACACATTGCATGCACTGCAAGTAATATACTTGATATACATCATATCCTAATAGATTATAATATAAATTATCTAAAATTCAGTTACAGAATATAATATGAAGTGTGTGTGTGTGTGTGTGTGTGTGTAATATATGGAGTATTCAATTAAAATACATGAGTTGATGTGGATCTTGTGTTTCCTCTTTCCTTATCCAATATTTATATAAAAAGATTCTATAGAATTTCGATCTCTATAGCATATATATATAGTTACTTTAATTATATTTTCTATTATTGAACAATATGGCGGCCTAAAACCTTGTGAATCTTTTTAATTCATGCTACACCAACTAGGAAAGGCAGGCGCCTTTCGTTTTTGAATTTTTTTTACCTTTACAAAAATATATAGTATATATAAATGTGAAAATGTATCTGGCCAGATTGGAAGGGCGTTCTTGCTCAGACACACGTAAAGAAACAAACCGATTGTTGCCAATATAATAAATACGTATTTCCAGAATTTCATCAAATCAATATTAATGCACCACCTCAATTATGTTGTACTTTTCTTCTCATAAAAAAAGAAAAAGAAAAAAGGGTTTCACATATATATGCACAAAATCTCTTCTTCCTCTCTCTCTTAAATTTGTTCTAGATATCTCCACCACCGTTGCAGAAAATAAAAAAAATTAATTTGCAGAAAAGAATTGATGAATTTCGACCACCAAGGCTGCGCGGTGATATCGATGATTCTTCTCTTTCTTACGGCCTTAGCCATTTTCCCTTACTACATGCAGCCTGAGCCTCCTGCTTCAATGGCTCTAGCTTTCTCTATCATACCAATTTCTGTTCTCATCTACTCTTTTCTTATGGCGCTCTTTGTTTGGTAGATCAATCATGTAATATTAATATGTATGTATGTATATATGTGTGTTTGCTTGCACATCTTTAATTTATATATGTATGTGTGACAACTGACAACGCAGTTATATGTAAATTCGATCTCTCTCAATTGGAGGGTTTGAAGGGTATGTATTTAATTTGTATATCATGTGATTTGATGGGATTGTTCTTGTACTTTTATTTTAATCTGAATTACATCTCTGCATTATGCCTTTAATTTACTCTAGATAAAAACAGGTGTGTGTTGACTGTTGATTATGATACTGCTACTGATTTGTTATCTCGATCTACTAGTTTATACGGAATTTTTTCCTTTTAAAAAATAGGCGCCCGAAATTAATAGGAATTCAAAGGGATTTTTCCCTTTTTAAAAAGAGGCACGATATCGATTTAACTATAGATTATGTGAAAAATTAATAGACATTCAACGATATTTTTCCTTTTTAAAAAGAGGCACGATATCGATTTAAATATAGATTATGTGAAAAATTATATAATAGACATTCAAGGATATTTTTCCTTTTTAAAAAGAGGCACGGCATCAGTTTAAATAGAACTAGTATTTCTTTTGTGCGATGCACAAATAATTATTATTTTTTTAGATCTGTAATGTTATGATTATTTTTTTAATTATAATGTTGTGTTCAATTTTTAAAAATTAATAAAATGATATGCACATGCGTTAATTAATTAGTTAAGAAGATGAATTTTGTGTAGTTACAATAAACAAAAAAGAAAATTAAATTTTAGGACTAAATGGAAATCAATGTTAGAAAGATCGAATTGGAATATTTCCAACACAATAATTTTATAAATAACAATGTATAATTGTCCATGATTATAGAACATTTGATTTCTTTGAATATATGACTTGTATAAAAAATATAATTACTTAATTATTTTAAATGATGAAATTAAAATAGAAAAAATAATAATAATAATATATTATTATTATTATTATTATTATTATTATTATTATTATTATTATTATTATAGTGCAACACAAATTAAAGCTATTTTTACAAATCATCCACCTATGCATAAAAAATAAATTAAAAAATGTTACAAATCTGAAATTTCCAAGTAAAAAAAATAATAAATAAGATTGCAAATATTTCTTAAAATACAATGGTTGTAATCTAAAATGTCGTGAAAAATGCAAAAAATAAAAAATAAAAATTTACAACAATAAATGTCACTAAGTCTTTTAACTCAAACTGTTGTCTAAGACAAAGTGTATAATAGATAACGATTTATACAAAACCGTTGTCTATCACACGATTTTGCCTTAATATATGTATAGATTTAATTAACGCGAGAAATTAATTAGACATTCAAACGCGTAATATTGTTCGATTTAGTAGCTTTAATTTACCAAGTGATCATTTTATCATATGCCATGTGTTTTGTGATGTAATGATATTGAAAAGGGCACAAATATGGTGCCTTAATATACATTAAGTTGATTTTTTATATTGATATTGCACATCTCGGTTTTATTTTTCTAGATTGTATGTATGTGTAGCTAATACATACATATGTGCATGATTTATATACCATACATTTTACAAGTATATATGTCACAAATTAAGTGACTTAACTGTCACAAACTTCATCTATGCATGGATGATTTAATTAGAACATGAGATAAATAAATATATATAATGGAATATGATTTTAGAATGTTTTGTTTCCACATTTCTGCCAGGAACAAACATTATTGTAACAATAATTTGGAAATATATATGGTACGACAAAACCCGTATTTTGAAAGAATTGAAGTTAGCTAAAGCTTTACTAATTACATGTATATATTCTTAGAGCACACCTATAAATAATTTTTAGGATACCCTAGCTTGTATGATACAATCTTACGAATTTTATTAAATTTTGGGAAATTTATGTCTTTATTTTTTTTATTGTTAATTGGAACTAAAAAGGTTTTGCTTTTTTACTTTCTTCGAATAAAGCTTTATTTAACGAGCAAATTTTAGCTGCAAAAAGGAAATTGTAAATAATACTAGGAAATTAAGATTTCAATCCCCAATATTCAACTTCAATTCACGAGTTATGTATAAGTTCCTACTTCAGACACAAATAAACTGTATACATATATCGATAAACACGAATGCAAGATGAATTTTTTTTTGTGTATTTTGTAGTTTCATATTGATGGAGAAAGTCTAAAATAAAATAATTATGTATGAGCGATAAATGCATGTGTAATATATGTTATATATTATTTATCATATGTCTCATTTTTAATTCCATACTTACTTTAGCTAATTTACAAATATTGTCAAAAGCATTATATATTAATGCGTAAAGACACTCTCATTTAATCGAACACCGAGTATTTATTAACTTCGATATATGCAAGAATTAATTAAGAACCCAATTGAAATATAAATAAACTTGAATAACTTATTCGTAGAATATAAATAACTTAGTGTCAATTATGGATACCAAACTATTTTACCACAAACTTGAATTCTTATAAATGTCTTTCAGTACTAAAACACAAAAACTAAGCTAAACCCTAATATAATGTAGCCCGCCCCGCCCCGCCCCTTATTCTTCCTCCTCTCTCCTCTCAATACGGCGCCGCCCCCCTCCTCATCTGTGCGCACGCCGGCGCCGCCACCACGTCACTTCCTCTCACCGGGTGTTTAAATGCTGGGGTTTTATGGAGATTTTTTCAAGACTGACTCGTGCTCAAAGAAATCCATATGCTGCCAGATTCTGATCGGCAGAAATGATAGATTTAGGCAAAATAATATTATTACTTTTAATAATTATAATTAATTTGGAATTTCGTTTGACGAAATCATACTTTTGTCTATCTTAGAAATAGAATCGATCATTAGTTTAGTTTGAAAAAATAGAATCGATCATTAGTTTAGTTTGAAAATTCGAATTTAAGTTTCCAATAAACAAAATGGTTCGACATTTGATTTCCAACGTTTTTGTCTTCATTTAATTAATTTGTGATGAAGAGCACACAAGAGCATTGAGTTGGAACTCTAAACACAGATGATGATGATGATGATACATTAATATTATAGAGAGAGAAAGGCACATAAATGTCGTCTGCCGGTCAAGCCTTCCCAGTGCTGCCCAACTGTGAAGCCTCATTCCCCACCGGCGAATGCCCTTCTCTCGTTCGCAACGCCTTCTCGCCACGTGCTCCCTTTGCGTTTCCCCTTTTTCTTTTTTCTCCCTTGTTTCTATCTGCCTCTATAAATCCGGACACTTTTTCCCTTCTTTTTCAAACAAGATAAAACAAATATATATCTCTACCTATCTCAGTACTCCTCTTAATTAATTAATTTCTTTGTGTTTGTGTTTGATAGCTAGAGAGAGAGAGAGAGAGAGATGGAACTCGGAGGGAACAATGGAGGCTTCCATGGCTACCGCAGGCTCCCAAGAACAACCTCCGGTAAAATCTTGACTTAGGGTTTTTAATTGCTCTTATCCTTTCATATAATTCTTTACCTTAATTCCTATTTTTCCTTGGAGCATGTTGCTTGTTTTAATTAATGTCTGCCTTTTCTTCTTATTCTTCTTAATTATGTTTTAATTAGAGGTAGGGAATAATATTATTTTTTCCACTCGCTAGCTCTACATCAATAATATATCTTCTCTCTCAAACTCCCATGCTCGTATAGTTCTGCATGCGAATGCGCTTTTCATGGTTCTTCATTTCCAACCATAACCTTCACTTATCACAACTTAAATCTCGCAGCTTTCTTGATTTCTTAGAAGCACACACACATAGGAAGAGAGTGTGTGTGTGTGTGTGTGTGTGTGAGAGAGAGAGAGAGAGAGAGAGAGAGAGAGAGAGAGAGATCAACATATATGAATTAATATAATGCATCATGATCTCTGCTAGCTAGGTCGATCTCAGTCTATGTCATGTAAGAAGAAGAATGAACTATTCCCATTTTAATTGGAGATAGCCAGCTAGAATGTAATAAACAGTGTGAAACGACATACATTGTATAGTAGCTAGGATCGCGTTTCTTGATTTTCCGTGGACGAAAATGAGAAATGTAACTGCAAAATGTTGGTGAGTAGCATTGAGTAAAAGAAGACAAATTACAGAAAACAAGTGGCGTGCATGCAGTATTTGACCCCACATTCACACACGTCACTCATGCATTTTCGAACACACATTTAATCTCTCATTTCTCTAACTCATAAATTGCCATACCATTGTGTTTCCCCATCCAGGCATCATTCTCTGCTCACAAATACTTTTTTTACTTTTTTCAGTATAAACAGGAAAACATTTATGCTTTGACTCCAAACGTCTCGATCTGCACTCTCACTATATATATATATATTAATCACTAGGCCTGAGATGCTACCTGGAGGAGCCTAGGGACCGTCTTAATTTAATAAAAAAAATAACCAAAACTATATTAATACATATACCTGGTCTTGCTATTCCTCATTTATGTATTTTTTTGTGAAAGTCGCTCATTCATTGGTGTAATCAGATAAATTCAATATTTTTTGTTGTGGGATATTCTCCTCACTCCTCACCTTTATATGGTGATTGGTGAGTACTCCTGAGTCCCAATTATTCTGTCCCATCTCAAAAAATAATAATTGTTCAATTTTCTATTCTGATAATATTATGACATGCCAAGTGCTATGCAAGATATCATCAAATTAAATGATACAATTAATTAAAAAAAAAATACACAAGTTAAAGCATAAGATCTCTTATTTGAGAAACAAAATTTAAATACGCCAACAAATATATGCCTTTCCTTCTGCTTTTCACCAATTATTATTATTATTATTATTATTATTATTATTATTATTATTATTATTATTATTATTATTGAGTAAAATTAAACCTCCATGTTGCTTATGGTTTTTGTCTGAATTAATTCTTAGTTTTGTACTCGGCCCATGTCCACATCCTTGCCTGGGCCTCAGACTAATTCTTTCTTTATAGTTTAATTCTATCTAATTTTTGCTTTCTCTGCTTGGGTACAACTGAAATTGCTCTGATGAACAGACATGAAAGCACCGGACATCAGCATGGGGCTGCCGTCTCCCCAAGCAAACCACCAATCCCCTGCGGCCGCGGATGACACGGAATGCATCGTCCGCGAGCAGGACCGGTTCATGCCGATTGCAAACGTGATCAGGATCATGCGTAAGATCCTGCCCCCGCACGCTAAGATCTCGGACGACGCCAAGGAGACTATCCAAGAATGCGTCTCTGAATACATCAGCTTCATCACCAGCGAAGCCAATGACCGTTGCCAGCGCGAGCAGCGGAAGACCATCACTGCCGAGGATGTGCTGTGGGCGATGAGCAAGCTCGGTTTTGATGACTACATTGAGCCACTCACTGTTTACCTCCACCGCTACCGTGAGTTTGATGGCGGGGAACGCGGCTCGTTGAGGGGTGACCCTCTGGTGAAGCGGATGGTTGATCATGGCTCTCTTGGTTTCCCCGGGTTTCCACCCGCGGGTTTCCATCACATCCCTCATCACCATGGCTTCTTCGGAGCTGCCCCCATGAATTTCTTCAAGGATTCTCCTAATGCTGGACCATCACAGGCTGCAGTGGCGTGCATTGACCCTTTTCCCCAGCATAAGGAGCAGCAGTTGTAGGGTTGTTGCTAACCACCAGTGGTAAATCATGCAATGACTGAAATTAGTTTTAATGTTCGTTTTAGGCTTTCCAGACGTAACGCTGTACGACTTAACCTTCTCTTTCCAATTTTCAAAACAATTCCTGCTCTTTACTTCTGCTTCCTATTGTTACTTGATTTGAATTTTACCCTTGGCTTCAAAGGCCCAAAATTTGGAGTTTCAATGCCTTCAAGAGTGCTCTGCAAGCAATCCAAATAGAATACAACCAGTTTATCAAAATCCACGACCAAAAAATTTCACTCCTGTTTCGGAAGTGTATCAGTCTCTCGTAAAACTATTCAAGCTTAAATCTGTTCGTCAATGCACAGCCTTTTTGCCTTCTGATCATCCCTTCCTACACTGTCCTCGCCTTCTGACTTTATTATTCTTTGGCCATCTTCGCCAGGTGCCTCAGTATCATCCTCTTCATAAGTATCTTTCGTCTCAACTTCTTCCGTACTCTCCTCTGATCCAGCTTCACATCTTTTCCTTGGAGGAATCACCTCGAAAAATGATTGCTTCCAATCTTTTGATTTCAAGAATTTGAGAAGTATCTCTACAACTTGATTCACAGTAAGGACCTGCCCCCAAGTAGGCAAATTAAGAGAGACGCGATGAGAAGAATGATAATGGGCATTTTACTGAGAAAATACAAATCATGCTTTCTAGTCCATTAGTGAGGATATACATGGAATTTCCTCAAATTAAATATATTTTACGCCTCCAGGTTTTAAATAACATGAGATTACATATCATCATGCACCGTCTCACTCAAAGTGAGACCCCATACAATTATGCACCATCAAATACCAGGACCTACTATACATCTCACTCAAATGAGCCTACATTATATATCATCGTCTGCCATCTCAACCTGCCAATCAGGTCAACAAAAAGCCAGGCCATTAAAAGCCTATAAATTGGTCATATCAAGCCTTCAGATTTTGCTATAAGAATCATTTGGCATCCTTCCATTGTTTTTTGAAAAATAGGAAAGGTCGTTGTTTGGAAGAAAAAAAAAACACTCAATACAGAAACCAAGCTACATAAAGATGATACCATTTAAGTAAGACTAGTAAGGAAAATAACACAACCTGAGAACTGGACATCTTCAGGTAAGATCCGATTGGCAGTTTCGCTGTTTTAATCCCTTGATCATTTGCTTTATTCATGGTAAGACCTTTCCAGCGATTCCTATCCACCAAACCACCAATGATATAAATTGATTTTGCATCAAGTTCATCCAGAACATTCTCAGAATCAGCTGTGAGATACACCAAATTTTCTTTCTGATCCTGAAAGGTTTCTATGTAGGATTGATCCTCCTTCTCAATCATCCATTTGTCGTATCCTGGGATCCGCATAAGCTGATTTTGCATTTCCCCTTTGCAGCCTGTCAGCCAAATATGGGCCGGCAAGGCACATCTTCCATTTATTGCATAGCAATACATAATCTGCAAGTAAAATCAGCAATAAGCCAATAACTAGCTTAATAGAGATTGAAAAGGCTAACGGAAAGTATGTCGGCTCAAAGAAGCAGCACATGATAGTTTGAGCATATGGGAAATCAGAACTTCACGGCAGCAAGACATACAAGGATTCCTTAAGGATGCATATACACAGAAGAAATTAAATTCAACTTACAAAGAAACAAGTTGTGGGATTTCAAGTAGAAGTAAGATTCATATTTCAATTGCCCAAAGTCTAAAAGCAATTATTTCCAAAAGTTTCACAAAGTAAACAAGCACTACGACATAGTTAAAAAAAATTAAGAAATTTATAATTCCAACATCATATCACAAAATGGTTTTACCCTATACACTGCAGTGATCCATCACTAAAGAATAATTCAGCTTAATTATTGCACAAAAATATCCATAGAATTATCAATTATGTTCTCAACACAGCCAACCCCCTCCCCCTATAAAAACCCAAGATATTTAAGCAATTCAAACCATCCAGAGCTAGAAAAACCCTTAATCTGCCGATGGGTTATCTTCGAACAAACCACTCATATATAATACAAAAATGTGGCTGAAAATAAATGGTGCCCCTGGTTCGCGTTCAAAATTAAGAGCATTTCATAGAAGATAGGACCAGTGTTACATAAATTTCACAAACACTTAGATCAAAGGGGCACTAGGAGTGACATATCTTTATCAATTTTAATATTCCATGATGTCAAATTGAAAGGACGATGCATCTTGTCACTATGAGTTTCTGGTCCTTCTGGGTATCATTCTTGGGGTTAGAGAAAAACTGCGACTATTGGAGTTGGACTATAACTCAATTGATGGTTGTGCCTAATGAGATTCATAGTAATAAGTTTCCCTAAGGTTTCTCCAATGATAAAGAGACTATTGCTGTCCTAAACCCAAACTAGAGACAGACACACACAAAATGCAAGTAAAAGAGAGAAAAAAAAATGACCTGCTGAACGAGGCTGCTGAGTTCGGTAGAGCTCATGAGATGAGCAAACTCAAGATCAATAACCACATTCTGGCCATCAACCCTCGCTTGCTCCAGCCGCTCCTTTTTCTGACCCTTTTCCTCCGTCCGCTTCTCCATCCGCTCTCTCCTCAGCCCCCTTCTCTGCTCGATCAGCTTTTCTCTTTCCTCATCGCCGAGGCTCGCCAATTTCTCATCCCACTCCTTCCGCTTGCGCTCGGCCTCCCGCATCTTGTGCTCCTTCATCTGAGCCTTCTTCTCCGCCTTCTTGGCCTCGAATCTCTGTTGCTTGAGAAGCCGTTTCTGCGCGTTCTTGGACATGAGAGGGGCGGCGGCGGGGGCAGCTTGGTCATTTTGCAGGGGCTCCATCGCTGGTTGTATTTGCAGAGATGCTGCCAGAGTGAGATGGGGTGCTGGAAGAGGGAATTTCAGCCGTTGCTGCGGCAGTAAATGGCGTCGGAATAAGGTTTTCCAGTTTCCGCACAGAACTACCCGCAAGGACGAACCTGTGTAGGCCCAGCTAACCATACGACGTTGGGATATCAATATAAATCTTTTCTTGTAAATTGTAATGATCGATTTTCTGTAATTTGGGGGATTCTCATAATTTCTTAAAATTGGAAGGACAAAATTTTATTTTCCAAACTTAAAACCCTAGTTGTCGCTGCCAAAATTACTCCGTCTCTGGACGTCGGGTAGTCAAATTGAGCTCAATGCCGAACAACCCAGACTTTAGACTTGCAAAGCCCTTAAACAATTTCGTGATTTCACATCGAATTGATGTTGAAATTTTAACTCCACTCTGATGGGTAGAGGTGGTAAATCGGGCGGCCCGGCCCGGCCCAAATAAAACCGGGCCATTTTTTGTGAGGCTCGGCCCGGAATTACTTCGGGCTTATTTTTTAGAGCGGGCCGGACCACCCGCGGGCTTAGTGTAATTTTCTGTGTTTTTGGCCAAAAAGCTCGGTCCATTTAGGCCTCTTTTATTTTCGGGCCTAGCCAAAATTATTTTGGGCCAATTTTTTTTATACCTAGCCCGGTCTGAAAATAGTTCGGGCCTACTTTTTTTAGCCTGACCCGGCCCTAAAGCGGGCCAGGCCAAAATTGCCAGCCCTATTGATGACTTTACCAAGCAGTATAGGTACCATCGTTCATAAATCTACATACATATGCTTTCCAAGCATATCTTCAATTGTGATACCGAACGAAGGATAAACTTACCAAATAAGTTTCAGCTGCAAAGTTGGTTTAGAGCTTTACAGGCCCATGGTTTGAGTTGTCTGATAGTGGCCTCATTGGACATATTAATGCCAAGTAATACAGTCGGGAAATTTGCGATGACCATAGTTTAAGTTTTGAAGTAGGTAATTAAAACATCAATTTTGAATTTACTTGTTTTCAACAATTCGAAATTTTTATAAAATAAATTGACCTTCAACTCAACATACAATTTACTTGTCTCTTCGAACCCGTCATGACTCGACCATCAATTTTCAAGAGATCCATCCACACTAGAGGTGACAAAAAGGGGCCGCCTGGGCCAACCTTACCCAAACTCCTTTTGTGCCTAAATATTGGAGGCCGGGTCGGCTCGTCTATGGGCCGCAGTATAATTTTGGGTGTTGCTACATGCAATATATTTTTTACTCATTGCACTCCACCCACTTTTTACATTTCATATTTTACTCTTTACACCACATCAAATTACGTATTTACCCTTCACTTGAAAAAAAAATTTATCATTAATAAAAAAATAAATTCGAACAAAAGTTTAAAAAAAATGGATCTGAAGTCACACAGAGAACATAACTTGCACTAGAGCTTGTACCGTCACCACCTTCTTCTCCGGCGCTGCCCACCCGCTGTCGTCCGCTACTCATCACCGCCGCCAACCTCCCTTCTCTTCCCTCAAAATCAACACTGCTCGCTCGTCATAGGAAAGTGAAGATTCAAAACTCAAAACTAATTAGAAAAATACAATTCGAATCCCATCACAGAGTTCGAAAATTGTTTCTCGAATTTAAAAGACATGTTCGAAAATATATCTTCGAATAAATTGGTTATTTTCGGAAACTTTTTTCGAATCGAACTTGATTCAATTTTTCACCGAGGAAGAAGAGGTAATGACGAAGCGGTGTTGGCGGTTGTTCTCTTATTGCTTTCTTTTTATGAATTTATTTTTTATTTTATGAAAATTCGTGGTGGTTGGATGGAAGTTGCATCTGGTGAAGATGGGTGAAAGAGTAGGCCGCGGCAGTGGCGAGTGAGGATGGGAGAATAGTGGCTGGGAACCACGGAAGGAATATGTTATTTTTTTTCTTTTTTTATTTATTTTATTTTATTTTTGAATTTTTATATTTTTAATTAATAAGGGTAATTTAATAATTTTATAACGAATTATTTTTTAATTAATTTATTTTGTGGTGCAAAGAGTAATTATTGTAGTGCAAATAGCAACACTCATAAATTTTCTATTTTTGGGCTATACGGTCGAGCCGAAATTGCCACCTCTACTCCCCACCTCCAAATTATCGAAAAAACGGTTACTCCAATCACTTGAGATTTAAATATAAAGATAATGCATATTGTTAAGGTAGCGTTTTGGTATACACGACTAATAAGATACCAAAATTAATAAGAGTACAAGAATTGCAATTTCTCAAATGAGTGACAATTTGCACTACTAATTTTACTCTTTGCACCACAAAAAAATAAAGAAAAAATAAAATAATTGTGAAGTTACTTCAATACCCTTTATTTACTTGTTCATACCACTAAAATTGTTTAATGCGCCAGAAATTCAAAACTAAAAAAATTAAAAAGAAAACAAATTAATCAAAATATTCGTCAACTTCTAATAGTTTATTAGAAGTATTAGATGCTAGTATGAGTATATTAATTGAAAATAATTGAGTTTAGAACATGTTGCGGGTTTTTTTATCCAAATCGTGATTCGTTCAAACTATAAATTTTGAACATTTTGGAGTGGTTCGAACTCTATTTTTCGAACAACACTTGGAGGAAAATGAAGTTCAGAGCGTTCAAATTTAAGTTTTTTTAATATATTGGAGTGGTTCGAACTTCAATTTTCGAACATAGTTAGTTCGGGAAATATTTTCTAACACATTTGCACCCTGAATTTTGTAAGTGTCGTTCAAACTTTAATTTTCAAACAAATAAGAGTTGTTCAAACTTTAGTTTTCGAACAAATGAGGGTTGTTCAAATTTTAGTTTTCGAACCAACTTTTTTTCTAAATATTGGAGTCATTCGAATTAATATTTTCGAACAACGTGAACATGTTCGAAATTGTATTTCCGAACATTTTTGTTTTGTTTTTAAGTAAAATAAATATTTTTGGAGTGAAGTGTATTAATGTAAATATGTGTGATGCAAAGAGTAAAATTTGTAGTGCAAAGAGTAAAATCAGTTGCGCAAATAGAAATTCTGATGTGATCTCAACAACAATAAGACCACGACCAACAAAGTACGCAGGACAACAAGAACGAACACACGTCGGCGAAAGTAAGGATTC
This sequence comes from Perilla frutescens, assembly GCA_026008535.1. Taxonomy (NCBI): domain Eukaryota; kingdom Viridiplantae; phylum Streptophyta; class Magnoliopsida; order Lamiales; family Lamiaceae; genus Perilla; species Perilla frutescens. The sequence goes on along the minus strand of BRKX01000006.1, from coordinate 25,876,596 downwards.
AATACTAATAGACTAAATACGACAAGAATATTAAAGTAAATGCGGAATTGAACAAATAGAGACTCGATTATTATGTTGACTTAGACTCGATCAAATAGACACATAAACAACCTAGATTATGACTCAACTAAATAAAACACACACAAATAAATAGATAGATGGGCGATTTTGCGCAGATTGTATATATGTATTAATTAGGGCGAAACAAGCACGTATAAAGGTGATGAACGAATTATGGAGGTGTTTTAGGGCTGGAATGGATTGAATGATGAAGATGATGAGTATGATATGTGTAGATGAAAGATGGTGAACGATGGAGATGCAATTGAAAGGTAGAAGAAGATTACTTACTCGAACCCCGTCCTGCGGTGAAGACGAAACGCGATTTCTTGTAAACTTCGACTGGTAGCAACTCCCCCTAGACTCGATGAAATAGAAAAGAGCTTGAGATAGGACTTATTGTTTGCTAGGTCACAAGAATGTGTAACTGTGTTGATCAACCTTTGGATCGTGAGACAGAGAGAATTAAACTCGATTTATTCATGCAATGTCTAACTTTAAAATAACATAGAGTACTCCTATATATACTATAGGTAAGGGAACGAAAATCTAAGGCCTAATTAACATGATAAGACCGAAAATAAGAGTTCTAATCTAGATAGGATTGTCTCCTTAATTAAAAATCTGTTTTAAGGAAAAATCCAAAAATACCAAAAATAAGATAATAAAAATTCTAAACTAGATAAAATAAATCCCAATTTGATTTGGGCCATGTAAATTGACGTGTTGGACTCCAATATGGGCTGATCTACACGCCATCTCACTTGGCTTGGTCTTCTTGGGCTTGATCATCAACTGTCAACACCATGACAATTCTCGGGCTGCATTTATCTTCTTGCTCTCCAACTTCGAACTTCCTTCTAATCAACACTTGTAAATATTGTTGAAGCTTCTTAGCACGAAGTCGAGTAATTGGACCTCTCAATTGCAGCTCGACATCTTCTTCATCATTGTTGCTTGGCTCGGTCTCATCAAATTCCCTTTCTCAAATACCTTTATTGGTTGGCAAGGAATTTGGTCTTGGAAAGTAAACTAATTCCTTTTTTAAAAAAAAAAAAAATTATGCATTTGGTTCATGAAAATTTTGGAAAATAATCAGAATCCTCAAACATAATAAAACTGATACAACTTTCCTGAATTCATAATACATACTTGGAGTAGATGTTCTGATTACTTACTTGTAGAAATTTTGTGTTAGACCATTTTATGAGTGAATGAGAAGAATGCTGATCGAACTCTAGTCTCTCACCATAAAATGAGTGAAGAATACCCGTAGATTACAAGTCTACAATATTATTATTTTTATTTTAATAAACCTATTTGATAAATTTGAACAAAAATATTAAAATGTAAAACTTGACAATTCTCTTGTTATGTTCAAAACAAAAGATAAATAATCTATAGCATTTTTTTTTTTATCAAAATCACATTCTTAAAAATCATATTCTCAGACAACTTTACTTTCTGCCTGCCATACGCGCCCAAAAAGTATTTACAATGTTTTTTTTCCCTTGCTTAAATGTTGGTAATTAAATATAGATTGGTCCTAATTGGAAAAATTTCGATCTTCTTTTTCACACCAGCTCCAATGTGACATTTTCTATGATATCTTTTGTTTCAAACCTTCATTTTTTTTTAATTATTTTATTTTTTAATTTAATATTTGTTTTATTCAGGAATCATCCTTTCCCAAATAAGATATATTAAAAATATTAAAAAATAATTATGGCACACAGACGTAACACAGTTGGGCACAAGGAATCTGTTTCGTTTCTCTTTCTATTTGATTCTTAAGTTTTCCCAATGCTTACAAATATAGAAATGAGATTCTCTTCCTTTTCTTTCTAAGTTCCTTTCACTTGCCTCTAATTCATCGCCACTAGTACGTGTATCGAGTAAATATTATGTTAATCTTGTAGTGCAAATGATGTTGGACTTGCATTGCGGTATACCGAAATTGCTTTGAAGACTATGGTATTCGTCGGCGCAACAAAGTTCAAAAATCCGTGTTAATAGAATTTAAGGTTAAGGGTCTATATAGAAAGTCGACTGATCTCTAAGGTTTACATTGCCCCATTTTTTATTATTTTGGTCATTTAGCCCCCTCGACTTTCTAAACGACTCACATTGCCTTTTTTATGGATGAAAAATTAACACCATTAAAAAAATAGACCAACATACATTTTTCTCACACACTATGATATTTTCACATACATTTACACATTACTTCTATAATTATCCAAAGTCGCAATAAATTAATAAATTATGGATAATAATTAATAAAATAATAAATACCCATAAATTTATTGATAAAATAAAATTTAGAATAATAATAATACAATATGAAAACTTAAATATTTATAATATAAATTGAGATAATTATAAAATTATTTGAATTTTGAAATTGGATGATTCAATGATGAATTCTGCAGATATAAATTGTATTGTAATTTAATATTTTGGAAAAGGAGTAAAATTTATGAATTTTAAATTTACTTATATACTTATCTTCAAAAGTTATTATATAATTATATTAATTGAATTATGGGTTCATTTTGCCATTGAAAATGAAGTTGAACAGTTAATTGTAAATTTAAAATACGTTGATGATAGTTTTAAATTATAAATTATATCAATATATATATACATATATTATGTATATATCAATATATATATATATATATATATACATATTGATATCATTTTATAAATTATATCAATATATACACATATATTATAAATATTGAATTTTATATTATTATTATTATTATGTGTTTATTATGTTATTAATAAATTTATGGGTATTTGTTATTTTATTAATTAACATCCATAATTTAATAAAAGTTTACAATTTTGGTTAATTGTAAAGTATGTAAAAATATGTGAAAAGATCCTAGTGTGTGAGAAAAATGTGTGTTTATGTGTGTTTTTTAAGTGTTAACTTTTCCATATACAAAAGGGCAATGTGAATCTGTAACACCCCATATTTTCAAATTATGATTAGAGGATTCTTAATAGTAATTAAATAGTTAAGGAATAAATTTAAATAGGGTTTAAGTGGAGTCAGATGTCAGTCACAACTTTAGGGGTCAGTTTTCGTGAAATTGTCTTTTTAGAAATTTTGATTTTAACTCTGTTTTGGTCAAGCTTGGCCTTGTTAGAAAGGTTTTAACTCAAGGAGTGTGCCGGTGTTCCCGAAATTTTATTCTGAAGTCATTTGAGTTTCCGGTGATGAAAAACGTATTTAAAAGGTGAATGAATAGTAACTTTTGTGTGCGTTCGTGTTTTGAGAAATTTACGAAATCCTCCTTATTGATCCGAGTCTTGTTTTATCAGGCCCCTCTTATGGAAAATGACTCAAAGAATCCGTTCGTGTTCACGAATTTCCATTATGAGGTCAATCGAACGCTTGGGAGCAAAATCTGTCAGTCTGAGTGAATAGTAAAAAGTAATTCTGAAAAAGGAATCTTGGCTCGTTTTTCTTTTGATGATCCCGTCTTCATCCCGAGTCAGGTTGGTCCACTAGTATTCGAGCCAACGAGTCTTCCGGTATTTTCGGATTTCATGTCTGAGGTCATTTGGACCTCGACATCGAATAAAGTAGCTTTTAACCGAAACCGGGGTAACTTTTACAATATTTCTGCACTGGAGTGGCTTCTCAAGGAAGCCAAGGCCCCATCTATAAATAGAACTCATTTGCATCCATTTAAATTCATTTCCAAAGCTTTTGGAGAGTTGAGAGCTTGTGAGAAGTCGAAGTTCTGTCGAAGCGAGGGACATTCTTCGTGAGTGTTCCTCCGAGACGACAAGCGGAGTGATGTGGAAGGGATGCAGTGAGGGAAAGTTCTAGGGATGTCGTTGGGTCGTAGCAGATGGCTCTGCCGCCGTTGCAACTCGACGAGACGCTGAGCTAGCCACCTTTCTTCGACGCACCTAACTCCGTCCATTCTTGTTCGTCGGTCTCGAATCCATTTCTTTTCCGTCTTTTAATTTCCATATTTTATTTCCATTCTTCATGTTCTTCATTATTATTTGTTTATTTTTCCATCTTGAGTTAGTATTTCGATTCTTGTTAAATTCCGCATTTAATAGCATTTCTGTTATATCGCTCGTTTTTATTCTCGTTGTTATGTTCTCGTCATTATTTCTCGAAGTTAGCCTTGTTTATTTCATTGAAGTTCCGTTCAAGTTTATATTCAAGATTTCATCATTATTCTAACTGTTTAAGGAGGATTGTCGTGTTTATTCTGTTATAATGTCAATTTCTTTTTAAGTTTAAAGCATGTTCATTTCCATGTTTTATTCAAAGTTCTAAGCCTTGTTTCAAGTTTAAAACATCGAGAAAAGGGAGAGGCGAATGAGTAATGCCTCGACCAACACTTCGATCGAAAGTTTCGAAAGTTCATAAAGGAGCACGGACCGTGCAAATGTTACACGGCCAGTGCAAAGGCGTGCAAAACTCTTAGCCCCAAGTTCTGAAGGAACCGCACGGACCATGCAAGGCTTGCACGGCCCGTGTCAAAAGTCTGGGCGTTTTTATTTCTCACCCCATTAATTAGCACGGCCCGTGCAAGGCCTCTGCCGCCATGTTTTGTCTTCAATCGTGTTCTAAACTCGAGTCTTTCAAACCCTCGTATTTTCTAAAGGTTCTAAAGTCATGCAATCTATGTTTAAGTCCGAGTTAAGGGTATATAAGTTGGATATTATTTAATTTCATGTTAGTAGTTACAAATCTTTGAAGAAGGCCGCTAAGTCGATGATTTGACTTTTGTAGGAGGAAGTGAGCCTCGTGGGAATTCAGAGAAGGATCGTCAACTCGTTGCTTCATCCTCTGCTCAGTGATCGAGATGGGTAAATCTATACTCATCTAAAAGTTTGAGCTAATAAGCTCTAGAAGCATGTTAGGGCAAATGAGATGTCCAATAAAGTATTTTGCTCTGTCTGATTGATCTCTGTACAAGGAAGGAAGGAAATGAAAATATTATGTATTATTCGAGATCTCGAACATGTTTAGAAATGCTAGAATTGTTAAGTATTGATTCTGCTTAACATGAGATATTAGAATTATTTTTAGTTGCAATTTGTGTTTATATACGTTCATCGTATTGGAATGTTGCTCTTTTGCGAAAGTTCATATAGTTAAGGATTGCCTTCTAGGGTTATAAATAGAATCCCTCATTGGCCGAGATCATGCTAAAATAAAGGATTAGCCACTAGACGATGCTCTAAGTTTGGTTTTGCTAGCAAGGATTAAGGAATGAAGGAACTTAGTGTTTTGCTTAAGCAGGAATTTGAGCTCAGAGGACTTTGATCTTTGATCGTTAAGTGAGTCACTGCTTTATTCCCTCGCAAACTCGTAAGGATATTCGAGGTAACCTCTCTTGTGTCCTAAGACATGCCTAAGGGTGCAGTTGACATCAGGTTTGAGCCAGGATGGGCTCAAAAGAAAAGAAAAGGTTTTATGGATATGGAGAGGGCTTTTGCGTTTTGCTCTCTATATTCCGTCAATTGATTATTGGATATCTTGAAGTTTATTAAAGTGTTTTATTAAAACTCACTGAGTACATTAGAGCTCACGTCCCCTCTTTTTCAAATGCTTTCAGGTTGAGATACTGAGGATGTTGGTGGCTGTGGATGTGGGTTGGCTGCCAAGATTGTTTTGCTATAGTATAAGTCTCTTTTGAAATCCCATGATGTTTCTGCTACTTTGATACACTCTTTATAATTTCTAAGTTATATTATGTTTATCGAGATTCTACGAATATTCCCCATACATGATTATATATATATAAGTAATGTATATTAAAGTTTTATTCCTGCTTCTCAAGTATATTTTCCTTTCGCCTATGAAGAGGCTAGTGCACGTTGATATCTGTTTATTCGCTTTGACCTATGAATGGGTCTATGCTTGTTGGTATCTGATTAGTTAGTCTTTCTTTTCGCTAAGCATGTTTCCTTCTTAATCAAGTAAACCCGAGTATCATCGCTTATCTTTCGAACATATGCCTTCATTCGTAAAACTTCTTTGATAATCTTACATTCTTGTATTAATCCCTTAATTAACACCCCATCCCCATTCATTAATTTCCCCCTCTCAGGATCGGACTGGTACAAAATCATTTTAGATAGTCGATGGATTAGATGACCCAAATAGTCAAAGAATGAGCAATGTCAGCTTTGGAGAATAGTCAAGGGGGTCCATGTGACCCTTAACTAGGAATGACAATGAATAACAGACCATATGAGTACCTGCAAAAATTACTCACGATGGGTAGGGTAATTACCCACTTAACGGGCACGGACACGCGCACGAGTAATTTTCCGCAAAATTTAACGGGAACGGGTGCGGATACGGACACTTAGTACCCAACTCGCCCTATACCCATATATAATTATATATTTGATAATAATAATAATAATAATAATAATAATAATAATAATAATAATAATAATTACATTGTATATATTGAATTGTATTGTGATATGATATTAATTTTTGAAGATTTCATAGCATTATTATGTTTGTAGTTTTTTTTATGTAATGTCGCATTTTCATGAAGGGTATTTGTATTATATTTTAATCGAATTATGATTTAGGTTTAATTAATATTTATAAATTATTTAATCATAATTTTAAATTATTTACTATACTAAATTAAATATTCAATAAATAGTTCGTGATAAAAAAAAAGTGTATGTTTATATATTTTTAAAAAACGATGATCTTTGTTAGAAATAAAATGATAATTGAACACGAATAAAATTAGGACTATTTGAAATATTAATTTGTAACTTATGTTATTTATTATTATATATATATATATATATTGTAAAATTGGTAAATAAATGCTTATAAAAATTATATCTTACATAGAATATAACTATATATATTTTTAAAAATGTATACGACAAAAAAATACAAATATAAGTATGTTTGAATGACTATAGAAAAATATCATTAAATTTATTAGAAAATATATTATTAATTTTATGCTCATTATGCTTAAAATGATGTTTATAAATATATGTACATTAAAAAATATTTATTTATCATATATGCACAAATATATTATAAAGAAATGATGTATAATAAAAAGTGAGAATTTATAAACGTAATTTAATCTTTTTTTAATCTCTTTTTAAAAATAAACAGTTATTTTACAATATCATCTACATAAATTACATTTCGTATTCAATATATTTTTCATATATTTAAAACATACTTATATATATATATATATATATATATATATATATATGGGTGGGTTCAAATAGGAACTCGTCCCCCCGTGAGAACTCAGGAACCAATCAAATTCAATGATTTTGATGACATGACGGATAAAAAGGCAGTGACATAGTTGTAAGTATGTAAAATTTGAAATATAAGGGATAATTCCAGATTTTTTTATAAAGTAATGTCATCATCTTTTAAAAAATTCTTAAAAACTTTAAATAATCATAACTTACTCGTTTTTATCCAATTTACACAAAAAATATATCAAATTAAAGATTTTTTTCATGCTCTTTCATTTAAGATCCATAGTGCATGTGTTTATTTGAGCAAAAATTAATGAAAAATACAAAAAAACTTTTTTTCACGTATATTCAACTCGTAACTGTCAGATATTGCTAATATAATATCACAATATTGCTCATATCTTGTGTTTATGTTGCTAACATGAATTTTTTATGCACGACTTTGAATCTTAAGTTGTTTTCATGAGAAAATAGTTAAAGTATGAGTTATATATAGTTAAGTTAATAAACAATTGTAACTTTATCAATGCTTAATATTATTTTGAAAACTTGTAATATTTGAGAATTTAAGTCATACGAGCATATCATTATTCACATATTAGCAACATGTTACTAACATATTAGCAAATTATTAGTCACATATTAACAGTGTGTATATTTCTAACATATTAGCAATGAATGGTGTTACACATGTTACACAATATTATTTTAAATGTGGTGTTTAATACGTGTCAATTTAATATTATGATCTCGTCAAGTTAGCAATATGAGTCTACCTCATGTTAGCAACAGAATATCTTGATGTTAGCAATATAAATCTTTCATGTTAGTATATTAATTCAACGCCAGAAAAGACAACGGTTTTAAAGTATTGTTTATTTAATTTCGGGAATTGGGCCCAAAATTCGAAAAAACATAACCTAATTTCTAAAATTATGTTATAATTTCATTGGACATGTGGGACAAAATAATTATGCAATAAAATTATATCTGTTAATCAGTAAATTGCAATAAGAAAAACATTTTCTCATTTCTCACACCAACAAATATTTCTCACATGAACCAAAACATATATATATAGGGGTGAGATCTGATGGGAATAGGGACGGCTGGAATGTATTATCAACGAGGTGGCCGCATCAGGCCCCCGAAAAAATGAAGGCCCCGAAAATTTCTTATATATGTATATATAGTTCGATTCCAAAAACTCTTAATTTTTAGCATTTTTAGTGCCTTTTTTTTTACTGAAACCTTCACCATCCTACTATATCTAAAAGTAGGATAGTCTAGGGTAAAATAGTGATTATATTTTTCCGCCAAAACTATCCAACCTACCAAAATTAAGAAATTTTGTAATAGTTAATTTGATTAATTAATCAGCTTAATATCGTGTAATTAATAAGAAATCAAATGAATCAATGTGTTAATTTTTGTACGGTACGATCAAATGTCAATGTATATATTAATTAGTAAATATAGCATAATTATATAATAAATAACATATATGGTATAAATAAAAAAAAATAACATAAATGTATGCACCCAATATGTAATCACCTAAATATTTACACAAAAAAAAAGTCAAACCAACCCTATATAAACCCAATATATATGCAATCTTCCATATATATTACAAATGAATAACCATGCAATGACTACTGTATATTTCCTATAAATATAAATCTTAATACTTATACAAAATATGAGGATAATTAATGTAATATGCTCTTAATTATATATTAATATATTTGAAATCAATAATTATATCTTGACAAATCCTATACGTTGTATGCATATTCTATCAAATCTAAATTAGCTTATAATTTACCATAATTATGTACACTAATACTAGGATTAAATACAGTGTTTAAGTTATGTAAATATAGATTATATATATATATATATATATATATAATAACAGATTTTTCGCAACACGATTTTTCCCACTCATTATAAAAAGGTATTTTAGTTATTTAATAATACACTAATTTAATAAATTATTTAATTTAGAAACTGTATCATGCAAATTAAAATTAATGTTTCTATACTTAACGCACGATTGTTATGTATTTCTTTAATTATCACAAATCTAAACTATATTCTGCCCATTTTGCATTTGCCCCGAAAATGAAATAATTGCATTAATTAATATTTATAAACCCGTTATATATGACTGGTTGATTTATTTGTGAGTGATCTTTATAATTATAGATTGCAAATCGATTAACTATGTTTCTATAAGTATACAAGGTATTGATTATGTTTCTATAATTATAGCATCAATTACATCAATTAATCAATTTATATCCGGAAAGAGAGATTAAAATTATTTTAATTTTAGCTCTATATATATAGAGAGATAGTGATATACTGTTTTTATCAATTCTCATACTCAATTTTTTTTTTGAAAATTTAGGTTCGTCTTCGTTGCCTACACTCATCTCTATCCCTCTCTGTTATGATGATTACCTATTTTAATTTGTTTGTTACAGAATATAATTACGCCCATTCTTATTTTTGGATTCAATAATGTTGGGTTTGATGTTATATTTATTTATGTTTCTTAGCATCAAATATAATCCATTATAAAAACTTCAAAATCAATGCTATTTTATTTCCTTGATTTGGCATGTGTAGGAGGATACAAATATATCAATGTGATGATAGAATGCGAGAAGATCATAACGTATGTGGAGGGGAATGTAATGACAAAGAAAGTAGTAGAGGGGAATGTAACGGTAGAGAAAAACGGGTACTTTAAGAAGAATTTGTTTATTTAAATTATTTAAATTTTTTTATTTGTAAATAAGTCGATTTGTATCACAATTGTAGCGAAACTTTTTCATTAGAATGATTTTGAGGAGTAATCTCTGTGAAAATGTGGAATTGAATCCGGCAAAAATAAATTAATAGCCACACCCTTTTTTTAAATATTAATGATTTCTTATTTGCAGATGATTAATTGGAGCTACAAATTGACAAAGCATAACAATGGAAACATGCTTTTCTTTGTTTATTGCTGATAAAATAAATAATAAGAAGATAAAATGCACTGCCTTAATTAGATTGCACATTTAATTTTTTTAATCACTATTTAATTTTTGTAGAATATATATTTTTATAAAAAAATGTGATATATTAATATCTACTAATTATTCAGATTTTATATGTATTAACTTAAAAGAGATTAAAACACACATTTAATTGTATGGCTGATTATTCTATGCTATCCGGAAATTCAATCATCAATGATTATTTGTCTCTTCTACATGTATATAATAATCGTTAGTATGGTAATTATAATTATAATATTACCATATTAATATCTAAAATATTATATACCTTAATTTAATTAAATTGAAATAAACATATAATTTCGTAGCAATTATTTTATTATATATAGATTGGTTATTCTATTACGCTAATTACACTATTTATATTAATTATATCAAATACAATTTAACATTCAAAATTTAAAATTTAATGATTATTAAATGCAATTTTAAATTTTAAATGAAGCCCTCTGAGGTGTGGATCATTGGTCAATGTTTAAAGAACTTTTGTATGAAATATTGTTGAAACTATTGAAGGTTGTTATTTTTATCTAAAGTACTTTTTTTTGTTGAAGTTTGAATAATCAATCTATATATATTATTTATCATTAAATTTTCTTTTTTTATTTACTATTTTGCAGTAAAGAAGCTCGCACATCAAGACTTCATTGTGCTCAATTAACACAATAAACTAAATTAATATTATATATTAGAAAAAATTAAGCGTTTCAGTGTAATAATAATTAAATTTAACATTATTAAATGTAACATTACATCTCTAAATAATACTGTCATGTTTTAATAATCAAATTACAAATTGCACACTCAATGTTGTAGTTGTAAAATTTCAAAACTTATGTTGACATGATGTAATTATAAATTTTCTAAAAGGTTGCATTGATGTAATTATAAACTTATTATATATATATATATATAGATTCATGTTATGAAGATGAATTACTCTGTGATTTACATTACCGGTTAATTTTATACATTCTTTACCTCATGACATTTAGCTAAGATTTTTGAGATTTAATATTGAGAGTGAACATCGTATTTGATTTCATATTTTTCTTATATTTGACTTGAGAACTAATTGTAATCATAATTAGACAAATATTTTTTTAAGTGTGATATTTTAATAAAAAAAAATTATACGTATCTTATCCCGTGCATCGCACGGGAGAATTTGCTAATATATTTACACAACAGTTGATTTTTTTCTTCTAAATTTATCACAAATCAAACGGTAATATACCATAAAGAATATCATAAATCCAAAACAAATATAAACAAATATCCTAATTATATAATCCTAGTTTAATTATCCTAAAATTGAAATCCTAATCTAACCCTACTGCCACACACGAAGGAAAATAAAACATATATAACTAAAAGGCAAAACCGATAAAGCCATATGCATCTACTATTCTACTGGTATTACCGTATGTCCGTATTAGCATTGATTTTAATTAGCAATATGCCAATTTGCCAGAAGCATCTTCTCTCAACTCTCTAGCCTCTCCTCTTTATTCTTTGTCACAACGCCAAGTTCCATTGTTTAATTTATTGCATCTTCATATTTATTAATTGTTTAATTTGTTTGGTTGTTGATATTTTGTTTTAGTTTTGATTGAATGATTGGTATTGTTTGGTTAGTATTTATTGTCTATTGATTATATGGTATTTAGTGCATATTGATTATAATATTAAGAATTTTGTATTTTAGTTTTGGTTTTTTTTTGTGTGTGTGTTAATTAGTGTGATATTGGTTTAATAGGTAATAGGTTAATAAAAATCATGTCTAATAGATAGTATGAAAGTGGATATGAAAAATTGAAGAAAAGAAAAAGAATTGATGCGCTAGTTAAATCTCAACAAGGAGCACTTGATAAATTTATTATAAAAAATAAAAATAATGGTAATACAAGTCCATTGAAAGAACAAAATCTAATTGAGAAAGAATTAGAAATAGATGATGAAACTCATAAAGTTGATGATATTGATATTGGAATTGAGGAAGAAATGAATACCACCAATAATGATGAACATAAAGAAAGTGAACTTTTTGTAGAGGATGTGTCAAAAATTGTAGAAACATCCATTGCAACATCTAGCGATATATATGATCCTGCACAATGGAAAAATATTGATACGAACTTGAGAGATTTAATAGTAGGAAAGGGTCCAATTAGAAACTTGGAGTTAGATTTTCCTAGAGATGAAGACGATGGTTGGTATATTCAAAAAAATCAGATAGAGTTTATTGTTTTTGCTGTAAATTATTTAGCTCACAATTAAGTACTAGTCAATTGGTGAATGAAGGAGGTAAGGATTGGAAAAACTTAAGTCGTCAAATAGAAAAAGGGATAAGGGCCAAATTGGCTACTGAACTTATTTGGGGGGCTCAATTAGCCCACTACAACTTTTTTGGGCTCAATTGGGCCACCACGTCGTTAAAATCGGCTCAATTGAGCCACCGCGTGACGATTCCTAGCCCGTTAGGGCTCCGTTAAGTGGACATAAAACGACGTCGTTTTGCTCTATTTTTACCTTAACCCATAACCCAACCCACCCCTAACCCGACCCACTCGTCTCACACACACACTACCTCACACTTTTTACGCACACACCCATGAAATTCATCCTTATTCATGTGTTTTTACCCCTTAGATCTTCTTTAGTCATCCATTTTCTTTAATTTTCTGTTTTTTCCAGTTTTTTATTTTATTTTTATTTTTTTTCAAATTTTCGTTCATCATCCCAAAATTTGATTCCAGTCATGTTTTGGTTCCCAAAATCATTTATCATCCCAAAATCTGCAAAAAAATAATCAAATAATCCAGTTTCTCATCCCAGATCTTCAATCAAAATCACAAAAAAGCAAACAATGCAGCCATTTCTTCAAGTTCTTCTATACCAGAAAATGACCCCTCCAAACTTCATGAACAACAAACGAGGAAGACTTCAAGTTCTTCTGCAATGGCTCAAAAATTCTCAGATCAGACACGAAGGAGTGAGCCCTCTGCCGACTTTGAGATCTTGGCCTTCGATGCGGTGGTTGGTCTCATTTTTGGAACGACATTGCCGACCACTCAACCCCAACAACAAACCCACAATGCCCAGATAGCTCCGAAAGCGAGCTCGCCTCAAATTGTGGGGGAAAAATCAGAGGTGTTCTTTCCCCGTTAAATTCAACGTCACCGGGGTAATCCACCTTCTTTCTCACCGCCTACTTCATCTTCTCCACAACAAATCAAAGCCCAGATAGCCATTAATGTTGTTCAAGCTCAATTGGTCGAGTGGGTCGGGTTAGGGGTGGGTCGGATTATGGTTTAGAGTAAAAAAAGAGCAAAACGACGTCGTTTTATGTCACGCGGTGGCTCAATTGAGCTGATTTTAACGACGTAGTGGCCCAATTGAGCCCAAAAAAGTTGTAGTGGGCCAATTGAGCCCCCCAAATAAGTTCAATGGCCAATTTGGCCCTTATCCCAATAAAAAATCATGAGACAAGTCGAGAACATATCAGTAACATGAGCACTTGGGTCGATTTAGAAATAAGATTGCGAAATAATAAGACTATTGATAAGCATATACAAGAACAAATTAACAAAGAAAAAGAACATTGGGAAAAAGTTTTGGTATTAATTATTTCAGTAGTTAAATATCTTTCTAAAAATAATATTGCTTTTCGTGGCACAAAATATAAAATATATGAAAAAAATAATGGTAATTTTCTAAGCTTAATTGAGATGATAGCTGAATTTGACCCGGTTATGCTAGATAATGTAAAACGTATTCAACAAGGTGAACTTCATTGTCATTATTTAAGTCACACAATACAAAATGAATTAATAGAATTGTTAGCTTCTAAAGTCAAAGAAATTATAATTAAAAAAATTAAAGTGAAATATTTCTCTATTATTCTTGATTGTACCCCTGATGTAAGCCATCAAGAACAAATGACAGTTATATTGAGATGTGTAGATACTTTTGCAAATCCGGTAAAAATTGAGAAATATTTTTTAGAATTTATAAAAGTAGATAATACATCTGGCAAAGGTCTACTAGATGAAATTTTAAATGTACTTAAAAAATATGAGCTTAATGTTGATGATGTAAGAGGACAAGGCTATGATAATGGATCAAATATGAAAGGTAAACACAAGGACTTCAGAAAAGATTATTAGATAAAAATCCTAGAGCATTCTATACACCATGTGGATGTCATAATTTGAATCTAGTTTTATGTGATATGGCTAATTCTTGTCCTAGGGTTATTTCTTTTTTTGGGGTTTTACAACGTATATATTCTTTATTTGCCTCATCTACTAAAAGATGGAAAATTTTACAAGATAATGTATGTAAATTATCAGTTAAATCTTTATCTCAAACTCGATGGGAAAGTAGAATTGAAAGTGTCAAAGCAATTAAATTTCAAATTGTACAAATAAGAGACGTTTTAGTTCAATTAGCAAACACTAGTGAAGATCCCAAAATAAAAAGTGAAGTTATGTGCATAGTAAACTACGAAATTGAAAATTTTGAATTTTCAGTTGGAATGCATATTTGGTATGATATATTATTTGTTGTAAATTCAGTTAGTAAAACATTACAGTCAAAAGAAATGCAAATTGATGTTGCTATTAACCAATTAAAGAGCCTTATTACTTATTTAAAAAAATATAGAGAAAATGGGTTTGACTCTGCTATAAATGCAACTATGATAATAGCTGATGAGATGAATACAGATCCCACATTTTGTGAAAGACACAAAATTCGCAGGAGAAAACAATATGATGAAACTAATGAGGATGAGATTGAATTTTCTGCTAAAAAATCTTTTGAAATTGAGTACTTTAATTATATAATGGATCACTCTATCACTTCCATTGAAAAAAGATTTGAACAATTTAAGGAATACGAAGTTATTTTTGATTTTTTATTTGATCTAAGCATGTTAAGAAC
Source organism: Perilla frutescens (assembly GCA_026008535.1). Lineage (NCBI taxonomy): Eukaryota > Viridiplantae > Streptophyta > Magnoliopsida > Lamiales > Lamiaceae > Perilla > Perilla frutescens. The sequence continues at coordinate 25,861,258 of BRKX01000006.1, read as the reverse complement.
TTTAGATGACGATGAACTAAAAACTTTATGTATTAAACTTGAGAATTATCTAACATTTGAAGAACATTTAGATATTGACGGACTTGATTTATTTTCTGAGCTAAAAGTTCTAAGAGAAACTATGGACATAAAAATAAATAAACCAATTAAAATATTAAATTATATAAAAAATTAGATTCTTTCCCTAATGCATATATTGCTCATAGAATATTATTAACTATACCTATAACAGTTGCTTCTGCTGAAAGAAGTTTTTCAAAGTTAAAATTAATAAAATCTTATTTAAGATCGACTATGTTACAAGATAGATTGAATGGGTTAAGTATATTATCTATTGAGAGTAATTTATTAAAACATCTTGATTATAAAACTTTGATAAATAATTTTGCGGCTCAAAAAGCAAGAAAGATTAAATAAATTTTGTGCTAGTATATCATGTGCATATATATGTTTTTGTGCTTTTAAGTTTCTTGAAGACTTCGCCTCAGGCCCCCAAACTTCTTAGGACGGCCCTGGGTGGGAACCCTCACCCATGTGGGAACCAGGAACTCATCACATCCACCCATTTTCCAATCTGAACAGCCCAGATTAGAACAGATAAAGTGGAGGGGGCGGTGGCAAACTTGTAATTAAAATAAAAACTTTAAATTCACGCGTTTCATTAAGGGTAAAATTGAAACAAAATACAAAAAACATAATACAGATTCTCACGAAATATGATTGACTTTTAAAAAAAGTGACATCATCATGTTTTAAAAAAATTCTTAAAAAGTTTAAATGATCATAATTTATTCGTTTTTAATCGGATTTACGCAAATCTTATATCAAATTAAAGCTCTTTTCATACTCTTTCATTTAAGATCCATATTGCATATGTTTATTTGAAAAAAAAAAGATGAAAAATAAAAAAAATCATTTTTAGGCATAATTTTCACAGAGTAGCCCCAGATTTATATTAGCATGGTGTATACAACATTTTAACATGACCTATATAACATTTTAGCATATTGTATAATATATTTTAACGGGTGATATTATAGATATTTTTAAAAATAGTTTTATATAAACACCTACACCTATACGGATACTACAAAATGAAAAACACGAGTTGATGATAAAAAAGAAAAAAGAATGAGAAAGTGAAGCAATAAAGGAGATGGCTGACAACTAAGAAAGAAAATGAGAGAATATTTCCTGAAATGGGATAAAGTTTATGAGAGTAAAATATGTGCTACAATTCTAAGTGCAGACAGTAATATACAAAGTGAAATGAACGAAGCTGAGGAAAAAACTTACACTATAAGCTCTCATGTGAAGATGGTCCAATTAATGTTGAAGCATTTGTTATGTCGAAGTGATTTGTACTGTTAATGAAATTTATGCAAGTACTATTTGTTTCAAGACATATTTTTTATGAATATTAGTTTATGTTGATAAATATTAGTTCAAGTTGAAGAATATTAGTTTAAGGTGATGAATGTTAGTTTCAGACATTTGTTATGAATATTTGGAAATGTCATTGTTAGCGTGAATTTTTCTTTACACGAGCATGATATTGTTGTTTTATTAGCATCATACAATATTTCATTTTAGCATCATACACTATTTCATTTTAACATCATATTTTCGTCATATTTTCATCATTTTAGCATGATCTTCTATATCCTAATAGGGACACAATAAACCATAATCCAAATGGGACACCAAATTTAACCTCATTCTCACTTTATTTTAACTTGATGGTATAAACAATAAACCATAATACATTGTAATAAACTCTAATGGAAATGTTATAAATCCTAATGAGAATGTGACATCAAGTTTAGCATGCTACATCTGATGTGATCTCGACAGAAGATCGACACCAAACAGAAACGCGCGGAAGACTTATGAACGAACACGTTAGTGGTAGAAGGATTCAATCCAAATAAAAAGACTCAAATAACTCAAATAAACAAAGAAAAATGAATTAAAATAAAGAAATACTCGATTTAAATCTATAGATTCTTAACTCGTTGAATTGAGCACGTATAAGCGAATTCGATGAACTGACCTTGGACGCTTGTTGAGCTCGATCTAAACTTGATGGATGATGGTGATATGGACGTAGGATGATTGATGAGTGTTGCTGAAGGCGAACGACGTTGATGATTGGTAGAATGAGATGATAACACAGCTGCAAATCCCGTGAAGATAACCTCACGAAACGTACAATAATTGGTTGTCTTCTTGATAGCAATCTAACCCTAGATCTTCAAGAGAACTAGAACGAGACTTTGAATTAAAACTTAAAAAGTTGCCGGCTTCTAAGAGTGTTAATTTTTGACTAAAAACTAACAAAAGAGATTGAGGGTGAGACATAATTGAGTAGCAAAGGCTTAAATCTCCAAATAATGTCTCCATAATAATGTTACATGGATGTCCTATTTATAGGACTAATTATGCATGAAAATAGTAAAGAAAACTACCTAAACTAGACTAGGAAACCTACCTTAATTAGATTTCTAACCATGAAAGAAATTTCCATAATTAAAACTCTAATTACCTAACAAATAAGACCTTCTAGAAAACACCCTAATAAAATAAACGAAAATAAATAAAATAATGACCAAAAATAAAATAATAAAATATAACTATGGATAAAATAAATCCAACAACTTTGGGCCTTCAAACTTGGGCTCTTGATCTCTAACATGGGCTGATTTAATTACACTTCATGGGCTGCCAACATGCTCGAATAAATCCATAAACGTGTGTTCTTCAAACCTTGATTTCCAATCTTTAATTTTTAATAAAGTAACAATCTTGGGGCTATTCTCAACTCCTTCTCCATCTTCAAACTTCTTACGAACAAATGCTTGGAAATATCTTTGCAATTATTTCGCTCAAAGTCGTGCAATTGGATCTCGTAATTGCAGCTCTGGGTTTGGTTCTTCAGGGCTTATCGTGGACTCATCAACACCCCTCATTTTAGCCTGATAATTTCCTCATTTTAGCATGATCTACTAAATAGCAATGAAGGATCTGGAAAATCATAATGTGAATGTAATAAATCCTACTTGAGAACAATGAACCATAATATGAATGTCATAGATCATAATTGGAATGTCATAAACCCTAATTGGGAACAATGAACCCTAAGGAGAATGTCATAAACCCTAATTTGGAATAATGAACCATAATGGTAATGGGACATCAAATTTAGCCGAGTCACAAAAGCACACAAAAAGCAAAGCATGGTTTGTATCACATGTTTCAGATAGTGAATTAGAAATAAAATAAAATTAGCATGTTATCTTGCTAAAATATTTATCACACAATGCTAAAACGAATACTTTCAGATGCTAAAACATCTTATATGACATGATACTCAAATAAACAGATCAAATAAATATATATTCTGTATGTTATCGTACTAAACCCTAAATTCCTAATAATTAAAAAAATAACTGATATAACACAGAATTGAAACAAACAGATCAAATCAATCACACATAAAAACGTAAATACAAAATCAGAATGAACTCCAATAGAACAAACTGTAAATTCAATCCAGATACAATGAATTGCGAAATTAATTGACATTAAAATTCCAAACTGAATTAAACATTACAAAATAAACAACATACTCGGAGTCGCCATAAAAATACAGATGTTGAAACTTCATGATAAATAGATAATTAAAAAATAAAGGGAGGTTGAGAAATCAAAAACGCGATCTCAAAGGAAATTAAATGATGTAACCCGGACAATTTGTACAGGATACGAAAGACGCATGGAAGACTTCTAGATCGAAACACGTCAACTTGGAAGGACTCAATCCTACTCTATTACTCAATAAAATGAAAATAAACTGAATTAAACAATAATACAACTCGAACGATTAAACAAACTAATCTAGACCTAATTACGATACCTAGACTACGACACAAAAACGGAACACAAGATCCAACGGAAGGGGGCTGTTTTGGACGAGAATTAAGGCTGGAAAAGTGATGTTTTTGGGACGTGAATTGTGGTGAAGAAAGGCTAGGGAAGATAGGATATGTTAAGGATGTAAAGGACTTACGGTTTATGGTGTAGAATACGACGAACGGAGCTGGAATTGAACTCGAACTTGGACCCGAACGAATCTGAATGGTTGATGATGATATTTACGAATTGGTGATGGTAGAGGATGTCGTTGATGGTGGCGTTGGTGTTAGTGTTGTTGAATTGCAACCCGATTAATCCCCGGCGTATCTTGTATGACGAAAATGAATCTTCAAGTTGTTCTTCAGATAGCGAGTTCACCCTAATTCCTCATGCGAATTAGAACGTTCCCTTGGGGTAAGACTTGAAATTGCTAGGCTTCAAGAATAATGATTTTCGACAGAAAACAATCAAAAGCTTTGAACGGTTGAGACACAAATTGAATGCAAAAGCAAATTTAATCAATAATGTCTAAAATATCAAAGTAACATGGTTCCCCTATTTATAGGGCCTATTATGCACGAAAATAACTAATAAAAAGGCCTAAAAATCTGATCCAAAATGATCTCTAACTATACTATAGAAATACCTAAACTAGAATTCTATTCAAGGTTGGAAATTGCCTTAAATACAATTCTAGTCAAACCTATACTTATTATGAACGAAAATTACACTTAAAAATTAATTAAAAACTGATCTAAACTATAGTCTAAATTAATTAAATAAATACTATAGTCTAGATAAAAATCAACACTTAATTAATTGGACTAAGGGCCGAAAAACAGCTCCATGCACGCCGACTTCTTCATGCACACGTGCACTTCTTCTTGCTCTCTTCTTCAACTCTTCAAGTTATATTCTCCATGGTATGATCTTGATCTTCATTAGTTAATAAATTAACTAACATGTGGTTGCCATTCGCATCTTCCAATTCTTCGAATTTTTTGCGAATCAACACTTGTAGATAACCTTGCAATGTCTTCGCTCGAAGTCGCGTCATTGGACCTTTGAATTGCAGCTCGGATTCAAGGCCTTCAATACTTTGCATGGCTTCATCATTAAGACGGAACGATGAAGATGGAAAACGATCGAAGAGGAGATTTAAGGAAAGATGAAGATGGAAAACGATCGCGCAGAAGCATAAATATGGAAACAAAAACATATTTGAATGAAGAATTATGGAATTATTATATTACCCTCCCCTTCATCAAACTTGCCAAAAATTACAATTATGTCACCGCCCCATTCACTTAATCTGGGCCGTCCAGATTGAACCAATGAAGGAATATGATTGATTCCTAGTTCCCACATGGGGGAAGAGTTCTTATTTGAACCTTTCGAAATATATATATATATATATATATATATATATATATATATATATATATATCCTAGCATCGAAGGTAAGGGGCATGGCTTCTTTCGTAGTAATAGTGGGCAATATATATTAATGTAAATATTTTTTATTTGAATTTATAAAAATATTTTAAAATTTATTAGATACTATAAAATATTTATTGTGTATCATATAAGAGAAATAGTTAAAATATGAGTACAAGTAGTTAATTATCAAAACAGTATGTGGACGGCCATAAAAATTGATACCTAGAGAATATGGAGACAGGTACATATATTTTTTTTAAAAAGTGGGTATGAGAACGGTACCATAATACCCTACCCATTATCGTCCCTACCCTTAACCCTAGAATTTATGCAAAAGATTCCCCACCCATCAAATTCAACTGGTTTTATGCATAAGTTGATGTTATAAAAAAGAGTTGCTATTTACAGTACTTTTATTTTTTATTTTTTGCACCACAAATTAGTTTTATTTTATTTTGTTAATTATAAATTGACTTAAATACCCTTCTAATAATAAAAAAAATTTGCATTTCGTTCGAACTCGTGTTTTCGAATAGTCTGGATATGTTCGAAATCTCATTTTTGAATATTACTTAAACAAAAAATCACGGAGCCTATTTGAAAGTGGATTTTTGAAGACAACATGTTTGTTCGAAAATGAAATTTCGAACACACCATATTTGTTCGAAAATCCATTTTTAAATGAGACTGTATTTTAAAAATTATGCCTATTCGAAAATTTAATTTCGAACAAATATGGTAAATTCGAAATTTCATTTTTGAACCTCTCTTGATTCTTTTCTTTTTAAATAAATGGTATTTAAGTATGTTCAAAATTATTTTTATTTTCCCTTTTCTTTATCTGTGATGCAAAGAATAAAAATGATAGCGCAAATAAGATCTCTCTCTATAAAAACTGATGCTTTTCAACGAATACTATCAATTGACTGCATGGATTTCCCAAAATGGCTCCTTTCACTCTATAAATGGATCAATAACCATGTAATAAAAATATCCTAGACACGAGACTTAATTTTGATGAATGTAACTGTTTCACGTTATGATAGAAATGTCATCCCAAACAAACATAATTATTAAATGACAAAGACTTGTGTTAGACCGTCTAACGGATCATAAACCGTTAGACGGATCTTATAACCCGACCCGGTTCGATCCAATTAATTTTATATCTGGTGATACTTCACTTCATATCGAATGATACTTCACTTTATAATTGGTGATACATCGCTTAATATCGGGTGACACTTTGTTTTATTTTGCTTCAATAATTCAATATGATTGTTTTTTTTAGTTTTTATTCATGAACATTTATGAACTTTGTAATAAATAATTCTCGTATATTAAATATATAAATTTAATATTTAAGTTTTTATTATAGTTTTATTACACATATAATTAATGTGTAATCTGTTAATTTATAATGTCTCATATCAGGTGACACTTCACTTCATAGTTGATGATACCTCGCTTCATATTTGATGATACCCTGCTTACTATCGGGTGACACTTTTTATTTTCCTGCTTTAATAAACCAATGTGATAATTTTTTTTAGTTTTTATTCATGAATATTTATGAACTTTGTAATAAATAAGTTTCTTATATTAAAATTATAAAATTAATGTTTAAATTTTTATTTTAGTTTTATTAAATATATAATTAATGTCTAATTCATATCGGGTGATACTTCACTTCATAATTGGTGATACATCGTTTCATATATGGTGATACCTTGTTTAATATCGAGTGACACTTCTTTATTTTTTTCATATCTGGTGATACTTTACTTCATATCGAATGACCCTTCACTTTGTAATTGGTGATACCTCGCTTAATATCGGATGACACTTTTTTTTTTTACTTCAATAATTCAATGTGATTGTATTTTTTTTAGTTTTTATTCATGAACATTTATGAACTTTGTAATAAATAATTCTCATATATTAAAAATATAAATTTAATTAAGTTATTATTATAGTTTTATTAAATATATAATTAATGTTTAATCTGTTAATTTATACTGCTTCATATAGAGTGATACTTCACTTCATAGTTGATGATACCTCGTTTCATAGTTGGTGATACCTCGCTTCATATTTGGTGATACCTTACTTATTATTGGGTGACACATTTATTGGCGGGTCGAATTAGGATCCGTCTAACGGAAGCAACCCGTTAGACCGTCTCACAGAAGACCACCCCTTATTAAATATAAATTTAAATTACGAAACTATTTTTGTTATTATTATTGTGTGTTGCACATATCCATAAAATAGTGCGAGAAACATACAAATGAATAAAAAATTACAAAAGAATATAGTAGAAAAATGACATAACATGTATTTAATTTAAAATGATGGCAGCACATTCATTTAACTATATATAATGGGAGTTTCTGTTTGCACCCCAATATTTACTCTTTGCACCATAGCTTCTCCATGCACCATTTTTTTACTCTTTGCACCTCTAAAATTGATTTTAATGCCCTTACTTAAAAAAAACACAAAATCTGAAAATTAAAAGCATAAAAAAAATCGCGTTCCGTTCGAAGTTGTGTATTCGAACATTCTGAATATGTTCGAAGTCTTCTGTCCGAGTATAATGAATATGTTCGAAGTCTTGTGTTCGAACGGTACTTAAAAAAAATTCATGGAGTCCGTTCGGAAATTATTTTTCGAACATGCCATGTTTGTTCGAAATTTAATTTTCGAACGTGACTTATTTTAAAAATTATGTATGTTCGAAAATAAAATTTCGAACAAACACGATGAGTTCGAAATTTTATTTTCGAATCACACTTAATTTTTTCTTTTTGAACAAAGAGCATTTAAGTAACTTCAAAACTTTTTTTTTTTTTTTTGGGTGCAAAGACTAAACATGGGGTGCAAACATAAACTCCCATATATAATATGTATATATATTTTTCTGGTTGAGGAAATTAACTCATGAAGTTTTAGGGTATATTTATAATTTATATAATTATAATTGAGGATAAATGTTTTTTTTTTTTTTTAAATTTTGTGAAATAAAATAAAATACATCTCGCTCGCCCAATAAGAGACCACGTGTAATCTAGTAGGAATTATCGTAAATTAGAGGAGCGTGAGTCGCAAAATACCCCGTCACTCGAAGCATAAATCTGGAGGTGAAGTCCGGCTTGGCTTCATATTTAGCCTGTAACTATTTCTAACAACGCAGCTATTTCTCGTTTCATTGTTCGAAACAACGACGAAAAGCAAATTAGAATTACAGAAGCCCCAAATTCACTACACTCACACGCACACGCACACGCAGCGGAAACACACATTCTGAACACGCTTAGCGACTTTTTCATGTGATAATTCGACTTCAATTTTGGAGTTGCCTGTAATTCCGTCGAATTCGGTCTCAATGGCTCAGAAGCTGCAGCAGCAGCTGAAAGAACTGGGATCGAAGTTGGAGGCTCCACCGGCTTCCAAAGACGCTCTCATTAAACTCTTGAAGGTGCGCCTCCTTGTTTTGTGTCTTGTTTGCATGCGAATTTTATTGGGAAAATTATTTATGGCCTTTGAAAATTGATTCTTGTGTGTTTCGAAGTTCCGTCTGTCGATGCATGCTTGTAATTTGTGGATGTTCTACTGGCATTACAATTGGAGTTGAATTAGGGTTCGTCGAAGGTGCGGTTTGGCCTTGTTAATTTAACTAACCAAGTTGAAATTCCGTGAATTCTCGTTTCGAGATTTTAAGGTTGTTTGAGTTGTGATATAGAAATTATGTTCGCACTTGAGTTCAAATTACATGTGCACGTTTTCTGCATTGCGAAATTTGTAGCTTTGTGATTGTTGGGATTTAATTAGGGCTCGTTTTAGGCTATTGGTCACTTTATGAAGCCTTCTCTGTTTCTTCTTCTTTTTTTTTTCTTTGGAAAAAAATGTCGCCTTTCGGGTTTGGTAATACTAATCGGTGTTAAAACTTAGAAGAAGATGTAGAAAGCGTGAGCCATGTCTGCTATTTTAATTAAATTGGTAAATAAAACAGAGATTTTATGGCTGTATTTTGTTTTACATTATTTTGCTACATTGTGTATGAACAACGATAAAGTGTTCTCCCTTGTGTGAGTAAGTTCCCTCAGTAGTTTTCTTCTCTGTACTTCACAGTATCTGGGAGATTTATACTTATTCTAAATTCTAAATACTAGGGAAATTATTTGGTCCAGAAGTTGTCCCATCCCAGGGATAAATTTGAGTATATGTAAGCATGTACATTCAGATATGTAGTTATGCTAATATATATGCATAGCTATATAGGCGAATAAGAAAGCTTTCATCAGATTATATTAGTTATCAGTACAGACAAACTCTGTTGTGTTCCCCCTCGTACATTCCTGAATAGAGGAGTCATCATGATGGCATATACAGTATACTTATGTATTATGTAAACTCATGTTTGCTTTCTGAGTTAAACTCTTCATCTATTTGGCATTTCCACCTGTGATAAATAAAACACTACCATTTCTTCTGAAATTAGTATCTGATGGATGTTTCCCAATCTCTCCACGTGAGGAGAAAAAAGGGGGGGGGGGCAAACTATCAAGGTTTTGTTGAGTTTCATGTTATCATCCCTTGGATTTGTATCAAACTTCCTCTAGGTAAATTAGAAGGAATTCACTCGGGCCTAGACAATCCACAGATTCTATATTTCACTGGTGAAAGAAAAAAATTGAGGCATAACTTCAGGAGAAACAGAACTGTGTCTGGCAAGAATCATGCATGTGGATGTCTGCATTTTGTTGTTAGTGAATTTTGAGTCATCAAGATTCCTGCTGGTTGGCTATTTGTTATCGAGCTTTCTGTTAAGTTTATTGATGAATAATCTCTGCACAGAATTTTGAATGCCGGACAATATTACTGTGGACTGGTTCTGATGGAATGAGATTCAGAAAGTTTCCTGGTTGCTTGGTATGATGTTACCTGGTTGCTTAAGTGATAGCTTCTTATTAAATTGAGTTTTTTTCCTCCTGCAGCATGGCGTGACATGCCTTACCGAATTAGATCAGTCACCACCCAAACCAATGTTGGAATCCATGCAGCCCTTCTTGAATGCAATTGTAAAGCCAGAGCTTTTGAAACATCATGATCGAGAAGTCAAGCTTTTTGTTGCTGCATGTATCTGTGAAATAACTCGAATTACTGCACCTGAGGCTCCTTACGAAGATGATATTTTGAAGGTGCATTTATCTTCTGAAGAGTAAATAGCTAATGGAGATTACAGCGCAAGTGTATGCTTGATTTTGGACATGGATATCTATGCTTTGGTTCTGATAGTCACCTTTTGATCTTTGGCAGGATATTTTTCAGTTGACTGTGAGTACCTTCAGTGGCTTAAGTGATATAAATAGCCCAGCATTTGGAAGGATACTCGTTATTCTTGAAACCCTGGCAAGATACAGGTCCTGTGTTGTTATGCTGGATCTTGAATGTGACGACCTCATAAATGAAATGTTCAATACTTTTTTCACTGTCGCCAGGTATGGATCTTTCAATATCCCCCCTTTTTTATCAGTTGCGAAGCATGTCTATTCTTGTCTTCATGCCACCTCATATTTCCTCCACTTTATCTTAGCAAGTGGAAGTGCATTAAGTCGTTTAGCTTCTTAATGTTTGTTCAAATGTTCTGCCACTCCATTCCTCCTAATTTTACTTGTTTCCTAGGTAGATATGCGTTCTAACTATACCATAATTGTATTTAGGATTTCATTAGAAGTGTTTTTGAATGAATTTTGGCTACCCTCTTTATTTTCCTATCTTTTTTGGCTATTCTTGTGACCAATTCAAACTATCCCCACTTGGATTTGTCAATTTGTGTCCCTTTTAATTTTCTGTCTGTGAAACGTTGATGGAGGAGTAATGAGAAAGGTGATGGTATCTTGATTGCTAGAACATTTTAGATCTATGTTTCATTTTGATGATATAATAATTTTGGAAATATTGAATGGGCATGTTTAACAAACTCTGCATAATAGCTTGGGTGTAGCAGTGTAATATCTGATTCTTCCTAAGCCTGTTTCTATCTAACTACTGCTTGCTGGCTTGCTAAACTTAGAGAAACAAGTTCTTTGAAACTTGTGAGAATGTTTATCCTTTAAGGACTATATTCATGGAACTGACGCTGTTAATGACAGTCGAATAATGATAACTACATGTACAGCTGTACTGGCATACCTTGATGCTTTACTTTATTGATGTCTTGACTTGTATTTTGCCTTCAGAGATGAGCATCCTGAGAATGTTTTCACTTCAATGCAAACAATAATGGAGGTTCTCTTAGAAGAAAGTGAGGATGTACCAGAGAACCTTTTGCTTACATTGCTGTCTGTTTTAGGCCGTGATAATGAGGTGATCTCTCTTTTCGTGCTGCGCTTCTCTGGATTTGATACCTTTTTCATATAGAAATGAACTTTGGAGCTTCTGCTTCCAGGATGTAACCATGGCTGCAAGGAGGCTTGCTATGAATGTGGTAGAGTGTTGTGCTGAAAAACTGGAACCTGGCATAAAACAGTTTCTCGTTTCCTCAATGTCAGGAGACAGCAGGTCCCTGAAATCTGAGATCAATTACCATGCTGTGCTTTATAATATCTATCGCTCTGCTCCTCAGATCTTATCAGGAGTTGTTCCCTATCTTACTGGAGAGCTACTGGTAAGCATATCCAGATGCTTTTAAATGTTCGTTTTATCTTTTAGTTACAAGTTTTACATACCTAACTATGTTTCTCCACGAGGATGAACACCTGATGTCATATGAATTAATACTGAAGTAGAATACATGGCTTTTGGCTGTTGAGTACACCCCATTATTTTTTTAGATCTCATTCACCTTCTGTATTTTTGGTCCCCCCTTTTTATTTTGTGAAGTTGCTCACATGAAAGTGGTTTTGGTATATTCTCAAACATTGTGGTATGTATGTTTCATTAGTCGGATATGCTTGACACTTCATCTGGTTCCAATCTTGACATAACAGAGTGATCAATTGGAGATTCGTTTGAAAGCTGTGGGGTTGGTTGGTGACCTCTTTTCTCTGCCAGAATCTTCTATTTCTGGAGATTTCCAGCCTGTCTTTTCAGAGTTTTTGAAAAGACTGACTGATAGAGTGGCAGAAGTCAGAATGTCTGTACTTGAACATGTCAAGAGCTGTCTTTTGGTGAATCCTTTCAGACCTGAAGCTCCTCAAATAATCTGTAAGAAATCCTACTCCTGGTTTCCTCCTATAATCAATTTAAGATCTTTACATCTGATCAAATTAATCAATTTCCAGCTGCTCTTTGTGACCGGTTATTGGACTATGAGGAAAGTGTTCGTAAAAAAGTTGTTTCAGTGGTTTGTGATGTGGCATGTCATGCCTTCACATCCATACCAGTTGAAACCATTAAACTGGTATCTGAACGCCTTCGGGACAAATCTGTATGTATACCTGTCTCTACCTGTTTCATTGTTCTTATCAGCCATTCTTGCCATCTGCCTGCCATTTTGTGATGATTTTTGTGGCTTCCAGCTTCTTGTTAAAAGGTATACAATGGAGAGGTTAGCTGACATGTACAGAGCATCTTGCTTGAATGGGTCTAGTGGCTCAACAGAGAATGATGAATTTGATTGGATTGTCGGGAAGATCTTGAGATGCTTCTATGATAAAGATTTCAGGTAACTCTTGCTTAGTAAAATATAAATATGTGATGAAACAAAATTGAAATTTTAAAGCATAGTGATTAACTCTATAGAGGCAGTTTATTTTATCACCACTATGAGCTCATCAAAATGTGAAGTGTACCATAAAAAACAGTTCTAATAGACAAGTGAAGAGCACTGGCCGCAACTGACTTCTAGCTAAGATATTTTTACATCATTGATTTCTGTTTTCTAATATGTTGGGCACTGCTATCTCTCCATACAGATCAGATACAATTGAGCCCATCCTATCTTTGTCCTTGTTCCCAACTGATTTTCCTGTCAAAGATAAGGTGAAAAAGTGGGTTTGTATCTTCTCTGGGTTCGACAAAGTTGAGGTTAAGGCTCTTGAGAAGATACTAGAGCAGAAGCAAAGGTATGTGAAACTGCTAGATTTAGCACTTTCTTTATTATTATAATAACTATGTATGGTTGGGAGGGGGGGGGGGGGAGGAGTTGGGTCTACATCAACATTACAGCTACTAAAACCTGTATACTCATAAAATAAGTTTCATTGAGAGGAAATATGCAGGTTACAGCAGGAGATGCAGAAATACCTTTCCCTCAAGCAGTTGTCTGAGGTTGTAGCCATTGGTTCTGCATTCTACATCTTTGGCTGTTGGAATTATTTTGGTGGATCTTTTGATGAATGCATTACCTTGATGTCTATTTACAGGAAGGTGATAGGACGGAGACCCAAAAGAAAATATCGTTTTGCTTCCGAGCTATGTCTCGCTGTTTTACTAATCATGCGGAAGCCGAGGAGAACTTTCAGAATCTTGACCAGTTAAAAGATTCCAACATATGGAAACTTGTATCACTACTTATTGATCCAAACACTAGCTCACTTCAAGCCAATAGTTCTCGGGTGATCCTTTAATCTCATAATGACACCATTCTGGTTTCTTTGCTTTTGTTATTTCCCCTCTTTCTTGCAATGAGTTAAACTTAAAAATTCTTCCAAAGTCAAATAATGGTTCAATCTTTTTTTGATACTGTACAGGATGATTTGCTGAAAATCCTTGGGGATAAGCATCCACTCTATGAGTTCCTGAGTTCTCTTTCTTTGAAATGCTCTTATCTACTTTTTGACAAAGATCATGTCAAAGAAATTGTTCTGGAGGCTGGCGTACACAAATCTTCTGGAAATAACGATTTAATTTTGTCCTGCATGACTATTCTTGTGGTATGACATCTATTATTGATTCTGTATTCTGTTCATATGATGTTGGTATAGTGATATCTTGACTCTGTTTGATGGCTGTTGACTGTTTAGTAATGGAAACCAAGAAGCTTATATGCATTTCTAAACCTGACTTGGGTGATTGCTGAGATGTCTTCATGTCACAGTGTGATTGATCTGGAACTTTGTAAATATGGGGATGCAGAAATTTTCTAGTACATGTTTTGGTTTGGTTGGAATCAAATTCTTCAGATAGACATGCTCTTCTTTAAATCGTGATGCATGTACAGTTTGCAAAACTTGAAATTCTTTGATTTTGCCCTAAAGCAAGTAGCGATTGTTATATTGATCTCCTACAGGGGATTATCATCTATACTTATATATTAGAATATGAAAACCTATGGGGGTTCTTGGCTTGTGAAGGGGAATCGGAATGAGGAATGGGTTTGGTTATTTGGGGGGGGAGGGTAATCAATTTTGTTCCTCCCAAATATAGAGGGATGGGGGGTTTCTCTGAAAATAATTGCAATACTTGATCTTCTTAAAGGACTCATTATATCTCAGGGGAGTTGTTACTACCTAAAATCCTAAATGCTTTTAAATCCTTTCTGATAGTTGCATTGGACATTCAGATTCTTGCACGATTTTGTCCTTTGCTGCTTCATGGAATTGAAGAGGACTTGGTACATTTTCTTGAGGATGACAATGAAATAATAAAGGAAGGTACCTTGCATATCCTTGCAAAGGCTGGGGGAACTATTCGGGAACAGCTAGGTGTTTCATCAAGGTTAGACTATATAATATTTGATCTAAATTATTCTGATGTCCTTTTTTATTTGTCTTCTTTGACTGAAACTTTGTACTTTTCTTATAGATCATTAGACCTTATTCTTGAGCGTATATGCTTTGAGGGTAACCGAAGGCAGGCCAAGTATGCTGTTCATGCCTTGGCATCCATCACAAAAGATGATGGACTCATGTCACTATCCGTTCTTTACAAGGTTTTTTTTTTTTTAATTTCCCTTTTCCCTTCTATTTATTATCTTGTCTTATTTTGGCTTGTAGTTTTGTATATTACTTTTCGTACACATTTTGGCTTCTTATGCTGCTAAAGTTTTAATATCCCCCCCCCCCCCCCCCCCCCGCGCTTTCCAAATGACTAGAGGCTCGTTGATATGCTTGAAGAGAAGGCATATATGCCAGCTGTACTACAGTCTCTTGGGTGCATTGCACAAGCCGCTATGCCAGTCTTTGAAACAAGAGAAAGCGAGATTGTAAAGTTCATTAGGGAAAACATACTGGAGATTGGACAAGTATGGCAGTTTAAATGCACGAGAAATTTGTGTTCTATTCTCTTTGTTATTGCAGTTATTATGTTATATACTTCACTTGCAGATATCAGATGATAAAGCAGCTGATTGTTGGGATGATAGGAGCGAACTTTGTTCCTCAAAGGTTTTTCTGCCGCATACTTTTAAGATCACTACTAAGTAGTGCATATCTTAGGGAACTTTTGGAGCTAAATGAGCATCAAATTGTATATGCAGATATATGGCGTCAAAGCTCTGGTCAAGAGCTATTTACCTGTCAAGGATGCTCACCTTCGTTCCGGAATTGATGACCTAGTTGACATCCTCAAGAATATTCTCTCTTTTGGTGATATCTCAAGCGAGATTAGATCAAGGTAATTTGGGCTGTATTTTATCTGAAAGGTTCTTGTAGGATGAGTTATGGACATCTTCTTCTTACTTAAGTTTTTCTGACATTGATATAATTTCTCTGTGTTCCAGTTCAGTTGATAGGGCTCATATGAAGCTTGCTGCAGCAAAAGCTGTTCTTCGCTTATCAAAGTATTGGGAACATAAAATTTCTATTAGTGTCTTTTACCTTACATTGAGAACCTCAGAGGTAGAGTGCATTCGGTTAGGAGTATGTGATTGTTTACGGAATAAATTTCCTAATTCTTAATGCGTTTAAATAGAGTATAATTTTCTTACTTTCTCTCCCCCTTGTTTTTGTAGGATAATTTTCCTGAGGTAAAGAAACTAATACTCAACAAGATTCATCAATATGTAAAGGACCGAGCTTTAGACCCTAAGTATGCTTGTGCTTTCTTGCTTGATAATACATCTCAAGAAATAGATATTGAAGAGGTAAATGGCACTTCATACCTGGTATCTTTTCCAAAACTCTTCTTTCTCCATTCACTAGTAATGCGCTATGTGATGCACAGAAAGAGATGAGAATAGTACATCTCATTTTTCTGATGAGTTAGTTTATGCGGTTTGGTGGGTTTGGAAATATGAGATGACTTATTTTGACGTTCTAGGAGTGATAATTGAGTGAGTCAAAATGAATTTTGATTCCTAAATCCTCACACCACAAATAATCGAGCCAAGATGAAATGAATTAAATGAAGTTAGGGGTCGAGGCTAATTTCCAAATACATATTTTATGTTTGAATTCTATTTTAGTTAAGTTTCAGTAATTTTAGTTTTATCATTCGTATTTAAATTTTTATGTTATTTGATGCTGTTTTTGCAAAAACTAATACTAATCGAATATTCAAAAATATTGAACAGAATTTAATGCGTGAGTAATACATGTATAAATTAGTTTTTAAAAATTGAATGCTAAAATTCTTGGCGAGTGGAGTAACTAAATCCCATCATCATCTTGTCATGTCGAGACGTGGTTGGTTCCCGTATTTGGATACAGATTGATTTGTCATGTCTATAATATGCTGTAGGAAATTATTGTATATGATACACCTTACACAATAATTATATTAATAACTAATTTGAAAATCCAACACAAAAAAGAAATTATACTGAAATTAAATTGTTATATGCTTAAAAGTATCATGGGCACATATGAAATACTTTTTCGAGATATTCAAACATGATTGTTTTTTCTGACATCATATATCGTAGTGATTGATATATTGTACTTATATTTTTTTTATCAATATATAAATATTATATAAAAGTATTGAGTATATAAAAATATTTATACTATACTTACAAATAATTTGTGAATATTTGAAATGATACAATAACAATACATTAAACTTATTAGAGACCATAACAATATATTAGTAGTCAGTGGAAAAAGTATAATAATATAATAGTAGTTAGTGGATAAACTTAATATAATAATTAGTGGCATGACTTTTGGCTGGAAGTCGGTGCTGTAAATTTTGCAACAACTCTCCTTTTATATATGTAGTTGGATTCTCTCGAAATAAAACCAAATATTCCATAAGGTCTCCGATACAATAACCTATTCACATTCCTGTAACAGTTCCTCTGAAACACCTATAACAAATTCAGATTCTCTTACGTGTTTTATTGTATCTTACCACTTTTCTTTTTTTTTTTGGAATTTATTAATTCCACATCTAACTCTGGAAGTCCCACATTTATATTGCATAATATTATTCTAAATTATTTGGCAGAACAAACGCAATTTGAATGACATCATCCAGATGTGTCGACAAGGAAAGGGAAGGCAGACTTCTTCACAGACTGATTCAGATTCTCCCCCACTTAATCCAGAATACTTGCTCCCATATGTGGTGCATTCCCTTGCTCATCATCCCTCATTTCCTAGTATTGATGAGTGCAGAGATGTCAAAAGATTTGAAGAAATGTACAGGTATCTTAGATTGGCAATTATAATTGCTAAATGAACTCTAAAGAGTTTAAGTAAATAGCATGCAGCTGTAGTATTATTTTAATGAGTTTTGATTGTAATTAATTACTCTTGGCATAACAATACTTCAAAGCTCTATCACTTTTTGGTTGTCTTGGTTAAAGATAGGACTTTACGATGGCTACGCTTTTGCTTCATTTCCTTATGCATTCTCATTTTTCTGAATATGCATACCTTTTGAACTCAGTTAGAGAATATCTACGGCTATGGGTGCTATTATTGCAGTGTTAACAATGGTGATGCAGTCTTAGAGAACTGAATTGATTCTTCATTTGGCATTTAGAATTCTTGTTGTTTGCATATTTTCCATCCTTTTGGTTACACAAATTAAGTTGTACTTTTCTCATATGCTTTGAACTATTACTTGATACAGCATTAATAATTGTTGAATGTGATCCTGAAAGATCACCAAAGTAAACCGACTTAAGATGCAACAATTTGAATGATAGAGGATCTAATTTAGGTATGGTAGATATGACGATCTGCATGATTCAGATGCAGCTCTGGTCTAGGTGTCGGTTGAAAGTCAAAGCAAACAAGTGCTATTGAATATGAATCTCAGCCTACTGCAGAATTTTTTGGAGCTTATTATTCCCTTATAAGTTATAACATTTTTGGATATAAAAAATATTATTCCTGTATAGAAGTGGCAACACTCAGCATAAAGGACAGAGAATCAAATAATATTTTGACAATCAATCAATAATAAAAATTCCAAAATGTAAAATGGCGAACTTGTCCTAGAAATAATTGGCTGTTTTTTATTAGAGAGCTCATAAGGAGCAAATTCAACATCTAATTTATCTGATGGAAGAGTCAAATTTTTCTAAAGTCGTCTCATTACCATGTAACATGCGATTGGCATGTCATCAACTCTCTATGACTCTACCTGCACGTGAAGGAAGAAAAATAAAGTGCTAACCGAACTATATAAGTACTGCTATTTTGAATTGCGAAGTTAAAAAAGATCACTCAAGGCTCAACAGTGAAAGTTTCATCCAAATTTATGGACTTTTTCTTCTGATTTGACTGTGCTTCGATATCTTTGAAAAGAACCTCCATTCATGCTTAAGTGGCCAGTTGGTGAGCTATGCTCTGTCTGTTTGCAAAAGCAAAGTGCAATCAGCAAGAATATTTGCTAAATACATGTGTAGTTTCTATGTTTTGAGTTCATTTGAACTGCATACTATATTCTAGGTTATTAAGTGCATCATTAATTTTTGCTAGCCGAAAGAAAACTGTCACCAAACTACGTGTTGGACTTTTTTTTTTTATAAATTATTAACTAAAATTAGTGGCAAGGCCTGCATATACAAAATTTAATGCTATTCTGAAATATCTTAATGTAGCTCCTTTATTAGAATGGAAATTTTAATTGAATTGCGTTTGCACATTTTTTTTCATGTGTGCTTGAGCCATGAGAGGCCTTTGTATCTTGGTTGACCTTACACATTTGTTAGATACTGACAATGTTTGCATGCCTAGTAAGACGTTTATTTAGAGACGATTTAAGCTTTACATTTGTATGGAAGCGTTTTTTTTTTTAAAAAGAAAACCGTTACAGCCACGTGTAAAGGTTTTAGCAACCATCCTGATTACTCCTGCAGACATCACATGCTCTATCACATGGTTTAGTTTTTTTTTTTTTTTTTATTGTTTTAAGAGTTAATTTCTTGGCCAATACTCATTCAAGAGGATATTTAGACTTGAAACACATTTTTTGAGATAATTTGTGATGGGGATTGGGACAAAAGCACATGAGTTATCCACATGGCATTATTAATATGTATATTTTGCATGTTGCTGCATTAATTGCATTTGAAAATAGTTATCATGGAATCTAAATGTAGAGACTTGTGAAAGCATGACTAAGTTAATTTGATAATCGATAAAAGTTCTCACCTGTTAAGATTTTCCTTACCCAGGAAAGAAGGGCATTTAAAGAATTTTGTTTTGTCGCTTTTGGGAGGTTGCATTTATTACTAAATTATTATTAGTATTTTTTGGAAAAAGTGTATCTGCTTTTGGTAAAAATAAACTGATTAGATCTACATCTGTAATTCAACTGTTGTACATTTACATTGTGTATAAGAACAGCCTGTACCTATAATATGCGGTGATGATAACACATTGGGTATACTTGTCAAAATACTGATAGTGTGTGAAGTTTCTTCTTCTCCATTTAATATATGTATATCTGCTTCAGGAAGTTGTATCTTTTCCTGTCAATGCTGGTGCATGGAGATGCAGACGGAAAATCTGATGTCAGCAATACCAAGGACAAGGAGACTCTTTCATTGCTTAATTCTATTTTTCTATGTATCAAACGCTCAGAAGATGCTTTTGATGCTGCTGCTAAGTCCCAGGTTTGACAAGACAAAATATCTTTCCACTTGGAGAAAGTATAATGCCTACATTAGAATGCTTTGAGGTTAATGTTTTTCTAATGGGATGAAATAATTCCAAATTATATATTACAGAATTTGTATGCTCTGTGCGACCTTGGTATATCAATTGTGAAGAGGTTAGCTCCAAAGCAAGATGATCTTGACGATGTCAGTGCATCTGTGATCCTGCCTTCTGGACTTTACAAAAAACTTACAAAGAAAGATGAAAATGACTCGGCGGTATGCATGTCAAACTTTCTTGACACTTACATAATTCTTCGTATCTGTCTTGATAAGAAAATGACTGCTACTTGGATTTGTCTGCATCTGATATTTGTTGTCAGAAGCAAGTAATGTTAAGCGAAATTATTTTTCTGTTGGTATGTTTTTGCAATGGGTAGCAGCTGGCCTATTATGTTCTATGCTATATACAGAAGTTACAGCACCAGCCTGCTCTGATGAAAGTCAAACCCATGCCTACCAAAGTTGTTTTGTCCTAGTATGTTTATATATGCATGATCGACAGCACTTCTGTGGATATATGTATGTTTTGATCAATTGAGTCTTTTCACGTACTCCTTAATGTTTAGCCTTTGTTCAGGCATTCAGGTTGCTGATCTAATTTCAGGTCTTTTTAGTATTAGTACCTCTTCTGTGAAGACTAATTAGGCTTGGCCCAAACTTGAATTCCTTCATCACAGCCTAGACCTATATGTCTAGATCATTAGAAATGCCAATTTGTTCTATCATGTAGCAATCTGTTCAGCATTCACTTTGCCAGGAAATATCAGTAAGATATTTGTTGGTGTCCAACTGTCCATACATTATTGAGTTTCTCTCTCTCTCTCTCTGCCGTCTTCTGATTCTTTTCTTCTTTACTTGTTGGGACCATTGAGTGGGTGTCTGAGTTCTGGTCCTGTTGCAAACATGTTAACCTGAAAGATTATCTTGTCTCAAGGCCGTAGATATTATCTAGCATGCATAAACCTTCTAAGATTCTTCTTCTTCCTCTTTTATCCCCACCAGCCTTTTATATCTGATTGAATGTTTTTTTTTTGTTCTGAACTAGGTTGGTGAAGAGAGGACATGGCTGGCGGAAGATGGTGTTTTGGCCCATTTTGAATCACTTAAACTGGAAACTAATGAAATTGTAAGATTTGGAACTTGCTACGGGCATAAAACATTCCATCTTGGCCTTGTGTGGTTTAGTCATATGGTTTTATTTGTTGATTTCAGGTTAGTTCAGTACAGGCAGAGGATGATAGCATGAAGGACAGTGAAACAGAGGGCAGTGAGATACCATTGGCAAAGTTAATGAAGCGACTAAAAGCTAAAGGAGCAAAGGCAAGAAAAGAGGCGAAGAATCAGTCTGCACCAGCTGCGGTCTCCAATGAAAATGATTTTGATATCTTGAGAATGGTGAAGGAAATAAATTCTGATAACCTTGGAACACCTGGAAAAATTGGATCGAGTAATGACCATGAGTATGTTGGCAAAAAGGGGAGAAACATCCATCAGCTACAGAAGAGGAAAACATGGTTTGATGAATCCAAGGATGTTCCCGTCCCAAAACGTAGGAGAACATCATCTGCTCAAGCTCACAAGTCTTTCCAAACAAGTCCTCGAAAGGGTTCTAAGGGGTCTAGTAAAGTAAATCAGGAAGATATTAGTGATGATTCTGACAAAGTGGATGAAGATCTTCAAACTTCTTCAGAAGGTAAATCAGCAAAAGAAAAAATGGCTGAATCTGCAGAGTCCGACTTGTTAATTTCCCGAATGGGGAAGAAATCCAGTGCCTCTTCTAAGCAGAAGAAAGGTAAACGATCTGGCAGAGATAGAGTTGAGATCCTCCCTGACTCCCCTGATGCTAAGGTGCGCTTCTATGTTATAAAATAGGTTAAAGGCCTGTGATTCATGATGAGAAGTGCATTTTGATTAACTGACTCTTGTTATATACAGAAGCCTAAGAAAGTCAAGGAAACTGATGAGGCGCTCTCATTCAGTTTTTCAAAGTCGGCGTCACTAAAGAAGCAAAAAAAGAAAAGTGTCTCTGGATTAGCCAAGGTTAGTGTGTCCTTTCTTGCAACTCCTTGTCTAATTGTTAGAGATTATGGACATATACATTGTATCAATGACCTCATATGGACACTACGTATGATGCTTTTTCCATGCCAATGCATCAATGTAGCATATTTATAGAACTGGGTTATCATGTGCATCCCACTTATAGAAGTGACAGATATGGTAAAGAAACAAACTATGTGCGGATGATCTTGGAACATTGCTGTTTGTCATGGTTGAAAGTAGTCAGGTTCAATGGCTCGAATTCACTACACTCAAAGTTGAGATACTGATCAAATCCATGGGCTATGGCCTATGGTATTCAGTTTTTAGTGTTACTTGCTTTAATTTTCTTTTATTGTGATTATAAAGTAGATGCTCCAGAAGTTTCTCTCCCTAAATATTTCTAACACGATTTTCACTTTGTTTCATCTTTAGTGCACAAGCAAGGACAGCAGAAACCACAGTAATGACTTAATTGGTTCCAGAATAAAAGTTTGGTGGCCGATGGATAAGAAGTAAGTGTTGTTCAATTTGATCTGCTATCATTATAGTTGAATGATACAAGGAAAGACTATTTTACAGAATGGTGATGCCAGCATCAATTGCTTCAAACCCTTGTTCCATTGGCATACTTGGTTTTCCTAAAATTACTTCATTTCAGCTCTCCTTTTGATCTGAAACATTTGATGCCAGTTTTTTACCTCTCTTCTCATAGACGAAACCATGATAATCTAGCATATAGAAAAAAGAAATGAGAGTAGTTGGACTATAAATTCATCCTTTTTGGTTTGATTTCTTCGACAATTATTTCACTTTGTTTGGCTATAGTGATCTTTCTTCCAACTTCATTCAGCACCATTGAATATGACATCTGCATTAACAGTAATCATCACGCTTTCAAGTGGCATACACTTCCATTGCATTCATGAATTTTTTTGAGCAACTTGAGAGTGATTCATGGCATTAATACCTCTCTGGTCTTACATAGGTTTTATGAAGGCGTAGTAAAGTCGTTCGATACCCACAAAAAGAAACATGTGGTAAGATCCATTTTGGTTGCATAATTTCTGTCATACTATAGAATTAGTTGCCAGTCACTTTTCTTATAAGTTTCTCATTCCTCACTCTCTTTATTTTCTATTTTACCCCCTTTATTCTTAAAATATATCTTTTGATTGATTTTTTCACAGATATTATATGATGATGGAGATGTGGAAGTTCTTCAATTAGATAGGGAGCGTTGGGAGCTAGTTGAGAATATTCACAAATCAGAGGTGGTCTAAATATCACAACTTATTTTTCACCTGTTAGAAATGCTTAATTGGTTTAGTTTGAGATCTGACAATGTCAATACACCATTTGCAGCGACTTGGCTTGTCAAAGGGCTCTCGTCCTAAAGGAGGGTGAGTGCTGCCTTCACTAAACTAGGGCACACTCTTGTTCATTTTTAGCTACATATTCTACTTTGAATTTCTCACTTTTTTCTTTCTACATATTCAGTTATGCATATGCACTTAACTATTCACATTTATATACATTCATAGTAATGGTGTGCCGATATATATGGAAGCCTGATGAATGTACTGCCAGGGAAAATTATCTAGGCTGGGTCTTACAATTCTCTCCATGCTATCTAAGAACTCAAGAACTTTATAAAGAAACTTCTAAAAAGTTTACTAATATATAATGTAAAATATGAAGAAAAAGCTCACAATAATTTATGCCGAATTCATAAAAATCCACAATAATTTATAAAGCTGTTGCTAATATTATGAAAAACTTTACAAAATATATACCATACTCACTAATTATTAGAGAAACAGTTATCGGAAGGATACGGGTATTTATCAAGTGTTCATAAGGCAAAAATCATATAATATTGAATAAAGATGTTTTCAAAATATAATAGTATATCTTAAGTGTAATTTAATTACTTAAAAATAAATTTAGTTGAATTTATCATTAATTTAAGAAATGACAATTACATTTATATTTCATTCCTTGCGGATGCCAAGCATAGGAATTCTAATTTGTTTTTCATTTATTTCCCATTGTTATTCCATTTCTAAGTTCATTCTGATCCTACCTTATTTTTTTTCCGCATGCCAACCACCTCTTTAGGGGATAGCATGTAAAAACACACTTAGGGTTTGGGTTGAGGAGTATTTGAACCTCACTCAAAACGCTAGGGGTGTTTTTGCACCATCTCTCTCTCTCTCTTCTTTATATATTTATTATATTATAATTCATGAGCACACACCCCTACCCACCTATATATATATATATATGCAATGTTTTAATTAATGATTTATTACTTATCTTTAAGGAGTATTAAATGTAAGTTATAATTTACAATACTATTTTTATATGTTACAAAATTAATGTGATGTTTATTATCTTATTATTATATAAATTATATGAATAGAGATTAATAATCATTTAATTGATATTTGATGATAAGTAATCTTTGATGAGTGAAAAACATCTTATCTTTATACTTATTGAGCCCAAGAAGCTATTATAGTGCCTAGTGCAATTTCGATTTGAAAAAAGGTCACCGACCAAAAGCACCAGAGTTTCTGCTACTTCGATGATTGTGAACAGTGTTGTGCCAAATCAATGTGCTATTTTTTCTTTTTGGTTCTATTAAATTTCTAATCATAGTTTTAATCCGATAAATTTAAGTAAATCTCATATTTCAATATATAAATTACATATACTGAACAAAATATAAATATAGGATACATATTTAATTATTAATTATAGCTTGTTAATTTATATGAACATAATTACTGTTAAAAATAAAAATTAATAGAATAAGATATAAAGGAATATTACAGAATGTTCCTTTTGGAGCAAATTTCGTGCAAACCATTGGAGATGGTATTTTGGTTTGCCCAGATTTTGCACAAGAGTGATTAAAACTTGCACAGAGCATACTGTTGCAGTTGCTCTTAGGAAATTGATGCACCTGGGGAATGTTTATTCATTCCAATTATGGAGTGAGGTGCTGCTAAACTAGATATTTTTGTGGCATTTCCCCTTACGGACAAAGTTACATTTATATATGTGTATGTGTGCGCGCGCGCGCCATCTTTGTTAATTGTTTGTCTCCATATGTTTCATCTTTGTTGTTGCATGTGGCTATTACTTAATTATTAATTATAAATATAGGATATATGTTTACTTATTACTTGTATTTGTAGCTTTGTAATTTATAATGAACATAATTATTGTTAAGAATAAAAATTAATGAATTAATGAAATAAGATAAAAAGGAATATTACAGAAAGTTTAGTTTGGTGCAAATTTCGTGCAAACCATTGGGGATGGAATTTTGGTTCGCCCAAATTTTGCACAAGAGTGATTAAAACTTGCACGGAGCAAACTGTTGCAGTTGCTCTTAGGAAATTGATGCACCTGGGGAATGTGTATTCATTCCAATTATGGAGTGAGATGCTGCTAAACTAGATCTTTTTGTGGCATTTCCCCTTATGGACAAAATTACACACACACACACATACCCATATACCCACACATTTATATGCTATCTTAGTTAATTGTTTGTCTCTATATGTTTCATCTTTGCTGTTTTCATGTGGATATTACTTAGTTGTCATCTCTTTTGATTCACCTGCAGGTCATCAGGGCAGAGGAAGAAAATGGTTGGAGACTCTGAACATGATGAAAAATTGGGTGTGAAGTGAGTTGTCAAAAATTGGAGTACATAGTTGCATTTTATGTTTACATGAACATTTCTTGTCAACTTGGTTAATTTCTGCTTCACATGTGCACATTTCTTGTAATTGTTTTTGACAGTTTTGTTAGCTCAGTTACTTTGATCCGATGCCTACTCATTTAATTGACATGCAGGTCATCTGGGAAGAAAAGGGAAATGGTGGGAGGCTCAGAACATAGTGAAAAGCTGGGTGTGAAGTAAGTTGGGTTTTTGCTATATGGAGGAGCTGAAATTTTCATCTCTTTTTTTTTTGGCAATTAGCTTATGTAAAAACTGACTAGCAGATCCCTGACATCTCAAATAAGAGGGAAGAGGACTCCACGCAAAAGTCCAAAAGAAAGTCTAAAGGGCTTATTGAAGATTAATTTCTCTGTGGGAAGCAGAGAAAAGCCAGTAGTTGCTGAACCTGAGTCTACCACAAAGTCCATGGTTGATGATTCAGACTCAGGTGAGGGATCTACTATTAAAAGCTAACCGTGTTTCAACTTTTCAATGGCATTGCTGTTGTGGGAGCCTGGAAGTCTGTTTAATGTTTTTAAGTGTTCTTTGAGCCAAAACTGTGCTGTTTTATTGACTGTACGTCATTACACACAGTGATGCATTTGTATTTGTTGTCAATTTGGCACACAAGGATTTTATGCTCCCTGTGTTTTTTTGATAATTCAGAGAAGGAACAGAATGAGAGAACTCGTATGAGCATGTCTGATGAGGAGCTGTCTGGTAATGACAAGAAACGGGAGGAGGATGCTGAGAAGGGGTCGACTGAATCAGAAGAGCACAAGGAGGACAGAGATGACTCTGAAAATACTCAGAGCTACCATGTTGGTGGCTCTCCACACGATGCTCGTGAATTAGATAATGAAGCTGTATCTTCCTCGGATGGGAAGCAGTTAGATGAGGACAAGGAAGATTCTGGGCAGGAGGCTGAGGAAGCAGATGACATGGATGGCCAACCGGCAGCTTCAGATGAGCCTGATAAAAAATCTTCTACTTCTAGTCCTGCAGATGCTGAGCTTTCTGATGACGAGCTTCTGGTACTCAACTTCATCCATATTTACTTGTATATAACTCATGCAAGTTTTTTAAGATTTGAGTGAGGCACTAACATTGTTATTTTGAAATGCAGAGCACATGGAGACAACGTGCAGGAAAGAAATAAGGACATTGCCAACATTTATGGGGCTGCTGCGCATTAATTGATTGATTGATTGTAATCCAGATAGCAAAAATAGTTGTACAAGCTGACTCTCAGAGAGAAACCCTCCCTCCGTTGACCTGAATAAGTTTGTGTTTGGCTTTGTGTAGATTTTTGCATCACAGTAATGTAGAGCATAAATGATAAAACATTTGGTTGAAATAGTTGGCAAAGAAGTTACCTGCAGTGGGTTATAGCAACTGGCTCTAGACTCTAATTTATGTTTGATATTTAGAACTTGTGTACAGTACAGCTATTAGGTGTACTTACCATCTACCATCTACTTGTCCGATTTTGTAGCTCCGCAACGCAATCAGGATTTGTATTGTTGTATGTATCATGTATGTATGCTTCTAACTTATATTGATTTTTGTAATTGCCACACACGCTTGCACAAAAGTATTTTGTTCCTACGCCGCCTGTGGCGGCATATCTGTTTATATGCATTCTTTCAATTAAGTGATAAGGTGCAATTTGACTTCTAAATTATTTCTGAATGAGCATTCTGACTCTTAAATTAAATTCGGTCGGTTAGTCTCTTAAACTATTGAACTCAGTTCAATTAGCTCCTTGAACTATTGAATTTGACCCAGTTAGTCCCTCGAAGGTAAATAATTTTATTTCACTTATTTCTAAATAAATAAAAAATATGAAAAATAAATATATACACATAACAATAATAAGAAAATGAAATGTTTTTTTTATAAATAATTGTAAGGGTACATAAATTGTCATTATATTAATCACACATTAAAACATTAAACCCCTACAATTGAAAATAGCAACATAGAATTGACCACAATTATGATTATATATATATATATATATATATATATAGAGAGAGAGAGAGAGAGAGAGAGAGAGAGATATGATCATGTGAGAACTAGACATCCATGTGAGAACTGAGAACCGATCTCAACCACAGATTGCTCTGATTTGGACGGCCAAGATCTGTCCTAAAATTTAAAAAATTGCGGTGGCATTATTGTAATATCAGCGATTTTTTAATGAACCAAAGACATTTTTATATTAATTCTGTTATATTTGGAAAGAATGTATTTCGGTCTGCAATTCATTTTTCATTCTAAATCTCTTTCCTCGTATATATCAAATTCCTTTGTGCTTATATAATCGAAATTTCAGTCGATTCTCTTCGAATTTTATTCACCTGAATCGGTGTTCACGCGATTTTTTGCTGGAGTTTGTGTTATTCACTGTTATTTGATGAAGATGCCGGGTAAAAAAGTTTTTTCTGTAATTTTGCTGCGATTTTTTTATACGTTTATTTGACAAGGTTTACGAAGCTTATTTTGAATTTTTGACAATCAACGTGTGTTTTTAGGGCTGTGTATTGTGTGTTTTGGTTTTCTGTATATATGTAGAGTTATTAGCATCACAATACGAATTATTAGCATTGTGAATTTAGTTTTTTATCATTGTAAAAATGATTGAGTATCATAAGAGTATCTTGTTAATAGAGTATTTGTACGATGAATGCAGAATTTGAAATAACAAATGAATATTATAAATAATATTTTCTTAACATGTAGTTTGGCACTACTGTGAACATTTTTAGCATTGTTGTAACGTATTTTAGCACTACTGTGAACTATATTAGCACTGCTTTTAGGTTGACGAAGCTTACTAAGCTGTTATTTTGAATTCTTGACGATGAGCATGTGTTTTTAATGCTTCATATTGTGTGTTTTCATTTTCTGTATATTTGTATATTTATTAGCATCACAATATGAATTATTAGCCATGCAAAAAGTAAATTTTGGTCAAACATTTGCTATACGAAGTGAAGTCATACTGTTTATTAACATCTTATTAATTGTATGCTATTATGAGAACAATATGTAAATATAATTGTCATGTGTTCGTTTTTTTATTTATGTCTTGTACTTTAGCACTAATGTGAACTATTTTAGCACTTTTGTAACCTAGTTTAGCACTACTGTGTTTTTAAGGCTGTATATTGTGTGTTTAAATTTTCTGTATATCTGTAGATTTATTAGCATGACAATATGAATTATTAGCCATGTAGAAATCAAATTTTGGTCAGACAGTTACTATATGAAGTCAAGTCATACTGTTTATTAAAATTTTATTATTTGTATGCTGTTATGAGAGCAATCTGTAAATATAATTGTCATGTGTGTTCATTTTATGTTTTTGTCTTGCAGTTTAAATCATGTATAGAGGAATATAGATATTATGCTAAAGAAATCATTTTCTTTTCCCATGTGGATAAATGATAATTTATCCAAATAATCAGTTTAAATTATATCCTTGACTTAACATGTACTTTAGCACTACTGTGAAATATTTTAGCACTAATGTAACCTATTTTAGCACTACTGTGAACTATTTTAGCACTGTTGTAAGCTAGTTTAGCAGCACTGTGAAATTTTATATCATGATCTTAGAATATGTTATAAATGTGCAGATTGTGCTTCTTCCAATTTGGAGATTTCATCCATATTTTCTGAATTTTACACACCTGAATGTGAACCATCTTTGAAGCCTGCATTGGGCAAGACTTTCCCTACTTTAGATGATGGTATAACATTTTACAAGGTATATGCATCATCGTGTGGATTTGATACTCGTCTGTCTACTACAAAGAGGTCTAAAGATGGTACTATAATTTGAAAGTATGTTCTGTGTAGCTGTGAGGGAGTTAAGAACACATCTGTTGATTTTGGTGAATCTTCAAAGAAAAAGAGACGTCGTGTGTCGAAGAGAAATTGCTGTATGGCTAGGATTGGTTTGAAGTATATTGGTTGTGATGGGTACAGTGTTGGATTATTTGAAGAAAGACATACACATTCTCTTGTTATGGATACACACAGAGAGTTTATGAATCAGAATAGGAATATAGATCCTTCACATCAAATGTTTATTTTAAATTGTGCAAGGGTAAACATTGGACCTGTGACAACATTTAGATTATTTAAAGAAGTTGTTGGTGGATATTCGAATATAGGCTGTACATCAGTTGATTTCAAAAACTTCAGTCGAGATCTCAAGGCATATGTTGTGGGTGTAGATGCGCAAATGATGTTGGATAAAATGTCCAAAATGCATGAACTCTACTATGCTTTCATACTTGATTATGAAGTTAACAAGGATGATTAGTTGAGGTGTGTGTTTTAGGCTGATCCTATACTTTTCTCTATTCGGGGATGTTGTGTCGTTTGATGCAACATATAAGACTAACAGGTTAGTGTACTATATTGTTTAGACTTGCTGTTCTATTAGTTTTAGCATTCTGGTGGTTTAGCATTTGCACTTCCTTTTTAGCACTTGTAGTTTATATTTTAGCACTTGTATTTCCTTTTTTAGCACTGTTACCTAATGTTTGAATATTTGTTAGGTGGTAGTGTTATCATTTGTAATCTTTTATATACAATGATAAAGACATGATAATAACAGAGGTTTGTGAATTTTTATATTGTTGCAGGTATTCAATGATTTTTGCACCCTTCACCGGGAAGGACAATCACGGGAAGCTTGTGACCTTTGGTGCTGCTTTAATGTCGGGTGAGGATGCTGAATCTTATTCATGGGTTCTTCAGAAATTCAAGGACTGTATGGGTGGTTCTCCTAGCCTAATAATCACTGATCAAGATCTTAGATTGAAGGTTGCTGTAAGACAGGTACTTCCCGATACCAGACATCGATTGTGTATGTGGCATATTATGTCTTTCTGTTGCTGAAGGTGACACTACAAAGATGTCTCTGTTGTTGCAAAGTTTACGCGAGTTAAGGGAGGGGTTTTCATCTGGTGATATTGAAGACGATACTATGTCAAAGAAGAACAGATTATTTTTTGATTTTTGTGGATTGTGTGCACCTAGTGAAGTTGAGGTGCATCCACCTGAGCTTGTGAAGACAAAAGTCAGTGCAAGTCGTATAAAATCAAAAGAAGAGGCGAGAGCTGAACGCGCAAATAAACCTTTAAGGACCTGCAAGAAGTGTGGGAAGAAAGCCAATTATGATTCTAGGAATTGTGGGAAGAAGTAGATACATTTTATTTTATTTTTTGTACTTTTTTTTATACTGATTTTTTTATTAATGATAGCAATATTCTTTCTTGTAATGCTAAATAGGTATAGATGGTGTTTCATTTTTTGAATTGCTAATAAAGGTTTTAATATTTCTAGCAGGTGTGTAACATCAGTGCTAAACAAGGAAACGTAAGTGCTAAAGAACAAACCATCAGTGCTAAAATTCAAACTTTCAGTGCTAAAGTAGAATTTGAAATCTAGGATTCAAATACTAGTGCTAAAAATTTAATGGCAAGTGCTAAAAAATGATTTGTAAGTGCTAAAATTTTTAATGCCTTTTAAATTTTAGGTTCCACAATATTAGGTTGTACCACAATATTTTCCTTTGTTTTCCTTACAAGTCATTGTGCCATATATTTCATAGAGTTTAGATCCAAAACCATTCAAACTTCTTTTTATTTTTTTATTATTGTTGGTATTTTTTTCCCACAAATAGTTTAGATCCATCATTTCAACTTTTGAATATATATGTTCGGAGAAATGTGACATATACATTAATATAAGGAAACTTCCAGTGCTAAATAAGGAAACGTAAGTGCTAAAGTATGAACCATTAGTGCTAAAGTAGAATTTTATGAACCATTAGTGCTAAAGTAGAATTTCAAATCTATAATTCAAATACTAGCGCTAAAAAAGGAATGACAAGTGCTAAAAAAGGATTTGTAAGTGCTAAAATAGCTGAAACTCAAAATTCAAAATGATTATACAACTAGTGCTAAAAAAGAAAATACAAGTGCTAAAACCTCAATTACCAGTACTTATACTAAAATATTGACAAGAATAAGAAATTGTGTCAGTTACTACAAAATATTCATCCACTTATACTATATACTATCAAAACACAAATATTGTATCATTAATACAGAAACATTCATCACTTATACTATATACTATCAAAACACAAAATATTCAGCCACTTATACTATATACTATCAAAATATAAATATTGTATCCACTTATGCAACAAGTCAGTTCATTGTTTTCATTTTTGTGGGGTCTACTACAATTTTCCCCTGGGTAGATGATTGCCTGTAGAATAGATTTGCAGCTTTCACATGTTCATCCTTCAGTATGTTACTATCTGCAGTTATGATTGCAGCACAATATTTTACTCTCAAAAATTTCATCTGTTTGTCATTTCCTTTCTTCAGACCAGAGCTCCAGGTTTTCACACCACCGCCTCTGTACGTCTCCATGTGCCTCATGACATAGACGCCACAATCATACTTTTTCTTTGTATCTCTCCATGGCATCTTCATCCTGGTAGTCCAATGTTTTTCCTTCAATGCATTTGATTTCGTTTCAAGCCTAGATCTTGCAAGGAACTCATCAAAGAAGTTTGCCTGCATATGTTTTTAAAAATTAATTTTTTAATTGCTATAGATAGTGAGAAAAAATAATTGGTGACAAATTCATATATTACCAGGGTTTCTGGAATGTCGTCGTACTTTATCTTAATTCCATCCTTCTCACTATCCTTTGCACTTGAATTGTCAATAATCTCAACATTGAAGTTACCCACATCAATGGAGATAATGAAAAAGTGGCTTGAATAGCAGATAGGAAAGAAAAACTGCACACAAAGTTAGTTAACATGGGTTGTCAATATGAGATAATAGTGCTAAAAGCAAGAAAATGTGCAGATAAATCACAGATTGACAAAAGTGTTAGGTTTACAAAAAAGAAACAAAAAACGAAACTGCTAAATCAATAACAATGCTAAAAAACATAATCTGAATGCTAAATTATGAGATAACAGTGCTAAAACACCAAACTATAGTGCTAAAAACAAAGTAAATGTGAAGATAATTCCATCCTTTGTCACTATCCTTTGTGTTATAATTGTTGCATGTTTAACAAACTTAGTATTTGCATTAATAATGTAAATTTGTAAAGGGGTGTAAACAATGTCAAGATGAGTAAAAATAATCTGCATACCAGATCAACATTGCTCAAAGATACCCATGGGCAGCATTAGATCTCAAATTTTATTTTATCAATGAAAGAAGCACATCTTTTGGAAATATCGCAGGCAGATGGTGCATCAACTATAGTGAAGCTTTGCAATAAGAACAATTTTTAATTATATTGAGTCCACTTTAAGAACTTTATATGGAGTTCTTCTCAAGTATACACTTACACAAGTCTGTGTGGTGTAGAAAAATCTTAGTTTAGAGGATGAGTCTCGCATTCTTTCATTATGATTCAGTACGGTGCTCCAAACATCCAGAACATGTGAACTGATTTATTCATTTGCAGCCATCGTCCTCATATCAATCCGTGCAAGGTTGACTCGTTTGTCATCATACAAGACTTGTTCACTGATAATTCAATTCAATATAAATAGAAAGGCAGTCATGTACCAGTATACAATATGATTTTTCATGAAGTATTTTTACATAGCATAAGTCACATACCTGCTTTCTGAATCATTCTGCATAACTCAGAAGAATATCTCTTGTTGCTGCCTGTCAAGTACTTCCTTTGTATCAACAAATCTTATTCTGTATGGTGACATCAACTTCTCCGCTGGCTTCTTCTGCTCTTTGGTTCTTGTCTTCATCTTGGTAGCTAGAGCCTGTATTATGTGTTTTGAAAAAATAACATTTAATAATTTTTACTTATTTTTCTTGTAAAGTGTGATAAAAATGATGAATGTTACTTCAATAGCTATATCACACCTCAGCGTTATCCGGAACATTTGTTGGATTTGATACCCCATCACCCTCATTGGGCTTTGATTTCTTTGAATTGAGATACTGTATCTCCACCTGCAATTAGTTTTTTATGTGTATTAGAAACATAAATATAAGTCATGACAGTGTTAAAACAATCCATGAGAATGCTAAAATAATCCTGGAGAAATGCTAAAATTAGTCATGAGAGTGCTAAAATAAAACATGAAAGTGCTAAACTAAATCATGAGAGTGCTAAAATAAAACACGAGAGTGCTAAACTAAATAATGAGAGTGCTAAAATAATGAGAATATTTTTTCCATACCTGGTTCATTGTATCCTCCAGGATTTCAACATCAAATGTTTTAGTTTGAGCTTGTTCCTTATCCAACACATTCCCTTGAGAAATTTCCTGTGTAACCTTCAGTACCCCAACCCATGTATCACTTAGACCAAGACTGAATGTTGGACCTTCATCAGCATATATCTTCTCAAGTCTGCACGCTTTGGCAGAGCCCTCTCAATCTCCTCAATTGCTGCTATCCTTACTGGATCACTCCAGAACTCATCATCGTCCGGTGTTGCTTGTGGCTGGGTCTGAGTCTGTGATGCTTGCGAAATCGGACTCGGCTGTTTCTTGATCAAGAGCTGCTGCGCTGTTTCATATGACTTCTTGAAGAAGAGGTTGTCCATCATATATTGTGGCGCTCCCTCTATTTTTTTCATCAATGTGGACATTGCCACTGCCATTCGCTTGGAGTCATCAATCAGCTTTTGAGCATATTCATGTACATGATCATTAGCTGTTGGTAGTGTAGGATTGTCGGTTTGTGCACCGAGATTGGTCTTAAGATAAGCATCCACAACATGTGGAGCTTCACCTTTCTCAGGACGAGCCTCCAAACGAATGATGTTGTGCTCAACCTTTCTTCCAGAATCTTCTTCTACATACGGGCCATAAATGTGGCCTCCTCTAAAACCACCTGATTTTAATTCTAACTGCTGTCTTTTGAGCAGAAGCTTGTGTGTCCAGCCTTTGAATGCTGGAATTGATTGTTCAACTCTTCTGTTATAGGACACTACTCTGTCCATATAAAACATCTGTGGGGTGGAAAATGTAATGCACGTTAGCATGAGCATGCAAATCGAAAGTTTATTTTAATAATGTACACTAATCGCTAAACTAACCATTAAGAACAAGATTGGTCCATTGTAGCCTTTATTTCTCTTCTTTCTCCAAAGTAGTGCCTTCTGCACCGGACACCTGATAGTGTACTCACACCAATTGTACTCACATATTCTGTCAACATCATCGAAGATGTGTACCAGCTGTGGATGTACATATCCATTTTCCGTGGATTCAATAAGGCTATTTGTAGCAGAACCATAAAATGTACCTTGAACCATTTTCCACCGGCTTTATCTTCCTTCATTTTTTTGAAACATCAATGGGACGGATTCTGTGTTCATTTCTGGAAAATTTCTCTTGCCATTGCTTTGTCAGATTGCATCTTTCACATATATATTTCTTGTCTACACGCATAGCCCCGCTTGGAAACCCCATGATCAATGATACATCATTTTCATCTACGTGCAACTGTCGATCTCTCTGGAGGATCAACTCACAACTTTGAGGATCAAAGTTGCTAACCAACCAGTGGCTCAGTACTTGAGGCACTTCCTTTATACTCAATTGCAGAATGCTCCCAAAGCCAAGTGATTCAACAACACTCTTCTGCTCAGCTGTGAATTTTTTTATTGCATCATATAGGATGCATGGTGTTGTTCTGCTTTTAAGGGCTGGAAGATCTCCCTGTTTAGATTTTGCTGCTAGAATTTTTTATTTAGAACCACTTGTGGCTTCAGCATCTGACTCTGGTGTAGCATTTATCCTTTCAAGTAATGTTAATGCTAATGTTCTTGACCGAGATTTGAGAGCATTGACATCATGTTTATTCTTTGATCTCATCTCCATATTTATTGATATGTTAATATCATCTGTGGATCTTCTGTTTTTGCTGGTACCTATATATGTATAGTTTTGTTAATACTATTATTTTGTGTATATATTTGCAAACTGCTGATGTTAAAAAATAGAACTCATTGATGCTAATTGTGTAGAAAACTAGTGCTAAAATAAAAAATTAAGATCTATATTAACATTAGAAGGAGAACATGTTACAGTTCGTTTAATTAACATTATATTATCATTATAACTAAAACATAGCATGGAAGCATTTTCTTATTATCACTATAAAGATAAGAAGTTTTATGCTAAGAGTAGATCTCCTTGATGCTATTTCCTAATATGTCAGTAACACTATCATTAATTCATTCTCTAATATAGTGATGCGACATGTGAACACATAAATCATTTATGATAATAATGTTTATATTATTAAAAGGAAATCATGACATGAAACATAGTTTGTACAATGCATATGCATTCCAAATATTTGATTTCGTATACATGTGATTATTTTCAATAAATGATAACAATTTTCATATATTTAGATTTTGTAAGTGTTTATTTCATGATATATGAAATTTTATCAGGGTTTCGTATATATGAACACAATTTTTTTTTTGTTACAACAAAAATGAAACACACATTACTTTATTTTTATGATGATGGAAGAAGAATGTATTGCATACCTTGTTCGCGCTCCATCTCTTCAGTTTTTCTCTTCTTTGTTGAAGAGTCGCTTCGGCTCTCATTGTTTTTCTTCCTTCTTTTGTAAATTTTTTCACCAATTTTTAACTTCTCAATGCTTTGTGATTTTTCTATATCGATGTTTTGTGTTTGATGTTTTTGCTCGTAAAACCCTATTCATTTCTGTCTTTGTTTGTAGTTTTGGAATGGAAAGTGTTTGCGTGTGTGTGTGTGTGTTTTGCAGAAGTTAAGTATTGAGAATTAAATAGATGGCGGGTTTTTACCTTTTTTTTCGGAGTGGGTTTTATTATTATTGTTTTTTTTTTATTATCAGTTTTTATTTTTTTTTGTATTTTCTATAGGTTATACTTTAGCATTGATATTTCATATTTTAGCACTGATAGGTTTTATTTTAGCACTAATAGTTTGTAATTAAGCACTAGTAGATTCTATTTTAGCCGCATGTGTGGAAGTTTTTATACTTTGTTTATTTGGAAAAAAAATTATGTATTTTCTTCAAATATATAGTATCGATAAATAAATACAAAATTTACAGTTATATATTAAAATTTTAAATTGTGTAATTGGGATTTATGTTAGCATTATTTGTCTTAACATTAGAATGATTTTTTATATTTTAGGATTGATATTTTAGCACTGTTAGTTTGTATTTTAGCATTGCTAGTTTGTATTTTAGCACTGGAGGGTTCTACTTTAGCAGTGTGTGTGGATTTTTTAGCAGCTGCGGTTTTGATTTGTATGAGAATTGAGAAAAGTGAATTTGGACTTTAATGTGTACAACCAAGATATAGAATGAAAGGTATAGTTTTAATTTTAACATGTTACTCACAATTTTAGCATATAAAACTCTGAAACTTTGACATTGCTATCATGGTTATATATTAAAATTTTAAATTGTGTAATTGTGATTGATGCTAGCATTATTTGTCTTAGCATTAGAATGATTGTTTATATTTTAGGATTGATATTTGCTTGTTTAGCACTATTAGTTTATTTTTTAGCACTGGTGGGTTCTACTTTAGTAGTGTGTGTAGAAATTTTAGCATCCGCTAGTTTTAATTTTAGCACTGTTACTCACAATTTTATAAGGGAGAGCATGTGAGAACCGAAACCGACCCGTCCGCCTGAAACTGACTATTTCGGTCGGTTCGGTGCGGTTAAAATGATAGTCGGGTCGGCTTTCGGGTAGAGATTATCGGTGCTTCAGATTTTCGGGTCGGTGGTCGGGTGGAGTACTATATTTTTTTCGGGTACCCGAACCGACCGAAAATTTTAAACACTAAATAGTTTTTTGTATTTCCTAAATTCCTAAGCCCTAATTCAATTCATGATTCTGAAATTCTCCATCTCGCTCGACTCACACTCGCCCACATCTCACACTCGTGACTCGCCCACTCCGGCCGGCCGACCCTCAGCCTTCAGCGCTGCTGGAACGGGCGAAGGCCCATCTCCGACTGCACTCTGTCGAGTGTTGAATACTCAACTGCCCGACGTGGTGACACCCGCTGCTTGCTTGCCGTGAGCCCGTGACCGTCAACATCTGTCTCTCAACTCTCAATGGCCGACGACGAGCAGGTAAAGCTTTCGCCTTTCTATAAATTTTCATTTTATTCATTAATCTAGTTGAAATGGCTATGTTGTGAATTTTGATGAATAGAGAGAATTAGTTCCTACATAAGCTCAGAATTGATGGTTTGGTTGTTCTCGGAAAGGTGTCATAATATGTTGTCTAAAATGAGTGAATTTTGATTTCTTCAACAAGTTTTTTTTCTTTCTTGCGAGCTTTAGAGGTTGAAAGAGTGAATTTTGATTTTCTTTCTTGCGAGCTTTGTCATGAAATAAATTTACCACTCACTGTAGATTGCTATAAAGGTGTAGATTGTATTCAGTTAATGTAATCCGACGATAAAAATCTGGAAATTAAAACTAAAATTGTTGTCTCTGCATAATTTTTAGTCGATGTTGAATCTGGAAATTAAAACTAAAATCTGGAAATTAAAACTAAAATTGATGTCTCTGGCTCTCTGCATAATTTTTATTTTTTTGTCAAACTTGCTGTCTCTGCAGTCTGCATAATTTTTATTTTTCATAGTTACAGTTAAGTAGTTAACAGTTTATAAATTATAATTTATAATACAATTTTATTTCATATTTGTTCTCTAATCTCTGTAGATATTATCAAGTGCGGAGGAAGGTCACGAATCAGTTGGCCATATTGATAGTAGCATGACTCCAACAACAACTTCGACTCCCGTTGGACCGAGTAATCCGACTCGTGCTGCTGCAGCTACTAAGGCAAAAGCTCCTAGGCTAAGGTCGAATGTTTGGGACCATTTCACCAAATTTACTGACAAAGAAGATGGACAATTGAAAGGCAAGTGCAATTATTGTTCTAAGACATATTGTTGTCATTCAAAAAGGCATGGTACTTCTACGCTAAAGAATCATGTGCTAAGTTGCATTCAAAATCCAAATAATGTAGATCCTCGACAACCCAATTTGTCTTTGAAACCTAGTTGTGCGGGTGAAGGCACGGGTAGTCTTAGTTCATGGAAGTTTGATCAGGAATTTTGTCAGAAAAAAATGGTCCAAATGATAGTTAAGGATGAACTTTCTTTTAACCATGTTGATGGGGAGGGATTTATTGAATTTGTTGAAGCTTTACAACCAAAATTCAAAATTACATCAAGATGGACAGTCTCCAGGGATATATATCAGTTGTATTTAAATGAAAAAGAGAAGTTGCGTGAGTTTTTTAGAACTTCTGGTGTGACTGTATGTCTAACAACTGATACATGGACTTCTGTGCAAAAGATCAATTATCTATGCATCACTGTGCATTACATTGATAAAGATTGGACATTGCACAAGAAAATCATTAATTTTTGTGTTGTTGATAGCCATAAGGGTGAAGAAATGGGTAGGCAGATTGATGGTTGTTTGCATTCTTGGGGGATTGCACGTGTTTTTGCAATCACTGTTGATAATGTGACTTCGAATGATACTTGTTTGAACTTTTTGAAAGAGAGGTTGGTATATCGAGAGCGTGATGTGTTGAAAGAGGAGCACCTTCACATGAGGTGTACTGCGCATGTGCTTAATTTGATTGTAGGCGATGGTATAAAAGTCATAAACTCATCTATCAAGAGGGTTCGTGAGGCTGTGAGGTTTGTGAGGCACTCTCTTTCTAGATTGGCTAGATTTAGAGAGTGTTGTGAAGATGAGGGTATTGAATCTAAGTCTTTATTGTGTTTAGATGTGGCAACTAGATGGAACTCGACATATCTAATGTTGAGTGTTGCAATTAAGTTTGAAAAGGCATTTGAGCGTTTTGAGGTTAAAGATCTATTGTTTAGATGTGATTTGAAAGATGGAGTGCCTACACAGGCAGATTGGCAATTGATTAAGACACTGATTGATATCTTAGTTGTCTTTTATGAGGTCACACTTAGGGTTTCCGCCTCACTACATGTCATATCTCACTTGGTTTTTCATGAGATTGATACAATTGGATCTTTGTTGAGGGAATGGGTAGACAGCTCAAATCCAGAGATTAAAGCAATGGCTACAAAAATGCAACTTAAATATGACAAGTATTGGGGAGATGTGACAAAGATGAACAAACTTATTTATATAGGTGTTGTTGTTGATCCTCGATACAAGTTTGCGTTCATTAGCTACTATTTTAGAGAAGAGTATGGGGAGTTGGAAGGTTCACAGTTGACGGGAGATGTGAAGAGTGCTTTGTTTAGATTGTACGAGCATTATCAATCATTATACCAACCTCAAACTCAATCCCAATCTCAAAGTAGTGTATCAAATCAAGAGAAAGATGTTGCATTCCTTCATCCTATGAAAAAAGTGAAGTACTTGAGAAGCAACAAATACATGCGACAAATGGCAGAAAGTGGAGATGAGGCCTTGACAGATGATTTGGAAATTTATCTCAGTGAGAAGACTCTTACAAAAGAGAGTGATGATTTTGATATATTGAAGTGGTGGGATACTCAACAATGCAGATTGCCTATTCTTTCACGTCTAGCTCAAGATGTTTTGGCTATGCCTATCTCTACAGTTCCATCGGAATCTGCATTTAGCACTGGAGGTAGAATCCTTGATCCTTTTAGGAGTTCTTTAGGTACTAAACTTGTAGAAGCGCTTGTATGTGGTCAAGATTGGTTGAAGCGTTCAAGACATTCACCAACTGTGGAAAAGGAATTGGCTACCCTTGAAAAATATGATGAAGGTTTGGTACTTTGTTAAGTTTGAATTTTTTTTTAGATCTCATGTTAATTGATATTTATATATTTCTTGAATTTTCATTTGAAGGATGTGATGAGAAAGGACTCAAAGTCAAATGAGCTTGATTAGCTTGCATTTGGAGTTGGTTTGATGGGTTTGGATTTGGAGTTGCTTCTTGTTGATGACTGCTCTACAACCCCTACTGCATGTCTGCATCTGTGTTGGACTGTTATTTGTTGGAATTTTAATGACTGTTGGAATGTTGGTTGATTGTTAATGTTGGCTATTTTAATTGTTGGATATTTTCATTAGTATTGTAATATTTTTTGGATATTTTGATGGTTGCTCGTTGAACTTGGATATTTAATATTTTGATTGTTGGACATGGAGTGAATCGAGTGATTTTATTATTCTGTGTTGGCAGATATTTGAATATGTTGCAGAGTCTGATTTTTGGGCCATTTTAGGCCATTTTTTGGGCCATTTTTAGGCCACTGTTCTTGGGCCACCCGACCGAAACCGACCGAAACCGATATGTTGGTTATCGGTCGGTGCCGCCACCGTCGGGTCAGTGATCGGTCGGGTGGTGTTGGCGGTTTCGGTCCAGTCGGGTGGAGCATTTTCGATCGGTTCGAACCCGAACCGACCGTTTGCTCTCCCCTACAATTTAGCATACAAAACTCTGAAATTTTTAACATAAAATTTCAAATAATTATACTAATCCATAATTGCCATAATACAAAAATAGGAAATTTAAAAGTTTTCCAAGCAGTTATAGAATTTGTTACATATATTTGAGTTGTTCATTTATTATCATCTTCTAGGTAAAGGTTTTCAATATTGATTGGGTAAGGTTTTCAATATTGATTGGGTTGTCTTTTAAAGATGCTTGGAAGTAGAGTCTTGCTTCTCTGATGTTCATCTGCCTGTGGATGTTGCATTCTGCAGTAAGAATGGCAGCGCAATACTTGATCCTTAACTATCTCAACTGCATCTGATTTTTAGCTCTTATTCCACTCTTCCAATTCTTCACTGCACCTTCCATATACGTCTCCATATGACGCATTATAAAGACTCCACAATCAGTGTTGTTTGTTGAAGTTCTCCATGGCATTTGAAGACGGTTCATGCTCTTGATATTTTCAGTCACTTCTTTTGTTAGTTTTTGAAGGCCAGATGTCTTCAAGAAGTAAACGAAGAGCTTGATCTGAAATTTATGATTAAAGTTAGTTCATTTTTATTTTTTGAATTTAATGCGTCTTTGTTAATTTTGTTTCACTAGTGAAAAAATCAATAAATACATATTTTTTCTTACGAGTCTTGCAGGGACATGCTCATATTTGAATAGTGGGTTGTCCTGCTCTCCTTCCATGGCATTGGAATTGTCAATGGTCTTAGCCACCATTCTTCTTGTATCAATGACAATAATGTAGAAGTGTTCTGATTGCAATATCGGGAAGAAAATCTGCAAAAAAAAAATGTGTACATTTTAGTTACTATCATGATGACTTTTTGCAATTTTAATAATGAATACGTACCATGTCCGTCCTATCTACTTCCACATGTGGATATGTGTTCAATTCATGGAGTATGTTGTCAACAAATAGCTTTGATCATTCCATTCTTTTGAAGGCGCAACAACTGTGTAGTTCTATAAAGACAAATGAAGAATTTTGAACATGAATGTGCAATGTTGTTTAAAACAGAATAAAATGAGTTAATTAGAAAATAGTAACTATGAAATTCTTCACTTATGGAAACGTGGGTTGTTAGGAAAAATCTCATGTGAGTCTTTTATCCAGAAAGCTTTGCTTGAGCATGGTTCAATATGCTACTCCATACATAAATAACAACAGAACTGATGTATGTGTTTTTGTTCAAACTCAGCATCTCATCTCTCCTCAGCTCTCCCCACTCATCAGAATACAAAACAATCTCCCTTATATTGAATAAAATTCTTTTTTTAGTGTAAAGTGTAGTCTGACAGAACAAAATGGCACTGATAACTTTTATTTATATTAATAATAATGTATTATAAAAGTACCTTTCATCATCACTTTTGTTTTCCATCGCCCAGTAGTGCAGCTCACACTCAGAAGCTGTCAGTGTCTCTCTTGCGTCCACAAGGTTTGTAAAATGTTCAGGTTGCTTTAATGTTGCCCTAGACCTTGTGGAGACTGTGCTTGTTTGGATCACTGCCTTCTGTATATTTTTAGATGTTAATTGGAAAGTAAAAACCTGTTAACAATATAAGTTATCATATTGGTATTATTATGTGGTAAACACCTTTTTCTTGCTGACTCTGGGTGTTTCAGCTGGCTCCGTGGGCATATCATTGTCTGCCTCTTCTCTGTGT
The DNA here is from genome assembly GCA_026008535.1 of Perilla frutescens. Classification (NCBI taxonomy): domain Eukaryota; kingdom Viridiplantae; phylum Streptophyta; class Magnoliopsida; order Lamiales; family Lamiaceae; genus Perilla; species Perilla frutescens. The sequence goes on along the minus strand of BRKX01000006.1, from coordinate 25,817,904 downwards.
CTTTTGATTGCCTAATTTAGCAATCATTTTACAATATTGTAAATTTTGTTCTCAAGATTATTAGTAAACTTTATGACAATGTTAAACAATGAATGAAGAATGCTAAATTATATTATTAGTGAATGCTTACTGGATTGTTTGAACTGCATCTCTCTGTCTCTGGGATCTCAACAGCTAAACCCTTCCCTTTGTCTTGCTGCCGTCTCTCTTCTGCCAATTCTTCTCTTTGATTCTGATATATTTTTTGTCCAAATCAGATAAGTAAATAGTCATTTATAAAAATAGAATTCAGTGATGATTCTAAACAAAGAAATTAGCAACATAAAAATATATTAGTGATGGTATGTGACCTTATGAGTTGACCCGACATCTTGCTCATTCATAGTCGGAATCTGTTCTTGTTTGACCTCTCTCTCTCTTTCTCACTTCTTCGACCTCAGAACCTCTCTCTCTGTTTTTATCTATGAACTAAGCCCTTGTGTACACCGGGCAAGGATAACCACCTCTTAAATCTCCAGTAGCGAGCTCTGTTGCCTGCCTATCAGCAAGCAATGTATCGTTCCACCTATTGAAGGCTGGGATATACCTTGGCACCTCCCGGAAGTACACCTCAACTATATCCATGTATATCATCTGTTTGAAATTGACCAATTTTTTTGAGTAATTGTATGTAGATAATGGTTGAAGTGTTTATACAAGCACTATAAGAAAAAAAAATTAATAGCACTTACCAACAAAAACAGAATGGGACCTATGAATGGCATGGTTTTGTTTCTCTTCCACTGCATAGTGTGGTTCACCAATGATCTCAAGACATACTCACACCAGTCATATTGACTAACGTTGTCAATCTCGTCCAGGAAGTCCATCAAGTTTTTGTAAATATGTCCATCTTCAGAGTTCTCAATCATGGAAGTAATCACCAAAATCATGAAGTTTGTCTTGAACCATTCCCCTGCTGTTGTATCTGAGAGTATGCTACTGAGCAACTCATCCTTCGGCATGACCTGGCATATTTGGCCTCTAACACTCTTTTGTATCTTCTGTGCTCCTCTAGGAAAATCAAAGATCACAGACACATCAGAGACTTCAATCCTCAATCTTCTCCCGTGTTGCAATTGAAGTTCTCTTGATACTGGGTCAAAGTTTTCGAGTAGCCAGTAGTTCATCCTCCTTGGGAAATCATATATATCCAAGTAAAGAATGCTGCCAAATCCCAGTTATCTCACTGCTTCCCTTTGTGCTTTGTTCATTTGCATTACAGCCTCTGATAGATTTGATGACGATATTGTCGCTTCTAATAATGGATATCTGTTATATCTATCAATAAGTCTATTATCTTTAATCTTCGGGGCAGTTTTTGCTCTTTTGTGTGTGCTAGTTTCACCTTCTCCAATCCTTTTAGCACCTGTAATTTTTTTATATAATACAGTTAAGTGGAAAAAAATAACAATGCTAAAGAACAGAATCTGAATGTTAAAATATGACATGACAGTGCTAAAACTCTAAACTAGAGTGCTAAAATGAAGAAAATGTGCAGTTGAATCACAGATGGACAAAAGTGTTATGTTTACAAAAAAGAAACAAAATATGAAACTCCTAAATCAATTACAATGCTAAAGAACATGATCTGAATGCTAAAATATGAGATGACAATGCTAAAACTCTAAACTAGAGTGCTAAAACCAAGAAAATGTGCAGTTGAATCACAGATGGACAAAAGTTTTATGTTTAGAAAAAAGAAACAAAATATGAAACTCCTAAATCAATTACAATGCTAAAGAACATGATCTGAATGCTAAAATATGAGATGACAGTTCTAAAACTCTAAACTAAAGTGCTAAAATGAAGAAAATGTGCAGTTGAATCACAGATGGACAAAAGTTTTATGTTTACAAAAAAGAAACAAAATATGAAACTCCTAAATCAATTACAATGCTAAAGAACATGATCTGAATGCTAAAATATGAGTTGACAGTGCTAAAATTCTAAACTATAGTGCTAAAATCAAGAAAATGTGCTAAACCAGACAATGAAATATAAAATATGCTGATGGCATTTTTTTTTATGATAATGCTGAAACAAGTGCCATGCTAAAATAAATCACGAGAGTGCTAAAATATGAAACTCCTAAATCAATAAAAATGATAAAAAATATAATATGAATGCTAAAATATGAATGACACTGCTAAAACTATATTCATAGTGTTGTTGACAATGCCGATGTCATTTTTTTGTTGTAAATGCTAAAAATTGTAATGCTAAAAATGTGTCATGCTAGTGCTAAAATTAGACACGACAATGCTAAAATAGGGAACGAGATTGCTAAAACCCTAAATTGAAAAATATACACGTAAATCACATATATGTCGCAAACATTGTTAGGTTTAGCATGTTTATACAAGTTTTCCGTCATTAACAGAACAAAATGAAATGGATAAATTATCATGCAATAAAAAGAACAGATTTTTGGTAAAGATTATGTTTTGTATGTCTCCAGAGGAAGTACTGTTATGCTAAAAAAACACGAAAGAAATTACTAAATCATCGTAATATAGTGCGAAATGTATTTTTATAAACTTAAAGTAATATCCAACATAATTTGAAAAAATAAAACAGAACGATATATTACCTTGAGGATTTATGATTTTTGATCAGAAATTTAATGTTCTTCGTGCTTTTGCGATGATTTGAACGGTTTAATTCGACGATTTTGCTAGTTATTTTATATTTCTTTGTCTGGTTTTGCGTGAGGAACTCGAGCAGTTATGGTGGGAAGAAAGCTTTTTGTATGCAAAGCGTTTGAAATTGCATATAGTGTCAAATTTCCAATTTTACCCTCGGTAAGTTTCAGGGCAGCGAGCTTCATAAATATTACAATAATGCCACCTTTTTTTTAATTTTGGAATAGATCTTGGCCGTCCAAATTAGAGCAATCTGTGGCTGAGATCGGTTCTCGGTTCCCACATGGGGTATGGTTCTTTCTGAAACCTAACCCTGTGTATGTGTGTGTGTGTGTGTAGGGTTGGGTTCCAAAAGGAACCATATCCCACATGAGAACCGAGAATCAATCTTAGCCATAGATTGATCCGATTTAGACGGTCAAGATCAGATCAAAATTAAAAAAAAGTGGTGGCATTATTGTAATAAATCACAACTTCGGTGCCCCTAAAACTCGTCGAGGTTAAAATCGTAAATTTGAACGTATTCAAATTCTAAAGCCATTTTTCAGAGAAAATTCTATAGCACGAACTCGCGCAAAAATCAGAACACTAAAAATTTGAAAGATAAGCTGAAAATCCTTAGAAATCAACCGTCAAAAACTCCCAAACAGTCAACAAAATCCTCAGAAAAACATGAACACTCAAGGTAATATGTATTTCATTCTTATTTTAAGAAATTTCATTTTTTTAGCGATTATACTGCGTTGATTTATTAGTTTATGTTTGTTATAAACATCCATTTAGCGTTATATTATGATAATTTAACAATGTATTTTGTATTTTTCTAAGCACACCACATACAAAAACCTAATCTTGCACAAACTGTATTTATTTTTATTACATGTAAATTTTTCTATTTCATTTTGTACTGTTAAATGACGGATAACTTGTATAAACATGTTAAACCTAACAATGTTTGCAATATATATGTGATTTACATGTATATTTTTTATTTTAGGGTTTTAGCATTCTCATTCTCCTATTTTAGCAGTATCATGACTTATTTTAGCACTCTCGTGATTTATTTTAGCGCTCATTTTTTAGCACTCTAGTGATTTATTTTAGCATGGCACTTGTTTCAAACATTAGCATGAAACACTGTTATATGTTTGTTTAATTTTAGCATTCCGTTTCTATTTCTTTAGCATTGCAATTGATTTTGGGAGTTTCATATTTTGCTTCTTTTTTTGTCAACATACATAACGCCTTTGTCTATCTGTGATTCAACTGCACATTTTCTTGATTTTAGCACTCTAGTTTATAGTTTAAGCACTGTGATATGATATTTTAGCATTCAGATTCTGTTCTTTAGCATTGTAATTGATTTAGGGGTTTCATATTTTATTTCTTTTTTATAAAACTAACACCTTTTGTCCATTCTGTAATTCAACTTCGCATTTCCTTCATTTTAGCACTCTAGTTTACAGTTTTAGCACTGTGATGTCATATTTTAGCATTCAGTTTCTGTTTCTTTAGCATTGCAATTGATTTTGGGAGTTTCATATTTTGCTTCTTTTTTTGCCAACATACAGAACACCTTTGTCTATCTGTGATTTAACTGCACATTTTCTTGATTTTAGCACTCTAGTTTATAGTTTAAGCACTGTGATGTGATATTTTAGCATTCAGATTCTGTTCTTTAGCATTGTAATTGATTTAGGGGTTTCATATTTTGTTTCTTTTTTTATAAAACTAACACCTTTGTCCATCTGTGATTCAATTGCACATTCCCTTGATTTTAGCACTCTAGTTTAGAGTATTAGCACTGTCATGTCATATTTTAGCATTCATATTCTGCTTCTTTAGCCTTGCATATTTTGTTTCTTTTTCTGTAAACATAACACTTTTGTCCATTCTGTAATTCAACTTCACATTTCCTTCATTTTAGCACTCTAGTTTACAGTTTTAGCACTATGATGTCATATTTTAGTATTCAGTTTCTGTTTCTTTAGCATTGCAATTGATTTTGGGAGTTTCATATTTTGCTTCTTTTTTTGTCAACATACATAACGCCTTTGTCTATCTGTGATTCAACTGCATATTTTCTTGATTTTAGCACTCTAGGTTATAGTTTAAACACTGTGATGTGATATTTTAGCATTCAGATTCTGTTCTTTAGCATTGTAATTGATTTAGGGGTTTCATATTTTGCTCTTTTTTGTAAAACTAACACTTTTGTCCATCTGTGATTCAATTGCACATTCCCTTGATTTTAGCACTCTAGTTTAGAGTATTAGCACTGTCATGATCATATTTTAGCATTCATGCTCTGCTTCTTTAGCATTGCATATTTTGTTTCTTTTTCTGTAAGCATAATAACACTTTTGTCCATCTTCAATTCAACTGATTCTATTTTCTTTAGCATTGCAATTGATTTTAGAAGTTTCATATTTTGTTTCTTTTTTTGTAAACATTACACCTTTTGTCTATCTGTGATTCAACTGCATATTTTTTTGATTTTAGCACTCTAGTTTATATTTTTAGCACTGTGATGTCATATTTTAGCATTTATATTCTGTTCTTTAGCATTATTATTTCTGTCTACTTAACAAAATTATACATAAAAATTACAGGTGCTAAAAGAATTGGAGAAGGTGAAACTAGCACACACCAAATAGTACAAACAGCCCCAAACATTGATAGATATCCACTATTACAAGCAACAACATTGCCATCAATTCTATCACAGGCTGTTATGGAAATGAATAAAGCACAAAAGGGGGCAGTGAGACAATTGGGTTTCGACAACATTCTTCATTTGGATATAACCAAATTGCCACAAAAGATAACATACTGGCTGCTCGAAAACTTTGACCCAGGATCAAGAGAACTTCAACTGCAACATGGGAGAAGGTTGAGGATTGAGGTCTCTGATGTGTCTGTGATCTTCGTTTTTCCCAAAGGACCACACAAGATACAAAAGAGTGTTAGAGACCAGATATGCCAGGTCATGCAGAAGGATGAGTTACTCACTAGCATACTCTCAGATACAACAGCAGGAGAATGGTTAAAGATGAACTTCATGATTCTGGTAATTACTTCCATGATCGAGAACTATGAGGATGGACATATTTACAAAAACTTGATGGACTGCCTGTAAGAGATTGACAACGTTAGTCAATATGACTGGTGTGAGTATGTCTTGAGATCATTGGTGAACCACACTATCAAGTGGAAGAGCAATAAAACCATGCCCTTCACAGGTCCCATTCTGTTTTTGTTGGTAAGTCATATTAATTATTTATTTTTATTGTAGTTCTTGTATAATAAACAGGAAGTGTTTATAGTTCTTGTATAAACACTGCAACCATTTATCTATATACATTACTAAAAAAAAACTGTCAACTTCAAATAGATGATGTACTTGGATAGAGTTGAAGTGTACTTCCGGGAGGTGCCGAGGTACATCCCAGCATTCCATGAATGGAATGATACTTTGCTTGCTGATAGGGAGTTAACAGAGCTTGCTACTGGAAATTTCAGAGGTGGCTACCCTTGGCTGGCATACACAATGGCTGAGTTCATATAAGAAAACAGAGAGAGAGCTTGTCAGGTAGAAGAAGTTCGATAGAGAAAAGTCGAACAAGAACAGATTCCAACTGTGAATGAGCAAGACATCGCGTCAGGTCATAAGGTCATATACCATCACTAATATATTTTTATGTTACTAATTTCTTTGTTTAGAATCATCACCGAATTCTATTTTTATAAATAACTATTTACTTATCTGATTTGAACAAAAAACATATCAGAATCAAAGAGAAGATTTCGCAGATGAGAGACAGCAGCAAGAGAAAGGGAATGGATTAGCTGTTGAGATCCCTGAGACAGAGAGATGCAGTTCAAACACTCCAGTAAGCATTTCAATAATTATACAATTTAGCATTCTTCATTCATTGTTTAACATTGTCATAAAGTTTACTAATAATGTTCAGAACAAAATTTACAATATTATGAAATGATTGCTAAAATAGGCAATCAAAAGGCCCAGAGAAGAGGCATACAGTGAGATGCCCACAGAGACAGCTGAAACAACCAAAGTCAGCAAGAAAAAGGTGTTTACCACATAATATTACATATATGATAACTTATATTGTTAACATGTTTTTAATTCCAATTAACATCTAAAAATATACAGAAGGCAGTGATCTAAACAAGCACAGTCTCCACAAGGTTAAGGGCCATAATGAAGCAACCTGACCATTTTAGAAACCTTGTGGACACAAGAGAGACACTGACACCTTCTGACTGTGAGCTGCACTATTGGGCGATGGATAACAAGAGTGATGATGAAAGGTACATTTATAATACATTACTATTAATATAAATAAAAATTATAAGTGTCATTTTGTTCTTCCAGACTGCACTTTACACTAAAAAAAGAAATTTATCCAAAATTAGGGAGGTTGTCTTGTATTCTGATGAGCGGACAGAGTTGAGGAGAGCTGAGATGTTGAGTTTGAACAAAAAAACATACATAAGTTCTGCTGTTATTGATGTATGGAGTAGCATATTGAACTATGCTCAAGCAAAGATTCCTGAACAACAGACTCCCAGGAGATTTTTCCTAACGACTAACGTTTCAGTAAGTGAATAATTTCATAGTTACTATTTATAATTAACTCAGTTTATTCTGTTTGAAAAAAACACTACAAATTCATGATCAAAAAATCTTCATTTTGTCTTTATAGAACTACACAGTTGTTGCGCCTCCAGAGGGATGGAATGACCAGAAGATTTCAAAGCTGTTTGTTGACAACATACTCCATGAATTAAGAAAATATCCAAATGTGGAAGTAGATAAGATGGACATGGTACGTATTCATTATAAAAATTGTAAAAAGTTATCATGAAAATAACTAAATGTACACTATTTTGTATGCAATTTTTCTTTCCAATAATCCAATCAGAACACTTCTACATTATTGTCATTGATACAAGAAGAATGGTGGCTGAGATAATTGACAATTCAAATGCCATGGAAGGAAAGCATGATGACCCCCTATTGAAATATGAGCATATCCCTGTAAAACTGGTAAGAAAACATATCTATTTATTGATTTTTTCACTAGTGAAACAAATTAAAAAAACACATTCAATTCAATAATAAAAATGAACTAACTTTAATCATAAATTTCAGATTAAGCTCTTCGTTTACTTCTTGAAGATAACTAGGCTTCAAAAACTAACAAAAGAAGTGTCTGAAAATATCAAGAGCATGAACCATCTTCAAATGTCATGGAGAACTTCAACAAACAAGACTGATTGTGGGGTCTTTGTAATGCGTCATATGGAGACGTGTATGGGGGATGCTGTGAGGAATTAGAGGAGTGGATTAAGAGCCAAAAATAAAATGCAGCTGAAATACTTAAGGATCAAGTATTGTGCTGCCATTCTTACTGCAGAATGCAACATCCACAGGCAGAGGAACATCAGAGATTCAAGACTCTACTTCCGAGCATCTTCTAAAGACAACCCAATCAGTTTTGAAAAGCTTTACCTAGAAGATGATAATCAGTGAACAAATGTTTATGTTAAAATCTTTGTTTTGTGAAATATGGATAGTTTTGTGAAAATCTTTGTACTAATTTGCTTCCTTGGAATTTGCTGGGGCACATCATAATTTGCACATCTGAGGTCTAATTATAGGGCACTTTGAGAAGATGTGTTTTTTGTGCCGATTGAATGCTGCTGTAAAATTATGTCACGGGGTGTGCATGAAAATCAGAGCTTATATACTCGTTGATTGCTCCGTCTTTTTTATCAAATCATCTCTTGTATCTTTGCTTGATCTGCATAAGTTTGCTTTGTTTTTGGTTTGTGAATCATTGTGAAATGTGGTCTCTAGGTTAAATAATTTCGTCAATCCATATTTATTTTTCATGTGTAAAGTCGGTTAGCAATTTATTAATTTATGCAAAATACTGAAGGGTAAAAAATAGTTGCTAAATTTCTTACGTCTAATGGTAAAATTAATTTTCTTGAAATGTTTTTTCAAAGGTATCATTTCTTGCTCTTCAATGCATGTATCATGTATGAAAGCTACTGCTGCTCCTTCCTTTAGTCATGCATAGGATATTAGAAAATTTATGAAAAAGTTTCACAGTTTTGCATGCTAAAATTGTGAGTAACAGTGCTAAAAATAAAACTAGCAGGGCTAAAATATATTGCTTCAAATTAAATACCTTTCATTCTATATCTTGGTTGTACACATTAAACACAAAATTCAATTTAGTAAATCTCATACAAATCAAAATCGCATATGCTAAAACTTCAACACACTTTGCTAAAAATCAAAATACGAATCCTAATAATATAAACAATCATTCGAATGCTAAGACAAATAATACTGAAGAAACAAAGTAAAACCATATATGCTAAAGTAGAAACTACAAGTGCTCAAATACAAAATACTAGTGCTAAAATACAAAACACTAGTGATAAAATATGAAATATCAGTGTTAAAGTATAAAACTATTGTTCTAACGATAATACTAAATTTTATTCAATTACAATACATTTCACCAAAAAAATATTGCCATGTGGCAAATATATGTTCTTTTATTCAAATTTACGAGGCTAATACAACCATAAAGGCTCCTTTTTCTCTAGTAAAAAAAATTCAAACGTGCAACTCTTCAACTTCTCTCCATTATCTCCCAAAAAAAAAAATTCTTCCAAAAAAAAATATGAATTGGTCACGAGACACTGAGGAATTTTTTATTGATCTTTTACATACTCGAGTTGGGATGGTGGATGTATCTGACAACTACGAGGTTGTAGATTCTCTGGATGATATTTTAATGACGATGTCGATGGTTCTTAATCAAAGAGTTAGATTGATACAACTCGTGCTGAAATTGAACGAATTAAAGGAGAAGATATGGAGTTTCCATCTTTTCATACGACACCCGGGAATCCATTACAACGAATACCAAAATCTAGTCATAGCGAGAGACGAGTATTTTGAGGACATAATGTAAGTATGATTTATTTTTCTCATTTTAATTTTACTACCCTAACACAATTTTTTTTTTTGTCGAATTTTATGACACTAGGAGAGTCCAAGGTGGAGGGACTTTAGGCTGCATGGAATGCCATACTTTGAAGAATTTCATGAGATCATGGACGGCGCCGGTGGTTTCGGCGGTGTGGATTTCGACTGGTTGGCTTCCTTTGTGGCTTGATACGAGAAGCCACATTAAGCAACTACTTGTTCATTTTACATTTCAGAAGGATTTTAGGGTTTTGTAATTATTTTAAAAAATTACACTTGTTGCATAATTTTTTTGATAATTTAATTGTGTACTAATTATTATTAATTTCAGTGTTTTTTCATTTTGTTTGAAACTACAAGTGCTAAAATACAATGTACCAGTGCTAAATAAGAAACTTCCAGTGCTAAAATAATTAAGACTTAAGAATGGTAACTATGCAGGGTTATGATTTATTACGGTTTTTAAAATTCATGTGTTTTTGATAATGTATTCTTTAGCATTGATATTTCATACCTTGAGGGCTTGATAGTTATAATTTTGATTCCACTTGTGTACCTAAGTAACTGTATTATACATATATTCAAGCATCTATGCAAATCATTAAAAAGAAAAGAAGACTAACAATATGCACATGCCTTGAAATGATGATCTCACTATTAGTCCAAAAATGGTTGTTTCTCAAGTACTAAAATATGAAATATCAATGCTAAAGTAGAACCCACCAGTGATAAAATACAAACTACCAGTGCTAAATAAGAAACTTCCAGTGCTAAAATAATTAAGACTTAAGAATGGTAACTATGCAGGGTTATGATTTATTACAGTTTTTAAAATTCATGTGTTTTTGATAATGTATTATAATTTTGATTCCACTTGTGTACCTAAGTAACTGTATTATACATATATTCAAGCATCTATGCAAATCATTAAAAAGAAAAGAAGACTAGCAATATGCACATGCCTTGAAATGATGATCTCACTATTAGTCCAAAAATGGTTGTTTCTCAAGTGCTAAAATATGAAATATCAATGCTAAAGTAGAACCCACCAGTGATAAAATACAAACTACCAGTGCTAAACTAAACATAACCCTGCATAGTCCCACTCATGCGGCTAAAGTAGAAACTACAAGTGCTAAAATACAATCTACCAGTGCTAAATAAGAAACTTCCAGTGCTAAAATATGAAATATCAATGCTAAAGAATACACTATCTTTCTAACGCTAACACAATAAAAATTAATATATAACTATAAATTTTATATTAAAAAAAAATATTTATAAATACTTTATAATTGAAGAAAATATAAAAAACTTTTTTTCCAAAAAAAAAAAACAAAAAAACTGATAATAAAAAAGAAAAGAAAATAATAATAATAATAATAATAATAATAATAATAATAATAATAATAATAACCCGTCATGTATTCAATTATCAAAACATAACTTCTGCAAAAACATACACAAACAAACACGCAAAAGCTTTTCGATTCAAAGACTTCAAACACAAAAACATAAACGATTAGGGTTTTATCAACATTTTAATTCAAAAACTTCAAACAACAAAATCATCAATATGGAAAAAACACCAAGCACGGAGCTGGTAAAACGGAAGAACCGAAGCGACTCTTCGAAAAAGAAGAGAAAACCTGAAGAGATGCCGATTGAAAAAAGGTACGTAACACATTCTTCTTTCGTTCATCATAAAAATAAAGTATGTGTGTTTCATTTTGGTTCTAACAAAAAAAATATGCAGAAAGGAACAGTGCTAAAACCCTGACAAAACCTCATATATCACAAAATAAACACTTAAAAAATCTAAATATGTAACAATGTTATCGTTTACTGATAATAATCACATGTATACGAAATCAAAATATTTGGAAATGTATATGCATTTTGCACACCGTGTTGCATGTCATGATTTCCTTTTCAATGATCTCAAAGAGTAACATCGTGAATGATTTATGTCTTAATGTGTAGCATCATTATATTAGAAAATGAATTAGCATCAAGAAGATCAAAACTTTAAGCATAAGACTTCTTATCTTTATAAACATATTTAATATAATGACAAAATTTTTCCATGCTCTGTTTTAGTTATAATGATAGTATAATATTATATTATCAAACCAATGCTAAAATAAGAGGTTACAGTGCTAAAAACCTAAAATATTATCAACCAATGCTAAAATAAGAGATTACATTGCTAAAAAGCTACCATATTAATTCTGAAAATGCCTAACCAGTTAACTATATAACATACATGGTATATTTATAATGGTACTATAGTGTCATATCATGGATTAATTGTGTGTTGACATGTAGCAAAACTTTATTACTATGAAATTACTACTAATTTTATTATCAAATATGCTGATGTTTCATTTTAGCACTAGTTTCTACAGAATTAGCATCAACAGATATACAATGTATACTCAAAAAAATAGTATTAACAAAAACTATACATATATAGGTACCAACAAAAAGACAAGGTACACAGATGATATTAATATATCAATAACTAATGAGATGAGATCAAAGAGTATACATGATGTCAATGCTCTTAGATATCGGTCAAGAATATTAGCACTGACATTACTTGAAAGGATAAGATCTACACCAGACTCAGATGTTGAAGACACAAGTGGTTCAGAATCCAAGAGTCCAACAACAAAATCCAAGCAGGGAGATCTTCAAATGCTTAAAAGCAGAACAACACCGTGCATATTATATGATGCAATCAAAAATTTCACAGCTGAGTAGAAGAGTGCTGTTGAATCCCTTGGATTTGGGAGCATTCTGCATTTGAATATAAAGGAATTACCCCATGTACTTAGCTACTGGTTGGTAGATGACTTTGATCCCGAGAGTTGTGAGTTGATCCTGAAGAGAGATCGACGATTGCACGTAGATGAAACTGATGTATCATTGATCATGGGGTTTCCAAGTGGTCCTCTACGTATAGAAAAGAAACCTAGAAGTCAAAGCTGCAGTCAAACGAAGAAATGGTAAGAGAAGTTTGATAAACATGAACACAGAATCTCTCCGGCACATGTTTCAGAAAAAATGCAGGAAGATAAAGCTGGTGGAAAATGGTTCAAGATATATTTTATGGTTCTGCTTACAAATAGCCTCATTGAATCAACGGGGAATGGATATGTACATCCACAGCTGGTACACATCTTCGATGATGTTGACATAATATATTAGTACAACTAGTGTAAGTACACTATAAGGTGTCTGGTGCAGAAGACAATACTTTGGAGAAAGAAGAATGATAAATACTACAATGGACCAATCCTGTTCTTAATGGTTAGTTTAAAAATTATCATACATTATTAAAATCAACTCTGAATTTCCATGCTCATGCTAACGTGCATAACATTTACCCCCCCACAGATGTTTTATATGGACATAGTAGTGTCCTATAACAGAAGAGTTCAACGATCAATTCCAGCATTCAAAAGCTGGACACACATGCTTATGTGCAAGAGACAGCAGTCAGAATTGAAAGGAGGTGGTTTTGGAGGAGGCCATATTTATGGCCCGTATGAAGAAGAAGAGTCTGAAAGAAAGGCTGAGAACACCATTCATTGTTTGGAGGCTGGTCCTCAGAAACGTGAAGCTCCACTTGCTCTGGAGGCTAGTGTTGAGAGAAATCAAGATGAACAACCAAAAAGTCCTGTCCTAGCATCGACATTAGATCCTGTGCAAGAATATGCTCAGAAGCTGATTGATGACTGTAAGAAAATGGTTGATGCAATGACTACATTGATGAAAACAGTACAGGATGTGCCACAACACATGATGGAGAACGTCTTCTTCAAGAAGTCATATGAAACAGCCCAACAGCTTCTGGTAAAGAAACAACCAAGTCCAATTTCGCAGGCATTACACACTCAGACCCAACCATAAGCAACGCCAGATGATGATGAGTTCTGGAGTGATCCAACAAGAATATCAGCAATTGAGAAGATTGAAAGAGCTCTGGCAAAGTGTGCAGAGCTTGAGAAGATATATGCTGATCAAGGCCCAACATTCAGTCTTGGGATAAGTGATGATGTATGGGCTGGGATAATGAAGGTTACACAGGAAATTTCTGAATAGAATATGGTGGTTGAGGAACCAAATCAAACTGACACATTTGATACTGAAATCCTGGAGAATGCAATGGGGCAAGTATGGAAAAAATATTTTGAATACTTTAGCACTCTCATGATTTACTTTAGCACTACTATGATTTAGTTTAGCACCCCATGATTCATTTTAACACTCTCATGGCTTTTTTTTAAGCACTATAATGACTTATTTTAGCATTACCATTACTTACTTTAGCACTATCATGGATTATTTTAGCATTCTCATGCATTGTTTTAACACTGTCATAAACTTATTTTAGAAATACCTAATATACATAAAAACTGATTGCAGGCAGAGGCTGAGCATCTAAACTCAAACAAATCAAAGCTACATGAGACTGATGCACTATCAAAGTCAAAAAATGTTTTGGATAATGATGAGGTGTGATATAGCTATGGAAAACGTATTTTTAATACTTTACCACTCTCATAATTTATTTTAGCACTCCCACGATTTAGTTTAGTACCCCATGATTCATTTTAGCACTGCAATGACTTATTTTAGCACTATCATTACTTACTTTAGCACTATCATGGATTATTTTAGCATTCTCATGCATTGTTTTAATACTGTCATAACTTATTTTAGAAATACATAATATACATAAAAACTGATTGCAGGTAGAGATTGAACATCTAAACTCAAATACATCAAAGTCAGATGAGACTGATGCATCATCAAAGTCAACAAATGTTCTGGATAATGCTGAGGTGTGATATAGCTAGCTATTGAAGTAACATTCAACATCTTTATTACACTTTTACAAAAAGTCTAATAAATCTTTATTTCAAAACACATGATACAGGCTCAAGCTACCCGAATGGAGACAAGAACTAAACAGCAGAAGAAGCCATCTGAGAAGCTGATGTCACCATACAGGGTCAGAACTGTTGACATCAAGGAACAACTTGACAAACAGCAACATGAGATATTCTACTGGGTGGTGCAGAATGATACAGAAAGCAGGTATGCGACTCATGCTATGCAAAAATACTTCATAAAAGATCATATTGTATACTGGTATATAACTGCCTTTCTATTTATATTGAATTAACAGTGAACAAATCTTGTATGATGACACACAAGTCTCCATTACACGGGAAGATATGACTATCATGGCTCGATTTGAATACATTAGTGCCTCTGTTCTGGATGTTTGGAGCACCGTCCTCAATCAAAATGAGAAAATGTGAGACCTGAACTCTAAACTAAGATTTTTCTTCAGTACACAGCCTTGCGTAAGTGTGTACTTAAGAAGAAATCCATATAAAGTGCTTAAACTGCAGTTAATATAATTAAAAAAATGTTCTTCTCACAGAGCTTCACTGTGGTTGATGCACCATCTTCATGGGATTCTTGCAAAAGATGCGTATCTTTTGTTGACAAAGTAGCATATGAGCTCAAATGCTTCCCATTGGTATCTTTGAGCGATGTTGAACTGGTATTACTGTTATGGTGTTTGTTTAGCATTGTGAAATTTTATATTAGCAATACATATCTATATCAATTATTCTTTATCTCCATTGATTTGATTAACTTCAATGTTGAGATTATTGATAACTTAAGTGCAGCGGATAGTGAAAAGGATGGAATCAAAATCAAGTATAGCAAGATTCAAGAAACCCTGGTAATATATGAATTTGTCACCAATTATTTTTTGTCTCTATCTGTAGCAATTAAAAAAACTAATTTTTAAAAACACATGCAGGTGAACTTTTTTGCTGACTTCCTCACAACTTCTGGACTTGAAATGAAATCAAATGGATTGAGGGAAAAACATCAGATTACCAGGATGAAGATGCCATGGAGGGATACAAAGAACAAGTATGATTGTGGCATCTATGTCATGAGGCACATGGAGACATACAGAGGCGGTGGTTTGAAAAACTGAAGGAGTGGTCTGAAGAAATCCAATGATAGGCAGTTGAAATTTTTAAGAGCAAAATACTGTGCTGCAATTATAAATGCAGACAGTAACACACTGAAGGATCAACATCTGAAAGTTGCAAATCTATTCTACATAAAATCATGTACCCAGGGGGAAATTGTGGTAGACCCCACAAAAATGAGAAAATTGAAATAACTTCTTGGATAATGATTTGAAAATCTGTATTTACATATGATACAATTTTTTTTGTCTTTTGATAGTATATAGTATTGGTGGATGAATATTTTGTACTAACTGACACAATTTCTAATTCTTGTGAATACTTTAGTATTCACAAAGTATAAAGTGTTAATATAAATGAATAGTTCAGAAGTTTAGCACTTGCATATAATTTTTTAGCACTTGCCATTCCTTTTGTAGCACTAGTATTTGTATTCTAGATTTTGAATTCTACTTTAGCACTAAAACTTTTTATTTTAGCACCGATGTTTTATACTTTAGCACCAGTAAAGCATTTTTGAGTTTTCAGCAGTCTATGTATTTTATCATTAAAATTAGACATATAACCTCATAATATCTGGTATTTTCTGTTTTAACAATTACAGTTCTTTTTTTAGCATTGCTATATAAAGACAGACTACCATCTTAAAAAATATAACTGAAAATTTGATCAATTTGAATAATACATAGTGATCATAATTTTTCATTTTAGACTCGTTTTTCTTCCATCTCTCTCTCTCTATATATATATACATATATATAGCATTTTTGGACATTCTAGCAGTGTTTTAGCAATTAAAATTCTTTTTTTAGCATTGTTATATAAAGACAGACTACCATCTCTAATAAATGTAATGCTCCTCCTAAACTTAGAGGGCGACCAATCACTAAATGGAATAGTTCAGTGGTTTTAGCACTTGCATATGATTTTTTAGCACTTGCCATTTCTTTTTTAGCACTAGTATTTGAATCCTAAATTTCAAATTCTACTTTAGCACTGAAAGTTTGAATTTTAGCACTGATGGTTTGTTCTTTAGCACTTACGTCTCCTTGTTTAGCACTGATGTTACACACCTGCTAGAAATATTAAAACCTTTATTAGCAATATAATTCAAAAAATGAAACAACATCTATACCTATTTAGCATTACAAGAAAGAATATTGCTATCATTAATAAAAAATTCAGTATAAAAAAAAAGTACAAAAAATAAAATAAAATGTATCTACTTCTTCCCACAATTTCTAGAATCATGATTGGCTTTCTTCCCACACTTCTTGCAGGTCCTTAAAGGTTTCTTTGCGCGTTCAACTCTCGCCTCTTCTTTTGATTTTATACGACTTGCACTGCCTTTTGTCTTCACAAGCTCAGGTGGATGCACCTCAACTTCACTAGGTGCACACAATCTATAAAAATCAGAAAATAATCTACTCTTCTTTGACATAGTATCGTCTTCAATATCACCAGATGAAAACCGCTCCCTTAACTCGTGTAAACTTTGCAACAACAGAGACATCTTTGCAGTGTCACCTTCAGCAACAGAAAGGCATGCATAAAACTCAGAAATTAATTGGTTCGTAACAATTTTGTTCTCCTCCAACAAAAAACACCGATCACCCAACAATGCACCTGCTTCATTAATGAGTGAAGACTTCATCCAACGAGACACAACGTATTTAGGAGGTATCAACTTCAATTTCAAATCTTTGAATAGAGTGGATATGTGGCAGCAGAGGATCCCATCCCTCACAAATTTCAAACAGCTGCATGTAGTGGAATCTTCAACCTTGTTGTGAACAACCTTATTTGTAGCACCAAAACCATCCTTCACTTCTAGCATCGCAACTGAATCATTTTCTAAAATATTACAAACACGACAGACATAACATACATCTTCAATCTCCTTCTGAACCTCGTAGAACTTATTCCTAGTATAAACAGTGGCATCATGTTTCTCAAATGTGAATGGGGTCTTCAACTGAGGAATTAACGACTCATCAACGCTGTCCAAGTAGGCATGTGAATGTCTCTGAGTATCAAGTGCGCTATCAAAGTTCATCAGAAACTCAACAAGGTTTGACTTTGATCTAAGAAACCTACAATAAAAATTGTTCACACTCTCTGAAATTGAGGTAGTCTTGCACAACCTACTCATCGGTAAATCCCTAAAATATGCAAGCACCCAATCTTCACGAATATCATACAATGACTTGAACCAACTATCGTCTGCCAATCCAAATTCAACCATAATTTCCTTCCATATCAACTCAAAATCTGTGATGTTTATACAATTAGACCACACAATACTATTTAACCTCTTTCTGAATGTCTCGTTCTTTCTGATATGCGCAGGCAACTTATCTGGAATTTTAAACATAATATGCCATATACACAATCGATGTCTGGTATTAGAAAGTACCCAGCAACCTTTAATCCAAGATCCTGATCAGTGATTATTAGGCTAGAAGAAGCACCCATACAGTCCTTGAATTTCTGAAGAACCTATGAATAAGATTCAGCATCTTCATCCGACATTAAAGCAGCACCAAAGGTTACAAGCTTCCCATGATTGTCCTTCCCGGTGAAGGATGCAAAAATCATTGAATACCTGCAACAATATAAAAATTCACAAACCTCTGTTATTATCATGTCTTTATCATTGTATATGAAAGATTCAAACATTAGGTAACAGTGCTAAAAAAGGAAATGCAAGTGCTAAAATATACACTACAAGTGCTAAAAAAGGAAGTGCAAGTGCTAAATAGGAAAATACCAGTGCTAAACCTCCAGAATGCTAAAACTAATAGAACATCAAGTCTAAACAATATAGCACACTAACCTGTTAGTCCTATATGTTGCATCAAACGACATAACATCCCTGAATAGAGAAAAGTTCCTTCTTGATATAGGATCAGCCCAAAACACACACCTCAACTGATCATCCTTGTTAACTTCATAATCAAATGTGAAAGCATAATATAGTTCATGCCTTTTGGACATTTTATCAAACATCATTTGCGCATCTACACCCACAGTATACGCCTTGAGATCTCGACTGAAGTTTTTGAAATCAACTGCTGTACAGCTTATATTGGAATATCCACCAACAAATTCTTTTACTAATCTAAACGTTTTCACAGGTCTGATGTTAACCCTTGCACAGTTTAAAATAAACATCTGATGTGAAGGATCTATATTCCTATTCAAATTCATAAACTCTCTGTGTGTATCCGTAACAAGAGAATGTGTATGTCTTTCTTCAAATAATCCAACACTGTACCCATCACAGCCAATATACTTAAAACCAATCCTAGCCATACAACAATTCCTCTTCGACACACGACGTCTCTTTTTCTTTGAAGATTCACCAAAATCAACAGATGTGTTCTTAAGTGTTGGGGTTTTTTCGAATTGAACCACTACAAGATCTAATTGGATGTTCATTAATCCTAATGTCATGTA
Source organism: Perilla frutescens (assembly GCA_026008535.1). Classification (NCBI taxonomy): domain Eukaryota; kingdom Viridiplantae; phylum Streptophyta; class Magnoliopsida; order Lamiales; family Lamiaceae; genus Perilla; species Perilla frutescens. Next base: position 25,798,693 of record BRKX01000006.1, on the reverse strand, counting down.
GATCATAATTTTATGTAGCACATATGTTTTAATTAACCGAGTTTAATTAACATGCAAATCCGATTTTCGATTCTACTAAAGCGGAAACATAGAATACCGAAAAATGACTTACAAATTAAACGACAGATTGAGGACAAGATTAAAGGTCTAATCTTGCTGTTGTATGAATGATAATAGGCGCCCCTTGATGCTATTCCACTTCTTGATCTTCTGTTGTATTCCCGGACTGAATCTAGTTTCAGGGTGGACTGAAATCTACTAGATCGGTATGGAATCTATGGAGGTCAAGAGAACACGAGAGGGCTGATATATTATGATATTAATTTTGTGCCCTCCACCCTCTTATTTATAAGGGGGTGGACGAAATTAGTGTCCCAATTGGACTAGAATTCTATCTCTATCTCTTGTTCTATCTCCAATCCAATTCAGTCTCTTTTTGGGCTACAACAGGGATCTAGAAGAATATTAAATTGGTCCATTAATTTATTTAATATCCAATATTCAATAAACTTAGGATATAATTAAATAAATTAAGTATTATTTTTATTCCTCTAAAGAAATAATACTGACCTACCAATTTAATACATATTTCTGAATATGCTTTCTCCTTTAGCCCAGCCATTCCCCATGTTTAAGATATAATGCCCATTAATTAATTATGTAAGCTTCTGACAACTATAATTAATAAATATCTTTTCCTTGAGTAGTACCACACAAGCTTTACTCATGCACGGAATAAATTCCACCTGCAGGGTTTCAGCATGAACTTGCATTTCCTCAAGGGGACACCATCAACCTGGCGCACCAGGACACGGTGCCCCTACATATTGCACGACCCATCATAAGTGTAAATGTCACAACCCAAGATATCGAGATTATTGATCCTATGAAAGAATCCAACGCTTTGATAAATCAAAGCTGCAAACACTACACGTATATGTCCGTCAACATATAGGGGTTAAGAACCCGAACTCTGTGGATTCTTATTCTCTCATTTAAGGTCAGAATAGAGAATAGAGTCCTAAGTAGATCCTTCTCAATACACTCGTCCGTGTATTAGAATAATCAGTTAGTCAAGACAAACTAACTATCAGATTATTCTACGACGTACCGATAGAAGGTTCAGTGCCATCTAGACTGTGAGCCTTTTAATACATTACAAGGAACCAATGATATGATCTAACCATGTGTTTACCCACACCATATCATCTACAATGTAAGTATAGTGAACATGCATGTAAATATAACAATTTAAATGCAAATAGTGACTGCAATTGTATTCATTCTATATCATCATAAAACCATCATCAATAATGTATACAAAAGACAGGTCTTCTAGTATACAAAACCAACAATCTCCCACTTATACTTGAAGCATGTCTTTCAAATATAAAACAAACTGGCAAACTCTCCAACTCTAACTAAAATCTCAAACGGCAACCCCGGGTCTGCATCTCACTCCCATTTTCTCCACATGACCATAGAAGATCTTAGCTGGAAGGCTCTTCGTGAATGGATCAGCCAAATTGTCCTCAGATGAAAACTTGACCACTGCCACATCTCCTCTCTTAACGATTTCTCGTATAAGATGGTACTTTCTCTCTATGTGTTTACTTGCCTTATGGGCTCTGGGTTCCTTCGAATTTGCCACTGCACCTGAGTTATCACAATATACCGTGATACTCTTAGGCAAATCAGGAACCACGCTCAAGTCCAACAAGAAGCTCTTGAGCCAGACGACCTCTTTTGCAGCCTCAGAGGCAGCTACATATTCAGCTTCCATGGTGGAATCCGCAATGCATTTATGCTTTATGCTCCTTCATGCAATGGCTCCGCCTCCCAAGGTAAACACATAGCCTGAGGTAGATTTACTCTGATCTTTATCGGATTGAAAATCTGAGTCCATGTAAACCAAAGGCACTAGACTATCAGAGCGGTATACCAGCATATAATCTCGATTCCTTTTCAGGTACTTGAGTATATTCTTAACCGCAGTCCAGTGACCTTGTCCAGGGTTAGACTGATATCTGCTTACCATGCCGACTGCATAGCATATATCAGGTCTAGTGTATAGCATAGCATACATGAGGCTTCCCACAGCCGAAGCATATGGAACGCCCTTAATCTCATCTATCTCAGCTTGTGTGTGGGGATACATCTTCTTGGATAGATGAATTCCATACCTGAAAGGTATAAAACCTTTCTTAGAATCCTGCATGTTAAACCTAGCTAGCACTGTGTCGATATATGTCACCTGGGATAAGCACAATATCCTTTCTGGCGATCTCGAATTATCTTGATGCCAAGGACGTGTCCGGCTTCTCCTAAATCTTTCATATCGAACTGCTTGGACAACCACACCCTTATGTTAGATAATACTTTTTTACTGTTTCCAATAAATAAGATATCATCAACATATAGCACGAGGAAAGCCACCACATTTCCGTCACTCTTCTTGTACACACAGCTCTCATCCGGACATTGCACGAATCCATAGGACTGGATAACCTCGTCAAACCGGATGTTCCAAGACCTTGACGCCTGCTTAAGTCCATAAATGGATCTCTTAAGCTTGCACACTAAGTGCTCTTGGCCTTTAGCAATGAAACCCTCTGGTTTCTTCATGTGGATGTTTTCCTCAAGACTTCATTCAGGAAAGCCGTCTTGACATCCATCTGCTAAATCTCATAATCTAAATGAGCGGCAATAGACAAGAGAATCCGGATTGACTTAAGCATGGCTACTGGCGAAAAGGTTTCCTCATAATCGATCCCTTCTTTCTGAGTGTACCCTTTCGCCACCAATCTTGCCTTGAAGGTTTCAACCTTCCCGCCAGCTCCTCTCTTGCATTTTTAAACCCATTTACACCTAATGGGTTTTACCCCATCTTGTGGTTCTACAAGCTCCCAGGCTTGATTGTAATCCATAGATCCAATCTCAGACTCCATTGCAATTTTCCAAGAATCTGCATCTTTGTCTTGGATCGCTTCGTCGTAGGTCCTGGGATCCAATTCATTTAGTCCTTCAGGGAAATCCGAAGATTCACCCAAATCAATGAATTTGTCAGGTTGGCGTACAACCCTCCCACTGCGATGAGGCAGTTCCTGTACTTCTGTGACACGTTGTGCAGTAATTTGTGGTTCCTCTTCTTGTACTATTGGTGTCAGATTCGAATTTTCCCCTCGAAGTTCCTCGAGTACTATCTCACTTCTTGGCTTGTGATTTATTACATAGTCTTCCTCTAAGAATCGAGCATTGGTACTTACAATGATCTTCTGATCCTTAGGACTATAAAATAAACCATCTTTCGTTCCTTTAGGATATCTGACAAACAGTCTAACATCCGTACGTGGTGCCAGCTTATCAGCTTCCTTATCCAGCACATGTGCTGGACTACCCCAAATCTGAAAATGTCCAAGATTGGGCTTTCGTCCAGTCCAAAGTTCTGTGGGCGTAGATGAGACTGATTTTGATGGAATCACATTAAGAATATAGGCTGCCGTTTCCAAGGCATATCCCCAGAATGAAATGGGCAGATCTGAATAGCTCATCATCGATCTAACCATCTGTAACAATGTTCTATTCCTTCTCTCCGCCACGCCGTTCTGCTGTGGCGTTCCCGGCGCAGTCAACTGGGATGTAATCCCATTCTCTGCTAAGTAGTCCCTAAATTCATTCGAGAGGTACTCACCACCATGATCAGATCGTAGTGATTTGATACTTTTACCTGTACGTTTTTCCATTTCCACTCTGAATTCTTTGAAAGTCTCAAAGGATTCTAACTTGCAGCGTAACAGGTATATGTATCCATACCTTGAGTAATCATCAATGAACGTGATAAAATACTCGTACCCTCCTCGAGCCTGAACTGACATAGGGCCACATAAGTCAGAGTGAATCAAATCTAGTACCTCTTCAGATCTATTCCCTTTATCCTTAAAGGGTCGCTTAGTCATTTTACCTTCCAAACAGGATTCACACAAAGGGAACGATTCTAGGACCAATGAAGACAATGGCCCATCATTTACTAGTCTTTGTATCCGTTTAAGGTTAATATGGCCGAGCTTAAGATGCCAAAGATAGGTTTGATTCATTTTCGAAGGTTCTTTTCGTTTGTTAGAGTTTATGACCGATGTATTCAGTAAATGCATTTGCGTAGTGTTTTGCATAGGATTAAGTAAATAAAGATGCCCATCCAATGTGCCAGAACAGATAAAACGTTTATCACTAAAGATAACAACCTTGTTATCAAAAGAAACAGAATATCCATCCATAAAAAGTTTAGAAACTGAAATCAAGTTTCGCCTAAAACCAGGCACATAAAGACAATCCTTTAAAACTAAAATCCTATCACTACTAAAAGATAAGGTTACGTCTCCTACTGCAACTGCCGCCACTTTCGTAGCATTGCCCATGTAGACTGAAATCTCTCCATTACTCAGCTGTCTTTTTACCAGGAACCCCTGTAAAGACATGCAAACATGATCAGTAGCTCCAGTATCTACTACCCATGACTGAGTAGAACAAGTAGCTAAACATGTTTCAACGACAAGAGATTGAGACGTACCCTTTTTCTTCTTCTTGTTAGGACAATCCGCCTTCCAGTAACCTGGTTGGCCGCACTTGAAACACTTTGTCTTTGACTTAAATTCCTCGGGAGGAATCTTAGTCTTGGACTTCTTCACTTTAGGCGCCCCCTCTGCAGCTTTCTTGGGTGCGTTCCTCTTCTTCCTGTTAGTACCGGAAGAAGACGCCCTATTTTCAGCTAGGTGTGCCTCCGTATTTCCCTTTTGAAGTAACTCAGCTGACTGAAGATCCATGAGTAGTTCATTCAGGCTAACATCCCTTTTAATCATGTTAAAGTTCAGCCTGAACTGCTCAAACCTCGAGGACAAGCTATGAAGAACAATGTCGATTTAAGAATCGCCATCCAGCTCTCCACCTAAGGTCTCAATCTCAGATAAATACCCCATCATCATGAGAACGTGATCCCTAACAGGTGTGGAGTCAGACATCCTCGCATCCATTAGCTTCTTCATTGCCAAATGGCGTGCCGAGCGGTTCTGATGACCGAAGAGCTGCCTAAGGTTGTACATGATATCATAAGCAGTTTTCATAGGTTCATGTTGATGTTGCAACACATTCGACATGGATGCCAGAATGTAATAGCGCGCTATCTCATTAGACCTAACCCACTTATCATATGCAACCTTTTGGGCTTCGTCAGAACCCTCATCTGGCTGCTGAGGACATACCTCTTCAAGTATGAATTTGTGTCCTTCCGCAGTGAGAACAAGATTAAGGTTTCGAATCCAGTCATTGTAATTTTCACCAATTAACTTGTTTTCTTTGAGAATAGAGGACAAGTTGGAGAGTGCCATGATGATATAGAATAACTGAAAAATAAACATGCAGTACAGTCACAAACTTTAGGATACTCACATATAATCGTATACCTCAAAAAATTATATGTAATTCACCGACATTTTTAAAAATGTTTCTTATAAGCCACGTTAGTGTGGAAGTTTATAAAATTCATCCTTAAATAGGTAAAACCACCTTTAATTTACCTCCAGTCAAATTTTCTTATGACAAGTAAATTAATAGTCGGAAATAACCACGGTCATGTAACCTTCCAATTAATAAGCCACGTTAGTGTGGACGTTTATTAATAAATTACACCTAAGTGTGAACACCATCATCTTAGCACCAAGTCCACTATTTCGAACTCCCTGCTCCAGTTGGAGGAGTCAGTTTGTTCTAGTAGTGTTCTACAACTATCTTGATAAAGAAGTTTAATTTCTAGAGATAACAGTGATATGACACATCCGTTATGGAGGAAGACCTATTGTCAACTCGCATGTCTATCACATCTCAATTAAACCAGATTAATGGAGACCGTTTGAGATTTCTATATACTTTGGTATGAATCTCTCCCACTTAGTTATTTAAGATTGAGGTTTCATTTTATCCCATTGTAAAACATGCAAACATCACATAAAAGGATAAAATATCATTGCATGCTTCAAACAACATAATAAGCAATAATAATAAAAACCAACTATCATGGCTTATATCTCATGTTGCTGAATGAGATAAAACTGGAAAGTCAGCTCCGAAAACTCGGGCATGGCCGCCGCCCCCATCACTGCACCTCGCCGAAAATCCTAGCTCCAATTAGGATTTCGGGACGTGAATCAGTGACACTTTCTTTCTTGAGCTGTACTACTCTCCTTCTTTGAGTTGATCTTCAAACTTTATTCAATATAGAATTTATATTCCTTAGAGGAAAAAACTAATATATCTAGAATAAAATTACAACTCAATAACTTGGTCTAACAGTTTTATTTCTATTACATTAAAACAACATAAAATAAAACCTAGACCTAATCCATGGATTTTCTCATGGATTAAAATCACGTAGCCAAACCGGCATACGGCCCATCATACATCCAACATAAATTAAAACATACATCACATAATTAAGGAACCATGATAGTCGGTAACCCTGCAAACAAGTCAGTCTACAAATCCAACAATCACAATTACATGATAAGCATAAAATAAAATATGATATCCACACATGACATGATTTTCGAAAAATCCAATTAATAAATTAATTAATTTCGAAAATAGCTTCAAGATTTAATTTGGAAATTAAAATAATTATCTACCAAATTTAATCTTGATAAAAATCGAAAATCCCTTAAGAATAAATCTGGAAATTTGTTATAATTATCCACCAAATTTATTTCTTAATTTCGAATAACACCCTAATTAATTAATATTTGGAAATCTTGATATAGATAAAAAATCTATCCCAAATATTTAGATAGGCTAGGATCAAAAATTACAAAGATAAAATCTGGAAATTTGATCCACTTCAAATTCCATCCAAATTTAAATCTTATCTTCAATCCTATTTAGATTAGAATTAAGCAATTTATTATATACACCAAAAAATTACTTTTCCAATTCTTATCTACAAGATTTTCAAAAATTTCAAGATATTAAATCTGGAAATTTGATCCACTTCAAATTCTTCCAAATTTAAAATCTATTTTCAAATCTTTTAGAATTAGAATTAGATAACTATTGATATATATCAAAAATTATCTTATCCAATTCAAATCTTTGTAGATTTCGAAAATCACAAGAAGATTAAATTTGGAGATTTGATCCACTTCAAATTCTATCCAAATCTAATATTCTATTTTCAAATCTATCTAGATTAGAATTAGGTAACTTTAAGATAAACATCAAAAATACCAAATCTAATTTTAATACACATAATTTTCGTAAACCCCCACCAAATAAATCTGGAAATTTGATTTTCATCAAAACTTATCCAATTTAATTTGTTGAGATCGAAAATTACAACTACAAAATTAGGGAAATTAAACATCAAATTTTCAAAAATTTGATGCTCCAATTTTCGAAATACACATCTAATTAAATCTGGAAATTTTGATAAATCAAAAAACTATTCCAAATCTAATTAAGATATAACCGAAAATTACAATCCATCCAAAACTAGAATTTTCGAAACACTATCAAAAATTCATCCAAGTTTTGAACACATCCAATTCGAATATATGAACATATAAATCTGAAAATTTAAGCAACTTAAATATTTCATCAAATTTGAACATATTTTTCGAATTAATCCTAGGATTAAATCTAGAACAGTACCAAAACCCGCTCTGATACCAGTTGTTGGAGGTTTTTTCGAATTGAACCACCGCAAGATCTAATTGGATGTTCATTAATCCTAATGTCATGTAGATCATAATTTTATATAGCACATATGTTTTAATTAACCGAGTTTAATTAACATGCAAATCCGGTTTTCGATTATACTAAAGCGGAAACATAGAATACCGAAGAACGACTTACAAATTAAACGATGGGTTGAGGACAAAATTAAAGGTCTAATCTTGCTGTTGTATGAATGATAATAGGCGTCTCTTGATGCTATTCCACTCCTTGATCTTCTGTTGTATTCCCGGACTGAATCTAGTTTCAGGGTGGGCTGAAATCTACTAGATCTGTATGGAATCTGTGGAGGTCAAGAGAACACGAGAGGGCTGATATATTATGATATTAATTTCGTGCCCTCCACCCTCTTATTTATAAGGGGGTGGACGAAATTAGTGTCCCAGTTGGACTGGAATTCTATCTCTATCTCTTGTTCTATCTCCAATCCAATTCAGTCTCTTTTTGGGTTACAACAGGGATCTAGAAGAATATTAAATTGGCCCATTAATTTATTTAATATCCAATATCCAATAAACTTATGATATAATTAAATAAATTAAGTATTATTTTTATTCCACTAAAGAAATAATACTGACCTACCAATTTAATACATATTTCTGAATATGCTTTCTCCTTTAGTCCAGTCATTCCCCATATTTAAGATATAATGCCCATTAATTAATTATGTAAGCTTCTGACAATTATAATTAATTAATATATTTTCCTTGAGTAGTACCACACAAGCTTTACTCATGCACGGAATAAATTCCACCTGCAGGGTTTCAGCATGAACTTGCATTTCCTCAAGGGGACACCATCAACCTGGCGCACCAGGACACGGTGCCCCTACATATTGCACGACCCATCATAAGTGTAAATGTCACAACCCAAGATATCGAGATTATTGATCCTATGAAAGAATCTCACCATTTGATAAATCAAAGCTGCAAACACTACACGTATATGTCCGTCAACATATAGGGGTTAAGAACCCGAACTCTGTGGATTCTTATTCTCTCATTTAAGGTCAGAATAGAGAATAGAATCCTAAGTAGATCCTCCTCAATACACTCGTCCGTGGATTAGAATAATCAGTTAGTCAAGACAAACTAACTATCAGATTATTCTACGGCGTACCGATAGCAGGTTCAGTGCCATCTAGACCATGAGCCTTTTAATACATTACAAGGAACCAATGATATGATCTAACCATGTGTTTACCCACACCATATCATCTACAATGTAAGTATAGTGAACATGCATGTAAATATAACAATTTAAATGCAAATAGTGACTGCAATTGTATTCATTCTATATCATCATAAAACCATCATCAATAATGTATACAAAAGACAGGTCTTCTAGTATACAAAACCAACATTAAGTCCCTCATAGCTACACAGAACAAACTTCCAAATTGTAGTACCATCTTTAGATCTCTTTGTAGTAGACAGACGAGTATCAAATCCACACGATGATGCATACACCTTGTAAAATGTTATACCATCATCTAAAGTAGGGAAAGTCTTGCCCAAGGCAGGCTTCAAAGATAGTTCACATTCAGGTGTGTGAAATTCAGAAAACACGGGTGAAATCTCCAAATTGGAAGAAGCACAATTTGCACATTTATAACATATTCTAAGATCATGATGTAAAAATTCACAGTGCTGCTAAAGTATCTTACAGTAGTGCTAAAATAGATAACAACAGTGCTAAAATATTTCACAGTAGTGCTAAAGTATATGTTAAGTCAAGGATATAATTTAAATTGATTATTTGGATAATAATTCATATTGTCATGCTAATAAATCTACATATATACAGAAAATCAAAACACAAAATATACAGCCTTAAAAACACAATAGTGCTAAACTAGGTTACAAAAATGCTAAAATAGTTCACATCAGTGCTAAAGTACAAGACAGAAATAAAAAAAATGAACACATGACAATTATATTTACATATTGTTCTCATAACACCATACAAATAATAAGATGTTAATAAACAGTATGACTTAACTTTGTATAGCAAATGTCTGACCAAAGTTTACTTTTTGCATGGCTAATAATTCATATTGTGATGCTAATAAATATACAGATATACATAAAACGAAAACACACAATATGCAACATTAAGAACACATGCTCATCGTCAAGATTTCAAAATAACAGCTTAGTAAGCTTCATCAACCTAAAAGTAGTGCTAATATAGTTCACATTAGTGCTAAAATACGTTACAATAATGCTAAAGTAGTTCGCAGTAGTGCTAAACTACATGTTAAGAAAATATTATTTATAATACTCATTTGTTATTCCAAATTTTGTATCCATCGTACAAATATTCTATTAATAAGATACTCTTATGATATTCAATCGTTTATACAATGATAAAAACTAAATACGCAATGCTAATAATTCGTATTGTGATGCTAATAACTCTACATATATAAAGAAAATCAAAACACACAATACACAGCCCTAAAAACACATGTTGATCGTCAAAAATTCAAAATAAGTTTCGTAAAACTTGTCAAACAAACGTATAAAAAAATCGCAGCAAAATTACAGAATTTTTTTCCCGTCACTTCGTCAAATAAAAGTGAATAACACAAACTCTAGCAAAAAATCGCGTGAACACCGATTCAGGTGAATAAAATTCGAAGAGAATCGACTGAAATTTCAATTATATAAGCACAAAAGAATTTGATATATACAAGGAAAGGGATTTCGAATCGAAAATGAATTACAGACCGAAATACATTCTTTCCAAACATAACAGAATTAATAAATTACAAAAATGCCCTTGGTTCATTAAAAAATCACTGATATTACAATAATGCCACCGCGATTTTTTTAATTTTGATATGATCTTGACCGTCCAAATCAGAGCAATCTGTGGATGAGATCGGTTCTCAGTTCTCACATGAATGTCTAGTTCTCACATGATCTCATCTATATATATATATACACACAATTGTGGTCTATATTAAATTGATTAATTATAAACATTAATAAATAAAAAATATAATCAACGTTATATGTATATTATATATAATATATAATATATAGATTTTCATTGCCGGAATTCATATAGTATAATTTCATACATACATGCATACCTACATAAGAAATAAAATATTTTTCGGATTGTATTTATAGTGAATTAATTTATGATAATGTGATTTCAATTAATTCATTAATTTATATTTTTCTTCAAATTATGCTAGCTTATATATACATATATATATATATATATATATATATATATATATATATATATATATTTGGACATGTTGAATGAAAATTGCCCATATAATCATAATTTTTTTGGGGGAATAATAGTTACCAATTTTTCTTTTCTTTTGTTTTATTTTATTTAAAACAACCAAAACAAAACTTTTTATCTTCAAGTGGCTAAATGAGCTAAGTTCAAAAGTTCAAATGACTAATTGAGTTGAGTTTGAAAGTTCAAGGGGCTAACCAGGACCAAATTTAGTTTAAGAGTCAGAATGCTCATTGGGAATTAGACCTTATCCCTTCAATTAAAAGTCAAACTATTATCAAATGAGGCTAATAATTGCTGGGGGCGACTATTTGCTCTATTAATTTTACTCTTTACACCACAAAAGAAATTAAAAATAAAATAAAATAATTTTGAAGTTCTTGTAATAAATTTTTAATACTTATTTATACAACTAAAATTACTCAATGTGTCACAGATTCAAAACTAAAAAAAAAATTAAAAAAAAATTATTTATTAAACATATTAAAAATAATTATTCATCAACTTCTAATAGTTTATTATAAGTATCATATGCTAGTATGTGTGTATTGATAAAAAATAATCGAGTTTAAAACGTGTTGTGGATGTTTTTTATTTCTTTTTTCTTTTGTCCAGATCGCGATTCATTTAAATTGGAATTTTTGAATATTTTGGAGTGGTTGGAGCTTCATTTTTTCGAACAACACTAGGGAAAAAACAGAGTTCATGGCATTCAAATTTAAGTTTTCAAATATATTGGAGTGGTTCGAACTCCAATTTTCGTATATTGTGCCGTTCGGAAAACGTTTTTTGATCAAATGAGGTTTGTTCAAAAAATCAACTTTGAACACCTTTGCACCCCGTTTTTCTAAGTTATGTTGTTCGAAAAATAAGAGTTCGAACATGTCTTAGATGTTTAAAAAACACAGTTCGAACCAAACGTGAAAACCTCACCACGCCAACACGTTCCAAACTCGACTATTTTCATCACAAAAACACATACTAGCATCTAATACTTCAATTAACCGATCATTGCACTTAAGCTACTATGAAACTTGAATTAAATAATGATCCAAATGAATTTATTCTATTGTGCTCAATTTTGAATAGTTATTTGCGTCTTCTTCTTTTGTTTTTTCCTTTCACATGTCCGTAGTTTCTCTATTTTTTTTAAGTAAAATACTATATTTTGAAGTGAAGGGTATTAAAATCAATATATGTTATATATTGAATAAAATTTATAGTGCATTGAAGAGGTGAGGTGCGAAGAATAAAAACGTAAAATAGGCTTGTTTTAAAAGATTGCTCTTTATATGTGGAATTTTTTATCCCGTAAGAATCTACAATGAATTTTTTACTCCGTAAAGTGTAAAATATTGGCTTTTTGCCTAAATAAAAAAGGATACAGAAATATTCGCGACCGCAACCCTTCTCCCTCCCTCTCTCTCTCTCTCTCTCTCTCTCAAAATGTCGAAGTTGATTGACGACCCTGACCCCGGTATTCGACGAAATCCGGAAAATTCAACACCCGAGAAACCTATGAAGGTGTTGGAGGTGGATTTAGGTAACGAAAGTCGACTGGTACAGATTTCGCGATTCATCTCATACCAAGATTCATGGAAGTTTTTCAATTACCTCGATCAAAACATCCCTTGGACCCGACCCACTATCCGTGTCTTTGGCCGCTCGCATTTACAGGTTCGTGTTCGTTAAAGTAAATTACTATCTCCATTGTTTCATGAATTAAGAAAGCTGTTTACATTATCAATGCTAATCTGGGGATATGATTTTGCATCCATGTTTTTATGAGTTAGCGTTTGTTTTAATTTGATTCGAATTCCGACAGCCCAGAGATACGTGCTACGTCGCAAGTGAAGGATTGCCGCAGCTAGTTTACAGTGGGTATCAACCTCATGCTTATTCCTGGGATGAATTTCCACCCCTCAAGGAGATTTTGGATATGGTGAGATCACTTCCATCTTCATTATACATGATAACATCCTTAATTATTCACATTTGGGTATGTGGTGCAAATGTAGGTCCACGAAGCTATTCCTGGAAGCAGTTTCAATAGCTTATTGCTGAATAGGTACAAAGGAGGGAATGATTATGTTGGTTGGCATGCTGACGACGAGAAGCTGTATGGACCAACTCCTCAAATTGCTTCACTTTCATTTGGATGCGAACGTGATTTTCTCTTGAAGAAAAAACCAAGTAAAAGCGCTCAAGGTTTTTGTTTTCATATGCGTTTCTATAAGTTTATGAGACTCAGAACTCATGTCTGTGATTTTTTCCAAATTGATGTTGTAGTTCAAGTTGGTTGCTACTAATTACATGACTAGTTGCTATCCATGGACAGTTTATTGTCATGCTATCCTTGTACTAATCGTCTAGGTTGTCAGTCAAGTAGAGGCAGTTGTCATGCTATATTCCTTTCTTTTCTTGTCTCAAGGTTTGAACAAACCATCAGGTTCTGTAAAAACATCAAGTTTTGATTAATGATAGTGCTGTTTATTTAAGGTGTAAAGTCTTATTGCGGAACTTTTTCACATTAATCATCGAGAAGATATAATTTTGAATGGTTAGTGTCCAAGCAGAAACCAGAAAACTGACTTGGATTTACTTCAAGTGCTATCTATAAAAGAAGGATATTTCTTGGAAGGAAGGGGAATAAGGTTGACTGCTCTTATTTTACTTTAAAGCCAACCACCTCATGCTGATGTAGGAAGTTCTAAGTTTACAAATAACTAGGTATTACTGATTGTTTCTATGTCAAGCTGACACTGATTTCACTTTTCACAGTGAAGTCAGCTGAAAGATGTGAGGGTGAACGCCCCAGTAAGAGAGCAAAAAAGCTCAACGGTAGTGACCAGCATTATGCTTTTGTATTAAAGCATGGGTCTCTGCTCGTAATGAGTGGCTACACCCAAAGAGACTGGCTCCATTCAGTGCCCAAACGCGCGAAAGCAGATTCTACGCGGATTAATCTCACCTTCCGACACATTGTATGACTGACCGTGCACATCTTCTCTATCCAATTGAGGTTTATGGAGGATGCTAGTCGATTTTGATTTGATGTGAAATATTGACCACTTTGCATTTGCTGAGGATGGGGTCTTTGGCTTAGTAACATGACTAAATAAAGACTTGCTGGCCACTTTTTTTTGTAGTTTTCGGGGATTTTTGGTTTTTGTTTAGCTCAGTGAAGGTATTGGCAGGCATTGCTATGGCCCTGAAATGATGCCTATCAGCCGGTTTGCTTACCGGTGTTTTGCTTTCTAAATTCTAATGCATCTGAGACATCTTCATGACAGAGGCCTAGGAAGATGCATGCTGCATAGACGGCTGGGTAACTACTGGTCCCTTGCATCAGAATCAAATGGCATTTGCACGTGATGTTATAGCTGCTTTCACCAGCAGATCAATGCTGCTTTGCCTTTAGACTCTGATGAGGTGGCAGGCAAACCCGAGCTTGTCAAGAAAACTGTTATTATTTAAAACCGCTGCACGGCAGCACCATTTTGTGTTCAACATGTCGCAAGTGGAGCAAAGTTCATTTAGCCCCAAAGTTTTCTTGGTAAATAGAACACAAGTCTTGTTTATTTGTATTAAATATTTTGTATTTATATCTCTTCTTACAGATGATCAGTATATGTGGTAGCACTGTATGTCCTCTGGCATTGTGATTTATGGATTATGGACTAGCATTCATGAAACGATACAATATGAAATTAGATCACTGCAGACGACGACAATGATTGCAAATTTTAATGGATTATGGACTTTGGGAAAGTAATAATCCAAGTAGGTATTCTAATTACTTCACTTTGGGAATATTGTGCATAATCATTTCATTTTTCGATTTCTTCATCAATTATATTTTCTTTTCTATATTATTGTTAAATTTTGGATTCATAGTTTTTTAACAAAAAAATAAGGAAAATATTTTTATCTGAATTTTTTTGGATTTTCATTATTTTTTTACGGGTTATTATTAATTTTGGATTGACGATTTTCAACATGAAAAATGAAAAAAAAATATTGAAAAAATAGTTATTTTTTGTCGATGAGATTCTAACTAAAATTCATCATTCTAGCAATCATTTTTTTTTATAATTGATGGTAGGGAATAATGATCTCAAGATGATGAGCAACTCGGTTGTAGAATCAACAATAATATTTTTTATATTAACCTAAAATAACGAAAGAATCATCTTGATTATTTATTATTTTGTTAGTCATATAATTTAATTTATTTTCTATTTATATTTAAATAACACTTTGTCTTCGAATTACTTTGGCGAAAGAAATATATATAATATAATTATATTTGTAGAATTATAAACTATATTGTTCATATCTTAAAAATTATGAAATTATTAGTACTACGAAATTCATAATAGATATTTTAGACATTTCGTTTCCTACTTATTTAATTTGAATCAAATACTGAAATGTGAATCCTCACAATCTTCTCGTGTTTCAAACACAAGATGAAGAATATGTTATGATTCATTTTCTTCAGAATCACGTTCCTAGAAATTATATTTCCAAACAATTTTACTTTCTTGCCAACCAAACATGTCTTAAAGGTAATTATAAAAACAAACTATCATATCTCCTAATTTAATAACTAAGTCTACATTCTAATTGTATTCTTTTATACATGGTTTATGAAAATATTAATAGAATATAACACAATATTATAAACTAAATTTTTCCCTGATATGTAGTTAAAAATTAAAATAGTAGAAAATAGTAGTTTCTAAAATGAATTACTGTATACATGCTTGTGATATGTATGTTGAAAAACATTTTATATAAAACCTAATGTGTACATCTATTTTATGTGTTCTTTCTAATGTTAATTATTGAAAATAATAATGTTTAGTGACATGTTATTTTTTATATTTAAGACTCGTTTATTTATGTTATAAAATGTAAACCCATTATATATATACACGCACATTTAATTTATTGTAAATTATGATGATAAAAATATACGAATTATTCATACTACTCAATTTGAAATGTTCCATATATTCAAACAATATGAACTTTTTTTATGCTTATGATTTATATTAAATAAATATCAACAAATACATTAATATTTAGAGATATTAATGTTATGTTGGTTGTCACTATGTAAAAGGTACACATAAAAATATATATTATTGATTTACATACTATATAATGAAATATTCTACCATAAATGCACTAAACCTAATACGTACTAAATGATAATCACATGAAAACTGATTGACAAAAAAAGTGAAAAATTATAAATTTGACCAATCAAGTCACTATAAAAATGTAACTAAAGATATGTCTTCTTTTACACAGATCTTTCCGCTTGGGTGTCGTTCCTCAAGATTAAGTTTACTATCATATTTAATAATATTACAACTATTAATTTTTTTTTAAAACATTCATCTTTGAATAATTCGTCCGGATGAGTCGATGAGCTATATCTATAATGTCTGTTGGGAAATTGTTGGGGTAGCCCAACTGATGGTTTGATGATATGTCAAAGCATATGTGAAAGTTTCATGAAAAACTGCAGGCTATTCAAAGCTGGAAGTTGGGGGGTAATGACCAAGTAAGACTTCAAATCTCAGCTCAGTTGAAGCGATAGTCAATTGCCTTGAAGCATGGTCAACCAGCTTAAAAGGATGGCTTAATCAGACCAGTCAAAGTCAACTCTTCAAGCTTAAGAAAAGCTATAGCAGAAAGAGAATTTTGAAGACTGGAAGACGTCCACAGATGAGTAACCATCAGTCTAGTTGAAGGCCAAGACAGACTGATGAAGAAGAGCCAGCTTGAAAGCTTGTTTGATCAGTCAGTTGGGAGAAAAGCTCAACAGAAGAGCCGACACTGAACTGATCAAAGATCAGTCAGTTGGGAGAAAAAGCTCAAATAGTAGAGCCGACTTGAAGTCCAGATTTGAAAGCTTTTAAAGCTAAGCCGCCAAAGATCCGGAGCTGAAGATCAAGACAGCTAAACTGGACCATTCCAGGACTGAAGCTTGAGGCAGCTGAGGAACTGCCAACTGGACAATCTTAGAGCTGAAAACCGGACCCCATCAGCTGAAGTCCAAAACTGATAGCCGAACTAACTGCTCTCTGACAAGTAGTCAATGAAGATCCTGACAGGAAATCCTGGAAAGATCCTGATGATCTTGGAGCAGAAGTTATTAAATTCAGCGGCTAGTTCAATCAAAATTTCAAACGGCTACATGCATTAACTATCACCAGTGAAATCAACTGAATCATCGATCGCAACGGTCAAAAGATCACTCATCTATATAAAGAGAGTGAATCTCATTTTGGCCAAGACTTTCACCAATCTAACTCTTGCTATATTTTGCAGATATTGAGCTTTCTTTCTTCCTCCCCACAGCTCAAAGCTTAAATCTCTTAAGTGCGAAAAGTTCCAACTGAGAAGGCGTGCTTCAAGTTCTAAGCAAGCAGCTAATTGATTAAGAATTCCAGCCAGAGCAAAGATCAACCACTCAACTCAAGTTGAAGGAGCATTCTAGGTTGATAACAGATTCAAGACTGCCTTCTTGAAGATCGAAAGAGATCTAAAATCTTGTAAAGACAGGCAATAGCACCTAAAGTCTCAGCGAGCAATTGAGACTGGTAAGTGTGAGCTGTCGACCCAGAAACCGACTGAGGAAGGGCGTACCAATGGATCCGTTCATCCGGAACAACAACAGTTGGAAAGGAGACCGCGCTTGGTTTGAAGGGTGCCGTTTTCAGGTCCAACATATTTCTTCATTGTGTAACTGTAATAAAGAAACTTTACACTTGCATAGTGGATTACCCTTCTGCGAAAGGAAGAGAGGATGTAGAAGCAAGAAGCTTCGAACCTCTATAAGTCTTGTATGTGCTTTATTTTATGCTTAAAGCTTCTGCATGCTCTTAAACTGCACACAATAGCACACAAGCTGCACTAACAAGCAAAGCCTTCAGGCTATGCTTGTCATAAGCAAGTCAGGGCCCCATATTCCGCACAAAGTTTAAAGTTTTTGAGTCAGTTTATTCACCCCCTCTAAACTGACATAGACTCGCACCGGGATCAACAAGTGGTATCAGAGCGGTTGATTCTAAGGATCAACCGTTTCTGCAGATCAACTGAATCATATCTATTTATTTGTGCTAACTTTTTAAGCTATGGGAAACCATAAGCTATTTTTTTTTCAGTTGAGAATTATGACAATTGGAGCAGAAGGATAAAAACTCATCTATGCTCAATCCACGAGAACATGTGTGAAGTTATTGAAGACGGTCCAATCAATATAATGATGGTCAATGAAGCCCATGTTGTGGATGTCAATCAACCGGCAAGGATCCCGAAGCCAACTCATCTTCTAACGAGTGAAGAGAAGAAGTTGAAGAATCTAGAGTTTGTGGCTTAAGCAGCACTATTCCAAACTCTAGATGAGGATCGCATGAAGGATACAAAGAACTGCAGAACTGCCAAGGAGATATGGGACTTACTTGCAGATCTGTGCAAAGAGTCCGAGCCTATTAAAGAAAATAAGCTCCAACTCACGGTTGACAGATACGAATCCTTCAAGATACAGCCGGAAGAGACCATCTCAAGCCTTGAAATAAGATTTCTGGGCATAATAAGTAAGATGAACAATCTGGGAAGAAGTTATCCCAACTGTGAGATGAATTCGAAAATTCTTGACAATCTTACTGAAGAATGGGATATGAAAGTAATTGCTATCAAGGAATCAAGAGACTTGAATAGCATTACACCCAAAGAAATGTTCAGATCTCTCAAAGCTCATGAATACAACCTGAACCGAAAGAGAGAAACATCCACTTCTTCAGCTCATGATGCTTCTTTCTACGCTAAAAGAAATCGGTTCAGAGAAGCCCGTGGAAGAAATAACTTCCGACCAAGAGGCTTGCCTTCCAGAGAGAATCCAAAGGGATCGGTGATTGATCGAAGAAGAGAGTCAGCCAATAAGAAGGAGATCCTGACTGAGGATATAAACGAGCAAATCCAGTCAATGACAAGATTACTGGAAAAGCTGAAAAAAGTCAGAGATCAACAATCAGCTCTACCCCAAGCTGATGAAGTTGCTAAGGGAGAAAGAAACCAGCAGCTAGCTGAGCGATCAGCTGAACAATTCAGGGTGGCTAACCAAAACACAGAAGAATGTTTCCACTGCCACAAGCAAGGACACTAGAGATATGAGTGTCTAGAGCTTCCTGAAGATAAGAAGGCCAAAGTGAGGAGAAGCTTCTTCAAGAGGAAAGCAATGACTGCTGACTCCGAAAATGCCGTGCTGGATGATTCAGACTACCTATCTGGAATCTACTCAGACAGATACAACTCAGATGATGAACCTTTGCTTTGCCTCATGGCCAACAAGGATGAAGAGGTTAGTACAGCAGATTCTATAACCTCTTTCTATCATATATATGAAGCTTCAATCTCTAGGAATGAACTAGATGAACAGTTAAGAATCCTATAAGATCAGTTAACTTATGTATCGAGCATGCATATTGAACTGAAGGATGAAAATGATGAGCTAAGAAGTAGAGTTGAAGAGCTAAGCGTTGAAAATGAAAGACTGGAGAGTCTTGAAGCTCAGTCAACTAAAATTGATCAACTCAAACTTGAAATCCTTGAAAAAGAGGAATTAACCCTCAAATTCAAGAAAGGATCCCAAACTCTAGATGAGATTCTAAGTCATCAGGGAGTTGAAGCTAGGAGTCCAGGGCTGGGATATAGCAAGTTTACTGCCGCAGAGAAGGGAAAGGTAGTAGTTCAGAGCTGTGAAACAGGAATCTTGAAGGGATTCACAAAACTAGCTCAGCTACCCTCAATTGAGGAATCAAAAGATAAAGATATCTTGGAAACTCCTCAAGCTTAGCCCAGAAATCAGACTGATCAGTCGAGAAAATCAACTCGAAGACATTCAGTCTTTCAAAGGCTTGCAGCTCAACCAAAGCCACCAGTTCATAATAGGCCAGCCTATCGGTCCAGATCCTCAGATCGATCAAAATTGAAAGCTCATTAAAGGCCAACCTTCCAACAAAGGCCATCATTCCATTCCAGGTCATCAATTCAACCGAGACCTGAAGTTCACCTAAGGCCAGCCTTTCATAAAAGGCTAGTAGTTCAAAATAGGCCATTAGTTCAGCAGAGATCTATAAACTTCTCAAATCAAACCTATCATCAAAGACCAACAACACATCAACCTAAGAAATCTTCTAATCCCAAGGGAAATGTGCATACAAGACTGTATTATGCATGCCAGCATAATCCAATCTCTACGAAGGTATTCACTCCAAGTAACCTTGCTACCTAGTACAATGAGTATCTAGACTCAAGGGATGAATCAAGATTCAATCCCAACTTCGACTGGTTTGCAAATTGACCATCTCACAGAGGCCAAAAGGCTCAAGGTCAAAGGCTCAGAAGAAACTGGCCAAGACAAAGAGCATCAAGGTCACAAGATGAGAGGATATTAGTTGAAGTCTTTTATCCTAATTCTCATCGGAGGTATAGATCACAAGACTCAACTCTCAGTCGAAGAGTGATAAGGAGTCCAAAGCTGATCAAGAGACAAAATTCTGAAGGATCTCTGAAAAATAGAAAGCTAAAAGTGTGGCGCATGTGGATTCCCAAAAACATGATTAACCTCTCAGGACCCAATATTATGCGGGTACCTAAAAACTGATCTTTGTTTTGCAGGGAAAGAGCATCTTATCCAAAAAAAAGGCTAAAGACACTTGGTATTTGGATAGTGGGTGCTCCAAGCATATGATCAGAGAAAAGAATGATCTCGAGGGTTATAAAGAGGTTAAGGGACCACTAGTCACTTTTGTAGATAACTCAAAGAGCCGAACTATTGGAGAAGGGTTCGTAGTCAAAGAGAAAGTTATCTTCAATGAAGTGTCACATGTTGCAGGACTGGAGCACAAGCTGCTAAGCATCAGCCAATTTTTTGATAATAGGTACTCAGTCGACTTCAGCAACAGCTCGTGTGACATCAGAGACAAGTCAACTAGAGCCATACTCCTGACTGGAGTAAGAAAGGGTAACATGTATGTTGTTGACTGGTCAACCGGCTACTCAGAAGCTTTCTTTTTCTCCAAAGGATCAACTGAAGCAAGCTGGCTATGGCATCAATGACTGAATCACCTCAATTTCAAAACAATCAACTACCTGACCAAGAAAGAGTTGGTTGAGGGGCTTCCCAAGGAGATTTACAAGAAAGCTGGAGTCTGCGGACCATGCCAGAAAGGGAAGCAAGTAAAGTCCTCATTCAAGAACAAAAGTCATCCTCAAGGAATAACCGACATTTTACAGTTGCTACATATGGACCTGTTTGGACCAATGAAGCCACCAACCCCCAGAGACAAGAAGTTTACTCTTGTAGTAATAGATGACTACTCATGATATACCTGGGTGGAGTTCCTGAGAAGCAAGGATGAGACTTTTTCCAAGCTATCAATATTGATCAGAAGATTGCAAACTGACAAGGGAAAATCAGTTCAAAGGATAAGATCCGACAATGGAACTGAATTTGTCAATCAGCAAATGATCAATTTTCTGAGTGAACTGGAAATCACTCATGAACACTCAGCTACAAGAACTCCTCAACAGAATGGTATAGCTGAACGGAGAAATCGCATGCTGAAGAAGGCAGCTCGAGCAATTGGTAGCAGATGCCAACATAGTTGAATGCTATTAGGCCGAGGCAGTCAACATAGCTTGCTATACTCAGAATAGAAGTGCCATCATCATCACCCATGACAAAACGCCCTACGAGCTATACAAGGGTCGTAAGCCTTCTATCTCTTACTTTAAGGTATTTGGCTGTAAATGTTACATCCACAACAATGACAAAATCCAACTGAAAGCTTTCAGTGCCAAAGCTGATGAGTGGATCTTTCTCGGCTATAATGCCCCTCACTCCCAAGCTTATAGAGTGTTCAACAAACGAACACTAGTTATGGAAGTAACATGTCATGTGGTATTTGATGAGCTTGCTGATGAGTACAGGAACAAGGAGAAAAACTGTACATTAGAACAAGCACTGCCTAGTGAATCTGAAAACTCGCAGAACTATGTTGATTACATTATTCCAGAGCGATTTGAAGCTTCACTAGAAAATGGCTTTGGAACTGATTCTAGGCCAATTGAAAATAACTTGGTCAATGAAGACACAATTTGTGTTGAGACCACAAACCCCACGATTGAAACAGGGGAAAGAATCAGTGAAGTTGACGAGCAAAACAGAGTCAAGGCAGTAGCTGAAGAACCAGCCGACGGAGCAACTAAAGGTCCAGTTGGAGAAGTAACTGATGAACCAATTGAAGGTGCAGCTGAAGCCAACCTGCCCAAATGGCTCCGAAGCCATCCAGTCGACAAAATTGTTGGTGATCCAAGGAGCAGAGTCCAAACCAGAGGATCAACAGAGCATGCTCTCTTCATATGCTTTATCTCACAAATGGAACCAGCCAACATCAAGGAGGCCCTTGAAGACTCAGACTGGATCATTGCAATGCAAAAGGAGCTGAACCAGTTCACCAGAAATAATGTATGGTTTCTTGTCGATCGATCGAAAACTCAAAAAGTCATCGGGACTAAGTGGGTCTTTCGCAATAAGCTGGATGAACAAGGCGTGATCACAAGAAATAAAGATAGACTGGTAGCCAAAGGATATTCTCAAAGTGAAGGGATTGACTTTGATGAGACATTTGCACCAGTTGCAAGATTGGAGGCCATCAGATTGTTCGTCGCCTATGCAGCTCACAATAATTTCACGGTCTACCAAATGGACGTAAAAGTACGTTCTTGCAAGGAATGCTCAAGGAGGATGTTTATGTCGAGCAACCTCCAGGCTTTGAAATTGGAGATCAGGTGTACAAGCTGAAAAAAGCTCTATATGGTTTGAAACAGACGCCAAGAGCTTGGTATGAAACCCTTACAACATTCTTGCTAAATAATGAGTTTCAAAAAGGAGTCATCGATCATACTCTACTCAAAATAGAACGATCAACTAAGATCTTAATGGTCCAAATTTATGTGGATGACATAATTTTTGGATCAAAGAGTAAAGATCTCTGCACTCGATTCGGTCAACTGATGCAAATAGAATTCAAGATGAGCATGATGGGAGAAATGACTTTCTTCCTAGGACTCCAAATGAAGAAGCTAGAAGATGGAATCTTCATCAGTCAAGCTAAGTACACTAAAGAGCTTGTCAAGAAGTTTGGAACTGATAAGGAAAAAACTCTCAAGATTCCAATGAACACATCAGTGCAGCTGACTCTCGATGAAGAAAGAGAATCAGTCAGCCAGACGCACTACAGAGGAATTATTGGATCCCTTCTCTACCTAATTGCCAGCCGACCAGACATCTCCTATTCAGTCGGACTGTGTGCAAGGTTCCAAGCCAACCCAAAGTAAAGTAATCTCGAAGCAGCGAAGAGGATCATGAAGTACCTCAAAGGAATCATAAATCTTGGATTATGGTATCCCAGAGATGATAGCTTGAGTCTAACTGGCTACTCATACTCAGACTTCAGAGGATGCAAGATCGACAGAAAAAGCACCAGTGGAACATGTCAGTTTCTTGGGAACAAACTGATATCTTGGTTTAGCAAAAAGCAGCACTCAGTTGCCACGTCAATAACTGAAGTCGAGTATGTAGCTGCTGGAAGCTGTTGTGCGTAAATCCTTTGGATGAAGCAACAACTAAAGGATTATAAGATGGAGACTGAAGAAGTGCCAATATATTGTGATAACAATAGCGCTATTGCAATATCTCAAAATCTAGTATTGCATTCAAGGACGAAGCACATTGATATCAGGCACCACTTCATCAGAGATCACACCGAGAAGAAAGACATATGCATCAAATATGTCAACACGGAAAAGTAGATAGCCGATATCTTCACTAAGCCATTGCCAGAAGCTAGATTTGTGGAGTTGTGCATCCAACTGGGATTGTTCGAACTAGCTTCAAAGGAGGATGATGATCAGCTAAGTGAAGGAGTGAAGAAGAACACTCCAGCTGAAGATGAGAACTGAATCAAAATGGCATCAGTTCGCTAAGCTATGGAGCTTAAACTGATGAGCCAAATCAGTTCTCAACCACGAGTTCAACTGATGAGAGCTGTTGAATCTAAAACTGACTGAAGAAGACAAAGCTTCAGCTTAAGGAAGCAGCTGAAAAGCTTAGGTGGAGCAAATCTGAGAGAACAGCTCAAGCTGATAAAAAACTAAGAGTCAAAGCTGAATGGACTCCAGCTGGAGCTGATGAATCCAAGCTAATGAGATCATGAGTCATCAAATAACGAGGCTAACTGATGACGTCAGCAGCTCAACGCCACGTGGAGACTGAAGGAGAGCTACATTTAGATAAGTTCAAATTAAATTTATTACCGAACGGTAAAATGACGTGTCAACTCAATATTACCATTGGACCCACTATCTCTCTCCTCATTTAACCCCAACAAATAAATTTGAAATTAAATTGACGGATTAATCGAAACCGTTCGATTTTAGTTCAACTCAAATTCTTTTTACCGTTGGATACACCGTCTGCTTGAGGCTATAAATATATTAGTTGTTCTCCCCCAAATCACCCATATAGCTGATCAAGAACTTAAGCGCTCAGTCTCTCTCTCTCTCAAAATTTCATCCAGAATTCTTCATTCTCTTCAGTTTTACAAAACCATCCCAATTTTCCTCAATGGCTCAATTTACTGCCAACATTCACCGAAGAAAACATAACTTCAAACTCTCCGGTGAAGACTCGGTGATCTTCTGTAAAGACCTATGTCACGATAAGATACTGAGTCGAGCCAACTCCAGACAATTCACAAACTACACACAAATGGCTGAATTGATTCTAGTACTGTTTAAATCGGTGAAACTGAAGACTTTCATAAAAAGTGCTCCCACGAGGGTATATCCAGAAGCGGTGGCAGAGTTCTTTCTCAACTCCTCCAGTGAGAAGGACTCTTGGATGATGAAAACTGAAGTGAGGGGTATGGAAATCTTGATCACCCCTTCGGTCCTGAAGAACATATTTGGTCTACTAGAAGAATGAGACAACATTAAAGAAACATAAGTAAACGCCCAGTTCTGCTTCAACAGATAGACAACTAACGCTGCTGCAGAAAACTTCCACATCAATCATAAGACGACCAAATTCCAAAAGAAATTTCAAGTGTTATCAGCCGTGGCCACACAGATGATGGTGGGATCACACGAAGGCCATGATGAAAGGTTAGAGATCAAATATAAGATCTGCAATGCCATCTGGGAGGAGAGAGGGATAGACTGGTCTCTGTTTCTTCTCAAACAACTAAAAAAATTTGTAGACATCGTAGAAGACGAGACCAAATGTACCTTGTGCTTCCCTCAAAAGATGTACTACATCAACAGAATCAGCTTCATTCTAGAACAGCTGATTCCCGACCTGATGGCGGAAGAGATGAATCATCAGCAAGTTAATCCTGATGATTTCGTTCCAAAGGTGGAAGAAAGGGCACTGCCTCCACTAACAATCAGAGAGCCACCACGGCTGAGGCAGAAGTTGATCCTAACCACTCCAGTAATAAGGAGGAAATGGAAAGCCAAGATGACGGAGTCTGTTGTTCAATCAAACTCCGATTCAGATGATGTCCTCCTTGCTATTCAGAGATACAAGTCCTCAGAAGAAGGGTATGATGACATAAAGGACTTCAGGAAGAGTCCAACTGAATAGAAAGATGCATCTCTAACTAAATATAAAACAGTTGAAAGGCCAACTGCTGATCATCAGACTGGAGAGCATCAGCCAGATACTGACCATCAGACTATAGAGCATCAGCTAAAACCTGATCACAAGACTGGCGAGCATCAGTTGACTGTAGAAGAGACTCAACTACGAGCTCAACAAGCTAAAAGGTAGCGGTCAGGCAAAGCATCAAATCAAGTCAGAGCACTGATCAAAAGTATGAAGGATCAGGTGAAGCTGCTCTCTGACTCAATCCTAAAGCTGGAAGCGTACTCTGGAAATGAAGATTCAGAAGAAGACTCTTTAAGTGAAAGCACTCCAGACAGCTCTAGAAAATCAAAGAAAAGGAAAAACTGAATGCAAGAAGAGCTGAAGGCCTGACAAGTTAGCTGACTAGATGTCTTAGGCCAACTTCTTGTAATTCAGTTTATTTCTTGATATTTTAATAAAAATCTTTTGGTTAAAATAAATGTTTTTGTCAGCATTTATTTTAAAGTTTTGACCGTTGGTCCAAAGTACAAAATCAACAACCGAAAGAAACCGACAAGGGATTATTAATTTTTTCAACCAACAAATTATGAGTCTCTTTCCTCACTCATAAAAACCCCGTTGCTCTGACTTTCAAAAAAAGGGAGAAGACTAATAGATACTCTTTCACTCTCATCTTCCAAAAAGAGTATTTCTCTCTCAAAATTGCTTCAATTTAAATTCAGCCAAAATTTCAAAATGGCTGAATCATCCAAAGTCTTACTTCCTTAAAAGAGCAAATGATGAGAGACAAATTTCTGGAAAGACGGAAATTTCAATTGATTCTCAAGGAATCAAACAACCCATTTCTTCTAGTCAATCTCCACAAGACTGGAATTCTGCATTACCTTGAAACTCCACCAAGATTATTCAGATAAGACTTGGTGAGTGAATTCTTACTTCAAGCAAAGGTATCTGCAGATGGGAAGGTTATATCCTCAGTAGTTCAAGGTAACAAACTTCAAATCACTAAAAGAAAGATTGCAGAAATCTTTCAACTTCCCAGAAAGGGTTCCAAAGTTCAAAATCTGAAAGATTCAGCTGAACCGTACTGGAAAGAATGGCGAGCTTCAACTTGCAACAAGCAATTCAGTTTTACCATAGCTAAAATTGACCTGAAGCCCGAGTATGGAGTAATACTCGATATCACGAACAAGATGATGTTTGGCACCATTGGAAGCTTGAGTCAATTAACTTAAGAGAGATACAAGGTCATGATACACCTTATTGAAGGATTGGAAGCAAATTTGGCAAAGTTTGTATTCTCCCAATTCAAGCATCAAGTCATCAAAGCTGTCGACTCAAAGAAGACTGGGAAATTTGAGTCCAGAGTAGGACTTGTTTTAAGAATGAGCAAGCTCCTGGAAGATATGCTGAATCTTCCAAATGATGATGCGCTACCAGTCTTTATCTCCGACTGGATTCCCAAGAAAGGGAGAGCACATCTTCAATCGCTCAAGAAGAAGAGGAGATCCAAAGTCAAATTCGGCAACACAACTTCAAGCAGCTCAACTGTCAATGAAGTTCCTTTTCCACACTCCAAGAATGGATCATCAGTCGACTTCAAGCCCTGCTCTGATCCAGATGAGCTAATTCCATTTATTGGAATCCCTCATCCAAACTATGGAGCTAATTACTTCAGGAGAAATTGCCCTCCTCTCCAGCTGTCTGAAGACAATATTCACACTTATTATAGTGGCGAATATGTAGTCAAGAGTGCACAGAAGGATGTCACAAATCTCCTTCTCACTCACTTCACCTAAGTTGCCAAGCAAGACAATCAGTTGTTCAAACAATTGCACTGGTATTTCTATTGGTATAACTGGAGACATTCCATGTCAATCCAGTCACACTTCTTGCTAACTGCCTTTCATGGCATAAGTTTTTGGTAACGTGAAGAGACTTGGATCATTAAATGGATTGGGGCTTCAAATCCATTTTCTCCAACTATTGTGCAAGTCCAGCGGATTATGAAGTATCGACTTGATAATCAAATTCCAGCTAAGGCCATGCTAGCTAATGTTCAAGCTAGCTTGAGATCGCAACGAGTTGCAACTGCAAATCAGTTCATCAACTAACAAGCCGATCTACATTGCCGCAAACTAAATTTTGGTAACGAATCAATTCAGTCAGAAGAGGCATCATTACAAGTTGAAGCTACCACTGAAAGGATAGATCAAGATCTATCACATACTCAACTTGTGGCAACCCCAAGAAGTCAACAGTGTGGACATAAAGAAGCAAAGGATGTTGAAGATACTGCCACGTCACCAAATCTCTTGTCCCAAAGTTATGTTACTCCTCTTATCAAGTCATGCTCAAGAGTTGCACAACTGATTTTCAATTAGTCCAGCTCCCCCAGTAGAGGAACTCCAGAGCTGACCACCTTGAAACTGACCAACTCAGCAGTTTCTCTTAAGCAACTTCAGTAAGCTGAGAAAGCAACTAGAATTGATCCTTCTCAGGACATCCCAAGTTTAGCTTCAAAGAGGAAAATGTCAAAAAGCTCTAGCGAAAGCGGATAAGCTAGTCCAGTGCGACCGCTTAAGAAGAGGTAACTGACGAAAGAGTCAATAAGTAGCTGATCAATAAAACTGATCCAATCAGTTTATAAAGGCGACATCATCAGTTCAGTAGGAAACTGACGCCTAGAGCTCAATCTCTCTACTCTCTGTTCCTCAAGCTTATTTTTGAATAGTTACCATTAACATTTCAAAATAAGCCCACTGTTCATCTGAGTTGCCATTAAAGTCTCTATACCATACATTAAAGAAGAAAGAGATGAACTTATGAGGGATATAAATAGCAAATCTTCTAGCAAATATTTTGCTATTTATGGCAACTACCCAGATTTTAAAAACCCTCAGATCTCAGCCGCTTGATCAAAAAGTGAAAGTCCATGTGGACGGCTGAGATGCATGCATTATTTATTTAGCTAATTTTCTATCAAATCACATAGCGGATCAGCTAAAGGCACTCGATTGCCATGGTTAAATACATGCAAAATACTACTTTATAAGCACCAGAGAAGATGGAATGCATAACTTATTCTCAACACATTTCTTCTCTTTGTCTTCTCATACTTACCCAAGATCTTTTCTTGCAAATATCATCTTTCATCGCAAATATGGTACTTCCGTTCCATTCGATGAACACTAAGCTTCTTTTGAAGAAGCTAAGGAAGGATAAGTATCTCCATCTAGAGCTTCTTAAAGCTCGAATAGGTGTGGAGAAGACTAGCATGATCTTTTAATCATTGAAGACATGCGGGCTACTATCGTTTGTGTAAACGATGCCCAACAAAAATTCTCTCTCGCATGTAGCTGAATTTTACTACAACGCAGAGATCAAAGGTGACAACATAATATCTGTTGCCTATAATCAAGTCATCATCATCGACAAAGATGTGTTGATGACTTTATTTCAGCTCCTTGGCGAAGGCCTAAAGGTGCATGAACTCGCACTCCCCACCAAGATGGAACTGCGGAATGGATGGAAGCTTCCACATGTTACACACCGAGACTTCTCAAATAATTTGAAAGATAGTCTCTCTCTAGCAGTCATCCAAATTATGGACATTGTGATGCACATCTTGCTTGATAGCACCACAAACACGAGCTTTAATGACAATACAGCTCACCTCATGGCCGCCATATATTTTGGATGCAAGGCTGACTGGGCATCTTTCATAATGGCACAGCTTCGTATACATGTGAAGCATGTTGAGTTCGATCCAACCTCTGGCACATTCAAAGTCAAGTTAGGGTTCGCCAATCGACCCGGTCACATCATCCAGGAGCAAATTGAAACAACAATTCCTCGCGAATCACATTTCACTAGAAGAGATCTCCTTCCTATAGTCTACATCCACAGAAAATATCGTGGAATAATTGGTCGCCCTAGGAAGTCGAGACTGCAGCTGATGGAGGACCACATCCCAGCTAAAGGAAAAGAGCCACTTCTTGAAGCTGAACCTCCAGCTGACGCAGATCAGTCTATGACTGATAGTGACTCCTTCACTTACATAAGTGATGATTCCACTGCACCTGCAACCAGCGAGCCTCCCTCTCTGGCTAACCTATACATTCTGGAAGAGGGCTTCACTGCAAGTCTTGACCATCAACTGAAAAGTTGTTTTGGTCTCATTGGGGATCTCAACCCCTTTCTCTTCGAACATCTTTGAAGATATCTCTAGTATCACCTATGGAGATTTCAAGTGGATGACGCCACCATGCTGCACATGGCCAGCAAGCGAGGTGACTCATTTTGGATCGCGGAAGGTAATTGGAACAGGAGTTGGATGAACTATCCATTCAACACACCTCCATATGTTTCAGAAATCATGGATTCCATGATTAAGAGGTTTCAATGCTCAGTGCCTCATGATGCACCCCTTCTAGACCATGAGCCCTCCAACTCATCCACAACTCCTCTTCATGAGGAAGTACTCTTCACCATCATGGACGAGCCACTTCTCGACCCCGCATCAGCCTCATCTTACAGGTAAGATCCCTTCTCTCTCCCTGATCTTGCCCAACTGATGCCGACTGAGGAGACCTACTCATGGCTGTCCACTCCCATACCTGCACGCCAAGCTCCCCAAATCACCGACAATCTACTGGAAACTTATTTTTCACTTTTGCCATAATTGTCACTGCCATCCCATGAATTCCATCAGCTTGCCCTTTTGGAAGATGCCAAAAAGGGGGAGGGAGTGCTGATGATGAAAAAGATAGAAAGAGTGATCTAACTCTTTGAGATGAGATCCAATGAGAGGTACAACTTCAGGGGGAAGCTACGTATGAGGGGGAAGTCCAATTTGAGTAGCAAGACTGGTAAGCTCAAAACTTATTTTAGACTTGGAAGAATGCCCAGCTGGAGCAGCAGCAAGAATGGGGTATTCACAGCATATCGGACATCTCTCTTTGTAAGTATGAGAAAGGTGAATCAAGCAAAAGAAGATGAAACTGAGTGGTGAACAGTTCCAGTTGAAGAAGGAAGTTTAAAATATCAGTTCTTGATATTTTCCCTCTCTCTCTCTCTATTACTTTCTTACAATTCTTCATCTTCTTTGCTCATCAGTTCTTAACACATGATCTTTGTTAATAATACAAATATATTCTGATTATGTGATCATGCTATTATGATTTAATATCCATGCTCTGCGTGCTCTGATTAATAAACAAAAGCTGCATGATAATCAGGATTGAGCTATTTTAGAACTAAAATAACTAAAGATTTCTCAAGCTGTGCAAAATGAGTGTCAGTATATCTTAAGGCTTTAACATTCATGCTACAAGTTTTGTTAACAAAAGCCTTGATACTTGAGAGACAAACTCGTTAAGCTCTAATACTCATCTAAATACTCATGAACATCAAATTAATAGCTCTTAAAAGCTATGATACCAAAGATTGGTACTTGCTCTGATACCAAAGATTGGTAAGTATGAAGATAGCTTTGATACCAAGATTGGTACAAGCTCTGATGTTCATTCATGAAAGATAACCTCATGCAGTTTTCCATCATCAAACTAACTAGTTTTGACATCATCAAAAAGGGAGAAATTGTTGGGAAAAACTATCAAGGTAGTCCAGCTGATGGTTTTGATGAAATGTCAAAACATATGCGAAAGTTTCATGAAAAACTGCATGTTATTCAAAGCTGAAAGTCGGGGGTAATGACCAAGTAAGACTTCAAATCTCAGCTCAACTGACGCGATAGTCAATCGCCTTAAAGCATGGTCAACCAACTTAAGAGGATGCCTCAATCAGACTAGTCAAAGTCAACTCTTCAAGCTTAAGAAAAGCTATAGGGGGAAGAGAATTTTGAAAACTAGAAGGCATCCACAGATGAGCAACCATTAGTCTAGCTGAAGGCCAAGACACACTGATGAAGAAGAGCTAGCTTGAAAGCTTAAACTAAACTGATCAAAGATCAGACAGTTGGTAGAAAAGCTCAACAGAAGAGCCGACACTGAACTGATCAAAGATCAGTCAGTTGGGAGAAGAGCTCAATAGAAGAGCCGACACTGAACTGATCAAAGATCAGTCAGTTGGGAGAAAAGCTCAATAGAAGAGCCAATACTGAACTGATCAAAGATCAGTCAGTTAGGAGAAAAAGCTCAAATAGTAGAGCTGATTGGAAGTCCATAACTGAAAAAGCTTTTAAAGCTAAGCCGCTAAAGATCCAGAGCTGAAGATCAAGGCAGCTAAACTGGACCATTCCAGGACTGAAGCTTGAGGCAGCTGAGGAACTGCCAATTGGACAATCTCAGAGCTGAAAGCTGAGTTAGCTGAGACCCCATCAACTGAAGTCCAAAATTGATAGCCGAAGTAACTGCTCTTTGACAAGCAGTCAATGAAGATCCTGACATAAAATTTTGGAAAGATCCTGATGATCTTGGAGCAGAAGCCATTAAATTCAACAGCTAGTTCAATTAAAGCTTCAAACGGCTACATGCATTAACTATCACCGGTGAAATCAACTGAATCACCGATCACAATGGTCAAAAGATCACTCATCTATATAAAGAGAGTGAATCTCATTTTGGCCAAGACTTTCGCCAATCTAACTCTTGCTATATTTTGCAGATATTGAGCTTTTTTACTTCCTCCCCACAGCTCAAAACTTAAATCTCTTAAGTGCGGAATGTCCCAACTGAGAAGGCGTGCTTCAAGTTCCAAGCAAGCAGCTTGCTGACGAAGAATTTCAGCCAGAGCAAAGCTTCTCAGTTTAGTTCTTCAAAGATCAACCACTCAGCTCAAGTTGAAGGAGCATTCCAGGTTGATAACAGATTTAAGACTGTCTTTTTGAAGATCGAGATAGATCTAAAATCTTGTAAAGACGAGCAATAGCACCTGTAACGCCCCAATTTCACTTTAATAGAAAAAGGCACGTTATCTATGCTTTTCATTAATAAAATTATTTTTCTTGAAATATAGCGGAAGTTTCAAAGCATAACTCGACATTTATTACATAAAATAAAGTCAAAATTAAATTAAATCCTTAATTATGCTTGACTACTTGACCACCATCATCACATCTTGTCCTACGCATCACTCGAGACAACACCTGAAAAGATAAATAGATTTTGGGGTGAGTACTACTAACTCAGTTGGAAGTATCCAATTATCCAAGCTATATAAAATTAAACGAGTAGGTCAGAATAATAAAAGTGTTCAGTCCGTAGACCAAACCATATAGCCCATAGGCCCTGTCTTGTTTAGCCCGGATGCCCTGTCTCATTTAGCCCGGAGGCCCATGCTCATTTAGCCCGGAGGCCCATTTTCATCTTTAGCCCGAAGGTCCATTCTCGTTTAGCCCGGAGGTCCATGCTTGTTTAACCCGAAGGCCCATGCCTGTGTCATTACATACTCGATAATAAAATATAGAGAGAATAATCAGGACAAGATTACGTAAAACCCCACCTTGACCTTTGACTTGGATATTAATTAATTAAGTTTGGCGCACCTCCTATAAATTATTTATCATAAATTAATACAGTGCATAACATGAGATAATTAAATTATGCATGAGACTATTCTAAGATGCATGCTCAATACATATACACACATAGCAATAAAATCATATTTTCCATACATTGACTTAACCATACACTTATATTACATATATATATATATATAAGAAATCATGCACCAAAACTTTATCACTGCACACAAACAAATGCATAAACTATTTACATAAATTATATATATATATATATATGTACATATGGACATATATACGTAAATATATCTATTCATTATAACTCTTATAACATATTACATATATAAATACATCAATCACATATTATATATATATACATGTACCACTCATAGTTTCTATATATATATATATAACACTCAACATACAAATATACATACATTATAAATACACATATCACACAAACACACACATACACACACAAATATATATATATATACACACGCACATCACACAAACCGACATATAAAGTCTATCAACACACAACACATGCACCTATACATACAATAAAGCATGCATGAAAAAGTACCAATCCCCTTAACTCTTTAGGGCCCACCATAATGACAGGACAAAGAAGAAAAAAAAAAGTTAAAGCCTACACTTCTCTCTCTCCACTCATCTTCTTTCTTCGACAAAAAAAAAATAAAAAAAAATGGCAACACTGAAAACTCCACACAATCTCAATATATATCTAATATATATCCTTGCCCAAAAATAAATTAAATATGGTGCATGCGAAGAAAAAAAAAGAGAAAAAATGCCAACTGGAAGAAAATATCCCCATACCTTGAGAAAAACTGGAAACGTGAAACTCAACTCCCTTTCCCATTTTTTTTATTTGTTTCGTGGGAAAAATGATGGGGAAAAATAACTCTATTTATAATGATAGGTTAGGGTTAGAGTTTGAAGAGGACAGGAGATTACGTGGTTATCTTGTTTCAACAATAAAAGATAGAGTTGATAAACTTCAAAATTTGGAATGATAAAATTTGTAGGCAAAGATATCCGAACAAGAAGAGGAAGAAGAATTGAAACATCTAGAATTTGGGCCTCAATACTTGGGCTTGGAAAAATAAAAGATTTGGGCTCTATATAATTCTAAATGGGCTAGAGAAATAAAATTTCAACCCATTAAATACTCCAAATAAAATTAAATGCATGCTATGAAATAACCATGCTATAAAATAAATAATTACTTAGGCGCGACTTATTAGACTTAATCAATTAATATCAAACATAAATAAATAAAATATTTTACTAAAAAAAATGTAGCAATTTAAATATAATTAGAAAATTAGGTCGCTACAGCACCTAAAGTCTCAGCGAGTAGTTGGGACTGGTAAGTGTGAGCTGTCGACCCAGAAACCGGCTGAGGAAGGGCGTACCGACGGGTCCATTCATCTGGGACAGCAATTGTTGGAAAGGAGGCCGCATTCTGTTTGACGGGGTCTCGTTTTCAGGTCCAACATATTTCTTCACTGTGTAACTGTAATAAAGAAACTTTACACTTGCATAGTGGATTGCCCTTCTGCGGAAGGAAGAGAGGACGTAGAAGCAAGAAGCTTCGAACCTCTATAAGTCTTGTGTGTGCTATATTTAATGCTTAAAGCTCCTGTATGCTCTTAAACTGCACATAATAGCACACAAGCTGCACTGACAAGCAAAGCCTTAAGGCTATCAGTCTCAACTGATTAAGTGCACAGATAAATTGTCATAAGTGAGTCAGGGCCTCATATTCTGCACAAACTTAAAGTTTTTGAGTCAGTTTATTCACTCCCCTATAAATTGACATAGACTCGCACCGGGACCAACAATGTCCCTGAAGAAATAAAAGAGTTTTTTCTTATATAATTATCATGCATCTTAATACAAGTCTATTTTCATCTCTCTACGTAACCAATCTTCTCATTTATGATCAACATTTTCGAGAGTTCTTTAATGAAACTATTTCAATATAAAAATACAACGTCTTGTCAACATCTTTGTTAATGATTTTTAGTCAAACCGTGGTTGATTGAGTAACCCCAACAAACAAATATATTAATATTTAGAGATATTAATGTTATGTTGGTTATCACTATAGAATAAAAGGTACCATAAAAATATATATTCTACTAAATGATAATGGCATGAAGGCTGATTGACAAAAAAGTGAAAAATTGAAAATTTGATCAATCAAGTCACTATAGAAATGTAATTAAAGATATGTCTTCTTTTACACAGGTCTTTATCGCTTGGATGTCATTCTCCAAGGATAGGTTTATTACTATATTTAATAATATTACAACTATTATTTTTTTTAAAATATTCATCTTTGAGTAATTCGTCCGAATAAAGGATATCTATAATGTCCCTGAAGAAATAAAAAAATTCTTTTTCTTATATAATTCCCATGTATCTTATTACGTCTATTTTCATCTTTTTACGTAACCAATCTTCTCACTTACGATCAATGTATTCGAGAGTTCTTCTTGAACAGATCTATTTCAATATAAAAATAGAACGTCATGTCAATGTCTTTGTAGAATTTTCAGTCGAATCAATGGTTGATCGAGACACCATGAATGCATTATATTAAGTTTCAAAGAAAATCCATTCTGATTTCAAAAGGTTCATATCTTTTCATGAATTAATAAAAATTTCACCATATCACTTTTTGGCAATGACAATTTTGGGTTTGGTTTTATCCGAGAAGAATAATATGTAAAAATATAATATTTGTAGTTGAAATTTGCATTATATACTATATGTCAAATATGAATTATGTTAAAATACTTGAAACTTTTTATATTTATATACAGACAAAAACAACCTAAGCATAAAGTTATTTTTTAAATTTTAGAGATTATTTAACATTAATTATTAAATGTTAAGTTAATATATTATATTTTAAGTAAATATATTAATAATGACCTTCTCATCAATCTGTAATAGTGATATAAAAATGAAGACTCTAATTTTTAAGTGGGTTAGTAAGTTCTTTTATTTTTAATTGATTGTTGGATAATCTCTATAAGACCTTACATGTGATTATTAATGAGTGTACAAAATAAATAATGAATAAAATATTAGAGCACTTATAATTTATTTTGTATTAATAAAGTTAATTAAAAATAAGCTATTATATATGTCTAAATTTGGTAAATAAGTCTACATTATATTCTAATTCTAACATTTAGTACATGGTATTATGAAATTATCAATAGATTCTAACATAATATTCTAAACTAATCTTCCCCTAATATATATATAGTTAAGATAGTAAAAAAAAAATAAAAAATTCTAATATGAATTATTATATGCATGCTTGTGATATATATCTTCAAAAATTTTAAAGAAAAAACTTAATTCATACATATAGTTTATGTGTTATCTCTAATGTAAATTATTGAAAATAATAAAGTTTAGTGATAGATTCATTTTTATATTTAAGGTTTATTTATTCATGTCATAATTAATTAAAAGTTACACCAATTAAATATATTGTTATATTTTATTTTGAATTAGAATGATAGAAAATATGTTCTCTTATAAATAATATATAAATATGTAATTGGACCAATTCGAATCGAATGCACATAATTCTATTCACACCATGTTCTTTTTTTTTCTCTAATTCAAGAAAAATATACATATGTTAAATGTTTGTGGGTGCACGCGAGAGATTAAGATTAGTGGGAATCCTTACAAGTTTATCATAATTAGGATCCCAATTCATTAAAAATCTATTAAGATAATATAATTATTACAATAATTAATTTATATTAAAATAAATTATTAATATTTATACTTATATTGTATTACATTATTGTCCTTAAAAATAGTATATGATAGGGTTATAATAGATAAACTCAAAATTGTAAGATAACACACTTTTTATATTAGTATGATATAGATTATGGTATTTACGAATTAACATTTTTAGGGTTCTGAAATGCTAGCTATTTACCATATCTATAAGGATGGAAGCAACCTTCTTATTATGTCTACTGTGATACTTTGGTTTCATAAATGTCTTATTACAAATTTATTTGATAGTTGTAAGTGTCCAATTACGTATAAATGTCAGTTTATTTGGACGTTTGTAAGCGTCCTATTAAGTAAATTGTGATACTTAGGTCTTATGAAATGATCTATTACACGGTTTATTAGCCTTCTTCAAACCATGACTCGTTCATTTTTTGTTTACAGGAGGCTCTTGTCAGTGCATGGAAGTTACTTCACCCCAATGACCCTGATCGCCGACAGAGTTACAGGGATAATGACTATCGACGCTGGAAGCCTGCAGAGGGGCTTATTCATCAGATCACATGCGAGGATGGTCCATACCAGATCCCATGGAGGAATGCCGATTATGTAAGTTAAATCTCTGTAACATTTACTTTCATCTCCCTCATTTAATTTGACAATCCTTTATACCACACGTCCGTGTATGATACTGCAGGTGATCATCGTCTGCAACATTGAGAGACAGTACTGGGTGACTGTTTGTGTTCGGATTTCTGACTGGGTCGTGGAGCTGTATGACCCGCTCTTATTTCAGATGTCCGACCCCAGTGACCCCGAGTTGTATTACCAGCGGGAGCGAGAGTTGACACCGCTTCTTCGTCTACTACCATGCCTGATGTATGCTGCTGCTTTTTGGCGTGAGAGGCCCATGTTGCCTCACCATATTTACGCGATGACGTTGGATAGATCGATCAAGGAGCAGTATATCCAGGTGGATGCGAAGAGCTGCGGAGTATACGTGTGCATGTACGTGGATCGACTTTTGGGTGAAAACCCTTACTTGGAGGTGACACAACAGTTCATCGACGCATATCGTGCATGTATTGGGGATAGGATATATTCCTTGACTTATAGTGGTAGGCCTGAGCCCTGACAGGTTGGATGATTGTATGTTTGGATTAGATGACTGTATGTTTGGTATTACGGATTCTATTTGGATTTTTAATATTTGTTTATTAAAAAAAAGGGAATGAGCTAATCAACTGAAAAAACAACAAGGAGTTTTAATTCAAATTGTACAATACATGAACTAATCAACTGAAAAAATAACAAATCAGTCGGCTGATAATCGAATCGGGCACTTGGGCCGTGTATGTTATGTGCTACCACAAATGCTGCACCTCTTAGGTGCTCTTCTCCATGTGGAGGCATCATTTGGCTGCGAATTGAGGTTCACATACCCTACAGGTACGAAGGCTGTGCAAACCCGTCTGTTGTGCCCCGATCCCTGACATCTAGTGCAAAACTGTCTGCGTTCACTAGACGATGCCTCAAATGGTGCTCGAGCTCTTGACAAAGGTGGACGACCAGCACGACGTCTGATATCTGGCGGTATCACCACTCGATCTCTATAAGCATCGGGAATAATCCACTCTTCTGGGCGTGGTAAACCCTATATGACTTCGTTATACATGCCAATCAGACTCTCCACCTTATAACAGCTTCCAACATAGTCGTATATGAGCCCGCCAGTGGCACTGTGAAGAAGGTAAAAAAAACAAGAGGTTAGAATCAGCCAAAGATCATACAATTCATATAACATTAAAAATAACAAGTAACATGTCATACCAAATGGCAGCTGCAGCGTGCGAACATGGTATCAGATCCAGCTGAAACACACGACAATCACAAGTCCGGTGTTGAAGATCGACCATGTAACTCTCTCTCTTCACCTCAACTTTCCACAAATAAGATATTGTCGTAGGTCGGACTGCATAGCGGCGTCCCTGCTCGACACTCCCACTGAGCTTCTCAACAACTGCTCTCGTCAACACATGATTCGCTCTGTGTATAGCCGCTCTTCGTTCGACAAACCATCTCTCAACAATGGATCTATAGACTTCAAGGAGCGAGCAAACTGGCAACCTCCTAGTCCACAACAGTCGAGCATTGAGACTCTCTGCCGTATGAGACGTCATGAAGCCATAGCGCCGTACGGGACACTGTGAGCGGGACCAATGTTGTGGACCGATATTGCACAACTTCACATAAGCATTTGGACAGACTTGTTCCAATGTCGAAATATTCACTTGAAAAATATCTGTCTGATAGCTATATGCTGCATCCTCAAATAGTGCGAGCATGTTCTTTCCCCTCTTCGTCATCTTGTTCTTCAGATGATAGTAGCACAGTCCGTGCACCGCTCTTGGGGAAACAGATGCCACAACATTTTTAATGCTCTGATGCTGATCCGAAACGATGAGAAGGTCGTCTACATCACCCACTGACATCCGTACTCGGCCCAGGAACCAGCTCCATGATTCATCATTCTCTATCGGTCCAATCCCGATTGCAACAGGCAATATTTGTTCATTACCATCCTTCGTCACAGCAACAAACAACACCCCCTTGTTCTTTCCCTTAAGATGGGTGCCATCCACCACAACCACCGGACGGGCAAACTGCAGAAATGCTCGGACACACGATCCGATTGCAAGGAACATATGCTTGAATGCGTAATCGCTCGTGACGTGCAAGTCTACAAGGGTCCCCGGATTCATCAATTATAACGTGTGCAGAAATGCGGGCAGCTGCGCGTATGACTTGTCGCAGTCTCCGTAGACTATATCAATGGAAATATTTCTGGTGCGCAGGGCGAAACTGTAATCTATATGGATGCTGAATTCCCGCACAAGCTCAGCAATCATCTCTTTCGGCTTCAACACCGTCCTCTCGTCCACCAATTTGCGCGCAAAATACTTCGCGAGTACTCTAGCCGGAACCTGACGCGGAGCCACTC
Source organism: Perilla frutescens (assembly GCA_026008535.1). NCBI lineage: Eukaryota > Viridiplantae > Streptophyta > Magnoliopsida > Lamiales > Lamiaceae > Perilla > Perilla frutescens. The sequence continues at coordinate 25,758,631 of BRKX01000006.1, read as the reverse complement.
GACTCATATCAAGGTGGCATGTGTGGGTTCCGTTGAACTTGTAGATTATCTACATCTGTCCTTCAGCAACAACAAAGCACTTGAACGGGCAGTCACCACCGTGTTTGGATACATAGCCAAGTCAGCTCCTGTTTGATCGATACACGCAGTACTCAACTCGATTCTGCATGTGATATATTCCCACCGCCAGAGGCAAATCATCCTTTATCCGAAAAATTGCTCCCTCGCGCAGTGTATCTGTCGGTGCTGCCCGTCGCTCATCCCAAGACAGTGGCCCCACAATGTCTAAATCGGCAAGGGGAACCCCCCAGTTGCTGGAACCTCTATCAGCTGCATACCCAAGACCGGCAGAAGATGATGGCACAACTCCGTCAATCCCAACAATCTGTCTGTGTTTCCAGAAGTACGAATCTAATGGGAAAATTCCGTCATTAGTGAATCCATCAATGCCGATCTATCATTCGCCTCTTCTTCTTCTTCGTTCTCTTCTTCTTCTTCTTCTTCTTCTTCTTCTTCTTCTTCTTCTTCTTCCTCTTCTTGTTCGTCGTACTCTTCTTCTTCCTCCTCATCCTCCTTCTCAACACGTGTCTCAAATGCCTCTTCATACCGGGGGTAATCGCTATGAATCGGATTACCCGATCCGTGAAAGTACTGGGGAAAGTAGGGAACATAATCATCCCTCACTAGATTTCTGTAATCTATGCCAACAGAGGGCCCAACACCGGAACTGCTCAAATATCTCGAAATCACGTACACAACCATCTCGGCGGTCTGTTCGTGCAGCAAATCAAGCAAATCTCCATCATCTCGTAAAGACGCCTTTATCAGCCGACCGGTATTGGTGCTCGTCAAGTAGGAGAATTCGTACTCTACAGTACTCGGCTCAGTACATAATAACTTGTGCACCTCCTTCTCCAGTTCGCTAAAACACAAATTGTCGGACGACATAACGAGAAGTTGCTCGTCACCATCCACGTATTCTGATCTCTCCCATCTGCCACTGTGTCGTACAATAATACGACGTCTCACCATCTACATTTTTAAACTTCGATTAATTAAAATAATGACACGGTTCATTAACAATATATACGATTAATATCAAATTCCAACGATTATTCAAAAATGAATAATTATTAAATTCGTACCAATAATTAACTAACCTATAATCATGCTACGATTGAATTAAATTGCTAGGATTAATCCAAGAATGCTAGGAAGACTTATAAGAATGCTACGAATATTTAAAAAATTGGTACCAATCTAAAAAAGCTCAATGAATAAATGCTACGGCAAATTATTAAAAATGCTACGATTAATTATAACAATGCCACGATTATCTCTTAAAATGCTATGATTAATTATTAGAATGCCACCACTAAGTTTAACAGTGCTACGATTAATTTTGTGCATGCTACGATTACTTATATCAATGCTACAATTAATTTTTACAATGCTACAATTATTTATAAGAATGCTACGATTGTTTTTCAAGAAATGCAACAATTTTAAAATGCTACGATAAATTAAAAATTGTTACGACTAAGCAAGATTGGGCCACAAATTACAAACAACTATCATAATTAACAAATTAACACTTGATACAATTATTTGAAGAAATGCCACGAGTAATTTTCTAAACTGCTACGCTTAATTAAAACATGAATGCTATGCTACGACTAAGTGAAACAAGACTACGGTTACGTAGAAATAAGAATAAGAAAAATTTCGGAAAAAAGGGACATTTCCAAGAGCGCACCTTTGGACAATATGGAAAATAATTTGCACGAAAATGTTCTTGATGACTCCACCCGTACACTTCTTGCACACGCCTTGCTCAAATTTTTGCTCTACAACTTCTGCTCTTGTTTATATGCTAAAAATATTATAATGTAATGTGTATCATGAAACCCGATTGGTGTCTATTTATTCACAAAATTTACCTACCGTTCTTACACAACATTAAAAATCTGCAGTAAAATTGGTCAACACATTTCTACCCTCTGATGCTTATTTATTGAAGCTAGTACGGTACTCAAGACATAAATGCAGTCAATTAAAAGAATCGTAGCATTTTTATTGATTAATAGTGGCACACGATTAATTTTAAACCAATCGTAGCTTCTTATAAAATTGTACCAAATCGTAGTCACTTTTAATTACTCGTAGTCATAGCATAACAATCGTAGACATTTTCAATGAAACCAAGTCATAGCATAATAATCGTAGTAATTTAAAATTAATCGTATCATAATAATCGTTGCCAATTTTAAATAATTGTAACATAATTATCGTAGCACTTTTTATAATATAATCGTAGCATAATAATCGTACATTCCTTTAACCTTAATCGTTGCACTTTCCAATCTAAATTAACTTCCACAACATAATCATATCATTTTTCAAAAAATAATCGTACCATCTTCAAATCATTTAATCATTGCACAATTTTTAACTTTATCTTCTGTAATCCTTAAATAATCGTTGCATTTGATTAACTTCAAGGTTATAACTTAATCATACCATTTTTCAAAATCAATCATAGCACTTGGTTAACTTAATATAATAATCGTAGCAACATTTACCTAATCGTATCGTTTTTTTAAAACAATCATATACTATAAATACATAATCCGATATATTTACACTCACATATAGACATATACATATAGCGAAATGTATAAAGTTGATTTGAACTAATATTAAAATGCAAAACGTACACTGACAAACTGATTTGTCCTAGGAAGTAGCTGTGAATTAGTACAATTTGCCTAAGAAACTACCTAGTTTTAAAAGTTGCCTTTTTTCCCACTTTCTATTTGCTTTTGCCTAGTATTATACATTTTCACAAATCTAATCTAGATAAAATAAAACCCAACAAACTTGGGCCTTCAATAATGGACTGGAATCTCGGACTTAGGCTCCATGAATTAAATCCATGTCGAACACGAACGAAAAACCAACCGGAGGCGCGTAGACCGCGCACGGCCGTTGCGGCCATGGTTCACCTAAGCACGGGCTGTGCGGAACCCTCTGTCCGGATTTGCTTCATCTATCCTCCAAGACGCACGACCGTGTCACTGTGTTCCACCCTCTGCACGGCCGCGCCAAGGCTTGGCGATTCTTCTTCATCTTCAATTGACAGCATCGTGATCCATCTTGGGCTACTCTTCATCAACTCTTCTTCTTCAAGCTTCTTCCTTACAATCAATTGCAAATATGCTTGCAATTTCTTATCTCGAAGTATCATGACTGGACCTTTGAATTGTAACTCTTCATTTACTTGATCGATACTGGGCTCGTACTCATCACTATTAGAGAAAATGTGTTACTTCCTTTTTTTTTTAATTTGTATTAGGACTGTTACATGTGTCTTATTACATAAGAATCTTAGTGTTCTGGAGATCATGGCCTGCTGGATAAGTCTATTGGATGGGTTAAGAGTAAATTACACAATTGGTCTCGTAAGAATATGGTGCAAACACTTTTAGTCCCAACATGTACAATTTTAGTCATAAGTTTAATTTTTTGACACTTTTAGTCCCACAGTTTATATTTCAACACTTTTGGTCCCAAAAACTAACCGATTATACTTAACAATTAACATCCATTAAGTATCTATTTTGAAGTCAAAACAGTACCTATTTTGATGATTTTTCTTGCATCACCTAATTAAGGGTGAAAAATAGAGAGAATGTGTAGTAAAAATTTCAATCCAAAATAGATACCATTTTGCCTCCAAAATACGTATTTAACGTATGTTAAGTATAGTCCGTTAATTTTTAGGATCAAAAGTGTTGAAATATAAATTGTGGGACTAAAAGTGTCGAAAAATGAAATTTGGAACCAAAATTATATATTTTGGGACTAAAAGTGTTTTGACCCTATTCTTACGGGAGCGAAAGTGTAATTTAGTCGATGGGTTAATAAAAAAAATTAAACAAAATCTGATAATAATAACATTAACACCGCCGCCACGCACTTCTATGCAATTCCACCGCCACCCTGCCACGCTTTAATGTATGGTCTATTTCACAGCATGCATCTTAATATGATTACTGTTTAATCAAATTACACAGAATTTCTATATGGCTGCCTAGCATTATTATTCTATATTTGCACAGATTTAAAAATAAAATTGGCAAATAGTGGTATCGACATATACAAGGAAGAGTGCATCTAACTCTCAACTCGGTTCAAATTCAGATTTTTTTAGAAGGGGGTCTAATTGAATCAGACGGATTCCTCTTCGTTTTCTTGGTGCGTCTTCACTTCGATTTAGATAGAGAGAGAAAACCTCAATTCCAGGCTTCTTCTTTTTTTTTTTTTTTTTTTTCCCATCTCCTTCTATTTTTGGCGCTCTGAGATCGTTTCGACTGTGTTGTGATCAGTGTCTCATAGTTCATGGAATCTTTAATTCTATCTTCGTTTGCGGTGTATTTTTTTTATCTACTTCTTGCATTAAATTCATGTTCGCGGGGCTCCTCGTCTTTTCGACTATATTTATTGATCACCAATTTCTTTAATCTATATTATTTCTTTAACAATTTTGGTATTTGGGCGTTTTCTTGATCTTTGTATGTCTTGGTACGTGCGATTTTCTTGACTATTCTCTTTTCTTTTCCCCTTTTAGAACTGCGAGTGAAGGTGGGGCGGTTTTCTTTATTAAGTGTGTATACGAGATTTTGATCTTTGACATATTTAACGATATCCCGCCCCTCCTATTTTTAAATCTTCGTGTTCTATAATGAATTTCTTTTTAATTTCTCATATTCTGCTTTTTTCTGCAGACTCTCATGGCTTCTGTTGCTGATGATTCTATTATGCCTCAAGGTGATATGTTTTTTTCTCACGTGTGATAGTGAAGTAAGGGATATTTATTAAACTCACTTACAGCGTCTCCATAGTTGTATCTTCTGTTAGTTATGTATCTCTGTCCCTCGAGATTGCGCTCTGATTACTTCTTCATCTTACTGTTATTGTTTTTCTGCAAGCTATTTATAAATCCAAGCTATTTTCTGTAGTATCTGCTTTTACTTTACACTATCAATTATAGAACACACCAAAATGAAACTCTTATGACTTAAACTCAGATGTTTGCATTGTTGGCGTTGCAAGAACACCAATCGGCAGCTTCCTTGGTTCTCTTTCATCTTTGCCTGCTACCAAACTTGGTTCTATAGCTATTGCATGTAAGATCTCTCGGAACTGAATCTAGTTTCTTGAATACAGTTTACAAACATACTTTTTTTACCTTTCTAAAATTGTTATATTTTTGAAGGCGCTCTTAAGAGGGCAGGTGTAGATCCATCTTTGGTGCAGGAAGTCTTCTTCGGGAATGTACTTAGTGCTAATTTAGGCCAAGCCCCTGCTAGACAGGCTGCACTAGGTGCAGGTATACCTAACTCTGTGATCTGCACCACCATAAATAAAGTATGCGCATCAGGGATGAAAGGTTGGCTTGCATTTGCATACTGTTTTGGCCATCAACTTCAAGGGATTTGTGATGATTTTCATTCATTTATTTGTTTTTAACACAGCTACAATGCTTGCTGCTCAGACCATAAAATTGGGTGTGAATGATGTAGTAGTTGCTGGTGGTATGGAAAGCATGTCCAATGCACCAAAGTATATCGCTACAGGAAGGTCAGCGCATTACGGTTGTTCAAAATATTCTTTTTACAGGTCTTTGTATGAAGATGATTCTGTAGGTTGAGCTTACTAATTTCTTGTTTCCTTGCTGTTACCTTTTGATACTCTATTTGTTCTTACTGATCATTTTTATCTTGAAATAGCTAATCTGTTTTTGCTTTAATTATGTTCAATGAAGAACCTCAATCTTTTCTGTGTGTGTTGTGAGGTTGTCTCCCTACCGTTGTAATGCCATGCCTTCTTTAACAGGATAGGTTCACGGCTGGGGCATGATACTATTATTGATGGCATGCTCAAAGATGGCCTTTGGGATGTCTACAATGATTTTGGAATGGGTGTTTGTGCAGAGCTGTGTGCTGATCAACATACCATAACAAGAGAAGAACAGGTGACTATGTGTGTCTACATTTTTCAATTGTCTTCTGCTAGGAACCTCTTTCTTGGGGTGGGGGAACATTTGTTATCTGCATTATGAACGCAAGCACTGCATGGTCTAAGCTGAATGCAACTGACTTCGTACTCTTATTTCATTCCCTTTTTGTGGTACTGTCTTTGTCTCAACTTTATTTCATACTCACTCCCTGTTCGTATTTCACTTGGGGAGAACTCTAGTAGTCAAATTTTAATTTAGTTTGTAGTTTGTTCAATTTCAGAGAAATATATGTTATTGGAATAATATGTATTTGCAAACAAAGTAAATGTAAATGGCTGCTTACTGAACAGTTGTTGAAAAGCTTAAAAACTCACTTATAAAAGTCAAGTTTGTAATTTGGTTATGTTCTTGCTAGTTTGCAAGTTCTAGGAAAGTCCAATTAGTTTGTACATTCTGTTTTTATATTCTTTTATTGTGACATGGCTGTTAAAATATGTAGGTTGTTTTTTCATATCAACAAAATGACATTTAATTTTCCTTCAACGTTGTCTAATAACCTCATATGTCATATTTTACTTTGTATTTGCATCTGTCTCAATTAATACTTTATAATTGTGAAGGGTCTGTAATTATTATACTTTAATATGTTTTAGTTTGGACGTCAATTCTAACTAGATTTTCAAACTTATGCCCATATGCTTCTTTCTAGGATTCTTATGCAATTCAAAGTTTTAAACGAGGTATTGCTGCAGAATCCAGTGGTGCATTCTCGTGGGAGATGGTTCCGGTTAGTCTCATTATTGTTATTATTATTAGTATTATTATTTTAACAGTGTTAACTGTCCTTGCCTTCTTAAAATTGCAGAGTATTTGTTCACTTTCTTAAGAGGACAGTTTTGTTCTCCAGGTTGAAATCTCTGGTGGCAGGGGGAAGCCATCTACCATCATTGATAAAGATGAAGGTCTCAGAAAGGTGAATAAATAAATGATGAGGATTTTAAGAGCTAATACAAATTGATGAAAAACTTTGAGGTTGATGTGCCATACTTTCCTAGTCGAAGTTTCATGATCTATCTGAAAATATATGTTTATGCGCAAAGGCAGAATTGAAAGCCAATTTGGGTCTTTTCATCTTTCCTCATTCTTTTTTTTTTAATTTTTTTTTAATTTTTTTCAATTTTGTTTTCTTCCACTACATGTCCGGTTCTTGAGTTGCACGTGTTCATAGATAATGTGTTAATTTTGTATTTTAATTCATTTCGTAAAGCTTCGTTTTCTTTTGTATTTGTTGTCAGTTTGACGCGTCTAGGTTAAGGAAGCTCCGACCAAGTTTCAAGGAGAATGGTGGTTCTGTAACAGCTGGCAATGCTTCTAGTATAAGGTTTGAGTACTCCATGCCTTCCTCCTTTTCTTCTTCCTTATTACCCTGGCAAAGGACTAACAACTACTTTTTTAGTTAGCCATCTACTCGGTTAGAAAACCAATAGGATATCATGTTTTCTTTTGTATTCTAATCTTTTCACTGCATATTATCAATAGATTAGGCACCAGATATGGTTTCAGTAGACACTGCATTTAAAAGTCTATTACTTGGCAAATTAGATGAAGTGGGATCTCCATTATTCCTGTGCTCTTTAACTTGGTTCATTGACTTGGTGTCTTACATATGCTAAAAGGGAAGAAATTGAGAAGCTCCTCTCTCTCCTTGAATGCTTATGTGCATTCTTCTGTGGTTCATGATGAGTTTGTAGAATACCCAGTATAGTTTTATGTTTTTTGGTGCTGTTAAGCATTCAGGAATGAGCATTACCTAATGTGAAAATTGTTTCTTGTGCAGTGATGGGGCAGCTGCTTTAGTTCTAGTGAGTGGAGCAATGGCAGTTAAACTTGGATTGGATGTTATTGCCAGAATCAGAGGATATGCTGATGCAGCCCAGGTACTCTAAATATTTTTTTTTGTGTACATTTTACTTTGATTAGGGTGAACGGTGCTGACATTAAATGGTTGGGCAGGCACCTGAGCTGTTTACAACTGCTCCAGCCATTGCAATACCGAAAGCAATCTCAAGTTCTGGCTTGAAAGCTTCTGATATTGAATTTTATGAAATCAATGAAGCCTTCTCTGTAAGAATCCATGTTTCATTTCTATGCAATTAATGAAGCCTTCTCTGTAAGAATCCATGTTTCACTTTTTAATCTGTCTGTAGCTTAGCGAGAAAGTATTTTAAGCATCATTTGTGCAGGTTGTGGCTCTGGCAAATCAGAGTTTACTCAATATTGACCCTGTGAGTCTTAATGCTTACTACCATTATCTGATAACTCCAAGTTATATGGGACAATGTTGTTGGACTGCATACAATATAGAACTCTTCTTGTTCCTTGTTTGGTTCACAAGAAATATGTGCTCATTATAGGAAAGGCTGAACGTGCATGGAGGTGGTGTTTCATTGGGGCATCCAATAGGCTGTAGTGGAGCACGCATCCTGGTCACACTCTTAGGGGTATGCTTGTTGCCCTTCAAAACAGTTTAGCATTGCCATGATTTTATTAACTCTTCCTCCGATTGATCAAGTGGAGTATTCTGTATTGTTTTGCTTCTATTTGGTGGTGATTAGGTGCTGAGGCAACAAAAAGGGAAGTTTGGGGTTGCTGGAATCTGCAACGGGGGCGGAGGTGCATCTGCTGTTGTTCTGGAGCTTGTTAATAAGTGGTGAGATTCGTAAGTAACTTGAATCAATTCCTTCATTTCATGTCATAGTGGGACTTTCTTGGGGGTTGGAAAGAGGTAACTCGTGCAACAATCATGCAGCAATATGGCATGAATCCACGACATCCCACTGTGGAAACAGACTCTCTTCTTCCAGGGAAGGGGTGTGGATATCCAGCATTAGATATGTTCTTGTTGCAATGTAGCAATGAACAGAAATCCGTGCACTAGTGTTGTCTGAGATATCATATCATTATTTGGTTTTGCCACCTTGTCCTAGATTTAATACTCTCGGTAAATATTACACATTGCTTACCATTTTTGTCACTTTAACTTGTAAACCTGTTTTCTGTTTATTAGATGCTAATATGCTGTGTGTGGGCGTGTGGCTGTTATGAATGGTGGTTGAAACTGATTTTCTGTAATTACCAGAGAATCCTTGCAAATTCGCACAATAAGTTAATTGCAATTCATCATATCACTCCGTGTATTTCAACCTGATGTTCTAATGAGTAGTTATTAGGTAATTGATTCAAGATTATAATCTTTGTACATGGCTAAAAATATCCGTATAGATTACAGCACATTTTTGTTTGAAGGACTTGCTTACCTTAAAATCTTTTGTCAGATATTCTAAACATAGAAAACCTGTGTATGCTGCAGGCCTGTGTCAAGGGCGGCACGCTCTCTGCTGTGAAATCAACAAGTTTCTATGCTGTTGTGAAGATAACATCTGCAGACGTTTCCAATCGAGCCTGGGTGGGAGGAATGGGATGTACCTCATAAAATTTTCTTCTATAAGATTATAGGAATAATGTTCGTATTTGAATTTTAGTGTTCTATGTGCTACATTCTTATCAATTTGCTTTCTGAGATCCGGTATCTATTCCATTATGTTCTAGTCAAGCCTATGTACCTCCTACAGTTTCTTCTGTAGGATTATATGAAAAATGTCCGTATTACAATATTTATACTGTATATGCTGCATTCTCATCAGTTATCTTTTTGTTGATCTTATATCAATTCCACTTCAAAGGAGTCATTCACTTACTGTATAGTGCTGCAGCTTGACTTAAAGGTGTAAGGTCTACTTGAACTTCATTTCCCGCTTCCAAAGATGCTAGAAGTTTTCTCCGTTTGCCTGTGTAGTGTTTTTCTTATTCGGAGAATGTCTTGCAGAATTAAGGAACTAGTTTGTTATTATGCCTGCTCCTATAAATCACAGTCCAGACCATTGATCAATTAGCTGCATATCCTTTTGTGATTTGTATTCATCCAAGTTGCAGATCTATGTTGATATCGTGTTTTTTTATCAAAACATGAATGTTATTGCATAAATGTCAGCAAATGGACACAAAGCTAGATGTTTGGTAGAAGTTCATATGCATAATATGTAGATATCCAAAGATGAATGCTATTACAGATTTTACAGTTAGTACATGGTTAACAGAAAAGCTAATGCAGCAAAGATAAGTGACTGATATGTGACAGAAGCAGGCATACAACCCTGATCCTTCCGAAAGAAAAGGGCTTCAAACAAGGGTAGGTTGATTATTACCACTAGCCCATTTAGAAGAATATGTAATGCATAAGAATCTAAATCTATAGCCGGCTTCTTGATAATGACGCTTCTGGCGATTGAGATTGAAGTAAGAAGATTGAATAGCGCAATCGTTGCCAAAATGACAAACATTGATGAAGCTGTGCCAAATTCCATAATCTCTTGCTCAAATCTTTTAGAAACATCATCGTCGACATTATTCTTCCCGGTGATTGTGAAATTCAACTTTTTAAAACCCAAGGACCTGAAGATTGTTTGGCAGAATCCATAAAAATAACAGGTCAGTCTCTTATACAGCCACATTCTCTGATCATTATACCATCCCTTTAGTGTGCCTCCAGACCAAAGGAACTCTCCCAGGCTGTAAGTGTTTTTTGCTACAAAAACATATGCATATGGTAGAACCCAGGTGCTAGATACCTGTGGCAAATAAATTAATGCATTCTGAGAATATCACAAGTTATCGTTCTCAACAATTCTAAGTGTTGGTGCATACCTGTGGAAACAAATTGATGCCCTTCAGAACACACAAAGGGGGTACAATGGCGTAGTATAATGTAGCCAGACAGTTTGCCGCCCATAGGTTGTACATGAGATATGATATTTGAAGTGGTACTGGGATTTTTCCATGGCCATATATTAAAGGGCAGTATTTTGACAGGGCTATCTGAATGTGGCCTTCGGACCATCGAGTGTGCTGAATTAATGTAGTTAACAATGTCGTGGGAGCTAATCCCATGAACCCCTCCCTCTTTGGATTGAAAAAAACGGATCTCCACCCCTTCCTCTGTATTGATAATCCTGTAACAATATCCTCAACTGGACATCCATACATGAATCCCATCTGTGAAGTATTTTTTGTTCTCTTATGAGTACTTTTTGCATGAAATCAACATGCTTAGGATAGCATGGTGGGTTTCAAATTACAAAGAATTCAAAACTTTATTTGTAGCAGATTCTGTTGGATATTGGAGTTGTATCCTTAGTTGAAAAGAAAAAGTAAAGAACCTCCTTACCCCAGGGCCAGGAAGAATAAAGAACGAATCTACATGCTATGTCTTGGGGTGGCGTGTGTGTGTGTGTGAGAGAGAGAGAGAGAGAGAGAGAGAGAGAGAGAACCTCCTTGCCCCAGGATGAGTTCTCTTCGTAGCTACAGTTCGCAAGGAATTTGGCTGTTTCCTCAAGCAGGTTTTCTCTTTCTGGTTCCTGTATTTGTTTCCAATTGATGTGAGATTCATTATCGTACTTCTTCCCAGTGAGAGCGTCTCTCCTGTGGAAACAGCAACTGCCAATGTATGGTGTTCCTCCATGTGCATCTAAAGCTGGAAGCTCTACCTACAGTAACCGGCACACGTCTGTTGATTCTGAGTATGAATTTATGTAACTTGCAGTATTTCTTTATTAACTCTTACCGCTTGGGGTACTCTCAAACAGCTTCCATAAAGATCATTCTTTGTGATGTTATCAAAAAGCTGTGGAAACTGTACAAAGGCAATGTTACGGCTCTGTTCATCATCCATGAAGAAGCATAATGCATCCCTCACAGATTGAGAGTTGTTTGAATAGTGGTCGCAGTCTATATTAAGAATGATCGGGCTGTTGCTTATCCTTGATGACACCCTTATCTGTTTCAGTCAAGAAGAGTCATGCCCAATGAACAAGATTGTTTTTTTTTCTTTTTCTTTTTTGGTTTTGGAAAGCATGAACATAAAACTTTGAAATAGAATAGGTACAAGAATGCCATAAGCATATATATTGGACTTACTAAAGCATTCATCGCTCCTGCTTTAAAGTTATGTGGGTACCCTGGTCTCTTCTCACGGGCCAAATATACGAGTGTTGGCAAAGGCTTCCCCTCCGTGTCTGCTTCCTTGGTGTCTCTCCCATCAATTATTACCTGTGAGGCCAGACAGTGAACACATTGTATGGATTACTATTAACTTTGATATATATATATATATATATATTTGTGTTGATATGAAGATGAAATTCCATGTACTTGGAGAATAGTGCGGTGGTCACTTCTGCTTGCCCCCAGTTCCCATTCGTGAAATCCTTTGTGGTGTTTCCTCAACTGATCAGGGACTCTTCCCAGCTTCATATTGTCATTTATTCGTGCCTCCATTTCATCGTATAACTTCTGTTCAGTAGAGAAACGATAAGAACATGAAGATACATTAGCTTCCATGCATAATAGTACCTTGGATTTAAATTTAAATTTCTAATATGAAGGAGTTTGTTAATATATGACACTATTTTCAACATAAATAACGATCCCTTTGATTTTTATAAATAATTTATAGATATTGATATCTTATTTTAGAAGTTATTTCTATTTATTTCGTTTTTTTTAAATGCCATATATTTTCAAACATTTCCTAGATGCTCAGATATCTTATAAACTGATTAGAAGAATTTCTGCATACACCTATGTATAACTTAAGAGTTTTGATAATTTAGCATCGACAGTGCGTAAATTTTTCCCATTTCCATTTTAAACCTGTAATATGAAAAATAGAGAAATCATTTGGATGAGATTATTCCATGTTTAAGGACATTTTATTAGACTGTACGTTTCTAAAATCTTTCAGAAAATGTAGGTATTCACAAAAATCAGAAAAAATAATCAAATATGTAATTTCCGTAATTTTAACTAACAATTCATTTTGAATTGGGTATGTGTGTGTACATATATATACCTTGACTTCCTTCCATTGTTGGTCATCAGGTGATTGTTTGAGTGTAGAGAAGAATTTAGAGGGTGCCCGTGGCTCGACATTGAAGTTCCTGCAAAATGGTAGCCAGAATCTGGAAAAGTTTGAAGCCTCGAGAAGAGCATAAAACATAAAGTCGGAACATCCATCATCCGAAAGATACACATTGAGCTTCTCCGAAGGATAATCATAGGCCATGACTGACAGCACGGTGTCCACCACCATTAGTGGTGGCTCCAGTTGAGGATCGGCTGTGCTTACAAATATGTCTATGCCTGGAAGGACATCCTCGTATCTGCGAGAGAGCCTGTCTTTGAAGGTGTAACGGAAGACGGCTCGATATCGGGGACATTGAGTAATCATCCAGTAGATGATGAACCACAGTTCTGCCATGAAAATGCCTGTCCATGCCCATCTTCTCACTCCATTTTCTCCTGGAAAATGCGTCACTCTGTCGATGCATATCAGTGATATGCCCATCATCATAGAAACTGCGTAAACCCAGTAGAGTCCACGCCCTTTCGCTGCCTTGCTCTCGAACAGTGGGAGGTAATCGTTTTTCTCCATATCCTTGTTTTTCTATTATCTCTACATGCTTTTTTTTTTTTAATTATCTTCGTCAAACTTAATGCAAGCTCATATTAATATTTTGTGTATATTAACAATGCCGTGTTTGTATAAGTAACTTGTATGGTGACGTTTGAATAGAAATAAAATTAATGCTACTATATATATATATTGTGAAAAATACTTTTGAAAGTCAGCTCAATTCGTTATCTCACTTTTGAAAGTTAGTGGAGCTTGAGACAATTTTGCATGGAGCAACACACATATGCAAGATTCCAAAATCAAATTGATTGGTTTTGGTTGGATAACTCTGATCCGGCACAAGTATGATTTAAATCTAAATTTAAATGTTTGGTTGCATTTTATTATAGTTCGTGGAGTGATAACAATAGATCTCCTTGAGGTGCTCATTTCATAATATATTTTGAGATTTTTAATTCATTTGAATCTGTTGTGATTTTGGTGGATTTTAAATTACCGCAATTTTGAGTTACTGGAAACCTCTTTATTATAATTTCTCTTTGAACCAGAGCTCTCAGATGTTGTGACCATGTTTTTTTTTTTTTTTTTTTTTTTTTTTTTTCCACTTACCTTGCTTTTCGAGCAATTGTGGCAGGTCTTAGATGGTTGCATTCGGATTGAAGATTGTAACATGTGAGAAGGACATAAGTTGATTTCAAATTTATATTTTGGAAGATGAAATTGAAATTTATTTTGTTATTTGAGTGAGTTACGAAGATATTTTGGAAATAATGTGTCTACAGTTGGACCTATCACCTATATGCCGACAACTACCTACACTTACATGTGTGTGTTCTCATTCTTTCTTTCTTTCTTTTTTTTTTTTTATGTTGGGATTGTATATTAAAAAAATATGTTTTTCATGTTTATAATTATTTACCTAAATTATGAATGAGAATAACTTTCACATATTTTGCATTTATTTTGTATAATAAATAATGCAAATTGTCATATACTTAATATTATAGATAATACAGTGTGTGGAATGCACACATAAATTATATTACCGTTCCTTATAAAGTATGAGAAATATTCACAACCTAGATGAAGTTAGACGAACCATTGATATAGTTATAGTATGATTTCGAATTCGTGGCTATAGAATCATATGAGTATACTTTTGTAGTGTATTGAATTGGATCGCAGTGAGATAATTTTTATGGATTGCTAGAACATAAGAATATAAATCTCAGTTACTCATAATTCTTAATCCTTGTATAATAGTAGACATATATATTTTAATGTACATTACTTTGACCTGGGTGAGATTCTAATTAAAGAATGAATAAGCCGAATAGATTGGATAATGACATTTCTATATATGATGTGTTACTAATTATAAAAGGAAACCGTGTCTCAGTGCGCCGAATTGATGATGTTCTCTGAGGAGGTAAAAAAGGATCATCATGTTAAATCCTGCAAGTGGATTATTTTTAATCCAACATGATAATAAGGGTTGAGTGGTACGGCTCATGGATAAATAATTAATTAAATTGAGTTGTCAGTATACTTGAGTTAATTAATGGACATTCGATATTTTAAACATGGAGAATTAATTGAGTTGAAGAAGTCATATCCATAAATATGGAATTAGGGTGGTATTACAATATTAATTCTTTAGTAGATTGAATTAATATTAATGAGCTTAAGTTATGTCTGGGCTAGACATGACAACTTAAGAATTGTTGGAGGTCCAACCCTAATTTTCTTCTAGATCCCTATTGTAGCCCTATATATACCTTATGAAGGAAGACGAAAAACCTTAGTCACCATAGTCTATAATTTTTTGAAAAACAGGTCTTCTTCAAGACGATGAATTTTTGATTTTTCTAGAGAAAAATGGTTCTTCATCTCCAAGCTTCTACAAGGTCTAGAGGATCATCGCCCACACGACGTCTAGATCGAGGTTGAGTCATATAACAGAAGATCATGGAGTGGATAACATGAAGAATGGAGAAGTTTCTGATTTTATATCTACATCTTTTCAACAGTGTTCTCTCTGAATGCAAGGTAATCGATAATATCAATTTTTCGATGCGCATGAGATTTAAATTCAGTTTTAGCATGCAACGGGATGTGAGATCATTTTGATCAAAATATTTTATTCAATTAACACACATCCAAAGGATCTTGAGGTCCATCAATTGGTAATGGAGCTAGATTTTGACTATGTGTGGTGATTGAATTCTCATGTGTATTTTTTGAAAAGTTACATGCTTTGTGGTTGGAGATATATAATTGTATAACTTGGTTTTGCAGGGTAATTATCCCAACTATCATGATGTGCATGTATGTTTAATTTTTCGAATTTTATGGTGCATGGTTGGTTTTTGATCGGCTTGATCAAGTTTTTACTCCATGAGAAAATCCATGGATAGATCAGATTTAATTTTGTGTTAAAATTATATCTAATATGTTGTTTTGAGTTGTATCCATAGTGTAGATCTAGTTGTGGATTTGTTTTTGCTGTAATCTTATTGTGGAGGATTTTAGTCCATATGGAAGAGGTACAAAGCAGGTGGCAATTAGGAGTCCTAAACAAGGAAGGAAATCACTCAAAAGTTGAAATTTTCAGAAATTCCCGATAAAGTTTTTTGCCAAAACTGTTTATGGCACTTTCCTTGTAGAAGTCATAACTTTTGACTCGGGATGAACCATAGGCCCACGACCACTCAAATCAAAGGTATTTGAAAGATCTATATGGTTGCGAAGGCCAAACATGACAAAATCATTGCCATGATAGTTGGAATTTTGCATTCTTTTTTTGGGGTTATGTTTTTTGTTTGTCTAGCATGCTATAAATGATTTCATTTTATTTTGAGCATGTCGTGGACGCTTAAAAACATCGTATTAAATGACTAAGTGGGTAATAAGATTTGGTTTTAAATTTTTTATCTTATTTATTCATAACATTAATTTATATGTGAAGTAATTGACATGCGCGTTGCTAATGTGCAACCTCCATATCAGATGTGTAAATTGCAAGTTCTCTAGATTAAACTAGATGAAAAATGATATTTAATTTTTAAAATTATAGATATCTACACGGTCTCCATAACTGATTTGTATTTAAAATAATTGACATGTGATCTGGTAATGTGCCAACCTCCATATCGGATGTGTTGATTACAAGTTCACAAGATCAAATTTTCATAGGATATATAAATTAATTATGTGAAGTAATCAATATGCGTGTTGGTAATGTGCCAACCTTCATATCAGATGTGTTGTATTACAAGTTCACTAGTCCTAATTTATCAAGTTATAGTGTACATTTAGATGCAATTAATAAATAAGTTTCTCATCGAAAAAAATTGTTTAATTAATTGTAGGACAAATTTAAAGGGTGCTAACTATTAATTTCACTTGTCATAAGGTTAAGTTAACTATATGATGAAATTAAATGTTTAAAATCTACTTGAAAAGTGCAAGTGTAAGCGTCCACACTAGCGTGGCTTACATTTATGTAATTCAAGGTGTTGAGGGATGCATTTATATATTATTTGAGGTTACAATATATTTATGTCATCAATAATTGGTCGTGCTGTCGAGACACGCAAAATTAATGTTCCTCAACTCTCTTCTCCTAACTAATAGCAGTAGCAAGTAAGGGTCAAATCCACAGGGAGCAGATAAATTTTAAGTGCTTTTAGAACTAAAATAAAATATAAGTAATGGGGGGGGTTTGGTTTGATCGAACTAAAAATTAAATATGATTATGGTGATAATAAAATGCATAAAATACACATACAAACTCTGATTTTTAATGAAGATAAAGCTCAAGCTCTAAGTTCAGTTATCACCCTTCCCTAATCATTTCTAAATCAATGCAACACCTCTTTCATTTACCTCTAGAATTTCTATCGATTGGTATACAACAAGCTCTGCTAACCGGTTTGCCTCATAAAATTAGTTAATTAAAACAAGTTCTTTAATTAACCCTATTCAATTAGATAACCTAGAACAAGCTCTCTAGATTTAATCTATCAAATGCATTAATAAATCAAGACAATGGACAAATAAGAAATCGAATACACAAGCTTGATTCGATTATTCTAGATTTGTATCATCATAAGATGCTACTTGTGGGATATAAATTCACAACAATTACGGATTACGAACCAAATCCTAGCAATATATGCATAAATACTCAATTTAGGGGATCAATCTAAATCAAACATTCAAACAATATAATCAAATTAAAATAGATAACAAAAAAAATATACAAGAACTAAAATAAAGAACCCATTACTATATTAATCTCAAAATGATCAAGGTTTGGGATCCAGCATCCCTTTGAACTAGAGATAAAAGCTTTAGCCACACATATTTATATCAAAATCTACCCTAGATACAACAAACTAAATATGTACAAACTATTTATAAAATTTGATACAAAGCAATGAAAATAAATAAAGTCTACTTCACTGGAGAGCTTTTCTTCTTTGGAAATCATGTTAGGATTGTATACTGAAAGCTTGCCTTTGTATACTATTAACAATGGTTTTGACGATATAGATTGATTATTATTGCAGTCATTATTTGTGCATCTATTTACTGTGTTACACATTTATATATGCATGTTTCCTTATACTTACATTGTAGATGATATGATGTGAGTAAACATAGGGTAAAGATCATACCATCGATTTCCTTGCAAAGTAACAAAAGGCTCATAGTTTAGATGGTCCTGAACCAACTATTGTAGGCTATAGAATAATCTGATAGTTAGTTTATCTTAACTAACTGATTATTCTGATACACTATTCTGTGTATTGAGGAGGATCGCAATATGATACTATTCTCTAATCTGATTCTAAAAGGAGAGAATAAAGATCTACAGAGTTTGGGTTCTTAAGCCTTGCACAATGGTGGACATATGTGTGTTATGTCTATTACTTTGATTTATCAAAGGTTGAGATTCTTGATAAAATCAATAATCTCAATATCTTAGGCAGTAACATATACATACATGATGGGTTGTGCACTGTGCATGGTCACCATGTTCTGGTGCGCTAGATTGATGATGTCCCCTTGCATAAACACAAGTACATGTGAAACTCTGTATGTGGAATTTATTCCGTACATGGTAAAGCTTGTGTGGTACTGCTCTAGGAATGGAAGAATTAATTAATTATAGCTGTTAGAGCTTATATAATTAATTAATGAACATTATATCTTAAACATGGGGAATGACTGGATTAAAAAAGAATGCATTGAGTAAAATGTATTAAATTGGTAGGTCAGTGTTATTTCTTTAGTGGAATAAAAATAACACTTAATTTATTTAATTATATCCTAGGTATTGGATATTAGATATTAAATAAATTAGTGGGCCAATTTAATATTCTTCTAGATCCCTACTGTAGCCCAATTAATACTTTAATGGAATGAAGGGAATGGAACAAGAGGAGAGGCCCAATCCATTAGGGTTGGGAGACACAATACACGCCTCCCTCACTATTAATTAGAGAGGGAGGAGGCGTGTATGATGATACACGATCAGCCCCTCTCATTCATACTGCTCTCTTGATTCCCTTAGGTTATCCATACACAGTTTAGTAGCTTGTAACCCACTCTACATCTAAACGGGTATCAGGAATACAATAGAAGATCAAGGAGTTCTCTGCTACCTTGGTGCCGTCGATCACAGTGGAAGAAAAGGCCTTGTTCGACTGTTTCTACTGCAACAACGAGATTAGACCTGTAATCTCATCGTCAACCTTACTTGCTATGTAAGTGGTTCTTCGAATTTATTTTTTCTGCTGCATTAAATTCGATGTTCTTGCATGGTATGTTCAACATGTTTATTTTATATCATCACACATAAAATCATGATTTGTATGCATGTAGAATTATTGATTATCCGATTAGATCCTGTGGGGCGTAATTCGATAAAATCCCAACAAATCAACTGCAACTGTGCGTTCCTATCTTTGTGTCGCTTCGAGTATAGAGAGGGCTGATTGGCGTTAAAAGAAGATTAGCTCTAAATTAGGGGAAAAAGTGATTTGATCAAATTCTATCTCCAAGTTTGTATTTCACGTGGCCAAAGATAGCCACCATTTTGCATTCAATCTTGTCCAAGTATTGAAATGGTCTCATAGATTGACGGGCCTACAAAATTTAGAGGCCCAATTCACATAATTACATGACCTAAAGCATTGTTGTAATCTCGAGGCCTTTATCATAATCTTGTTCTAAAAATACTCTAAAGTCACTGAAATAAACAATAAAAATATAATTGGAGTATTATCGAAATCAAAATAAAAAAAGTAGAAAAATAAAGATTGATCATGAATAAAATGTATTAAAAATACATTTTATTATAATTTAATTTAATCATATTTATCTACCTATCAAATTCCCCCAAACTTAAATCATTGCTTGTCCCCAAGCAAACTTGGAACTAGTGCACAAGTAGGGATGAAATCTTTGAACTGTGGGAAAAGAAAATATTTTTAGCCTCTAAAACTCTATTCACTGCAAGCTGAGAATTTCAAACTTGGAAAATTAGCAAGTAGTCAAGTGATCTTGATTCCAAGTAATTTGAAGAAAATCGAGTATCTCATAAATCTTAACAATCTAATTGAAATAATTTGCAACAAGATTCAATATACCCTCACAAGATGTCTCTTAATTCGCTCAAGTGTTTAGGAGAGTAACATAATATAAGAACTCAAATCAAAACAAAGTAAGCCATTACCATATTCTTGCTCATATATCAAATCTCCACCACTTTTCAATATGAAAATTTATGCAAAAATCAAAAGGTCTTTCAATGGTTGAAATGTGGCTTAAGGTTATGAGTAGGATAAAAGAAAGGAAAATTGAGGTTTAAGTCAAGAAAATGCAAGAACTTCTTGTACATTGATCGCCATGATAGTCCACTGAAACCAAAAAGTTATGAATCAGAAAGTGAATCCCATGTATGACACAATTTATTTTTCAACAGACTCCCCTTTTTCTTTTCTGCTTTTTTTTTTTCCAGGAGAGCAATACCAAAGTGTTGTTCTCTCCCACTCTTTTCTCTCAGGAGAATGACACTCGCACTCTTTTATTTTCTCTTCTCTTTGTTTTTATTTATTCTTTTCTTCATCCTTCCATAATCTTACATGAAAATCCCAATTACAAGGTTAGCATTTACAAGCAAAAAGTTCATACATTTTCTTGATAATAGGTTCAAAAAGATAGACAAAGCAAAGAAAGGGATAATGGTTAATATGCGGTGTTCAAAAGAAAGAAAAGGGCCAACTCAAAATGGATATCTAAGGATATATATAAAAGGGTAGGTTTCATAAAAGGCCAAAAATGGTTAAACCTAGGTGCCTTTAAATTTTAATGCATAAACTCATGTATGTAGTCTCGAAAAGTATAACAAAGCAAGTTCTAGAATGAAACATACTATGTTTGATACCCATATGAAAGAAAATTAGAGCTTAATATGTGTAATTGCTCTCAGGCTCAAAAGCTCTCTAAAATGGGTTTATTTATATCAAATCTTGCACAATTTTAATCAAGTATTTTATCAAGACTAATGAGATACTCATAGTTTAAATCAAGAGTCAATCACACTTGCCACTCTCTACTTTTTTTTAACAAAAATCAGAAATCTGCTAAAGCGAGTTAACAAAAATCTCATAAACTAAAAATAGTTACGAAGACTAAAAACATGCAATATATATTCTGTGAGCAAAAATATATTTTAGAACACACTGAACTATATGATTCCCCCCAAACTTAGAATTCACAATAAGATAATAAATCAAATGAAGGGATGAGATTATAATTTTAGTATAGATGTCACCGGTCACCAAGTGGATAGAGGAAGATGCTTTTGAGCGTGAACCAACTGTGTCAACTCGCCAATATTTTGATCATTTTGACCTATATCTCCCTTAATTATTATCTATTCTATCAAGATACAATCCATTCGTGACCTTCTCTACTTGAAATTCACAAAATCAAGTCAAAACAAAAATAATAGAGAAGTAAATAAAGTAATAAAGAACAAAAATATGGGTTGCCTCCCATCTAGCGCCTTTGTTTTACGTCGTTGGCTTGACGCAACCCTTTGTTTAATTGATCAGTGGATCCTCAATTTTCATCTGCTCCAAGTTAACTCTTTGAAATCCATCAAAATACGGTTTAAGCTAGTGTCCATTAACTTTAAAAATCATATCAGTCTTCAAGCTTTGGATCTCTACTGCACCATGAGAGAAAACATTAATAATAACCAAAGGTCCAATCCAACGAGAACGTAACTTACTTGTAAATAGTATGAGTCGGAGTGATAAAGTAAAACATTTTCACCGACAACAAAAATTTTCCTCGTTATCCTCACATCATGGAAGGCTTTTGTTTTCTCTTTGTAGATCAAAGCATTTTCAAACACTTCATTTCTTATCTCCTCAAGTTCTTGCAGCTGCAATTTTCTATGCAATCCAGCTTTATCAAAGTCTATATTGCATCTTTTTACTGCCTAATAAGCTTTATGTTCAAGCTCCACTGGAAGGTGACACGTCTTCCCATAAACTAGTCTATACGGTAACATCCCGATTAGCGTTTTATAATCTGTTCTATATGCCCACAATGCATCTTCTAGCCTTAAACTCCAATCTTTACGGTTAGGTTAAACGGTCTACTCCAATATAGACGTGATTTGTTTGTTTGATGGTTCGGCTTGACCACTTGTTTGAGGATGATAGGGTGTGGATAATTTATGCAAAACTGAATATTTCTCCAATAACGCCTCCACTATTCTATTGCAAAAATATGTTACCCCTATCGCTGATAATGGCCTTTGGGATTCCAAACCTAGCAAAAATATTACACTTTACAAAACCTGCAACAACTTTAGAATCATTAGTTCGGGTGGCTTTTGCCTCTACCCATAATCAGCAGCAAGTAAAATATACAAGTTTCCATAAGAGGAAGGGAACGGTCCCATAAAATCCATACCCCAAACATCAAAAATTTCATAAACCATGATTGGATTTTGAGGCATTTGATTTCTTTGAGAGATGTTACTTGTCCTCTGACAATTTTCGCATGACTTGCAAAAGATGAAAGCATCTGTAAATAAGGATGGCTAGTGAAAACCACTCTCTAAAACCTTGCGGGCTGTTCTCTTTGATCCAAAATGTCCCCTGCATGCATATGTATGGCAAAAAGTGAGAATGGAATGAAATTCAAACTCTAGAACACATCTTCTAATTATTTGGTCTTAGCAATGCTTCCATAAATATGGATCGTCCCACGCATAATACTTTGCATCACTTCTAAGTTTATCCTTTCTTACTTTATTCATTCCTGCAGGAAAAACTTTAGCAACAAGAAGATTAACTATGTCAGCATACCAAGGTGTTGTAAAATCTGACACGGTTGTGGGTTGATTATGCTCCGACTTCAAAATAGACATCAAATACTCATTCGGAAAGCTCTCTACCAGGGAAAATTTGCATTCTTCTTGTACCAAATGACTAAGATGGTTAGCCACAACATTCTCGGCTCCTGTTTTATCTTTATTCTCTAAATCAAATTCTTGAAGAAGTAAAATCCACCTAATTAACCTTGGTTTTGCCTCCTTCTTTGAGAGCAAGAATTTGAGAGCTGCATGATCTGAGAAAATAATAACTGTAGTTCCCAACAAATATGATCGAAATTTTTCTAAAGCAAAAACTACAGCTAAAAGTTCTTTTTCAGTTGTAGTATAATTTGCTTGAGTCAGGTTCAATGTTCTTAAAGCATAATAGATCACATGAGCAGCTCTTCCCATTCTCTATCTCAACAAAGGCCCCATAGCGAAACCACTTGTATCATACATAATTTCAAATGGAAAATTCCAGTTTGGTGGTTGAATCATAGGCGGGGTTGTTAAGAGATCTTTAAGCTTGTCAAATGCTACTTTACAGTCATCATTAAATTGAAACTCTATATCCTTTTGCAACAGCTTGCATAACGGAGAAGCTATCTTAGAAAAATTCTTAATACATCGTCGATAGAAACCTGCATGACCAAGGAAAGAACGAACCTCCTGCACACTTACAGAGTAAGGCAAAGCAGTAATAAGATCTATCTTAGATTTATCTACTTCAATTCCCTTCAAAGAAACAATGTGCCCCAAGACTATACCATGTTCCACCATAAAATGACATTTTCTCCAGTTTAGAACAAGATTAGTTTCAACACATCTTTTTAAAATCAGAGAAAGATTTTCAAGATAAATTTCAAAAGAATTACCATATACGCTAAAATCATCCATCAAGACTTCGTTGATATGACCGACATACTCAGAAAATATGTTTACCATACATCTTTGAAAGGTTGCCGAGCATTAAAAAGTCTAAAAGGCATCCGACGACAAGAAAAGGTTCCAAATGGAGAAGTGAATGTCATTTTCTCTTGGTCTTCGGGGGCGATAGAAATCTAAAAATAACCTGAAAATCCATCTAAAAAGCAATAAAAAGAGTGACTAGCAAGTCTTTCAAGCATTTGATCAGTAAAAGGGAGAGGAAAATGATCTTTTTTTGAGTCATTGCATTTAACTTTCAATAATCTATACTGACCCTCCACTCAGTTTGTATTCGAGTAGGAACCAAATCACCTTCTCGATTTTCAACCACAATAACCCCTGGTTATTTTGGGACCACCTGAGTGGGACTCACCCACTTACTATCTGAAATCGGGAAAATCATTCATACATCCAAAAGCTTAAGAATTTCCTTTTTAACTACTTCCATCATCGAAAGATTTAACTGTCATTGTGCCTCTCTGCTAGGTTTAGCATTCTCTTCTAACAAGATCCGATGCATACACAAAGATGGACTTATTCCCTTTATGTCAGCAATTGTCCAGCCTATAGCCTCCTTATACTTTATAAGCACAATAAATAATGATTTCTCTTGGCCTATAGTCAACTTAGCCGAAATAATCACAGGCAGAGTATCATTTTTCCCCAAATAAGCATACTTTAAGTGGTCAGGGAGTGCTTTCAGCTCAAGCTCAGGTGGTTGCAAAGTGGAAGGAAAAATCTTTTGGTCATTTTCTGGCAATTTAACAAAATTTACCTCATGCCTAGGAAAATAGGGCTTTGAAGCTTGTAAGGCTACCATGATCTCAACCAATCCATTGTTCATTTCAAAAAGTTCATCTTCATCTACTTCCAAAATATGAGTAAGAACCACTTCTAACTTATCCCTGCAATTTAACTCAAATACTTCCTGGACAAGAGGGTCAATAATACTTATTTGAAAAACAGAACTCACACCATCAGGATATTTCATAGCATCATAAATATTAAATTTAATGACTTGGCCATCAAATTCCATTGTAAGAGTTCCCTCACAAACCTCGATTTTTGTTGGAGACGTATTCAGGAATGGTCTCCCTAACAAAATGGGTGTAGGAGCTAATGAATCTCCATTCATATTTAAAACATAAAAATCAGCAGGGAAAACAAGTTCATCAATTTGTACAAGAACATCCTCAATCAGTCCATCAGGGTAAGCATTGCTACGATCAACTTATTGAATAACCAGTCCGATTTCTTTTAATGGCCCTAAATTTAAGGAATCATATATAGATCGTGGCATAACATTTATAGATGCTCCTAAATATAGCATAGCATGCTCAATCCTAAAATTTCCAATTCTACAAGGGATGATAAATATACCAGGGTCATTGCGCTTTGGTGGAAGCTTATTCTGAAATACAGCTTGTGTTTATTAGTACATAGGTCTTTAAGAAACCTTGCATATCTTGGAATTTGCTTAATGGCATCGATCAATGGTATATTAATCTTGACCTTGTGGAAAACTTCCAAGATTTGCTTCTCTTTATCTTCCTTAAATGTCCTATCAATTCTAGAAGGAAAATGTAACATATTATATTTAACTGAAATGGAAATAGGAAAGTTTACCTTATTTTTGTCAGTTATGCACTCATCAGTGGGAATATCTCCTTCTTTATCATTCTCTAAAGAACGCTCAGATTTTTTTTGGCTCTCCTAGCCGTTTTCAACTCCTCAAAGTCATAGATCTCACATTCCTTGGATTTATTTCAAGCTATGATGGCAACTTTCCGCTATTTTGTGCTTTTAGTCGGCTTACAGCTATTGCCATTTGACTCACCTGCGTCTCAAGATTTTTAATACTCAATTGACTATCTTTTTGAAATTGTAAGGTATTAGATGCCAAAGACTTCACAATATCTTCTAAGGATGACCCATAATTTTTCTTAGTAGGCTATCGAGGGTAGTAAATCCCTCTTTGTTGTGGTGGTGAACGAGTTTGTTCTACATGTTGTGGCGCTTGCTGGTTCCCGTACCTTAAGTTAAGATGATCCCTCCATTCTGGATTATAGGTATTTGAGTAAGGACCATACTTTCTTCCTTGGAAGTTCCCAGTACTAACAACATTTGCATGTGCATCAATCTCATCACCCAAAATCCTACAGTTGTCTGTTGTGTGATCTGTTGTATCACATACATGATATGGTTTAACCTGTTGACTACTCCATGTACTATGTTTTCTAACAAAAGAGGTTAACTCAGTCAATTTTTCATTAAAAGATGGACCACTTACCTCATTTACCATTTTTAGTGAGGTATCACGGTAACCAATTTTCTGTGAATTGGTAGCCATGTTTGATATCAGTGATTTTGCTGTAGATGGGGTTTTATCAACCAATGCTCCTCCACTGGCTACATCTATCATGCTTCTATCCATCGATGACAACCCCTCATAAAAGTATTGGATCAAGAGTTGCTCAGAAATTTGATATTGTGGACAACTTGCCACCAATTTTTTGAATCGCTCCCAATACTCGTATAGTGTCTCTCCATGCATCTGTCTAGCTCCACATATCTCTTTACATATATTTGTTGCTCTAGATGCTGGAAAATATATTTCCAAGAATAAGCGTTCCATCTCAGCCCATGTGGTAATAGATCCAGACGGTAAGTAGTAGAGCCAATCTTTTGCCAAATCCTTCAAGGAAAAGGGAAAGGCTCGAATAAAGCTCTAGTTCTAAGTTCAGTTATCACCCTTCCCTAATCATTTCGAAATAAATGCAACACCTCTTTCATTTAGCTTTAGAATTTCTATCCATTGGTAAACAACAAGCTCTGCTAACCGGTTTGCCTCATAAAATTAGTTAATTAAAACAAGCTCTTTAATTAACCCTATTTAATTAGATAACCTAGAACAAGCTCTCTAGATTTAATCTATCAAATGCATTAACAAATCAAGACAATGGACAAACAAAAAATCGAATACACAAGCTTGATTCGATTATTCTAGATTTATATCATCATAAGCTGCTACTTGTGGATATAAATTCACAACAATTATGGATTATGAACCAAATCCTAGCAATATATGCATAAATACTGAATTTAGGTGATCAATCTAGATCAAACATTCAAATAATATAATCAAATTAAAATAGATAACACAAATAATCCAAGAACTAAAATCAAGAATCCATTACTATATTAATCTCAAAATGATCAAGGTTTGGGATCCAACATCCCTTTGAACTAGATACAAAAGCTTTAGCCACACATATTTATATCAAAATCTACCCTAAATACAACAAAACTAAATATGTACAATCTATTTATAAAATTCGATACTAAGCAATAAAAATAAATAAAGTCTATTTCACTGGAGAGCTTTTCTTCTCTAGAAATCAACCGCGACTGTGTGATCCTATCTTTCTGTCACTCCGATTGGTGTTAAAAGAAGATAGCTCTAAATTGGGGGGAAAATGATTGGATCAAATTCTATCTCCAAGTTTGTATTTCACGTGGCCCAAAGATAGCCACCATTTTGCATTCAATTTTGTCCAAGTATTGAAATGGTCTCATAGATTGATGGGCGTACAATATTTAGAGGCCTAATTCACATAATTACATGACCTAAAACCTTATTGTTATTTCGAGGCTCATTATCATAATGTTGTTCTAAAAATACTCCAAAGTCACTGAAATAAATAATAAAAATATAATTGGAGTATTATCGAAATAAAAATAACACAAGTAGAAAAATAAAGATTGATCATGAATAAAATGTATTAAAAATATATTGTAATTAATTTAAGCATATTTATCTACCTATCAATAATGTGAATGAATGTATGTTTTACATTTTATTATTCTTTATTTTCATAATATTACTTCAACCCACTTGTTTTATTACTTAATATTTACTTGCATGTCCTAATTATAATTGAAAAATGTTTGGATAATTGTTCGGATTGTTAAGGAGTATTTAAATACTCAGTGATTAAATGTCATCATCTTAAGATGCTAACTTTAGTGAAGATGAGATATAAAGTGATAAAAGCAGTTAAGGCCAATGAGATGTCGCACTGTTATATTTTAACTTCTATGTAAAAATGTTCTGCATCATTAGCATTAGGCCACAACTACTATTTTGACAAGAATATGAATGTCTAGAACTCTTCAGATACTAAAGTAGAATAGCTAGACGAATTGTCATTGAATACTTAGTAAAAATCACTACATATTGTACAAAACCGATTATCATCACCCATTTTTAGCTAATTTCTCCACATATTTTCACTAATCTAAAATCAAATAAAAAACAGACATAGAAACCATAAAATAGCAACAACATGACAAAATGAAACAAACATATCTCTTGAAATGTGTGTGTATGTGTGTGTGTCTGAGAGAGAGAGAGAGAGAGAGAGAGAGAGAGAGATGTGAGGGAAAACATAACGGATTGGGTGAAAACCTAATAGAAATATGACAACAGAAAGATATTGAGGAATTGAAGATTGAAACACTAGATAATGATATAAGAGAAAGACACTAGGGAATTGGAGATAGAAACATTTACAATTCTGATTGATAGCGGTGGCGTTGCAGTGATGGTGATGGTTCAGAGACAGAGATAGTGCGTTGGAGAGATTTTAGGAAAATTGTGGTAGTGATGATTGCAGTGATGATGGTGGTGATGATTGCAGCCGGCGATGGTGAAAGTTGTAACAGTGGTGATGCAGAGGCAGATGAGATGTCAATTTTGGGAAATTAGTCGGTGGTGAAAGAACATCTCATCGGAAAAGATGGAACATGAGCAATACTTGAATAGGGCTAATCGAGGAGAGAACCGCTTATTGTTGGCACTTTGGTTCTCACAAATAATTGACCTTTCTCTGTTGGATAGATTTTCATCATCAAGTTGATGAGTATTCTTTGCTAAGGTAACCCAACTGGTGGTTTTGATGAAATGTCAAAACATGTGGAAAAGTTCTATGAAAAACTGCAGGTTATAGAGGCTGGAAAGTAATTTGATGACCAAGCAAGACTCCAAAATCAGCTCAGCTAAAAGTCAAACACTTTGGAGCATGGTCAACCAGCTGAAGAGGATGCGCCAAGCAGACAGAATCAAACCAGTCAAAACTGAAAACTGGAAAGCATCTAATAGATGAGCAAACATCAGCTTAGCTGAAAGCTAAGGAGAGCTGATGAGACAGAGCTAGCTTGAAAAGCTCAAGCAGAAAACCAAGACTGAACTGATCAACAATCAGTTAAGATCAGTCACGACTGGGAGAAGAGCACACCCAGAGAGACCAACGAAAGCTTTAATCAAAGCTAAGCTTTCAAGGAGCCAACTGGAGTTCAGAGCTGAAAGCTTTGAAACTAAGCTGCCAAAATCCAGAACTGAAGATCAAGGCAGCTGAACTGGACCATTCCAGAACTGAAGCTTGAGGCAGCTGAAGAACTGCCAACTGGACGATCTTAGAGCTGAAAGCTGAGACAGCTGAGGACCTACCAGCTGAAGTCCAGAACTGATAGCCGGAGCAACTAATGCCTGCAAAGCAGTTATTGAAGATCCTGATAAGAGATCTTGTAGCAGAAGTCATTAAATCTAACGACTAGTTCAATCAAAGCTTCAACGGCTACAAGCATTAAAACTACCATCGATGGATCAATCGAACCAACGATAGGTAGAACCTAATGGTCACAGAGATCACTCATCTATATAAGAAGAGTGAATCTCATTTTGATCAAGACTTTCGCCAATCTAACTCTTGCTATATTGTATAGATATTGAGCTTTCTTTCTCCCTCCCCACAGCTCAAAGCTTAAACCTCACAAGTGCGAAAAGTCCAAACTGAGAAGGCATGCTTCAAGTTCTAAGCAAGCAGCTAGCTATCTAAGAAATCCAGCCAGAGAAAAGCTTCTCAGTTCAAGCGATTTAAAGATCAGCCGCTCAGCTCAGTTCAAGGAGCATTCAATGTTGATAACATATTCAAGACTGTAATCTTGATGATCAAGAGAGATCTAAAATCTTGTAAACATGGACAATAGTACCTAAAGTCTCAGCGAGCAATTAGGACCGATAAGTGTGAGCTGTCGACCAGAACCGACTGAGGAAGGGCGTACTGACAGGTCCGTTCTTCCGGGACAGCAACAGTTGAAAATAGAGCCGCGCTCGGTTTGAAGGGTGCCGTTTTCAGGTTCAACAGATTTCTTCACTGTGTAACTATAATAAAGAAAATTTACACTTGCATAGTGGATTGCCTTTCTGAGGAAGAAAGAGAGGACGTAGAAGCAAGAAGCTTCAAACCTCTATAAGTCTTGTGTGTGCTGTATTTTATGCTTAAGCCTTTGCATATACACAACTGCACACTATCATACAAAAGTTGCACTTAAGATAAGCTTTCTATCTCAACTGTGAAGTGCATAAAAAGTTTTCCAAAGCAAGTCAAGGGCCCCATGTATTCCGCAAAAATGTTTAAGTTTTTGAGTCAGTTTATTCACCCCCCCTCTAAATTGATATAGACTCGCATCAGGACCAACATAAATAAAGAATATATATTCTTTTAGTATGTCTTACACTATAATGACAATAGTGACAACCAATATATACTAATCAATGAATTAATGATTAGAACATTAATATATCTAAGTATTAGTATATTTATTGATATCAATTTAGCTTAGATCATAATTAGCATACAAGTTTAGAATGTATCTCTAATATCTCTAAACTTTATTATTTTCATAATTGAGAAAAACTGGCATAAGACCGGTCAAAATTCGTAAGACGGGTGGTCAAAGTTCGGATCCAATTTTATTCCCAATTTAAAAACTTAACTTTAACCAATTAAAAAAAATAATATTAATTCATGTATGCTACAAAATCTAAGAGAGAAATTTTCACGTGTGAGCGAGAATTGTTTATGTTTGAGAGATAAAAAGAGGTGTCACAATTTCATTTTTCGAATTTGAAAAGAGGGTCAGGAGGCAGAAATGCTAGAATAGGTCAATAATTGTCATGTATACTTTGAATTTGTGATAAAAATATGATTTAAACTTGTAATATTGATATTTTGTCGCTCAATTTTGGATCTAGAAACTACTTAATTACAAATATGATCAATAAGTTCGAAAATACCTTCAACTATTTTTTTCCTTAGCTATTGATCATGTATGTTCAAAAATATGTTTTCAAATATGCCATGCATTTTTTAAAATGAATTTTTAAACATAACCTTGTTTGATAAATATATTAAAAAAATGAATGGGTATTTGAGTAATATAGTAATTGGTTAATTTTTAATTAGTAATGTAAAAAGTAAATTATGTGGAGTATTTAGAAATTAACATACCCCAACTATAAAGTATAAATATTATATTTTTACTCTATTTTCTTACAAGAAAATTGCTCTGAGAAATTAAAATCAACATAACCACAAAAGAGATAGCCCCTTTTAAAACCATAATGAATTTTATTTGATACCTAATATAATGCATGAAAAGTTCTTTGATCAACATAGATTTGTCCAAAAATCTTGATTAAAGAAGCATTGACAAGATATTCTATTTTTATATACAAATATATGATTTCAAGAAGAAGTTCAAAGAGATGTTGACCGTAAATAAAAGTTTGGCCATTGTATTCACATATATGAGAATCTACATTCACCCAATATATATATATTTTAATTTAGATCAATTTAAATATTATTCTTTTATTATATATACTTTTTTTATTCTATTTCACATTTATGCTTTATTTGTACTTTAGAAGATATGCATATAATATTCTACATATAATTTAACACAATGATAGATTACTTATTTTTTATTTTTAGACAAAACAATTTATTTAAATGTTAATAATATATATTCTTGTTCTAATTATTTATTAGACATTTATTAATATTTTCTAATTATAATATAGTTTATAACTTTAAATTTTACACTTTGAAATGAACTTTTAATTTTACATATAATATTTTTAATCAGTAAAAAATCATAGAAATTATGCGCAATGCACTTGATCTCCACTAGTATCATATATATGAGTAACACATGTCAGACCCTTACATAATGATGACCTTTGATTTTGTAAACAAACATAATGTTATAGTGTCATATGTATCTATCACCTCTTTATACTACCTAGTAATCAAGCCTTCAATAAAGATTATAAAGAATGAAAATAGCTAATAGATAGAAACTAAATAAATAAGAAAACCCACACACGCATAATCGGCGAGACAACTTAAAACATTAAAATTGAAGCCAAAGTTCCTATCTATTATTTATATACTAAAATGAAATAGTTGATACTACTATTCATTTCCCTCCAAAAAATGTCTTATCAATGAATAGTGTGAAAAATTATTTTGTTTTATATATTCTAAATTTATGAATTTATATACTAAAAAAGTTCTAGCCCTATAAAAATTGAAATTAATAAGCTTTTAAAAAGTCCCGAAATTCAAACATTTATATTTTACAGTCATTTTCTGATTTGCATCCTATAAATGTATTGGTTTATCGTTTGCTGCAAGCTGTATTTACTCTTTCGCATGTGGATTACCATTATCATTTTATGATTTAAATATATGTGTGTGTGTGTGAAAATCATTAATGTGTAGTTTTTTTTTTGTTATACCCTTATTTTTTAGATTTATATTTTTCCAAGTTCAAACATTTAGGGGGGGTGTATTCAATTCAGATTCTGTAGGATTTTAAAGGACTTTTAAAATCCGGGTGTATTTAATCCAGACTTTTAAAAGTCTTTTAAAATCTAAGTGTATTCAATCCAAACTTTTAAAAGTCTTTTAAAATCCGGGGTGTATTCAAAAATCTATGGACTTTAAAAAGTCATTGACTCTATTGGATTTCACCTCAAAATCACGTTAAAAATATAAAGGATGAAATCCGACCTCCACACACGAGATTTTCATAGATTTGGAAAACTCAGTGTGCAGTGTACTCCAGTGGCCGTTGAGGAGTTGAATTTGGGCATCCCAACGCGCGGTTGACTCCAGCAGCCACTGGAGTAGCCGATGAGGATACTCCAGCGGTTGCTGGGAATAAGGCGGTCGGTTCCTAGCGACCCTTGAGGCCCAGTCGTCGCTGGGTTTAAGTCGGTCCTATATCTTTAAATAACCTATCCACGCGATTTTTTTTTCATTCTACTACAATTCTTTTTCAATTTGCTCTGAGGAGAAACATTAATTGCTCAACTCAACTCCAGTGCATTTTTCTGACAAAGGTATTCTCTACGCTACTATTTCTCGTTGTTTTTGTACACGTGTACTCATTATTGATTGGATTTGGCTTTGCTTTTTTGAGTTCCTTGCATGAAGAAACAAAATTATGTAGGTTTTTGTTGAATTACTGTTTGACGTTGTTTTGGTACACGTTTACTCATTATTAGATATGGGTTTATTTTTAATATTGTTAAATGAAGAAAAAAATATGTAGGTTTTTTTTAATATTATGATGATTAATCGATTATACACAATAACACAATAACCCTAATATTGTACACCTGCATCAGTATGAATGCCGAAAAATTTTTGTATGCAACTTGAATTCACTTTGTATATATATGTTTTGTATCTCTATAATATAGTAGTATTATCATGGGGAATTCACAACAGGATTAAAAAAAAGGCATCCTATGAACAATGGACTAAGGGACAAACCGACGCATTGTTAGAACTTATGGTTGATGCTGCACATCGGGGATGGCGTGATAATAGTGGTATCTTTAGCAAAATCACTGTGGAAGAAAGAATACTTCATGTTCTTAATGAAAAGCTTGGGTATAATAAGACCTATAGCAATTACCAAAGCCGACTCAAATAGTTTAAAAATCGCTGGACTTCTTATTCAAACCTTATGAGGTTTAGCTCTGATTTTGGATATGACCCCATTATGAAGAAGTTCATGGCTTCAGATGAAGTATGGGATCAATACTTAGATGTAAGTATTATACTCCAATAATATTATCGAATAATTTTATTTAACTAATATAGTGAATTAGTAATTTTTTTTATTTGATGCTAGGCTCACTCAAAAGACGCAAACTTGCGCTATGGGGAATGCCCTAATTATGAGGACTTGGAAATTGCTGTAGGAAATGGTGTTGCCGTAGGAAAAAAACTCCATTGGGTTGGGTAGTGCTACTGATGCAAAGACATTAGGAGATGCTGAAAATAAGGATGCACGCATGGAAGATTTGACTTTTGATCCTGAAAATGAGGCATGTGTAGCATTATACCAAGATGAGCTATCATAATCTGGTTCCACACCACCTTCTGGGTTGCCTGAAGTAGATGAGGGCTCCACTCAAAGAAGAAATCAACCCAAAAGAAGTAGAACTCAGTATGAAGCAACTTCTGGCTCTACTAAAAATATCATGGAAGAGATTAAAAAATTATCCAACACTTTTGAGGGAGTTCATAATCTCTTACTAAGAGATACCATACTGAAGAAAAGAGAAAACGAAAGATCCTATACGACTTGGGATGCAATTAATGAGATCCCAAATTTGGATGAAGACATTCGGCTCGAGGCATTTGACTTGCTTGACACCAAGTCAAAAAATGATGGTTTTTTGAAGATGATTGTTGAGGAACGAGCTAATTGGATAGCTTACAAGATTAGAGAATAGGGACCCTTTGGGTCATATTTTACATACTTGGGTATCGTTTTATTATTATTTTCTTGGTTATATTTTTAGGATTTCTAATGATCATGTATTTGAACTTATGAATTACGTTTTTTGATTATTATTTTATTTATTTGTTGATTCAAGTTGTATGCATTTGAATGTATTTCTTATTTAACATATTCGTAGTGTCTTTGATCAAGATTCCATTCACATTTTTTATATGCAGAATGGAAAATCATGAAATATTGGAAGAAGAAATAGAAAAAGAAATGGAAGAAGAAATAGATGAGGAAGAGGAGATGGAACTTTACGAAAATGTTAGGCTCATGATGTTGGCAATTAAGGCAGTGATAATATTATTAGGAAAAATCGCTATGATAAGATGGCGTATTGAACGTTCTTTGCAGCGACGACGAATTACTAGAAATGGATATCATTTTGTTACCAGGACAATTTGTTCAGGATACGAGAACGCATGGAAGACTTCTAGGAAAGAACACGTCAACTTGGAAGGACTCAATCCTACTCTAATACTTAATAAATAAAAAATAAACTAAATTAAATGATAAACAACTCGAAAATGATTTAGAAGACGAACTAGACCTAATTACGATTTCTAGACTACGACACAAAATTGAACACAAATCCAAAGGTGAGGGGGCTGTTTTGGATGTGGGTTATTGCTGGGAATTTGATGTGTTTGGGTGTGAATTTATGGGTTAAGAATGGCTAGGGAAGATAGGATATGATAACGATTAGAATTACTTACGGAATGCAATGTAGGACTCGACGAACGGGACTTGAGTTAAACTTGAACATGGCTGGGATTTCTTGTACTATGGATGAGTGATGATTGATGGATGATGGTGATCACGGACGGCGGTTGATGTTGTTGAATTGGTTAAATTGCAACCCGATTAATTCCCGACGTATCTTGTACGACGAAAAAGAATCTCTAAGTTGTTCTTCAGTAGTGAGTTCCCCCTAATTCCTCGTGTGAATTAGAACGTTCCCTTGATATAAAACTTGAGATTGCTAGCTTCAAGAATATTGCTCTGATTCGAAAATAATAAACGAAATAGGTTTGGGAGACACAATTGTATGCAAAGGCAAATTTAATCAATAATGTCTAAAAAATCAATGTAACATGATTCCTCTATTTATAGAGCTAAGGGAGCACGAAATTATGAAGAAAAAAGGCCTAAAAATCTGATCCAAAAAGGATCTCTAACTATACTAGGAAATTCCCTAAACTAGAATTCTATTCAAGGTAGGAACCAACCTTAAATATAATTCTAGTCAAACCTATTTAAAGGTGGGCGAACATTTAACATAAAAATTAAATAAAAACTGATCTAAACTATAGTCTAAATTAATTAAATAAATAATATAGTCTAGATAAAAATCAACCCTTAATTAAATACATCAAGGGCCAAAAATCCACTCCATGTGTGCATGCAATTCACGTCGGCTCTTCTTGCACATGCACACGTGCACTTTGTTTTCTTTATCCTCAACTCTTCAAGTGTGACACTCCATGGTGTGATCTTGATCTTCATTAGTTAATAAATTAACTAACACATGGCTGCCCTTTGCATCTTCCAATTCTTCGAACTTCTTGTGAATCAACACTTGTAGATAACCTTATAATTTCTTCGCTCGAAGCCACATCATTGGACCTTTAAATTGTAGCTCAGGTTCAAGGCCTTCAATGCCTTGCATAGCTTCATCATTCCCCTCTGCTAAAGAGAATTCGTCCTCAAATTTGGATCCTCATCTTGTTCGAATTCATCTGTAACAAATGGAGATAAATCAGCAACATTAAAAGTTGAAGAACATTTATACTCACCGGAAAGATCGATGCGGTAAGAATTATCATTCACACGACTTAGAACTATAAATGGTCCATCTCTACGTGGTAATAACTTAGACTTTCTCAAATTTGGAAACCGTTCGAGACTCAGATGAATCCAAACACGATCTCCGGGCTGAAAGATCACTTGCTTGAATCGCACGTTTCGGGACTCGGCTGTGTGCTTTCTTTTGTGTTCAATGCAAGCACGCACTCTCTCATGCATCTCCTTAACTTGCTCAGATCTTCTCAAACCTTTAACACTTGTTAGATGCTCAACAGGTAAATGTAACAGATCAGTGGGTGTAAGAGGATTGAAACCATAAACAACTTCAAAAGGAGACATATTAGTAGAAGAGTGAATAACACGATTATAAGCAAACTCCGCATAAGGTAAACACTCTTCCCATGACTTTAAGTTGTTTTTAATCAAGGACCTAAGTAATGTGCCTAAAGTGCGATTCACAACCTCAGTTTGACCATCGGTTTGTGGATGACATGTAGTAGAAAATAACAACTTAGTTCCTAACTTACCCCACAAAACTCTCTAAAAATGTGCTTAAAACTTGGAATCCCTATCACTAACAATAGTTTTAGGAATACCATGCAATCTAACTACATGCAAAAAGAACAAATTGGCAATATGCACATCATCATCGATTTTTCTACATGCAATGAAATAAGCCATTTTAGATAACCGATCAACAACTACAAAAATAGAATCCTTACCCGATCTAGACCTAGGTAAACCTAATATAAAATCCATAGACAAATCAATCAAAGGTGAACTAGGGGCGGGTAGGGGTGTGTATAATCCAAACGGCTGTGATGTAAACTTAGACCTATGACAAGTGACACATCTACTACACCCATGTTCAACATCTGTTCTCATATGCGGTCAATAAAAATTCTCATGCAACAAGTTTAATGTTTTATTCACACCAAAGTGATCCATCAAACCTCTCGCGTGCGATTCCAACACAAATAGCTCACGCATAGAACAACTAGGAATGCATAATTGAGAACCACGAAACAAGAAACCATCATGCACGAAAAACCCATTGAATGACTTAGACTTAGTCGAACACTCATCATAAATCGAAGCAAAGAAGGGATCACATGTATAAAGACTATTAATTGATTCAAAACCAAGCATTCTAGCATGCATAAGGTTAAGCAACGTGTACCTATGAGATAAAGTGTCAGCGACGATGTTGTTTTCTCATTTCTTGTACTTGATGACGTACGGGAAGAACTCAATGAATTCGACCCATCCCGCATGTCGCTTGTTCAAGTTTTGCTGCCCTTTTAAATGCTTTAAGCTCTCATGGTCCGTGTGAATCACGAACTCCTTTGGCCACAGATAATGCTGCCACGTCTCTAATGATCTCTTCAATGCGTACAACTCTCTGTCATAGGTGGAATAACGCAGAGCTATACCATTTAATTTCTTACTGAAGTAGGCAACTGGATGCCATTCATGCATCAAAACAGCACCAATACCTATCTCGGAGGCATCACATTCAATCTCGAAAACCTTATCAAAATCAGGTAGACACAAAATAGGTGCATGACATAAAAGATGTTTTAAGTGTGTAAATGCTTCATGCTGTGCTTCACCCCATTCAAACTTACGATCCTTTTTACTTAGCTCAGTAAGAGGCGCGACAATGCTAGAGAAATCACGCACAAAGCAACGATAAAATCCGGCAAGGCCGTGAAAGGACCGAACCTCAGTGGCGCTTTTGGGTGTTGGCCATTCCTCAATCGCCTTGATTTTAGAATAGTCAACCTCAATACCACGTGTACTCATAACAAAACCAAAAAATACAACTTTATCTAAACAAAAAGAGCATTTAGACAAATTTCCATACAACTTGGCTGATCTCAGAATATCAAAAACACGCCTAAGGTGTGCTAGGTACGCCTGTGCATCGTGATTGTAAATCAGGATATCATCAAAGTACACAACAACAAATTTCCCAATCACATCATGCAAAACATGGTTCATTAATCTCATAAAAGTGATCGGTGCATTAGTGAGACCAAAGGCATAACTAACCACTCATATAAACCATGCTTAGTCTTAAAAGTTATTTTTCACTCATCCCCTTTATGCATAACCAGAACGCAAATCAATTTTAGAAAAGATTTTAGAACCAGATAATTCATCAAGCATATCATCTAATCTAGGGATAGAGAATTGATATTTCACTATTATCTTGTTGATGGCACGACAGTCCATGTACATTCTCTACTCGTTGTTCTTCTTTAGCACTAGAATGACTGGAACTGCGCAGGGGTTCTTCTTCTTAAGAAACTCTTTCACTTATCTATCATTATGCTTGGTCTCTTCGATTGATGTGTGGTAGGCTGGACGGTTGGGAAGCACTGCACCGGGCTGGAAATCGATCTAGTGCTCGATCCCATAAACTAGAGGTAATACACTTAGAATCTCTTCCGGGAACATATCTGCGAACTCCTCCATAAGTGGCTGCACAATACTAGGCAAAGAAGAATCATTAATAGCACTGCTCTTATAAGATAAAAGAACAAACAGTAAACCTGCTTTTAATGCTTTCTCTACGCCTTTAACTGAAATGAATAAGCTGCGGTTTTGATCTTTCTTTGTAGTTGATCCGGATGAATTTCCTCACACAAGTGAATCTTTAGAGGGTGTTTTAGGGGCTGCACTGGATGAAGAAGAAGGGGTGGCGGCCTTCTTGGGGGTTTCGGCAGATTGGGTGCCGTTGACGGCAATCCGGGCTGCGGCTGCGGCCTCCGTTGCTCTCTCAGCTCTAAACCTCTCTTGCATGAGTCTTTGATCCTTGGAAATAGCTTTTGGGGACAACGACTTTAGAGTAGTGGTTCGTCCATCTCTCTTCACGGTGTATGTGTTTGCAAAACCATCATGAACCGCTTGTCTGTTAAACTGCCATGGTTTACCTAACAATATGTACGATGTATCCATAGGTATAACATCGCAAATAACAGAGTCAGAAAATTGACCAACTGAGAATTCAACACGTACCTGGGCCGTTAATTTGATCTCTTCTCGATCCGTAAGCTACTGCAACTTGTACGGCTTCGGATGGTTTATGGTGGCCAACACCAATTTATCAATTATATACTGGCTAATGGAGTTGATCACACTCCCAATATCTATTATCATGGAGCAAGTCTTATCTTGTATAGCCACACGTGTGA
Organism: Perilla frutescens; assembly: GCA_026008535.1. Lineage (NCBI taxonomy): Eukaryota > Viridiplantae > Streptophyta > Magnoliopsida > Lamiales > Lamiaceae > Perilla > Perilla frutescens. The sequence continues at coordinate 25,719,026 of BRKX01000006.1, read as the reverse complement.
AAAAGATGTTTTCACGTTGATCAGACTACTCTTCTTCACGATTGATGCTCAGACTATGAATGGTGATAAGGCTAGCATGAGGAAGCTCGGGTTCCTCTTCATCTACATCGACTAGGGACATCTCTGGTGCTTTCTTGGCATCGACCGGGGGCTGATCTTCATCCTCACTGGCTGACTCAATCTCATTTTATTCAGTAATGAACAAAACACGTCGGTTCGGACACTGGTTCTGAAAATGGCCCCAACCTTGGCACTTGTAGCACTGGATGTCTCTAGCTCGATTCTGGCTTGCATTGGTTGCTAGACTAGATGGATTGGCCCATGTATAGGTCGGCCGTGCAGGAGGTGCAGGTGTAGACTCAGGTCTACAACTGGACTGCGGTGTAAAACAGTTGAAATGTCGCTCAGGTGGTCCGGTCTGACCTCGGGGTCGAGTAGGCTCAGTAGAAAGGGTAGAAGGTGATGTGGAATTCGTACCTTTGTTCTATGGGGGTTGAACAGGGGATGAACTATGAGGCGATCTCCGTCGTCTCTCTCTGAGCTCTCTCCACAATTGATGCGTAGTACACCATCTCTTCTATATTTGTAAAGTTCTTGAGTTCAACTTCACATGCGATGTTAGGATTTATGCCTTCAATGTACCGGATGATGGTAGCATTTAAGGTGTCTTGTTTCCCAACTCGGTTCAGGACGGTCTCAAGCTCCTTGTGGTACTCTTTAACTGATCGTGTACCTTGTTTGATCCGGGTGAGCTTCTTCTCGAGCTCTCTCTCATAGTGCACAGAAATGAACCGGCCACGCATCAATCATTTCATCTCCTCCCAAGTATTGACGGATGGATATCTTTCACGCCGGCATCGTTTCTGCTGCATCTCCCACTATGAGGCTGCGTAGTCTCTAAACTCCAAGCATGTTAACTGGACCTTCTTGATCTCTGAAAAGTCATAGCACGTGAAAATCTTATCTACCTTACGTTCCCAATCCAAGTAAAGATCAGGATCGTGAAGGCTTTCAAACTCTGGAATGCTCGTTTTGATGTTATTTAGCACCCCATCTCTTTCTTGTCTGTTGGCGCGATTTACACGCATGTGAGGTGCTCGTGGGTGGCCACGACCTCGTTGTGGAGGCTTATACTCAGTTTCTGAGCTCTCGACTGCATAGTCACCATAATTTTCTTTTGCTTCACGATCATAGGGATCGTTAAACTGCACTTGAGATTGGCGACGTTGAGCTTGAGGTGCTTTAGCATTCGCTCTGGCTGGCTCGGCTATAGGTACTTCTGGCTGACGAGCTGCTTTAGGTTGATGAGCTGCTGCTGGCTATCGAGCTGCTCCTGCTGGCTGGACCGGTTGGCCTTGAACTGGTGTTCGAGCAGTAAGAAGCTCGAGTTGTGCCATCATTTTGGCCAATGAATCCTCTAACTTGTTCTCCAATACTTGATAGTGATACTGGGCATCCCATGGATGTGGCATCGATGAAACTGCGTATGTAGGAGTACTAGGTGATGCGGGTGCCTTATCATGCGTCTTATAACCATCTCTGGATTCCATTTGTACCTGCAAATAATGAACAAACGTAAAAGGAAATAAGATATGAACCTCACAACCTCATGTTCACTCGTTTGTTTTCACTCTGTATTTTTCCTCTCGTGTATGTCTCTCAGGTATGTAGTATGGTGCTCGTGTGATAGACGTGTATATGGTGGTGATGGTCGAATCTTCTGTTGCTTAAGATCAGCTCATCTCGGTCTTCTGGTGGCGATTTCACCTTGAAGATGATGGAATTTGGCCAAAAGTACACATAGGTCACGGTAAAGCCTTGAGTTTTGTTCGGGACGTTGTTCCGCTTCCGAAATGGTATTAGGAGGAAAATCAGAATTCTGAAATAAAATTGGTAGGGAAAAGATGAATACCGAAAATATCAGGGTGAGCTATGAATTTTTCGATCCTATAGGGTGGTGTCATGTATCTTGAATTAGAAGGAAAGAATGAGATGTATTTTTGAAGTCCCAATTAGTGTAGGAGATTCTAAAAATAAATCTAGAGGTAGAAGGAAAGGATTAGAAGAGAAAAGGGAAACATGAAATAAGAAAGGAAGGAGGTGATTTGGATATGTGTACCACTAGTGTGACACAATCTAAATACCTTAATTAGACTACTCTAGATGGAAGATACCAAAATTAAAGTACAACTCAAAATGAAATTACCAACTAACGAACTAATTCTAGAAAGAAAATTCCAAAAATAAAATAAGACTCACAAGGAAGTTACCAACTATGAACTAGTACTAATAGGAAAGTACCAAAAATAAAATAGAACTCAAAAAAGTAAACCAAGAATCAAATTGGATATTTTTTAACAATCAGATTTTTTTTTATTCGGTCTTGTTTCTCTTTTTTTACCGTAAGTTTTTTTTGTACGCTTTTTTTTCAATGAATGACTAGTCTATTACAACTCAATAGACATGTCGACTGACATGTAGGCACAACATTGACATGTAGGATGGAACCACGACCAGCTATGCTGACGTGGCTCTGATGGCAAATTTATGATGTAACCTGGATAATTTATTCAGGATACAAGAACGCGCGAAAGACTTCAAGGAAAGAACACGTCAATTGGAAGGCCTCAATCCGACTCTAATACTCAATAAATCAAAAATAAACTGAATTAAATGATAAACAACTTAAAAACAATTTAGAAGAGGAACTAGACCTAATTACGATATCTAGACTACGACACAAAATAGAACACAAATCCAAAGGTGAAGGGGCTGTTTTGGACGTGGGTTATGGCTGGGAATTTGAGGTATTTGGGTGTGAATTTATGGGTTAAGAATGGCTAGGGAAGATAGGATATTGATAACGTCATATTTTACATGTATTTTGAGGTACATTTGAGTGGTATTTGATGGGCATTGCATGAATAAAGTGTTGAGTTTTGCATAGTTTTCTATGTTTTGTGCAATGTCACGTGTTTGTTCATTATGAAGGGAATTAATGCCATTTTTTATGTGGACCTCAAATTAGTGTGTGAACACCCTAGAAAGATGGGAAATCAAGTTAGGAACGCGTTGCAAAAAGAATCGGATAAATCGGATGAGAAATGAGTGAGAACGAAGCAAAACAGTGAGAGGCTGCCGGAGCTGAAATATACCCGCGACCAGACTCGCGACCGGGGGGGTCGCGAATCACCTCTTCTCCATTTTACCGTACGTTCGCGATAGAGAGGGGGTTCTCCTTTGAAATACCCGCGACCCGGTCGTGAATTTGGGCATCTCGTCGTGAATTTTGGCCACGTCAATGCCACGTGGACCCGCGACCTGAGTCGCGGGTGACTGGGTCGTGAGCGAGGTCGTGAATGCAGCGGGCCTGTCCGATTTTTGACCTATTTTGGACTTTTCTTAACTTGATATTTAAGGGTTTGATGCACGAAAATTAGACACAATTCCACCTACCCAAAAGTTGCCACCAGAGGTTTGCTGTAGAGAAAAGAAGACGCGAAGAACAAGACTAAAGGATTCAAGAGTGTTCAAGACCAAAGCCAATATAGAATCTCCGGGTTTTATTTACTTTATTCTCAGAATACAATGATTACTTTGTGGATTGTTTTAGTTATTTATTTTACCATGGATAGCTAAAACCCTAGTATTCTAGGGTTGAATTATGATTTATTTATGAAGTTCTTTTAATTCATTTTATTTGGTGTCTATGATTTGATTATGTTTTGATTATTCCTATTTTCTCTGTATTATTTACCTGATCACTAAATGATGCAATATGATGTGTTAATCCATAATTCGAGAGTTGAGTTTTAACACAAGATCTGGAATAATTATCTGGTTAGTCAATATCACTCGAGAGAGTTGTGATTAATTTAGAGAACAATAAATTTTAGGAACCATTAGGAGTTGCATAATAGGTATTGAACGGACATGTTAATATTTGTTGTGTGATCTACAATCTAGGCACTTCGGGAGAAGGTTTAGAATACATGAGTGATTGTTCTAGCATGATTTAAATCCCAACATAGACACTAAATGAATTGATTAAGAGAATGGATTAAATAATGAGTATCCAATCCTAGAATGCGTCTTTTTCTCCGGTGTTTGATTTATCTGCTTTAATTTCTGCTGTGGTAATTTAGTTTATTTATTATTTTTAATTTTTAATTAGTTATATTCAACCATGTTTTATAGTCTAGATAACTGCGAGGGATTAAATTAGATAACTAGCAGTTTAATCATTAAATCCCTGTGGATATGACCTTGTTCACCGCTGTCCTATAAGCCTCGCTGTACACTTACAGTTCAAGTGAAAATAAATACCGAACAAGTTTTTGGCGCCGATGCCGGGGATTTAATTTTTTTATTTGCTATTATTTAGATTTAATTTCTTGTGTTAATCTAGACATTTATTTTTCAGTCTTTAGTCTATTTTCTTTTAAAATTTTATAATGTTCTTTTTCTTGTGATTAGGTTGTATATACATACACGATCTCAGGGAGGATCTCTTGAAGAATTCAATCCTGAGATTGAAGCTACCGTTCGGCATAACAACACAAGAAGAAAAAGAGAGATGGCAGAACAACAAGCTCCTGTTACGGTTGAACAGATGCGTCAGATGCAGAACAGTTAGAGGAAATGCAGCGGAGAATGCAAGAGCAAGATGATGCCCGAGCTGTAGATCCACCTCTAATCAATGAGCTTTTTGTTCCAGTTCTTAACCATGGAGACATTCCTGGTCCCCAGATCAATGCGAATAACTTCGAGTTGAAATCGGGATTGGTCTCCATGATTCAGCAAAAGCAATATGGAGGATGGGCCACTGAAGACCCGAATGCACACTTGACGCAGTTCTTGGAGATCTGTAGTACAGTGAAGATGAATGGAGTCCCCGATGACGCCATTCGCTTACGCCTATTTTCATTCTCTTTACGAGATACGGCTAAGCAATGGTACCAATCTCTAGCCGCTGGGTCTGTGGACAGCTGGGAAAGTCTTGCGCACAAGTTTCTGCACAAATTCTTTCCACCTGGTTTGACTCTCAAGCTGAAGGGTGAAATTACACAATTTCGTCAATACGAGGATGAGACATTACATGAGGCTTGGGAACGGTTTCGAGATATGCTGAGGAAGTGCCCCAACCATGGATTTGGGGTAGATCATCAAGTCTGCATCTTCTACAACGGGTGTGACATGGAATTGAAGAGGCTTCTGGATGCCTCTGCTGGCGGCTCTTTGTTGAACAAGGGCCACGATCAAGCTGTGACGATCATAGAGGACATGGAAACCAATAGCTATCAGTGGTCTGGGGATCGACAAGTGAAGATTTTGAAAAGAGCTGTAGTAGTTGATGATAGTGATCCGATTACCAAGCTTGCCGCCTAGCTGTCTACTCTGAATGCCACGATCAATAGCAGATTTGATACTGTGGTGCGACCGGGTGTAGATAATCCCATGAGAAATACAGTTGAAGATGTTAACTACATCAATCAGAGAGGTGGCTATGATGGCAATAATTACCGAGGCGGGAATCAATTCTACCAAGGTAACCGATCCAACCTCTCATATGGGAATCCCAACGGTGCACTGCAGCCCCCTCCTGGCTTCTCTGTAACAAATGGAATGATCAATGAGGAAAAGAAGCTGAACATGGATGATCTGTTAATGGCGTTCATGGGGAAGACCGATAAATTCATGGGAGAGTCGCAAGCTAGAGTGGAGAAGCTTGAAAATACTGTGGGTGCCATGAGTGTGCAAATGAAGATGTTTGAAAAGCAACTGGGTCAGCTGGCTACAGTTGTAGGAAATCAGCACCAACCAGGATAGTTCTCCAGCAACACCACAGTGAATCCCAAAGAGCAGTGCAATGCAATCCATATACACACTGAAGTCCCTGCGCCTATTGTTATCGCTGCACCTGTTACTCCCATGGCGGCTTCTGAAAATCCGGATTCCACCATCAAGAGTTCTCAGATGGGTCCTACAATTCTTCCCACAGTGACTATCCCGTTCCCGCAGAGGACTCTGAAATAGAAAGTTGATGCACAGTTTTCCAGATTTTTGGAGATTTTCAAGAAGGTGCAAATCAACATCCCTTTGGTGGAGGCGCTGCAGCAAATGCCTAAGTATGCAAAGTTTCTCAAGGATGCTGTGTCCAATAAGAAAAAGATAAAAGAGTTCGAGACTGTGCACCTCCCAGAAAACTGCAGCTCCATCATCCAAAGGAAGCTCCCAGCCAAGATGAAGGATCCGGGGAGTTTTACACTCCCCATCACTATTGGAGACAAGATAGGTGGTCGAGCACTGTGCGATTTAGGGGCGAGCATCAATTTGATGTCGCTGTCATTTTTCAAGAAACTGAACTGTGGGCAACTCAAGCCCACAATCATGTGTTTGCAGATGGCCAACCGATCTGTGGTGTACCCTGAGGGAATTTTGGAGGATGTATTGATCAAGGTGCATGATTTCAATTTTCTAGTGGATTTTGTGGTGCTGAACATGGAGGAAGATAAAAGTGTCCCTCTCATTTTGGGACGACCATTTTTGCGCACCGAAAGAGCCAACATCGACCTAGACATGGGGATCCTCAATCTCCAGTTTGAAGATGAACACATCCGGTTCTTGTTCGATGTAGAGGAGCACAAGGCAGCTGTGGAGTGTAACATCATCAACACACATGAATCTAGCTGCATTACTGATGATGGAGGCATGGAGATGGATGATTGGGGAAGAGAATGGGGGATACCCATTTTCCCGCTTGTGGGAACTTGAGTTCCCGAATTTGTCTGGATGTCGACGTTAAATGCAACGCTTGTTGGGAGGCAACCCAATATGTTTTATTTTATTTTTCATTTTATTTAGTTTTTTTTTCTTATTTATATTTTTCACTTCTTTTCTTTGAGTTGTGCAGGTAAAGAACGGATGGATGCTATACTTTGGGGGCTAGCAATTTGATCAACTTGTCTTTCGACAAGTTTGGGAGAGGAAGTTGAACCCCAACGGTCATCCACTTAATTTCTGTAAGTGGTTGACGACACCTACATGCATTTTTGCAAACTTATTCCATCCCGTGGATTTGAATAAGTTTGGGGGGATGTATGCTTGTAGTGTCTAGACCTTTATTTTGTTGTACGTGCTTTACGTGTTTAGTTTTTGTTTTTATTTTTCCAGAAAGTTTGAAATTTTTTGAATTTTGGTCTTGATTTTTTGTGGGATTTTGATGATATATGCTTTATGATCTATGGTTTGGTATTTATGATTGAGATTATTTGATTGGGAATGATTTGAGCATGTATAGCATGATTTGAAGGAACATGTGTTTTAGAGATTTTCGAGCTTTATTTTGGCCAATGTGAGCTGTGAAATTTTGAGCCTATGAGACTATTGTCTTAATTTTTGTTCTTGTGTGTTGATTGTCTATGCACTTGTTTCTCTAGAACTTGCATGTCGTCTTGCTTGAGATTGAGTTGTTGTGCTTGAAAATAGGATATGATAATAGGCCATCTTTTCTTTAGCCATTTATCCCATACACTGTCCTAAATTCATTATATCCCTTTGCAAGCCATTTTGTGTCTAAGTGCCTTTTCTTTGGAAGCCTATTTGGGATATCATTTGTTGATTCTTGTGGAGAAATAGGAAGAAGGGTAAAGAATTTTGGAGTTGGGATGAAGAAGAAAAAAAATGGTGATAATTGGTGATTTTTGTTGGTGCCAAAAGAAAAAATGTGAAAAGTGTCAATGAAAAGAAATAAAGAAAAGAGACTAAAGGTCCATGAGTTAAAAAATATGAATGACTTAAGGTGGTGTAGGAGGAAGTTGGAGAAATTCCAACTAGTGTTTGAATGTGATAAGTAGTGGGAGATAGAAAGTAAAAGTGGGGGAGTGTGATGCAATTTTTGAGTCACTTTAGCCAAATATTCCTAACCTTAACCCGAGCCTACATTACAACCTTAATGAAAGTCCTATTTGATCTTAATTTTGAGCACATTTAATTGTCAGTGGAGAGTTGAGATTGCATGCAAGCTTATGGTAGATCAAGTGTATAGTTCAATGCTTTGATGAGTGCTTACCCTTATTTATCACACTTTGAGTGTTTGAGTGAAACACACACCGGTGAGGATCATTGGCCTGATATTTGCTCGTTGAAATCTATTGCATGTGTTTATGATTTGAGTGTTGTGCTTGTTCTTGTCACTTCCTAATTAGAATTTCGAGATTTTAGGTGCTAGATTATAAATTGTGGAGTTATGTATTGTTTGAATTCCATGTTTGGTTTCTGTTCTTTGTTTGGGGACAAACAATGTTTTAAGTTTGGGGGAGTTGATAACATCATATTTTACATGTATTTTGAGGTACATTTGAGTGGTATTTGATGGGCATTGCATGAATAAAGTATTGAGTTTTGCATAGTTTTCTATGTTTTGTGCAATGTCACGTGTTTCTTCATTGTGAAGGAAATTAATGACATTTTTTATGTGGACCTCAAATGAGTGTGGGAACACCCTATAAAGATGTGAAATCAAGTTAGGAACTCATTGCAAAAAGAATCGGGTCAATCGGACGAGAAACGAGTGAGAACGATGCAAAACAGTGAGAGGCTGCCGGAGCTGAAATATATCCTCGACCGGACTCGCGACCGGAGGGGTCGCGAATCACCTCTTCTCCATTTTACTATACGTTCGCGACAGAGAGGGGGTTCTCCTTTGAAATACCCGCGACCCGGTCGCGAATTTGGGCATCTGGTCGCGAATTTTGGCCACGTCAGTGCCACGTGGACCCGCGACCTGAGTCACGGGTGACTGGGTCCTGAGCGAGGTCGCGAATGCAGCGGGCCTGTCTGATTGACCTATTTTTGGGCTTTTCTTAACTGGGTATTTAAGGGTTTGATGCACGAAAATTAGACACAATTCCACCTACCCAAAAGTTGCCACCAGAGGTTTGCTGTAGAGAAAAGAAGATGCGAAGAACAAGACCAAAGGATTCAAGAGTGTTCAAGACCAAAGCTAATATAGAATCTCCGGGTTTTATTTACTTTATTCTCAGAATACAATGTTTACTTTGTGGATTGTTTTAGTTATTTATTTTACCATGGATAGCTAAAATCCTAGTATTCTAGGGTTGGATTATGATTTATTTATGAAGTTCTTTTAATTCATTTTATTTGGTGTCTATGATTTGATTATGTTTTGATTATTCCTGTTTTCTCTGTATTATTTACCTGATCACTAAATGATGCAATATGATGCGTTAATCAATAATTCGGGAGATGAGTTTTAACACAAGATCTGGAATAATTAACTAGTTAGTCAATATCACTCGAGAGAGTTGCGATTAATTTAGAGAACAATAAATCTTTGGAACCATTAGGAGTTGCATAATAGGTATTGAATGGACACGTTAATATTTGTTGTGTGATCTACAATCTAGGCACTTCAGGAGAAGGTTTAGAATACATGAGTGATTGTTCTAACATGATTTAAATCCCAACATAGACACTAAATGAATTGATTAAGAGAATGGATTAAATAATGAGTATCCAATCCTAGAATGCGTCTTTTTCTCCGGTGTTTGATTTATCTGTTTTAATTTCTGCTGTGGTAATTTAGTTTATTTATTATTTTTAATTTTTAATTAGGTATATTCAACCATGTTTTATAGTCTAGATAACTGCGAGGGATTAAATTAGATAACTAGTAGTTTAATCATTGAATCCCTATAGATACGACCTTGTTCACCGTTGTCCTATAAGCCTCGTTGTACACTTGCAGTTCAGGTGAAAATAAATACCGAACAGATATGATAACGATTAGAATTACTTACGGAATGCAATGTAGGACTCGACGAACGGGATTTGAGTTGAACTTGAACACGGCTGGGATTTCTTGTACTATGGATGAGAGATGATTGATGGATGATGGTGATCACAGATGGTGGTTGATGTTGTTGAATTGGTTAAATTGCAACCCGATTAATTCCCGACGTATCTTATACGACGAAAAAGAATCTCTAAGTTGTTCTTCGGTAGTGAGTTCCCCCTAATTCCTCGTGTGAATTAGAACGTTCCCTTGATATAAAACTTGAGATTGCTAGCTTCAAGAATATTGCTCTGATTCGAAAATAATAAACGAAATAGGTTTGGGAGACACAATTGTATGCAAAGGCAAATTTAATCAATAATGTCTAAAAAATCAATGTAACATCGTTCCCCTATTTATAGGGCTAAGGGAGCACGAAATTATGAAGAAAAAAGCCTAAAAATCTGATCCAAGACAGATCTCTAACTATACTAGAAAATTCCCTAAACTAGAATTCTATTCAAGGTATGAACTAGCCTTAAATATAATTCTAGTCAAACCTATTCAAAGGCGGACGAAAATTTAACATAATTAAATAAAAAATGATCTAAACTATAGTCTAAATTAATTAAATAAATACTATAGTCTAGATAAAAATCAACCTTTAATTAAATACATTAAAGGCCGAAAATCCACTCCATGTGTGCATGCAATTCACGTCGGCTCTTCTTGTACATGTACACGTGCACTTTGTTTTCTTCATCATCAAATCTTCAAGTGTGATACTCCATGGTGTAATCTTGATCTTCATTAGTTAATAAATTAACTAACAAATGGCTGCCCTTTGCATCTTTTAATTCTTCGAACTTCTTGCGAATCAACACTTGTAGATAACCTTGCAATTTCTTCGCTCTAAGCCGCATCATTGGACCTTTAAATTGCAGCTTGGGTTCAAGGCCTTCAATGCCTTGCATAGCTTCATCAATTAGAGAGAAAACTTATCTAGAAGATACAAGATACATATGTGTTGAAGAAATGGTGGCAATATTCTTGATCATTATTGGGCACAACGACAAATATTGTAATGTTCCCCAAAGATTCGGTCGTTCGCATTTTGCTACTAGTCAAAATTTCAACAAAATTTTAAAGGCATTGAACACCATAGCAGCGGACATAATGGTTAATCCGTCTACAGGGATCCCTGCTAAAATTCAGGAAAGTACAAGATTTATGCCTTTCTTTAAGGTATGGATCCTTTATTATGTAACATATTTCAAATGTTGTAGTTTTCTTGTTTCACATATTCACTTTATTTTAGGATTGCATTGGAGCTATAGATGGAACTCATATCTCGACAATGGTACCAGGCCAAGAAGTAAGCAGTTTTCATAACCGTCATGGTATGCAATCGCAGAATGTTTTGGCAGCTTGCAACTTTGATTTGCAGTTCATGTATGTGCTTAGTGGGTGGGAAGGTTCGGCACATAACTCTAAACTTTTAAATGATGCATTATCAAGAATAAATGACCTTCATGTGCCTCAAGGTATGTACCATATTTTATAATTTTATTTTTTTAATAGTGAAAAGCTAACTAATTAAAAAAATATTTTAATAGTGTTTTTTTAGGTAAATATTTTCTTGTGGATTGTGGATTTGCTAATAGACGTCAATTTTTAGCTCCATTACATGGTGTTCGATATCATTTAAAAGATTTTGGTGGTCAAGGTTATCACCCCAGAAATGCAAGTGAATTATTCAATCTTCATCATGCATCATTAAAAATGTGATTGAGAGAATTTTTGGTGTCTTCAAATCACGATTCACAATTTTCAAAACCGCACCTCAGTTCTCATTTCAAACACAAGTAGAATTAGTATTGGATTGTGCTGGTTTACACAATTTTCTCCGGAAAGAGCGCTGCTCTGATGAATTGCCAGCGGAATATGAAGGAGATCAAGATTTACCACCGTTCGATACGGAAGAAGAAAATTTAGAACGGCTATCTCAAAGCCAACTACAACAAAGAACGAGAGTTAATGCATTGAGAATGCGTATTGCTAATGCTATGTGGGAATCGAGGCCCATGTATAAGGTAATGGAAATGAAGATGATGAGACCGAAGATGGGAATGCTGAGTAATGATTTTTTTATGGACTATGGTTTTATTGGTATTTTATAAATAATTTGTGCATATTGTGTCTAATTTTATAAACAATTTGGATTACAATTTTTTTTCGTTGTTGTATTTTTTCTGAACAATTTGTGTTCGCAATTTGTGTATCCAAGCAATCATCGTACTAAACAAGTAAAATGAAATGAAAAAACGGATTTGATCAACATAAACGACATAGACATAGTTCAAAATACAATTGTTCAACATAAAATATAAAATAAATACTAGAGTAATTGTTCAATACCGAAATGTTAAAAAAAAATAACACCAGCGGTCGCTGGATCCCAGCGGCGGCTGGGAATCCAGGCCGAGGCCAAGGCCAGTGCGCTCTGGCTCCCTGTGCCGGCTGGGGATGAATACCGCGAGGTCATCCAACGACCGTTGGCTCTAGTGGTGGCTGGGAACACCTTATCCATGGCATCTTCCAACGATCACACCTATACAACACACAAATACCAACAATCAATCCAAATGCAAAAAAAAAAACATAAACATCAACAAATCCAACAACAATCCAAACAACAATTCCAACAACAATCCAAACAATCCAAATAGTGCAATAATCATCAAACATAACATTAACATAAACGAAACAATGTAACAATCAAAGTATAATCCAGGAAATGCAAGCAACAAACCATTAATCTTGAGGTGGTGGATATGGTGGCGGATAGAAGGCAATCCAAGCATCCTATTGAGCCTGTAAGGATGCAATTTGTTGATTTGATCCCGAAATGACATAAGATCATTCTGGAATCGCACATAGAAATCTGCCGACATGTTAACAGGAGGTTGTTGTTCAGGTAATCGCTTTTCCTCCTCCTCTTCCTCTTCATCCATCTCTTCATCTTCATTACCACCTTCATCACCACCAGTGGATGGGCCGACATCAGGATCACCTTGCCTCTTAGCAATCTCGAAACACACGTACTTGCTCACACATTGCCTCTTTGCAGGGGGAACTAATGTGTGCCAATCAGAAATTAACTGAGTTCCTTTTAACTCACTAAAATCAATCAAATACGGCCTAATTTCCTCATACCCCTTCTAATGGCCCTTTGTTGCACTAAGAATCCTGAGATTATGTACCAAACCCATCACAATAGGAGCAAGCGAAGCATGGGTTCCTGGACGAGTCTGTATCTGGCTCATAGCATTCCAAATGAAGTTTGGAATACAAACTTTTGTGTTGTTCAACGCACAACACAACAAATACACCTCAGCCGAGTTCACTTTGTTCATCTGCTCCTTCCCTGACACATTATAAATAATGAATTTGTGAACAATTTCCAATGTCGAGTCTTCGATGTACCCATTGGACTTCCCCGTATTACTCCAATTATCAAACCCATTCAACTCAATCTAACCCGCATTAACATTAAACGAATTGAATTTCTCTCGTACCCCGCTAGTAGGAAACCCAAAAATCATTTTCATTCTAGGCAAACTTATTTAGTAGTTTATCCCGTTCATCCTAACCCCAATCTTCTTGTCATCAATCTCATACATAGTAGACAAAAATTTATAACACAGATTCTCATAACCGGAATAATCCACATTCTTAGCAAAATATTCTAGCCCCAAAACCTTCAAATATTTCATCACTTTTGCTACAATTTTCAAATCCTTCAACAACTCCCAATCCAAGTAATGAGGATTTGCAACCAAAGATTTGTTAAATTTGCTATAAAGTTGGCCCTCCCATTCAGTTTTTAGCAAAAATGGACACTCGTACCTCATCATGAAATCCTCCTCTTCGACTTCGTGAGAGGCCCCTGTTAGTCTCGGACGAGTCGATATCAGTTTAGAGGGGGGGTGAATAAACTGATTAAAAACTTTTACTTTAATTATGGAATGATAAGGGCCCTTAACTCGCTTAGTAACTTATTTATGCACAGTTTGGTTGAGTACTTATGACAGCTTGAGTGCAAATTGTGTGAGCTTGTGTACAGTTCAAAGATATGCAAGTAATCAAAACAGTACAGCACACAGATGATTTATAGAGGTTCGAAGTCTCAAACTCCTACGTCCTCTCTTCCTTCCGCAGAAGGGCAACTTCACTATATAACTTGAGTTTCTTTACAAATTACACAATGAAGCACAATTGGCTGAACCTAGTAACTGTTCGCTACCTCAGCGGGTCGACGGCTCACACTTGAAGTCCCTAACTGCTCGCTAGGAAGGTAGGTGCTATTGACGTCTTTACAAGGTTTTAGATCTCTTTCGATCTTCAAGAGGTTAGTCTTGAACAAGAGGCATCAACTGATGTGCTCCTTCAATTGAGTTGGGTAGTTGATCGATGTATTGCTGAAACTGAGAAGATTGCTCTGGCTGGATTATCAACAGCTAGCTGAATTCTTTGATTATGTGGATTTTTCTTCTCAGTTGGACTCTCGCAGTTTAACAAATGTTGACCTTGAGCTGTAAGGGAGGGAGAAAGAAAGCTCTGCTTGAATGAAGATTTCAAGAATGAATATTGCGATAAGTCTAAAAGTCGAAAGTCACTTAATAACTCTAATTCACTCGTCTTTTATAGAGGAGTGATTTTATGACCGTTAAGTTCCATTGATCGGTAGCTCTGATGGCTTATCAATGGTAGATGTTCCTTATGATCGCTGGAGCTTTTAGTTGAAGTAGTCGTTGCTTTGCCAATCGATTTTGATTGTAGTAGCCGTTGTTTTGCCAATCGATTTCTATTGGATATTTAATTCCAGTATCTCAGTTGAAGCATTTATCCCAAGATCTTCGCTTTGAGCAATAACTCCAGGACTCTCTGGCTGGCAGTTCTGAGCTCCAATTTTAGCAAGTTTGAGTTCAAGTTGGCAGTTCTGAACTTGTCTGCTCAGTTCGGCTCTTATTCCAGTTGGCAGTTCCGAACTTGTCAGCTCAGTTTGGCTATTACTCCAGTTGGTAGGTCCGAGCTTGTCAGCTCAGTTTGGCTATTACTCCAGTTGACAGTTCCGAGCTTCTTCCTTCAGTTCGACTGATCTCAAGTTGTTGAATGGTTTTGTCAGTTCTATTGTTCTTTCTTGAGCTTTCTTGTCAGTTTCGACTGATTACAAGCTTTTGACTAGCTTGTCAGTTTGACTGTTCTCTCTTGAGCTTTCTTGTCAGGTTGACTAATCATTAGCTGGCTGTCTTCAGTTCTGGCCTTTAACTGATTTGTCTGTTTACTTCAGTTTGGCTGAAGCTAATGTTTAGCCATTAGCTGGATACTTCCAGTCTTCAATTTAAACTGATCTCTTATCAGTTTCTTCAATCTTGTCGATTTTTCTCCCTCAGCTTAGCTGACTTAGCGGTCAGTTTGTTTCGACTGGTTCAATTCTTTGACTCCTCAGTTGAGTTGAGTTCTGACTGGTTGACGTATCCTTCCAGCTGGTAGACCATACTCTAGTTTGGTTGACTTTAGCTTTAATTGAGTTCCTTTTTTTATGCTCTGGATTGGACAGCTCAGATCTACAACTTGAATTTTAGTCAGTTTTTCAGAAATAGTTTTGACATGTTATCAAAACCTTATCCAGAGGTTCCTTGATAGTTTTTCCTAACAACCCTGACATTCGGATTCTTCATGAGAGATGGCATGGTAGTGATAAGTCTATTTATTTCATGTTTTTATGGGCATTTTATCCTCTATAAATGTCCTTTTTAGTGTGTTTTGAGTTGAAAAGTACCAGGTTGCGGTCAAAGGGCATTCCAAGAGTCGAGTCTGGTGGAAGGGGCATTTTATACCCAGTTATTCACGTTTATCTCACACATATGTTCCTCAGAGGCACAGGGGACTTCTTCAGTATCCATCCCACATTCGGTTGGTGAAGTGGGCATATCAGATACGGATGGAGCTGACAGATGATACCGTGCCCACAGTACTCGCACAGACTCGACCACAGGTCAGAATGGGCATTCCCGTGAAATTCAGAAATCAGTTCGAGGAGAGATGGTGGAAGATAGCTACACTTCCGAAGGAGAATTGGAACAAAGCTGGACTCCTAGAAGGCGCTACAATAAAGAGATAAGCTCAATCGAAGAGATAAAGCGCAATCCCTAAAAAATAGGGATTTGATAAAGCTGAAGCTTATCCAAACCGCTCAGAGAGGGCATGCCGTTCCAGAATTTCAGC
Organism: Perilla frutescens; assembly: GCA_026008535.1. Taxonomy (NCBI): domain Eukaryota; kingdom Viridiplantae; phylum Streptophyta; class Magnoliopsida; order Lamiales; family Lamiaceae; genus Perilla; species Perilla frutescens. The sequence goes on along the minus strand of BRKX01000006.1, from coordinate 25,702,939 downwards.
AGAAGAACCCCGCATATGGGGGGAAACTCCACTCGGAAATGTAATTATTTAAGCAAGTTTAATCACTGGGAAAACAATCTTTAGACAATCTGAAACATTTCTAAATTATATATTTCTGCATTTCATTTCCAGTACTCTGCTTAGGCAGTCAAAAACAATCTGAAAGGTCTTAAACCTTCGGGACTTAGGTTATGTTTATGCTTCTCAACGTTGGAGTTGAGTTTTTGCTTAATTAATTCAGTAAGTTCTTGTTTATTTTATGTCGTTAATTTCTGCAACTTCCATTATGTCTAGCCTTCTCGGCTAGATCTTTAATTCTGGCATTTGAACAATGAAATTGGTTTAAGTATAAATCTGGATTCGTGAGGCCAAAATGAGCATAATAATGCATGATAACTTTCTGTTGATTCTTGAGCCCTGTTCCACGTGAGTGTGTGTCTGAAGTGCCCAATGTGGCTGATCACTCGTTAGGTAAAGAGGGCACACCACTATTAATTGAATTGGCGAATCATGACTGTGTATCGGTTCATATAGTAATAAGGTAATTAATGGGGTATTGTGGGCATAAGAGGAATCAATTGAACACAACAGATCTGGGTCCGTCTAGGGCACACTGCTGCTTGGTTGCTTACATCTCTTAGCGGAATCGGGAGGTGGGTAACTGGTTAGGGGTCTAATCGAAGAGGAATCACTTTTAAACCTAAAATGAAAGGATGGATGAGGAGACGCGGAGAGGAATCCGGTCACCATAACTAGATGACCTATCATATATGAAAATCTGATATGAGCACGAAAAGCCTTGAAGAATCTAATCCGAAGCTGCAAATACGTGGTCCATTTACACGACTTCGAGCAATACAATTGCAAGGATTTTTCCAAGCATTTGTATGTAAGAAGTTTGAAGATGACAAAGGAATTGAGAGCATCCCAAAGATTGCTACTTTGTTAATAATTAAAGATTGGAGATCAAGATTTGAAAAGCAATGCATGAAGAGTTGAAGTGCGTGAACCCGTCGGTATGCCCAAACTGACCCTAAACCCTAAACCCGTCGGTTCCATTCAGCATAAATTCATCATGTTTTCAATCTATACCGTAAGTCCGATTCGACTCTATCATACCCTATCTACTCTAGCCATTCTAAACCTATTCATCACCATCGTTCATCACAATCCTAACCATCCTTATTGCCGTCCTAAAACAGCCCTTGTTCCTTTGGATTTTGTGTTATTTTGTGTGTCATAAGTCTAGGTATTTTAATTGAGTCTTAGTCGTCTAGTTATTCGAGTATAGAATCCTTTCGTACCGACGTAGTTTCTTTCCTAGCTTCCGCATCTTTTGTGTCTCGTTGGTCATTGAGTCCCGGGTCACATCAAAATCGGTGTGCCCATGATCGAGTTGTTTAATGTTTAAACCAAATTTCTAATTCAAATGCCAGAACCTTTTATTATTTGATATTTTCGTTTGTTCCCTTTGTAGATTTAAATTCAGTTTAGTGACAACACCAAAACCCCTTTGTAATTGGTTACTTGAAGATAGAATCACAACAGCTCTCTATGGGATCGACCCGTACTCATTGGCTAGCTACGCTCATTGTGGTCACAGGAGTTTACAAATATATTTTTGAGCGCGAAACGACCGCGCGTCAAAATTGGCGCCGTTGCCGGGGAGCTGGTTTCTAGTGATTTTATCTTCCACAATTAGTGAGCCTGGAAGTTGATGCCCAGGGGCTCTTCAGAGGAGACTCTATTGTACGATCCAGAGATAGAGAAGACTTCGAGGAAAAACAGGGCAGCAGTGAAGAGGGCACGCCAAGCAGCAAATAGACCTCGTGAGCCCACACCACCACCAGAAGATCAAGGAGATGAAGGGCATGAGGAGGAAGTACAGTTCGAGAATGGCTACAACATCAACATGGCCGTAAATGGAAATACCGCAAATGGCAATGCGAATGATAATAAAACTTTAAGGCAGTTGGTCTTCCCGACCAACATGAATTTACGCCCAATGGGTATTACACACCCAGTTGTGACTCAGAACTGGAATATTCACGTAAACTTTATCCAGATCTTGCTGAAGTTCCACGGAATGCCTGGAGAGGATCCACAAAGGCATTTGCAAGATTTTGAGATGGTTTGCCAAACTCAACCATCCGACCATGGATGAGAAGAGTATGTGCGGTTGGTCTCGTTCCCTTTTACTCTTCAAGATGGGGCACGGGACTGGCTGTATACACTATCCACTGGCGCTGTGACCACATAGAGACAACTTCAATAGAAGTTTTTGGAGAAATATTTCCCAGCATCCAGAGTGCAAGAAATGAGAAGAAGGATAGGGAGCCTGAAGATGGGAACCAATGAAAGTTTCTATGTCTATTGGGGAAGATTCCAGGCGATGCTAGCGAAATACCCACAGCACCAGATTACTGAACACGATTTGATTCAGTATTTTGTCGGAGGATTGAGACCACATGAGAGGACGATCGTGAATGCCTCATGTGGGGGACCCATTTTGAATAAACAGCCTGTTGAAGCATTCAGAATCCTCACAGAAATGGCTGAAGACAACCGAGACTTCAGTTGAGAGGGCATTCGGGTTGTAAGTGAATCAGAAAGGGCACCGGACCAGGACAGCAGGATTGATAGATTGTACGACAAGATCGAAAAAATCTTGTCTGGTGCAAGGAAGCACAGACCTTGTGGAGTATGCAAAAGCATATCTTATTTCACTGATGAATGTCCTACTCTACAAGATGAAATGGAAGAAGTAAACGTTGTAGGTGGCCAGAATAGGCATTCTAGAAGATATGATCCCCATTCCCAGACTTATAATCCTGGCTGGAGAGACCATGAAAATTTTAGATGGAGAAGGCCGGAGGATGGGCATCATGCATGCCTATTGCCGCCACCAGAAGAGAAAATGAAGCAAAGGCTAGAAGATTTGGTGTTTGCTATGGCTGAGGAGAATGAGAAGTTTAAGCAAGAGACTCGAGTTGGTCTCTCACACATGAGCAAGCAAATAAATCAATTGGCTCAAGCCATGCACAAGATGGAGGAGAAAAATGGGAAGCTGTCTTCCCAAGTTGAGAATCCGAGAGAATAAGTGAATGCAGTAGCATTGAGAAGTGGAAAAGAGCTTCCGGAGATGGTTAGGCCAAGAGAAAAGAAGAGAAGGATGATGTGCCCTTGGAGGAAGAAGTGGAAAAAATTCCCACAGAAGACAAGGCACAAGAAGATGAGCAGACTGATACTGTACCCATCCCAGAAGTGAAGCAGCCTGCCCTAGTGCCCATTCCAGAGAGACGGAAACCTCCCTTTCTAGGGAGATTGGCACAAAATAGAAAAGAAGAAGAAATCAAGGAGATGCTAAAAGTATTCAGCAAGGTGGAGCTCAACATCCCACTGATCTAAGCAATCAAGCAAGTACCGCGGTATGCCCGATTTCTAAAGGAGATTTGTACCAGAAAGGTGTGATTCAATGATGATGCAAGGTTCTTAGTTGGTGAGAATGTATCAGCTGTGATACAAAGGAAGTTACCCAAGAAGTGTGATGATCCAGGAATGTTCATGATCCCTTGCATTATTGGAGACAGGAAAGTTGAAAAGGCCATGTTGGATTTGGAGGCATCAATCAATGTAATGCCCCTGTCGGTGTTCAAAGAATTGAAGATTGGACCACTGAAGAAGACCCGTGTGGTCATTCAGCTAGCTGACCGATCGAATGTGTATCCAGAAGGCCTCATTGAAGATGTATTGGTCAAAGTGGACGAGCTTATTTTCCCAACAGATTTTTATGTGCTTGACATGGGCACGGCGACTTTAAAATCTTCAGTTTTGTTGCTGGGAAGTCCTTTCATGAATACAGCTCGAACCAAGATTGATGTGGACAAGGGCACACTAACGTGTGAGTTTGATGGGGAGAAGGTGACGTTCAACATTTTTAAAGCCATGAAGCACCCCCTGGATACAGAAAATTGTAATTTTATGAACACATTTCATTCCCCGAGCCGTTCTACTTTATCCATGGTGAGCAATAGAGAACCGCTGGAGTGGGCATTGTGGGATAGACTGATTGACCAGGATGCCCTGGAGGAGGATGATGACATAAGGGATGGAATTATGATCCTGTATTCATTGAAAGAAATGCCATACGGATGTGTGGACTATGGTGTGCCCATTCGGAGAAATGATGATAAGCTGATGCCTTCTATTATCAAAGCGCCCATGCTGGAGTTGAAGGCATTACCAAGGCATTTGAAATATGCCTATTTAGGGAATAATAAGACTCTCCTTGTAATCATAAGTGCGGGGTTGAATCAAACTGATGAGGACCGCCTTTTGAGATTGTTAAGACTGTACAAGGAGGCACTCGGATGGACTTTGGCAGATATAAAGGGCATTAGCCCGGGAGTTTGCATGCACAAAATATTGTTGGAAGACGATGCAAAACTCGTTCGTGATCCATAAAGAAAGCTCAATCCAGTGATGAAGGATGTGGTGCTAAAAGAGATAATTAAGCTTCTGGACCAGGGCATTATATACCCAATTTCAGACAGCAAGTGGGTCAGTCCAATCCACGTTGTGCCCAAGAAGTCGGGCATTCAAGTTGTGAAAAATGAGAAAGGAGAGCTTGTGCCCACACGACTGCAAACTGGCTGGAGAGTTTGCATCGACTACTGGAAGCTGAACACGGTCACGCAGAAGGATCATTTCCCACTTCCGTTCATTGACCAGATGTTGGAAAGACTTGCAGGAAATAAGTTCTTTTGTTTCTTAGATGGATACTCAGGATACATGCAAATTGCAGTAAGTCAAGAGGACCAGGAGAAAATAACATTCAAGTCCCCATTCGGCACATTTGCCTATCGCAGAATGCCTTTTGGCCTCTACAATGCTCCTGGCACATTTCAGCGATGTATGATGAGCATATTCTCTGATTTGCTCGAGAACTGCATTGAAGTATTCATGGATGACTTCATAGTGTACGGGGACTATTTTTATCGATGTTTAGATAATTGGAGAAAGTGTTGCAGCGTTGTGTGGACAAATGCCTAGTGCTGAACTATGAAAAATGTCAATTCATGGTCAGAGAGGGCATTGTATTGGGACATGTGATTTCTGAGAGAGGCATTGAGGTCGATAAAGCTAAAGTGGACATAATAGAAAAATTGTCATATCCCACTTCGGTGAAACAAGTGAGAGGATTCTTAGGGCACACTGGATTCTACAGGAGGTTCATAAAGGATTTTGCAAAAATTACCCAGCCTATTACTCACTTATTGCAGCAAGATGTTCCCTTTGAATTCGATAAAGAGTGTAAGAAGGCATTCAATTTTCTGAAGAAGCAACTGGTCATGGCACCAGTCATTCAACCACCAGATTGGGGAATGCCCTTCGAGATTATGTGTGACGCCAGTGGCTACGATGTGGGCGCGGTACTGGGTCAGAAGAGAGGAAAGGAAAGCCATGTAATTTACTATACCTCCAAGACTCTGAATGGGGCACAGTGTAATTACACCACTACTGAAAATGAGCTATTGGTAGTAGTGTTTGCATTTGAAAAGTTTCGATCTTATCTCTTGGGAGCAAAGAGCATTGTCTATACAGATTATGGTGCCCTGAGGCACTTGATGGCCAAGAAGGAGACGAAGCCGAGACTAATCAGGTGGATCCTACTTTTATAGGAGTTTGATGTTGAAATAAAAGATAAGAGTGGGGCACAGAACTTGGTAGCTGACCATTTGAGCCGGGTGCTGAATGAGAAAGGCGAGGAAATACCCATTGCCGATCATTTTCCTAATGAGCATTTGTATTCAGCAAGGGGCACATTAGCACCCTGGTATGCAGATATAGTAAACTACCTAGAGTCTGGAGAAATGCCTATTGGGTACTCAAGGTACCAGAAAAATAAACTAAGGTATGAGAGTAGGTTCTATGCATGGGATTACCCTATTCTATGGAGAAGATGTGCTGATCAAATCATCAGAAGATGTGTCCCTGATGAGGAAATAGATGAAATTCTAAAGCATTGTCACAGTTGTGCTTGCGAAGGGCATTTCGGACCAAACCGAACAGCGAGAAGGATTTTGGATTGTGGGTTCTTTTGGCCCACAATATTCAAGGATGCCCACAACGTCTGCAGAAGGTGTGACCAGTACCAGAGGGTAGGGAACATCATAAGAAGAAATGAAATGCCCATGACACTAACCATGCCAGTAGAGATTTTTGATATTTGGGGAATGGATTTTATGGGACCCTTTCCAAATTCAAGAGAGAACCAATACATTATCCTGGCAGTTGATTATGTGTCCAAATGGGTAGAAGCAAAGGCTACTCCTACCAATGATGCAAGAGTAGTAGCTGCATTTCTGAAATCCTACATTTTTAGTCGGTTTGGTGCGCCCAGGTCCATCATCAGTGATCAAGGGACCCATTTTTGCAACCAAACGCTGGAAATATTTTTGAAGAAATATGAGGTTCACCATAGGGTCACCACACCGTACCACCTCCAAGGAAATGGTCAAGCTTAAATCTCAAATCGAGAAATTAAAACCATTCTTGGGAAGGTTGTGGCTCCAAACAGAAAAGATTGGAGTATTCATCTGGAAGATGCCCTGTAGGCATACCGAACTGCATTCAAGACTCCAATTGAGATGTCCCCATACAGGATGTTATTTGGAAAGTGTTGCCATCTGCCAGTCGAGTTAGAACACAAAGCACAATGGGCACTTCAGAAGCTGAATATGGATCCTGACGCCGCTGGGCATTTCAGGAAATTTCAAATTCAAGAGCTGGAAGAAATGAGAACGGAGGCCTATGATAATTCAGTGATGTACAAAGAAAAAATGAAAAGGCTCCATGATCAAATAATTCGAAGGAAAAGATTCATTCCAGGACAGAAAGTACTTTTGTACCACTCAAGGTTCAAACTTATGGGAGGAGGACTGAGAACCAAGTGCGTTGGTCCATTTAAGGTGTATGCAGAATGCCCAAATCGGGCAATTGAGCTGATAAATCCCGATACTGGAGGGCGCTTCAAAGTGAATGGTCACCGTGTGAAAGCTTACCTTGGGCACTCTGATGAAGATGTCACAGTAATCTGGCTCGCGGAGCCCATTTACGCCTGATTTGGGGTGATGTCGTGCCCACGACAATAACTGGGGCGCTACTGGGAGGCAGCCCAGGTGTTTATTTGTCTTAATTCTTTTTTATTTATTTTAAATAAGTTTTCCAGTTAATTAAACTAGTTTAGGGAGCAATTTTACGCTTGTTTTGGATAAGTACGGTGTTTTCAGGTTTAGATAATGAGAAAGAAAGATGAACATAAAATAAATCCCTTGGAAATAGGGATTCTGAAGTAAATCACTCTGAAGAGATAAAGTTTATTTCGATTTTTCAGGGGATAAGGCTTATCCATTAGCACAGGGTATACTGATCCGGGAGACTCCTAAGGAATCTGAAGAGTCTCAAGTCAATTCATGAATAGTGATTTTTTTTTATATAAAAGCATTACCCGACAAAATCCCCACTATCACTTTCACTCGCCTATTTCAAAAATCAGAACACTCTCTCTCGCGATTTCTTCTGTAACCCTAATTTCTGAGAACTCTAAAGCTCAACAATGGCGAAGACCAGAGGAAAGAAGGTTGCACCCAAGGCTGGACCAAAGGCATGCTTGGACTTTGAGACTCCTATTGTCTCTGAAGAGCCCGCTCCAGCCAAGGTCATAAAGAAACCCTCTGCCAAGCCCAAGGAGAAAGCTGCGTCTGAGGCAGCCACTTCGAGCAAACGTTCCAAGGAGACTCCACCGGAATAGAAGCCTGCGCCTGAGGTTGAGGCGACGGACGAAAGTTCTGCAACTCCGACTCAAACGGAGCAGCAAGATGATGAGACGACTGCAGAGGGCATGCAGGAGGAAGAGGCTACTGAAGAGCCTGAACCAAAGCTTAAAAAAAGGGGCTGAAAAGAAGAAAGCTAAAGAGCCAGTTAAGGCTCCAACCCATGTGCCATCGGTGGAGATCGAGGACTTGGAGGAGGAAGGAGAGGAAGTTGAAGGAAGAGAAGTGGGTGAAGAGGAAGGATACAAAGATACTGATTTGGACAAGTATTTGACTGAAATAGAAAACATTGAGGCTGAGCCACAACCGGAGAAGATACCACTTTTTGAATAGCAAGAAGAGGACGAAGCACCCGCTGATATCAAGAAGCGGGCACTAAAGAAAGCAAAGGGAAAAAGGAAGGTTGGCGAGCCCATTCCAAAGCCAACCGAGTAGCCAGAAGTATCTCAACAAGGGTATACTGAAGAAGAGCAGGAGCAGCAAGAAACCAGTGCGCCCTCCCAAACTCAGGCAGGCACTGAAGAGCCCTCGGAGGACTCCTCACCCAGGCAAAGGGTGGGGAAATCTGTGAGTGTAAAAGTCGGAGCTAAGCTGGCTGGAGAGGCCTCCTCACGCAAGAGGAAGGCTGAAGAGGGCACTTCAGCCTTTGTGCCTAAAAGGGGCAGAGGGGTGGGGAGCCCCACACCAAGCAAGCCTAGCAGTGGCCCGCCACCAGTCAGGGGCATTATAAATTCAAAAGAAGTCCACCGTGAGACGCTCGCAGCTCTTGGTATAGAGCAGGAGGTAAGGAACTTGTTTTCTGCAATCAGTTAGGAGTGTTTTCTGGATATGGAATGTGTGATTTTTGCTTCTTTGTCTCGTGATTTTGTCCAAAACTTGAAAATTAAAGCTGTGAATAAGCCTGCTACATCTGCTAGGGTTTTATCTTCTAAATTGATGGGTAGGAGTTATTCTATGTCAGCTGATGACTTGAACATGTTGTTGGGCATCGTGACATATTTGGGCCTCCAGGATGAGGAGTATGTCGATGCCGTGACTATAGTACCCGACTCTGCAGAAGGAGTCGATGCGAAATGGGTTGATATTGGGGAAAAACGGATCCACAAAGGGGTATTGCTTAAATAACAATGCTTTGAGATTCTGCCATAGGGTGTTGGCCTATAACTTTTTCGGCCGTAAGGATAGCTCTAATTCAATCACTAATCAAGAGCTGTTTATTTTGTGGTGCATGGTGCATAAAATCAAAATTAATTTTGGCTCTATGGCCATTGCACACTTTAGGGAAATTAAAGCACACCCTAGGCATCGTATCTCTTGTGCCCAATTAATCACCTAAATTGTTGTTAGATATAGGCTCCTTGATTTGCATGATACTGATTTAACCCCTCTTCCCTGTGAATATTTTGATCTTAACTGCTTGAGGAGGATGCAAGATGTGGTTGACGATGAGGATGGAAAACCTGTTTTCTTTGTGCCAGGGGCAGACCCCTCGAGCATGCTTTTAGCAATGGCAAGTACATCGAGGAAACCACCAGCAGGGAAGTCACCGTAGAGGGAGCACCCAGTTCGCAGTGATCATGAGAAGGCTTGAGTTGATCGAGAATGCCCAGTTCCAGACCAATGAAAAACTGACCCGAATTGAAGCAGCCCTGAAGGCCTATTTCAAACATGTTGGGTTCTCTTACCCAACACCTACAACCGACTAGCCTGGTTCTTTCTGTCATTGTAGATTAGGTTTTGTTTTGTTTTTGTTTTTTCTGTTTTTCTTTGTTGTCATGTTGTTTGAGTCTGTGTCCACACTTTGCAAGTTGCAAAGTGTGTAGGTGGGTAGTTGAGTCAAAGCATGCTATTCTGTGAGTCTGTGTGGGCATTTCACGTGATGATCCAACTTTAATTGCTTTACAGAAAAATCAGCATGCCCACTTAAGATAGAGATGACGAAAGAGTTTAGCATGCCCTGTGAGACTTGAGCCTATATGTTGGATGCTTCATTTTACAGTTTTCTTTCATTCAAGAGTATGAATAATTCTGTGCTTATGATGTTCTAGAATTTGCCTCTATTTTGCGCTTAACTCTGGGTATTATTGATGCACATGTAGATGAGATAGGCCATGTTTTGCTAAACCACTGAAATAAAATAACTCCCACCAATGACACAGCCCTTGTAGCCCCTTTGAGCCTATAAAATGCCCTGGTCGATTTTGTCTTGGGATGGTTTATACTTAGCCAGGACATTATAAAACCTGAAAAGAAAAAATGGGGAAGGCAGAGTTGTTTTTTGGGAAGGCATATATATGAAGGGCTAGAAAGGAAAGGGGGAAGAATTAATATGTTTAAAAAAGGAAAAAAGAAAAAAAAAGTTATCAGAAAAAAGAAAAAAAGAAAAAAAAGAGTCTGAATAAAAATTCCCCGAGTCTTAAGTGTTCAGAATGCCCAAAATAAGAAAAATTCAGTGTCTGAACAAGGCATAGTAGGGTAGTGAATAGAAAGGAGCTGGGGAGGGGTCCGTACAATCAATAAAAACCCCTCCCACTTAAAATGCCCACTTTAGCCTAAAAAAGCCCTATTGATACTAATGCATCATGGTTTCTGGAGAATGAACAACAGAATTTTGGCAAACTTATGAGACGAATTTGTACAGAATTACAGCCGAATTGAGTGTATACACTGAGTGAAGAGAGTCAGTGAGAAATACCAAGCTAAACTCAATTTTGACCTATTTTAGGTATGCTGAAACTTTGCAATTGTGTTGGATTATTTCTGATATGCCCACACTGAGTAACAGTTTGTATGCTTGTGTATTGAGTCTGTTTCTTTTCTCTTTTCTTTTCTTTTGTTTTTCTGGATGCGTTGCACTCCATGCTTGAGGACAATTATGCTTAAAGTGTGTGGGTGTGATAAGTCTATTTATTTTGTGTTTTTATGGGTATTTTATCCTCTATAAATGTCCTTTTTAGTGTGTTTTGAGTCGAAAATAACCAGGTTGCGGTCAAAGGACATTCCAAGAGTCGAGTCTGGCGGAAGGGGCATTTTATGCCCAGTTATTCATGTTTATCTCACACATATGTTCCTCAGAGGCACAGGGGACTTCTTCAGTATCCATCCCACATTCGGTTGGTGAAGTGGGCATATCAGATACGGATGGAGCTGACAGATGATGTCGTGCCCACAGTACTCGCACAGACTCGATCACAGGTCAGAATGGGCATTCCTGTGAAATTCAGAAATCAGTTAGAGGAGAGATGGTGGAAGATAGCTACACTTCCGAAGGAGAATTAGAACTAAGCTGGACTCCTAGAAGGCGCTGCAACAAAGAGATAAGCTCAATCGAAGAGATAAAGCGCAATCCCTAAAAAATAGGGATTTGATAAAGCTAGAGCTTATCCAAACCGCTCAAAGAGGGCACGCCGTTCCAGAATTTCAGCAGAAGACCCCCGCATATGGGGGAAACTCTACTCGGAAATGTAATTATTTAAGCAAGTTTAATCACTGGGAAAACAATCTTTAGACAATCTGAAACATTTCTAAATTATATATTTATGCATTTCATTTTCAGTACGCTGCTTAGGCAGCCAAAAACAATCCAAAAGGTCTTAAACCTTCGGGACTTAGGTTATGTTTATGCTTCTCAACGTTGGAGTTGAGTTTTTGCTTAATTAATTCAGTAAGTTCTTGTTTATTTTATGTCGTTAATTTCTGCAACTTCCATTATGTCTAGCCTTCTCAACTAGATCTTTAATTCTAGCATTTGAACAATGAAATTGGTTTAAGTATAAATCTGAACTCGTGAGGCCAAAATGGGCATAATAATGCATGATAAGTTTCCGCTGATTCTTGAGCCTTGTTCCACGTTAGTGTGTGTCTGAAGTGCCCAATGTGGCTGATCACTCGTTCGGTAAAGAGGGCACACCACTATTAATTGAATTGGCGAATCATGACTGTGTGTCGGTTCATATAGTAATAAGGGAATTAATGGGGTGTTTTGGGCATAAGAGGAATCAGTTGAACACAACAGATCTAGGTCCGTCTAGGGCACACTGCTGCTTGTTTGCTTACATCTCTTAGAGGAATCAGGAGGTGGGTAACTGGTTAGGGGTCTAATCGAAGAGGAATCACGTTTAAACCTAAAATAAAAGGATGGATGAGGAGACACAGAGAGGAATCCGGTCACCATAACTAGATGACCTATCATGTATGAAAATCGGTGTGCCCATGATCGAGTTGTTTTATGTTTAAACCAAATTTCTAATTCAAATGCCAGAACCTTTTGTTATTTGATATTTTCGTTTGTTCATTTTGCAGATTTAAATTCAGTTTAGTGACAACACAAAAACCCCCTTTGTGATTGGTTACTTGAAGATAGAATCACAACAGCTCTCTGTGGGATCGAACCGTACTCATTGGCTAGCTACGCTCACTATGGGCACAGGAGTTTACAAATATATTTTTGAGCTCGAAACGACCGCGCGTCAGTAGTGTTCGCAGCGGGGGATGGACTCGAACAGTCGGTGGGGTATGGATGCAGCGGCGGCTGGAGCGAGCGGCGATGGAGGGAGTATTTGGGGGAGAAAATTTTGTGTGTTTTTGCGGGAGTTCGCAATCTGTTCTAATTTAGGGCTCGCTGCCCATTTCAATTAAGGGTTAATTACCAAAAAATATACCACCTTCCAATGAATTTGCAAATTAGACACCCCTTTTCAAATGTTTCAATAAAGACATGCCCTTTCATTTTGTATCAAAATAGACACCCCTTTCTTTTCCGGCCACCGGTAAAATGACGTGGCTTTATTTATTTCCTATATGGACTATGATTCCTACATATACTTGCCACGTCAATATTTATTTTTTATTTAATTGCCAAAAAAATGCACCACCTTTCAACGAATTTACAAATTAGACACCACTTTTCAAAACGCTTCAATAATGACACAACCTTTCATTTTGTAGCATAATAAACACCTCTAATTTTTCACGAGACGTGGCTGCAATTGAGGGTATTGGCATGCTGATGTACAAAAAGCCCATGACAAATTAAATTCCATCAAGTCAAATTATAGTAGATTTTACGCAAGATCGAATTAATTAGAGACATTCAGAATTGCTTGAATTAGAAGAGAAGTAGACATTCTGAATGTCTCCAATTAATTCGATCTTACGTAAAATCTACTATAATTTGACTTGATGGAATTTAATTTATCATGGGCTTTTTGTACATCAGCATGCCAATACCCTCAATTGCAGCCACGTCTCGTGAAAAATTAGTGGTGTCTATTTTGCTACAAAATAAAAGGTTGTGTCATTATTGAAACGTTTTGAAAAGTGGTGTCTAATTTACAAATTCATTGAAAGATGGTGCATTTTTTGGCAATTAACTAAAAAATAAATATTGACGTGACAAGTACACGTAGGAATCATAGTCCACGTAAGAAATAAATAAAGCCACGTCAGTTTATCAGTGGTCAGAAAAGAAAGGGGGTGTCTATTTTGCTACAAAATGAAAGGTCGTGTTTTTATTGAAATGTTTGAAAAGTGGTTTCTAATTTGTAAATTCATTGAAAGGTGGTGCATTTTTTGGCAATTAACCTTCAATTAATAATTCACAGCGACCACTGGAGTCCAACGGTCGCTAAGACCTGCGAACACTTATTCCCAGTGGCCGCTAGAGTCCAGCGATCGCTGGGACCAGCCGACATTCACTCCCAGAAAGTCCACGGATTTCTATGGATTTATAAAATCCATAGACTCCACATGGAGTCTCCGTGGCTTTAGGTAGAGATTTCGGACGATTTTAATAAATTTGAAATCCGTCTTACCAGCACTCGTTGGAACAAAGCGACCGTTGTATTGGGGACAAAATTGAACCCAACGACTTTCAGTACACGTAGGAATCATAGTCCATGTAAGAAATAAATAAAGCCACGTCAGTTTATCAGTGGTCGGAAAAGAAAGGGGGTGTCTATTTTGCTACAAAATGAAAGGTCGTGTCTTTATTGAAACGTTTGAAAAGGGTGTCTAATTTATAAATTCATTGAAAGGTGGTGCATTTTTTGGCAATTAACCCTTCAATTAATAATTCCCAGCGACCGCTGGAGTCCAACGGTCGCTGAGACCTGCGAACACTTATTCCCAGCGGCCGCTAGAGTCCAGCGGTAGCTGGGACCAGCCGACATTCACTCCCAGAAAGTCCACGGATTTCTATGGATTTATAAAATCCATAGACTCCACATGGAGTCTCCGTGGCTTTAGGTAGAGATTTCGGACGATTTTAATGAATTTGAAATCCGTCTTACCGGCACTCGCTGGAACAAAGCGACCGTTGTATGGGGGACAAAATTGAACCCAACGACTTTCAGTACACGTAGGAATCATAGTCCACGTAAGAAATAAATAAAGCCACGTCAGTTTATCAGTTGTCGGAAAAGAAAGGGGGTGTCTATTTTGCTACAAAATGAAAGGTCGTGTCTTTGTTGAAACGTTTGAAAAGTGGTGTCTAATTTGTAAATTCATTGAAAGGTGGTGCATTTTTTGGCAATTAACCCTTCAATTAATAATTCCCAGCGACCGCTGGAGTCCAACGGTCGCTGAGACCTGCGAACACTTATTCCCAGCGGCCGCTAGAGTCCAGCGGTCGCTGAGACCAGCCGACATTCACTCCCAGCGGCCGTTATCTTTCAGCAGTCGTTGGGTTCAATTTTGTCCCCCATACAACGGTCGCTTTGTTCCAGCGAGTGCTGGTAAGACGGATTTCAAATTTATTAAAATCGTCCGAAATCTCTACCTAAAGCCACGGAGACTCCATGTGGAGTCTATGGATTTTATAAATCCATAGAAATCCGTGGACTTTTTAAAATTCATTAAAATCTAATAAAATCTGAAATGAATACACCCTCCCCTTATATTTTATAGCCATTTTCTAATTTGCATCTTATAAATATATTAGTTTACCATTTGCAAACTGCATTTACTCTTTCACACATGGATTACCATTATCATTTTATGATTTACATATATGTGTGTGTGTATGAAAATTATTAATGTGTAGTTTCTTTGTTTGATTTTTGTTATGCTCTTATTTTCGAAATTTATATTTTTCCAAGCTCAACATTAATTTTATAGATTTTTAGTGTCCCACTACATGTGTTTGACTAACTGACATTGGAAATTTTTATAATACAAAGTTTTAACCATTCATTAGACATGCGAGACATCAATTTGAACTAAATAATATCCTCTCATATTTCGCCAGGCAATGCGTAGGTGTAAAACTAATTTTCGAATAAGACCAAATATTGAAAAGAAAAGTGCACTTTTCAAATAAATAGATATATAAAATTTAGAAGTAACAAGAGTATTTATTTATTAAAAATAACTTGGTGGATTGCAAAAAAAAAAAAAAAGGAACTGAGAAGTTGGGCGCTTTGTTCGGATTTCCACAAAAGAGAAATGGAGTTGAATAAGGAGCAAAATTCGGAAATTTGGTTTTTCCTATACATTTATTTCTACAAACAAACATATAGATGGTTACATACATTTCCCAACATTTCGATTGTGCTGATCTTTTTCTTCCATTAATTCCTCTGCTGTTGTGAACAATAATAGCAGAGGAATAAAGAAGAAAAAGATCGGCTCATTCATCCAGTTCTTTGCATTCCTCGGATCACCTTCTTCGTGGCATTTTAAGGTTTGTTTTCGTTCATCCAAATCACTAATGCATGCATTTTGTGGTCTATAAAGATTTCTCCTTTAATTCCAGGATGAGGGATTTGGCGGTTGGTATGGGCAGAAAGCAACCGGGATCGCCGCTGCCAGCGGTCTCGCCTCGATCTGCAGATGCAGGAGAGGTTGATACAAGAGCGCCATTTCAGTCGGTGAAGGATGCCGTCAATTTATTCGTTGAAGCCACGTCGCCCAAAGCCACGACGCCCGTGGCCAGGAAGAAAGCTGAAGAGGTAATAAAATTACTATACCATCGATAGATAACATATACAAACTCCGTGGTTGGTAAATGGTAATGGTTTGTGGCGCAGAGATTGCTAGAGGTAGAGGCACAGCATCACATGATGCTCAAGGCACGATTATACTACACCGATCAAATGAAAAGCGCCGAAGCTGCAAAAACCCTAGCTCTACGTGAGCTTCAGATGGCTAACAAGACGCTGCAACAAATCACAATTAAGCTCCAATCTCTCACCGATTCCAAGCAAGCAGCCATCGGAGCTAAAGAAGCTGCAAAACTTCGAGCGGAAGAGCTTGAAGTCGAGCGAGCACGCAGAGCTAAACTCGGTAGCGAGAGCTGGAAACTGGAAGTCAACAAGGAGAGGGAGCTATACAAGACAACTACAGCACAACTCTTGGCGAGTCAGCAGGAGCTTGCGGTTTTAAGGCAGGATTTTGATGCAGCATTGATAGCAAAACTGGCTATGTTTCAGAGATCAGAAGCAGCGCAGGGAGAGCTGCAGAAGAATCGGGCAAGGGAAAGCCCGCTCTTGAATGAAGTTGAGGAACTGCGCCAAAAACTTGATCAGGTGAAGCTCGCCTCACTTCAGGCTGAAGAAGAGTACACAAAGCTCGTGGTGGAAAATGAAGTGCTGTTGCAGAGTCACAAGTTAGCTAAGGAGCAAGTCGAGAAAGAGATTGACCGCCTGCAGGAAGAATACGAGCCTACGGAGACTCTCCAGGAGAAGCTTGAAGAGACAATGGAGGCAATCGGGGTTCTGCAAGAACAATTGAATGATATCCAGAGCTCAGACCTGTATGCCATTCAAAAAATGGCATCTGAGCTCGACAGTGCCAAAAGGGCGTTGGAAGAAGCTGTTGCAGAAGAGAAGTCACTCCGAAACGGCATTGATTCGACTATATCCCAATTGGCGGATGTTAAAAAGGAGCGTCCGGAATCAGAGAAGAAGGCGTTGGAAGCAGAATCAACCGCGGAGCAAATGCAGGCCGATCTGGAGAGGAGCAAGGCCGAACTCGAGACAGCTATGTCAGGGTGTGGTTTCATTATGCAATCTTGTATCGAGAAGCTTCTAGAAGAGGCTGAAGTGGCTAGAGATGAAGCCCAGGAGAGAAAGAAGAGTGCTGGGATAATAAGGCAAGAAGCCATAGCAGCAATGACCGTGACACAAGCAGCAGAAGAGAAGCTGAAGATTGCTTTGAAGGAAGCCGAAGAAGCCAAGGCTGCAGAGAGAATTGCAGAGGAACGGATCAATAACTATCCAGGAAATGATGCTGCTGAATCACACGGTTCGAGATCAACTAAGAGGATCAGATTGTCTGTTGAGGAGTTTGATTTGATGAACAAGAAGATCGAGGAATGCAGAAATAAGGCAGACGTAGAAGTGGCCACTGCCCTTGCCCAGGTAGAGGCTATAAATGCAAGGGAGAGAGAAATTTCAGACAAACTCGAGGCGATGTTGGAAGAGAACGAGGCTATACAATCAGAAATCAGAGATGCTCTCAAGAAGGCAGAAATGGCAGAGGCCGCTCGAAGGTTAGTGGAGAACGAACTCCAGAAATGGCGTCAAAATGAACAGAGTGGATCTGGAAAAGCAAGATAGTAATATCAATACAGAAATATATCAAAAACCTAAGTTTCATAACATGAGGGTATTCAGGAAAGCAATAGCAAACTCGACCAGTTCTTGTACACATTAGAACAGACCAAATCGCTTACCTAGCAGAGAAATCGGAGAATAATGAAAGAATGAGCATACCTGATCAGCATATCCATGAGCTAATATGCAGCAACAGAAGCACCAGCCACGTCTGCATGCTGCTTTTTTTCATGAAAGATTTATAGAACTGGCCTTGAAAGCCAAGATTTTCTAGTCCTCAGATGTAAAGCAAGGATACAGCTATGTAAGAAGCGCATGGTTTGAGATTTCTAGCTTCTTCCTACCTTTAAAGGCAATTTTCCTTTCTAATTTCTTAAGAGTAATATTAAGCTACAATCATGTGCAAGTAAACAAGAACATATCATACTTCATGTATCGTTTCCACACATTTATACATCAGATGGGGATAGGGAAGTTACTATTGTAAATGCATGCAGCATATTGAGGCCGGCTTAAAGGCAAACGTTGGCCAGCTCACATATGAAGCACATGCATCAAATTTTTTTTTGTTCCAAGTGGAACATGTACTGATTTTTAGATGCTACATAGCGAATACTAAATAGCTAAAAACAGTCAGATTACAAAGAACAAGAGATTACGAGCAGGATGTGATTTAGCACTTAAAAACCGAAGATCAGGAGTTGTATAGCCTATCAGTGATTTTCAGGTCTCATAGAGATTCTGGTCAGATCTCTAGACCCTCAAATTCTCTAATTCAGATTCCAAAATCTTGGCAATATCTCCTTCGGTAGCATCTTCAGGTAAAGTAACATGCACCGACCCCTGTTTTACGGGCTCAACAGGTACACCAGCCAAGGCTTGCTTCTTAATGTAATCGTAAAGTTGTTGGTGAAATGGATGGTCCAAGGAAAAGCAATTATCAGCATTCATGTCCAAATGTTTTGAAGAGCTCGAACTTCTCTTGCGGCAGAAATGGGGAAGGGAGGAATAATCCATTATCTGCACATATATAATCAGAAAAGACAGAACTTAATTCCTAACTAAGTTCAGGAAAGCACAATAAGTTTTTAGTGACAATGAATACATTAAGGAAAGAATATAACAAAGAAACTACCTTCAACAACTCTTCCTGTCCGCAACCAGACAATACATTTATTTTCCTTCTTGTTCTTTCCTGCAGAAGTGGCTTGACAACCTAATAATATATATAGCTGGAGTGTTATGGATATGACTTTGACGAAGAAATTTAGAAACAGAGCTAGTCAGGTTACTCAATATATCTACAAGCAATTGACTACAGATAACTTGGCAAAGCAGATAGTTAAAACCAAGGGCCAATAATTGGGACAAACCTTCCAGCAAGCAGAAAAGATGTATGGAGCATTCACAATGTAATAAGTTAATGTTTTCTCCGGATAATTTAGATCATCAATAGAAGAAATCGTTGTCATTAGCTACACAAGGACAAAAACTTAGTTATATTTAGTGATAAAGTTCTACTGTATATTTTATAATCTTCGCATGGAAAGTAGAATTATAAGCAAATGAACTAGGAATTTCTTACTACTGATGCACCTTTATCTGGTTTAAAGCAGAGAGCTTCAACCCAGTCATATCTAAAATCTTTATACATTTGCTGACATGCCTGCCATACTTTTTTGTTGCAGCTGGCTAAAAGAAACATGATCAATGATAAGTTAATCATCCGCGCTAGTAAGAGAAGGATTGAAGTTAGAGTGAGCATGCTTACCAAAATGACACGATCCCTGTATTCATTCATCTGAATGTGGGATTGTATATAATAATGAACCTTAAATTGAAAATAAATATAGTCAAAGATGAAAGAATGGCAAATTTATTGAGCAAAAGAATTTCAGCAAAATACATCAGCCACTGCAATACTAGGATATGATTATCATAAAGAAAAAAAAAAAGAAAAGAAAAAGAAAAGAAAATGTAATAGATTACAGTAAAGTCTCAATTAAATGTGAGATGCTGAAATATAATGTTAATTACACTTACAGATGCTCGGTCCAAAGTGCTCATGCCTACTCCAACAGCAAAGACAGGGAGGCCCTATGCAAAAACAGTACCTTAAGAGCATGAAATTTCATACCAACAAAAAGGTAAATTGCTTGGCATATTTTGAACTTGTCACTGCTCCATTAAATGCTCACCTCTTTTGAGTAACCTGACAATCCTATAAGCTGTGAGTCGCGTATTTCTCTGTACAGCTCCACTGGAACAATAGGTTTCTATAATAAAAGAAAATAGTAGATTCAAACTTTACAACAGAAAGTACTATACCTATGGAATAATTAATCACCTATTATGGCCTCTCAATCTTCCAAGGTGGATTCAACCTCACAAAACTAATTTCTTTATTGCTTTTTTATTTCTGGTATTCTAAGTCATAATGGTTTCAAGTAATATAGCCAGTCATCATTATATCTCAACACATTCTTAAAATAAAGGAAATGGATGCAGAAAACAATATAGGACAATACAGATAGCAAACCACCAAAATGAACGTAGAAAAGATGGTGCAAAAAGATTGAGCAGCTAGAAGATGTAAACTAACTTGCTCATTCAAATTAAATATTAAAATCTCAGAGTCAGTTCATGTCTACAGATCAATGGTAAAACATAACTTGTTAAAGATCGTATAATTGCATACAGCATCATCATTTTACTACTTACCGCTAGCATACCATCAATGTTGTTTTCCACTCTCCATTTCAAGCAATCAGCTAACTGCAATATCAAACTCTCAGCAATTGAGTGCCTCAGAATTCAGCAAACATACTTTTACAAATGTGACTTGTTTAAGAAAATATTTAGTCTGACCATCTTGTGGGCCTTTGTAACATTTCCTTCTCTTGCATTGAGAAAGCGCATCAAAGGATCGTGAGGATATCCTTGATGGATATTCTGCAAAATGAATGAAATTAGACTGACTCCACACTAAAATATACAAATATTACACTTAAAATGTATCCGAGGTGCATATATGTATGAGGTAAGATTGTAACTATTACATTCAAGCATATGTGCTTACATACCCACATTTCTTTTTTTCCAAATATATTGCGTAAGGACTAATATTTTACTATGCAATAAACATACCAAAAGAATTACAATGGTCAAAATAGGAGTGTAAGATGAGTAAAAATAAAATTTGAGAATCTCATGTGCCAGGACAATATAAAAAGTAAAAGCAGCATATTTCGCAAAAGTAAATGACTATGAACATTGAACCAGCTCATCCTCAAGATGGTCAGAACATAGTAGCCATTTGCTGACAGATTTTTGTCATGTAAAGTGGCGATGTGATAGAGTTTATTCTCTTTCCTTTAGGGTACACATTCACAAAAGAAGAAATCAAGATTAGATGATTGATTTCTTGCAAAATGATCTATTTCGTCTTGATTAGGTAAGACTGTAAATTTAAATAACGGAAGTGCCAATTAGGAAACACATGCAGAAATAATCTTGAAATCGACTTATGTTAGGTAGGCTTCTCTAGTTGACCAGACGAGAGTTTACTTCTGTTTTATCCTCAATGAATTTCTAGTTCGTCTATTCAATTTTCAACTTGTGCGAAACAGTATGACCAAAAAACTATGTAAGACCGAAGATCTTAAAAAAAAAACACACAATATTATCCTAAAAGTGATAGTTTAAAATAAAATATATATAAGTTATATGCATTATATTTTATATTCAAAAGTCAGATTTGATATGTAAGATGGTCTCACAAGAAACCTACTCTTCAATTTTTAGGCTGTTTTCTCTATCAAATTTCAAAGGAATGATAATCAACTCTATCATAGCCTTGGAATAAGGAAGCCAGTAAGACAGCTACCATTAACTCCTTGGATCTTCAGTATACTTATCATTAGTGGAAATCTAGGAGCATAATAAGTAACAGATCCAGCTACTGAAATCCTAATTTCTCCTTATTCCTTTTGGTTGGACATTACCTGTCATCCGTCCAATTACTGAAATGTCTTACCATACTTTATTCGATAACAAATTATGCACTTCGAAAGTTGAAAGATAGAGAAGAAAATAACATTACAACATTAAACTAAAGCTGATTGACATGTAATACAGTTGGAAGAGCCAAATATTGGAATGATATTACCACTGATAAGCATGCATATTGTTGCAGTTACATATTACAGCATAAAAGCTCTTACACTTTCGGACAAAGAGCTCATAAACAGATCAGACAGAAGAATTTCAAGTAAACATAAACAAGTAACGAAATCAGGAAAGTAAACACTCACTACCTTGAATGTTCTTTTCTGTGGCTCCTCAACTGCATATAATTGTAAAGGAGATGATGAAAGAGAATAAAAAGCAAAATAAAGTAATGGGCCATAAAAATGTAGATCAAGAAGCAAAATAAGAGATCAAGGTCAACCGACCTTCCTCCATTAACGCATCAAATTGATTGATGGCTTCTTGTGGAACCACCGCCATTTCTAGTTCTTCTTGACCAGAAAAAGACCCAAGAAAATCTAAACTAAATAATGAGCCTACAACTGCAACAAGTTAATCAGCTCTGACTTCCATATTTCAGCAAATCATCTCTCACTGGTCACTTCAGCTGAAGGGCAAAAGAAGAGAGAGAAAGAACAAGAGCAAGGGATAGAGAATGGCAAGCAAGATTCCACTTTTATTACATGAAGGAAAGAGAAAGATGGGATCAAGAAAGGGAGCCCTCTTCCCCTTTGCCTTCAATTTTTCTCTCTTTCCCTTGGCAAATGTTAGATTTCTAACATAATTGATTAATTGAGTGCAGATGAAATATGCTAGTCGTTGATTTTCTTTCAAAAGAAATGGCTATGGAGTGCTCAGGTGTCAGCGCCAGCAGCTAAACAGTAAAAGTAAATTTACATCATTTTTTGGGAAAATTATACGCTATTACCCGAGTTTGTTACGATGTCAACACGTGGCCGTCGGTGTAAAAATATGCTCAATTAAAATAAATCAGCAAATTTAAGGAAATACGGTGTCCTTTTGCTCCAATGCGCCCATTTTAGCTATTGTGATATTTTTCCTTCATTATTAGGTACACAGTTCTCGAATATAACTTTTTATCTTATTAGTATACAACTTGCAGGCATACTTTTGCGAAGAACAGTATATTTTCTAGTAGTGGCACATTTTATTTGATATATTGTCATTTTGAATTCCATTACTAATTTTTTTTCGAATTCTAATTTTATTTAAAAATATGTTAGTCTGAATGGTATATAGGAAACAATTGAATTGTTTGTATTAATTAATTTTTACCAGAAAAAAATGAAATGGCGAATAAAATTTTGTATCTTGTAAGCTATAAATATTTTGGGAAATAAATAATTTATACATATTGGCAAGTATGTCGATTATCGAGTTTGCGTTTTCATTAAGTCATATTTGTTATCGGTAAACATGCTATTGTTGTGAACAATATTTTTTATACTAGAAAATGACATCGGCATTTTAAAATATAAGTTTAGATGTGTAATTCTAAATAATTTTTTAATAATTAATTCTCAATGAAATGAAATATTTTTTTCAGTATGTAATTTTGTTTGAATATTGTTTTAAAAGTTAAAATTTCCTAATATCCGAGTTAATATTAGTCTTTTGGAAAATAAGTAGTTTTACGTGTCTTACATACGTCGGCAATGTTCATTTAGGTAATTTTAAGAATTATTGTTTATCGGCAAAATTGTTATTGTTGATTTAAATAAATTGAACGTGCAAAATTGACATCGGTGGAGTAGTTTAGTTTTAAAAGCATGATATATTTTATTTTCTCACAATTTCTTATTAATTGATTGGAAAATAAAATTAAAATATTGTACAAAAAACAGAGTCATTTTGCATTGAGAATCGCGCGCAAGTAAATTTCATCAAAACAAAACATTTTGGAAAATGAACGGACACTAAATTTTTTGAAAAAATCTTTGCCGAAGGGGTTACAACCGCCGTCCGGACACACGGCTTGCGAAAACCCATCACGTTGATTGCGAGTTTGAGAGGTATGTTTATAAAACGGATTTTATCTCTTTTTCGTTACATTTGACCGTTTTTTTTAAACTATCTAAGATTTTCATTTCATCACTCTTCATTATTTGTAAATCGTAGCGTGTGATTATGTCAGGTCATTACGAAAATGCGTCGGAGCATGAGGCAGCGTCGGCCTCGCGAAGAAGGGCACACCCAAGAGGCGGTGTCAGGGGTTAGTCCTTGTTTTTCATTTTTTAAGTTAATTTATAAACTTCGTGTCATTTGTGATGTTTGGACTCTTGAGTTAAGTAGGGTTTTTTTGCAGAAACCCGTATGTACATGAACATAAACATAGAATTTGGTTAAATTTGCTCTATTTCCGAAGTTGTAGTAGAGCTTGAAGTCATCGTTCTCCATTATTCTACCGTTGATTTGATTTTGTGTTAAAGGCATGAGCATGGTAGTTTAGTAAAGACTCGACCTTTAAGACAGGGTATTCTGTTTATATATATTTTTAGATGTTTGAAACTTGTAGAATGTGTAGATTTTGATAATTCCTCTGATTTTCAGTTTAATGGCTTGATAATGACGGTTCAATTGTCGTGGTTGTTTTGTTGTGGTTTTGAAGTATACATTGTCGTGTTTCATTTAATGGCGCAATATATGTTGTTGTAGTACGTATAATCTTGAGCTTCATTTAATGAGGTTAATTATGATCTTTGTAGAAATCTGTTGGAGTGCATATATGTGCATATATTGTTTTAATGCATTGTTTTTATGAAAATCGTGTCTCAGAATTATTTTACATGATGTTGAGCGTTTTCATTTTCAGTTAATTGATAATATGTAGTTGTAGGTGGCCAAATTTCTGTCAGGGGGAATTTTAGTGAAGTAATTAACCAAGTACGTAGGCGTCTAAGTCGGAAAAATCTCGAAGCATTTCGACAGACATGTTTTGGTCATCTCATTGATGTGCTCGACATCCAAGTTCAAAGGTAACTCATTTTTTTGTTGTTAAATGTGCTTGAGCCCGAGTCAGAAGTCCAGAATTGTTTGTGTTTTTCGATTAATGGCAGTCGTGTGGAATTAGGTCCTCAAGAATTCTATTGCCTGTGTGGGTTGAAATTCAATGAAGCGGATGATCCACCGACGTCCTCATCCATGCACACAGACATTTTTCGGGACAATCATTACCCGAAAGCCTATGACATTGAGCAAGCGTTCGATAATTACAGTGCCATTCACAAGGGTGGTGGCAGTTTGGTTCTGAAATTACCCCTGCTCCACATCGTTTTCGGTCTTCTTTTGAATAGAGACCAATTGTCGAAAATGATTGACGTGGAGTACATGCACCTGATTGATGACTGTTTTGTGTCCAAATGTGTTATTTTATTTTATTAATTTTGTCATGTTTAGTAAATTAGTTCATAATATTCTATGTCGTTATGTGTGATTTTACGTATTTATTCTCATTTATTGCTCTAATGGTGGATTATGCCAAGTTGTTCAAGAACTTGAGCTTTTGATTGTAAAAGCAGGATATTTAATGGAATTTTGGTGGAAAATGGAAAAAGAGAAAATTGAGCCCAAGAAGTCGAAAGGAAGGATGCAAAGGACGGGACAAAGAGGACTTGGAATTGCACTTGAAGACGGAACACAGAAGGAAGAGCCGAAGCCCACCACCTGCTGCCGCGATGCATGGAGGCTCTCGGTGGAGAGCCCGTGCCCACAGCACATGCCACCGCGGCGGCCCCTCTCTCTAGGCGCGCCCGCGCGGCGTCCCGTCCCGGCGCATGGATGCTCTTTTGCCTCTCCGGATCAGTTTTCCACCCTATTTCAAGTGCAAATCTCACTCCTATTTTCACAGCTGGGAATATTTTAAGCCATAAGTGGACTTTTGTGCCATCTAAGGGTAGGATCTCATTATCCCCTAATAGCCTAGTTTTGATTCTCTTGCCTCAAATCCCCCAACAAATCTTGATACAAATCTCCCACATTAAATGATCCCTTATAATCAACCCATCTCACATACTTCTCACATTAACTCACTCCTCTCTCTCGATTCTCTCTATATAGATATCCCCATTTTGATTTTTGGGGATATCAATCACTTACCACTCATCATCCACTCCCACACCCTCTCATCACTTCACCTTCTCCATCTTTTCTCCATTTTCTCTCTACACACACACACACACCATCTACACCATTCTCTACCATCATCACCACCATTCAAGAGGAAAGGAGAAGAGAAAGACAAGAAGAAAGCAAGCTAAGGAGGAGGAAGAGGAGGCGAGAAGAAATCGACTTCGAGCTATCTGCGGAAGCTAGGCTCGTTTGGAGGTTTTCTTTTGGTATCTTCTTTCTAGTTTTTGGATGATTTGTAGGGGTTTGTCCCAAACTTGTGACGAACCTTGGATATTATAGAAGTTGTTGTTATTTTTATTTGGATATGAGATGATGCACTTTTATGATATTTGTGTTGTTTTAAGCATGGTTATGGGCTAATCTCTCCATTAGGGGGTGGAGGATCGATTTGGTTTTGAATTATGCTTGTGATGGTTGGTTGTTGTTGTTGGAATTGTGCTTGTTTATGTTGAGTGCTTGATCACCACTTAGCATTGCTAGGCTTTAGATGAGACCGGGAAGAGATTCTAAATCCCGACCTAGGTTCCTTCAACGCTAGGTGAATTGGGTTCATAAGCCTAGTATATTAATCTTGCTCGTACAATATAGTGGATAGAGGTTTAACGGATAGACGGTGACAGTAATTGAAGTTAAATTAATTAACGGGTCTATCGTGTGTTTGAGATTAATATTACCAACTTGAAGCAAGCTTAATGAAAAACCAATGAGAGATTTTACGCCCTAATGCTTTTATCATAATCTTTTCCTCGAATTTTGATATCATCATTGTTCTTTGCATTTACTCATTTATTTGCTTGTTTTAATTTTTAGATTAAATCACCATCAAATCCATGTTTAGAATGTTTAGGTTTTATTTTCGTTATCCTAGCACGTTGCATGCATAGCCTTAAGTCAATTGCCCACACGAAGTCTTCCTTGAGAGATCGACTCGGGTTAGCTCATCGCGTCTACAATTGACCCCGTCTAATTGTGGGTATGATTCCAAGTAGTTTTTACGTGTTGAGTCTAAACCAGATAAATAACAAATTTGTGGACCACTTGCGAAACAATGACTTGGATAGTTTCAACAGGTTTCCTTGAGGGAAGGTTTCTTATCAATTCCTAGTTCATTGGACGCATACAGCCCATGGGAATATCGCCCGATTGAGGCACTGCTCAGCGAGACCTTCGATGGATATCTGTGGATTCTCACTCGTCTTGCAGTTCTTTACCTTTGAGGTGATGCCAAGACCAGCAGCAAAATACGCTCACAGTCTTCTAGAGACGTTGTTCCCAAGATTCAGGCATTGGTCTGGTGATCAGTTCTTCAAATTTTCTTCTCTAGTACCTTTTCGATTAAACGACACCAGATTCGATGGTACATTTCTCACTAAATTATCCGACAACACTTATCATTAGAATTGCATATTTAATCAAGTTGTGATACTTTCTTAACAGGCGCTGTTTGTCTTAACAAGTGCTGAGAAAGAGAGATTAGAAGGCGTGGGTTTGACGCTTGAGGAAACGCCCCCACCACCAAGTGTACCACGTTTAAGTCTCATCGACGAGGATGACATCATTGCCGATTAGACTGATATGGAGATCGTTGGAGCACGAGATGCTAGGGTATTTGAGATGTGTCGATCTCCGAGAAAACATCTCGGCAGCATGAGTTCTTCCAAATCAAAGTCGAGATCGACATCGAAGATACCAGAGCAATCTAAGAAGCAATCGCATGCGGATGATGGAGAACCAATGACCTTGGCGGTCATTTCTCAGATAATAATTGTGAGTCCTTGATGTAATGATTTTTTACAACAATATAGGATATTAATTTACGTTCACCACCCTTGTTATGCTTATGTTGCTTTTGTGCTTGTTGATAGAAATCGAATTCAATGGTGATGGCTAAGATCGATAGCTTAGAAAAGGCCATCAAAATTGTAGAGCAAAAGGTTGATGCAATTCAGAAAGCCCAACATAACTCTGAAGCCGAATACCATCAAGATGGTGATGAGTATGAGAGTGCTCCGGACCATTTGAGTCTGAAATCTGATCAGCATGAGGCTCCAGCCACGGTGAAGGGCCAGGAGGAGAAGGGAAGAAATGAAATAGAGGAGGAGGAGGGAGGCAAGAAAAGAGATGAAGAAGAGGGTGTTGTCAACACGAATCCGACTGTTGCCAACATGATCGCTGACGTGCATGGAACTGTTGCTGACGTGCATGGCACTACTGCCACATGCCTCCAGCAACTATCAACACGTTAGAGCATGCTGCTGACGTGATTGCCGATAAAGATATCGACATGGCGGCCCTAGAAGCACTTATTAAATAAGCTTGTGGTGACATGGATGCAGCCCCGAAGGTTGATTTGGCAGTAGATATGATAGATGCATACACGGACAGTGGGCAGAAGAACGCAGAGGTTGGGGTTGAAGGTGATTATGCTGACGACATCTTACATGCAGTAGATGCATATGTCGATGATGAAGCCATGTATGCAGCTGCTGATGAGGACGTTGACATCAACTTCCTCAGTGAAGAAAAGAAGAGTAAATATTGTTTGAATTGTTTATTGCCTTGCTTACTGAATTTAAGATTGTCGTGCCATGTATTGCAGACAAAGGAGAAGCCGCCTCATCAGCTGAGAAGATGCAGGTTAAAAGGAGGCTATTCATCCCTGAGGCAGGACCTCCTGAGAGCCAGCCACCGCCCCTTAAAAAATTAAAGATGTCACGCTCGAAATTGCAGAAGAAGACACACCGAGAGCCTCCATTACTGTCGATCATGTCTGAGAAATATGTGGTTGCTAGGGAATATGATTGGAAAGTTGTGAAGCCTTTTCACGACTGGTATGACAAAGGACTCTTGATGCAGTCATAAGTGCAAACACCCTACTATAACCCATGTTTAACTTCAGTAGTGATATCTAACAAATCTATATGCGCAAACGAATTATGTGCAGCCAGTCGAGGATTGAGTTGCTAGTGGAATGCAAAGGACAAACATATGCTTCATGGTTCTGCAGGCTATGGACGGTGAGAGGTTGGCTCGATAATGAAGTGAGTCGACATTATTGTGCTATTCTTGCCAAATTAAATTTTTATTCATTTGTGGTATTAATTGGCTGCTCTTCGGCTTATTTGTGCCTTATTTCTTGATCAAATTGCTTAAATCACGGTGATCCTATTTAATTTGTTGATCATCTACTCGAAGGAGTTTCCCGCCTAATTTAAAGACGATTAGGCGTTGATTGAGTCTCTCAGTTGGGTAAAATATACCTTCTCCCTCTCTCTTGAAATTGTTATTTCGCTTGAAACATCCTAACTTATGCAACGGTATTGTTATTGCAATCTAGTAAATGTTGGTATTGGAAAGCATAGACGCCCTTGCTGATAGGATTATGCTGTATGTCGATGGTAATTACCCTCAACAAGGCGGAAGACCGTGGTGGACTGTCAAAAAAGTGTACGGGATAGGGCATGTCTCTGAAGATCATTGGGTCTTATACATGATCCATTTTGTGCAGCAGACAATCGTGGTCTTCAATCCAATATTGAAGAGATGTAAAGATTAGACCGGCATTAAATTAACATTTCAGCATGTGTGTCAGAATGTACCGCTCTTATGTAAGCACGGTTGGGTTTATAGGAATAGGCCTCTCAGCGAGCCTCTCGAGAAGTATGGCCCTTGATGCGGATTGAGCACCCTCCACAACAGGTAGGAAACTCTGAATGTGGTGTCATATGCATGAAGATATTGGAGTGTATGCTCATAGGTACATATTTTGAAGAACTTGTTCCTGAAAAGGGTCCATTTTATAGGCGTGTTTTTTTGCGCCGAATTGTTTACTCGTAGTAAGCATATTTGATGGGATATTGAAGATGTGGATGTTTTATATAACTGATTTCGTAT
Source organism: Perilla frutescens (assembly GCA_026008535.1). Taxonomy (NCBI): domain Eukaryota; kingdom Viridiplantae; phylum Streptophyta; class Magnoliopsida; order Lamiales; family Lamiaceae; genus Perilla; species Perilla frutescens. The sequence continues at coordinate 25,673,478 of BRKX01000006.1, read as the reverse complement.
GTAATTGGGATGGAATTGTAGGTAATTAGTTTACATAGGCATGAGGCAGGGCAATATAAAGTGGCCACTTAATTAGTTTTTGTAAAATTGATAGTTTAGCTTTAGTGGGATGTATGTATTCATAGGATTGAATTTCACATGTAATTTTTGGGGAACGTGGTCACTGTGGGTATTTTGAATGGTAGTAGAAATGTACATTTGTGATATATTTTGTATAGAAGTCGATTTGAATAGTAGTATCGAATGTCGGCAAGATCATCGGCATTGGAGACTTATTATTAATAATTCATTCATCGCATTAGGGTAGAAACTGATCAAACATACAAACATGAATATTACATTCAAGGTGCACCTTTTCAATCACTCTCACTCTCGCTCGATTGAAATGGATGGAACTCATCGTTTGTCCCCACATGCGTCTCTCTACTCTCAAACAATGTGGTCAAAGCCCGAAAATGTGGCTCACCCTCATCTCGATAGACCACCATTAATGGATTCATCTACAAAGTCAATGAATAATACATGTCATTTTTTGTTGTTAATAAAAGAAAACTCTTGGTTGAGAGATATATCTAACCTTTTCAAATTGTTTCCATGTCTCGTCCGGCGTAAAAAATTGATTCAATTTGTGATTCCAGTGAAACTCTCCCGGAGTGTAGTCCCATGGTCACTATCTCATATCGCGTAGCGAGCATGTCCACGTGAGCCTTGTACCAGTCAATGCCATATTATTTGGAGAATGCATCGTTGATGATTGTCATAACATTGTTAATGGCCCTGGTGTTGTCGGCGAAGCCGATGACCCAATCTCCAGTCTCCTTCTGATGGAGGAGTTCGTCTACCATACCACCTTCAAGTCTTTCTGTCCAGGAGGAGTCGTAGAAGTAAGCATCTTGAGGAGGCGATATTTGTGGAGGAAATTTGTGAAGGGGATGCATAGGTTCTTTGGCAAAGCTCATCTTAAATAGGATACCTGCCGACGTTAGGTCATATATATTGACAAAAAAAAACATTGTAAATGGAATATATTCCCTGCACAAAGTAAACTTTGGGGAAAGTGTTTTCCCATTCCAGGACAGAGCAATTTGGTCAAAAGTAAGGTCTAGCTACCTTGGTACATATTTTCAAATAAGACACAAAGTTCCACAAAATTTGTCCTAAACTACAAATAAATTCTAAATAAATTAAACCAAACTACAAATAAGTTCTTGTTCGGTATTTATTTTCACCTAAACTGCAAGTGTACAACGAGGCTTATAGGATAACGGTGAACAAGAGTATCATATCCACAGTGATTTAATAATTAATCTACTAGTTATCTAATTTAACTTCTCACAGTTATCTAGACGAGCGAAAATGATTGAATTTTACTTATCTAAAAACTAAGAATAAGAAATAAACTAAATTGCTAAAGCAGAAATTAACACAGATAAATGAAACAGTGAATAAAAGACGTATTCTAGGATTGATTAATCATCAACTACTCCATTCATTTAATCATTTCATTCTTATGCCTACATTGAGACTTAAATTGTGCTAGAGCAACCACTAATTCATCCTAAACATTCTCTCGAAGTGCCTAGGTTGTAGATTACAAAACTAGTATTAATGTCTCTGTTCAATATCTAGCATGCAACTCCTAATGGCTCCTATAGTATATTGTTCTCTCAATTAATCTCAACTCTCTCGAGTGTTATTGATTAACAAGTTACTTATTCTAGATCACGTGTTGAAACTCCTCTCTTGATTTATGAATTAACACATCAAATTGTATTATTTAGTGATCAGGTAAATAATACAGACAAACACGAGAATAAGCAAAACACAACAAAGTCATAGGCATAAGGAATCAACAGATTAAATGAACTTCATAATTTGAATCATAAACAACCCTCGAATACTAGGTTTTTAGCTATCCATAAGTATATAAATAACAAATATCATCCACAAAGAAAATAAAACCCGGAAGGTTTAATTTGTCTCTAATCTTGAAAGCTCTTGAATCATTTAGTCCTGTTCTTCGCGTCTGTTTTTCTCTGCAGCAAACCTCTTGTGGCAACTTTTGGGTAGGTGGAATTATCTGGAATTTTCATCCATTGAAACCCTTAAATACCAAGTTAAGAAAAACCCAAAATTAGGTCAAAAATCAGACAGGCTCGCTTAACTCGCGACCACATTCATGACCAGGGCGTCCGCGACTCGGGTCGCGAATCCACATGGCATGATGTGGCATGACGTGGCGCTGACGTGGCAGAAAATTCGCGACCAGGTCGCGAATAATACAAAGAAGAACCCCCTCCCTGTCGCGACCGTGCAGAAAAAGGCCCAGAGTAAAATTCACACCAGATTCGCGACCCCCAGGGTCGCGAGTCTGATCGCGGGTATTTTCCGATTCCGGCAGCCTCTCACTGTTTTGCTTCGTTCCCACTCGTTTCTCGTCCAATTGACCTGATTCTTTTTACAATGCATTCCTAACTTGATTTTCTATCTTTCTAAGGTCTTTCCAAGCTAATTTCAAGTTCACACAAAAAATGGCATTAATTCCCTTCACAACGAACAAACACGCGACATTGCATAAAACATAGAAAGTACGCAAAACTCAACATTTCATGCATGCAATGCCAATCAAATACCACTCAAATGTACCTCAAAATACATGTAAAATATGAGATTGTCAACTCCCCCAAACTTAAAACATTGTTTGTCCCCAAACAAAGAACAAAACTAAACTTAGAATTCAAACAATACATAACTCCACAATTTATAATCTAGCATCTATAACCTCGAAAATCTAATCAGGAATGACAAAAACAAGCACACCACTCAAATCATGAACACATACGATAGATTTCAATGAGCAAAATTTAAACCAATGATCCTCACCGGTGTGTGTTTCGCTCAAACACTCAAAGTGTGATAAAATAAGGATAAACACTCATCGAAATATTGAACTATACACTTGATCTACCATAGGCTTGCATGCAATCTCAACTCTCCACTGACAAACAAATGTGCTCAAAATTAAGATCAAATAGGACTTTTCTTAAGGTTGTAATGTAGGCTCGGGTTAAGGTTATGAATATTTGATTCAAGTGACTCAACAATAACAAAACAATACACCACTTTTACTTTCTACTCCCAATTACTTTTCACATTCAAACGCTAGTTGGAATTTTTTCAACTTCCTCCTACACATCCTTAAGTTATCCATATATTTCTTTTTTCAACTCATGGACCTTTGGTCTCTTTTCTTTTTTTTCTTTTAATTGGCACTTTTCACATTTTTTTCTTTTATGCTCTTTTCATTTTTTTCACTCACATAGCACCGTCTTTTGTGTACCAACAAAGACCACCAAGTATCACCATTTTTTTTTCATATTTTTCCTCCACCCCAACTCCAAAATTCCTGTTGTGAACCTGCTAAAGGAAATGGAGGGTGAAGAAGAAGGGATTTTGGAGAATGAGATTTATGAAGAAGACACGATGGTGTTCGAGCTGTGGAAGAATTCATTTTGGGGTTCTGTCTTTTGATGATGATTCGGGCTGGTTTTCTTAAATGGGCTTCTCAATATTTAGTTGGATAAGTTCTTTACCTTTATGTTATTTTTATTCTATGCTTTCAATTAAATGTTGTGGTCCCAACACATTGTATTATGTTAAATAGGACATCTCTGCTTTGGAAAAGGGATTATGGTATGATATGAAATTTTCTCCCTTCTCGTTCATCTTTCCGTCTCTATTCTCTCTCAATCTCTCTTCCTATCTTTCTCTCAAATTCTTATCTCATTTCTTCTCCTTATCTTTCTCTCAATTTCACGGGTTCACTACAATTGGTATCTAGAGTCGTCGATCTTCGGAAGATGGCCAACGATATCAGTTTGAGCGATTTGGAAGAAGCTTTGAAGAAATCAGAATATCAACTTCAAACATAGATTTTGAAAAGAGAGGCATGGGAATTTCGATTGCAGGAACAAATGGAACAAATCAGGGGTATGTCCACTCTATTTGATCAAAAATTTGCTCAAATATCTGACGGGCTTGCTGCCATACAACTGCAGCTACAGATTCTTGAGAATACTAAAGTGGTAGGATGTGCCACCAATTTTGTGGAGGAAAATCAGTCATCACCATATTCATCCACTCCTGCAAAATCCTCCATCACAGATTTGAAGGTAAAATGTGTGACTGAGATGGTGGGAATGAATTTGGAAGTTGGGGTTGTCGAAAATGGTGTATTCTTGGAAAAACTTCAATTGGTTTCAACAGAGAAGAAATTGGTGTGCAAGGATATGAATGAAGCTGTTGTGGACGAGGATTCAACTATGGAGGAGAATTCAATGAATATTCCTACCAAGGAGAGTCTAGTTCGTCAAACACAGAAGGTGTTCGATGAAATGACTGAAAGAGAAACTAAGCTGTGGAATGATGGCCATTGTGAATCCATAGATCATACTGGGAAGCTAACACATATGGATGATGTTGGTAAGATCTCAGCAACCATTCTCAAGTCTGAATATTCCCAAAGTCAATCTCTACTGCTTGAGCAAAACTGCAAGGTTGTTTCTATTTTGACGTTCGATTATGATGATGGAGATGAATTTGAAGAGACTAAACTGGTGATGAAATTGAGAGAAAGATAAGGAGAAGAAATGAGATAAGAATTTGAGAGAAAGATAGGAAGAGAGATTGAGAGAGAATAGAGATGGAAAGATGAACGAGAAGGGAGAAAATTTCATATCATACCATAATCCCTTTTCCAAAACAGAGATGTCCTATTTAACCTAATACAATGTGTTGGGACCACAACATTTAATTGAAAGCATAGAATAAAAATAACATAAAGGTAAAGAACTTATCCAACTAAATATTGAGAAGCCCATTTAAGAAAACCAGCCCGAATCATCATCAAAAGACGGAACCCCAAAATGAATTCTTCCACAGCTCGAACACCATCGTCTCTTCTTCATAAATCTCATTCTCCAAAATCCCTTCTTCTTCACCCTCCATTTCCTTTAGCAGGTTCACAACAATTCCCTACCCTTTCTCCCATTCCTCCATAAGAATCAACAACTGAAATCCTAAAAAGGCTCTCAAAGAAAAGGCAATTAGGCACAAAGGGCTCGCAAAGGAATATAATGAATTTAGGACAATGTAAAGGATAAATGGCTAAAGAAAAGATGGTCTATTATCATCTCCTACTTCAATCACACAACTCAATCTCAAGCAAGACGACATGTTAGTTCTAAAGAAACAAGTGTACAGACAACCAACACACAAGAACAAAAATTAAGACAATAGTATTATATGCTCAAAATTCTCACAGCTCAAAAATCTCCAAAACACATGCTCATTCAAATCATGCTATACATGCTCAAATCATCCCCAATCAAGTAATCTTTATTATATACACTAAACTATAAATTATAAAGCATATATCATCTAAATTTCACGAAAAATTCAAGACAAAAATTCAAAATTTTTCTAACTTTTCCGGAAAAATAAACTAATCAAATAAAGCAGGTAAAACTAAATAAAGGTCTAGACACTACAAGCATACATCCCTCCAAACTTATTCAAATTCACGGGATGGAATAAATTTATAAGAATGCATGAGGGTGTCGTCGACCACTTACAACGATCAAATGGATGTCCGTACGGGTTCACTTTTCTCCCCCGAACTTGTTGAGGGACAAGTTGGTTAATTTGCTATCCCCCATAATACAGCATCCATCCGTTCTTTACCTGCACAACTTGAAAAAAGAAGTGAAAAACATAAATAAGAAAAAAATAAATAAAAGGAAATGAAAAAAGTAAAAACACATTGGGTTGCCTCCCAACAAGCGCTGCATTTAACGTCGATAGCCAGAAGAATTTGGGAACTCAGGTTCTCATAAGTGGGGAAACTAATATCCCCATTCTCTTCCCCGATCATCCATCTCCGTGCCTCCACCAACAGTACTATAACCCAATTCTTGAGTATTGATGATGTTACACTCCATAGTTGTCTTGTGCTCCTCTACATCGAACAAGAACCGAATTTGTTCATCTTCAAATTGAAGAGTGAGAATCTCCATGTCTAGGTCGATGTTGGCTCGTCCGGTGCGCAAAAATGGTCATCCCAAAATGAGAGGGACACTCTTGTCTTCCTCCACATCTAGCACCACAAAGTCCACCGGGAATATAGAATCTTTCACCTTGATCAACACATCCTCCAGAATTCCCTCAGGGTAGACTACAAATCGGTCAGCCATCTGCAAGCACATGGTTGTGGGCTTAAGTTTCCCACAGTTCAACTCTTTGAAAAAGGAGAGCGGTATCAAATTAATGCTCGCCCCCAAGTCACATAATGCTCGGCCATCTATCTTGTCTCCAATAGTGATTGGAAGTGTAAAACTCCCCGGATCCTTCATCTTGGTCGGGAGCTTCCTTTGGATGATGGGGCTGCAGTTTTCTGGGAGGTGCACAGTCTCGAACTCTTCTATCTTCTTCTTTTTGGACACAACATCCTTGAGGAACTTTGCATACTTAAGCATATGCTGCAACGCCTCCACCAAGGGAATGTTGATGTGCACCTTCTTGAATATCTCAAGGAATCTAGAGAACTGAGCATCAACTTTATGTTTTGAGGTCCTCTGCAGGAATGGAATAGTCACTGTGGGAAGAACTGTAGGACCCGTCTGAGGACTCTTGATGGTGGAATTCGGTTTGTCAGAAGCCGTCTTGGGAGGAATAGTTGCAGCGGCAGCAATAGGCGTAGGAACCTCAGTATGCAAATGGATTGCATTGCACTGTCCCTTGGTATTCACTGTGGTGTTGCTAGGGAACTGTTCCGGTTGGCGTTGATTCCCTACAACTATAGCCAGCTGACCCAGTTACTTCTCGAACATCTTCATTTGCACACCCATGGCACCCACAATATTTTCTAACTTCTCCACTTGAGCTTGTGACTCCCCCATGAATTTATCAATCTTTCCCATGAACGCCATCAACAGATCATCCATATTCGGCTGCTTCTCCTCGTTGATCACTCCATTTGTTATTGAGAAGCCAGATGGAGGCTGTAGTGCATTGTTGGGATTCCAATATGAGAGGTTGGATCGATTACCTTGGTAAAACTGATTCCCACCTCTATAATTGTTGTCGTCATAGCCACCTCTCTGATTGATGTAGTTGACATATTCAACTGCATTTCCCATGGGATTCTCTACACCCGGTCGCGCCATAGCATCAAATCTGATGTTGATCGTGGCATTCAGAGTAGACAGTTGGGCAGCAAGCTTAGAAATAGGATCATTATCTTCAATTATTGCGGACCTCTTCATAATCTTCACTTTCCGACATTAGTCCACTAGTAACTATTTGTGGCCATGTCTTCAATAATGGACACGGCTTGATCATGTCCTTTGTTCAGCAATGACTCGCCTGTAGAGGCATCCAGAAGCCTCTTCACCTCTATATCATATCCGTTGTAGAAGATACAGACCTGATGATCCACCCCAAATCCATGATTGGGACACTTCTTTAGCAACTTTCGAAACCTCTCCTAAGCTTCATATAAATTCTCATCTTCATACTGGCGAAACTGAGTAATCTCACCTTTGAGCTTAAGAGTCAGACCGGGAGGGAAGAATTTATGCAGAAACTTGTGCGCCAAGCACTTCCAGCAATCCACCGTACTGAGATCCAAGGAATGATACTAATCCTTGACAGCATCTCTCGGTGCGAATGAGAATAGGTGAACCCGAATGGCATCATTCGACACCCCGTTCATCTTGATTGTGCTGCAGACCTCCAAAAATTATTGCAGGTGTGCATTCGGATTCTCAGTCTTGTGCCCTCCATACTGATGTTGTTGCACCATGCCCACCAATCCCAACTTCAGTTCAAAGTTATTGGCATTAATGCTTGGACCGGGAACCTGTCCATGGTTGAGCACCAGTGTGAACATCTGATTGATCGGTATCGGAGCTGCTCTCTGGCAGCTTCTTGCTCTTGAAATCGCCGCTACATTTTCTCTAACTATTGTTGCATGCGACGCATCTGTTCAGTAGTAATAGGAGCTTGCTATTTTGCCATCTCTCTTTTTCTCCTTGCGTTGTTGTGCTAAGCGGTGGGGTTCAATCTAACCACAAGAAAAAGAAGGTTAGAAAATTTTTAAAAAAAATAAACTAAAAACTGAAAAATAAAAGTCTAAATTAACACAAGAAATTAAATCTAAATAATAGCAAACTAAAAATTAAATCCCCAGTAATGGCGCCAAAAACTTGTTCAGTATTTATTTTCACCTAAACTGCAAGTGTACAACGAGGCTTATAGGACAGCGGTGAACAAGAGTATCGTATCCACAGGGATTTAATAATTAATCTACTAGTTATCTAATTTAACCTCTCACAATTATCTAGACGACCGAAAATGATTGAATTCTACTTATCTAAAAACTAAGAATAAGAAATAAACTAAATTGCTAAAGCAGAAATTAACACAAATAAATCAAACAGTGAATAAAAGACGTATTCTAGGATTAATTAATCATCAACTACTCCATTCATTTAATCATTTCATTCTTATGCCTACATTGGGACTTACATTGTGCTAGAGCAACCACTAATTCATCCTAAACCTTCTCTCGAAGTGCCTAGGTTGTAGATTACAAAACTAGTATTAACGTCTCCGTTCAATACCTAGCATGCAACTCCTAATGGCTCTTAGGGTCTATTGATCTCTCAATTAACATCAACTCTCTCGAGTGTTATTAATTAACAAGTTACTTATTCTAGATCACGTGTTAAAACTCCTCTCTTGATTTATGAATTAACACATCAAATTGTACTATTTAGTGATCAGGTAAATAATACAGATAAACACGAGAATAAGCAAAACACAGCAAAGTCATAGGCATAATGAATCAACAGATTAAATGAACTTCATAATTTGAATCATAAACAACCCTAGAATACTAAGGTTTTAGCTATCCATAATAATATAAATAACAAAAATCATCCACAAAGAAAACATGAAGAATTCTAAGAACAAAGAAAACAAAACCCGGAAGGTTTAAATTGTCTCTAATCTTAAAAGCTCTTGAATCATTTGGTCTTGTTCTTCGCATCTGTTTTTCTCTGCAGCAAATCTCTGGTGGCAACTTTTAGGTAGGTGGAAATGTCTGGAATTTTCGTCCATTGAAACCCTTAAATACCAAGTTAAGAAAAGCCCAAAAATAGGTAAAAAATCAAACAGGCCCGCTTGACTCACGATCACATTCGCGACCAGGGTGCCTCCGACTTGGGTTGCGAATCCACGTGGCATGATGTGGCATGACGTGGCACTGACGTGGTAGAAAATTCACGACCAAGCTCCAAATTCGTGACCAGGTCGTTAATAATATAAAGGATAACCCCTTCCCTGTCGCGACCGTGCAGAAAAATGCCCAGAGTGAAATTCGCGACCAGATTCACGACCCCCAGGGTCGCGAGTGTAATACCCCAGATTTTTGAATGAGGTTTAGAGAATTTTTAATCCTAGTTAATTAATTAAAGAAGGAATTTAATTAAGGTTAGCTATGATTGGATGTCAGTCACGACTTTTGGAGTCAGTTTTCGTAAAGATCGTCTTTTCGGAAAATATAATCTTAATTCTTTTATTGCCATTAATGGTCTCTTTAGAAAATTTTTGACTGAAGGAGTACACCGGTATTTTCGGATTTCAAATCCAAGGTCAATTGAGTTCCCGGTGATGGAAAACGTATTTAAAAAGGGAAATGAATAGTAACTTTTGCGTGCGTTCGTGTTTTGAGAAATTTACGAAATCCTCCTCGTTCATTCAAGTTCAGTTCTATCATGCCCCTCTTATGGGAAATGACTCAAGGATTCCGTTAGCGTTCACGGATTTTTATTCCAAAGTCAATCGAACGCTCGGGAGCCAAATCTGTCAGTCTGAGTGAATAGTAAAAAGTAATTTCAAAAAGGGAATCTTTGCTCGTCTTTCTTCTGATGAACCCGTCTTCTTCACGAATCAAGTTGGTTCACTAGTGTTCGAGCCAATGAGTCTCTCGGTATTTTTAGATTTCATGTCTGAAGTCATTTGGACCTCGACACCAAATAAAGCAACTTTTAACCGAACCTGGGGTAGCTTTTGCAGTATTCCCGCACAGCAATGGCTTCCAAGGGAAGCCAAAGGTTTTCCTATATATAGGGGACCACCCCTTTAGCATTTCTTGCTCATTTACTCTTTCCCTTCACTTCTAAATCGAGAGGGTGAAAAACTTTGAAAGCCGAGAAGGTTCTGTCGAAGTAAAAAGCGTTCTTTGTGAGTGTTCTTCAAGACGACGAGCGGAGTGGCGTGGAAGGGAGTGGCGGAGCAGGCGGCTCTGCCGCCGTTGCGACTCGACGAGACGCCGAGCTAACCACATTCCTTCGACGCACCTGACCCCGTCCATTCTTGTTCGTCGGTCTCGATTCCATTTCTTTTTCGTCTTTAAATTCCGCATTTACTTTCCGTTCTTTACGTTCTTCGCGTTCTTCATTATTGCTCGTCTAAAAGTTACATTTCGATTTTTGTTGAAATTCTAAGTTAATGACGTGTACGTTATATTTCTCATTCTAATATCGTTATTGTTATTCTAAGAAAATTAGCCTCGTTATTCCGTTAAAATTCCGATCAAGCCACATTTAATTATTTTGTCGTTAATCTAATTTAAAGGAGGATTATCGTGTTTATGCCGTTGTAATGCCAAAATTCTTTTTAAGTTAAAAACATGTTGTTGCATGTTAAAATCAAGTACGTTGTTTTTATAAAAAATCAGGTTAATTGTTCTTCGTGTTCTTCATGTTCGTCGAAGAAATCAACGAACACGAAGAACAGTTGAAGAACACGTTGAAGGAACCCAGAAGAAGAGAGAGAGAAAAGAGAGAGCCCCGCGGCGGCGGCTGGCCCGCCGAGACAAGGTAGCCCCGCGGCGCCCCCCTCTTCTCCGTGTTGTTTCTGTTTCATTCGCCGTTCTTTTCGGCTATTCCCGTACCCTTCTTTCTGATCTTTTCGAGTCTTTTAAATTATGCTACTTTCAAGCCATATTCAACTTTAAATTATAGTAAGGTGTTTAAGTTAATATTCAATTTATTTCGATAAGATATTCGAGTTATTTTCCGTCTAAAATTTAGAGATCGAGTCGAGAAGTTCCTTAAATAAAATAAACCATTCTTGATCCCTTATTAGGTCAAAGTCGTGCTATCCATGTTAAGTCCTAGCTAAGGAAATAATAGTTGAGTATTATTTAATATCATGTTATTAGAAATCTTCGAAGGAGACCGCTAAGTCGACGATTCGACTTTTGTAGGAGGAATCGAGCCTCGGAGAAATACTAAGGAAAACCACCATCTCGTTGCCTCGTCTTCCGTTCCGTAATCAAGGTGGGTAAATCTATACTCATCTAAAGTTTGAGCTAATAAGCTCTAGAAGCATGTCAGGGCAAATGAGATATCCAATAAAGTATTTTTGCTTAGCCTGATTGATCTCTGTATAAGGAAGGAAGAAAGGAAGATATTATGTTCTCAAAGCATGTTTAGAAATGATAGAACTACTAAAGTATTGTTTATACTTAGCATGAGATGTTAGAATTATCTTTAGCTCCGAATCATATTTGTTTACGATTTTTTTCCTGCAATTCAATGTTTATGCTTGTTTAGCTCTCAGAATTAAGAATTAAGGTTTGCCTTGTTAGGGTAGCATCAAACCCTTTGTAAGCCGAAATCATGTAGTATTAAAGGATTAGCATTAGACATTGTTCTAAGCTTGGTATTGCTAGCAAGGATAAGAAAGGAAGGAACTTAGTTTTCACTTAAGCAGGATTTTAGCTCGGAACTATTAAGGGAGTCACTACTGGGTTTTTCCCGCGCAAACTCGTTTGGATATTTGAGATAACCCCTCTTCTATCATATGGCATGCCTAAGGGTACAGTTGACGTCAGGTTTGAGCTAAGACAGGCCCAAAGGAAAAGAAAAGCTTTTACGATTATGGAGAGGGCTTTAGCGTTTTGCTCTCCATATACCGTCAGTTGATTGTTGGATATCTTGAAGTTTATTAAAGTGTTTTATTAAAACCCACTGAGTACATTAGTGCTCATGCCCCCTCTTTTTCAAATGTTTTCAGGTTGAGATGCTGAGGATGTTGGTGGTTGTGGATGTGGGTTGGCTGCCAAGACTGTTTTGCTATTATTTAATATTTCCTTGAAATCCCACTATGTGATCTGCTACTGTGATACACTCTTTCTAATTCCGTTGTTAAAGTCTTATTATGATTGTCAAGATTCTATGAATAATCTCCCAGACATAATTATTTGAGTATAAGATGCATACTAAGTTATATTTCTTCTACCCGAATATGATCTCCTTTCGTCTAATCAATAGGTTTGCATGTATTGTTAACTATTGTCATCCAAGCTGATTGGTATCCGTCTATACGATTTATTCACTGTCTAAGTAAAAGTAAATATGAGTATTCATGTCTAATTCCTAAAGGCATATTTCGACTGTCAAAACATCCTGTTAATCTTCCATTTTACCTCATTAACCCTTTAATGACACCCTGTCCCCATTCATAAACCACTATCTCGGGACCAGGCTGTTACAGCGAGTCCGGTCGCGGGTATTTTTCGGTTCCGACTACCTCTCACTGTTTTGCTTTGTTCTCACTCGTTTCTCGTCTGATTGACCCGATTCTTTTTGCAACGCATTCCTAACTTGATTATCTTTCTAGGGTCTTCCCTAGCTCGTTTGAAGTTCACAAGAAAAATGGCATTAATTTTCTTCACAATGAACAAACACGTGATATTACATAAAACATAGAAACTATGCAAAACTCAACACTTAATACATGCAATGTCAATCAAATACCACTCAAATGTACCTTAAAATACATGTAAAATATGAGGTTGTCAGTTCTACTTAAAATAAACAGCACTAAAAATACGTGATAAGGCACCCTAAAATAAAATAATAATATACATCGATATTCAGTTCATGACATCTATTTATTCATCATCTTCAGAGTCATTCGGTGGTGGCCCGACATCATCCATTTCTTCATCATTCCTGATCACATTTGGATTCTCTTCAAGATCGAACATTACTTTCAGAAAGTTCCAACAACTTTCGTCCTCATTCATGTACACGAGTGCCTTAGGGTGAATCTATATATAAATATGTAGAAGGCAACCAATATAAATGACTTCATAGTTGGTCTCAAAAAATTGGTCATACTTTGTGAAAGAACATTTTAAATACCTGGGAAATCCGTTGATCTTCCAAGTGAGTACAAGTGTTTCTGATCTTTCTCCCTATTCTGCAGTTGATGATCGAGCATGACGAGTCTGAGAATTCGAGGACGAATTCTTTTCAGCAGGGGAGGAATGATGAGTATGAGCCAAGTATCGAGCAAGAGAATAAGGATCTACAATTCAAAGGTCCAGTCACGAGACTTCGAGCCAAGAGATTGCAAGCTTATTTGCAATTGATTGTGAGGAAGAATCTTGAAGAAAAAGAGTTGATGAATAGTATCCCAGATGGATCACGATGCTATCAATTGAAGATAAAGAAGAGTCGTCAATACATGGCGCAGCCGTGCAGAGGAAATAAGGAGAAGACACGGCCGTGTAGAGCAAAGGCTAGATGAAGCAAATCCAGACAGGGAGTCCCGCACAGCCCATGCCTATGTGGTTTACGGCCTTACGGCCGTGCGTAGGCAATTTCACACCCGATTGGTTTTTCATTCATGTTCGACATGGATTTAATTCGTGGAGCCCAAGTTCGAGATTTCGGACCATTATTGAAGGCCCAAGCTTGTTGGGATTTATTTTATCTAAATTGGATTTTTATTTAATTAATTTTTGGTCTTTTCTAGAATTACCTTGTTTAGAATTTTACACAAGGTAGAGCTCTTTTTCCTTATAGGATTTTCGGCCATATCAAGTCTTTAGGCCTTAGGATTTTCATTCCTACCCTATATTATAAATAGGGAACCTTGTGAACTATTATACTTGAGACATTGATTAATATTTTGAGTTTTCTATCTCTTTGTCTCCCGATCCGTTAGTTGATCAAACACAAACTTTTATTGCTTTAGTTCAAAAGTAATACTCTTTAGGTCCAGCAAATCTAAAGTTTTATCAAGCTTCGTTAGTTCGATTCATGCTAAGGAAGTTGCTACAAGTGAAGATCGAAGGAGCTACGTTTCGTCTTTTGAGCCAGGGTTCAGCTGAAGATTGGAACTACCTCATTTACACCTACATGTCGTCGCCATCACCATCCTCCACAAGCCATCCGTTCATCCACCTCACCTTATCCAAGTAAGTCTCGAAAATCACATCCTTCAACAACTCATAGCCAATCCAACTTCATTCCAAAATTCATCAAACTGTGCGTACCTTATTCATTTGTGTTGTGTTTTATTTAGTTGTTGGTTATTGTCTAGGTGTCTTAGTTGTCTAATTCATAGAGTCTAATTCCATAGTAAATCGAGTCTTTGTTCTTATTTTATTCGAGTTTCTAGTCTAGATCGTCGGGTTGAATTTCTTCATTTTGCTGACGTGTTCGAGTCCTATAAAGTCTTCCACTTCGTTTTCTCCAGATTTAGCTTAGACATATCATCTGGGTCACATCACATATATTTCAGGTAATAAAATGTATGGACTTTGTTGAAATACATAAATAGAACGTATACTTGAAAAAGTGAAGACACATCAAGAGGTTTGTCCAGATTCACATTCTGAGAGTATTGAGACAAACTTGGTTCTTCATCCTGCATGTATTTTCAACATGATAGTACATAAGAAATGATGTGCGTTGGGTGAAACATATAGCGAAAGTCTTAAGAAATCATACATCAAATGAGTGCAGAGGAGTGTCATCATGCGACACTCGTCGCCTTAAAATTGAATTAGTTCCATTGGTGTCATTAGATCCTTGAGTATTTGTCTCCATCTAAATAGAACACTCGACATATGCAAAGAAGTGACAGTGTATAAATTAAATAGATGTCATTATTCACATGTAATTGATCATAGATGAACAATTGAACGGATACCTAGCCACTTTGGAACAAAGGGTCGTAGGTTTGACTTTGGTTTCTTTCACTTCCAATATGAGTTAATTGGTGTCTTTCCATGACGTTTGGACAAGTTAGGATCCCGAATATGAGTTGTATTCCCTCTCGCCCTCGACAAATTTCCAACCGATTGCTTTTTTTTTGTGGAACACTTTTGTTCACCATCACATGCATTTCAGCCTTCAAAGAACGTATTCAATCTACACATGTTTTTCCTTCCTTGTTGGTGGTTTTTCACACCGTGTGCCACCACAAGAGTGAGCCTCATCACATAGTTTACAAAGGTAATTTCACTATCAATATCATTATCATCTGCAATGGAATAGTCTCCGATTTCGTTTACATGTCGTTGCTTCACAAAGTTATACCAACGAGGCATGAAGTAACATTCCGGCAGCTTAGTCATACCTTCCTGAAAATAAATTCTAAGTATATGTCGGCATAGCACTCCTTTTGTCTCCCATATATGGCAGCTGCATGTGGCTCATTTTGAAAGCTTATTGAATTCGATCAGTTGAATCCTCAACATGAGGGGTTGAGAAGCAACCTTAAACTGTAAATCAATTCCATTGACTTCATTTGGAGGGTTTTCAATTATTACCACGCTTATAGAAAGGGCAAATTGCGACTCAAATGCCTTGTAGACATTCCTCGTGTACACATGTGCAGATTGAGCCAACAAGAGGTTATTGTTCACAAACTGTCCCGATGTACCGATGTTTAGAGCATCGTTGGAACTCTCTTTTGTACGCCAATCATGCAGGACCTGCTCGTACTTCTCAACAAATTCAGTCAAAGTGCAGCTTGTCGAGCATAAATCTTTCAATACCTTGTTTGTAACGTCACTCCGCAAGGTAGCAAGAAGCCCCGCACTGAATAAAGTGTTTGTGAACATAGACTCTCACCTCTTCTTCAACTTATACATATTGGAAAACTATCTATTATCCTCGAGGGCATAGTTAATGATCATAGAACCCCCAACACTCCTCAAACTCATCTTCAGACTCAACCCCACTTATGCAATGATACCACCGCCACTTGAATTCACTATTGATGTTTAGGGATTGAAAATAAGAGGGAGCATTTTGGTTAATATGCCACTAACAAAGACAATGACTCGCAAATTTGAAGGTGGCATCAATCCCATTCATTAGTGCTTGACTTTGATCAGAAAAAATTACCTTCCCATGCATGGACTCTAAAAAGGTAGCAAACAACCATTCAAACGAAGACGTGGTCTCATTGGATAAGAAGCCTAAACCTAGCATCACATTTCTCCTATGATGGTTAATGCCAACAAAAGGTGCACAAATCAGACCATAACGATTTGTCTTGTACGTTGTGTTGACTGATAACACATCTCCAAAGTACTCATAATCAATAAGAGCATGAGAGTATCTAAAAAAAAATTCATCAATCGACCATCATCATCTAATTACACGTTTCAATAAAAGAATATCTCAATGTTCGATTTCTTGGCAAATAAGTTCACCAGTGCATTAGCATCAATATTCTCAACTTTTGTTGATTGTCTAACCCAATTCAAGTGATTATAAGCATCCTTTCTCATAAAACCAACATTATGCAGCCCGTAGATTTCATTTTCCATAAACCGACATGCCGGACTAACTCCGATACCCGTAGAATTAAGAGCCTTGACAAGTGACTATTTTGCATGACTCAATAGCCAAGCAGAACGTAATAGATAAGCCTGATGCGTGCTGAGCAAGTCGTGATTATGGTCATTCACAAATTTCTACACCGTCCATGACAAATTCTTCTCCCTGCCAATCCATAATTGCTCTTTACAATTACTCCTAATTATCTGTTTCCTATATGTTGCTAATCTCTCTTTTGATCATTTGTCATCATGCCGACCTTCACATGAGCATTCAAATTCTTTCCAATGAAGTTGATTTATTCCAGAAAAATAGTATTGGTCTTCCTTCCTCACACTAAACCCACGATATCTGCCATACTCACAATATAATTATTATGCTTGATCTATACTATCGATAACATTTCCAATTTTCAATCAATTCTCTAATTCTATTAACATTGAATAAATATAGGATGTTGCTTCTACCTCACTGCTAGATCGTTCCCTATCATTTTTTCCTTCGTGCTACCCTCGGAGGATACCACATTCTCGAGTGAAACGTTCAAGTCAATTTTTGTGCATTCAATATAATCACTTCGTTAACTAGTGTTCCTCCCAATAAAATCAACATTAAATTTTCTAGCATGAAAATATAACCATTTAAATCAAGCCCCCAACATATAGCATCAAAACAGGGGCACCTGTCAACTTTCAATATCAATTAACAAATTCAATCAAGTCTTCAACTTCCAATTTCATACCACATTTTGGCCAGTCGTATACTACAATCGCTTCATTAACAACTCTTACTAATAAAAACCCCTAAAATATAACCTTCAATCGAATGCATAAAAATAACCCTAACAATACGTAAAAAAATCACCCCCTAAAATACGGACACAAACAACTAAAAATTTACATACCTTGAAGCTACCCAATTGACGGAATAAAACCAACTACGCACGAAGAAAGCAAAATTCAACTGTCCCAATGCAAAAAGAAAAAAATATATATTTTTCAAAATTGGGGATAATGGCGCATTGGAGAAGACAATATAATTAAAATATAAAACCAATTCAAAATTTTCGCCAAATATTATAATTCCGCCAAAGTCTAACATTCACACTGTTCATGCATCGATAATAGATTTAACGCAATCTAAGCTTGATGATTTGATGAAAAAATTCTGAAAACATGTCGATGAGAACGGAAATGCCTGGTTCTACGTCCCTATACCGGTGCCGACATAAAAAGATCACCAAAAAATATTCCTTTATCGATAGAAAGCACCATGCCGATATTTCCCGACACTAGTGAGGGACCCACTACCTACTTTTGACTGTTGAAGTGTCCTAATAGCTAAATGACCTCTTTTCCTATGAAATATGGTCATATACGGCTTCAAATTAAAGGAAAAATATTTTCAAATACATGGACACATGGCAGAATTTGAATGTGACTCGGGTAATACCCGGGAGATAGCATAGAATTTTCCCCATTTATGGGTAGATTGGATGCGACATTCGGATAATATTCCCATTAAAAATCATAATAGATTGTTGGTAAAATATGAATAAATATAGAAATTGGGTTTACCTACATAGGGCTCCTAAAAAATACCAAAATATCGTTCATACCTATTAGAAAAATATCAAAAATATTGATATTTGAGATTTACCGCTTTGCCACTAAGGTATGACATCTTATCAGAATTTTACAGTAAGATAACGATATGTGCCGAAGTGAAGTTGTGTACCATTATACCGGTATACTGTACTATGGTACACATCTTCACTTCGGCATATATTGTGGTATGGTATATATGATATGACGGTATATTGTAATGCCTCGATCCCGGGAGAAGGGCAGGGGACCGGTACGCTACTTGAGGAAGGGGAAAGGGGTTGTTGAACAGAAGCAATCAAAGAAATAGGGTTAGTGCCCCAAAAATTTGGGCAACATAACCTCTATAAATGGATCAATCCACACTTTTAAAGCGTATGAAATGACTCCAACCAAATACAATGACTCGTAGAATGAACCCAAGAAAATAATAGGTTGCGTATGACGTTTTAGAATAATGAAGACAAACTTCAATGTAAATAATAACAATTTAAAGGTTAACTGTTAATAGGTTAGGCATGAAAAAGGCCAGACTGATATCTGTCCAAATATATGAAGTAAAGAGATGCCAGACTTTCGTCTGTCTTGAAAGCAATATAAAGCCAGGCTTTTGCCTTGACATGGAAAGTAATGTAAAGCCAGGCCGGTGCTTGTCTGAATAAGAAAAGTAATAAATGACAGGCTTTTGCCTGTCTGGAATGGAAAGTAAACGGGATTCGGAGAACGGAACACTCCGTCACAATAAAGAAAATGGGATTCGGAGAACCGAACACCCCATAACAGTAAAGAAAATGGGATTCGGAGAACCGAACACTCCGTAGCAGTAAAGAAAATGGGATTTGGAGAACCGAACACTCCGTAACAGTAATCAAAGTAAGCGGAAAAGAACGTAGTGCATTTATTCAGACTCAAAAGGAAGCATGTTCTTAGTTAGACTCCATAGTGGAAAAGGAAATATATACATCAAAAGATATCCCTTCAGCCTTAGCACAGCCGTCCACCATCCCGCAGCTGATCCTAAAAATATTTGAAAAGATTTTAGGCATTAGTACTAATGCACTCAATGGGTACTTTTGAGAAAAACCTTCACAATCATTTTATAAAATAGAATATCCAATTATATTTTAAGCATATCATGGAAAGCTTTTAAAACAAAAAATTTGTGAATTCCATGTATACAAAAATCATTTTAATTTCATCATTGCTCGCCACTCTCCCCTAGAACGCTTACGGTGAGTTGGTTTGTGAACACAACCCGACTGCTTAAGGTTGGACACTGCCCTGTTTGGTTGGGGCTTGATATTGTGAACCATTGTAGTTGCGTCACCAAAAATAGTGGTAAGACTTATAAGAGTCATGAGAGCACATTAAATACAATCATGAGTTGGATATTCAATCTCATTCATTTTGTCAATATCAGGGCTTAATAACCTGAAATACATTTTTATATGATAAAAACCCACCTGGAAATCAGATCTAGAACAGCTAGATCTACAATCTGATTCTGGTCTCAACTAGAAGTCTCTTTCTTCTAAGCCTACAAGATTATTCGGCAACTTAATTTCAATAAAAGACTATCATTAGGTCAAAATCTAACATTTCTTATGAAGTAAATACTATAATATCTATACTATCTTAATATCCAATACCCGAGTCATCAAAATATTTTGACTCTTAAGGGAACTTTACTCAGGGCATTTTTATAAAGAAAAACCATTTTGGAAGTTTTGACATACGGGGTGGTCAAACTCGTATCCTAATTTAACTCAATACAAATAAATTCATACCGCAAGATCTGCCCATTGGAAAAATATGAAACTTTAAATAAAAATACTATATTTTGGCACGGAAGAACATTTGAGCTTAAAAGCACGATATCCATGAAGGGCAGATCTAAAAAAGACTACAATTTAATATTCGGATATTCAAAATATACCCGAAATTAAAAAGTAACAACATGGAAAATGTATATAAATATACATAGAACATAAAACCCTAAAGACACTTTTTGATATGGCGACCCAAAAGAGTCACCAATTTGAAGGGTGGTGGCAACTTTTGGAGGCGGTCACAACGGTTTTCCATCGTGATCATCCGTAGTGTCATCATTTTAATCACGTATCCATGATTTACACACTGACACCTTCAAAATGACTATTTCAGAATTGAAATAGGAAACTAGAGTCGTACCTTCTCCGGAAGCTGCTCGGCGTTTCGATTTTGAAAATGAATGAAAAATGAAACCTTAAGCTCCTATTTATAGAGGAAAAATAATTAGGATAATAACGAATAAAAGAAAGAGGATAATGATGGAATAGGATAATGATGGAAAAAGAATAGAATAATTACGAATAGGATAATATTTTGAAAAAGAAATTGGATAATGATGGATGTGCCTTGTTATCCAAATTTATTACCATTTAATTTAAAATTATGCCAAGAGTTCATTTGAACTCGAAATTGGAAAATTCAAAGTTTGGCATGATGCTTGACACATTTTCTATCAACCCAAGAAAAAAAAGAACATTTTTAAAGCAAATTTTTGACCAAATTAAATTTAACATATTTTCCTGGCTACGATTTTCCTTTATTTGAGTCATTTAAGGACCCAACTTATTTTCTAGATTACCCTCAAGTAACATAAGTTGAATAAAACCTTCTAAAATATTTCGGGGTACTACATTCTACCCTCCTTAATAAAAATTTTGCCCCGAAATTTGCGTACCTCTATAGGATAAATCAGGGTACAACTCCTGGATTCTGGTTTCAAGCTCCTAGGTAGCTTTCTCGTTTCCATGGTTATTCCATAAGAATTTCACCAGTGATATCTGTTTGTTCCGTAATTCTTGGACCCGTCGATCGAGAATAGCCTCTGATCTTTTTTTCATAAGAAAAAATCCTGGTTCAGGACTATCTCATCATTCTTTATAACGTGTTTAGAATTAAACACGTACTTTTTCAACATTAAGACATCAATAACATTATGAACCTTAGCTAGAATCGGTAATATGGCTAGTTTATAAGCTACCTCATCATTCCTAGCTAAAACACAATTTATCCTGAGTCGTAAATCTTACTAAGATGTATACTCTACATTGGTCCACTTTAACTTGATGCGCATAACTCTTCATATGTTCTTCTCTACATCTTTCTTCGAATATTCTTTAGCATCATCTTTTAAGTCGAGAAGAGAGAGAGAGAGAGAGAGAGAGAGAGAGAGAGAGAGAGAGAATATCAATCCACCTAAATCAAAGCATATTATCTCGATCATCGTATACGGCACTCTAAACTTGAGACATCCACTCTCGAACTTGTCCTTGCTCCTCGATCAGAAATGTATAGAGGCAGGTGTAGTGATAACGGATCTATCATTCACGATTCTTTATAGACATTTGAAATTCTCCCAACATGCTCCTCAAATACATATACACGCGAACTGTATTTCCTAGAAATCCATATAACTCAAGCCATCTAAAAGAATACACTTATCCATTCTAAGTTATTTCTACATTCAAGACTACAAGGCACTATATAATCATTCCCACCTTCTTAGTGAATTTGTTCTTTATAATCATTCATCATATTCTTGGTTGAACCCGAATCCAAATATCTCAGACATCCCTTTTAAATCATAGGCGAACCACGGCCTTGCCGTGAACCCTCTTTCATGTAGGATTCAATCCAAACATGACATAACACATTCTTTTGAAATTTCACATCATAACAAATTGACACATTTAGTGGAACCAATCCATGTGGGCTTATAATCTTGAACGTGGAAAAACACTTAATCAACCTATGTTCCACAAGAATCTTAACAATCATCAACTTAAAATCCAATCTATGTGAATAAGTCACAACTAGCTTGTTCATCTACATTCTCAATCAAATCATTTTATGTTCACATTCCATCTACATAAGCATTCTGGGTTCCAATCACTTTAACATTCTCACATTCCAGTCACTTACACATTATAACATTTCTAATCGTAGGGCATTGATTCATATTATCACACTTTCTTTAAAAACATATCACAGACATATACTCCCGTTTAAAACATCATATTTCATTTCAAACATAATGGACACATTGTCCCATTCAAAATAATCATTCAATACCATCTGGGCACAAAGTCCCAAAATTTTACCATCATGGACACTAAGTCACTTTCATTCATAACCCTTATTATATGCACACATAGTCCAAAATTATACCATTATCCTTTAGAAACCATCTTTGGCACGACTTTTCATAAATACCATCAATGTGGAGAATGTTCCTTATCCACATTTCCTTTTTGAAATCAGTAAACATAATTTAATCTCAAAAACATTTTAACTCGTGTATCTTTCCTTTTGAAGCAGATGAGTGCGGTGCAGGCGACGTGCTAGGCTATCAGACAATCAATTCAGAGACTAAACTAGGAACTTGACTCAATCAATAATATGACAGACCTGCAGAGTTGTAACATGCTCTGATACCACTCTGTAGCGCCCCGATCCCGGGAGAAGGGCAAGGGACTGGTACGCTACTCGGGGAAAGGGATTGTTGAACATAAGCAATCAAAGAAATAGGGTTAGTGCCCTAAAAATTTGAGCAACATAACCTCTATAAATGGATCAATCCACGCTTTTAAAGCCTATAAAATGACTCAAACCAGATATCATGACTCTTAGAATGAACCCAAGAAAATAATAGGTTAGGCATAACTCTTAGAATAACGAAGATGAACTTCAATGTAAATAATAACAGTTCAAAGGTGTTAGGTTAGGCATGAAAAAGGCTAGACTGATATCTGTTCAAATACATGAAGTAAAGAGATGCCAGACTTTCGTCTATCGTGAAAACAATATAAAGTCAGGCTTTTGCCTTGACATGGAAAGTAATATAAAGTCAGGCTTGTGTCTGTCTGAATAAGGAAAGTAATAAATGCTAGGCTTTTTCCTGTCAGGAATGGAAAGTAAATGGGATTCGGAGAACCAAACACTCCGTAACAATAAAGAAAATGGGATTCGGAGAACCGAACACTCCATAACAGTAAAGAAAACGGGATTCGGAGAACCGAACACTCCATAGCAGTAAAGAAAATGGGATTCGGAGAACCAAACACTCCGTAACAGTAATCAGAGTAAGCGGAAAAGAATGTAGTACATGTTCTCAGTTAGACTCCATAGTGGAAAAGGAAACATATACATCAAACGATATCCCTTCAGCTTTAGTACAGCCGTCCACCATCTCGCAGCTCATCCTGAAAATATTTGAAAAGATTTTGGGCGTGAGTACTAATGCACCCAGTGGGTACTTTTGAGAAAAACCTTCACAATCATTTTATAAAATAGAATATCCAATCATATTTTAAGCATATCATGAAAAGCTTTTAAAACAGAAAATTTGTGAATTCTATGTATACAAAAATCATTTTAGTTCCATCATTGCTCATCACTCTCCCCTAGAACGCTTACAGTGAGTTAGTTCGTGTACATAACCCGGCTGCTTAAGGTTGGACACTGTCTTGTTTGCTTGGGGCTCGATATCGTGAACCATTGTAGTTTCGTCACAAAAAACAGTAGTAAGACTTACATGAGTCAGGAGAGCACATTAAATACAGTCATGAGTTGGATATTCAATATCATTCATTTTGTAAATATCAGGGCTTAATAACCTGAAATACATTTTTATATAATAAAAACTCACCTGACAATCAGATCTGGAACAAGTAGATCTAGAATCTGATTCTGGTCTTAACTAGAAGTCTCTTTCTTCTGAGCCTACAAGATTATTCGGCAACTTAATTTCGGTAAAAGACTATCATTAGGTCAAAATCTAACATTTCTTAGCTATGAAGTAAATACTATAATATCTCCACTATCTTAATATGTTACACCCGGGTCATCAAAATATTTTAACTCTTAAGGGAACTTTACTCAGGGCATTTTTATAAAGAAAAACCATTTTGAAAGTTTTGGCATACGGGGTGGTCAAACTCGTATCCTAAAATTAACTCAGTACAAATAAATCCATACCGCATTATCTGCCCATTGGAAAAATATGAAACTTTAAATAAAAATACTATATTTTGACATGGAACAACTTTTAAGCTTAAAAGCACGATAGGGCTATCCATGAAGGACAGATCTGAAAAGACTGCAATTTAATATTCAGATATCCAAAATATACCCGAAATTAAAAAGTGACAACATGGAAAATGTATATAAATATACATAGAACATAAAACCCTAAAGACACTTTTTGATATGGCGACCCAAAAGAGTCACCGATTTGAAGGGTTGTGGTGACTTTTGGCGGTGGTCACGACGGTTTTCCATCGTGATCGATCGTCGTGTCATCATTTCAATCTTGGCACCTTCAAAATGACTATTTCAGAATTGAAATAGGAAACTATAGTCGTATCTTCTCTGGAAGCTGCTCGGCGTTTTGATTTTGAAAATCAATGAAAAATGAAACCTTAAACTCCTATTTATAGAGGAAAAATAAATAGGATAATAACGAATAAAAAAAAGAGGATAATGATGGAAAAAGAATAGGATAATTACGAATAGGATAATATTTTGAAGAATAAATTGGATAATGACGGATGTGCCCTGTTATCCAAATTTATTACCATTTAGTTTAAAATTGTACCAAGAGTTCATTTGAACTCGAAATTGGAAAATTCAAAGTTTAGCACGATGCTTGAAACATTTTCTATCAACTCGAGAAAAACACAGAACATTTTTAAAGCAAATTTTTGACCAAATTAAATTTAACATATTTTCCTGGTTGTGATTTTCCTTAATTCGAGTCATTTAAGGACCCAATTTATTATCTAGATTACCCTCAGGTAACATAAGTCGAATAAAATCTTCTAAAATATTTCGGGGTACTACATATATAGTGGTACATAACAAACTTCGAATTTAATATATATATATATATATATATAATCTTGAAATCGAGACGATCTATATTTTGTTTGAATAAAATGATTAATGCTATTTTTTTAAATGTTGATTATATTAAAGGGTAATTTTGTACAATTCTATTTTGCATATCTTTATTCAAGCGTGAATCTAGCTACTTTTGATAATTAAATCAATTTAAAGAAAAAAGGTCCACCCACGATCATGGAGGTAGATTAGTAACCCATATTTTTTTTTGTTTACAAGGGTTTTGTTAGTATTTTATTATTATAGCCTTGTTTATTAATTATGTTGTGTTTTTTAAAAGGGAGTTTCTGTTTGCACCCCCATATTTCCTCTTTGCACCCTAAAAGAAAAAAAGAAAAAATAAAATAGTTTTGAAGTTACTTAAATGCCCTTTGTTCAAAAAGAAAAAACTAAGTATGGTTCGAAAATGAAATTTCGAACTCATTGTGTTTGTTCGAAATTTTATTTTCGAACATACATAATTTTTAAAATAAGTCACGTTCGGAAATTAATTTTCGAACACACCATGTTTGTTCGAAAATTGATTTTCGAACAAACATGGCATGTTCGAAAAATAATTTCCGAATGGACTCCATGAATTTTTTTTAAGTACCGTTCAAATACAAGACTTTGAACATATCCATTATGCTCAAACAAAAGACTTCAAACATATTCAGAATGTTCGAATACACAACTTCGAACGAAACGCGATTTTTTTATGCTTTTAATTTTCAGAGTTTATGTTTTTTTAAGTAAGGGCATTATAGTCAATTTTAGGGGTGCAAATAGTAAAAAAGGGGGTGCATGGAGAAGTTATGGTACAAAAAGTAAATATGGGGGTGCAAACAGAAACTCCCTTTTTAAAATTGGTTTCTTATTCGTGTTTTTTTTTTTTCATTTCACAGTGCTTTATTTAAAAACTATTTGATATTTTTAAAGAAATAAAATATCGTGTAATTTGTTGAATATTAATTTATTTATTTTCAGAATATGAATGCTTATTTTGTGGTTGGTAATGCCTTACATATTGATTTGGAATAATTATGTTTTTAGTTATTGGAGAAGCTTTGTTCGGGTGCATTTTTATATATATGATTCATAGTAATTTAAAGTTTTCCAAAAAATTACTACTTTATCTTATTATTTATTTTATTATTATATGATTAGTATGTGTTTAGGTTATATGAATGTGATTTGTACAACATCGAAGATGCTTTTTTAATTAATATAATGCTTTTTTTATGTGTAACAATGCTTGATTTGGTATTTCATGTTGATGCTTTAATTGAGAGTTGATAATGTTATTTTTGTGTAGTATTGATGCTTTAATTGATAAATTGATACTATTATTTTTAATGCTAATTGATAGTTAGTAATATTATTTTAATGCTATAATAATGCTTTAATTTATAGCTCATGATGCTATTTTCGTGATATTTTGAAGAACACTAAAAAATCACACCGATCCAAAGCCTTCATAAAAACATAGCATTACCAACGAATTTTCAAGCATTGTAAACAACAAAAATAGCATTGTAAAAACAAAACCACTCACATGTTCATTATGAGTTATGACAAAACCAAAACGGATGATAAAACTTAAATGCACTACAAAAATTTGTCCAATTAATTATAATTAGTTTATGAATCATATGTCAGTGTACTCCAACTTAGATTCAATGGTACGCGGTAATTTCAATTCAAAATATTTATTACATCCAAACCCAGCAATCTTGTAAAACATTAACCATCTTGGATAAAAAAATAAAAGCAATTAAATTCAAAAGATTGGAGAAACATGATTAATTTAAGAAATAAGAATTCTAAAATTTTGATTTCAAGTAAAAGCAATGTTGACAGTGGGAACAAATTATTAAAGGAAAATATATTTGTACAAATCGAAAGAGGCATGGATCAAGGGAATAAATATTAATTAAGATATTGATTAATTTAATGCATGACAAAAATGACAATTTTTACAAAATTAAAGTAATGGATAAATAAGGTAAATAAAAAAAGATCAAAAATAAAATAATAAAAATATAAACTAGGGATAAATAAGATAAATAAAAAAAAGACCAAAAATAAAATAATAAAAATCTAAACTATGGATAAATAAAACCCAACACTTTGGGCCTTCAATCTTGGACATTAATTATTCGAACATGGTTGTCCAAATAATTAATCATGGGCTCCCAATTAATTTCATGCACGTCGGCGTTGGTCAACAGCTTAGGTGTGATCACGCTTAACTTGAAATTCGCTTCTGTTCCAACATCCAAAACTTGATCTTTAATTATGAGATTATGGACGAATGGAACTCCCTCTTCACATGCTTTGCATGGCTTCATCATCTTCTGCTCAGTAATCGAGCATGTTTAGTAATGCTAGAAATGTTTAAGCGTTGTTTATACTTAACATGAGATATTTAGAATTGTCTGTAGTTGCAATTCGTGTTTATGTACGTTCATTTTCTTGTATTTGAATGTTGATATTTTGCTAAGGCTCATATAGTTAAGGATTGCCTTCTAGGGTAGTAATAAATCCCTTATAGGCCGAGATCATGCTAAAGTAAATGATTAGCCCCTAGACGTTGCTCTAGGTTTGGTTTTGCTATCAAGATTAAGGAAGGAAGGAATTTAGCATTTTACTTAAGCAGGATTTGAGCTCAGAGGAGTTGTGATCTTGGATCATTAAGTGAGTCACTGCTGGGATTATCCATCGCAAACTCGTAAGGATATTTGAGGTAACTCCTCTTGTGTCCTAAGGCATGCCTAAGGGTGCAGTTGACATCAGATTTGAGCCAGGATGGGCCCAAAAGTAAAGAAAAGGTTTTACGGATATGGAGAGGGCTTTTGCGTTTTGCTCTCCATATACCGTCAGTTGATTATTGGATATCCTTGAGGTTTATTAAAGTGTTTTATTTAAAACCTACTGAGTATATTAGTGCTCACGCCTCATTCTTTTCAAATATTTTCAGGTTGAGATGCTGAGGATGTTGGTGGTTGTGGATGTGGGTTGGCTGCCAAGATTGTTTTGTTATAGTATAAGTTTCTTTTGAAATCCCATTATGTTTCTGCCACTCTAATACACTCTTTATAATTCCTAAGTTTTATTATGTTTATCGAGATTCTATGAATATTCCCCAGACATTCTTATCTATATACAATGATGCATGTTAAGTTCTACTCCTGCTTCTTGAGTATATTTTCCTTTCACATATGAAGAGGCTTGTTCATGTTGGTATTTGTTTATCCACTTTGACCTATGAATGTGTCTATGCTTGTTGGTATCTGATTAGTTAGCCTTTTCATTTCGCCAAGTATGATTCCTTATAAATCAAGTAATCCCGAGCATCATAGTCTATCTTTCGAAAGCATATCTTCATTCATATACCTTCTTTGTTAATCTTCCATTTTGTAATAATCCCTTAATTAACATCCCATCCCTATTCGTTAATTCCTCTCTCGGGACCGGACTGTTACAAGAAGAATACCAGCTGAAGAAGAACACCAGCTGACGAATGTACCAGTTCAGGGTACAAGCTGAAGAACATAGCAGCTCAAGGTACCAACTGAAGAAGTGCCAGCTTAAAGTACCAGTTCAAAGAATATCAAATGAAGATACATCAATTCAGATTACCAGCTGAAGAGGCACCGGTTCAATATCCAAACTGAAGAAAGTACCAGTTCAAGAAGTTCCAGCTGAAGGGACATTAGTCCAAAGTACCAGTTGAAGAAAACATTGGTTCAATACTACCAGTTGAAGAAGATCAAACTGGAGCTCAGAAACATCAAGCCAGAGCCCAGAAATGCCAGCTGAAGATAGTCAAAACTGGAGCTTATAAACTGCCAACAAGATGTGCAGAACTAACAGCTGAGGAAATGTTCCGAACTGAAGATCACAACTGCCAGCTGAAGCCCAAAACTGACGGATCAAGATAGAAGCCGAAACTGGAATTCAAATTTCCAGAACTACCAGCATGAAGATCTTGAAGTTAATACAACCAAGATCCTGGAGTAAAAACTTATCAGAGAACAAATGCAGCACAACGACTACTTTAACAAAAAGCCTCTCAACGGCTTTAACAAATCAATGGATCATTTATGATCATTCATTGATCTGTAAATGGTCACAAGCTACTCTCCTATAAAAGATGAGTGATATGACTTGTGAAATGACTTTTGCAAAAATCCGAGAAAAGACTCTTACAAAAAAAAGAGTTATCTCTGCTGAAGAAAGAACAACTTTCAAAGCTCAAAGCTCAAGCTCAGCAAAAGTCCCAACTAAGAAGAAAAAGAAGCAAACTGCTCATCAATCTAGCTGTAGAAGAAGTCCAGCCAGAGCCAGCTTCTCAATTTGAAGATTTACACTGCTCAACTACCCAGCTCATGTCAAAGGAGTACACCAGTTGATAACAGTTTCAAGACTGAATTCTTGAAGTTCGAAAGAGATCTAAAATCTTGTAAAGACGGACAATAGCACGTTATCTCTCCAGCGAGCAGTTGGGGATCGCAAGTGTGAGCTGTCCACCTACCGGTTGAGGAGGCTGCATTTGTTGGATTACTGTTTCGGGGACAGCACCAGTTGAAAAGGAGGCCGCGACTCATAAAGTCGCCGTTCACTAGGTTCAACACCTTGTCTTTACTGTGTAACTATAATAAAGAAACTTTACACTTGCATAGTGGATTGCCCTTTTCAGTAAGGAAGAGAGGATGTATAAATTTAAGCTTCGAACCTCTATAAATCGTCTTTGTGTGCTCAGTTTATTACTTTCAGTTGCATGTATTAACTGCACACCTCCTGCACACAAACTGCACTTTGAGCAAACTGACCATCTCAACTGATCAAGTGCACTGATAAGTTCTCATCGCGAGTCAAGGGCACAATATATTCCGCAACTATTTTTAAGTTTTGGGATCAGTTTATTCACCCCCTCTAAACTGATTTAAACTCGCCCCGGGACCAGCAACGCCGAATTAAAAAAAAAAAATCATTCACTTTAATTTTAGGGTCCATTAAATCAATTTTAGGATATATATATATATATATTTATATTTATTTTTAAAAAAATAAATTAATTTATTTCATTTTAGGGTTCACTAATTGTATTTTAGGGTATATAATTTTGGGGAAAAAATAAAAAAAAGCAAAATAATAAAAAAAATTGGAAAAAATAAAAAATATTAATAAAAAATAAAAAAGAAAATAAAAAATTAATTTCTGACATGTGTACCCCACACGCGGCGCGTAGGGTCCACGTGTCTGATATGGAGCAGTTTTTTTTTTTTTTTTTGCTATTAAATCTTGACCACTCTGATGGGCCCAAGTCCATACTTCTTGAGTTCCTACATAGAAGAGTGCCTCAAATTTCATTTTCTTTCTTTTTTTCTTTCTGGGTTTATTGGGCTCTCAAAAAAGTCTCACATGATCCATATGTTTTTCTCACAATAAATAATGAGAAAATTCCTTTTCTCAAAAAAAAAAAAAAGAAAAAAAAAAACCATTTTCCGTGCATTTTCCTCTTTCCCCCCTTACCTCATCAAATACTAGTACTGAAAAAAGCTCACAAAATTAAAAAAGAAGAAAAAATGGGTGCGGAATCTGCATAAAAGGTCTCTTTTTTCATTTTCCATCTATCAATTTACCTCTTCTAAATCTGAAAAAACCGACTCGGACTGTAATAAAAGGTCTCTTTTTTCATTTTCCATCTATCAATTTACCTCTTCTAAATCTCACACCGCCCCCATTTTCGACTGTTCGCCGCCGCTTGGATTTTCCTTATTTCAGTTTCAGGTATAATTGAAAGTCTTTTAACATATCAATTTTTTTTATTGCTTTTTAACAGGGGTTTTAGCTTCTTTTTCGCATTAATTCGGTTGCTCAAATACGATGTTTGTTCTTAATTTGTTTGTTTGAGCATCGGAGGAATTCTTGATTTAACCTTACTGCTGAAATTCTCAAACTGGAGGTTGGAAATTGAAAATTTATGGATGCTTTGTAGAATCGAAGTCGAGTTTTTTTTTTTTTTTTTTGTCCCGCCTAGTTTCATGCTATATGACTTTGTAACTCCCCAATTTGATCTAATATTTGGATGGGAGGTAGAATTTTTTCTTATCACTGAATTAAAACATGTGAACTTATAATATCACTGAATTTGTATAAGACATATATAGTTTCTGCTAAATATGATGGCTAAATTTGTTAGTTATCCAAATTTGAACTTCAGAGTGGTTGATGATCCAGTTGTTGGTTATGGTTTTCTAAGCAAATAAGGGCTTCTTGGAATTTGTTTTTGGGTCAAACAAAGCCAAATCACGAATATTATATGCTTAGTTCATATGTTGTAAGTCTTTTTTATTTTATTTTTTATATGATAGTTTACCTATTGAGGTAATTAATTGATTGTTTGCTTGGTCTATTAACTCTATGTTGCAAAGCATGTTGTTATATATTCACGATGTAGTCTACACCATCTATTTAGTTGTAGTTTACTTATATTTTGTATATTTCGTCTCTTTTGATTATGTAGCTATGGCACACGACACGGGGATGTTTACTGTGGCCCAGACTGTTGGCAACGTCCTATGCTGCAAGTGCGGTATTTCGATGCAACCAAATGCTGCAAATATGTGTGTGAATTGCCTACGATCAGAAATTGACATACCAGAAGGCCTTCAAAAGCATGTTACCATTATCCGTTGTCCTGAATGTGATAGCTATCTGCAGCCACCGAAG
Organism: Perilla frutescens; assembly: GCA_026008535.1. Classification (NCBI taxonomy): domain Eukaryota; kingdom Viridiplantae; phylum Streptophyta; class Magnoliopsida; order Lamiales; family Lamiaceae; genus Perilla; species Perilla frutescens. The sequence goes on along the minus strand of BRKX01000006.1, from coordinate 25,641,494 downwards.
ACGTGGATTAGAGCACAGCTGGAATCGAAGGAGCTACTCACATTCTGTGTTAAGAGGTTGAAGAACTTGAACAAAGTGAAGTTGGTAAATGCAGAGTTTGTTTGGACTGAGCCTCACTCTAAACGGATTAAAGTGAAGCTGAAGGTCCAAAAAGAGGTTCTCAATGGAGCAGTACTTGAACAGGGTTACACTGTCGAATATGTTGTGCAAGATCAGATGTGCGAGTCTTGTTCGAGGGTCCAGGCTAATCCTGATCAGTGGGTGGCTGCAGTGCAGCTGAGGCAGCACGTTACTCATAGGCGCACTTTCTTCTATCTTGAGCAGCTTATTCTTAAGCACGATGGTGCTAAATCTGCCATCCGGATTAGGCAGATGGACCAGGGTATTGATTTCTTCTTCAACAACCGGAGTCACGCTGTGAAGTTTGTTGAGTTCTTGAGTAAAGTTGCTCCAATAAGGAGCCGTAGTGACAAACAGCTGGTGTCTCATGATCAGAAGAGCAATACTTTCAACTACAAGCATACTTTCTCAGTTGAAATCAGTCCTATTTGTCGTGAGGATTTGATTTGCCTTCCACCCAAGGTTGCCGCCAGTTTGGGGGGTCTTGGACCACTTGTAATATGCAACAAAGTGAGCAACAACATAGCTTTATTAGATCCAGTCACCCTCAGGCAAAGCTTTCTCGACGTAGATCAATATTGGAGATCAAATTTCAAGGCCTTGATGTCGAGCAGACAGCTTGTGGAATACATAGTGCTAGATGTTGAGGCCATTTCCTCAGATGTCAATATTGGTGGATCCAGATGTGTTCTGGCAGATGCACAAATAGCCCGTGTATCAGATTTTGGAAAAAACAACACGATTTTCAACGTGAAGACGCATCTGGGACATCTCCTGAATCCTGGTGACTATGCCCTCGGTTATGACTTGTACAGCGCCAACAGCAATGATATTGAATTGGACAAGTATAAGGGCCTTGTGCTCCCAGAAGTGATTCTGATAAAGAAGAGCTATGAAGAGAAGCGTCAGAAGAAATGTGGGAAGCCTCGTTCCTGGAAGCTCAAGTCTCTCAACATGGACATTGATGTTGCTGCTAAAGGTGGAAATCACGACGAGAAGCTGAGCTCGGAGTATGAACAGTTCTTGAGGGATTTGGAGGAGAACCCTGATCTGAGGTTCAATCTCTCTCTGTATCGTAACACAGAATACCAACCATCAGAAATGGCTTCTTCTGTGACGGACGGTGAGGATGTTCCTTCGGTTCCACTGGACGAGCTGCTCGCTGATCTTGATATAAGCGATGATGACGAGGTGGTCGACCTTAGTAGCATGCGAGAATAATCCTGGTTTTGTGCTTCAAGATGATGAATTGCTGACTGAGTTTAGGATTGTGTTGGTTGCATATTTAATTTCTCTTGCGTTGCAGGTTCTGCACCATTCATTTGTTTGATGAGCTTGGGAAGTTCGGAGTGATGTTATGTATATTTTGCAGTGTAGTTCTTTGACTAGCTGAGGAGACTCGGAAGTACCCATGATTTTAAAGTCCGAACGAGATACTTACACTTACAAAGTTTTTGGGTCATTGGTTTAACCAGTTTTACAAAATCAATGAACGTACTTGACAATTTTGGCAAGTACTTGCAGATGATAGTTCTCTCTCTCTCTCTCTCTCTCTCTCTCTCTCTCTCTCTCTCTCTCTCTCTCTCTCTCTTTACGTTCTCTCTTTTAATAAAAAGACTTAGGAAAGGGAATTATAATAAAAAAAAATATAATACGAATTGTGGATTAAAAGGTTTTTGTTAAGAAATTGTAATGATCCGGCTACCGGACTGAAGGCTGTTCTCATAAACCAACACGAGTCTTTCCTGCGTGCTTAACACGAGTCCTGTCTCCAGAAACCAACACGAGTCTTTTCCACATACTTAACACGAGTCGTTCCAGTGTGCTTTGTTCTCACCCACACACTCCCCGACACTACAAATTAATACGAGTCAGTCCAGCGTGTTTAACACGAGTATTTCCAACATGCTTAACACGAGTCTTTCCAGCGTGCTTTGTCCTCACCTACACGCTCCCTGACAAACTTCCCAACACGAGTCTTTCCAGTCTTTCCAGCGTGCTTTGTCCTCACCCACACACTCCCTGACAAACTTCCCAGGGTCACCCATCCTAATAAAATATACAGTCTCATTCTTGACCCACCAGCTTCCGCACGAACCACAAGAGGTTCAGCTACCGAACGCTCCCTGAGAAATTTTCCAGGGGGTCACCCATCCCACCATTGCCCCAGGTCAAGCAAGCTTAACTTTTGAGTTCTGTTGGAACGAGCGCCAGAAGAGAAGATGCACTTTGTAGTACGAATAGCACCAATCAAATCCTTTAAGCTCTGCTCGACTGTACAGTCCCATTCCTATATAACCTCCGAATCCCTCTCTTTCGGGTGGATTCAGTTTATTCATGTACCCCTTCGCTTGGAAGTCTTATAGTAGCCACTCTTTGTCCGTACCTTGCACCGGCGATCACTTCAAGCTTCGATCCCGGGCGTCACAGAAATACTTCTTTGTATTATATTATACATTAACAGGGTTTTAAAAAAAAAACTAGGATATTAATTGTGTTTTTCTTTCAAGTTTCTCATATATATATATATATATATATTGTAAATGAACCCGTAAAAATAAATCTAAATCCCTTTTAAGTCATACAAAGTACTATTACATCATTTTAACCTTCGTTATTTTTGTGTTCTCTTAAAATTACTGACTTCTATAATATTGTAAGGTGGAGGATGTAGTCTTCTTATTACCTTCATAACGTATACATATAAAGTTCAAATGAGAATCTGTTTCACATGTAGGAATTAGGAACCCATCCTATTCTTTCGTTGGCCCAATCTGGACAGCCCAAATTAAAATAGTTTTAGTGGATGGGGCGGTGATAAACTTGTAATCTTTGTCAAGTTTTATTGAGGGAAGGATAATATAGTAATTCAATAATTTTTTTGCAAGTTCCGTCTTTGTTTCCATCCTCATCCTTCTGCTTTTCTTGCGAATGATCCTCTTTGATAATTTCCATCTTCATCGTTCCGTCTTTTCTCGCAAAGATCTCCTTTTAGATTGTGTTTTTTTATTTCTCAACATCTTTATATTTTTGTCATTATCTTTTTGTCGTGAAATTTCTACATCTGTGTGTTTATGACGAGTCCTTGCATGTAATTTATTTTGCAATGTTAAATTAAGTTCGGAATTTTAGTGTCCTTTCACAATTTCATTGTACATGGATTGGTTTTACAGTTTGTTGTATTGGAGTTCATTATGGTTGTTTATTTACGTTTTTATGTTTATCACTTGTTTTCTCATTATTAGGAATTCTAGGATTTAGCACGATAACATACAAAATATGGATTGATTTGATCTGTTTATTTAAGTATCATGTCATATAAGATGAATTAGCATGTGAAAATTAATATATTTAGCATGGTTGTATAACGTTTTTAGCATGATAACATGTCATACACACCATGCTTGGTTTTTTTTTTGTGACTCAACTGCATAATGTCATACACACCATGCTAACATTACAATAGTGTGGTGCTAAAATTTAATTCACACCATGGTAGTATTAAATAGTTGTGTATGTCATGCTGATAATCGAGTGTATTTACTAGTGTGCTTATCATTTTTGCCTTTAGCAACATGTGCATTCTATGATGCTAGAAGGAGACATATGTCCTGCTAAAATGCAATGTACATGTTGATTTTCTATCTCAACATGATGAATATTGACATCCCGGATGACATTTTATTGAAATGGTCAGAAGATCCAATTTTAGCAATTGTTCATAGTACTTTTCCATCATATGGTACTGATATTACAGATACAACTTATCTAAAAGAAAGAGCAATACTTGCTCCAACTTTAAATGCGGTTGAATCTGTAAATCAATACATGCTTTCTTTGAATAAGGATGACGACAGAATTTATTTAAGTTCTGACTCGACATGCAACTTAGAAAACAATACGAGTTTGTTGCAAGAAGTTCATACTCCGGAATTCTTAAACAGTATCAGATGCTCAGGGGTTCCGAATCATGAATTATTTTTGAAAGTCGGTACTCCTGTTATGTTGTTGAGAAACATAGATCATGCAAATGGTTTATGTAATGGGACTCGATTGATAATCACAAGACTTGGCAAAACATGTTGTCGAAGCAAGATTTCTCACTGGCCAAAATGCAGAGCAAATGGTACTAATTCCAAGAATGTCTCTTACGCCTACTGATCCAAGATTGCCATTTAAGTTTCAGAGAAGACAATTTCCTCTTATGCCCTCATATGCGATGACAATAAATAAGAGGCAAGGACAATCACTCTCCCATGTTGATTTATTGTTGCAGAAATCAGTTTTCACTCATGGCCAATTGTACGCTGCTGTTTCAAGGGTTACAAATCGTAGTGGATTCGAGTCTTACTGATGATAATGATACAAATACCACTACAAATGTTGTGTATAGAGAAGTTTTTCAGAATTTGTAAACGTCATACTTTTTTTTTAATATTCACTTAGATTTTTCATAATATATACTTATAAAGTGTGTATGATTTAATAATGAATTAATATCAGTTTAATATGTTAATAAATATGTAACTACTTATTATATATATGTCATAAAACAAATTGTGTTAAAAATTTTGTGAATAAATTTAATAATTATGATAGTATTTAAGGTAATTTTAGACTAATTTAAATACTAAGCTATGTAAAATTATGAAAAAATATAACATAATATTATTTTTAATTAAATTTATTTTTCATTCAACGCATAGTGAAATAACAATTCGCTTCAACCATACAACGCACGGCTCACATACCGGTTCACTGCCACCGTGCAACGCATGACTTAGATATCAATTTACTTTCACTGTGCAAGGCGGCCGCGTACTAGTATATATTAGAAAAGAAAAAAATTTAAAAGAGTTATAATATCGTGAATTAAAATTGAGAGAAGCAAGAGCGAGAAGACACGACTGAACAGAGAACGGAGAGCCTCTGGCCGTGTGTGCCGCAGCCTGCAGACGCCGCCGACCCACCATCACCCACCCATCCCTATTCCCTAACACGCAGTCGCCACTCCCACTCGCCACACAGAAGCCAGCAGCGGCCTTGAGGAAGAGTGAGACGAGCTTCATCGCCGCCAAGACGACGAGCTTCATCGCCGCCAAGACGACGACCCCCATCTCCGTTGAGCTTCATCACCGCTGACGAGCCCTCTCCTGACGTATCGCTCCATCTCTTCTGGTATTGTAATTGTAATTTTGATTTCATAATGGTTACATATCAATACATCAAAAGGAGGGGTTTTTTTGTGAAGGAAAAGTCTATATAAATAACTCTTCAGTAGACAGTAGCTAATTGATTCAATTATGAAAATCTGATGTATTGTATACTGAAGGAAAATAAGAGCCAGTGACACACGAGTACACAGAAACACACCTAAAATCCCAGATGAGAAAAGAAAACAAAACCTAATTCTAATTCGCAAATCCCGTCACTTCTCACCTAAACAACCCGTCGCCCTTCGCTTGTGCTCACCGGCAGCGCATCACCAATCGCCCTCGGCTGTGCTCCTCCGACGCTTGCAGTGTCCCCGAGCTTCAGAAGCTTCATCTGTCACACGCACGTAGACGCAGCAACTCTATCGTCTCTGTCTCGAGGTATTGTGCATTTGTAGAGTCATTTAAGTAGAATTGATTTAAGTAGAATTGATTTAAGTAGAATCATTTTACTTAATGCGTCTAACTTGGTAGAAGCAGAATTGATTTTAAGTAGAGTCATTTTGTAAAGTAGTTTTCTAATGAATTCGTATTTCGTAATGTATTTTTCTTCTTGTACTGTGAAGGTTTTATGAGGTGTTATTTAGTTAGAGGTTTCAGATTGAAGATTAATAAAAAAAAAAGTTGATTAAGAGTCTGTATATTGATATAGATGGCAGATTTTCTGAGATTTACTAATATACATGGTAGAGTAAGTCTTATACTGTGAACTGTTATTTATAAGTCATTAATTATGTGTTATTCAGTTTGCAAAAATTGAATTGCAAAATTGATTTAGGTGGGAAAAAATTATAGCAAAATATATTCGGTTTCGTTAAAACTGACCGAAAACGAACCGATCATTTCGGTTTCGGTTCGGCTCGGCTTGTGCCCAACATCGTTCGGTTTGGGTCCCATTTTTTCAGATTTTGATTCACTTCAGCTTTAGGGTTTCAGTTCGGTCTGGACCGAATGCACACCCCTAGAAGAAAGAGTACTCTTCTTCCCTTCTATTCTCCTAAACCCCATTCTTGTCCCTCTCCTCTCTCTACGGCGGTGAAGTCAGCAGCTAGCAAGCCTCTCCTCTCTCGTGTCTTGGTGGCTGGCAACAATTGTCCACCCACATCTCTCATTTTTGATGGCTTAGTGGTGTCATCCACCAATAACTTGTTCTCTTCCATTCTTAGTTGAAACACCAGGCACCGGCGACTCTTCAACACAACTAAGATTTTTGCTGCGGCGGAGGCGTCTTCTCCGGCTAAAATCCTCAAAATATCCCAATATTTCAAATTTATTTAATATTTGTGATTTGCTCGATGAGTTGCTCATATGTGATGTTTCTACAGTTTTACTTGTATATTTGCAATTTAGATTTTTTTTTGTTTACGTTCTCGTGAAATTCTTCAATTTAATCAGTTTGAGTTGCAATGTGCTTTGTGTTATAGTTTAATTTTGAATTAAAAAAATGATAAACTATGAAATATATTAAGTCGAGCTCAAGTTTAACGAGCTTGTGATTAGATAGACATGCAAATCTGACTTGGTTATATGTATAATTGAGTAGATTTTTTGCATACTAATCTTTGATCTGCTGATGGAAGAGAAATACCATCTATCCATGAGCTCTAGAGAAGAGACATCAAGTCTTTAGTCTACTTGTTTTCTTTATCGTTTATTTGCTGTCACCTCTATGTTTGTTGATAATTTATTGAAACCTGCACTCATGTACCATAGATGAGCTTTTAGTTACTTAAGTTATTTGTAATTGATTAATGGTTAAGTTTGTATTTCTTGGATGATAAGTGCTTGTGCATGACCTCTAACATTCACAGTACTTTGCACATTTCTGATAGAATATTACCATTAGTCTGTATATTTCTGATAGAAGTTACTTTATTTATTTGTAATTGATTAATGGCTAAGTTTGTGTTCTGGATGACAAGTGATTGAGCAACAAGAACTGCTTGATCTCTAACATCAACAGTACATTGTACATTTCTGATAGAAGATTACCTTGTAGATTTATTATATTGTCTCTATCAGTCTTAGTCTTTTCACATAGTATGTTTCCTGCATTATCCCTTCAGGCATAATGATTAGGTTGTTCAAAGTAAAGGAAAAACAGAGAGAACTTGCTGAAAGTGCTAATGGAAAGCCTCCAGTGAAGAAGCAAAGTGCTGGAGAACTACGTCTTCAAAAAGGTGTGTTCGTTTTTATTGATAGATGTTTAAAGATTCTATTTCATTATACATTTAAACGCATGACTGTCACTTCTTTATTTTCTTTTTTCATTTAAAGTTCTTTTTTCTGTGTATAAAGTTATATGCAAATGACTTTGGGGGATATGTGGTAATGAAGAGAATTGTTGATCGAGTTGATTTCACATCTGGATAGTTTTACGTTATTGATGACTTGATGTTATATTATAAAGTTGTCGCATCTGAATTGCTTAACCAAAGAGAAATACAGAATTGGGGGAGGAATTAACGTGATGAGCTCAAGTGAACTCAATATTTGGAAGTGTGCATGCTACGTTTTCTGTTGGCTTACTTCAATGAATGCTTTTGAAGACACATTCTGCATAATTTTCCACTTCTGATGTTTCTAATCACCCTTCTCTTCATGAGAAATTTGCAGCATGTTAGATTATCCTTTGTGTATCTCATCTTTAGATTACTTTTGTTTTCCTGTGGCTAAGATGTACAAGTGTCGAACTCTTCTAAAGGTCAATATATGCCAGACCTTCATTAATCTTCTTTCTAATAACAATTACATAAAGTAATTGCAACATTTACACAAGTTGAGCATTTCATTTTAATTTATGTCACTATAAAATACAAGTTTCATCATACTTTCTGTAACTTTTTTAGGGGTGTACCGTATACACAGAGTTAGGATGCTTATTCCTGAAAACATCTTCTATTGAGTTCATCCCAAACCAGTTGCATGCACTTGTAACTGGTGCTTCTCTGCTGATGCTAATACCGCCGGCATTGTAATTGGCTAGGTCTATCTTTGTCTTATGGTCCAATCAACACATACATGCTTCCACTCTCTCCCTTGCCCAAATGCACATACAATTAAGCACTATTTTATGCTAATACTACATTTGCACTGTAATGTGTTTGGTCCTTCTATGTTCTATCAAATCCATTCAACACTGATAACAAACCACAAAATCGGATTTATCATCACCGGATGAGGAAGGATTGACAGGTGCATGGATAGGAGCTGAATCAATAGTTTGTTCTGTTTAGTTATTGGTGCTGTACATAACGATATTAAGTAAGTTGTTTTCTTTCAGTTCTTCGGCGTAGAACGCTGGGCAGGTTGTCAAATATGAAGAAAACTATGTAATTTCTGTTATTCTGTCCAAGGAGAAGTATATTTAGTATTATTCTATTTATCAACTAGTATTTGCACCATGAACAGTTCATTTGACTCTGTCAAACATACATTCTAAAGAATCAAAACTGGCAGTACTGTTTTTCTTTCATTTCCATTGCACGCATCTGTCACCAGTTTTATGTTTGCTCTGTCACCTCTGTCTTCTAGAGTCCCCTCTCCCACTGTCAGCTTACAGAGCCTTCTAATTCCCAAAATTCTACCCTGAGTGCAATTTGAATCAAAATCCAAGAGAGCTATTTCCTTCATTCAATTAATAGCAGCATGGTTGGCACCATCATACAGGGCCTCTTTTTTAATTTCAATTTAGATGAAAGTAATTCAATGCCTACAGATCGATGTTTAATTCTTCTTCCTCATAGCCTTCTGCACCCTTTACAGCCTTTCAGAACTTACACATTCTCTGCTGCCACCATGCAACATCAGTTCCTCTTCCGTCTCCTTCCTGCTTCGGCATATTCTTCACCATGATCACCTCTGTCACTGCTACCGAAAAAAATGGAAGGAGGTTGTATGTACAGACATGCCATTATAACTTTGCCCACAGGCCACACGTGATATGTGTCGGTATACTAAGGGAGAAAGGGATCTTGCTTTTTGCTGAAAAATAAGGAGAGTTCTGGAATAGTTTTCCCTTGTCCTAAAGTAATTGTTCTTTTTATTTATTTATTTATTTATTTTCCTCTTTTTGGCTAGCAAACATTAGGAGCTCGCTTTTTAAATGATAATCTTATTTAACCTGATATGATACCACTATGTCAAAGAGGGTATTTTCTGGTTCTTTATTGTGTTAGCTTTTGGCTTTTAATCCTTTTTAATCCCCTTTGTACATTGAGCGTTAACTTCTTTTAACACTCTTGATGTAGATATTAGTGAACTGAATCTGCCGAAAACCTGTAGCATATCATTCCCTAATGGCAAGGATGAACTCATGAACTTTGAAGTTACCATTCACCCTGATGAAGGATATTATCTGTAAGTACTTATGTCCGAGTTGGGTCTTTAGTTGATTACTGAGCTTGTGTGGTAGTTCTGTTTTGTTTTGTTTCTACTGTCATGTTCATTAATATTAGTACCTTGTGTTCAGTGGCGGAACATTTGTTTTCTCATTCCAAGTTTCACCCATCTATCCTCATGAGGCACCAAAGGTTAAATGCAAGACAAAGGTAATGAAATCCCAGTAGCTCTGATTGTGTCTTGGATTTTTTTTTAAACAATGCAATTTTCAGAAATCCTGTTTATGTTTTATTTGAATCTTCTTGTGAATTCTTTGGAATGTTGCAGGTGTATCATCCTAATATTGACTTGGAAGGAAATGTCTGTCTAAACATTCTTCGAGAAGACTGGAAACCTGTTCTGAACATAAACACCATCATTTATGGGCTGTATCACCTTTTCACGGTATTGAAATATCAAATTTTACCAAACACAATATTGTTGCAGATCTTCATGTTCTCTTACGAGATCTGCATGCAGGAACCAAATCATGAGGATCCACTCAATCACGATGCTGCTGGTGTGTTGAGAGACAACCCAAAAATGTTTGAATCTAATGTTAGGAGAGCGATGGCTGGTGGCTATGTTGGACAAACTTTCTTCCCTCGTTGCATATAGTATGTGAAGGTTGGACCAGTTACCAATTTTAGCTGAGATTGGGGCCGCTGTGAGGTTGGAAGACTCTAAATTTGGATGCCCATCTAAATCTGTAGTCTTTCTGCTACAAATTGGAAGCTCGTTCAAATCTCACTGAAATTCATGTATCTAAGAAGCAGAAAGATATGCTGCCATAACTAAAGTCCCTTGTGTTGGCTATTCATTATTCATCATATGAAAGATTAAAAACCTTTGTTTGGAAGAGTGATGGATTTGATTTATGTTTCAATTGTTGGTATAGACTTTTGTGTGTCTTGTTCAGTATCCGGGTGGGGAATTAAAGATCGAATCTTTGCCACTCAACCTTATAAAGGAGGGGAATACCACTAAACTACATTGTGACGGTTTGAAGATTTCGTGTGACCAACATGACTTACAAACTGGACTACAGTTTGTGAAACGCAAGGCACGTGCAAGAGTGAAGAGATCACCAATCAATTGGTGATTGCGTTTGCTTGGTTGCTGTGAAGTTGAACGGAGTGTATTGCCAGTTATGATTTACCGTGGGTCATTCTAGTCTAACTACGGATGAATACGTTGGGCAACATAAGATTCTACATGTAAAACACATCAAACCACGTTTTATTAAATTTTGTGTTTATTAAATTACATCAAATCTCTTTGTTCTGAAATAGTTTGCACAAGCACAACTTTCATTTTTTTTTTAAATTTTGGACCATACTACTTTTATTTGCTTAATCTTGAGTATTTTAATTTTGCTTGAAATTGAAAGTATTTTAAAACAATTTTCAATTAGTTATTTAATTAACATCTAGTTATTATCTGTTGAGAATGATGTGTTTCAGATAATGCTATCACTTTCTTTGATAACATCGAAGGCAATGTTGTATCAGATGTGTTCCGTCATTCTCATGACATTGAGTACAATTCTCTGGAAACTAATATTATCCTTTCCGATTGCTTAGAATTAATTTATTTTAAATTAGTCTGATTATTTTGTGATTTATGTCACATTTTATTTTCCACGTATTTAGGGATTTATTGTTGAATTAAATCTATGGTAATTCGTGGATTTTATATGACTTTAAATTAGTCAAAGTCTGTTCCGAATTTATAGGGGACGTGATGTTCCCACTCTGTCTTAAACACTAACCGTTGTAGGTAAACATGGGCGACTGGAGTAACTGCCACTATTGCACGATGTTGAAGAACGTGTGATACACAAAGTAGAAAACAATTATCTCAAGACCACTACAACAATAAAGAGTTAAAAGCGGTTGGTTCAAGGCCCATCATATGCAACTACTGGAGCCAGATAGAGAAAGTATTTAAGGTCTCCTTAGACGTTGAAATCATTTGTGCAAACAGATTATCACCGTGGTTTGTGAGAAGTTCTGAAACTTGCATCTAGTGTCGTCTCAAAGATCCAAGAGATTCTCCTCGACATCTGCCTAGCGTCCCAATCAACTGGAGTCTAGATTCAGTTGTGTGTGTAGGTTAGATAGTCAAATTCAAGAGTCTTAGGATTTAAGTTGACGTGTTATTTCTATCTATATGTTTAGATAGTGTTTTTTCGAGAGACTGTTCAAATGAGTGAAGCTATGATAGATCTCTTGTATGTTATATGCAATATTGTCAAGGGAGTGAACCGAGACAACAATTGTATTGTTTTGTATTTCACTTATGTTAGTGAATTTCGCCCTGAGGCAATCACACACCGTAAGGAGTGTGATTTAAAACTTATTTTTTGTAAAGTGTTATTTACTCTTCCACTACATGTTGAAGCTATAGTGAAAACACTAGCTTCAATATTAAGTACAACTTTGCTGTTTACATTCAAAATTCACAACGTTTCAGGCAACATAGTGGAAACACGATGTTGAAGAACGTGTGATACACAAAGTAGAAAACAGTTATCTCAAGACCGCTACAGCAATGGGGAGTTAAAAGCAGTTGGTTCAAGGCCACATCACATGTGTTCATGGAGCAACTACTGGAGCCAGATAGAGAAAGTATTTAAGGTCTCCTTAGACCTTGAAATCATTTGTGTAAACAGATTATCACCGTGGTTTGTGAGAAGTTTTGAAACTTGCATTTAGTGTCGTCTCAAAGATCCAAGTCATTCTTCTCAACATCTGCCTAGTGTCCCAATCAACTGGAGTCTAGATTTAGTTGTGTGTGTAGGCTAGATAGTTGAATCTGAAAGTCTTAGGATTTAGATTGGCATGTTGTTTCTATCTATATGTTTAGATATTGTTTGTTCGAGAGACTATTCAAATGAGTGAAGCTAGGATAGATCTCTTGTATGCTGTATGCAATGTTGTCGAGGGAGTGAACTGGGACACCAATTGTATTGTTTTGTATTTCACTTATATTAGTGAATTTTGTCCTGAGTCAATCACACACCGTAAGGAGTGTGATTTAAAACTTAATTTTTGTAAAGTGTTATTTACTCTTCCGTTGCATGTTGAAGGCATAGTGGAAACACTAGCTTCAACATTAATTACAACTTTGCTGTTTACATTTGAAATTCACAACGTTTCAGGTAATAAATTCTAACAAGTGACATCAAGAGCCGATACTTGACACACTAAGTACTTGATCCGATGTTGTTTGAAGTTTGTGCTGGATATTCAAATCAGTCAATGTTGTCGTCCTGCTCTAGACAGCAATGGTAGAAACTATGTCATGTGGAAATCCTGAATGAAGATTTACATCAAGTCTATCGATGAAAGAACATGGATGTCAATCATTAAACCTTGGATACCACCTAGGATGGAAGGTCCTGATGGTAATTTTGTGTTAACACTAGAAACATAATGGACGGCTGATGAAAAAATAATTTAAAATTTTAACTCTCGAGCCCTGAATGCTATTTTTGTTTCAGTTGATGTTCTATGATTTAAGATGGTGTTGTCACTGTGTTACAACGCATCAAGCATGGAGTATTCTTCAGGAACATTGTGAAGGTTCTGCTAGTGTACGACAAACCAAGTTGAGATTACTCACATCCAAGTTTAAGACTGTACCGAAACTACTTGAAGAAGAAACAATTTCTTCCTGTACCGAAAGATTATGTGAAATCTCAAACAAATTCACCGTACTAGGATGTCCTATTAGCAATGAAAATATGGCAAGAAAATTACTTCGTATACTTCTTGAGAGATTAAACATGAAAATCTCGGCAATAGAGGAAGCACATGATGTGGGAACCATGAGTCTGAGTGAAGCTGTTAGCATTCTACTGACATTTGAACTGAACTTGCAAAACTAGAAGTCAAGCTTAAATTTAAAGAAAATTGTTCTTCAGACGACAACTGTGTCAACCAATGTCCAAGATGATATTGACAGTCTTCGGAAAATAAATGAAGATGAACATTTGAGTGTTGTACTCTTAACTAAGAAGTTCAACTCTCTTGTTTGATCCATGAAGAAAAACACATCCAACATCAAACCTCAACGGCTATTTGATTCCTCCTCTTCCTCCCCATTGAGTTTGGGAAAATCGTCTTCAAAGAGGGAAACTGTTGACTCCAGAAAGGACATTAACTCGGTTTAGTGTAGAGCATGTTCTGGATATGGACATTACTTGAATGAATGTCTAACTATACGTAGAAGACAAATGAACAACTTCAATGCTGTCTGTTAGTGCCATTCGTGACACTAATCAAAGAAACATGTTTTAGATTGAATAAGTGGTGTCATACTGCAGTATGTTTGTTTATCAAGTGCTCTACATTGCACTCGCTATAGTAATTAATTGTCATTCATCTGTATGGCATTTCAACTGTTCTGGACAACATTCATAACAATATACATGAAAATGATCTGAACTTTCTGAAGACAGTTCAAGTAAGGAGTTTGGATTGAGCTGAAAAGAAAACTATTGTGCATCGTGCCACTACAGAGATTGTTCAACATACTGAGTACTGCCAGCTAGCTTAAGTGATAAGCCTAAAATCAGCCTGTGAACATACAAAGACATTTCGTTGTGCTACCTGAAGAGAAGATTAAAGATCAATAATGTTCATTACAACAGACATGAACATCTACATGAAGAAAAGACTCAAGATCAACAATGTTTATAGTAATGTTCGTAAACATTTACATGAACCTTCTTTGTCCAGATTATTCTTACAAAATCAATGAAACTGTTTGAGGTTTCCAACCAAGGAGAAATTCAAAGATTGGTTTAGAAGCTACCATATTCAAAATTGAAGAACTCATGATTGAAGATAGAGGCAGATTCCTAAAGATGGAAAAAATCCTAACATGGATTGTACTAGGTCTCGGCTTTAAATAAGAAAAGTTTCTTTGTTAGTTTTTGAGTCAGATTAGGACATCTGTTTCCTTGTTTAGGCTATGATTGTTCAACTATAATGTTGGTCCCAGACGAGTCTTGTTCAGTTTAGAGAGGGCGGGTGAATAAACTGAATTCAAAAACTTGTAAATGAATGCGGAAAACTTTAAGGGCCCTTTGACTCGTTTAAACTTAGCAGCTTGTCTATTTTCAGTTTATTTGAGATAGATGCTAGTCGTGTGATCTTGTATGAAATTTCAAGAGATAAGCAATTTAATAAAATGAAAGCAATACATCACAGGATCTATTTTATAGAGGTTCGAAGCCTTAAAACTTCTACATCCCTTCTTTCTTCTACAGAAGGGATAAATCCACTATATAATCTGAGTTCACTTTACAAATTATACAATGAATGTAAACTAGCCAAGCCTGGTAACAATGAGCTTCTTTACATTGTTACCTTAGTTAGGTCGATGGCTCACACTTGTAGTCTCCAATACTTAGCTATTGCGGCGACAGTTACTTTAGCAGCGGCTCACACTTAGCTGGAGAGTTAGGTGGTATTGTTGCCTTTACAAGGTTTTAGAACTCTTTCGATCTTCAAGATGGTTGGTCTTGAACTGAGGTTATCAACTGATTGTGCTCCTTGAACTGAGTGGTTCTAGTTGATACTTTTCAGAGCTTTAACTGAGAAGAGCTTCAACTGGACTTTGAACAGCAGACTGAGGATGCTTGTAGCTTATCGATTTCTTCTCTTCTCAGGTCAACTTTTGCAGCTGCATATATTGCTTAAACTGAGCTTTTGATCTTTTTGCAAATGAGTAGATGTTCAATAGAGAGAACTCAGTTTTCTTGACAGAGATTTCAGGCAAAAGTTCTTTTCATATTCTATCTCATTCGTCTTTTATAGAGGAGTGAATTATGACCATTAGTTGTGGTAGGTCTCTTGAGTAATCAGAGGTTTGTTGGTTGATCAAAGGCTTATTAGTGCATATATCCATTGACATGGTTGTTGTAGCCGTTATACTGCCATTGACTCTTTAAGATGCATTAACTTGTCAACTGTGCAGTTAGTGGCCATAGATTTAGGCCTTGCTGATTTGATCAGTTAATGCTTCAGTTCGGCTTCAGAGAGTCACTTTTTTTCCTTATTGCTTGAACAGCTTTTCAGCTAAACTGATCGTGGCCATCGGTTGAGTTGACTTGGATATCAGTTCGACTGATTTGACTTTCAACTTGGTCGTCAGTTGAGTTATTTTGAACTTCAGTTTGGCTGACTTAATCTTCAGTTTTGCCATCAGTTAAGTTGTCTTGAACTTCAGTTTGGGTGACTTAACTTCCATTTTTAGCCATCAATTGAGTTGTCTTGAAGTTTGGTTGACTTGGCTATCAGTTCAATTGACTAACCCTTCAGTTTGGTTGACTTAGCCTTCAGTTGGATTGTCTACACTTTCAGTTCAATTTACTTAGCCTTTAATTTTTCTTGAGTGTTTTGACATCTCATCAAAACCTTATTTATGATTTTTTTTGATTGTTTTTCCTAATAATTTCCCCCTTTTTTATGATGTCAAAACTAGCAAAATGATGGAAACACTGATTAAGAACTGATTTAATATTGAGAACTAATCAGAATGCCAAGTAATTTTGTAGACAGAGACCGACTAATGCAAAAACTGGCTACAATCTAACTTCAGTTTCGCCTTGATTCTTCTTCTGCTCTTCTTTAGTGTGTTTTTTTCCTCACTTTTTTCTTTTTTTGCTTGATTCGCCTCTGCCTTGAACTTCCTTTTGAAGTTGAACTTTCCTTTGAAGTTGGACTTCTCCCTGAAGTTGAACTTTCCCTTGAAGTTGAACTTCCCTCTGAAGTTGATCCAGAGGCTTCCATCATCATTGTATTCTTTCCCCTTTTTGGCATCATCCAAAATGGTAGACATATGAAGTGAAAGGATGGAATCAGTATGCTTGGCATGAAGGTGAAAATTGTGGTCAAGTTATTAGTGTATCTGGGCAAGGCAGGAGGAGTAGGCACCGGGCTTGATAGCCAATCACAGGCTTTCTCTGTAGGAATGAGCATCAAGATCCGGGAGGGTAGTGTGATCTTGATCACGAAATTCCATAACTGATAGGTTTGTTAATAGCTCATCCTTGGAGGGGATATGGATATCCTAAAGAGTTGTGTGGCTGAAGATTCAGTTGGATTGATATGTTGAAGAGGGGCCTTAGCTGGAACTGCGAACTAAATTTGGTTGATCATTGAATCTAGTACTTCCGGCATTGTGGACGGCATGGAGGTTGGATGATTCATCCAAGTTTTGCTCCAGTGACCTTCTTGAATCCAGAATGATTCTGGTTTGGATAAGGTATAACATCATCACCTCATCAACTTGAAATCTCCAAAGATGTCATTGGAGGTATCTATTCAGATTTGAGAACAGAGGTGGGCTGATACCTTCGAGGAGGCCAAAGTAGTTGTTGAGTTGCTGATCGAGAGCTTATGTAACTCCACTTCAATAAAGTCTTAGCAGTAGAAGTTGGATAGGGTATAATTGGCTGGCACTGTTGACTGATCACTCGAGTGAGTGGTATGCTTAGTTTCAAGAATTGGACGCTTTCTTTTGTCATTGGAGATTGAAGATTTTGAACCTAGTTTTTTTGAAGGATAGATAGTTGGGAGCATGTCTCTCTAGTAGATAGATTCTCCATATGGAATATAGCCTCTGATTTGATCTTGAATAATATAACTAACTCAGTTTGCAAAACTGACTAGTTCTTTGAAAGTCATTAATTTATGATCAAATTGAGCTCGCCAAACATTCAGTCTCAATTGAGCAAGAATAAAGAATGCCTAGTCAGCTTTACACCCGTAGTATAGAACAACCATGAGATGTGACTTTGCATCCGTGAAGTTTGATGGTTCAAAGTTTTCGTGCAAAATGTGGACTACCACGTCCATAAGTTGAATGAACTCTGGCTTTAGACTTTTCTTCAGCCGATAAGAGAAGTCTTGATATTGAACATATGGAGCCTTCCACTCTTCTTCAAGGTCATGCTTGGTGGGAAGATCTAGATCATCGACTTGTGGAACTTCACTGGGAATGAGAAGTAAGGACGTCATTGTATCTTTGGTGACAATGATGACTTGGTTGTGGACAATTAAAATGATATTTTCTCCAACGGGCTCTGCATTGTAGTAGAACTCGGTAACTTGCTCGGGTAGATATTTCTAGGGCATTGTTTTGAAGAAAAGTAGAAGACCCGTTGCTTCTAGTGTAAGAGAAATATGATTGTAAGTTTCTGGAACCATACGTGATCGTAGAAGCTCCATATCTAGGAATTTATCTTTATTCAACTTGTCAACTAAGAGTTGTCGATTAAACTCATGAAAAGTGGCCACATCCTTTTCTACAAGAATGATTTTGAATGAAAATGATGTTTAGTTTTAAGAGATTATGCAAGATGAAGAAGATGCAAATAAAGAGATGAGAGATTTGGTAGTGATAGAAGAGTGCATCTCTTAGCATATAAATTCACTTTGTATGCATAATATCGAGGGTACTCGATTGATTTAGCTGATTAGCTACCTGATTTGAAACGCATTTGGCTGAATTAATGTTGCTCATCTAAGACGTTCACATTTTGAGTAACTTTTTGATCTTGCGGTTTAATTTTATGTTAGTTTTGTATGCTGGAAGACTTGTCTTTGTATACTTTTCTGATGATATGATGATATGAAATGAAAGTTATTGCAGTTACTGTTTGCATTTAGATTATGTTATATAATTATTCTATGCAATGTTCCATATACTTACATTGTAGATGATATGGTGTGGGGAGTCACACGGTAAGATCATATCATTAGAACCTTGTATTATATTAAAGAGCTCACGGCTTAGATGGTCATGAACATACCATCGGTACACCGTAGAATAATTTGATAAGTTAGTTTATCTTGACTAACTGATTATTCTAGTACACTTGTTAGTGTATTGAGGAGGATCACTGTTGGTCCTGGGCGAGTCGGTATCAGTTTAGGGGGGGATGAATAAACTGATTCAAAAACTTTCACTTTAGATGCGGAAAACAGGGCCCTTTGACTCGCTTGATGAAACTTATTTGTGCACAAACTTGATAATCAGTTGAGACAGTTTGAGTGCAGCTTATGTGATATTATGTGCAGTTAGAGATATGCAATATTCAATAGTACAACACACAAGAGATTTATAGAGGTTCGAAGTCTCAAACTTCTACGTCCTCTCTTCCTTCCGCAGAACGGCAGCTTCACTATATAACTTGAGTTTCTTTACAAATTACACAATGAATGACAGTTGGCTGAACCTGGTAACTACTCGCTACCTCAGCTGGTCGACGGCTCACACTTGAAGTCCCTAACTGCTCGCTAGGAAGGTAGGTGCTATTGTCGTCTTTACAAGGTTTTAGATCTCTTTCGATTTTCAAGAGGTTAGTCTTGAACAAGGGGGTATCAACTAATGTGCTCCTTTGATTGAGCTGAGTAGTTGATCATTGAATAGCTGGAACTGAGAAGGCTGCCCTGGCTGAATCGTCAACCGCTGGCTGGGTATGTTGATTCAGTGAATTCTTCTTCTCTGTTTGACTTTCGCAGTTTCTATCAAACGTTGCACTTGTGCTTGAGTGAGAGGGAGAAAGAAAAGCTCTTTGCTTGTATATGCGAAGGTTGGCAAGAGTTGTGGTTGCGAAGAGTGTTTAAAACTCTGATTCACCCGTCTTTTATAGAGGAGTGATTTTATGAACGTTGAGCGCCATTGTCCATTTGATCAGTGGCTCTGTTAGCTTATCAACGACAGGTGGTCTTTAATGATCGCTTGGATCATTTGGTTAAAGTAGCCGTTATTCTGCCAATCGATATTCATTAAATTTCAGGATCTTTGAATGAGCATTTATTCCAACATACGCTGATTTAAGCAATACTCTTCAGGAGTCTTCTGGCTTCAGTTCTCTTGGCAGTTTGGACTTTCAGTTGGCAGCTTTGAATTTCTCAGCTCAGTTAGATTATTTTTCCAGCTGGCAGTTCTGCACTTATCAGCTGAGTCTTGCTATCACTCCAGTTGGCAGTTCTGGGTTTATCAGCTGAGTCTGGCTATCGCTCCAGTTGGCAGTTCTGGACTTATCAGCTGAGTCTAGCTATCGCTCCAGTTGTCAGTTTTGGACTTATCAGCTGAGTCTAGCTATCGCTCCAGTTGGCAGTTCTGGGCTTATCAGTTGAGTTTGGCCATTGCTCCAGTTGGCAGTTCTGGGCTTGTCAGTTGAGATTGGCCATTGCTCCAGTTGGCAGTTCTGGGCTTGTCAGCTGAGATTGACTATTGCTCCAGTTGGCAGTTCTGGGCTTGTCAACCGAGATTGGCCATTGCTCCAGTTGGATACTGCCAGCCTCTGGCATAAACTTACATTCTATTAGTTTTTTCAATCTTTGGTCAACTCCTTTCTCCCTCATTTCAGCTGACTCGGTTGTCAGCTTGCTTTGACTGGTATGATTCCTCAACCAAGTTGAACTTTAGACTTGATGAAGTGTCTTTCAACTTGTGGGCCATTCTTCAGATCGGTTGACTTTGACTTTTTTTTTAGTTCTTCTTTGATAATGCCCTGGGCTGGTTAGCTTCGATCTACAGCTTGAACTTTGGTCAGTTTTTCACAAATAATTTTGACATCTCATCAAAACCTGATCTAGGGGTTCCTTGATAGTTTTTCCTAACAATTTCTTCCTTTTTGATGATGTCAAAACTTGTTGATGATGATGGAAAAACTGCAAATGTAGCGAATGCTTTAAATAGAATCTTTCAGTCAGTGCACATTCATAGCATATTGAGTCAAATTGACTGATTATTTTCATTCAATTATTAGAGCATTTGTCATTCATGCTTATCTTTCAAATATCAGAACATGTCATATTCATAGCATATTGAGACAAATTGGCTCATGATTTTCATTCAATTGTTAGAGCATTTGTCATTCATGCTTATCATTCAGATATCAGAGCATGTTAATTTTAAGAGCAATTTAGGCTTATTCATGCTTCTCATTCAAGTATCAGAGCATGACTGAAGTATTATAGCATAAAAAATTATGTCAAAACATTCAAGCTCGAAGTAAAATCATGATCAAAACTTGTATTATATATTCATTTTAAAGCATAATTTCAAGAGATTCAAGAGTTAGTAGTTAAGACTACTAATCTACTTCCTGAATGTTGCTCCAATTGCTCTTTTTCCTTCTGCTCGATTCTCCTTTTTCTTGGATTCCTTGTAGTGTCCATGCTTCCCCCTGAACCTGATCTTCCCCCTCATGATGAATTTCTCGTTGAATTTGATCCCAAAGAGTCATGCATCCATCATACTGTCCATCATCATTTTGTCCATCTTCCCCCTTTTTGGCATCATCCAAAAGGTGAGGAGGATCACATGATGGTAATAACAAATTTGGTAGAAAAGTGATGGTAGTTGCCAAATTGTCATCATGAGCTGTAGGAACTGAAGGGATTTGCATGGACGGAGAAAGCCATACATAGACATCTTCAGTTGGCATAAACTGACCTGGATCAGAGATGTCTTGCTCTCTGAAGCTCATGGGGGCCAAGCTGGGGAAGATCTCATCAGTTGAAGGGAGGGGTGGATCACCAACGAAGGGTGCGCACGAGAAGTTGGTTGGTTCATTGTCGGGAAGAGGGGCATTGGCTGGTATCCCGAGCTGGAGGCACTTGATCATCGAATCCATGATCTCCGAGAGCCTTAGAGGTGAGGAGAGTGGATGATTCATCCAGTTTCGACTCCATGTGCCTTCACTGATCCAGAATGCGGAGCTACGGGTGTGGATGACGTGAAACATGGTTGACTCATCCAGTTGAAAGCGCTAAACATGGTACTGCAAGTACCGCCGTAGTTGCGCGAAGAGTGAGGAGTCAGTGTCCTCAATTCGACCAAAGAAGCTTCGGAGCTGGTGGTCTAGAACTACTTCAAAGTCAACCTCAATATAGTCGCTTTGGAATAAAGGTAAAGGTTGGGAGCTGGCTGATATTGTGGGCTGATCACTCAGCCTTAAAAGAGATGCACTCTCCAGCATCAGCTCTCTTTCATCAGTGGAGCTGACGGTTGTCTCCAAGGGCGCCTTTCCACAATCTGAGTTGGAAGACCCTTGTGGGTGTGGATGCTTCGGGAACTGATGACAGTAGATCGTAGGGAGCATGTCCCATCTTCCAAGCAGTTTGCCAGTTGGTATGAGTTCATCAAACTGGCTTTGTATGATGTGGCTTATGCAGTTCATAAAGCCGACTCTTTCTCGGAATGTGCCAGTTGATGGATCATACGCCGCTCGCTCGACGTTGGCTCTCAGTTGCGCAAGGATGTAGGAAGCCCAGTCGGCTTGACATCCAAAGTAGAGGGCGGCTGTGAGATGAGCCTTGATCTCGGAGAGATGGACGATCTCGAAGTTGCCATGGATAATATGGCTGGTGATATCCTTGGATGATATCACTTTGCAAGCTCTCCTTCAATCTGTGCGAGCTATCATTGTGGTGTACGTGAGGAAGCTTCCAGATTTCCCATAACTCATGTTTGGATGGCAGATTTAGGTCCATCACATCTAGGCCATTGCTGGGGAGGTGTAGCGTCGACATCATCGTGTCCTTTATGACAGTGATCACCTACTCCTTTACGGTGGAGATGATGTTGTCGCTGTTGATAGTTACATTGTAGTAGAACTCGACAACATAAGCAGGTATGTTCTTGAGGGGCAACATTGTCAAGAAGGGAGCAACCCAGTCGCCGCCAACGGTCGATAAATCTATTGAAAGACATCAGGGCCAAGACATGCATTTAGCATCTCTAGATTCAGAGATTTGTCCTTTCTCATTTTGCGCTCAAGAGCTTTAATATCCACCATGGGAAATGGAGGCTTCATTTCTGCAAAAGTATGATATGCAATTTAGAAATGCAAGAGTTTTTGATGAGCGAGAGAAGACTTAGCAAAAGATCGAGTGAGAGAGAGAGAGATTTTCAGGTGATCGGAGCCTTCATCTCTTTACTCATATTTATGCATCCTGTGCATGCAAGAATCGAGAGTACTCGATTGCTTGTCTTGGCTGATCAGCCATCCGATTTGATGGTTGATTAGCTGAATTAATGATGTATGAATCTCAGCCGTTTATCGGTAAATGACTTTATGATCGTATGGCTGAGATGTAGTCATTTTGAAAATGGGGTAGTTTCCATAAATAGCGAAATATTTTCTGCAGACCTTTCTATTTATAGTGCATTAAAATATATTTTCTTTGCTTCTGTGAAGAGTTGGTTTAAGATCCATGCAGAGATATTAATGACAACTTTGTGATATAGAGCCCGATTTTCAAATTGTAACCGTTGACATATAATATAAGATATTTCATAATCACAACGGTAACAATATAATTGAGATAAGCTTTTGAAAAATAAAGACTTATCCTTAGTCAGTTGGGATACAGTCCAACTGATTGATGATGTGGCGGTTGGTTGAGCAGTTGAGTTTTGACACTCATTTGTCATTGATGAGCTAGCTGCAGTTAAGGCTGCAACTGAATTGATCAGCCGGTTTGATCAGTTGCTCGGCTTTTCTGTAGACAATTTCCGCTTCTTGAATGGCCTAGCTGGACTAGCTGCATTGCTTTCTTTAGATGCAGTTTTGTGCGTTGATGGTCCAGGCCTTTCCGTCTTCTTGCCTTGGCAAAGATGAAGCTGGATCTCAACAGACGACCTCTTCATCCTTTGACTAAGGGAGTGTGAGATTCCCTTTGGCGATGACCAAAACTGATCATTTTTCTTGGTCAACTGCGCACCTTTTGAGCCTGACGTGAGCAGTGGAGTCACATAGCCTTTAGATAAGAGATTTGGTGACGTGGCAGTATCTTCATCGTCACTGTCTCTTGCATCATTGTGCCTTGTTTTCCCTTGAGAAGATATGACTACAGTGTGGGATAGGTGGGGTTCTATCCTTTGGACAACAGATGGAGTCTGTCGAGAAGATTGGTCACTTCCTTTTGTGCACTTTTGACTGCATATTTACCACTGTAGAAAGTGCGAATATTTTCTTCAGTCAGCTGGAGCGGAGGGCATGTGCCTCTGAAGTAGTCTGTTCCATAGTTTGGGTGAGAGATTCCAATGAATGGAATATGCTCATCTGGATCAGAGCAAACCTGGAAATCAACTGGTGATCTGTTCTTTGATTTTGGAGAGTGAACGGCATTGGCAGTTGAGTTGCTCGAACTCTGATTGCTCATCTTGGCCTTTCCTTTTCTCTTCTTCTTCAGGGACTATAGATGAGCAGTTCCTTTCTTTGGGATCCAGTCGGAGATCAGAACCGGTAGTGATTCATCACTTGGGAGCTTCAGCAGGTCTTCAAGCATTTTGCTCATCCTTAGTACAAGTCAAACCTTGGACTCAAATTTGCCAGACTTTTTTGAGTCTGCAACCTTGATGACTTGATGCTTGAATTGTTGAAAGACAAATTCTGCCCAGTTTGTTTGTCTTCCTTCAGCAAGGTGAATCATGACCTTGTATCTCTCTTGGGTGAGTTGGCTTAGACTTCCAATTGCTCTGAACATCATCTTGTTTGTTATATCGAGTAGAACTCCATACTCAGGCTTGAGATCAGTTTTAGCGGTGGTAAAACTGAATTGCTTGTTGCAAGATAAAGCTTTCCATTTTCTCCAGTGTGATTCTGCAGATTCCTTTAGATCTTGAACGGATGAGCCTTCTTGTGGGAGTTGGAATACTTCAGCAACTATTTTCTCATTGATGTGTAACATCCTTCCTTGAATCACTGAAGATATCATCTTCCCATCTGCAGATAATTTTGCTTGAAGCAAAAATTCACTCACCAAATTTTGTCTAAAGAATTTTGGTGGTGTTTCCAGGTAGTGAAGAACTCCTGTTTTGTGAAGATTTGACAGAAGGATTGGATTCTTTGATTCATCAAGAATCAATTGAAATTTCTGTCTGTCAAGGAATTTATCTCTCATAAGTTGGCTTTTGAAGAAGTTTGAAGATCTGGATAATTCGGCCATCTTTGAGGTTGGCTGAAATTTTTGAAAATTCAAGATCGTTTGAGAGAGAAAGGGAGAGGTTTTGAGATCTTTTTGGAAGAGGAGGCTTTTTTTGAGAGGCTTGAGAGAGAGAGAGAGGCTTAGGTTTTGGGACAGGCTCATAGATATGATGGTTGAAATGGTAGTCTCTGATTTCTTTTGGTCGTTGGCAATTAATAACCTTGACACGTGTCATTATTTTGCAACGGTCAAAATTTCAAAATAAATGTAAGGTTTGACATTTATTTGAAAAATAAAAAAGATAAACTTTTATAAATATCAATCAAAAGATAATTACAACTGATTAACAAGAAGTGTACTTAAGGCTTTTCTAATCATGTTTAAGTGTGATCAGCCTCTAGTCCTTCTTGTGATCACTTTTTCTTCTCTTGGCCAATGGCTCGGTGGGCTCCTCATCTTCATCCTCGGTACTGCTAGCTGACTCAGTTTCAGCGAACTAAAATCTCTATTGTGCTTGCAGCTGCTTGATTTGCTCAGTGTGCAGTTTAGCCTGTTGCTGCAGGGAGCCATACAGTTTGACCTATTGTTGCAGGGACTCAATCAGTTCCACATAGTGTGGAGGGAGCTGGACCATGGAACTGCTGGGTTGAGCCTCGAACTGGACTGCTCTTGAGTCCGCTTCCTCTCCTTTTTTCAGTTCCAACAAGTTCCTCGCAAGGAACTATGTGGGAGATTTCATCTGTCTCCATACTGGGTTGGTGGTCAGTTTGGTTATCCTTTTGAACTGATTGATCAGTTGATTGATCAGTCTTATCCATCACTGGATCAGCTGGAGGAACAGGTGAAGTAGTTTCTTTCTCAGCAGTTGGTCCTTGTGACATGACTGTTTGGAGCTCAGTTGTCTTATCAAACTGTCGAGTCTGATCAACTGATTCTTTTGAGTCTTCTGGAATGACATTGATTTCGACTTCAGTTCTGTGAGGGGATTTCTCAGAGTGAAGTTCTCTTATCACTTCATCAATGAGGTCATCTACTGGGTTTAGTGTTTGGTCGCTTGCAGCAGCTGTTTGCTGTTCAGGCTGATGGCTATGTGACTTCTTCATTAATTGATTGAATAGCCATTTATATTGAACATGGGGATGCGACCACCTTTCTTGTTCCAGTTCAGTTGTGATGACTGGCAGGGTTAAGCAGTGGACTCTGCACAGTTCATCAAACACATCCTTCATTGATCCTTCAGCTGGATTTGTGCATTCTTTCCTCAGTTGTAGCTGCCTCATGAGGTGTTTGCCTTTAGTGATACTGGCATTCTCACTATCTGTCCACCCTAGGCTCCACCCTTCTTCTCGCCTCTAGAAGCTCATTCCATGGAATGCGAGCAGTGAGAGAAATTGCTCTGACTGGTATACATGCCTCCATAGAAACCAGTAGATGTACCTGGTTAAGGTATGAAAAAGCTCCTCATGACCAGTTAGCTCTTGGGCATAGTGTAGAGCTATGTGCTTTTGCGTGGTTTCATCAGCCCATTTCTTTACAGATTCTCCTTGTGAGTATGCTCTTATGTTTCCTTCAATTTGAGCCATGGGAGGACACACCATTTGAAAATAATCGGCTCCAGCTCCATTGTGAGGGATCCCTTTTGCAGGGATGATATCGTCTAGGTTTTCGCACGGAGCTGTATCTTCAATAGTTAAGTTTGGTGGGATTGATGGATCTGGTATTGGGCTTGATCTTTTTCTCCTTCTGAACTGAGAAAGTAATATTCATCTCCTTCTCGGTTAATCAGCTGACTTCCTCCTTGTAGCTGATCTGATAGTAACTGGCCTAGCTGATTGTCCGATCATGTCAGTTCTGGTGACAACTAAACTGTGTTGCCTGAATCTCTGAGCTATTGGAATTTCGTCATCAGAGTCAGCAGTAACTGGCTTCTTTCCCCTTGACTGGTCAGTTTGTTCCGGATCAATCTCAACAATTCTGAGAGGCTTTGAGATGAAGTCATTACTGACTATTGTTTTGAATTCTTTCTCTTCAGCTATCCATGGGAACTGCTTCTCCAGAATTATGCTGACCCGGCTGATATATCCAATTCTTTGAGGGAATTTCTCACCATTCCAGCTTCTTTCAATGATATCAACGTACCTCTTTAGTTGTTCGGAGAAGTACTGTGCCCAGTTGATCTCCATTCGGTTGTAGATGGCAGCGCAGATTTTGTACTTTGTTGCTGTCATTTCCGATTGACTGCCAGTTGTTCCAACCATGATTTTTGAAGCAATAGCAGCGAGTACTTGGAATTCATCTTGAAACTTCGAGATAAGATGATTGCTCTTATATGGTTGAAGCTCTCCTTCCTTTTTCCAGAAATCATAAGCTTTCTGGAAATTCACTTGAATGTCCTCCAGCTTGAGTCCGTTGTTGGGTAGTCCAAATATGTTGCTCAAGGACTCAGCTATCACGACAATACCGTGTCCTCTTACTTCCGATCTGATTTCCCTGGGATTCGAGGATCCGTTTGAATTTAAGTAGAATTCAGCAACTGGCTCGATATAGATACGTTCTGGAAACACCTCCAGAAACTTCTTCAGCCTGGCCTGAGAAAGCTTTTCGACGATCATTCTGCTGAGCGGAGAAGCTTTGCAAGCTTGAAGAAATCCGTCCGGATTGAAAAACTTGTCTCTATCGAGCTTATCACAGAAAACTGTAGAGTCTTCTCCGGATTGATGGAAATTGAATCTTTTTTGAAGAGGAGGTGATCGACCAAGGCAGCTCCAAGTTAATCATGTTGCTATCATGTGAAGATGTTGATGATGAGAGTTGAAGAAATAAAGATGAAGAGTGGAAGAGAAGAGCATGATCGTGTGCATGCATGCATGGAGCTGAAAATAATCGGCCTTTAATTAATTTAATTAATGGTTGATTTTTATCTAGACTATAGAATTTATTTTATTTAATTTAGACTATAGTTAGATCAGATTTTATTATTTAATTTGATGTAATTTTCGTCCCTTTTAGAGTCAAGGTTGACTAGGTTTTGTTTAAGGTAATTTCCTACCTTGAATAGAACTCTAGTTTAGGAAGTTTCCTAGTTTGATTTAAACTGTTTTGGAGTCTAGTATTTTCAGATCTTATCTCTTTATGTTCGGCCATCCTCTATTATAAATAGAGGCTCATTGTGACATTAATACTTTAGACTATATTTGATTTTTAAGTTTTGTGCATTCTATATCGTCTCACCCCCTTTATACTTTTGTGAGTTTAGTCGAAAACTTATACTCTTAGAATTAGCATCTCTAAGTTTTATTTCAAGAAAACCTCTTAATTCACTCGAGGGATTATTGGGAACTTACTAACTTGAAGAACAACTTAAAGAATTTGACCTTGTGTACGTTCGAGATTCAAGACAACTTTCGGATTGTGATTTGCATCATTCCAGCCATCTATCGTACTCCAACATCGACGACATCCATCCTTACACCTTCATATGCCTCAAGTATCTTCCACATGCCCACCGGCAGTATCACTCAATTTCGAAGTCATTTGGATCAGATTTGCCTATACGTGCTAATTAGCTCGTGAATAGCACATATAACGTAAGTTCATCCAAACTCTTTCATAACCTATCTACTCCTACCATTCTTCACCACATATCAAGTCCAAAAACCCTCATCTTCATACCTAGCCAATTCGAGCCTTAAACAACCCCTTTTGGTTTGGATTTGTGTTTTAATTCGTGTGTCGTAGTCTAAGTATTTTATTTAGGTCTAGTTCATAAAAATCGAGTCAATTCATTTCTTTTATTTGTTTATTGTTTTCCACCTATTTTATTGAGTAAATCGAGTCATTAGAAGTCCAATAGAACCCTTACGTGTCAACATGTGTTCGGTCTTGGTTATCCGTAAACCAAGTCTCATTGTGTCCTACACCGGGTCACATCATAAAAGTGGTATCAAAGCTATGTCGGTTTTAGTTCGTGGTTCGTATCCGTTTGTGTCCTTATTTTTCATTTTAAGTCTATTAAGTTGTAATATACTAGTTATTCATAAAAAAAAACAGTTCAAAAAAAAAGTTACAGTAAAAAAAAAGACTGAAGTTAAAAAAATATCCGAAAGTTTAAAAAAAAATTGAAGCATTATTCATTGTTTCCTTTTTGTGTCTATTTTATTTTTGGTACTTTCTTTCTAGTTATAGTTTATAGTTGGCAACTTCCTATTAGAGTTATGTTTTATTTTTGGTTCCTTCCTTTTAGAGTCTAGTCTAGTTAAGCTATGTAGATTGTGTCACATTAATTGATACACATCCAAATCACCCTAATTCTTTCCTTCCTTTTTATTTTTCCTTCTTTATTTCAATTCTTACCTTCTTCCTTCTAGATTTATTTTTGGATCTCCTAATCTATTTGGGACTTCAATAATACATCTAATTCTTCTATTATTTTCTATTGTACTCGACCACCACCCCTATACCACCTCTACTCGACCGAAACGCCCTACCATACTACTCCTATTCATCCGATACACACCACCACCACATTAATATTTTTCCCAAGTTAGCACAATCATTCCATACCCTGTGCAATTAAACTATTTCTGCGAAGAAGACTACTAAGAGCCGATTCTCATCTAGTATTCGACCAGCCTATATACACGATTTCCACACACTGTGCACCCCACAAATTTGAGTGATACACGAGTGGAAAAATTAAGAGAGAAAACATACGAATGAAGATGAGATTGTGAGAACTTCTCATTGTTTTCTTTTACGTTTGTTCATTGTTTGCAGTTATCATGGATATAGGCGATAAATGCAAGAATGAAGTCGTTGCTTCACCCAGTACACCTACGGACGATGTGAAGTCCTCTTGTTCACCCCCAAAATGGGATCCAAATTATCAATACGAAGCGCTTTCGAAGCACTTCCAGAAGCAGCATCAGGCTCTATCTGACAAGATCGATAGTTTGGTGCATCAACTTGAACGCACCAATACACGTCAGACCTTTACCCAAGCTGTTCGAGGACCACCTCAATGTGATGAGCATCAAGAAGAGCCTGTAGAAGGGTCCTATGCAGAGGAGAGCTCAGAAGCTAAGTATAAGCCCCTACAGAGAGGTCATGGCCGCCCACGAAGACCTCAACAGCGTGCAGCCCGCACCAAGCCACCTAGATATGGTGAGGGAGATGGATTGCTCAACAATATCAAGATGAGCATTCCAGAGTTCAAAGGTCTACATGATCCTGATCTTTACCTGGATTGGCAGCGCAAGGTAGACAAGATCTTCACATGCTATGACTTTTCAGAGATCAAGAAAGTTCAGTTAGCATCCATGGAGTTCCGAGACTATGCAGCCTCATGGTGAGAAATGCAGCAGGAACGACCCCACCGTGAGAGATATTCACCCGTCGACACTTGGGAGGAGATGAAAGGATTGATGCGTGGCCAGTTCATTTATGTGCATTATGAGAAAGAGCTCGAGAAGAAGCTTACCCGGATCAAGCAAGGCGCACGTTCTGTTGAAGAATATCACAAGGAGCTTGAAACCGCCTTGAACCAAGTTAGGAAAGAAGAATCCTTAAATACTACCATCATTTGGTACATTGAATGAATGAATCCCGACATTACTTGTGAAGTCGAGCTCAAGGACTTCACCGGTGTAGAAGAGATGGTACACTACGTATTGATCATGGAAAAATAACTGAGGGAAGTCCGCCGCCGTTCTCACCACAGTTCAGCCCCTACACGGCCTTCTTCGAATAAAAGTACGCATTCCACATCACCTTCTATCTCTTCTACTGAGTCCACTTGATCTCAAGGTCAGTCCGGACAACCCGAACGACGCTTCAACCATTCTACACCACAGACCAGCCGTAGACCCGAGTCTACATCTGCGCCACCTGTAAGGCCATCATTTCAATGGCCTAATTAGCCCTGTGCGACACCCAATGCAGCACCCAGTCGATCCCGTGACATCCAATGTCACAAATGCTAAGGTTGGGGTCATTTTCAGAACCAGTATCCGAACCGGCGTGTTCTGTTCCTCAATGATCATAATGGACTTGAATTTGCCAGTGAAGATGAAGAACAGCCCCAGACTAACATCCCAGCTACAGTAGATGTCCCTGAAGTCGAACAAGAGGATGAGAAACCTGAGTTACCTCACGTCAGTCTTGTTTCTATCCGTAGTCTAAGCATCAATCGAGAAGATGAAGAGCAATCCCAACATGAGAACATCTTTTACACATGGGTTGCTATCCAAGATAAGACTTGTGCGATGATTATCGACAATGACAGTGTGATTAATACAATAAGACAGTATGCTGTCGACAAGCTAGCCCTCACCACAATGAAGCATCCGAAGCCCTACAAATTGCAGTGGCTTACAGACAGAGGCACGATTCGTGTGACTGGTCATGTACACGTCTCTTTCTCTATTGGTCATTTTTTTGACACTGTATTGTGCAATGTTATTCTTATGGATGCAGCGCGCGTACTATTAGAAAGATCATGGCAGTTTTACAGATGAGCTGTTCATAACGGACTTGTGAATACATATTCAATCACCCGAGATGGTTGAACTACAGTGCTCAAACCACTGTCCTCTAAAGCTATTGCAGAGGATCAAGAAAGGATGTAAGAGAGGTTCGAAGAGGAGTGGACAACAGCTACCGCAACCGTGGCCTGATCCGCTGCCGTGAATGGCCCTACTTCGGTCGAGACTTCACCATCTAGTGCCGTCATTCCTGCAGCCAATACAGCCCCTATATTGCCTTCCAATGACTCCTTAGTTCATGGGAAAACATCTGGATCAACCCCCAACAAAGAGAAAAATTGGTCCCTATTTATCTCTGTTAAAGGCGTAGAAAAAGCACTGAAAGCAGGTTTACCTTTTGTTCTTTTATCTTATAAGGACAATGCTATTAATGATGTTTCTTTGTCTAGTGATGTGCAGCCATTCATGGAAGAGTTCACAGACGTGTTCCCAGAAGATATTCTAAGTGGATTACCTCCAGTTCGTGGGATCGAGTACCAGATAGATGATTAGGTTGTTATTTCGTATATATTTTGAGTCATTTTTGGTGTATTTTTGCATAGTTATTCATCCCTTGGTCAAGTTTTGTGGAAGAATCGTGTCTTGTGGTTAATTTTAGGTGGTTGACATGGGAGTGGAGATAATGACATTGTTTTGAAGGGTTTGGACACAATTGGATTGAAGAAAGCTGAAGAGTCTGGAAAGCAGTCGGTATGGGCATACCGACTGGTGGATTGTGCGAGTATTTGGGCTGGAGATAGTGGATCTGCACCTACTTTGGGCCTGGATCAAAATTCTAGTTATTTTATTACTTTTGGACTTTATTTTTATTATTTTCCTAGTTAGATTAGGATTAGATTTCTTTTATTAATTAATTAGTTAAGGATTGGTATAAAAAGACTTCTAGATAGAGTAGGACTCTATCCATTGCAGTATAGATTAATTCCAACACAGAGAGACGCCAGAAACGAATTTTCTTTGTAGATTTTTCACTATTCAATTCTATTTTTCTTTCTTCATCGTTCTTCTTCTATCAATTAATTTCTGAATTGCAAATCCAATTATGAATTCAAGCTAATCGCGTTCTATTGCGGTGAAGATTAACGAATCCCTGGTATAATTATTCTGTGAGATCTAAATGTTCTTTTTGCTTTAATTAATTGCATGTATCTGTGATTCTCTGCATTTAAAGTTGTTAATTGTTTCGATTCTGCTAGGTAGTTGCAAATATTTGGTAGATCGGAATTAATTAGTAGCCAATTAAATTGGCCATCCGTAATTGTGGTTTAGGTTTAATTAGTGGTACAACGATTCTTCAGAATCGAGGGAAGACCAGTCTTAATTCGAGAGTCCTGTGTCAGAGTCTGTTGGTTTTGAATCGGGTTTCTCTAGTGCATAAAGCTGTCGGCTCATTAAATCTATAGAGTGTCTCTTACGGTTGTCAGTCGATTAGGGAAATAATTAGTGAAGTGTCTTCCTAATTATCAAGAAGCTAAGGAGAAATTAGGCTGCGTCAGTAAGTGTCTTCGGTGGCTATAACTGGTTTGCATGCATTAATTGGAAATATATTTGCATCAATGATCGGAATAATTAAGTTAGGGTGGAGTTAATTGGAAGCCGGAATACCTTTAAATCTGTTATGAAATCTACATTTGTTTAATTGCTTTTAAATTTTGGTTTTACATTATAATCAAGATATTCATCTAGAAAGTTGGTTACTGCAAACTGAAGGTTCGAATAGTTCTCACCGGTCCTTTGGAAGACGATCTTGCTTGCTACTATTCTGGGTAGTTTGGGCATACCGACTGCGTGTCGGATTATTTTTGGTGAAAAACGACGCACCAATAGACTTCATGCTCAGTGCTGTCCTTCCAAACAGACCAGCGTACCGTACATCTCTCGAAAAAACAAAGGAGATCGACCGCCAAGTTAAAGAACTATTGGAAAATAAGCAGATTCATGAGTCAATGAGTCCCTATGCAGTTCCAATCATTCTAGTGCCAAAGAAGAACAAAGAATAGAGGATGTGCATGGATTGCCGCACCATCAACAAAATAACAGTGAAGTATAGATTTTCTATCCCTCAACTTGATGATATGCTAGATGAGTTGAGTGGCTCGAATTTGTTTTCTAAGATTGATTTGAGGTCTGGCTATTTTCAAGTTAGAATGCATGAAGGGGATGAATGGAAAACTGCATTTAAAATAGAGCATTGATTATATGAGTGCTTATTTATGCCGTTTGGTCTCACTAATGCACCGAGCACTTTCATGAGGTTAATGAACCATGTTTTGCGTGATGTGATTGGTAAATTTATAGTTGTCTATTTTGATGATATATTAATTTACAGTCACAATGCACAGCCGCACATTGAGCATCTTAGGCGTGTGTTTTCTCTATTGCGTGATGCAAAATTGTATGGAAATTTGTCTAAGTGTTTTTTTGTCTAGATGAAGTCATTTTATTAGGCTTTGTCATGAGTTCTCAAGGTATTGAGGTTGACCGTTTGAAAATCAAGGCAATTGAGGAATGGCCAATACCCAAAACTGTATCTAAGGTCCGTTCTTCTCACGAATTAGCTGGGTTTTATCACCGTTCTGTGCGAGATTTCTCCAATATAGTAGCCCCTCTTACTGAGCTAAGTAAGAAGGACCAAAAATTTGAGTGAGGTAAACAACAAGAGCATGCTTTTAATACTTTGAAGTCCTTATTGTGTTCTGCATCTGTTCTTTATTTATCAGATTTTTTACTAAGACTTTTGAGATCAAGTGTGATGCTTTGGGCATAGGTTGGTGCTGTTTTGATGCAGGAATGCTGACCCGTTGCATACTTCAATGAGAAGCTGAATGACGTCTCCCTTAAGTATTCCATGTACGACAAGAAGCTCTACGCTTTGAAGCGTGCATTGGACACATGGCAACATTATCTTTGGCTTAAAAAGTTCATCATCCACACGGATCATGAAAGCTTGAAACACCTGAAATGGCAAAACAATCTGAACAAGAGGCATGCGAGATGGGTTGAGTTCATCGAATCCTTTTCGTATGTTATCAAGTACCAGAAATGTGAGGACAATGTGGTCACCGACGCCCTGTCTCGAAGGTACGGTCTTTTAAACTTAATGCATGCCAAGATGCTAGGTTTCGAGTCGATTAAAGCATTGTACATGCATGATGAGTATTTCAGTCCCATTTATGCTTCGTGTAGTGCTAAACCTAGGTATGTTGATGGTTTTTATGTGCATGATGGTTTTCTGTTCAACGAGTCAAAATTGTACATCCCAGATTGTTCTATGTGTGGGCTTTTGGTGTTAGAATCACATGCAGGGGGTTTGATGGGTCACTTTGGTGTGCATAAAACATTAAACTTGCTGCATGAGCACTTCTTTTGGCCGCATATGCGTAAGGATGTTGAGAATGCATGTAGTCATTGCATTACTTGTCATAAAGCAAAGTCCACGTCACACCCATTTGGCTTGTACATGCCATTACCCGCTCGTACAGCCCCTTAGATTGATATTTCAATGGATTTCATCTTGGGTTTGCCTAGGTCTAGGTCGGGTAAAGATTTTATCTCTGTTGTAGTCGATCGGTTCTAAAAAATGGCTCATTTCATCGCATGTAGGAAAACCGACGACGCAGTCTACATTGCCAATTTGTTTTTCATCCGTATATTGAGATTGTATTAAATTCTTTGTACCATTATTAGTGATAGGGATTCTAAATTTTTGAGACACTTTTGGCGTATTTTGTGGGGAAAATTGGGGACTAAGTTATTATTTTCTACCGCATGTCATCCACAAACCGATGGTCAAACTGAGATTGTGAATTATACATTAGAAATGTTGCTTAGGTCTTTAATTAAGAATAATTAATTTGAAATCATGGGAAGAATGTTTATCATATGCTGAATTTGCCTACAATCGTGTAGTTTATTCTTCTACTAACATGTCTCCATTTGAGGTGTTTTATGGATTTTATCTATTAAAGCCTAATGACTTACTTATTTTACCCGTTGAGCATCTAACGAGTGTTAATGGATTGAAGAGAGCTGATTTCATCAAGGAGATGCATGAGAAAGTTCGTGCCCGGATCGAGCACAGTGGATCGAGAATTGCCGCTGCACGCAACATGAGATGTAAACATGTTATTTTCCAACCCGATGATCATGTTTGGATTCATTTGAGTCTTGTATGATTTTCCAATCTGAGAAAGTGTTAGGATTGTATACTGAAAGCTTGTCTTTGTATACTGTTAACAATGGTTTTGACGATATAGATTGATTATTATTGCAGTCACTGTTTGTGCATCTATTTACTTTGCTATTCATTTATATATGCATGTTTCCTTATGCTAGAATTGTAGATGATATGGTGTGGGTAAACACACGGTGAAGATCATATCATCGGGTTCATTGCAAAGTATTAAAAGGCTCGCAGTCTAGATGGTCCTGAACCAACCATTGTAGACTGTAGAATAATCTGATAGTTAGTTTATCTCGACTAACTGATTATTCTGATACAGTGACGTGTGTATTGAGGAGGATCGTGACAGGATACTATTCTCTGGTCTGACCCTAAAGGGAGAGAATAAAGATCTACAAAGTTCAGGTTCTTAAGCTTTGCATAGTGCTGGACATGTGTGTGTTATGATTATTGCTTTGATTTATCAATGGGTAAGATTCTTGATAGAGTCAATAATCTCGATATTTTGGGCAGTAACATATTCACACATATGGGTCATGCACTGTGTTTGGTCACCATGTCCTGGTGCGCCAGATTTATGATGTCCCCTTGAGTAAACACAAGTACATGTGAAACCCTGCAAATGGAATTTATTCCGTACATAGTAAAGCTTGTGTGGTACTGCTCTAGGAATGGAAAAATTAATTAATTATAGCTGTCAGAGCTTATATAATTAATTAATGGATATTATATCTTAAACATGGGGAATGGCTGGACTAAAGAAGAATGCATTGAGTAAAATGTATTAAATTGGTAGGTCAGTGTTATTTCTTTAATGGAATAAAAAATAACACTTCATTTATTTAATTATATCCTAGGTATTGGATATTGGATATTAAATAAATTAGTGGGCCAACTTAATGTTCTTTTAGATCCCTACTGTAGCCCAAATAATACCTTAATGGACTATGGGAATGGAATAAGTGGAGAGACCTAAACCCATCAGGGTTTGGAGACCTAATACACGCCTCTCTCAGTATTAATAGAGGAAGGAGGTGTGTATTAACAACACACTATCAACCCCTCTCTGTCATACTTAATTCCCTAGGTTATCCATACAGTTTAGAAGCTTGTAGCCCACTCTACATCTAAACGGGTATTAGGAATACAGTAAAAGATCTTGGAGTATCTCTGCAGTTACTTGGTGGCATTGAACACAGTGGGAAGAGACCGAGTTCAATAGTTCTTCTACAATAATGAGATTAGACCTGTAATGTCATCGGCAACCCTACAACGTCATGTAAGTATATTCATTCGAATTAATTTTTCCCCTGTGTTAATTCGATGATCTTGCATGAGTATGTTCAACGTGTTTATTTGCATCACACATAAAATCATGATTTTCATGTACATGTTAGAATTATAGATTATCTGATTGGATCCTGTGGGGCGTAATTCGAAAAAACCCAAACAAAAAGTCCAAGTTGTCACCTCGAGGAGACGGTCCTTTCACTGTCCTGAGCCCAGTCAATTACAATGCTTACCGCATTGATCTTCTAGGTGAGTAAAAGTGTTCTTCCACTTTTAATGTTGCTAATTTGTCTCCCTTTATTGCAGATGAATTCGACCATGATGAGGATCCAAATTCGAGGATGAATTCTCTTCAGCAGGGGGAGAATGATGAGGCCGTGCATAGCAATGATGATACAAACTCGGAGTTGCAATTGAGAGGTCCAGTCACGAGATTGCAAGCTAAGCGTCTTCAAGGCTACTTACAAGGTTTTGTACGAAAGAAGCTTGAAGATGAGGTGATTGACCAAGGTAGCTCCAAGTTAATCATGTTACTATCATGTGAAAATGTTGATGATGAGAGTTGAAGAAATAAAGATGAAGAGTGGAAGAGAAGAGCATGATCGTGTGCATGTGTTAGTTATGTCGAGTTCTACACGCATGCATGGAGCTGAAAAAAATCGACCTTTAATTAATTTAATTAAGGGTTGATTTTTATCTAGACTATAGTATTTATTTTATTTAATTTAGACTATAGTTAGATCATATTTTATTATTTAATTTGATGTAATATTTGTTCCATTTGAGTCAAGGTTGACTAGGTTTTGTTTAAGATAATTTCCTACCTTGAATAGAACTCTAGTTTAGGAAGTTTCCTAGTTTGATTTTATCTATTTTAGAGTCTACTATTTTCGGCCCTTATCTCTTTATTTTCAGCCATCCTCTATTATAAATAGAGGCTCATTGTGACATTAATACTTTAAACTATATTTGATTTTTCAGCCTTGTGCATTCAATATCGTCTCACCCCCTTTATACTTTGTGAGTTTAGTCGAAAAATTATACTTTTAGAATTAGCATCTCTAAGTTTTATTTCAAGGGAACCTCTTAATCACTCAAGGGATTATTGGAAACTCGCTAACTTGAAGAACAACTTAAAGAATTTGAGTAAAAAAGAATCAGGTTAAGGTCAAAGGGCATTTCAGAGATCGAGTCTGGCGAAAGGGGCACTCATCCAATATTCAGGAAGCAGAATGAGCATATCAGAAATGGATGAAGTTGACCAGATTACCACATGCCAGAATGGGCACACGCGGGATTTGCAGGGGTTTGTTGAACCAAGATAAGCTCAGAATGAGGGGATCAATTCGTGAAGAGATAGATGAGAGAAGGACTGTTGGAGGTTTGGAGATGAATTGATAAAGCCAATCCCTAAAAAACTAGGGTTTTGGTCAACAAACTGGATAATGTTTATCCAGTCAGTCGCAGAGGGCACACCGATCCAAGGAAGCAATTGAAGACCCCCGCTTGTGGGGAAATTTGAATTCACAAAGTGCATTTATAAAAACAAGTTTTATTTTCTGGAAACGGGAGTTAGGAAATTTGGAAACACTGCCACAATATTTATTTTTCTGCACTTTCATTTCATACGCTGCCAAGGCAGTAAGAAACAATCCATAGGCCTTAAGCCTTTAGGATTTAGGATTATGTTTATAATCTCAACGTTGGTGTTGAGTATTTTTGCTTATTAAATTCAGTTAGTTTTCGTTTATATCATGTCTTTAATTTCTGCAAATTTAATTTTATCTAGCATACTTGGACAGATCTTTAATTCCGGTATTTGAACATATGAAAATGGTTTAAGTATGAAACTGGACTCGTGAGGCCAAAATGGGTATAGTAATGCATGATAGATTTCTATTGATTCTTGAGCCTATTCTACGTGAGTGTGTGTCTGAAATGTCTAATGTGGCTAATCACTCATTAGGCGTAGAGGGCACACTACAATTAATTAAATTGGCGAATTGTGACTGTGTGTTAGTTCATATAGTAACAAGGGAATCAATGGGTTGTTGTGGGCACACGAGGAATCAGTAAACACAATAAACTTAGGTTTGTCTAGGGTACACTGCTGTCTTTTCACTTACATTTCTTTAAGGAACCGGGAGTGGGTGACAGATTAGAGATTTAATTGACAAGGAATCACTTTTAAGTCTATAATGTAAGGATGAATAAGGAGACACAGAGAGGAACCCAGTCTCCATAAATGGGTGATTTATCATATATGAAAATCAATGGTTTTGTATACTAGAAGACTTGTCTTTGTATATTTTTCTGATGATATGATGATATGAAATGAAAGTTATTGCAGTCACTGTTTGCATTTAGATTATGTTCTATAATTGTTCTATGCAATATTCCATATATTTACGTTGTAGATGATATGGTGTGGGGAGTCACACGGTAAGATCATATCATTAGAACCTTATATTGTATTAAAGAGCTCACGGCTTAGATGGTCTTGAACACACCATCGGTACGCCGTAGAATAATCTGATAAGTTAGTTTATCTTGACTAACTGATTATTCTAGTACACTCATTGTGTATTGAGGAGGATCACGATAGGATACTATTCTCTGTCTCTGACCCAGTTACTGAGAGAATAAAGATCCACAGAGTTCGGGTTCTGAACTCATGTGATATTGGCGAGCATATGTGTACGTTGTTTATTACTTTGATTTATCAATGGGTGAGATCTTTTCGTAGATCGAATTCGATATCTTGGGTAATAACGATGTATACATGATGTCTCGAGCAGTGTGCATGAGCACCGTGTCCTGGTGCGCCAGGTTGATGATGTTCTCTTGAGGAAACACAAGTTCATGTTGAAACCCTGCAGGTGGAATTTATTCCGTACATGAATAAAGCTTGTGTGGTACTACTCAAGGTTTTAGATGTTAATTAATTATAGCTGTCAGAGGCTTACATAATTAATTAATGAACATTATATCTTAAATACGGGGAATGGCTGGACTAAAGGAGAAAGCATATTCGCAAATATGTATTAAATTGGTAGGTCAGTTTTACTTCTTTAGTGGAATAAAAGTAAAACTTAATTTATTTAATTATATCCTAAATTTATTGGATATTAGATATTAAATAAATTAGTGGGCCAATTTAATATTCTTCTAGATCCCTGTTGTAGCCCAATTGACTGATAGTGGACTGGATATTGAACTTGAGATAGAGGCCCAGCCCAATAGGGCTGGAACATGAAATTTTTGCCCCTTCCTATTTATAAGAGGAGGGGGCACGAAAATTCAAGGATATTAATCATAAAAAATCAGTCCCTCTTTGTCTCTCAAAGTTATCCACAGATTTCACAATTCTATCTAGTAGATTTCAGCCCACTCTGAATCTAGATACAGTCCGGGAATACAACAGAAGATCTTGGAGTGGAATTGTGCAGTGGCCGTGTGTGACATAAGTGGTGCCATTATCATTGTTCATTCAACAACAAGATTAGATCTGTAATCTTGTCCTCAGACCATCTGTCGATTTGTAAGTAGATTCGTTTTCTATGTCTTCCACTTTATTAGAATCGAATCTATTTTACATGCTATTTGATTAGACTGTGATAAACATGCATGTTACATAAAATTATGATTTTCATGAACATGGATTAATGAACAACCAAATAGATCCTGTGGTGGTTTAATTCGAAAAAACCCCAACAGTGGTATCAGAGCCAGGTTTTGGCACTGTTCTAGATTTAATCCTAGGATAATATCAAAATATGTATTTAAATTTGATGATAAATTTATGGTGCTTAAATTTTCAGATTTAAATATGTATGGATTTCGATTTTTGTGTGTTTAAACTTGGATGAATTTTTGATGTATTTCAAAAATTCTAGTTTTAGAGAACACTGTGATTTTCGATACATACCTAATTAGATTTGGAATGATTTTTGATGTTGTCAAAATTTTCATATTTAATTAGTGTAGGTTTCGAAATTTTTTAGATTCAAATTCGGATGCAATTTTGATTCTAATCGAAAATTTGAATTTGTGTTAATCTATATAATTTTCGTCCATAGAATTATTAGATTTGGAATAGATTTTTGATAAGTCAAAATTTCCAGATTTAATAAGCTTAATGTTCGAAAATTTTGAGCATCAAATTTTCGAAAATTTGATGTCTTAAGTTCTCTAATTTTTTGTATAAAATTTTCGGTCATTGTTAAATAAAATTGGAGAAGATTTTGATGAAAATCAAATTTCCAGATTTATTTAAAGATGTGTTTCGAAAATTTGGAGATTGGATTTAGATTTGATATTATTTGATGTATATCTTGATTTACCTAATATTAATCTAGATAGATTTGAAAATAGAATTTTAAATTTGGAAGAATTTGAAATGGATCAAATCTCCAATTTATTATTTGGATAATTTCGAAATTTATGGGATTAAATATTGGATAAGGTGGTTTTTGGATATATACAAATAATTATCAAAATCTAATTATGATAAGAATTTGATTTTGGATAGGATTTGGAAGATTTTGAAGAGGATCAAATCTTCAAACCTTATCCTTAAAGATTTAGATTCTTATGGATAATATTTGGATTAGATTTTAGATATATATCAATATATCCAATTATTATTTAATTAGGGTGGCTTGAAAATATTAAATAAATTTGGTGGATAATTATAAATAATTTCCATATTTATTTTAAGATATATTTTCAAAAATATCATGATTTAAATTGGTGGATAATTATTTTAATTTCTAATTTTTATCTTATGGATAATATCGAATTAATTAATTTAATTAATTGTTAAATTCGATTATTATTTAATATTCATGCATAGATATCATATGTTATTTTATGTGGATCATTTAATAAATGATTGTTGGATTTGTAAACTGTGTTTGTTTGCAGGTTTACCAACTATCATGGCTCTTTTATTTTATGTGATGTATGTTTATGTTGAATGAATGTTGGCCGTATGCCTGTTTGGCTACGTGATTTTTATCCATGAGAAAATTCATGGATTAGGTCTGAGTTTTATTTTACGATGTTTTAATGTAATAGATATAAAACTGTTAGGCCGAGTTTTGAGTTGTAATTTTTATTCTAGCAATATTAGATTTTTCCTTTAGAAATAGATAGTCTGTATTGAATAAAGATCGGAGATCAACTCAAAGAAGGAAAATAGTTCAGCACCAAGGTTCACCGGTTCACGTCCCGAAAGCCTAAATAGAGCTAGGGTTTTCGGCGAGGCACGGTGAAGGGACGGCAGCCAGAAGCCTGTTCCGGAGCTGACTTTCCAGTTTTATCTCATCAATCAACATGAGATATAAGCCATGATAGTTGGATTATTATTATTGCTTATTATGTTGAAGCATGCAATGAATGTTTATCATTTTATGTTATGTTTGCATGTTCGATAATGGGATAAAATGAAACCTCAAACATAAATAACTAAGTGGGAGAGATTCATACCAAAGTATGCAGAAATCTCATACGGTCTAAATTAATATCTGGTTTAATTGAGAAGTGATGGGCATGCGCGTTGACATCGGTCTTCCTCCATATCGGATGTGTCATATCACAGATTTCTCTAGAAATTAAATCTCCTAAATGGATAGCTGTAGAACACTATTAGAACTAACTGACTCCTCCATCTGGAGCGGTTAAATTTGAATAGTGATCTTGGTGCGAAGATAATGGTATGCACACTTAGATGTAATTTATTGATAAACGTCCACACGATCGTGGCTTATCAGTTAGATGATTACATGACCGTGTTTTTATCCGGCTATTAATTTTCTTGTTGTAAGGAAATTCAACTGGAGGCAAATTAA
The DNA here is from genome assembly GCA_026008535.1 of Perilla frutescens. Lineage (NCBI taxonomy): Eukaryota > Viridiplantae > Streptophyta > Magnoliopsida > Lamiales > Lamiaceae > Perilla > Perilla frutescens. The sequence goes on along the minus strand of BRKX01000006.1, from coordinate 25,598,951 downwards.
AGGTTTAACCTATTTAAAAATGAGATTTATAAATGTCCACACGATCGTGGCTTATAGAAATCGTTTTTAAAGTGTCGGTGGAAAAGTATATAATTTTTATGAGGTTTTCAATTATATACTGTTTATCCTAAACGTGTTTTGTGACTGTACTGCATGTTTTAATTTCAGTTATTTCATATCATCAATGACACTCTCCAATCTGTCCTCAATCCTCAAAGAAAACAAACTTGTCGGTGAAAACTATAATGACTGGATTCGTAACCTTAACTTGGTACTTGTTGCTGAGGGACACAAGTTTGTACTTGAAGAGGTTTGTCCTCAGACGCCAGATGAGGGTTCTGACGAAGCCCAAAAGGTTGCATATGATAAGTGGGTTAGGTCTAATGAGATATCGCGCTGTTACATCTTGGCATCTATGTCAAGTATGATGCAACATCAGCATGAGCCTATGAAAACCGCTTATGATATCATGTACAACCTTAGGCAGCTATTCGGTCATCAGAACCGCTCGGCACGCCATTTGGCAATGAAGAAGCTAATGGATGCGAGAATGTCTGACTCCACACCTGTTAGGGATCACGTTCTCATGATGATGGGGTATTTATCTGAGATCGAGACCTTAGGTGGAGAGCTAGATGGCGATTCTCAAATCGACATTGTTCTTCATAGCTTGTCCTCGAAGTTTGAGCAGTTTAGGCTGAATTTTAACATGATTAAAAGGGATGTTAGCCTGACTGAACTACTCATAGACCTTCAGACGGCTGAATTGCTCCAAAAGAGCAGTCCTGAGGCCCACATAGCTGAAAAAGGAGCGTCTTCTTCTGGTGGAAAAAAGGAAGAAGAGAAACGCACCTAAGAAGGCTGTAGATGAGGCGCCTAAGGCAAAGAAGCCAAAGGCGAAGATTCCTTCCGAGGTATTCAAGTCAAAGACTAAGTGCTTCAAGTGCGGCCAACCAGGTCACTGGAAGGCGGTGTGTCCTAACAAAAAGAAGAAGAGAGGTACATCTCACACTCTGGTTGTAGAAACATGTTTAGCAACTTGTTCTACCCAGTCATGGGTAGTAGATACTGGAGCTACTGATCATGTTTGCATGTCTTTACAAGGGTTCCTGGTAAAAAGACAGCTGAGTGAGAATGAGATCACCGTCTACATGGGTAATGCTACAAGAGTGGCAGCTATTGTAGTGGGAGACGTTGTTTTACCTTTCAGTAGTGATAGAACTTTGGTTTTGAAAGATTGTCTTTATGTGCCTGGTTTTAGGCGAAACTTAATTTCAGTTTCTAAATTGATTATGGATGGATATTCTGTTTCTTTTGATAACAAAGTAGTTATCTTTAGTGGTAAACATTTTATCTGTTCTGGCATATTGGATGGACACTTATACTTTCTTAAACCAACTAAAAATACTACGCAAAGACAACTGTTGAATACATCGATCATAAACCCTAACAAGAGAAAAGAACCTTCAGAATTAAATCAAACCTATCTTTGGCATCCAAGGCTAGGTCATATTAACCTTAAGAAGATACAAAGGCTTGTAAATGATGGACCATTGTCTTCTTTGGTACTGGAATCATTTCCTTTGTGTGAATCCTGTTTGGAAGGTAAAATGACCAAGCGTCCTTTCCAGTCAAAAGGAAATAGATCCGAAGGGATATTAGATTTGATTCACTCTGACCTGTGCGGCCCTATGTCAGTTCAAGCTCGAGGAGGGTTCGAATATTTCATCACTCTCATTGATGATTACTCTAGATACGGTTATATCTATCTGTTACGTCGCAAGTCTGAATGCTTTGAGAAATTTAAACTGTTTAAGGTAGAAGCGGAGAAACGAACAGGCAGAAGTATCAAGTCACTACGTTCTGATCGTGGTGGCAAGTACCTCTCGAGTGAATTTGGGGATTACATGGCAGAGAATGGGATTACCTCCCAGTTGACTGTGCCGGGAACACCACAACATAATGGTGTGGCGAAAAGAAGGAATCGTACACTATTAGAGATGGTTAGATCGATGATGAGTTATTTTGAGTTGCCCATTTCATTCTGGGGATATGCCCTGGAAACAGCAGCTTATATTCTTAACTTTGTTCCGTCAAAATCAGTTTCTTCTACGCCCACAGAATTATGGACTGGACGAAAGCCCAGTTTGAACCATATTCGGATTTGGGGTAGCCCTGTACATGTGTTGGATAAGGAAGCTGATAAGCTGGCTCCTCGTACTGATGTAAGGCTATTCGTTGGATATCCTAGAGGAACGAAAGGTGGTTTATTTTATAGTCCTAAGGATCAGAAGATCATTGTTAGCACCAATGCTCGATTCTTAGAGGAAGACTATGTGATAAACCACAAACCAAGGAGTCAAATCATCCTTGAGGAGTTAAGGGGAGGATCGAATCCTACACCAGTTGTACAAGAAGAGGAACCACCAAACACTGCACAACGTGTCACGGAAGTACAAGAAATGCCTCGTCGCAGTGGGAGGGTTGTACACCAACCTGATAGATTCATTGGTCTGGAAGAGGCTTCAGATTTCCCAGAGGGACTAAATGAATTGGATCCTAGGACCTATGATGAGGCAATTCGAGATAAAGATGCAGATTCTTGGAAAACTGCAATGGAATCTGAGATTGGATCTATGGATCACAATCAAGTCTGGGAGCTCGTAGAACCACAAGATGGGATTAAACCCATTAGGTGTAAGTGGATCTACAAGTGCAAGAGAGGATCTGACGGGAAGGTTGAAACCTTCAAAGCTAGATTGGTGGTGAAAGGGTACACTTAGAAAGAAGGGATCGATTATGAGGAAACCTTTTCACCGGTAGCCATGCTTAAGTCAATCCGGATTCTCTTGTCAATTGCAGCTCATTTAGATTATGAGATCTGACAGATGGATGTCAAGACAGCTTTCCTAAATGGAAGTCTTGAAGAAAACATTCACATGAGACAACCAGAGGGATTTATTGCTAAAGGCCAAGAGCACTTGGTGTGCAAGCTTAAGAGATCCATTTATGGACTTAAGGAGGCATCGAGATCTTGGAATATCCGATTTGACGAGGTTATCCAGTCATATGGATTCGTGCAAAGTCCGGATGAGAGCTGTGTGTACAAGAAATATGATAGAAACGTGGTATCATTCTTCGTACTTTATGTTGATGACAACTTGCTTATTGGAAACAGTAAGAAGGAGTTATCTAACATTAGGGTGTGGTTGACCAAGCAGTTCGATATGAAGGATCTGGGTGAAGCCGGACATGTCCTTGGCATCAAGATCATTCGAGATCACCAGAAAAGGATGTTATGTCTTTCCTAGGCGACTTATATCGATACAGTACTAGCTAGGTTTAGCATACAAGATTCCAAGAAAGGTTTTATACCTTACAGGCATGGAATTCATCTATCCAAGGAAATGTGTCCCCAAACACAGTCTGAGATAGAGGAAATGAAGAAAGTACCATATGCTTCGGCTGTGGGAAGTTTGATGTATGCTATGCTATACACTAGGCCTGATATATGCTATGTCGTTGGCATGGTAAGCAGATATCAGTCTAACCCTGGACAAGGTCACTGGACAACGGTCAAAAACATTCTCAAGTACCTTAAAAGGACTCGAGACTATATGTTGGTTTTCTGCTCTGATAGTCTAGTACATTTGGGTTATACGGACTCAGATTTTCAAACTGACAAAGATCAGAGTAAGTCTACCTCGGGCTATGTGTTTACATTAGGAGGTGGAGCCATTGCATGGAGGAGCATTAAGCAGAAATGCATTGCGGATTCCACCATGGAAGCTGAATATGTAGCTGCCTCTGAGGCTGCAAAAGAGGCTATCTGGCTCCGTGGGTTCCTATTAGGCTTGGGCGTGGTTCCTGGTTTGCCTAAGACTATCACAATATACTGTGATAATTCTGGTGCAGTGGCAAACTGGAAGGAACCCAGAGCTCACAATGCAAGTAAGCACATAGAGAGAAAGTACCATCTTATACGAGAAATCGTTAAGAGAGGAGACGTGGCAGTGGTCAAGATTGCATCGGAGGACAACCTGGCTGATCCATTCACGAAGAGCCTGCCGGCTAAGACCTTTGATGGTCACGTGGAGAAAATGGGAGTGAGATGCAGACCTAGGGGCGCAGTTTGAGTCGATAGTTTTGATTGGAGAGTTAGCCTGTTAGTTTTTATGCTTGAAAGACATGCTTCAAGTATAAGTGGGAGATTGTTAGTTTTGTATACTAGAAGACTTGTCTTTGTATATTTTTCTGATGATATGATGAAATGAAATGAAAGTTATTGCAGTCACTGTTTGCATTTAGATTATGTTCTATAATTGTTCTATGCAATGTTCCATATACTTACATTGTAGATGATATGGTGTGGGGAGTCACACGGTAAGATCATATCATTAGAACCTTATATTGTATTAAAGAGCTCACGGCTTAGATGGTCTTGAACACACCATCGGTACACCGTAGAATAATCTGATAAGTTAGTTTATCTTGACTAACTGATTATTCTAGTACACTCATTGTGTATTGAGGAGGATCACGATAGGATACTATTCTCTGTCTCTGACCCAGTTACTGAGAGAATAAATATCCACAGAGTTCGGGTTCTGAACTCATGTGATATTGGCAAGCATATGTGTACGTTGTTTATTACTTTGATTTATCAATGGGTGAGATCTTTTCGTAGATCGAATTCGATATCTTGGGTAATAATGATGTATATATGATGTCTCGAGCAGTGTGCATGAGCACCGTGTCCTGGTGCGCCAGGTTGATGATGTTCTCTTGAGGAAACACAAGTTCATGTTGAAACCCTGCAGGTGGAATTTATTCCGTACATGAATAAAGCTTGTATTGTACTACTCAAGGTTTTAGATGTTAATTAATTATAGCTGTCAGAGGCTTACATAATTAATTAATGAACATTATATCTTAAATACGGGGAATGGTTGGACTAAAGGAGAAAGCATATTCGCAAATATGTATTAAATTGGTAGGTCAGTTTTACTTCTTTAGTGGAATAAAAGTAAAACTTAATTTATTTAATTATATCCTAAGTTTATTGGATATTAGATATTAAATAAATTAGTGGGCCAATTTAATATTCTTCTAGATCCCTGTTGTAGCCCAATTGACTAATAGTGGACTGGATATTGAAATTGAGATAGAGGCCCAGCCCAATAGGGCTGGAACATGAAATTTTCGCCCCTCCCTATTTATAAGAGGAGGGGGCACGAAAATTGAAGGATATTAATCATAAAAAATCAGCCCCTCTTTGTCTCTCAAAGTTATCCACAGATTTCACAATTCTATCTAGTAGATTTCAGCCCACTCTGAATCTAGATACAGTCCGGGAATACAACAGAAGATCTTGGAGTGGAATTGTGCAATGGCCGTGTGTGACATAAGTGGTGCCATTATCATTGTTCATTCAACAACAAGATTAGATCTGTAATCTTGTCCTCAGACCGTCTGTCGATTTGTAAGTAGATTCGTTTTCTATATCTTCCGCTTTATTAGAATCGAATCTGTTTTACATGCTATTTGATTAGACTGTGATAAACATGCATGTTACATAAAATTATGATTTGCATGAATATGGATTAATGAACAACCAAATAGATCCTGCGGTGGTTTAATTCGAAAAAACCCCAACAATGTTTAAGATCCAATGTCCATTAATTAATTATGTAAGCTTCTAACAACTATAATTAATTAATATATTGTTCTTTGAGTAGTACCGCACGATTTTCTTATCATGTAAAGAATAAATTAATATTCTGCCTGTAGGGCTTCCCATGATCTACGTGCTTCCTCAAGAGGACATTATCAACCTGGTGCACTAGGACATGATGACCATATATAATGCACAACCCATCATATATGTAAATGACACTGCCTAAAATATCGAGGTTGTTGATCCTATTAAAGAATCTCACTCATTGATAAATCAAAGCAGTCGACTTAACATATATATCCGCCAATATATATGGGTTAAGAACCCGAACTCTGTGGATCTTTATTCTCTCACTTAAGGTTAGAACAGAAAATAGTATCCTATCGTGATCCTCCTCAATACACAAGCTAGTGTATTAGAATAATCAGTCAGTCAAGACAAACTAACTATCAGATTAATCTACGATGTCCAATGGTTGGTTCAGGGCCATCTAAGTCGTGAGCCTTTTAATATTTTGTAAGGAATCCGATGATATGATCTTTACTGTGTGTTCACCCACACCATATCATCTACAATGCAAGTATATGGAAACATGCATATAAATATAACAATAAATAAATGCACAAACAGTGACTGTAATTATTATTCAATCTATATCATCTTAATATTGTTTAATGTATAGAAAGACAAGCTTTCTAATATACAAAACCAACAATCTCCCACTTATACTCGAAGCATGTCTTTCAAGTATAAACAACACATTGGCTAACTCTCCAACATAACATAAACTCAAAATGGCCCCAGGTCTACATCAACTCCCATTATCTCCACTTAACCATTGAAGATCTGAGCTTGTAAGGCTCGTGAATGGGACAACCATTTTTGTCTTCCAATGCAATCTTGACCACTGCCACATCTTCCTCCCTTATATCTCGTATAAGGTTGTACTTTAATCCTATGTGTTTAATTGCCCCATGGACTCTGGATTCCTTTTCAAATTTGCTACCGTACTGGAGTTATCACAGTATATCGTGGTATTCCTAAGGTAAATCAGGAACCATGCTCTAGTCCAACAAGAAGTTATAGAGTCGTACAGTCTTTCGTAGCCTCAGAGCCGGCCACATACTCAACTTTCATGGTGGAGTGAGCGTGCATTTCTGCCTTACTCCTCCATGCCACGACTCCCTTTCCCAATTCAAACACATATGCTGAGGAATATTAACTTTGATCCTTTTTATCAGTTTTGGAAAAACTAAGTCCACATAACCTAAGGTAATTAGACCATCCGAGTGGTAAACAAGCATACTATCTCAAGTCCTCTTGAGAATACTCTTTTCCACAGTCCAATATCCTTAACTACGGTTAAAATTGATATCTTTCCACTATGCCATTGCATAGCAGATATCGGGCTTTGCACATAGCATAACATACGTAAGTATTCCTTTTTCAAAAACATAAGGAATCTCATTTCCCCTCATCTATCTCATTATGTGATTGGGAAGCACATGTCCTTAAGAAAATATATTCCACGCTCGAAAGGTATATAACGTTTTTTGAAATTTGTATGTTAAATCTAGCTAGCACATTTTCGATATAGGTAGCCTGGGATGAGTACAACAACCCAAATCCTTCATATCAAAATGTATGGACAATCACACCCCTATGTTCAATAACTCCTTCTCATTGTTACCCAATAAGCAAGTTGCTATTTAACACACAGTACTAGGATAACCACCACGTTTTCGTCACATATTTTGTACACACAGCCTTCGTCTGATTTTTCCATGAATCCACATTCTTGGATAACTTCGTCAAATCGGATGTTCCAAGATTTTTGATGCTTTACTTAAATCCACGAATGGACTTCTAAGCTAGCACACTAAGTGCTATTGGCCTTTAGCAATGAATCCCTTTGTTTGTCGCATATAGATATTATTCCTCAAGACTTCCACTTAGGAACACTGTCTTGACATCTATTTGCCAAACAAGAGACTCCAAATAAAAATATTCCATTAGATCTTTTCTTTTTTTTTGTAGATCCACTTTCACCAAATGAGTTTTACCCCCATTTAGTGGTTCTACAAGCTCCCACTGTCATGGTGATCCATAGATCCCATTTCAGATTCCACTGCAGTTTTCCAAGAAACCGCATCCTTATCTTGAACCACTTCATCGTAGTTCCTTGGATCCAATCCATTTAGTCTTTTCCAGAAAAGCATATATTTTTCTAGACTAATGAATCTTTTAGGTTGGCGCACAACCCTCCCACTGTGATGAAGTGTTTTCTGTACCTCCGTGACACGTTGTGCAGTATAAGGTCGTACCTCTTCTTGTACACTTTTGGGTGTAGGATTTGAATGTCCTTTCCTCAAACTATCAAGAACGATCTTGTTCTTGACCTTGTGACTTATCTCATAGTCTTCTTCTAAGAATTAGGCATTGGTGCTTAGAATGACCTTCTGATTCTTAGGACTATAGAATAAACCACCTTTCATTTATCTTGGATATCCAACGAACAACTGTCATTTCTAGGGTATATCCTCAGAATAAAAAAGACAACTTTGAATAGCTCATCATTGATCTAACCATTTCCAATAACATTCCATTTCTTCACACCACTACGTCATTCTGCTGCTTGAATAGCAGACGTAGTCAACCGGGATGCAATCCCAGTCTCCGCCAAGTGGTTCCTAAAGTCGCCTAAGAGGTACTCGACACTAATGATCAGATACATAGTGACATGATACTTTTACTAATGCATTCCTTCGCTTCCATCTTAATCTCTTTGATTTCTCAAATTATTTAGACTAGCGACGCATTACGTAAATGTATTTAAAACTTGAGGAATCATCAATGTGCATAATGAATTACTCATAACCACCTCTTAGCATGAATTGTCATAGGGTCACATAGGCAGAGTGAATTAAACCTAATAGCTTCTTTGGATCTATTCCTTTAGCCTTAAAGGACACTTGGTTATTTTACCTTGTTACCAGGATTTGCACAAATAAACGATTCTAGGACCAGTGAGACCAATGGACCATCGTTTATCAAACTTTGAATCCTCTTAAGAATAATATATCCAAGTCTTAGATGCCAAAGATAGGTTTGATTCCTTTGCGAAGATTCTTTCCTTTTTATTGAGGTTAATCGATGTATTCAATAATTATATGTGTAGTTTTATGCATAGATTTTAGTGTATAAAAGATGTCCATCCAATGTACAAGAATATATAAAATGTTTCCCAACCATGATAATAATCTTGTTATCAAAAGTAACAAAATATCAGTTCAAAAACCAACTTAGAAACAGAAACCAAGTTTCTAAAGTTTTGTACATATAGACAATCCTTTAAAACTAAAATCTATCACTACTGAAATGTATATGTATGTATCCCACTGCAATAGCCGCCACTTTTACCGTAGCATTACACATGTACATAGTGATCTCATCTTCACTCAAACGAGTGAGAGATACTTTTCCTTTTGAGAGGACACTCAGACTTATAATGTCTTAGTTGATTGTACTTGAAGCACATATCTTTTGGACTTAAAGTCCTTTTGAGGTAACTATGTCATTTTCTTCATTACCCTACACGCTTCTTTTGGTTGAGATGCATTCTTCTTCTTACCCGAAGATGCATTGTTCTCAGCCACTTGTGCCTCTGTGATGATTTTCACTAGCATCTCAGTTGTTTGAAGATCAGCAAGCATTTCTGATAAAGTAGCATGCTTCTTTATCATGCCAAAGTTCAAAGAGAACTGTTTAAACTTCAGGGACAGACTGTCAAACACCATATCGATCTAAGACTTGATGTCTTGTTCACCATCTAGGATTTCGATCTCCAATAAGTAACTTATCATCCGGAGAACATAATCACTGACAGGAATGGAATCGACTATGTTGGTGTTCATCAGATTTTTCATGGCAATGCATTTTGTTGTGTAATTCTGATACCCGAAGAGTTTCTTAAGATGACACCATAAAAGGTTCTCACTACTTCATCGTAATTCGCAACTGGTTTCTTATGAAATTCCTCATCAAGTACAATTTAAACCTTTAGCCGTTTAAGACAATGTTTAAGTTTTGAATCCAGCCTTTAGTATTTCACCGATTAATACATTTGAGAATAGAAGATAAGTTGGAGAGTGCCATGATGATATAGAATAATAGAAAAGTAAAACATGCAGTATAGTCACACCCTTTAGGATAAACATATAATAGAAATCCTAAAAAAACTTATATGTATATCCACCGACATCTTAAAAATGTTTCTTATAAGCCACATAGGGTGGATGTTTATAAAATTCATTTTTAAGCAGGTTATCTAACCTTTAATTTACCTCCAGTCAAGTTTCCTTATGACAAGTAAATTAATAGTCGGAAATGATCCCGGTCATGTAATCTTCTAATTAATAAGCCACGTAGGGTGGGCGTTTATTAATAAATTACATCTAAGTGTGCTTACCATTATCTTCACCCCAAGAATATTATTTTGAATTTCACCTCCCTGGTAGCAGGGTCAATTAGTTCTAATAATATTCTACAATTATATGTTAGAAAGTTTAATTTCTAGAGAATCCAGTAATATGACCCCTCCGTAGGGAGGTTGCCCATTACTTCTCAATTAAACTAGATTAATGAAGACTGATTGAGATTTCCACATACTTTGGTATGTATCTCTCCCACTTAGTTTATACTTGATATTTCTTTTTATCCCATAAGCATGCAAGATCACATAAAATGATAAACATTCACGACATGCAAACATACAACATTATAAGCATAATAATTTAAACCAACTATCATGACATATTTCTCATGTTGCATTCATAAGATAAACTTGGAAAATCAGCTCTGGAAATCTGAACATCATCCACGCCTCCACCAAAGCATCTCGCCGAAAACCCTAGCTCCTCTAGGGTTTCGAGACGTGATTGGGATGTCGTCTTTCCTTTTTGGGGCTGCTCCATTTTCCATCTTTGAGTCGATCTTCTTTTATTATTCTATATTGAATATCTATTCCGAAAGGAAAATTCTAATATATCTAGAATAACAAAGGAAAATAAAATACAACTCAAACTTGATGATTTTCAAAAATCATCACTAAGTCTAACAATTTATTTTTCTTATTACATTAAAACAACACAATAAAATAAATTGCTTAGACCTAATTCATGAATTTTCTCATGGATAAAAATCACGTAGCCAAACCGGTATACGACCAACCATACATTCAACATGAAATTAAATCATCACATAACAAATAATTAGAATGTCATGATAATTGGTACCTCCTGCAAATAAAACCATCCACAGATACAACTACCAAAATTAAATGTTAAACATAAAATATTCCATGATATGCATACATGTTAGAATTTTCAAAAATTACCATTTAATTAAATTAAATGTTTTCAAAAATTACACCAAGCTAAAATTTGGAAGTTAATTATAATTTTCCACCAAATTAAATTTTACACCTTCGAAAATCACATAAGGAATAAATCTGAAAATTTTGTTATTTATCAAAAATCTTTTCCAAATAAAATTCCTTAATTTTTGAAAATCCCTAAATAATTAAATTTGGAAATTTTGATATTAATCAAAAATATATTCCAAATAAAATGCCTAGGTTTCAAAAATTCCAAGAATAATAAAACTGGAAATTTTGATCCACTTCAAATACTTTCCAAATTTAAAATTCTATTTTGAAACCTATTTGGATTATAATTAGGTAACTTTTGATATCCATCAAAATTACCTTATCCAATTATAATCCCCCATATTTTCAAAATATCACTAGGATTAGATGTGAAAATTTTGATAACATCAAAAATTTATTCCAAAAATAATCCCAAATTTTTGAAAATTATGTATCAATTTAGGGAATTAATTGAACATCAAATTTTTGAAATTTGATATCCAAAATAAACCTCAAATTTCATAAATTACTCCAAGATAAAATTTGAAAATTAATAATAATTTTCTACCAAATTAAATCTTTGATTTTCGAAAATTATCTTAGGATTAAATTTAGAAATTTAGAAATTAATCAAAAAATAATCGTCCAAATTTAATAACTAAATTTCGCCCATCCCTAATTAAATAATTTGAAATTTTGACATTAGTCAAATCCCTTTCCAAATTATATGATAGGTATCAAAATTACTAGAATAAAATATGTTAGTTTTGATCCTCTTCAAAAACTTACCAAATTTAAAATTCTATTTTGAAACCTACTTGTATTAAAATTTGGTAACCGCTTCTCCAATTTTAGTACATGATAATTTCCAAATTCTCTTTAGGATATATATGGAAATTTTGATATCATCAAAAATCTATTCCAAAACCAATCCTAAAAATTCGAAAATACCAAAATAAAATTAGGGAAATTCTGGAACACTAATTTTCGACATTATGAACCCAAAAATCTAGAAATTTGAGGTTCATCAAATATCAATCCAAATCTTACATCATAAGATCGAAAATTACGCGAAGAACATAAAATTGGATTTTTCAATTTCTATCGAAAATTCCTCCAATTTTAAAACAAGCATACTCGAAATTTATATCCAATTAAATCTGAAAAATTAAACACATAAATTCATCTATAAATTTAATAATAAATTTCGAAATTATCTAGAATTAATTCTAGAACAGTGCCGATTCCTGCTCTGATAACAGTTGTTGAGGGTTTTTCGAATTGTACCCCCACAGGATCTAACCGGATGCTCATTAATTCTACAACATGTATATCATGATTTTATGTGTAATATTAATTATTAACAATGTTGAATAAGCATACAAGAAAATCGATTCTAACACAGGCGGAAAGAGAGAATCGATTAACCAATTACATCGCGTAGTAGGGTTGCTCACGGGATTAAAGGTCTAATCCCGTTGTTGGAGATGAATACATATCAACACCCTCTTCTCCAAGAATGGATTCGAACCACTCCAAGCATAAAATTCCACCCCTTGATCTTCTGATGTATTCCCGAACCTTGTTTAGATGCAGGGTGAGCTGCAGACTACTAAACTGTATGGGAACCGTAGGCAATCAAGTGAGCATGAGAGGGGCTGCATTATTGCTGATAATTTTGTGCCCCCCCTCTCTAATTAATAGAGAGGGGGACGAAAATAATCCCCCTAAACCCTATTGGGTTTGGGCCTCTCCACTTATTTCATTCCCCAAAGCACTTAGGTGTTAATTGAGCTACAGCAGGGATCTAAAAAAATATTAAATTGGTCTACTAATTTATTTATTTTCTAATATCCATAACATGGATATAAATAAATAAATTAAGTATTATTTTTATTCCACTAAAGAAATAATATCGACTTACTAATTTAATACATATTTGTGAATATGCTTTCTCCTTTAGTTCAACCATTCCCTATGTTTAAGATCCAATGTCCATTAATTAATTATGTAAGCTTCTGACAACTATAATTAATTAATATATTGTTCCTTAAGTGGGACCACACGATTTCCTTATCATGTAAAGAATAAATTAATATTCTGCCTGTAGGGCTTCCCATGATCTACGTATTTCCTCAAGAGGACATCATCAACCTGGCATACCAGGACATGGTGACCATATACAATGCACGACCCATCATATATGTAAATGTCATTGCCCAAAATATCGAGGTTGTTGATCCTATCAAAGAATCTCACTCATTGATAAATCAAAGCAGTCGACATAATATATATATATATATATATATATATATATATATATATCTGCCAATATATACGGGTCAAGAACCCAAACTCTGTGGATCTTTATTCTCTCACTTAAGGTCAGAACAGAAAATAGTATCCTATCGTGATCCTTCTCAACTAACTATCAAATTATTCTACAGTGTCCAATGGTTAGTTCAAGACCATCTAAACCGTGAGCCCTTTAATAATTTGTAAGAAATCCGATGATATGATCTTCACTGTGTGTTTACCTACACCATATCATCTACAATGTAAGTATATGGAAACATGCACATAAATATATAACAATAAATAAATGCACAAATAGTGACTTCAATTATTATTCAATCTATATCATCTTAATATTGTTTAATGTATACAAATACAAGCTTTCCAGTATACAAAACCAATAGTGACAACAAACCAACCCCTGTTGTGATTGGTTACTCGAAGGTGAAATCACAACAGCTCTCTGTGGGATTGAACCGTACTCATGAGCTAGCTACGCTCATAATGGGCACATGAGTCACAAATTCATTTTGAGAGTGAAATGACTGCGCGTCATGTACGTTCGAGATTCAAGGCAACTTTCGGGAGTTTAATTCGTATGATTCCAGCCATCTATCATACTCAACATCGATGACATCCATCCTTACACCTTCGTACGTCTCAAGTATCTTCCACAAGTCCACCAGTCGAGTATCAAGCAAGGTCGAAGTCATTCGGATCAGATTTACCTATACGTGCTAATTAGCTCGCGAATAGCACATATAACGTAAGTTCATCCAAACTCTTTCATAACCTATCTAATCCTACCATTATTCACCACATATCATGTCCACAAACCCTCATCTTCATACCTAGCTAATTCGAGCCTTAAACAACCCCTTTTAGTTTGGATTTATGTTTTAATTCGTGTGTCGTAGCCTAAGTATTTTATTTAGGTGTAGTTCGTAAAAATCGAGTCCATTCATTTCTTTTATTTGTTTTATTGTTTTCCACCTATTTTATTGAGTAAATCGAGTCATTAGAAGTCCGATAGAACCCTTACGTGTCGACGTGTGTTTGGTCTTGGTTATCCGCAAACCAAGTCTCATTATGTCGTATACCAGGTCACATTAATCTCTCTCGATACTCCTTTTGATAGTGTATGAACAAGTGTGTTTCAATGCACGATGTCTAGAACATTAATCTCTAGTCTAAAACACAACCCTAACAATGCGGCTCAAAACAGATAGAGCTCTTGAAACTATTCTTGTGCAGTACTTTTGTTCAGTGTGTGTCTGACCTCCTAATAGGTCTATATCCCAGGCCTAACAAAGGAAGATGCATTGGATCAGCTGGGAGACTATTTGCTTACCGGTATCTGAGGGTGGCTTGGGTATTCGGAGGTTTGAGGATCTGGTTACAACTTTCAGTTGGAAGCTCTGGTGGAGGTTCAGAGCTCAGAAATCTCTGTGGGCACGGTATATGAGGAAGAAGTGTTGTGGTCCGTCTTACCCAGAGAGGGTGCCTTTGAGAAAGTCCGATAATAGGGTGTGGAGGAGGCTTGTCAGAGTTGGCATACAGGCTCAGGAGCATATTAGGTGGACCTTAGGGGCCAGTGAGGTAAGCTTCTGGGATGATGTTTGGTATGATGACTTGCCTTTATCTGCTTTTTGTCCTGCTATTATGTTTGATCATACATCTGTTGATTGGTATTTTGATGGTGAATCGTGATCTATGCCTTGTCTGTATGCTTTATGTGCTCACTTTGCTTTGCCTGATGGGTTGATTGATTCATTGAGCCGGACTCCTATGTTGTGGGGGAAGAGAGATAGTATGCGGTAGAATTTGACTTCTATTGGTGAGTTCTTGTTGACCTCTGCATGGGATCAGGTCAGGTACCAGCGGCTTGAGCGGCCACTTTTCGGGTCCATTTAGCATGATTGCATTACTCCTACCATTTCTACTTTCCTATGGCGTTTATTGCATGATAGAGTCCCTGTTGATGTGTGTCTCTAGTTCCGTCGTACTCATCTAGCCTCCCGTTGTCTTTGTTGTGATGATCCGCAGGTCCAGTTCTTAGAGCATGTTTTTCTTTAGTCTGAGTCTGTGAAATCGGTTTGGGCTTTTGTTACGTCTTGGTTTCACACTTTTGCACCACATACACATACTGTCACACATGCTCTTGGGTTTTGGCGGGGTGTATATCCACGATCCTCTCCGAAGCACATCAGTTTCTTGCTTCCTTGCCTTGCTTTTTGGTTTCTTTAGACGGAGATGAACGACCACAAGCATTGTGGGGTTCATTTCCTTGTTTCTCACATTGTTTGGTAGGTTAAGTGTCATCTCTGACTTTTAGTTGCGGCGGGGAAGCTCCTTCCACAGCATTGGTTGGGCTGCTATCCACATGTATCTTTCATGCCCGTCTCTGACCCTGTTCCGAGATCTCTCAGGTCTCGAATGGTGTCGTGGCGGCCTCCTGAGGTACCGTGGGTCAAGCTCAACACGGATGGTTCTTATTCGACCGATCTTTAGATGGCGGCAGGTGGGGGAAGTTTGGTTCAGGATTCCTTGGGTTCCCTTTTGGTAGGTTTCTGCGTGTCCCTTTGGGCTGTATTGAGTTTTGATGTGGAGTTCCAGGCTCTGCTTCATGGGTTAAGACTCGAAGTGCAGTATTCAGATTATATTTGGATTGAGATGGATGTTGCCTCGATGGTGTCAGTGTTGCAGTCAGGCCGGCCCGGTTTAGCTGTGACTCGACACACGTTAACGTCCATTCGATTGTTATGCTGCAGAAGACATGTTCGCTTCTCCCATATCCACTGTGAGGGGAATCGGGCTATAGAGTTCTTACAGGTAGGGGGTTCAGACCCCTACGCTCACCTTTTATGATTCAGGTTCTGCTCCACGATATTTGCTCTCCTTGGTGAGGATGGATCAGTTGGGGTATCCTAACTTTCATTTTAGATATAGATAGATGATGATGTTTTTCATTTGTTTATTGTTCCCGTTTCTTATTGGTTCTTATTTGGAGTTACAGTCTTTCTCGGGCTATGCTTCAGGTTATGTATTTCATTTAGTTTTTAGGGTTAGCATCCGGTCTGTGGATGCATCCTCTTTGAGTTATTTCTTTGCTTCTAGTTTGAGTACTTGGTTAGGGGTGTGTTTACTTTTAGGACACATGCCACATATGACTTTGTACGAGATGATTTGCGAGTTATATACAGGTTGGGCATGGTGCTGAATGCCCCACTCCTTTTAGGGGTGTTTTTTTTAAAAAAAGAAAAAGAAAAATAATCAAAAGAAATTTTAAATAAGGTTTTGATGAGATGTCAAAACACTCAAGAAAAACTGAAGGGTAAGTAAAGCGAACTGAAAGCTCTATTCAACTGAAGGATAAGTCAAACAAATAGAAAGGTTAGTCAACTGAACTGATAGCTAAGTCAACCAAACTTCAAGATAACTCAACTGATGACTAAAATTGGAAGTTAAGTCAGCCAAACTAAAGTTCAAGACAACTTAACTGATGGCCAAATTGAAGATTTAGTTAGCCAAACTAAGATTCAAAATAACTTAACTGATGGCCAAGCTAAAAGTCAAATCAGCCGGACTCATATCCAAGTCAACTCAACCGATGGCCATGATCAGTTGAGCTGAAAATCCGTTCAAGTAACAGCGAAGGAAAGTGACTCCCTGAAGCCGAACTGAAGCATTAACTGATCAAATCAACTAGGCACGAATGTAAGGCCACAGACTGCATAATCAATAAGTTAATACATCCCGAAGAGTCAATGGTAGAATAATGGCTACAACAACCATGCCAACGGTTATATGCACCAACAAGCCTTTGATCGGCCAACAAACCTATGATCGCTCAAGAGACCTGCCATAATTAACAGTCATAATTCACTCATCTATAAATGACGAGTGAGATAGAATTTGAAAAGAACTTGTGCATGAAATCTCTGCCAAGAAAACTAAGTTTTCTCTATTGAACATCTACTCATTTGCAAAAAGATTAGAAGCTCTATTTGAGCAATATATGTAGCTGTAAAAGTCAACCTGAGAAGAGAAGAAATCAACAAGCTACAGGCATCCTCAGTCTGCTGTTCAAAGTCCAGCTGAAGCTCTTCTCAGTTAAAGCTCTGAAAATTATCAAGTACAACCGCTCAGTTCAAGGAGCACGATTAGTTGATAACCTTAGTTGAAGACCAACCATCTTGAAGATGGAAAGAGATCTAGAACTCTGTAAAGACAATAATAGCACTTAACTCTCCAGCTAAGTATAAGCTCTCGTTAAAGTAACTGTCACTGCAATAGCTAACTATTGGAGACTGCAAGTGTGAGCCGTCGACCCAGCTGAGGTAACACTGTAAAGAAACTTATTGTTACCAATTTCAGCTAGTTTACATTCATTGTATAATTTGTAAAGTGAACTCAGATTATATAGTGGATTTATCCCTTCTGTGGAAGGAAGAGATGACGTAGAAGTTTTAAGGCTTCAAACCTCTATAAAATTGATTGTGTCATATATTGCTTTAATTTTATTAAATTTCTTATCTCTTGAAATTGCATACAAGATCACATGACTTACATCTATCTCGAACAAACTGAAAATAGACAAGCTACTAAGTTTAAACGAGTCAAAGGGCCTTTAAAGTTTTCCGCATTCATTTACAAGTTTTTGAATTCAGTTTATTCACCCACCTCTAAACTGAACAAGACTCATCCAGGACCAACAAGTGGTATCAGAGCAATTGATTCTAAGGATTAGCTGTGTCTACAGATCAACTAAATCAGATATATTTATTTGTGCTAACATCTTAAGCAATGAGAAACCATAAGCTACCTCTATTTTCAGCTGAGAACTATGATAAGTCGAGCAGAAGGATGAAGACTCATCTGTGCTCAATTCATGAGAATATGTGGGAAGTCATAGAAGATGGTCCAATCACAATAATGATAGATAACAATGCCCACATAGTCGATGTCAATCAACCAACATGAATCCCAAAGCTAACTCATCTTCTCACCATTGAAGAAACGAAATTGAAGAATCTAGAGTTTGTGGCTCAATCAACACTCTTCCAAACTCCAGATAAAGATCGAATGAAGGACACTAAAAACTGAAAAACTGCCAAAGAGATTTGGGATTTGTTGCCAGATCTATGTCAAGAATCTAAAGCCATCAAAGGAAACAAACTCCAACTCGTGGTTGACAAATATGAATCCTTTAAAATGCAACCAGAAGAATCTATTTCAAGCCTTGAAACCAGATTTCTAGGCATAATCAGCGAAGTGACCAACTTGGGAAGAAGGTATCCCAACTGCGAGATGAACTCCAAGATATTAGATAATCTCACAGAAGAATGGAACATGAAAGTGATTGATACCAAAGAATCAAGAAATCTAAATAGCATCATTCCAAGAAAATTATTCGTCTCTGTCAAAGCTCATGAATACAACCTAAACTGAAAGAAGGAAGCCTCCACCTCATCAATTTAGGATGCAACCTTCTATGGTGAAAGGAACCAGTTTCAAGACACTCGTAGAAGAAACAACTTCTGACTAAGAAGTTCACCAGTTAGAGAAAATCAAGGTGGATCCGCAACTCACAGAAGAAGAGACACAACTAAGAAAAAGGAGAACTTGACTGATGACATCAACGAGCAAATTCAGTTAGTGACAAAGTTATTGGAGAAACGGAAGAGAATCCAAGACAATCAACGAGTTCCACTCCAACTTGAAGATTCCCTAAAAGCTCAAAGAATTCAGCATCAAGCTGAACAATTAGCTAAACTAGGTAGAGGAGGTAACCAAAGTTTAGGTGAATACTTCCATTGTTACAAATAATAACACTACAAATATGATGTCCTGATCTCCCAGAAGATAAAAGAGCCAAGGTTAGAAAAATTTTCTTCAAAAGAAAAGCAATGATGGCAAACTCTGAAAATGCCATACTAGACGACTTGGACTATCTATCTGGAATTCATTTTGATGGCTATAACTTGGATGATGAAGTCCTATTTTGCCCATGACTGACAATGAAGAAGAGGTTAGTACAGCTGAATCTGAAACCTCATTTTATCACATCATGAAGTAACTGTTTCTAGTATGGAACTAGATGAAAAGCTTATATTGTTAGAAAATCAGTTGGCTTCAATATCATGTTTGCATATTAAATTGAAAGATGAAAATGGTGAACTGAGAAATAGAGTCAGAAAGTTGAATATTGATCATAATAGAATGAATTATCTTGAAACTCAGTTAGTAGAATTTGAGAAACTGAAAACTGCTAAGTTAGAAACTAAGAACCTAAGACTCAAACATGAGATCCTTGATAGAGAAAAAGTCTCCATTAAATTCAAAAAGGGATCTCAAACTCTAGATGAAATCTTGAGTCATCAAAGAACTGAGTCTGGTAGTACAAGGATAGGCTATAATAAGTTCACTGCTTCAGAAAAAAGAAAATCAGTTGTGCAAAGTAGTGATAAAAGGCATCTTAAAGGGATTCACTAGGCCAACTCAATCAGTTGAAGTATCCATATTCAGCCTAGACAATTCACTCACTCTTCTCAACCGAGACCACCAGTGAACCGAACTGAGAGATCAGTTGAACCCAAAAGAAACACCTTTTCCATATCTCAAGCCTACCCCACTCAAAGGTTCAATCAACATGCCTATAGAGGATATTAAAGTACCTATAGGAGAAACCAGAGAAATATTTTTGGACCTAGAAATTAATATAATGACTATCTGAACTCTAGAAATGAACAAAGGATCAATCTAAGAAGGTTCAGTTCATCAAACTAGAAACACACAAGGCATTGGCCTGATCGAAGAGCTCAAAGATCTCAAAACCAAGAGGATCAGTTGAACTGTTTTATCGTACTAACTTTCATCGCATGTATCATTCAACTGAATCAACTCAGAGAAAAAGAGTTGAAAGCAAAACAAAACCAAAAAGCTAATTATTATTTTTGCAGGAAAAGAGCATCTTATCTAAGAAGAAAACCAAGGATATTTGGTATCTAGATAGCAGGTGTTCCAAGCACATGACTGGAGATAGAAAGGATATAGAAGGATACAAAGAAGTCAAAGGTCCACTTGTCACATTTGGAGATAATTCCAAAATTTGAACCATTGGAGAAGGGTTCATGGTCAAAGGAAAAGTGATAGTCAATGAAATCTTCCATGTGGATGGACTGAAACACAAGTTGCTAAGCATCAGTCAGTTATGTGGCAATGGTTACTCAGTTAACTTCAACACAAACACGTGTGATATACAAGATAAGTCAATCGGAGCAATACTCTAATTGGTGTAAGGAAAGGAAACATGTATGTAGTTGACTGGTCAACCAATTATTCAAAAGCTTGTTCTCTATGAGAAGAAACAAGTGAAATAAGCTGGCTATGGCATCGATGACTGAATCATCTCAACTTCAAGAGCATCAACTAATTAGCCAAGAAAGTCCTGGTTGAAGGACATCCTAAAGATATCTATAAGAAAACTGGTACTTGTGGACCATGCCAAAAAGGGAAGCAAGTGAGACCATCTTTCAAAAATAAGAGCCATCCCTCAGGAACAACTGCATGTCTACAACTGCTACACATGGACTTGTTTAGACCAATTAAACCGCAGAGTCCAAAAGGTAAAAGATGCACATTAGTAGTGGTTGATGACTTTTCAAAATACACTTGGGTTGAATTTCTGCGAAGCTAAGATGAAACTTATACCAAGTTGTCAACACTTATTAGAAGATTGCAAACTGAAAAGGGAAATTCAGTACATAGAATTCGGTCAGATAATGGAACTGGATTCATCAACAAGTGATCAATTTCTGCATTGAGCTTGGAATAACTCACGAACACTCAGCTGCAAGAACTCCTTAACAAAATAGTGTAGCTGAAAGGCGAAACCAAACACTCAAGGAAACAGCTTGAGCAATGATAGTTGATGCCAACATAGCTGAAAACTGCTGGGCTAAAGCAATCAACACAGTATACCACACTCAAAACCAGAGTACAATCGTTAGTTCACACAACAAGACTCCTTATGAGCTATACAAGGGTCGTAAGCCTTCTATCTCATACTTCAAAATATTTGGTTGTGAATGTTATATTCACAACAATGGCAAGACTCAAATGAAAACTTTCAGTGCGAAAGCTAATGAGAGAATATTTCTTGGATATAATTCTCCTCACTCACAAGATTATAGAGTGTTCAACAAATGAACTCTTATTGTGGAAATAACATGTCATGTGGTATTTGATGAATTTGCTAATGAGTAAATGAATAAAGATATTATTGGTACATCAGTTCATATATAGCCCAGTGAAACTGAGAACTCGCAGGACTATGTTGATCATGTGATGAAGCCATGCAAGGCCTTGAAGAACTAAACCCAGAGCTTTCATTCAAAGGTCTAATTGCACGTATAAGAGCCAAACAACTTCAAAGTTATTTTCAAATGTTAATGCGAAGAATGATTGAAGTTGGAGAAGAAGAAATTGGACGCAACCCCAAATGTATTTTAGCACTATCAATGGAAGATAAAGATCAAGATCACACCATGGAGGATATAAAGAGAAGAAGTGCATGTGTGCATGTGCATGAAGTCGACGTGCATGTGTGTGCGTGTGTTAAAGAGAAATCGGCCCTTATTTGATTTAATTAAATGGTTGAATTTCATTTAGACTATAGTATTAATTTATTTAATTTAGACTATAGTTTATATCAGTTTTTAATTAATTTTTTGGTGTAATTTTCGTTCATAATAAGTATAGGTTTGACTAGAATTGTATTTAAGGTAATTTCCAACCTTGAATAGAATTCTAGTTTAAGTATTTCTATAGTATTGTTAGAGATCCTTTTTGGATCAGTTTTTTAGGGCTTTTTACATTTAATTTTCATGCACCTCATGCCCTATAAATAGGGGAACCATGTTACTTTGATATTTTAGACATTATTGATTAAATTTTCTTTTGCATTCAATTTGTGTCTCAACCATTCAAAGCTTTTGATTGTTTTTTGTCGAAAATCATCATTCTTGAAGCCTAGCAATTTCAAGTCTTATTCCAATGGAATGTTCTAATTCACACAAGGAATTAGGGTGAACTCACTACGAATAACAACTCTGAGATTCATTTTCATCGTACAAGATACGACGGGGTTTAATCGGGTTGTAATTCAAAACACTACCACCTTCGACCTTCATCAAATGATATCCTCCATCCTTCACCAACGTCCGTGATATCTTCAACCATCCAAGACCTGATCGTATGTCGATCAACAAGGGTTTAGTTCCATACACGTCCAATTCATCGTGTTTTCCATCTATACCGTAAGTCCTTTACATCCTTAACATATCCTATCTTCCCTAGCCATTCTTAACCCTTAATTCTCATCCAAAATACACCTTAATTTCCATTTTGTGTTTCCTTTTTGTGTCGTAGTCTAAGTGTCGTAATTAGGTCTAGTTCGTCTTTAATATTGTTTTGAATTGTTATTTCATTTAATCTACATTATTTCGATTTATTTGTGTCTTAGATTAGGATTGAATCCTTCCTTAGTTAGCGTGTTCGATTCTAGAAGTCTTCCGCGCGTACTCATATCCTGTACAATTTGTCCGGGTTACATCATCATGTAGTTCCAGAATAGTATGAAAATTCACTTGAGGAAGTAATGGAACTGATGCTAGACCAACTGAAACCAACCAAGTCAATGAGGCCACAAACTATGCTGAGACCATTGACCCCACAACTAAAACAGGGGGAAGAACTGATGAAGGAGCTGAACCAACTAAAGAAAAGACAACTGATGAAGTCAACATGCAATAATGAACCAGCTGAAGAATCATCAGAAGATAACTTACCCAAATAGCTTCAAATCTATCCAACTGACAAGATCGTGGATGAACCAAGAAGCTATGTACAAACTAGAAGCTCAACGGAACATGCACTGTTCACACGCTTCATCTCTTGAACCGAACCGGAAAATGTCAAAGAAGCTCTAGAAAATTTAGACTAGATTATGGCAATATAAGAAGAACTAAATCAACTCACAAGAATTGATGTATGGTTTCTTGTTGATAGACAAAAAACCTAAAAAGTAATTGGTACAAAATAGATCTTTCACAATAAGATGGATGAATAAGGCGTAATCACAAGAAACAAGGAAAGATTGGTAGCTAAGGGTTATTGTCAAAGTGAAGGGATCGACTTTGATGAAACATTTGCACCAGTTTTGTAAGACTAGAGGCAATCAGACTATTCCTAGCCTATGTAGCTCACTTCAACTTCGCAGTCTATCAAATGGACGTCAAGAGCGCATTTCTTCAAGGAATGCTCAAAGAAGGTGTGTATGTAGAGCAACCACCGGGATTTGAAATTGGAGATCAAGTCTATAATTTGAAGAATGCTCTCTATGGATTAAAACAAGCTCCTCGAGCTTGGTATGAAACTCTCACAACATTCTTGCTAAAGAATGGTTTTCAAAAAGGGACCATTGATTAAACTCTATTTCGAATAGAACGGTCAACTAAGATCTTAATGGTTCAAATATATGTGGATAGTATCATATTTGGATCCAAGAGCAAAGATCTATGCACACGATTTACTCAATTGATGTAGAGCGAATTTGAGATGAGCATGATGGGAGAAAAAACATTCTTCCTAGGACTCCAAGTGAAGCAAATGAATGATGGGATCTTCATCAATCAAGCTAAATATACCAAGGAGCTGGTCAAGAAGTTAGGAACTAATAAAGGAAAGACTCTCAGGATTCCAATGAATACATCTATTCAGTTAACTCTAGATGAAGAAGGAAAATTAGTTAGTTAGACATACTACCGAGGGATCATCGACTCACTACTATATCTAACTACCAGCCGACCAGACATCTCCTATTCAGTCAGACTGTGTGCTCAGTTCCAATCAAATCCAAAGAAAAGCCACTTAGAAGCATCTAAAAGGATTGTCAAATATCTCAAAGGAACTATAAACCTTGAGCTATGGTATCCAAGAGTTGATAGCTTAAGTCTAACTGATTATTCAAACTCAGACTTTGGTAGATGCAAAATCGACAGAAAAAGCACAAGTGGAACTTATCAGTTTCTAGAAAGCAAATTGATATCTTGGTTTAGCAAAAAGCAACATTCAGTCACCACCTCTATAACTGAAGTTGAATGCGTTGCTGCAGGTAGTTGTTGCGCACAAATATTATGGATGAGACAACAACTGAAAGATTACAAGGTTGAAACTGAAAAGGTGCCTATATTTTACGACAACAACAGTGCAATTGTAATCTCTCAAAATCTAGTATTGCACTCCGGAACCAAGCATATTGACATAAGGTATCACTTCATAAGAGATACATAGAAAAGAAGGACATCCGCATCAAGTATGTCAACACAGAGCGACAAATCGCTGACATCTTCACAAAACCGTTTCCTGAAGCATGATTTGGGGAGCTATGTATTCAACTGGGATTACTTGAACTATAATCAAAGGATGAAGATGATCTATCGATTGAAGAAGGACAACGTAATCAAAAGTTCACTCCAGCTGAAGAAAGGAACTAAGGAGAGAAGAAGAAAGGAGCAAGAAATGCTTCAGTTCAACTATTCATCAAGTTCAAACTGATGTGTTGATTAGTTCAAAGCACCTAAAATGCACAAATATTGTAAACTGAGAGGAGAAAATGAATGAACTAAAACCATTCAGTCGACTTAATCAGTTAAACGGAGTTATCAGTTCACATGTTCAAACTGAAGCAAGGAGCGAAGCAGAAGAAACTGAACTAAAATCACTTCAGTTAGCCTGATCATTTCAACTAAAGACCATCAGTTACAGCACTCAAACTGAACAAATTGATAAAGTAGTCAGTTTAACTTTACACCATGTGTAACCAGAAGAGTGAGAAACCAATAAGTTCGAATTTAAAAGGGGAATGATAAAAGCGACGTGTAATTAAAAAGTTACCGTTGGACCCACTCTCCTACATCTTAATAGCCAACAGATCTATTCTTTAGCCAATTAATGCATCGCTAGAGTTAAACGGTGCATTCATTCGAACCGTCAAATCTAAAAGTTTCAAATCATCATGATCGTTGGATTCACATTCCTTGATTCAATATAAATAGTTTGGCTAAAAGGTAACTCACATATTGTTACCAAAATCTCTCTTCAACCCAACTCCG
This sequence comes from Perilla frutescens, assembly GCA_026008535.1. Lineage (NCBI taxonomy): Eukaryota > Viridiplantae > Streptophyta > Magnoliopsida > Lamiales > Lamiaceae > Perilla > Perilla frutescens. Next base: position 25,573,378 of record BRKX01000006.1, on the reverse strand, counting down.
ATCTCTACTCTATCTCCGATTCTTTACAAAATCAGTTACGCAAATTCATAATGCAACCCTAAACTCAAACCGTATCATCTTCCAAGAACTAAATCATCATTTCATCTGCTGAATCAACATGGCTCAAGGAAACACACCAACTATTCGAAGAAAGTTCAACTTCAGAAAAACTAGAGAGTCATCACAAAGATTCCAAGGAAATCTCTACCGAGATAAATTTTTCGACTAGAAAGCATATAAGGAAAAGTACTCTAACATAGCCTTGTGCAATATGATAATCACAAAGATTGCACTAGCTTGTCTTCAAAACTTTACTGAAGTCCTTCCAGTGAAAGTTTACCCGGAACCGGTCCTCGAGTTCTATTTGAACTCCAAAGGCTACCCCGACAAGATTACAACTGAAGTTAGAGGAGTTCAATTTGAAGTCATTCCCGAATCCCTAGGAAGAATATTCCAACTTCCAACAACGGAGATTAAGCTACAAAACATCAAAGTGGATCAACAACAAACGTACGAGTTTTCGGAAACGGTTTGACTGTCATGAGTCGTACAAAAGCAATACACTTATCTCTTGATTTTAAGAGAAATACCAAATTTTGGCATCAGTTGTTTCCAGAATGATCGTCGGAACCACTGAGAGTCACAGTGAAATGTTAGAAGATAAGTATAAGGTATGTGCCACAATTACAACAAACATAAAGGTAAACTGGTCATTGTTTTTCTTGAAGTAAATCAAGAAATATGTGAACATCGTTGCGAAGCATTAGGATGAAAAGAAGTTCCACCAAAATATGTGCTACCTCTACAGAATTAGCAGCTTACTAGAAAACACGTTCATCTCTATGAAAGATGAAACTGAAACTAGAATGGTAGATAAAACTGATTTTATCCCAACACTTGCCAAGAGACAACCTACTCTTCCTGGAGAAACTTTTAAGAACTCTCAATCTACTGGCACTCGATCAGTTTCCTCGAAGAAAGCAAAGCAAACTGAGGAAGGAAAAGGGAAGAAGAAGATTCCGACTCAGACGACCACATTCCACTCAGTCATATGATGGGCACGCCAATCAATGCAAACCACTACAGCGGTTGAGGATGGGCTTAACCTCAACCACGACTGGAATTCTAGTTGCAACTTAAATTCATTCAGTTCAACCGACATGACCCTCTAGAATAGCAATCACCAGATCAGGTCAAGCAAAAAGGAATGTTGGTCAAGTCAATTAAGGACCAGTGAAGGTTCAACTGAAGGGAAAAAAGAAGCAAACCAGTCTACCAACACCGCCTGAGCTTCCACCACATAACATCAAAGTATATGATGTGGCTCCTCGCACTAGGGGAGATGATGTAGTGCCATTCAGAGGAGTTCACATAAAGATTCAGGGGCAGATTATTTTTGAATGACGTTCCCACCCATGGCTGAAACTAAAGAAAACATAAGGGCTCTTTCAAGAGCTGAAATTGTCAAATGTTGGGCTGATGAACAAGTGATCAAGTTCATCATAGAAAAACTTTATTGAAGACGTGACTAGAATTGACGCTCTCTACAAAGCACTCACCAGGTATTGCTACTGGTATTTGTGGAGACATTGTTTCAACTCAGAAGCACACTTCCTCTTGGCAACATTCCATGGAATGAGTTTTAGAGAAAAGATGAAGAATGGAGCATGAGATGAGCAGGTCCAGAAATGCCCGAACAAATGCCCATCACAACCGTGAGAAAAATGCTCGCATTTCGACGGCACCATCCTAACCCAGCTGAAAAATCCATTGTAGAAGTCATGAATGACTTGCTCCAGCTGACAGGCATATGACTGCTGGTGTTACAAAACAATGCACAATAGCAGCAATGCAGAAACCCCCAAGTACGGTACCAATGGATGCTCAACCAACTGCTGATGTTAAGGCAACAACAACATCAACAACTAAAACAGGAATTGCAACAACAACAGCAGTCACAAAATAATGAAGCTGAGATCGGTCAGCTGCAAGCCAGAACTGAAGGAGCCTCTAGTTCAAAACAAGAAGTTACATTTAGGGATGTGAATTTAGCCCGAAACCGATGGGCCGGCCTGAAAAAACCGAAAAAAAGGTGGGTTAGAGCCACAAATTTCTGGCCCGAAAAAAATTTTAACCGATTCGACCCGAATCGAATAGGCCCGAAATCGAAACGGGTTGGTCCGATTGACATCCCTACCTATATTTCTTTAGACTAACTAGTTATTATAATTTATCATGTTTTAATTTATTTAATTTATAATATTATAATATTATTATTTCTTTTAATAAATGATAAATATTTTTAAAATAGAATCAAACATGAATTTGAAAGGGCTTCAAATATTGTTAAAGTAGAAGAAGATTGTACTTAAAATTAGATGGAAGATTAAGGTATAAATAGATTTGTGGTGTAGTTTAAAATGATTATTTTTAGAAGAACAAATTATGATTGAACATCATTGTCATTTTCATATCATTTATTTTTGTTGACTTTCATTTGATACAGTTTGATCTTAATTAAATTTTGTATTTGTCATGTTCTTTTCATTTTATCTTATTTTTCACGTATTAATTTATTTCAAGAATAAGAGATAGTGATTATTTAGGAGAATTATCAAGATATAATTTATACACGTGAAAAAAAAAATCATAAACATGTTGGCCCGATGGGCTAGCCCGAAAACTGAAGGGTTAGGGTTAGGGCCGAAGATTTTGAGCCCAAAGAAAATTTTAACCGAATAGGCCCGAACTGAATAGGACCGAAACCAAAACGGGTTAGCCCGAAACCGAACTGGTTAGCCCGATTGACATCCCTAGTTACGTTATTAGTTACAAGGTTGTTGAATTTTGAAGAACCAACATCTCAAGTTGAAGTTGACATTCATGTGATTCCTGCCTCTCCATATCATCAAAAGAATGAGTCAATTGAGCAGCAAGACAAGGTGATCAATATCGAAGGTACAACTAGAATTGAAATACCAAGCTCATTAGTTCAACCAGAAGAGTTACCTGAGGATCAAACTACTACACCAACTGAACCATCAGGTCAACCTAGAGATGCAACTGAAAAAGAACTTCCAAGTTCGTCAGTTCAACTGGAGAAGAAAACTGAAGACCAAGCTAAGAAGTCAACTGGTCAATGGTTCAGCTTAAGGAGTCTGCTGAAATACCAACTGCTCCTCCAACTGAAGTGCCAGTTACTCCACAAACTGATCAATCAGTTCAGCTGGAGAATTCGACTGAAGAAATGGAGAGTCTTGGCTTGGTGCCAGTCATCTCTCCTACCACATTGGTCATCCAGTTTCGAGCCGAGGAGTAAGCCATGTTAGCTGAACCAAAGACCCCTCCTGAACTAAGTCTCGAGAAAACCATCAGTTTAGGAGAAGGTGAACAGTCACATATAGTTCCATGTGACGAATTGATGGAAATTGAGCAAGGAGAGAAAGTCGATTCCATGGTTGATCGACTACAGTTTGAAGGTCCAAGCACCACCTCAGCAGTTCAGTTCACTGTCTCTCATGAAAAGCTAATCCATAGCCTTCAATAATAGTGCCGCTAACTTGAAAAAACCACTAAGCTGAACTCCCAACTGATATCCCAACTCCAAGTGCACACTAGTCTAAAGAAAGATGAGACTGCCACCTCCAGCAGTGAAGAAGAAGAAGAAAAAAGTATAAGCGGACCAGTTGCAAAGAAGAGGAAAATTGAGCATAAGAAATATTAGAGGCTAATCAAATGATCAGTCAACTGATTAGATGCCCTAAGTCTTTTCTTTGTAACTCGACTGTTTATTATTCAAACTTATAATATAAGTTTATTTTTCCATTCTTAATAAATGTCCAATCAGCATTTATTTTGAAATTTCTTACCATTGCAAAGTTTGACACGTGTTTTGATCATTAAAAGCCAATGACTTAAAAGAAAAAATGGTAAAAGATATTGCTCTTCCAACACCTCTCAACCAACAAATTTGTGAGTCCTCATCAACACTCATAAAATCTCTTCTACCCTTAGCCTCCCATAAATTCACTCATAACCTTCCCAAAACTCTCTCAAAACTCCTTGAATTCCTTCAAATTAGCCAACGTTAATTCTCAAACATGGCCGATTCCTCTAGCCCACAAAGATCATTTAAAAGCCAGATGTTTCAAGATAAATTCCTTGATAGAAAGAAATTCCAATTGATTCTAAATTGATCAAATAACTCCACTCTTCTTGTGAATCTTCACAAGACGGAAATTTTATACTATTTGGAAACTCCGCCAAGATTCTTTAGACAAGACTTGGCCATTGAATTTCTATTATAGGCAAGAGTTATAGAAGATGGGAAAATTGTGTCATCAGGGATTCAAAATAGACCAATTCAAATCACTGAAAGCATAATTGCAGAAGTCTTTCGACTGTCAAAGAAAGGCTCAAAGTTCCAAGCATTGAAAGAATCTGCAGAAACTTACTGGAAAGAATGGAAAGCTTCTACATGCAAAAAGCATTTCAGTTTTACCATGACTAAAACTGACCTCAAACCGGCATATGGTGTTCTACTCGACATCACGAACAAGATGATGTTCGGAGTAATTGGAGGCCTGAGTCAACTCACTCAAGAATGCTACAAAGTCATGATTCATCTTGTAGAAAGAAGACAAACAAATTAGGCAGAATTTGTATTCTCTCAACTCAAGCATCAAATCATTAAAGCAACAGATTCAAAGAAAACTGGAAAATTAAAGTCCAAAGTAGGACTTGTTTAGAGAATCAACAAGCTACTTGAAGATATGTTGAATCTTCCAAATGATGATGCACTACTAATTCTCATCTCCTACTGGGTGGTAAATACGCCGTCAAAACTGCACAAAAAGTGGTAACCAATCTACTTCTCACTCACTTTACTTTTATTGCAAAGAGTGATCAGAAGCTGTTCAAACAACTGCATCGATATTTCTATTAGTTCAACTGGAGGCATTCAATGTCTATCCAGTCCCACTTTCTACTCACTGCCTTTCATGGAATGAGTTTTTGGCAATGTGAAGAAACTTGGAGCATCAAATGAATACGATCATCAAATCCAATTTCCTCTAATTGTTGTGCAAGTTCAACACATCATGAATCACAGACTTGCCAACAAAATTCTAACAACAGCTCTGCTGCAGATTTAAGAACCTCAATCATATCTCAAGGAAAAGCAGACTATCATCAATCTTTCAACAATCTATCAACCTCACCAAAAGGTTCACATTGCCGCCAACTGAAATTTGATAGTCTATCAAGTCAGTCAGCCGCACCATCTCTACAAACTCGACCTACAACTGAAAAAATAGAACCAAGTGCATCACATACTCAAGTTGTAGCAGCCCAAAAGAGTCAAGAACACTACACTGTAGAGAAGATTGAAGAGGAAGACACCGCAACGTCTCCCAATCTCCTGTCCAAGAACTATATCACCCATATACTAAAACCAAGTGCCAAAGCAGGTCAACGGACCCCTATTCAAGTTCAGTTCAGCTCACCTCATAACAAGAAAGGAATCCCAAATCTCCTTGATTGTAAATTGATCGATCAGTCAGTTACTCTTCAGCAACTCTACCAAACCTTGAGGAAAGAGAAGTCTAAACTGAAGATAATCACTCCTGGATCAGCATCAAAACAGAAGAGATCAAACTGCTCAAAGAGAAGTAGCGAACTGAGTCCGGTTCGACCTTTCAAAAAGAGGAAACTGACCAACGTGATAACAAGCCGTTAAACTGATAAACTGATCAATTCAGTTTGCTCACGGCCTCAGTCAGTTCAACTCATTAGTTGAAGACAGACCAAACTGATCAACTCAACCAGTCTCCTGTCAATCCGCACTTCAAACAGATCAATCAGTTGGACTGTATCCCAATTGAATTCAGGATAAGCTTTACTAATCTATTCATTAATCTTATCTTCAATAAAATATTATCATTGTGATCATTAACTCTTCTCAATGTTACATCTAACAGCTCAAATTTGAAATGATCCATCTCTCACAAAGAATACCATTAGATCACTGAGTCGATTTAAATAATCAACTCTTAAAGGGAAAAAGTGAAATGAGAAGTAAAACTGACCTACCAATTTAATACATATATACGAATATGTTTTCTCCTTTAGTCCAGCCATTCCCTGTGTTTAAGATATAATGTTCATTAATTAATTATGTCAGCATCTGACAGCTATAATTAATTAACATCTAAAACCTTGATTAGTACCACACAAGCTTTACCATGTAAGGAATAAATTCCACATGCAGGGTTTCAACATGTACTTGCGTTTCTTTAAGAGAACATCATCAACTTGGCGCACGAGGACACGGGGCTCATGCATACTGCTTGAGACATTGTGCATACACTGTTATTACCCAAGATATCGAGTTTATTGATCTACAAAAAGATCTCACCAATTGATAAATCAAAGTAACAAACAATGCACACATATGCTCGTCAATATCACATGGGTATAGAACCCGAACTCTGTGGATCTTTATTCTCTCACTAACTGGGTCAAAGACAGAGAATAGTATCCTATCGTGATCCTCCTCAATACACTAACAAGTGTACTAGAATAATCAGTTAGTCAAGATAAACTAACTTATCAAATTATTCTATGGTGTACCGATGGTGTGTTCAGGACCATCTAAGTCGTGAGCTCTTTAATACAATACAAGGTTCTAATGATATGATCTTACCGTGTGACTCCCCAGACCATATCATCTACAATGTAAGTATATGGAATATTGCATAGAACAATTATATAACATAATCTCAATGCAAACAGTGACTGCAATAACTTTCATTTCATATCATCATATCATTGGAAAAGTATACAAAGACAAGTCTTCCAGTATACAAAACTAACAATCTCCCACTTATACTTAAAGCATGTCTTTCAAGCATAAAAACTAACTGGCTAGCTCTCCAATCAAAATTATCAACTCAAACTGCACCACCAGGTCTACATCCCACTCCCATTTTCTCCACGTGACCATCAAAGGTCTTAGCCGGTAGGCTCTTCATGAATGGATCAGCCAAGTTGTCCTCCGATGCAATCTTGACCACCGCCACGTCTCCTCTCTTAACAATTTCTCATATAAGATGGTACTTTCTCTCTATGTGTTTACTTGCCTTATGGGCTATGGGTTCCTTCGAATTTGCCACTGCACCAGAGGTTTCACAGTATATCATGATAGTCTTAGGCAAATCAAGAACCACGCCCAAGCCTACTAGGAACCCGCGGAGCCAGACAACCTCTTTTGCAGCCTCAGAGGTAGCTACATACTCGGCTTCCATAGTGGAATCAGCAATAAATTTCTACTTTATGCTCCTTCATGCATGGCTCCACCTTCTAATGTAAACACATAGCCCGAGGTAGACTTACTCTGATCTTTGTCGGATTGAAAATCTAAGTCTGTATAATCCAAAGCCACTAGACTATCAGAGCGGAATACCAACATGTAATCTCGAGTCCTTCTAAGGTACTTGAGAATGTTTTTGACCGCAGTCCAGTGAACTTGTCCAGGGTTAGACTGATAATTGTTTACCATGCCAACGACATAGCATATATCAGGCTTAGTGCATAGCATAGCCTACATTAAACTTCCCACAGCCGAAGCATATGGTACTTTCTCCATTTCCTCTATCTCAGACTGTGTTTGGGGACACATTTTCTTGGATAGACGAATTCCATGCCTGTAAGATATAAAACCTTTCCTGGAATCTTGCATGCTAAACCTAGCTAGCACTATATCGATATAAGTCATCTGGGACAGACATAACATCCTTTTTTGGCAATCTCGAATGATCTTGATGCCAAGCACATGTCCGGCTTCACCCAGGTCCTTCATATCGAACTGCTTGGACAGCAACACCTTAATGTTTGACAACGTCTTCTTACTATTTCCAATAAGCAAGATGTCATCAACATAAAGTACGAGGAATGTCACCATGTCTCCGTCACATTTTTTGTACACACAGCTCTCATCCGGACTTTGCACGAATCCATATGACTGGATAACCTCGTCAAACCGGATGTTCCAAGATCTCGATGCCTGCTTAAGTCTATAAATGAATCTCTTAAGCTTACACACCAAGTGCTCTTGGCCTTTAGCAATGAATCCTTCTGATTGCTTCATGTGAATGTTTTCTTCAAGACTTTCATTTAGGAAAGTTGTCTGACATCCATCTGCCAGATCTCATAATCCAAATGAATGGCAACGGACAAGAGAATCCGGATTTACTTAAGCATGGCTACCGGTGAAAAGGTTTACTCATAATCGATCCCTTCTTTCTGAGTATACTCTTTCGCCACCAATCTAGCTTTGAAGGTTTCAACCTTCCCGTCAGCTCCTATCTTGCACTTGTAGATCCACTTACACCCAATGGGGTTAATCCCATCTAGTGGTTCTACGAGTTCCCAGACATGACTGTGATCCATAGATCCAATGTCAGATTCCATTGCAGTTTTCCAAGAATTCGCATCTTTATCTCGAATTGCCTCGTCATAGGTCCTGGGATCCAATTCATTTGGTCCCTCTGGGAAATCTGAAGCCTCTCCCAGACCAATGAATCTATCAGGTTGGCGTACAACCCTCCTACTGCGATGAGGCAGTTCTTTTACTTCTGTGACACGTTGTGCAGTGTTTTGTGGTTCCTCTTTTTGCACAACTAGTGTAGGATTCGATCCTCCCCTTAACTCCTCAAGGATGATTTGATTCTTTGGTTTGTGGTTTATGACATAGTCTTCCTCTAAGAATCGGGCATTGGTGCTGACAATGATCTTCTGATCCTCAGGACTATAAAACAAACCACCTTTTATTCCCCTAGGATATCCAATGAATAGCCTTACATCAGTATGAGGAGCCAGCTTATCAGCTTCTTTATCCAACATGTGTGCTGGGCTTACCCAAATTCGAATATGGTTCAAACTGGGTTTTCATCCAGCCCATAGTTCTGTGGATGTAGCAGGAACTGATTTTGATGGAACCAAGTTAAGAATATAGGCTGTTCTTTCCAGGGCATATCCCCAGAATGAAATGGGCAACTCAGAATAATTTATCATCGATCTAAACATCTCTAACAATGTACGATTCCTTCTTTCCGTCACGTCATTCTGCATTGGCGTTCCAGGCGCAGTCAACTGGGATGTAATCCCATTCTCTGCCATGTAATCCCTAAATTCACTTGAGAGGTACTCGCCACCACGATCAGAACGTAGTGACTTGATACTTCTACTCGTTCGTTTCTCCACTTCCACCTTAAACTCTTTGAATTTCTCAAAGCATTCAGACTTGCGACGCAACAGGTAGATATAACCATATCTAGAGTAATCATCAATGAGAGTGATGAAATACTCGAACCCTCCTCGAGCTTGAACTGACGCAGGGCCGCACAGGTCAGAGTGAATCAAATCTAATAACCCTTTGGATCTATTTCCTTTTGACTGGAAAGGACGCTTGGTCATTTTACCTTCCAAGAAGGATTTACACAAAGGAAACGATTCCAGTACCAAAGAAGACAACGGTCCATCATTTACAAGCCTTTGTATCTTTTTAAGGTTAATATGACCTAGCCTTAGATGCCAAAGATAGGTTTAATTCAATTATGAAGGTTCTTTTCTCTTGCGCAGTGTTTTCAATTGGTTTGAGAAAGTATAAGTGTCCATCCAATGTGCCAGAACAGATAAAATATTTACCACTAAAGATAACTACTTTGTTATCAAAAGAAACAGAATATCAATCTATAATCAATTTAGAAACTGAAATCAAGTTTCGTCTAAAACCAGGCACATAAAGAGAATCTTTCAAAATCAAAGTTCTATCACTACTAAAAGGTAAAACAATGTCTCCAACTGCAATAGCCACCACTCTCGTAGCATTGCCCATGTAGACGGTGATCTCGTCCTCACTCAGCTGTCTTTTTACCTGGAACCCCTGTAAAGACATACAAACATGATCAGTAGCTCAAGTATCTACTACCCATGACAGGGTAGAACAAGTTGCTAAACATGTTTCTACAACCAGAGTGTGAGATTTACCTCTCTTCTTTTTCTTATTAGGACACGCCGCTTTCCAATGACCTGGTTGGCCGCACTTGAAGCACTTAGTCTATGACTTGAACTCCTCAGGAGGAATCGTAGCCTTTGGCTTCTTCACCTTAGGCGCCTCATCTGCAGCCTTTTTAGGTGTGTTTATCTTCTTCCTTTTTCCACTAGAAAAAGACGCCCCTTTCTCAGCTATGTGGGCCATAAGATTGCTCTTTTGGAGCAATTCAGCCGCTTGAAGATCTATGAACAGTTCAGTCAGGCTGACATCCCTTTTAATCAAGTTAAAGTTCAACCTGAACTATTCAAACTTCGAGGACAAGCTATGAAGAACAATGTCGATTTGAGAATCGGCGTCCAGCTCTCCACCCAAGGGCTCGATCTCAGATAAATACCCCATCATCATGAGAATGTGATCCCTAACAGGTGTGGAGTCAGCCATTCTCGCATCCATTAGCTTCTTCATTGCCAAATGGGGTACCGAGCGGTTCTGATGACCGAATAGCTGCCTAAGGTTGTACATGATATCATAAGCGGTTTTCATAGGCTTGTGATGATGTTGCAAGACATTCAACATAGATGCCAGAATGTAACAGTGCGCTATCTCATTAGACCTAACCCACTTATCATATGCAACTTTTTGGGCTTCGTCAAAACCCTTATCTGGCGTCTGAGGACAAACCTCTTCATGTACAAACTTGTGTCCCTCAGCAACAAGAACTAGGTTAATGTTACGAATTCAGTCATTGTAGTTTTCACCGACAAGTTTGTTTTCTTTGAGGATTGAGGACAGATTGGAGAGTGCCATTGATGATATGAAATAACTGAAATTTAAAACATGTAGTACAGTCACAAACTTTAGGATAAACAGTATATAATCGAAAGCCTCATAAAAACTATATACTTTTCCACCGACACTTTAAAAATGATTTCTATAAGTCGTGATCATGTGGACGTTTATAAATCTCATTTTTAAATAGGATGTAAAACCTTTAATTTGCCTCCAGTTGAGTTTCTTTACAACAAGCAAATTAATAGTCAGATAATAAACATGGTCATGTAATCGTCTAATTGATAAGCCACGATCGTGTGGACGTTTATCAATAAATTACATCTAAGCATTGACACCATTATCTTTGCACCAAGATCACTTATTCAAATTTAACTGCTCCAGATGGAGGAGTCAGTTAGTTCTAATAGTGTTCTACAGCTATCCATTTAGGAGATTTAATTCCTAGAGAAAACTGTGATATGATACATCCGATATGGAGGAAGACCGATTTCAACGCGCATGCCCATCACTTCTTAATTAAATCAGATTTTAATAGAGACCATATGAGATTTCTACATACTTTGGTATGAATCTCTCCCACTTAGTTATTTATGTTTGAGGTTTCATTTTATCTCATTATCGAACATGCAAACATCACATAAAATGATAAACAACCATTGCATGCTTTAACACAATAAGCAACAGTAATATTTCAACTATCCTAGCTTATATCTCATGTTGATTGATGAGATAAAATAGGAAAGTCAGCTTCAGAACAGGCTTGGCCGCAGCCCCTTTCACCGCGCCTCGTCGAAAAACCTAGCTCTATTTAGGGTTTCGGGACGTGAACCGATGAACCCTCCTTTTTGGTGCTGAACTACTTTCCTTCTTTGAGTTAATCACCGATCTTTATTCAATACAGACTATCTATTCCAAAAGGAAAAATCTAATATTGCTAGAATAAAAATTACAACTCAAAAACTTGATCTAACAGCTTTACATCTAGTACATTAAAACAACGTAAAATAAAACCTAGACCTAATCCATGGATTTTCTCATGGATTAAAATCATGTAGCCAAACCGACATACGGCCAACATTCATTCAACATAAACATACATCACATAAAATAAAGGAGCCATGATAGTTGGTAAACTTGCAAACAAATATAGTCTACAAATCCAACAATCATGTATTATCTGATCCACATAAAATAACATATGATATCTATGCATGAATATTAAATAATATTTGAATTTTATAATTAAATAAATTAATTAATTCAATATTATCCACAAGATAAAAATTGAAAATTAAAATAATTATCCACCAATTTATAACTTGTAATTTTCAAAAATATCTCTTAAATAAATCTGGAAATTATTTAAAATTATCCACCAAATATATTTAATATTTTCAAACCACCCTAATTAAATAATAATTGGATATCTTGATATAAATCAAAAATCTAATCCAAATATTATCCATAAGAATAAAAAATCTTTAAGGATAAGGTTTGAAGATTTTATCCACTCCAAAATCTTCCAAATCCTATCCAAATTTAAATTCTTATCACAATTAGATTTTGATAATTATTTGTATATATCCAAATAATATATTATCCAATTTTAATCAAGATTTTCGAAAATCACTAGAAAAATAAATCTGGAAATTTGATCCACTTCAAATTCTTCTAAATTTAAAATTCTATTTTCAAATTTATCTAGATTAAAATTAGATAAATTAAGATATACACCAAATAATATCAAATCTTAATCCAACACACCAAATTTTCGACCAACATCATTAAATAAATCTGGATATTTAATTTTCATTAAAATTTCCTCCAAATTTAATTTAATAAAATCGAAAATTACACTATATTTCACATTTAGAAATTTTGACATTAATCAAAAAACTATTCCAAATAATATAGCTATAGATTTCAAAATTTTCAAGAATTAAAATCTGGGAATTTTCATCCACCTCAAAAAATTACCAAATTTAAAATTCTAATTTCAAACCTATCTAGATTAGAATTAGGCAACTTTTGATATACACCAAAAATTACCTATCCTTTTTCTAATCACCATAATTTTCGAAACACATCCAAATTAAAACTAGAAATCTTGATCTTGATCAAAAAACCATCCAATGTTTAATTCATAGTGATCGAAAATTATAACACAAATTAGGGAAAAATAACACATCAAAATTTGAAAAGTTTGAACATCAAATTTTCGAAAATTATGAGACATAAATCTGGAAATTTGGAGACCATCAAATATCATCCCAAATCTATATCTTATCATGATCGAAAATTACAACAATTCAAAACTAGAATTTTCGAATTCAATCCAAAAATTCTTCCAAGTTTTGAATACCATAAAATTGAAATACATGCACAATTAAATCTGAAAATTTAAATACCATAAATTTATCATCAAATTTAATATGTAATTCAAATTCATGCTTGAATTAATCCTAGAACAGTCTCAAAACCTGGCTCTGATACCACTGTTGGGGTTTTTTCAAATTAAACCACGGCATGATCTATTGGTTGTTCATTAATCCATGTTCATGCAAATCATATTTTTATTTCAAATGCATGTTCAAAGCAGATTCGAATCTAATAAAGCGGAAGACATAGAAACGAATCTACTTACAAATCGATAGACGGTCTGTGGACAAGATTACATGACTAATCTTGCTGTTGAAAGAACATAAAACTGGCGCCCCTTTTTCCTCAAAAATCGGCCACCAAAATTCTACTCCAAGATCTTATGTTGTATTCCCAGACTGTATCTAGATTCAAAGTGGGCTAAAATCTACTAGATAGATTTGTGAAATATGTGGATATCATGAGAGACAAAAGTGGGGCTCATTTCTAATTGTTGAAATTTTCGAACCCCCCTCCCTATATTTATATAGGAGGTGGTCAAAAATCATCATCCCAACCCTACTGGGCTTGGGCCTCTATCTCAAGTTCTATATCCAGTCCACTTTCAGTCAATTGGGCTACAACAGGGATCTAAAAGAATATTAAATTGCCCCACTAATTTATTTAATATCCAATATCCAATAAACTTAGGATATAATTAAATAAATTAAGTTTTACTTTTATTCCACTAAAAAGGTAAAATTGACCTACCAATTTAATACATATTTACAAATATGCTTTCTCCTTTAATCCAGCCATTTCCCGTGTTTAAGATATAATGTTCATTAATTAATTATGTCAGCCTCTGATAGCTATAATTAATTAACATCTAAAACATTGAGTAGTACCACACAAGCTTTACCATGTAAGGAATAAATTCCACCTGCAGGGTTTCAACATGAACTTGCGTTTCCTCAATAGAACATCATCAACCTAGCGCACGAGGACACGGTGCTCATGCATACTACTCGAGACATTATGCATACAATTTTATTACCCAAGATATCAAGTTTATTAATCTATGAAAAGATCTCACCCATTGATAAATCAAAGTAACAAACAATGCACACATATGCTCGCCAATATCACATGAGTTCAGAACCTGAACTCTGTGGAGCAGCTGAGGTAGCGAGCAGTTACCAGGTTCAGCCAACTGTCAGCTCAGGGCTAGGATATAGCAAGTTCACTGCCCTAGAAAAGGGAAAAACAGTTACTCAACCTAGTGATAAGGGAATCCTAAAAGGATTCACGAGATCTCAGGATCAGCCAGCTGAGTCAAATAAAGGAAAGAGAATATTGAAAAATCCCCAGACCCAGTCTAGAAAGTTTGGTCAGTTCTTCCAATCTAAAACACCTGGTCTACTAAAGCCCAGTTCCCAGCCAAGACCATCAGTTCACTCAAGTCAATCCACTCGTCCAAAGCCTCCAATTCAACAAAGGCCACCAGCTCAGTATAAAATGCCCTCAAGGCAAACTGGCAGATCAGTTCACTATGAAAAGATAGACCAGTCTAGATCTCAAGCCTACCCTGCTAAGTAGCTTAATCAAAGCATTTTTAGGAGAGATCAAAGAAAATCATTTCAACCCAATCATCATTACAATGAATATTTGGATTCCAGAAATGAACCAAGAGCTGATCTAAAAGGGTTCAATCCAATGAACTGGAAACACACAAGGCATTGGCCTGATAGAAGAGCCCAAAAATCTTAAAATAATTATGTGCTAGTTGAATTGTTTTATCTCACTAACTTTCAACGCAGATACCATTCAACCGACTCAAGGAGAGTTGAAAGAGAGTCGAAACTCATGAAACGATCCAAATCAGTTGACTCCTTGAGTGATAAAAAGCCAAAAGTTTGGCAAGTCTGGATTCCAAAAGGCTTAATGTATCAAAAAGGACCCGATATGAAACGGGTCCCTAAATGCTAATCCTTTTCTCTGCAGGACAAGAGCATCATATCTATGAAGAAAACCAAAGACATTTGGTATCTAGATAGCGGGTGCTCCAAGTACATGACCGGAGACAGAGAAGATCTCAACGGTTATGAAGAAATCAAAGGTCCACTCGTCACATTTGGAGATAATCCAAAGGCCGAACCATTCGAGAAGGGTTCGTAGTCAAAGGAAAAGTAGTTGTGAATGGAGTCTCCCACGTGGATGGACTAAAGCATAAATTACTCAGCATCAGCCAGCTGTGCGACAATGGCTACTCAGTTGACTTCACCAAAATCTCCTGCAACATAAGAGACAAGTCAATTGGAGTAATTTGGCTAACTGGCATCAGGAGAGGCAACATGTACATTGTTGACTGGACAACCGGCTACTCAGAAGCTTGATTTCTCTCAAAAGGATCAACTGAAGCAAGCTGGCTATGGCATCGATGACTGAACCACCTCAACTTCAAAATAATCAACTACCTAGCAAAGAAAGAGTTAGTTGAGGGGCTTCCCAAGGAGATATACAAGAAAATAGATGTATGCGGACCATGTCAAAAAGAGAAGCAAGTAAAGTTCTTCAAGAATAAGAATCATCCACCAGGAACAACTGACTGCCTTCAACTGGTACACATGGATTTGTTTGGTCCAGTTAGACCTCAAACTCCAAAAGGCAAAAGATTCACATTCACTCTTGTAGTAGTTGATGATTACTCAAGATATAGATGGGTGGAATTCTTGAGGAGCAAAGATGAAACATATGACAAGCTCACGGCGCTGATCAGAAGACTTCAAACTGAGAAGGAAAGATCAGTTCAAATGATTCGCTCCGACAATGGAACTGAATTTGTGAATCAACACATGATCAGCCTCCTCAACCATCTTGAAATCACTCATGAACATTCAACTGCAAGAACTTCACAACGAAATGGTGTAGCTGAAAGGCGCAACGAAACACTAAAGGAAGCAGCTCGAGCGATAATAGCTGATGCCAACATAGCTGAAGGATACTAGGCTGAAGTAGTCAACACAGCTTGCCATACTCAAAATCGAAGTGCCATTGTAGCAGCCCATGACAAGACACCTTATGAACTGTACAAGGGTCGTAAGCCTTCTATCTCATATTTTAAAATATTTAGCTGTAAATGTTATATTCACAACAATGGAAAGACTCAATTGAAAGCTTTTAGTGCTAAAGCTGATGAGGGAATATTTCTTGGATATAACTCTCCACATGCACAAGCTTATAGAGTGTTCAATGAACGAACTCTTGTTGTGGAAATAACATGTCATGTGATATTTGATGAATTTGCTAATGAGTACAGAAATAAAGAAACTATAGACACATCAGTTCAATATCTACCTAATGAAACTGAAAACTCGCAGGACTATGTGGATCACATTGTTCCAGAGCGGTTTGAATTTTCATTAGAAGAAGACAATGAAACTGGTACTAAACCAGTTGAGAACAACTTGGTCAATGAGGACACAAATCGTACTGAGACCACAAACCCCACAACTAAAGCAGGGGGAAGAAATGATGAGAATGCCGAGCCAACTGATGAACAAGCAACTGATGACGTCATCACAGAAGAGCCAGCTGGAGACCCAGCTGAGGCTATTTTGCCCAAATGGCTCCGAAGCCATCCAACTGATAAGATAGTTAGTGATCCAAGAAGTCGAGTTCAGACCAGAGGATCAATCGAGCACGCATTGTTCACATGCTTCATCTCTCAAACTGAACCAGCAAACATCAAAGAAGCCTTAAAAGATTCAGACTGGATCATGGCCATGCAAGAAGAACTGAACCAGTTCACACGAAATGACGTATGGTTTCTTATTGATAGGCTAAAAACCCAGAAGGTCATTGGCACAAAATGGGTATTTCGCAACAAACTAGATGAACAAGGAGTGATCACAAGGAACAAAGCCGGACTGGTAGCCAAAGGTTACTCACAAAGTGAAGGTATCGACTTTGATGAGACATTCGCGCCAGTTGCAAGATTGGAAGCCATCAGACTGTTCCTAGCCTATGCAGCTCACTTCAACTTCACAGTCTACCAAATGGACATTAAGAGTGCTTTTCTTCAAGGAATGCTCAAGGAGGACGTGTATGTCGAGCAAACACCAGGCTTTGAAATTGGTGATCAAGTCTTCAAACTGAAAAAGGCTCTCTACGGACTAAAGCAAGCTCCAAGAGCGTGGTATGAAACTATAACAACATTCTTGCTGAAAAATAGGTTTTAAAAATGAGTCATTGATCGAACTCTATTCCGAATAGAACGATTAACTGAGATTTTAATGGTTCAAATTTATGTCGATGACATAATTTTTGGATCAAAGAGCAAAGATCTATGCACACGGTTCGCTCAACTGATGCAAAGTGAATTTGAGATGAGCATGATGGGAGAAATGACATTCTTCCTAGGACTCGTGATGGATTTTGAGCCATGATTCTTTGAAGAAGATTGACTTGCGAAGCTGAGGAATTGATCTTTCAAGATTGAACAAGCCTTTGACGAGAAGTAGATAGAAGGCCAGTAACTATGTAGTAAAAATCAGGAAGCTTATCTCGATTGTTCAGTCGACTTATTTATATAGAGAGATTTGGATCATCCAACGGTTGTGACGCTTGGTCTCCCCAAAATCAACGGTCAGATTAGATCAATCGACCCGTCGATTGGCTTTTCATTTCTATCCGTTGAGGATAAATGATGAGAGAGAAAGACAATTCAACGGTAACATTTGGATGACACGTGTTTTTACCTCCACTATTGAGACTTTTGAACTTATCTTATCTCTTCAGCATTTTCTCCTTGGCTTGAAAACTGATTACGTCATCAGTTGGCTTTGACGGTAACTGATGGTCTTTCTGATGATCAGTTCTAACTGGGATATCAGTTCCTGACTGGTCTTGACTGCTTAGATCTTCATTCATCTGCTTCTCATTTCAGCTGGCCCTTGAACTGATATCTCCTTTTGAGTTTACTTTAGTTCCTATGACTTCTTCATCAGTTTGATCAATCTGCAGCTTGTATGTTCTGCATAACTAACTGGATCATCAGTCTGAGCGACTGAACTGATGATTCAGTTGAGCTGATGGGGTAAACTGATCATTTCCAGTTTTACTTATTTTTCAGCAGCTTCTTGCATATACTTCAAACTGATGAATTATGTGGTAAACTGATCAATTTCTTGTCCTTTTGATTCAGTTTCTCTCTTCAGCTGGAGTGGTCCCTTGGCCTTTTTCTTCCAGTTTATCATCTTCATCCTGTTATGCTAGCTCCAGCAATCCCAACTGTATGTATAGCTCCATAAACCTTGCTTCAGGCAACAGTTTAGTGAAGATGTCGGCTATCTGCTTCTCAGTATTGACATATTTGATGCATATGTCTTTCTTCTCGATGTGATATCTGATGAAGTGATGCCTTATGTCAATGTGCTTAGTTCTTGAATATAGAACTGGATTCTGAGATATCGCGATTGCACTATTGTTTTCACAGTAGATAGGCACTTCTTCAGTTTCAACTTTGTAATCCTTCAACTGTTGCTTCATCCAGAGTATTTGAGCACAGCAGCTTCCAGCAGCTACATACTCTACTTCAGTTGTTGACGTGGCAACTGAGTGCTGCTTCTTGCTAAACCAGGATATCAGTTTGGTTCCAAGAAACTGACATGTTCCACTGGTACTTTTTCTGTCAATCTTGCATCCACCAAAGTCTGAGTCTGAATATCCAATTAAACTCAAACTGTCATCTTTGGGATACCATAGTCCAAGATTTATGGTTCCTTTGAGATATTTGATAATTCTCTTAGCTGCTTCAAGATGACTTTTTTTTGGATTGGCTTGAAACTGCGCACATAGACCGACTGAATAAGAGATGTCTGGCCGGCTGGCTGTTAAGTAAAGTAATGATCCAATGATTTCTCTGTAGTATGTTTGGCTAACTGATTCTCCTTCTTCATCAAGAGTTAGCTGAACTGATGTGTTCATTGGAATCTTGAGAGTTTTTCCTTTACTTATTCTAAACTTCTTGACTAGCTCCTTGGTGTACTTCGCCTGGCTGATATGAATTCCATCTTTCAGCTGCTTTCGTACAAAACCTTATAAGTAGCCTTAAAGACGCTTAGCTCGCAATCTCGTGACTAGACCTCTCAATTACAACTCCGGGTTTGCATCATCATTGCTATGCATGGCCTCATCAGAGATTTCATGTGAGAACTATATAGGTTAGACTCTAGGTTGTTGGGGATCTCACGATTCAATTCAGTGAAAGAGGTTGTACGGGTAGAATAGGTTTTGAGTGACGGGAGGTCAGGATCATATAAAATCCTAAGTAAACGTGACACCAGAGTAGTGAATTATTTTTCTTAGACTTGACAAGTCCTCCTGACATAGATCGATTGATCGAATATGGTTACCAAACTTCTGTGTGCTTTACATTTTGCAAACAACATAAAGTTTACAATAGCATTCTTGATCATTATTGTAAACATCTCTCTACAACATTCAAGTTCTTTTCAATGAACATTTTGCAGACAGATACTTATCACACGAGGTGTGAAATTTCAATTGGTATCAGAGCAGGTCATTTATGTTCAAAACAAAAAGATCACGAGAAGTACATCTCTGTGTTAAGTGTTTGGTTTTAAAGCCATGTTAAGTATTTGGTTTTAAAGCCACGAGTTCCATAAAAGAAGGAGGTTTCACAGTCAGGTCACCGCTTCTAGAAGATAACAATTACCTCTACTGGAAAGTAAAGATGCGTGCTTTTCTCAGGTCCATTGATGATTAGGCATGGAAGAGTGTTACTGAATGATGGATTCAACCTATAGCTGCCAAGGATGACAAGTATACTCCATTCCAGAGAAGGATCGGACTGAACCACAAAAGAGATAGTTTAATGTTAACTCCAAAGCTCTCAATAACATATTCTCCGCTATTGATTTGGAGTCATTCTGCCTAATCTCTATATGTGAGACTGCAAAAGCTGCATGGGATGTACTGGAGACAATCTTTGAAGGGACTAGCACTGTCAGACTTTTAAGACTTCAAAATATTGCTTCTAAATTTGAGAATTTGAGAATGATAGATTTTGAAACTATTGGAGAGTTTAGCGCTCGATTGAGGACTATATCTAATGTGAGTTTTGTATTAAGAGAAGTCATGTCAAATGAAAATCTGGTAGGGAAAGTCATAAGGTCTTTACCAAAAAGATTTACCTACAAAGTTACTGCCATAGAAGAAGCTAAGGACATCAGAAGCATGAGACTAGATGAACCAATGGGATCTCTCAGAACCTTTGAGATGAATCTTGAGGAAGACAAATACATGGAAAAAGGAAAATGAATTGCTTTAAAAGTTGAAATATCAGAAAAGGTTCCTGAAAAAGTTCTTAAAGATGTTCCTGATGAAGAACTGATGAATTCTATGGTTCTGATCACCAAGAATTTCAGAAAGATGCTGAAAAGAGCTGGAAGTCAAGGCTTCAACAAGAATAACAACAAGAAGCAATTTTTCTCGCAAGTCTTCTAACAAAAACAACTCTGATCAAGATGAAGATCAAGGCAAAGGAATAAAGTGCAGAGAATGTGAAGGTTATCGACACATTCAGAGAGAATGTGCCAATACTCTGAAGAAGAAGAAGAAGAAGAAGAAGAAGAAGAAGAAGAAGAAGAAGAAGAAGAAGAAGAAGAAGAAGAGCTACAATACTTCAATGAATGAAGAAGAATCAAGCTCCAACGAACTAGACTCAGAAGATGAAACCAATACCTTCGCAGCCACAGAGAAACAATCATCTCATACTGATCATTTTGCTATCTACCAAGAATTAGATGATGGTGATATCAGTGGCTTAAATTGTTAGTGCCATCATACAACACTAAGTGTTTTTAGATTGTCATGGTCTTTATGGAAATTCAAAGAACACCAATGTTTGGATTTTTCAAGTTTGAAGACCATGTTTTGGACATTATGATATGAATATTCCGCTGCCAATCTGATAGAACATCAAAGAACGTACTTGAGCATGTTTATGAACATGATCATGTACATGGTTTTAAAGAGTTTCCTAGAGACGTACCAAGCTGATTTCAAGTAGCTAAAGTTACCTTTTCAAGATAGACATTTCAGAATAGAAGATTCCTCATTCAATATGAAGATCAAGAAGAAAGAAGGCGGGTTCTATTCAAGGAAGACTTCTAACTAGTTGGAGTTTGAATTAAACTAGGAAAGTTTCTTTATTAAGTTTGATTCAAAATAGAACAATCTGATGACCTTGTTTAGGCTATATCTTATGTTTATAAATAGCCTGGAAATCAGACTAGTTAGATGGAGTCGAGGTTTATGAATTCACTAGAGTTAGAGAGTATAAAAGACTTCAAGTTTGAAGCATATATTATTCGAGTATACTAAGTTTGATCTTTGTGATCATTGTGTGTCTAGTCTGTGTTTGAAATTCTTTGATACACACTCAGAGGAGTCTCGAGAGAGATTTGCTGTGGGAACTAGAGAAAGTCTAAGTTGTGAGGGGATCTCACAATTCAATCAACTGAACGTTGTCCAGAACAGTAAACATGTACTTGAAAAAACTAAATACTTAGTGATTATATAATGTCATACAGAAAAATTGACAATCAATCACTGTAACAAGTGCAAAGTAGAGCCCTTGATAAAAAAATAGCTTAATGTGCAGCATGACACTAGCAATCCACCTTGACTGTGTATCTTTGTTTAATGTCAAGCACAACACTAACAATGTTCATGTTAAATTTTTCAGACATATATGTTTTCTAATGCTAAGAATGACAATGATAATGCTAACATCTAATATTTTAATGCTAATTCATCAAACTGTAACAACGTTTGGTCATGCTTGGTGTTAGGCAAAATCATATAGATAAGGGTTTTAATGAGATATCGAAAAACCAACAAAATATAAAGTAAAAGAAAACTGAGCCAAGTTACCCTGGAACTTAGCCGAACAAATCTAATGGAAAAGGTCTTGATCAGTTGCTAAAAACAAAGTTCAATTTGTAAACTAAAGCAGATACATCAAAATCAGTTTGTAAACCAAACTGATGAAGAGACCTCAAGCTCGCCAGAAAGCGAGACTTAACTGAAGAGAATGCCATCAAACAAGTTCAACATAAGGGCTCTGAACTGAAGGTCCTCAAACTGAAGATTGTCACGAGCTAAAGAATCTCACAACTGAAGAGCGAGGCCTTTGAGCTGAAGCTTCCCAAACTGAAGGAATTCAAGCATAATGCAACTAAAACAGACTGCAAAAGTCAACTCAGACTTCAATGCTAAAAAGGAGCACAATCTCTCAAACAGCTCCCTGCACCAACAAGATAACAAGCTTTAACTCAAGTTAAAAATGACCAACGGTCATTTTTCAACTCATCTATATAAGATGAATGAATCAAATTCCTAAGTTGACTTTTCCGAACATTCAAAAAGAGACTTCCTGCAAATATTTGAGTGCACTATCCAAAGCTCCATTATACAATCTACTTCTTGCTAGATAGATCATTTGATTGTAACCTTCAAACTTATTAAAGTTATTCAGTTTATGCATTCTAAAGTGACGAGAAGTTTACAAAGCTGTAATAGCTAGATATTAAGAAAAAGCTACAAGCTATCTGGAAAAGTCGACACAAGAAGAAAAGAGCCTCACATCTTAAAGCCAAATCCAGCTTACAATCAAGCTCCGAATAAAGTTCTTCTCAAAGATCAACATCAGCATCAACACCCTCTCAGTTTAAGGAGGTCATCCAGTTGATAATCCAAGTTCAAGACCAACCCTCTTGAAGATCGAAAGAAATCTAAAACCTTGTAAAGGCGTTAATAGCACCTAACTCTCCGATTAAGTGTGAGTTGCCGCTAAAGAAACTGCTGCCGTAATAGCTATCTGCCGGAGACTGTAAGTGTGATCCGTCGACCCAGCTAAGGTAACTCTGTAAAGTAACTAATTGTTACCAGGTTCAGCTAACCTTTTTTCATTGTATAATTTGTAAAGTGAACTCAAGTTATATAGTGAATTTATCCCTTCTGAGGAAGAAAGAGTGGACGTAGAAGTTTTAAAGCTTCGAACCTCTATAAAGTGATTGTGTGTTGTACTTTATGTTTACGTGCTTTGCTTATCTTTAAAACTTTACACACAAGCTCACACACAACTTACACTACTATTCTGAGAAAACTGGAAATAGATAAGTAATCTAAAGCTTAAACGAGTCAAGGGTCCCAAAGAATTATGCACTTATTTTTTAGTTTGGAAAACAGTTTATTCACCCCCTTCTAAACTGAACACGACTCGTCCGGGACCATCACTTGGTTTATAATGTCCCTGATAATTTTTTTATGCTAATGCTAACAAAGAGTTATGTTAATGCTAAAATGAAAAATAACAATGCTAAAACTGTAAATGATAATACTAAACACAACAAAATGTACATATAAATCATACGTTGCCAATAGTGGTAGGTTTTATGTGTTCCTACAAGTTTCTCGATGCTTACAAAAAAAAACTGCTAAATCATTATGAAACAATGCTAACAGGGGTGAACAATATTGATAATTCAACAAAACTGTAATAACAATGTTCATCATTGGTTTATAATTTTTCCTGGCAAATTTTCATGCTAATAAGAGTTATATTTAATGCTGAAATTAGAAATGACAATACTAAAACCGTAAACAATAATGCTAAATTCGCAAATGTACACATAAATTATACATTGCCAATAGTTTTAGGTTTTACATGTTTATACAAGTTTCTCGTCACCGACAGAATAAAATGAAATTGATAAATCATCATGAAATAATACGAACAAAGTTTGTTTAAGATTAGGTTTTATATGTTTAGGAAATTATTATTATGCTAACGGAACAGGAAATAAACTGCTAAATCATCATAAGAGAACGCTAAATCATTTTTTCTACAAAAAACAAAATTGAATGGATTATGGAAAGAAATTGAACGGTATATCACCTTGATTTTTCATCTTTTCTAGTTTGAAAATTTAATTTTTCGCCGGGGTTGCTGTTCGTTCGCAAGATTTCAAAATTCTATGAAACTGGTTTAGCGTTTCTCTCCGATTTTATAGCATTAGTTTGCGTGAGTATGCTTTCTCTGAGCAATTATGGTGATTGAGCTTTCTCTGAAAATTCAGATTCTTCGTATATTTTCAAAAAAATTCGATTTTGCTCTTACTAAGCTTCGCTGGCGGTGGATTTGGTTGTCATTACGAAAATGCCACCGAATTGGGATTAGATGGTGAGGATTGATTCTTAGTTCTCACATGGGGCTTAATTATCACTAGATCCACTCCATATATATACATGGTAGGTTTTGTTGCAATTTTCTATTTCAAAATAAATTTGATACTTTAAAATCCTTTTATTTCTTAACTTTCAAGTTTAATATAAAAAATAAAATAAAATAAAAATTGAAGCTTTATTATTTAAAATAAAAAAGAAAAATCATAATCTTCTAACTTTCAAGCGCAAAAATGAGGGGACAATAACAATCGTTTTAAGTTTTGATCGCAGAAATAAGCAGACAAACCTTTACAATCGAAAAAATAATGTTATCTTTGGACTTTAGATTTTGATAAAAGACGAGATCACGGATTAAGTCACAGCTAGCAGTGTCTAGTAGATTTGTTCAAATGTGAGCATACAAACAGAGATGAAGGAATGCCAATGCCATCTATAATTTGGCCCTACACTGCTTTAAATCCAACCACCCTTTTTTTTTCTACAACAAATTATTATACATATTCAATTCTCTAGCTGCCTTCAAACTTTCCAACTCCCATAATTCTCAAACAATTCATTCTTCTGAATTGTGGCCTTTCTCGACAGTTCCGAGCCACTCTTCTCCACAATTACAGCACAACTTAACAGAAGATCCACATCAATTTAGAAGAAATCAAACTCAAGATATTTGTCACTTTTCTGATCAATAGCAGCAGCAGCAGTAGCAGCAGTTTTCTCATTCGCCGGCGCGGAAGGGGAAGGCAAGCGCTCGTAGTCAACAGGCTTTGGGATCTCCGGAGGGGTGGCGCAGCGTATGAGAGCCCAATTAACCCCTTCGAAGAAAGGGTGCTGTTTGATCTCGGTAGCACCTCGTTTATACGCCAATCTATGCTGTGGCTCTTTCACAAGTAAACCCCTTATCAAGTCCCTGGCGGCAAAGCTTACAACTGGTGACTCTGGAAAGCGAAGAGGCTGTCCCACAACGTTGAACAATGTGGCTCTGTTGCCTGATCCCTTAAATGGAGTTTTACCGAATAAAAGCTCGTAAAGAAAGATACCAAAAGTCCACCAGTCCACTGCACTTCCATGGCCTTCACCTTTGATGATCTCAGGTGCCAAATATTCATGCGTTCCGACAAAAGACATTGACCGAGCATTGCTTGGCTCAGCCATCAGCTCGGGCAATGGGCTAACTTGGTTGCCAATTTCATTTTTGGGTTTCCTATCCTTCTTGGATTTGCCAGAGAAGAGACGAGGACCAAAGCATGTTGTTGGGACGACACATGATGGCTGAATGCAGGCCGGTGCAATGCATGCTGGCTGGGCACAGTACGCAGGATTTTTACGCTGGGGATCCGAATCAAAAGATGAGGTCTTCACCAGTGTCGGGCTAACAGCACAACGGAGTGACAGGTCAAAGTCTGAGAGCATAATATGTCCATCATCCCTAACCAAGACATTTTCTGGCTTCAGATCACGATAAACAATCCCAAGCATGTGTAAATACTCCAAGGAAAGCAGCACTTGTGCAACATAAAACCTGCCACAAAGGAAAATGAGAAAAATGGTTATAGTTACATGCACTGAATCAAACAGTTAGTTTAATTTTTTTCAGTTGTGGAAATTTATTTCCCCATAATCAAAAACAAAAGACAGACCACTACTATTTTTCTTCAATCATCAAACCACCTTATTTTGCCACAACACGTTTTCCATGAAAACCAAATCTTTGAAATCCGTACTGTCAACATGAATGGCATAGTAGCTCCGTTTGACCACAAGCTATGAAACTAAATAAAGAAAAGCTGATAAAGATGCTATATAAAGCATTAATTAATCCCACAATACCTACAAACCCCATCCCCAAAACGCCCCTAAAATGGAGGAAGAAGAAGAGCTGAAGAACACATGGATAGAACGAAGGAAAATAATAATGATGATAAAGGGAGATGTATAATCTACAATCAATTTGCTCCAAGAAGCCACTGGGAAACCACAAGCAACTACGAAAGTCATATTACATAAAGACTGAGGATGCACTGCAACAGCAGTATTGTGATAGACAAAACTTAATCTTCTAAGTGAAGTTCAACCAACAGAGAGATTTCAACAGTCTACAGCTATTAATGGGATATTGGAAACCAAAAGATAGATCAAAACTTGGATAAGTCCTACGCAAATAAAATTATCGTTAATGACCGACAAAGGTTCCTCCAACAGTGTGAGAGTATTACAGTGCAGAACCAAACTGGTTTGCAGATACTTAAGCGGCCAGTCTTAGCAATTTAACACCGCAGGTTGTGCAGGTACTAAGAACATCTCTTCTAGAGCAGGGCAGTAAGCCTCAATATTAGTTCTTTGAAAAAAATAAGCATGAAAACCAAATTCTATCATAGTTTTGCTTAAATTTCACACACGGTTAGAAGATATCTTACTTCACTGCTTGTTCAGAGAAATATTTCCCTGGCTGTCTCTGTCTAAGAGTGTGTAGGTCTCCTCCAGGGCAGAATTCCATAACCAAACACGAGAACTTATCAGTCTCAAAATGGATGTAAAGAGTAGGAAGGAAGGGATGGTCCAGGGATTGCAATATCTCTCTTTCTGTCTGAGCACGAAGAAGCTTCTTACGACTTGCTAAAGATGCCTTGTCCATAACTTTCATCGCAAAGTAACATTTAGTTCCAGTCAACTCAGCCAGATAAACACTCCCAATGTCTCCACAACCTAATCTTTTCAGCAGCCTGAAATGGCTCAATCCTAAGACACCATCTCTGGCTCGGACTGCTTGGATGGCTTCCCATCGCACATCATTTGCTTTATGAGGTTTGTTGATACCGCTACTAAAGCTGCTACATGTGCTCTCATCGCTCACATCACTGCCAGTGCTCCCTCGGCACATGCTGCTCTTTCCACTCTCAATGTCTGCTTTATCACCTACTTTGGCACTTCCACTGGTTTTTGCAAGATTATTGAGTCCATCACTAACCTTTGCAGAAGCTGAGCTGTTCTTCACACTGCTTGGCTCAGATGTTTTCTTTTCTTCATTATTAAAAGTTTGTAGTAAGCTTTCATTCTCATGTACATCAACATCTCCAGTTGTGGAGACTAGCTCAGATCTGGTAGAAGAAATTTGGGAATTTGAGTTACCAGATGATACATTCAATGGATCATGAAGATTAATTCTTGATATTTTGGACTCAACATCTTCTATAGGTTCCCCAGCAGTCTCCGTACCAGAATCTTCAGATTTTTCCGGTTTGACCAGCTTTGGCTTGTTAGTTTTTAGGACCTGAGAAGGTAAAGATTTCAGATCATGTGTCTTGATTGCATAATGAGCACCAACAGCTTTTTGTTGCAGTCCTAACGGAGCCCTAGAACCAGTTTTGGAGGCCATTATTGAATCAATAAGCTACTCTTTAAGACTTAGATATAACTAATATACAGCATGACAGCTTCAATAGCTATAATGCCTGTGATAGCATCTCCAACTCTGTGGAACCAGAACCCTGTCAATTGAAATCGGCAATAAGTAATCTCTTGAAATAACTAAAGAAGGAAGTTTATTAACTGGATTTAAACAAAGCTAACAAACATAACCAAAAAAAGTCATAATCATGCTTTCGATGGGTAGATACACAAATTGCCTTAGACATTACTTAAAACCTTAATAAAGAAGGCAGTAAAGTTCAAGGACATCAATTTGCCATGCTCAAATGCAACCGTGCAAGGTCTGAACGAAACAACAGAATATTAATGCATCACACAGCAATGAACAAATTCAGATACCCAAATACTCCAGCGCCTCAGTTGTGGCAAGTTAGCCAGGATAACATTGTACGAGGATAATAGATACCCAAACAAGAGCATCAATCTCAATCAAAAGCGCCAAACTAATACGGCCATAAATTTAAAAGCTCAAAAGCAAAATTGCGAAGGACTTTATCTTGCATCAATTGATGGAGAGAGTGAAAAAAGAAATCCAAAAGGAAGCTAGGAAAGAGATGGAGGGTGATGGCACGATTAGAGAATACTAATCAATCACAGAACTCCTAGCAGATACTTTTCTCTCAAAAAAGAGGCTTTAATAAAACTAAAAAAACTGAAGCCCACTTCCAGTAAACCTGAAAAGAGGAAACCTATAAATCACATAGGGAATCAAGGACCACCAGAAAGAACAAAAAAAGAAAAGTAAAGAGGGCGATGAATCAAGTCAGCTCCTGACAAATGCAACAGTTCCTATGATGGCATGCAATTATTTTTACATTCAAGAAACGAGATTCATCAAGAAACACAATTCGTGGTGCGAATCCACATAAAAATCAGATCTTGATCACAAACTCACAATCAAAGCAAAACAAAAAAAAAAAGAAGAAGAATGAAATAAAAAATCACCATAGATCCAATTTAACAGAATCTTGAAAGCTCAGAGAAGTTGAACATAAGTAAGGATGGATGAAGAAAATCACCTAAATTCGCAATGATCAGAAGTACTTCTTCTGGGCTTACTTAGCTTTAGCAGTTAAAAAAAAAAAAAAAAAACCAGCAGTGTACGAAGACAGAAAACGGCTCCATACATGGGCTTGCTCCTTGTTGTTTGGCAGATATTGTGGTTGCGACAACAATCTCACAAGTGTAGGAGAGAGAAGACTCATGAAATTAGATGCTTTAAAGACGAGTGGCGTATCTCAAATGCTCCACCTTTTATTTAGGAGAATCATAACTGGGAGAGGGAGTGGAGGGTTGCTGCGGTCAAACTGAAAAAGCAAAGAAAATCACACCACTTAAACTAATAAGCACTGTTCCCTAGTTACTAGTATTAGTTTATTTAATTCAACCCCCTCTTTCGTTTTTATCCCTTCTTTTATCTTTTTGGGGTGTGTGTGTGACTGTGTGATTCTGCTATTTATTTTCTTTTTATTTTTCAATAATTGTCCAAAAACTATAGGTGGGACATGCGGGACTCTTCCCATCTGAGCTGTTACCTGTAAGTATTGTAATGGATTATTCAATTATATTATTAGAAAGCACACAAATAATTTCATTTTAAAAAGTATCTAACTTATGACCTTTAAGATAACAAGTGAGTTGTGATAAAATGTATTTCAATATTATGGACGTCTTTAAGTTGAACTAATACAAGTATTTAATTTTCCTAATACGATTTATGTTGCCTTGAGGTAGGTCAACTATTGGAAAAAAATGAATATTACTCCAAATGGTATCATCAATGGTATCATCATTGTTGTAAAAGACGCCGTCTAAATAGGCATTAGGCGGCCGCTAACCTTGTCGATTACTCATTGACAGTTGTCCTAGGAGGTTGGGATGACTAGGCGGTCCTAGACGAAGCTAGGCGACCGCAATTATTTATTTTTTATTTTTTCTTAGATAATTTTTTTAGTGTTTTAATAATTTTAACATAATTTTTAAATCATTAACTAAGAAAATAAGCAAAATAACACGTATAATAAAAGAAGGAACATAATACAGTCATATAAACACATAGAAAAGAGACAATGTAAAGGCTTATGTAACACCCTGATCCCGGGAGAAAGGTAAGGGACCGGTGCGCTACTTGTGGGAAGGGGTTGTTGAACAGAAACAATCAAAGAACTAGAGTTAGTGCCCCAGAAATTTGGGCAGCATAACCTCAATAAATGGATCAATCCACGCTTTTAAAGTGTATGAAAGAACTTCAAATCAGATACCATGACTCTTAGGATAAACCCAAGAAAGAATAACCAAGACAAATTTCAATGTAAATAATAACAGTTCAAAGGTTAACTATTAATAGGTTAGGTATGAAAAAGGCCAGACTGATGTCTATCTAAATACATGAAGTAAAGAGATACCAGACTCCTGCTTTTCGTGAAAGCAATGTAGAGCCGGGCTTTTACCTTGATATGGAAAGCAATGTAAATTCAGGCTTGTGCCTGTATGAATAAGGAAAGTAAATAAATGACAGACTTTCGCCTGTCAGGAACAGAAAGTAAACAGGTTTCGGAGAACCAAACACTCTGTAACAGTAAAGAAAATGAGATTCGGAGAACTAATACTTCTTAACAATAAAGAAAATGGGATTCGGAGAACCGAACACTCCGTAATAGTAAAGAAAGCGGGATTCAGAGAACCGAACACTCCGTATAATAATCAGAGTAAACAGAAAAGAACGTAGTGCATTTATTCAGACTCAAAAGGAAGCATATTCTCAGTTAGACTCCGTACATAAAAGAAACGTATACATCAAATGATAGCCCTTCAACCTTAGCACAGCCGTCCACCATCCTGCAGCTCATCCTGAAAATACTTGAAAAGATTTTTGGGCGTAAGTACTAATGCATTCAGTGGATACTTTTGAGAAAAATCTTCACAATCATTTTATAAAACATAATATCCAATCATATTTTAAGCATATCATGGAAAGCTTTTAAAACGGAAAAATTGTGAATTCCATGTATACAAAATCATTTTAATTCCATCATTGCGCGTCACTCTCCCCTAGAACGTTTACGGTGAGTCGGTTCGTGTACACTACCCGACTGCTTAAGGTTGGACACTGCCCTGTTTGCTTGGGGCTCGATATTGTGAACCATTGTAGTTTCGTCACCAAAATCAACAGTAAGACTTACATGAGTTAGGAGAACACATTAATTACAGTCATAAGTTAGATATTCAATCATATTCATTATATAAATATATGGCTAAATAACCCGAAATACATTTTTTTATAATAAAAACCTACCTGATAATCTGATTTGGAACAACTAGATCTAGATTTTGGCTCTGGTCTCAACTAGAAGTCTTCTTTTTCTGTGCCTACAAGATTATTCGGCAACTTAATTTCGATAAAAGAGTATCATTAGATCAAAATCTAACATTTCTTAGTTGTGAAGTAAATATTATAATATCTACTATCTTAATATACAGTACCCAGGTCATCAAAATATTTTAACTCTTAAGGGAACTTTACTCAGGACATTTTTATAAAGAAAAAGCCTTTTGGAAGTTTTGGAATACGGGGTGGTCAAACCCGTATCCTAAAATTAACTCGATACAAATAAATTCATGCCGTAAGATCTGCCCATTGGGAAAATATGAAACTTTAAATAAAAATACTATATTTTGACACGGAAAACTTTTGAGCTTAAAAGTACAATCAGGCTATTCATGAAGGATAGATCTGAAAAAGACTATAATTTAATATTCGTATACCCATAATATACCCCAAATTAAAAAGTGATAACATGAAAAATGTATACAGATATACATAGAACATAAAACCCTAAAGACATTTTTTGATTCGGTAGCCCGAAAGAGTCACCGATTTGAAGGGTGGCGGCGACTTTTGGCAGCAGTCACGATGATTTTCCATCGTGATCATTCGTCGTTATCATTTCAATCACGTATTCATGATCAACGCGTTGACACCTTCAAAATGACTATTTCAGAATTGAAATAGAAAACTAGAGTCGTACCTTCTTTAGAAGCTGCTCGACATTTTGATTTGAAAAATGAAACATTAGGCTCCTATTTATAGAGGAAAAGTAAATAGGATAATAACGAATAAAAGAAAGAGGATAATGATGGAAAAAGAATAGGATAATTACGAATAGATAATATTTTGAAAAAGAAATTGAGTAATGGTGGATGTGCCTTAGTTATCCAAATTTATTACCTTTTAGTTTAAAATTATGCCAAGTGTTCATTTGAACTCGAAATTTGAAAATTCAAAGTTGGCACAATTCTTGAAACATTTTCTATCAACCCGAGAAAAATATCAGAACATTTTTTTAAAGTAATTTTTTGACCAAATTATATTTAACAGATTTCCCTGAATGAGATTTTCCTTTATTTGAATCATTTAAGGACTCATTTTATTTTCTAATTTACCAGAGGGTAACATAAGTTGCATAAAACTTTTCTAAAATATTTCGGGGTATTACAGCTTAAGCTCCAAAATGTTATAATTTTTGAATTTATAAATGAAAATTTTGAAGTTAGTAGGTTAAAAATAAATACAATAATTATAAATTACAAAGCATCTAGGTCCGCCTAGATCCCGTCTAAGCGTTAGGCCCCCTGCAGCCAACCGCCTAGCACCTTTTGCAACTATGGTATTCATGGGCTTGTCACCAAATGATAAAAAAAAAAAAAGTATCTAATTTCTTCTTTATGAATTATTATGTATTACTACTTATACACTGCTTATAAATTAATGTATACATATTTAATATATTGACATGAGAGATCGATGAAGCTTGCAATTTGCAACAGAAAAATGTGAGAGATTGATACATGGACAATTAATTAAAATAAATGAATAGGTGAATTACATCAAAGTCTCAAAAGTCTGAAGTTTGAGGATAAGAAAAATATTAATTGACTGGTCTAGCGTGAAAACATGAAGAAATGTTCGAGACAAGAAATTCTGTATTAATTATTGCAATGGGTAATGATAAGAAATAAAAGGACAATAATGAAGAAATTATGGTGGTGATAAAATTAATGAGTTAATTTTGTGAATTATACATATATGATTGTGTTTAGC
This sequence comes from Perilla frutescens, assembly GCA_026008535.1. NCBI lineage: Eukaryota > Viridiplantae > Streptophyta > Magnoliopsida > Lamiales > Lamiaceae > Perilla > Perilla frutescens. The sequence goes on along the minus strand of BRKX01000006.1, from coordinate 25,540,370 downwards.
ATTTGATATATATGAGATTATATGGAGAAGCAGACACAGAGTCGAAACCAAAGAGGTCACTATAATTGATTTAGTATGATCCATCCATCCATCATGTTGTTAATTAACTCTTATATATATATATATATATATATATATATATGGAAGGGTTCAAATGAGAAGCCTTCTCTCATGTGGGAATTAGAAACCAATTCTATCCCTTTCTTTACTCAATTTGGACGGCTCAGATTAAATTAGATTAAGTGGATGGACGGTGACAAAATTGTAATTTTTTGCAAGTTTGATGGAGGAGAGGGTAGTATAGTAATTCACTAATTTTTTTACAAGTTCTGTATTTATTTCCATCTTCATCGTTCCGCTTTTCTCACGAAGAGATCTTTCTTTATCTCTTCTTCGATCGTTTCAATCTTCATCCTTCCATCTTTTCTCGCGAAGATCTCCTTTTAGATCGCGTTTTTATTGCTCAACATCCTTTTATTTCTGTCATTACCTTTTTTGTCGTGAAGTTTCTACATATGTGTTCTTATGGTGACTCAAGATATGTAATTTATTTTTGCAATGTTTGATTAAGTTTAAAATTTTAGTGCGATTAATTTCGCAATTCGTTGTATGTGGATTGATTTTATAGTTTGTTCTATTGGAGTTCATTATGGTTGTGTATTTATGTTTTTTGTGTGATTGATTTGATCTGTTTGTTTCAATACCATATTATATCAGTTGTTTTCTCACTGTTAAGAATCTTAGGGTTTAGTACGAGAATATACAGAATATGCATTAATTTGATCTATTTATTTGAGTACGCCATATAAGATGTTTTAGCATGTTAATGTATTCGTTTTAGCATGTCGTGACATATGTTTTAGCATGATAACATGCTGGTTTTATGTTATTTCTACTGCATGCACTCTCTGAAACATGTCATAAAAATCATGCTTTATTTTTTTTCTTTTTATTCTTTTTGTGTGTGTGTGTGTTTTTGTGATTCGGCTATACAATGTTACACACAACATGCAAACATTAGAATATTGTGGTGCTAAAATGTATATTGCATGATGTTAGAATGGTACTTATCTAATGCTAAAAATCAATTTGTGTTGATTTTATATCTGAACGTCTCTTGATGTGATTGTATTATTATTTTACTTTATTCAGTTTATAATATTTTTATTTTAATGTGTCAGTTTCTTCTGTTTCAAGTGACCATAGTAAGATTACTCACATGGTGATGTACAACAAAGAAGATGATATTGTTGTATATAGCTGTAAGAAATTCATTAGGGATGTCATATTGTGTTTTCATGTTTTCCTTTTGTTAAAGCATTTGAAAATAGTTCCAATACCACCTAAATATATTGCTTTCCGCTGGACAAGAACTGCATTACTTAAGCATATTCATGGTGGTGGTGCTGAGTTATTCGGTAAATCTCTTGTGTCGAATGATAATAGGAGTTTGCTAAATGAGTTATTTTCAGAGTTTTATTCTTGTTTGGGCTATGTTGAGCGTGATCTGGAAAAGATGAATTCATTTTTAGCTGGCATGCAGAAGTTGAATTCATATGGAGGGTTCTACTTCACATAGCAAGATGATGATGTTTGAGCAATTTTACGGTTTACGTGTTGTTATTTATCCACCTATTCCAGTTAAAATAAAAGGTAGCGACAGACATTTAATATCTAAGAAGGAGACAAGGAAGAGAAAGGAGAACAAACCACTCAGAATGTGCATCAATTGCCACAAGTTGTCAGATCATGATGCTAGGAGCTGTCTAGTTTGATGTTATTATAGTGATTGGACATAGCTCAATATCATGTTTTACCATGCTTGTGAATTGTTTTCAACACATTCATTTTTAAGAATATATATGATTTTTAATAAAAGTGTTTATGACATTTCCTTTGAGTAATTATATTACTATTAAGTTTTATTAACCATAATTACCATTTAGAATATAATGCTAAAATAACGAAAGCATGAGGTTAAATACGTTGTCAGATTCTCATTGCATATTTTGTTTATCAGAACATGTTAAAATGAGAAATGAATGAAGCTAAAATGAGCGAAGTTGGAGGCTAAATTTAACGCGACATTTTCCACTATGGTTCATCGTTCCCAATTAAGGTTTATTACATTCCAATTAGGGCTTATCTGATCCTAATTAGTAATTATCAGATTTCCATTAGGGTTTATTGTCCCCAAATAGGGTGTATTGCGTTTCATTCCAATGAAATAATCGTTCCATATTTGTTTATCAAAACATGCTAAAATGAGAAATGATTGAGGGTAGAATGAGCGAAGTAGGAGGCTAAATTTGATGTGACATTTTTCACTGAGGTTCACCGCTCCTAATTAGGATTTATTACGTTCCAATTAGGGCTCATCTAATCCCAATTAGTAATTATCAGATTCCCATTAGGGTTCACTGTGCCCAAGTAGGGTGTATTGCGTTTCATTCCAATGAAATTATCGTTCCATATTTTGTTTATCAGAACATGCTAAAATGAGAAATGAAAGAGGATGAAATGAGCAAGGTAGGAGGCTAAATATTATGTGATATTTTCCACTAGGGTTCACTGTTCCCAATTAGGGTTTATTACGTTCCAATTAGGGCTCATCTGATCCCAATTAGTAGTTATCAGATTCTCAATAGGGTTCACTGTCCCCAAATAGAGAGTACTGCGTTTCATTTCAATGAATCACCATTCCATATTTGTTTATTAGAACATGTTAAAATGATAAATGAATGAGGCTAAAATGAGCGAAGTAGGAGACTAAATTTGATGTGACATGTTCCACTAGAGTTCACCGTTCTTAATTAAGGTTTATTACGTTCCAATTAGGGTTCATCTGATCCTAATTAGTAATTATCAGATTTTCGTTAGGGTTCACTGTCCCCAAATAGGTGTATTGCTTTTCATTCCAATAAAATCACTGTTTCACATTTTGTTTATTAGAACATGCTAAAATGAGAAATGAATGAGGCTAAAGAAGCGAAGTAGGAGGCTAAATTTGATATGACATTTTCCACTAGGGTTCACCGTTCCCAATTAGGGTTTATTACGTTCCAATTATGGCTCATCTGGTCCCAATTAGTAATCATGAGATTTCCATTAGGGTTCACTGTCCCCAAATTTGGTGTATTGTATTTCATTCCAACAGATCACCGTTTCATATTTTGTTTATCAACACATGCTAAAATGAGAAATTAATGAGGCTAAAATGAGCGAACTAGGAGGCTAAATTTGTATGTTACTTTCTGTACTTAGAATTGCAATATATATTTTGCTCTCATAAATTTTATCTCATTTCGGAAAATATTTACGCATTCTCTTTCTTAGTTGTTAGTCATCTCCTTCGTTGCTTCACTTTCTCATTCTTTTTTTTTTATCATCAACTCGTGTTTTTCATTTTGTAGTATCTATATAGGTGTAGGTGTTTATATAAAAGTGTTAGAAATATATTCATAATATCACCCGCTAAAATATATTATAAAATATGTTAAAATGTTATATATGTCATGCTAAAATATTGTATACAATATGCTAATATAAATCTGGGGTTGCTCTATGCGAAAAGAGCATGAAAAGAGCTTTAATTTGATATAAGAATTTCGTAAATCCGATTAAAAATGAATAAATTATGATCATTTAAAGTTTTTAAGAATTTTTTCAAAACATGATGATGTCACTTTTTTTAATGTCTTCTAATTTTACCCTTAATGAAACGCGTGAATTTAAAGTTTTCATTTTAATTATGAGATTGCCATCGCCCCCTCCACTTTATATGTTTAATCTGGGCCGTCCAGATTTTCGAATGGATGGATGAGATTGGTTTCCAGTTCCCACCTGGGAACTGGTTCTCACCAGATCTCATCCCTATATATATATATATATATATATATATATATAACCCCTTGTGTGAGAAATGAGAACATATCTCACACCACACATCCATCAAAAATCAAAGGTCCAGATTTGATGAAAAAGACGGTGGCAATTTTGTAATATCTGAAAAAAATTTCGCGCGGGGGTATTAACGTAATTTGGTAATTCTTATAAAAGTCGCGAAGGATTTGATAACAGATCGTTATGCTAACGAAGTATTATCATTATGCTAACGAAGCATTATAGGTATGCTAATTAAAGTTTTCAAATATTGTTAACGAAAAAAATATTCTAAAAATTAATTATAAACCTAATTTGATTTCATAAACCCTAATTAAATGGAAAAAATCATAATTGGATGAAATAAACTTAATTAGATGAAATAAACATTGATTGGATGTGGTAAACCCTAAATGAGTTGGAACAAATCATAATAATAATAATATATTTGTACTACGTTAGCATTATGGTTTTGCTTCATCAGCATTTCGAATACACTATGTTAGCATATGACAATACTATGTTAACATACGTTATAAACCATAATTGGATGGGATAAACCATAATAATCAATTAAGAGCTGTAAAAAATAATTAAATTTAAAAAAATAATGATAATTAGATGGAATAAACCATAATCGAGATTAAATAAACCATAATTGAGATTTAATAAACCCTAATAAATTTATACTATGCTAATATTATGATAATTTTTTGTTAGCACAACGAACACATTATGTTAGCATATGACAAATGCTTCGTTAGCATACGTTATCATATGTTATCATAATGCTGACGAAGAATTATTATATGCTAACGAAAGCATTTACAACTTGGGCACGTTTAAAAAAAAATTCTTTTATATTTTTCATTCATATTTTTTTATCTAAACATAGTCTTTTGACATCTTAAATGAAAGAGCATGAAGAGAGCTTTAATTTGATATATTTTTTTGTGTGCATTTGATTAAAAACGAGCATGTTATGGTCGGTTAAAGTTTTTAAGATTTTTTTTAATTGCTGACATCATCATTTTTAATGGATTTGGATGAAAATAGCCCTCCTTCCTTTATTTTTTGCCCTATTATTTACGAAATTACCACCTTAAATCTCAACCATTGGATCATTAAATTGGATGGTGTAAAATAGGTTCTCATTTCTCACACCAACAAAGTGTTCTGATATGACCATATCCTATATATATATATAGGGGTGGGGTTATATAAAAATAACCTCCTGTGTGAGAAATGAGAACACATCTCACACAACACATCCATCAAAAATCAAAGGTCCAGATTTGATAAAAAAGGCGGTGACAATTTTGTAATATCTGAAAAGTTTTTCGCGCGGGGGTATGACTGTAATTTGGTAATTCTTATAAAAATCGTGGAGGATTTGATAACAGATCGTTATGCTAACGAAGTATTATCATAATGCTAACGAAGTATTATAGTTATGCTAATTAAAGTTTTCAAATATTGTTGGCGAAAAAAATATTCTAAAAATTAATTATAAACCTAATTCGATTTAATAAACCCTAATTAAATGGAAAAAATCATTATTGGATGAAATAAACCTAATTAGATGAAATAAACATTGATTGGATATGGTAAACCCTAAATGAGTTGAAAGAAATCATAATAGTAATAATATATTTGTACTACGTTAGCATTATAGTTTTGGTTCGTCAGTATTGCGAATACATTATGTTAGCATATGTCAATACTCTATCAACATACGTTATAAATTATAATTGAATAAGATAAGCCATAATAATCAATTAAGAACTATAAACAAAAAATTAAATTTCAAAAGAATAATGATAATTAGATGGAATAAATCATAATCGAGATTAAATAAACTATAATTGGAATTTAATAAACCCTAATAAATTTATACTATGTTAGCATTATGATAATTCTTTGTTAGCACATCGAATATATTATGTTAGCATATGGCAAATGTTTTATTAGCATACGTTCATATGTTATCATAATGCTGACGAATAATTATTATATGCTAACGAAATCATTTACAACCTGGGCACGCGTAAAAAAATTTCTTTTTTATTTTTCGTTCGTGTTTTTTCATCTAAACATAGCTTTTCGACATCTTAAATGAAAGAGCATGAAGACAGTTTTAATTTGATATATTTTTTGTGTGCATTGGATTAAAAACGAGCAAGTTATGGTAGGTTAAAGTTTTTAAGATTTTTTTTTAATTGCTGACATCATCAATTTTAATGGATTTGGACGAAAATAGCCCTCCTTCCTTATTTTTTGCCCTATTATTTACGAAATTGCCACATTAAATCTCAACCATTGGATCATTAAATTAGATGGTGTAAGATGGGTTCTCATTTCTCACAGCAACAAGGTATTCTCATATGATCCACATCCTCTATATATATATATATATATATATATCCCTGACACGAATTGAATGATGCATAGTTGAATGGATGTATTCATCCATCCCACTTTTCATTTCTCCCAATCCCGATCACCTAACTTTATTTTAATTCATTTACGTTTCAAAAATAGTCCAATTAAATCCATTCATCAAGCTACTTACGCACGTACACCACCATTACGTGCATAATAATCTTAGTGATACATCTTTACTTTTCGCATGCATCATTTACCTACCTATGTGTATTAATTGCAAGATATTATAATGTTTTAAAAAGAATTAATTTATTCGAAGTAAAATTATTGTTGAACTCAATTCCACAAGAGTTTGATCGCGCTGTGTTTGTATATGCGTATAATCTGGCTATATGGGTGTAAATTAAATTTATGCATATGGCGTGCAACAATGTTTTGACTGTTTTCATCATTCAATCATGAATTTATTGATTTGAAGGATTTATTTGCCTATTTATCATGAATGTATGGATGTCTATCGGCCAACTCTATTATTGAGAGAGAGAGAGAGAGAGAGAGAGTTGCCTTGGAGAAATTAATCCGATCCGATTGTCCATGCAGGGTTGGGCAAACAGGCCCCAACATCCAGAATGACAATGCTGAGTTGGGACAAGGCACCAAAAATTCGAACTTCTCGATCTGATTTTTGTGTGTGACCACGCATACACGTACACATACATACACGCGCGCGTGTGAGTTTATATAAACATTTAGGAGAATTGTCAATTTTTATAACCTGAAATATAAGTTATTCAATTAATTTAGCGCTTAAAAAAATAAATCTATCAATTTAAAATCTCAAAACTAATGTATTTTGAATTTTTTTTTAAAATTACTTTTTAATAAATTATATATTAAATTTAATAGAGAAATATAAAAATAATTAAAAAAATAAAAATATATAACCTTTGAATTTTAAATTGATAGTTATAATTTATCTTCCGGTCCTCAATCAATAAATCTTCAAACATTTATAAAATTTACAAAAGCACCCACACACACACACACTGCGTTTTTGTGTGGGTATTATTTGTGGATGTATTGACGACGATGTGGAGGTCCCTAACACGACAATGAATTTTCATTGATTATAAGAAGCAAGTTGGTTACAATTCCTTGTCATCAAGTTCCTCGACTTGGACACTTGCTAATTTCTAACTTAATAATTCCAATCTATATATAGTAACACTTCATTATACATATTTCTTTTAAAAAATTTAATGGAAAAAAGTATAAGGTCGAGTTTTGTCAAAAATTATTTGAGTTCGAATCATACGAATGTGCATCATAAACTGCTATCGTATTTGGATTTACTATTCCCCATGACCATCTTCTTCTGAAATCGATGCCTAAATTATCATTTAATTAAAAGGAGAAAAAAATTACTATCTGTCTCTGGAAAAGTATTATTTCTTTATCCAAATAATTTGCTGGAACACCTGCAAGAATCTTATTTTGTTGGCCCACAAGTTTTACAGCTTAATCTAATCTATTCTGAATTAATATGATTTTTTACTTATATTTTTGTTCTTTTTCCTTTGAGCAATCTGCACATGGTTAGAGGATATATAGGTATATATGAATGAAGACTGCAAATTTCTTTTGTTTAATTAAATGGTTCATGTTCTTATCATTAGTTGGTCAACCAAAATCTAGTGATTCTGATCGGCATCTGCATATTCTATAGCAATAAAAGTAAAAACAATAAGCAAAACGTATAAATAAGAAGAATCATTTTTTTTTAAATTTGTTATCGTGGTATATAAAATTCTCATCAATTTTTTTGGTTATGTTTGAATCAATGAGAGCTGGTACAACATTAGTTACAGAGAACATTATATTACAGAGCCAAAAAGCTTACACAACACAAGCCAAGCTGGAGAGAATTAATCTGATTTAAATTATATTGTGCTTCTCGAATGCATCTCACACTAAACATTTTTAAATAAATACGCCATTATTTCATGCTCAAATACAAAACTAATACGTATTATTTGGAACGCAGAATATAGAGAAACGTGACCATGAGAAGATTGAGAATCCCGGAAAAGAAAAAGAACCTACAAAGGCGAAACACGACATCACAGCTGCTCTAAATTGTGATAAAGTCGTCAAAATTGATTTCGGTCTCCTCCTCTAATTTCTCACATATTCTTCATATATATTAGGTAGGTGTTTAATATATATTTTTAATTATGTATATGATAATCTACACTTCCACTTGGATAAATTTGTTGCCTCAAATATTGTGAAAAATAGAAACATGAGCAAAGTTATAAATAATGTTGTGGTCAGTGTTACTCACTTTATCAATAATATTGTCACGGGAATTTAAAGAATAGTTTGAATATCTTTAAAACACAAGTAGAAAACAACCAGCTGTGAAAAACGTCAACGTGCAGATAATAGAGTCGATGTATGTTGAAACTAGTGTTAACCACTATGCCTTCAACACGCAGTAAAAAATTAAAGAACAATTTGCATGAAAATTAATTTTAAATCACACACCTTTAGTATGTGATTGTCTCATGGTGAAATTTCTATAAATCAAAGTGAATTACTGATACGTCCATGACAAGCATCAATTCGGCTCTTCCAAAGCTACCATTAAAAGATCCCAAGATTGTTATTGTTGTGGTATCGCCTAGCTAGGGTTACACCTCTTGGTTTCCTACCTCAATCGGTTTCTAGACACTAGCTACTCAAGTAGCTTGAACCCACTATTATTACAAAGATTGCAGGAACAGAAAAACAACATAAACTGGACTAGGGTTTCCACAAGAGGCTGTTGCTTCGTCGGCCTCAGAGATGAAGGCCAGGAGGGCTTTCAAGGTTCCTCACAGGCACAGTAGGGTCCAGATCTGTAGAGCAATCAAACACCAAGTTAGATAAAACGCAGAGATAATCGAGTGAAGAACAGTAAAGAACAGGAAGCAAATAGAGAGTGGGAAAAGGTGCCCAAGGCACGACGGCTCAGATTTTCCCACTAGGATCTGCAGTAGTCCTCTCCGGCGATCGGATAAATAGTCCAGAGAAGGGGAAGAGGAAGCGGGACGGCTAGGGTTCAAGGGGGCAGGGGGTTTCAGCCTCTCTTTCTCACAGCACACTCCTCCCAAACACTCAGCGGCCAAACAGGAGCCGATGGACAGAACTCCGGCCTGAGAAACCGTGGGAGCGAGGTGAGAAGATCCAGAAAGAGAGAGAGAGAATATGAGATTAGATTCAGAGAGTGAGTGTATCTAGGGTGAGAGGGGATAGAGATATTATAGATGCTTCTAGAGCATAGGGAAATACCAACTACCTTAATGCAGTTTAGATTAGGAAGTTGGATCGTCATTAGGGTTTAGGATTTGGGGCTTGGGCCGGGTAGATAGGATTTAATTGTAATTGGGCCAGAAAAGGCCAAATGGGCCAACACTCAACATTTCCACCTTTGGCCCTTTTGGACTATTTCTGTCACCAAGGAGAAGGACCTGCCAAAATAAACTCAAGAGATTATCATCATTGCCAATTATTTTTACTCATGAATGTGACACAAAGTCACATTATGAAAAGGAGGAACTAAACACTATGCGTATTTAATCCAGTCTCTTCTACGCGAGACCAACCCACATAACATGTCTCTGGTCTCAAAAAGATCATTGACCTCAAAGAACTTGTTATGACCTAGCTTACAGTACCAAAGGAAAAGATCACCAACTTGAGGTCAAGAAGCCTCAGCAAATGGAGATGGGTGTTAGGGTCACAGAGTTAACTGTGAGGTCCCATCTCAAGCTCCATAAGTTTTAACCAAAGTCCATATTAAGGGACTTCATGCAGGATTCCAGCTTTGCAACTGGTAGGCATTTTGTGCCCATATCTGCAGGGTTAAACTCAGAGGGAATTTTGTTTAACAAAACTTCACCTTTTTCAACTATATCTCGTATGAAGTGGTATCTCACATCAATATGTTTAGTGCGATCATGAAAAACAGGGTTTTTGCATAGTTGGATTGCAGATTGACTGTCAGAAAACAACATAGGTTTATCATCAATAAAACCAATTTCAGTCAAAACACCATTTAACCAAATGGCTTCTTTGACAGCCTCAGTAGCAGCAATATACTCAGATTCAGTTGATGATAATGTAACAATGCTTTGCAGCTGAGATTTCCAACTAATGCTAGACCCACATAAGGTAAACACATAGGATGTGGTGGACTTTCTGTGGTCTCTATCATTCGCATAATTAGAGTCTACATAGCCAACACATTTAACACCATCTACAGATTTTGAGAAAGATAAACCACAAGAGGCAGTGGATTTTAAGTATCTTAATAACCATTTTAATGCTTCCCAATGGGGCATGCCTGGATTGGCCATATATCTGCTTAGGCAAGATACAGCATAGGCTATATCTGGCCTAGTGCTTATCATCAGATACATAACAGATCCAATAGCATTGGCATATGGGATATCTGCCATTTCTTTTAATTCAAAATCACTTTTGGGGTATTGATCTTTACTTAACTGAAAATGGGAAGCAAGGGGAACAGAAACAGGTTTGCATGCACACATTTCAAATTTTTTCAGGACTTGTTCAACATAGGGAGATTGGTGTAGTAACAAAGTGTGCTTAGTCCTATCCCTTTCTATATTCATACCTAGTATTTTATTTACATCTCCCAAGTCTTTCATATTGAAGTTGGCACAGAGTTCAGATTGTACATGCTTCAAAGTCTTCAGGCATGGGCTTATCAGTAACATATCATCCACATATAGAAGTAAGAATATAGGCACAGGAGATATCACATAATACAGGCAGTGATCAAATTTGCTTCTACAGAAGCCCAAATTTTTCATGCAGTTATCAAACTTTATGTTCCATTGTCTTGGAGATTGCTTTAAACCATACAAAGATTTTTTCAACAAGCACACATGATCAGGGTGTTTTTCATCAATGAAGCCCTCAGGCTGTTGCATATAGATATTGTTTTCAAGTTCTCCATGTAAGAAGGCAGTAGTGACATCCATTTGTTTAAGTTCCCAATTAAAATGAGTAGTTAAGGCCAGCATTATCCTCACAGTGGTAAACTTAACAACATGAGCAAAGATTTCATTATAGTCTATGCCTTCTTTCTGTGTGAATCCCTTAGCAACAAGCCTAGCTTTGTACCTGACACTGTTTACTTCTTGTTTTATCTTGAATAGCCATTTGCACTCAACAACAGAACATGCATCAGGTTTCTTAACAAGGATCCAAGTGCCATTATCATGCAAAGATTTCATTTCACATTTCATGGCTTCAACCCATTTTTCAGATTCTGGACATTTAATAGCAGCTTTGTAGGTTTTAGGTTCAGCAGAATCAAGGTTATTAAACACATTGAAAGCATAAAATGATAAATTGCATCCATTATACCTGGAAGGGGCTTTAATTTCCCTTCTTACTCTATCTCTTGACAACACATAATTATCCAAGTTGATTTGCTCAGAATTATGTTCAGAAACAGAGTTGTGATCAGACACATGTTCATGCAGAGACTCAGAGGATTCAGATACATTCACATTATCAGAAGCAATAGAGGCAGAGTCATCATGGTTTATTTCTTCTTGCTCATTCATATTTTCATGCAAGTCATGCTCAATGAGAGAGGGAGGGTCCACCTTAGACAGATTAGGGATAAAAGCAAAATCAACAGGTTTCTCCACCTCACAAGGAGCAGCAGAGAGTGAGGATTTCAATAGGCATGGAAAATCATTTTCATTGAAAGTTACATCTCTGCTAATACATGTTTTGAACCTAGGCAGTGATCTATCCCATAGCCTATAACCTTTTACACCTTCTGGATAACCCAAGAATATACATTTTCTAGCCCTTGGCTCAATCTTACTTAACTTTTGGTGAACATAAGCACTGCAGCCAAAGATTCTCAAGTTATCAAGACAAATTGGTTTATTAAAGAATACAGAATCAGGTTGTTTTCCAAGTAAAGGTACAGAAGGGGATTTATTCATCAGATAGCAAGAAGTCATAAGAGCTTCCCCCCAAAAAGGCTTATCAAGCCCAGAGCCTGCAAGCAGGCTCCTGACTCTCTCCAGAAGAGTCATGTTCATACTCTCTGCAACCCCATTTTGCTGGGGGTTGTAGGGAACAGATTTATATCTTTTAATACCCATTTCACTGCATAGATTGTCCATGGCATGATTACAAAATTCCAAACCATTGTCAGTTCTTAAGCATTTAATTCTCATATTGGTTTGATTTTGTATTTCAGCAATCCATTTTGAAAATTTCATAAAAACATCAGACTTATTTTTCATAAGAAACACCCATGTTTTTCTGGAAAAATCATCTATAACAGATAAGAAGAACAAGTTACTCCCATGGGTGGGGACCTTAGAGGGTCCCCATACATCTGCATGCAAGTATTCAAGGATATGAGAACTCAATTTTATTTTAGGATATGCAGCAGGCAAAGGGAAGGGGGATTTGTGCTGTTTTTCCAATAAGCAAGGTTCACAAAATGGCACAGAGGAGATTTTGTCCTTTTTGAAAGCTCCAGCTTTGTTTAAGATTTCTAAACCTTTGTTACTCATGTGACCTAATCTTGCATGCCATAGCCGAGTTTTATCAGATTTTACCACATTAGCAGTTAAGATAGGCACAGGTTTAGCAATCACAGAGTATAAGTCTCCCTTTCTAGGAGCATCAAAATAGTGATCTGAGTTCATAGAAAAACTGAAACTCTTTTGATTAACAGAACCATAAAGCATTTGATCAGCCAATTTTGAGACAGATAATAAATTGAAATTCAACTTAGGCACATATCTCACATTTTGCAGGCAAATCATGCTTTCATTCTCAAATTTTAGGCAAACATCACCTTTTCCTTCAATATCACATTGCTAGCCATCAGCTAGAGCAACAGATCCACACTTAGATAGTTTTAGGTTAGAAAAGATGTGCTTGTGTGGTGTGACATGAAAGGTGCAACCAGAGTCAATCAGCCACTTAGAATCATGCATAGAGTCAGACACAACATTAGAGCAGTTAATGAATTGAAAATCAGATGCTGTGTGTACCATGAACATATCACCTCTTTCATATTCAGTATATTCAGAGTTTTTAAATTCACAGTTCTCAGGGTTAAACTGTAAGGTGAGATTAGCATGATTATTTCCAAAGTTTCTCCCCTTTTTAGGCTGTTTACACCTGTTTGAAAAATATCCAGTCTTCCCACAATTCCAACAAGTTTTCTTAGGCTTCTGGTCATTAGATTGGAAATTTTGGGAAGAGGGTCTGAAGGGTTGATATCTGGGTTGAAAATGATTATGCCTTTGAGAGCTTTGAGGGTTATATCTGTTGTCACAGGAAGGTTGGAAAAAACCATTAGATTTATCAATCATGCATTCCCTCCTATGTCTTTCTGCAAGCTCAGTCTCTCTCTTATGTTTTTCAGCATGTAATACACTGGGATTTTCTGGGTTGAAATCAATGTAGGGTCTGCCCTTGAAATTTTTATTCACATACATGATTTCATTTTGCATAGGCTTAGAACTCAATTTCTTAATTTCACTCTCTTTAGCCTTTAACCCAGACACAATCATATCACATGTGAGTTTGCACCCACCATACTTTAGAGCATATTTTACTTCAGCATACATTTCAGGTATAGAACCAAGCAAAACTTGAGGAGCATAGGCCTCAATTTTATCATCTCCAGCAAGTTTTACATCTTTAAGCAGTTTATTAAACTCATGCACATTAGTATCTATTCCTTTAGAGGGATCCATTTGAAAAGACATGATTTGATTTTGCAGAAAATACATATGCTCTTCAGATTTTGAAACAAACATATTGGTCAAGGCATCCCACAGGTCTCTTGCACATCTATGATGGGACACTTGTCTCACAATATCACTTCTTAGGTTTAACAGAATAGTGGCTCTTGCACCAGTATTCATTTTTACAATATTTTTATCAACCTCATTAGCATCAATTTTTTTCCTCAACAGCATCCCACAATTTTTCTTTTGTAAGGATACATTCAACCCTTGTTTGCCAGTCACCAAAATCTCCAGTTCCATTGAAAGGAACAACACTCAGATTATTCATTTTAGCAGAAATTTCACTTAAATCACAGAAATTTCATAGAATCACTCAGGATTCACAGAATAATCACAAAAAAAAAAAATGCTCAGCACAGAATTTGAAGCCAAACAGACCAGAAAAGGAACACCTGGGGAATCTAGAGGTAAGGCTATCCCAGTTCGCAATACAGATTTATTTGTGGCGCAGGGGGTCACTTAGGTCAATCCCTAACACCTTTTCAGCCAATATTTCAACACCAGACTTATTTCTAAGTCAACAGAAAACCAAGCTCCGGGTTTTCACAGATCCAGAACCAATATACTAACAAGATAACACACTATTTAACAGAAAAAATACCAAGAGAAAAACAAGATTACAACACAGACAGTCTGAGAATCTCTTCCTTAACCTTGCTATCGGGGTAACCCGCTTTGAGGAGACCCACAAGGGAATCCTGACGGTCCCGACCGTAAGCAAGGAGTTAAGGTATAGCTTTGAATACCAAGGGCAAAAACCAGACACCAAACGGAAGCAAGCAAAGAACAGGATCGACACAGTACCACCAAGGAGTTTAGGGTTTTGAGAAGCAATACCAGAGCCGGTTTTCCCAGGAAGGGGAAAGTCGGACTTACCCTTTAAACGGAGCTCGAGGGGGGCGAGGTTTGCGCGGCCCTTACCGGCGGTGAGGTGCCAGGAATGCAGGCAGGAGGGTGCCCCCGGCTAGGCCTAAACCAGGCTCTGATACCACTGTTGTGGTATCACCTAGCTAGGGTTACACCTCTTGGTTTCCTACCTCAATCGGTTCCTAGACACTAGCTACTCAAGTAGCTTGAACCCACTATTATTACAACAGATTACAGGAACAGAAAAACAACATAAACTGGACTAGGGTTTCCACAAGAGGCTGTTGCTTCATCGGCCTCAGAGATGAAGGCTAGGAGGGCTTTCAAGGTTCCCCACAGGCACAGTAGGGTCCAGATCTGTAGAGCAATCAAACACCAAGTTAGATAAAACGCAGAGATAATCGAGTGAAGAACAGTAAAGAACAGGAAGCAAATAAAGAGTGGGAAAAGGTGCCCAAGGCACGGCGGCTCAGATTTTCCCACTGGGATCTGCAGTAGTCCTCTCCGGCGACTGGAGAAATAGTCCAGAGAAGGGGAAGAGGAAGCGGGACGGCTAGGGTTCAAGGGGGCAGGGGGTTTCAGCCTCTCTTTCTCACAGCACACTCCTCCCAAACACTTAGCGGCCCAACAGGAGCCGATGGACAGAACTTCGGCCTGAGAAACCGTGGGAGCGAGATGAGAAGATCCAGAAAGAGAGAGAGAGAGAATATGAGATTAGATTCAGAGAATGAGTGTATCTAGGGTGAGAGAGGAGAGAGATATTATAGATGCTTCTAGAGCATAGGGAAATACCAACTGCCTTAATGCAGTTTAGATTAGGAAGTTGGATCGTCATTAGGGTTTAGGATTTGGGGCTTGGGCCGGGTAGATAGGATTTAATTGTAATTGGGCCAGAAAAGGCCAAATGGGCCAACACTCAACAGTTATCTTGTTAACAATTAAAGATTGGAGATTAAGATTTGAAGAGCAATGCATGAAGATAGAACTCATCATGTTGTGCATGCATGGTAGATTCACGTTGCATGGACGAGTTGCATGGAATTTTCGTCCCTTAGTTATTTAATTAAGGGGATGATTTTATTTAGACTATAGTATTATTTTAGACTATAGTATTTATTTAATTAGGATCATATTTTTATTTTAATAGTAATTTTCTTGTGTTTTTAATAAGGATTTTCTAGAAGGTCTTTTTAGTTAGGTAATTGGAGTTTTAATTATGGGAACTTATTTCCTAGTTAGAATTCTAGTTTAGGTAATTTCCTAGTCCAATTTTTATTATTTTTAGCTATAATTTTCGTCCCCCTTTAGCCTTATAAATAAGAGAACCATTGTACACTATTATTCAGACGTTGATTAAATATTTGAAGTTTATTTTTCAATTGTCTCACGATCTTTTGTTGATCAACCATTGATATCTTTTGTTAGTTTTAATTCGAAAATTAACACTCTTAAAAGCAAAAAACTTTTAAGTTTTTTTTCAAGGTCTCCTTCTAATTCACTAGTGGAATTAGGGTTGGATTGATATTGAGAAGAATTCAAGTGGTGTTACGTTTTGTGGAGTAATCTTTACTTGGTGTGCACTCCGATTTCGACTCCATCTACAACATCGTCGCCGAACGTCTCTAACAACATCCATCCTTCATCAATTCATCCATATCACCATCATTCTTCATGTTCAGATCGAGTTCAACAAGTGTCCAAGGCCAGTTCATCGAGTTTGTCTATACGTGCTCAAATTCAGCGAGTTAAGCACATATACATAAAATCGAGTCATTCTTTGTTTTTAATTCATTTCCTTTATTTATTGTTGGTCATAGTTTACCTTGTTTAAGTGTTCTATTGCTATTGTTTAGTTAGAGTAAAAAAAAGTGAAAAAAAATATTCTGATTTGTTTCTTTCAATCAGTTCGTGATCTGTTCTATAAGTGTGCTATTGTTATTGTTTTAGTTGAGCACAGTTATATTACAGTTAAAAAAACATTCTGAAAAAAAAATGTGAAAAAGAATCTGCAGGTTACTATGAATCGAAACGGTACATTCGAATCGTCAAGCTGGTTCCTCCCCGGAGAAACGAAGTACTATTTTGATGCAATGATTGAAAGTTGGAATAAATATACACAGACGTTTGAAGATGGCATAGAGCGATTGGCCCAAGCCATAGATCAATTCGAGCGACTCAATACTAAAGACGTGCCGTCTCCACCACGTAGAACTCGACGCCGGTCAGCCCACACTGTAGCAAGTTCACAGCCACCTTGGAGCCAACCTAAGCTGTCCTTTCCATACTCGGAGTTTCCACACAACCGAGTACCGCCCTGACCGCCCATGAGATGTTTTGAACGTCCTGTACCGAAGCCCAGCTGTAGGACCGCGCTCGTTGCAAGACCTGTATATGCATGGTCTACTCAAATAGTTCAGCCACCCATTGCTACACTGACCCCACCTACATGCCCTACACCATCAATTCAGCCCCTGACCGATGCCAAATCTGAGAAGATCGTAGCCGAAGTCAAGGAAGCAAAAGTGCTAATCAATGTTGAGATACCAACTGAGATAGTCGCTATTTCAAAGGTACCAATTGTCGTTGATGTCCCTATTGAAGAATTGATAGACATTGCCACTTATGAAAGCGTTGGAGAAGAAGAAGAAATGGAGATTAATACAGTTGAGGAGCCCAAAGTAGTTGAAAAGTTGTTGGAGATACAGCCAAATTCTAAAGAGGAGAATGACATCAGTAGAGCAATGATTGAAGATCATAAGGAGCTCGATCAAGCTAGCATGGAGGAGCAGCTGATTTCTAACATCTATTGTCAACCATGTCCTTTTAATGTCATTATTTTATAGGTTGCCAAAGATGTGACACATGATATTGTTGAGCCACCAAAAGAGATTAATGATCAGTTTGTGTTCATTTTCAATCCAGGCCATTTGAATTCGTGGATGAATTCTTTTCAAGAAGAGGGGAATGATACGTCCACGACAAGCATCAATTCGGCTCTTCCAATTCTACCATTAAAAGACCCCAAGATTGTTACCTTGTTAACAATTAAAGATCAGAGATCAAGATTTGAAAAGCAATGCATGAAGATAGAACTCACCAAGTTGTGCATGCATGGCAGATTCACGTTACATGGACGAGTTGGATGGAATTTTTTTCCTTTAGTTATTTAATTAAGGGGATGATTTTTTTAGACTATAGTATTTAATTAGGATCATATTTTTATTTTAATTTAATTTTCGTGTGTTTTTAATAAGGATTTTCTAGAAGGTCTTTTTAGTTAGGTAATTAGAGTGTTAATTATGGGAACTTCTTTCCTAGTTAGAATTCTAGTTTAGGTAATTTTCTAGTCCAATTTTTATTATTTTTAGCTATAATTTTCGTCCCCCTTTAGCCTTATAAATAAGAGAACCATTGTACACTATTATTCAGACGTTGATTAAATATTTGAAGTTTATTTTTCAATTGTCTCACGATCTTTTGTTGATCAACCATTGATATCTTTTGTTAGTTTTAATTCGAAAATTAACACTCTTAAAAGCCAAAAACTTTTAAGTTTTTTTTCAAGGTCTCCTTCTAATTCACTAGTGGAATTAGGGTTGGATTGATATTGAGAAGAATTCAAGTGGTGTTACGTTTTGTGGAGTAATCTTTACTTGGTGTGCACTCCGATTTCGACTCCATCTACAACATCGTCGCCGAACGCCTGTAACAACATCCATCCTTCATCAATTCATCCATATCACCATCATTCTTCAAGTTCAGATTGAGTTCAACAAGCGTCCAAGGTCAGTTCGTCGAGTTTGCCTATACGTGCTCAATTCAGCGAGTTAAGCACATATAGATAAAATCGAGTCATTCTTTGTTTTTAATTTGTTTTCTTTGTTTATTGTTGGTCATAGTTTAGGTGTACTAAGTGTTTATTAATATCGAGTCCAAAACAGTCCAAGTCTTCCGCTATTCTTATTATATATTGAGTCCCGATATTATTTTGAACCCTTACAAGTCCGTCGTGTGTTCCGTTCTTGAGTCTGCGTACTTTGATATTGTTTCATGTTCTTGAGCATGATGGAATAACATTAATTACAAAAATATACAGAGATCGTCCTTGATTCACTCTCTCGAACTCACCTTATGAAAATTACAAAAAACTATTCTAGCTTCACTCACTCGAATAATTCATAACATTTAAACTACCTAACACATCTAGATAGCTAAAAATACAAAGATATTATTCTTGGTTCACTCTCTTAAATAATGTTGATGAACACAACATAAATTGTGCTCGCTTCACTCACTCGGACAACTCATGTAAAGATCACCACCTAACACTTAGGTAGATAAACAACATCTACTTGAAGACCTCTCAACATTTAAACTTATCTACACCCTACAAACACAACAAAGATATACATACCTTTGTTGATCCAGACAATAAGGGAGATGTCAATGTGAATGCTGACGAGTTCTACAGGCAGACACTGGACTCAGCCTTCGATGGTCTCTCCAACCGTGTCACACAATACTACATAGAACTTACAACATTTGAGAAATATCCTCCCTACAAACACAACTAAGATATTCAGATCTTAGTTGATCAACACAATAGAGAAGATATTTAAATTTGGTGTTGAAGAAATCTGACAAAAAATAGACTTAGCCTTCAAGCTTCTCCCGTTACTCCGTAATCGTCTCTCTAGCTGGGTAAATTATTTTAAGAATGTCAATTGATATATATATATATATATATACACACACACATATACTCATCTCTTGAGGTCCGATCAGTTGCCCCACGTTCTCACTTGAGTAATGATCCAAAGATAACTATTCCACTACCTCTGACAGTTATTCAAAGACAGAGAAAACATCATGGTTACTGAAAAATAAGAACCAAATTTGACTAATTCAAAGTTAGTTTTGATCTATGATTTAAACCTGTTTTCACCTACTAAATAATCTCTAAGTTCATGGAAATAATTAGTGATAAATATCACAAAATAATAAGATCAATTTAAAATAAATTGATCCTAAAAATTAGGAAGGATAAGATTATCAGAACTGGAACATACTGATGTTACGGAAAAGACGAAACAACATTAGATGCAACAGTAACTTTCATGTCACATCTTTTGTAACCGTTACCAGATAATCACTCTAAGACAATTTGAAATATTAAGGGAGCTACACCAGTCTTCCCACGTCAGTACCTACAAGGCGGTTAAACAAAATGTGGAAGAGAAAATAGTTGTTCATTAAAAGTAGGAACTAACTTTGACCATTTCAATGTTATCAAAAGTGTTCAGAACATCTGATGTAGCACCATCTCTAACAATCCCCCCCTTAATATTAGCCTTTCTACACAAAACAACAAAACATAAAAACAATCTGTATTTATAGTTAGAGCCACAATGAAAACAAAAATTTTAGAGATTAAAATCTCCCCCTCATGGTTTGCCCCCCTCTTAAGTTATTATCTGTAAAATAATATACAACAATATGGGTATAATCCCCTATACAGAAATGAATATGAACTATATCAAAATGATGTTTAGCACATCAGCAAAATAAAAACGTTCAATGCTCACAAACTATACAAAGTTCAACTTTTTAAAATACCAACCTACATTAGCAATCGACCCCCCCTTTTTGTGTAGAAAGAAAGACTTTGAAATCTTCTAGCATGTATGTTGCGGTGAATCATGGATTCCAACTGCTCAATATAAGATTTGAGGTTATAGACCGACAATTGGAACAAATGGGTGGTATTGACTTCAGTATCCGTTTTATCATTAATAAGAACATTATCAACATAAGAAGTAGATGCAAACAGCCAAATCATTAATTTGGGGTACCAATCCTATCATAGACTTCCACTATCCCCACTCTTTTTAAAATACATCCATCCCATAATTTTTGAAACTCAAAGTGTTAATCATTTTCTCAACACGAAAAATACCACTTACAGATAATTTGGTGAGCATTTTTTGGCTTCATGAGTATGAAAGATTTTACTAAAAGGAGAACAAACATCAAAAGGTGAACCTCAATGATAGACAGGGGCGAGTCACCTAGCTGGATATCATCATCAAAATTTGTTGACTTCTTAGACACAAGGGATGAAGGTATAACAGCCTGGTCTCAAGAATTAGGACGGGGATGTTATGTGGAAAAAAAGAAGGAAAAGTAGCTTAATTGAAAATATAGGGGTGTGTTTTTAGAATCGAACTAAGTTAGCGCCTCAAAAATTTAGACAGCATAACTTTTAACTGAAAGGAATGATTTCCAAGGTATTAAAGAGTCAAAGGGATGCCTATTCATAGGCCAATCAGAATTTAAACAGAATCCAATAGCTAATAAATAGAAATCCGACTCTTTAAATAAACAAGACTTTTCATACGTCACAACAGCTAAGACCCATCTATACGCCAGAGACAAATAAATCATACTGTACCATTCATAGGACGGAAGCAAGAAAGAAACTTAAGATTTGCTATAGATTAACTGAAAGTAAGCAAAATCAACATGCTTGAAAAGTAAAGCATCTTCATAGGCGAAAGACAAATTATCAATCAAGCATATTAAAAAGTAGGACTTTTCCTTGGATTAATTATATAGATAAGCATATGAAACATGCTAACTAGGGAATCAACAATTGTTCATAATCTGAGTAGCGGAATCTTATGAAAACTCAAAGCAATTAAATACCAAATTCATCAGAGTAGCAAGAAACATAGTGGGAAATAATGGTATTGTTTCGTAACCTCAGCAGCCAACCCACTCTACAGCCACCATCCACCTCTCCATCTCAACTTGAAAAATATTTGAAAAAAAGAGCGTGAGTACTAATGTACTCAGTGGGATTTTATGAGAAAGCTCTGTAAAACTTTAGAAATATTCAATATTAACTAGCAGCATATGGGAAGCAAATCGCAAAAGCTCTTCCCATATTTGCAAAACCTTTTACTTCCTCTGGGCTCATCTTGGCTCAAACCTGATGTCTACTATACCCTGTGGCATGCCTTAGGATAAGAGAGAGGTTACGTCAAATATTCCACTGAGTATGCGAGGGAGTTACCCAACAATGACTCCCCGGTGATCAAAAGATCACAACCTGGTAACCCGAAGGTTACAATCAATAAATATGAGTATGCAAGGGGATTACCCATCAATGACTCTCCTTAACTCATCAATGTTTCACTTTTAGTGACTCGAAGGCCACAACATGATAATGTAATGAAACTGTTCCTTGACCTCAATATCCCACTTAACCATAATTGAATCTCATAATTTAATTTTCAACATCAAAACCTCAACATTGAATTCTCAACATTCAATCCTCAATGTTTAATCCTGCTAGCATAGATCATAACCTAGAATGAAACATTTAGGTCGTATTCCTCAATCAAAACTATAGTCCTAATGCATATGAGGGATACTATATTTAACATACAAGGCATCATTCATCTAAATAACTTTCCTCATCAATAATATCAATACCAAAATTAAGTTATGATCATGATAATCTATACCTCATATCAATCAGCTATATGATATCACATCATATCAAATCATATCATCCAATATCAACTCAAGAGCTCAAACGACAATTAACATAATCATGTCACATAATAACTTCATTCGTTTGGACAGAGACTAATCATGCAGAGCATAAAACATTTTATTGAATATTTCACTTTGCCCTATCATGCTTTTAGACCTCACTAGCTCAAATCATAGATTATGTTTAGAATCACCTACCTCGATGACGAGCATGTGGCGGCACGATAACTTTGAAAAGAGCTTCATTAATTCTAGCAGGCTCTGCAGGTCCTACAAGGGCCGATCTTCGACTGAGAACAACTACTATATTTTCGGGATTTAATGGAGCTATTATTTAATTTTAATCTCTTTAAAAATAGATTGCGTGACTTTAGAGACCTCGAGTAATTCTGACACAGAAGGAAATAAATTCCAACACTCTATTCTTGATTTAATGGCATTGACTAATTTGACACACTTATACATACGAGGACTAAATATTGAGACTTTGAGAATTTTTCGATAACCCATGCTTCCGGCACAAAAATAACTACTTTAATTATATAATTGAAAGTATTCAAAACTCGATACGAGATCATGAAACTTGGCAGGCTTATAGGAAATAATTTTTGGAGCAACTTTACAGAAGAAACTTTTTCGAGGGCTTTATCTGATCAATAATTCTTTAACAAGTTCAATAGCTGAAAGGGATATTGTAATACCCCAAATATAATAATAGATGCCCGATGAAATTTCTAGAGCCCAAATGCTTAAGTTGTATCCATTTTTAATAAAAGCCCAAATGATGGGCTTTCTAGCCCAATTATGATTTTAATTATTTACGGCCCCATTATTATCCAATCGAGATGAACGAATATGTTAGACGATAGTGCTCATCGATACGAATCCGTAGAACTTGGTTTCACTAATATAGGAATTCAATTGACCAAGATATGATTTTTTCTCTAATTTAAATTCTAATTAGAGTTTATTTAAGAGGGAGTATAAATACCCCTAACACCACTTTGAGCCTCATTTTTACCATTTCACAATTCTCTCAAAGGGGAACAGCCCCTCCTCCCCCTCTCTTGACCTCTCCCCTCGCCACCACCACCTCCGCCGCCGGCCACCACCGCCGCAGGACGCCGCCGCCTCTTCCATCGCCGGAAAATATTTTCCGGCGAAATTTTTGTCATGCAATATCATTTTTGGAATCTTCTTTTCTTCCTCTATATGATTCTTAAATTATTTTTATGATTTATCTATGATAAGGCCTCCGATTTTCAGATCTAAAAATGGAAAAATCCCTAGCCTTTGAGAAATTTATTTCTAATATCTCTCTATCTTTTTTTCGGAGTTTTTGAACTATTCTTTGAATTCTTGGAGCTGTTTTATTATATTAAATAAAAATATGTTGGAAAAATTTATGGGCATGTGTGTGGGTTTGTGTAGATCGACGAAGATGATTTGAGTTCATGTGGTTTAATGATGGATTGGTGAAAATGGAATTTTGTAGATATTTTTGGTTGAAAAATAGTGCTGGAAATCGAGAAGTGTGAGTTTGAATTTTTTTTTTGTGGTGTGTGTGTGCGTGTGATGTGTGTGTGCGTGAGTTGCTATTCTTTTTTTTTTCTTTATCTTTTGCTTATTTTATTTTGTTTTTATTCTAATACATATAGTATTGATTTATATAATTAAAAAGATTGGGTTAAAGTCTAAATTGAAACTTTAGCATAATGGATAATCATTTAATTTTATATGCAAAGGTCTAATGTTTAAATCTACTTGATGTAATTTATTATTTTAATTAATTCATGTATTCTCTAAGTTATTAAATTTAAAACATGATGTAAGTTTCGAAAATGACATCTTGCTTAATAGTTGGAGTCTTGATTTAATAATGATAGGTCTAATGTTCAAATCTTATGAAATGCAATTTTTAAGACCCATTTTTATGTTATGCAACCTTATTTAATTAAAAACATACTTTAAATTTTGAAAATTATCTATGGTCTAATGGTTGATGTACAAATTTTATGTTGGGAGATCTATAGTTATTATCTATGGTCTAATGGTTGATGAACAAATTTTATGTTGGGAGATCTATAGTTCAATTCCCCTTGGGCCAATTTAATGTTTTAATTAATTGATGGATGTATTTATGATTTTATTTAATTAAAAGCTTGTTGTAATTTCAAAAATGAGGTTTGGTATAATGGTTTGTGTTCCAGATTTTATTATAATAAGTCTAGGGTTCAAATCTTATGTAATGCATTTTAAGATTCATTGTATTTTTTTAAAATCATTTATTAACATTTTATGCAAGATAATTCTGAACTATATATGAATAAAATTTGAATATAATTTTCGAAAATGATCCTTAGCCTAATGGTTAAGGTTTAAAATTAATATTTTAGGTCTATGGTTTAAATCTCCTTGAAAACAGTTTACTTTTATTTTACTTTAATTAATGCATGCATTACTGTCTTTATTTAATTAAAACCATGCTTTAATTTTTGAAAATGACATTTGGCCCAATGGTTATATTTTGCATTCTATTATGATAGGTCAAGGATTCAAAACCTCTAGAATGCATTTCACTTATTTTTATTGCAAGATAATCATAAACTATATTTAATTAAAACTGCTAAACCATTTTCGAAAATATTGTTTAGTCTAATGGTGAGAGTTTAGATTTTATGCTAGAGGTCTAAGGTTCAATCCACTTTGATGCATTTTATAATTCTCTTTTTACTCAGACATTTATGAGTGTATTTAATTAAAGTAATTTAATTAATGTTGCATAAATTCTCTTAATCTAGTGGTTAAATGCTTATTATTTCACTTATATTTTTGGTCAAGCATTCAAGCCCTCTTGACTACAAAATTATGTTATATTTTATCCTTATTTTTATTTAGTTTATTTTACTTAATTTAGATTAAATTCGAAATTAAGTATATGGTATACTAAATTGATATTTCCACATTCTTCTATGATTTAAAATGATAATTTAAATCATATATTAAATATTATATTTTTTCTTTATGTATTTAAGGCATTTATTTGCATGATCGAAGACTCCGATATATTTTAAGTTAGAATCCCATTCGACATTTAAGCGACGTCAGGTTACGCTCTTACTTTAGGGACTCGATCCCTAGAACCTTATTTATGTTATAGTATATGTTAGAGCACTATTATGTTATTAAAACATAGTTCTTATGTATAGGTCCTAATCCGAGACCCGTTTAGGACGACGATTAAGACTGATCCTATATTTAAGCATAAGGTCCTAATCCGACAGCAGGCTTAAGATGAGAAGTCGTGAATAAAGCTTCAGCTAATTTAGCTATAAGGTGGGTTTACTTACTAAAATGCTTTCGAAAATATATTTAAACTTTCATCCGATATGAAAAATTATTTATGCTTATGTTGCTCAATGTGGATTGACACGACTCATATGAGGAATTCCGAATATGACACTCCGGTGCAATTACTTATGAATATGTTCATGTTATGAATATGTTATAGTTTATATGTGATCACATTAGGGTCGGTCTCCACTATGTTTATTGAGCGTATGATTTATGACATGTCAAATATGAATTTATGGATATTCTTATTGCAAATTATTGGACGAATGTATAAGTATTCCCAAGGAGTGTTTTCTAGCACTCATCCCCACTATTTAAAAATGTTTTCAGGTAATTGATGACGACAGGTGGCGAACGTGGACTAATGTGGACATTTTGTATGGTTGACCATATTCTAGTTTTTGAAATATTGATTCTATTCAGTTTTGGTCAACAAATATGATTAATTATGCTCCCGCTGTATGTTTATGGATTATTTAAATATTTTATGGACGTGTGTGCTCGTCGTGGCCTTACTGGTATAATTTGAATGTTGAATATTGAATTTTTAACTAGTCAAGGTTGGACATATTTTAATTGGTGGTTCGAAAGGTGTGATTTTAAAATGATAGGTTGGTTGAAAAGTCTTATCTTATGTGATTGGTTGTTGAATGGTAAACGCCTATGAGTGTGGAATTTATTAATATTTTAAACGAAGTGCTGTCCGAATTTTTATAATTCGAGAAAATGATTTATAGTAGTTTGCGAAAATTTTATAATGATTTTATTTCATAGTGAGTGTTCCCGTTAGCGCACTGGGCCTCCGGGTTCAGGGCGCTACAGATATAATACCAGGTTATTTATGCAAACAAATATTATCTTTCATAGGACTTATAAACTCAAAGGGTTCTCACACATAACAAAGATATATAGGAATAACGGAAGAAAATCAATGCTTGGCAACTGAGAACTGTGCTGAATATTTTCACAAAGGTGTCAACATAGCCTAACAAGAAAGTGCTATTACTGATTCTTGATGATCAAGGAGTATCATCAAAAGATTACAAATTATCCGAGAGGATTTAACCAAGGAGTTTTAGATAATAAGAGTGAAGTTATTGAAGGGAGATCGATCCAATCGACATGAAAATGAACAAATGGATTTGTCAAAACTTCCTATCATACTAAAGCTCTTCGTTTACCAAATTACTAGGTCTATCTTTCTAACGATCTTCTTTAGGTTCTCTTTTTCTCTGGAGCATCACACACTTTCATCTTTACGAGGTTGCTATGAAATAGTACAAGTCAGCTGGACTTTAATTGGTTGCGCCTAGATGGGAAAGCCATAACTGGTTTACTCTCTACCCACTGAATTAAAGAGTTTCTATCTAGGAGAACGAATCTCCATTCCTTATAACCGCAACTGGATCATTAGGTGTGACTCATGAACTGGAAGTTGACGTAGAGTTTCCCCAAACTTGCAGTATATCCACAATCTCATAACTAATTCTTAAGTCAACTACTCATTTTTTTTCTTCTGTCATGAAGTCAAAGCATCATAACCTCATTCTTCATTCTACTAGAATCTCGAAACTCTTTAATCTTCTCATGAACACCCTTGCGATAAAATGTTCTTTTGAACAGTTGTATTAAACTCTAGCTCATTGAGAGGGAACTTATTCAATCTAGGTTCTTGAAAGAACCTAAAGAGAATCCTAGAATTCTCCTTAATTCAAGCTCGCTATAGTCTATGTTCTGACTATATTCTCTATGCTTCATTTATCCTTAACACATCCTCAAATCCTTTCCTTATGGGCAGTAGACAAACCTTTATCATTGAGAATATTTTTAAATAAACTTTCAAACTTTATAACTAACTCAAATTTTTTTCACGATCCAAAATGACTGAAATATTTTGAGTATTTGTAGAAAATAATATTCTGAAAAGATTTACTGCATGCTCGAGTCCATAATGACTCAAAACTCTTTACAAAACTATTGATCTAGAACTTGCTTCAATAAGTTCCAACTTAAACCTTGGTATAACTAAAAGTTTATTTCATAAAGAAATAATCTTCGATTTTCATTTAAGAAAAATCGACTAACCTTCCTTGCTCAAAATTTTTCTCCTCATCTTGTACTTCAAAAGTTATACCAAATATAATCAAAATACTTTAACTTAATCATACCTTATTTTTGTTGAAGATGCGAGGGTGATGGTGAGTTGTGGGTTGCTGATTAATACCTTTGAACAGTTCAATATTCACATAGAATTCAATAATTCATTTCAATAAGAGATGGGTCTGTAGAGTTGCAAGCCCGCTCTGATACCATCTATAACAACCTGGTCTCGAGAATTAGGACGGGGATGTTATGTGGAAAAATAGAAGAAAAAATGTAGTTTAATTGGAAATCCAGGGGGGTGTTTTTAGAATCGAACTAAGTTAGCACCACAAAAATTTAGGCAACATAACTTTATGACTGAAAGAGACGATTTCCAACGTATTAAAGATGTAAAAGAGATGTCTATTCATAGTCCAATCAGAATTTAAACAGAATCCAATAGCTAACAAATAGGAATTCGACTCTTTAAAATAAGCAAGATCTCTTCATAGGTCACAATAGCTAAGACCCATTAATAGGTCAAACATGAATAAATCATACTGTCCCATTAATAGGACGGAAGCAAGAAAACAACTTAAGATTTGCTATAGATCAACAAAAAGTATGTAGAATCAGCATGCTTAAAAAGTAAAGCCTCTTCATAGGCGAAAGACAAATTATCAAACATGCATATTAAAAGGTAGAACTTTTCCTTGGATTAATTATATAGTTAAGCATATGAAGCATGCTAGCTAGGGAGTCAAAAATTGTTCATAATCATAGTAGCGGAATCTTATGAAAACTCAAAGCAATGAAACCAAATTCATCAGAGTGGCAAGAAACATAGTGGGAATAATGGTATTGTTTCGTAACCTCAACAACTAACCCACTCCTTAACCACCATTCGCCTCTCCATCTCAACCTGAAAAACATTTAAAAAAGAAGGTGTGAGTACTAATGCACTAAGTGGGGTTTTATGAGAAAGCTCTGTAAAACTTTAGAAATATCCAATATTAACTGGCAGCATATGGGAAGCAAATCGCAAAAGCCCTTCCCATATCTGCAAAACTTTTTTACTTCCTCTGGGCCTATCCTGGCTCAAACCTGATGTCTACTGCACCCTGAGGCATGCCTTAGGATAAGAGAGGGGTTACCTCAAATATCGCATTGAGTATGCAAGTGGGTTACCCAGTAGTGACTCCCTGATGATCAAAAGATCACTACCTGGTAACCTGAAGGATACAATCAATAAATATGAGTATATGAGGGGATTACCCAGCAGTGAATCACCTTTAGTGACTCGAAGGACACAACATGATAATGTAATGAAACTGTTCCTTGACCTCAATATCCCACTTAACTATAATTGAATCTCATAATTTAATTTTCAACATCAAAACCCCAACATTGAATTCTCAACATTCAATCCTCAATGTTTAATCCTGCTAGCATAGATCATAACTTAGAATGAAATATCTAGGTCGTATTCCTTAATCAATACTATAGCTTTAATGCCAATGAGGGATACTATATTCAACCTACAAGGCATCATTCATCTAAATAACTATCCTCATCAATAATATCTATGCCAAAATTAGCTTATGATCATGATCATGATCATGATCATCTATACCTCATATCAATCAGTTATATGATATCACATCATATCAAATCATATCATCCACTATCAACTTAAGAGCTCAAACAACAATTAACGTAATCATGTCACATAATAACTTCCTTACTTTGTACAGAGACTAATCAGGCAGAGAATAAAATATTTTATTGGATATTTCACTTTGCCCTACCATGCTTCTAGAGCTCACTAGCTCAAACCATAGATTAGGTTTAGAATCACCCATCTCGTTGACGAGCATGTGGCGACACGATAACTTTGAAAAGAGCTTCATTAATCCTAGTAGGCTCTGCAGGTCCTACAAGGGCCGATCTTCGACTGAGAACAACTACTATATTTTCGGGATTAAATGGAGCTATTATTTAATTTTAATCTCTTCAAAAATAGATTGCGCGACTCTAGAGACCTCGAATAATTCCGATACAGAAGGAAATAAATTCCGAAACTCTATTCTTGATTTAATGGCATTAACTAATTTGACATAGACATCTTTCCATAACTTTCTATTTTATTCAGCGGACCTCGATTGCACTTTTCACTTGCCCAAAAATTATGAAAATAATATGGGATACTCTTATACATATGAGGACTAAATACTGAGACTTTGAGAATTTTTCGATAGTCCATACTTCCGACACAAAATAACTATTTTAATTAAATAATTGAAATTATTCAAAACTCGATACGAGATCATGAAACTTGGCAGGCTTATAGGAAATAATTTTTGGAACAACTTTCTAGAAGAAACTTTTTCAATTTGACGACCCGAAATAGGTGAAAGCGGGAAAAAACTGAAACTGATCGGTGCCTATTTACTATTCACATTTTCCGGTAGTTTGGCCATTTTCCGGCCACCGGACAACGACGGACTCAACATACGAAATGAAGCGCTAATTAAAATACCCAACATAGAAAAATTCTTGCTCGAAAGGGTAAGAAATGGACCGAAAAGAGACGTCCGAAGAGGCAGCACGACGGTGGCTCGGCGTCGGCGGCAGCTCTCCGGCAGGCTTCCGGCATTCGGCAGCTTCTCCCGCAGCACCCCTCAAACAAAACTTAACCTGGGCTCACATGCGCGATTTACTCGGCACAGGCCTGGGTTTTCTCGTTCGTCAACACGGACTAGAGAGAGAAAGAGAAGAAAAGAGAGAGAGAGATGAGCAAATGGAAATGAATGGGGAGGCCTCTATTTATAGGAAAAATCTTGGCTTCCCCAGTAAGCCACTCCGGGTATAAAATATTGATAAAGTAATTCTGGACTCGATTAAAAGTTGCTTTATTCAATGGCGAAGTCTAAATGACCTCCAACACAAAATCTGAAAATACTAGGAGATTCGTTGGCTCGAGCACAACCCGACTCGTGATGATGAATAAGTCATTTGAAGAAAAATGAAGAAGGATTCCCTTTTTAAAAATTGATTTGCTATTCATTTTGGATGACAGTTAACACTCCCGAGCATTCGTTTGACCCCATATTAGAAATCTGTGAACGCTAATGGATTTCTGAGGTAGATTCCTATAGAGTAGGCTTGACGAGGCAATCCTCGGATCATCGAATAGGATTTCGCAAATTTTTGAAAATCACACAATTACGGAAAAATACTATTCACACTCTTACTTTATACGTTTTTCATCGTCAGGATCTCAAATGACCTCAGATTAAAATTTTAAAACTACCGACACGCTCCTTGAGTCAATACCTTTCACACAAGACTAAAATTGGCTATATTCAAATTGAGATCTGTAACACCCCAGATTTTTGGATAATATTTAGAGAATTCCTAAGAGTAATTAATTAGTTAAGGAAGAGGTTTAAATGGGGTTTAAGTGAAGTCAGATGTCAGTCACGACTTTAGGGGTCAGTTTTAAGTCAAGGAGTGTGCCGGTTTTCCCTGAATTTTAATTTGAAGTCATTTGAGTTCCCGGTGATGAAAAACATATTTAAAGGATTTATGAATAGTAACTTTTACGTGCGTTCGTGATTTGGAAAATTTATAAAATCCTCCTCGTTAATCTGAGTCTTGTTCTATCAGGCCCCTCTTATGGGAAATGACTGAAGGAATTCGTCCGCATTCACGGATTTGCATTCTGATGTCAATCGAACGCTCGGGAGCAAAATCTGTTAGTTTGACTGAATAGTAAAAAGTAATTATGAAAAAGGAATATTGGCTCGTCTTTCTTTTGACGACCTCTTCTTCATGCCGAGTCAGGTTGGTTCACTAGTATTTGAGCCAACGAGTCTTCCGGTATTTTTTAGATTTCGTGTTTGAGGTCATTTGGACCTCGATATCGAATAAAGCAGCTTTTAACCGAACCCGGGATAACTTTTGTAGTATTCCTGAATAGTAATGGCTTTCCTTGGAAACCAAAGCTCCTCCTATAAATAGAACACCCTTCCCTTCACTTTTCCCACACCATATTCTCTCATACCTCATTTCTAGAGAGTGGGAAAGCTCTGAGTCGAGAGTTGAAGTTCTGCCGAAGCGAGGGACATTCTTCGTGAGTATTCTTCCGAGACGATAAGCGGAGTGGCGTGGAAGGTACTAGGGGTACTGTTGGGTTGTAGTAGGCGGCTCTGTCACCGTTGACTCGACGAGACGCCGAGCTAGCCACCTTCCTTCGACGCACTCGACTCCGTCCATTCTTATTCGTCGACCTCGAATCCTTTTCCTTCTTGTCTTTTAAATTCAACATTTATTTTTCGTTCTTCGTGTTCTTGATATTCTTCATTATTATTCATTTATTTCCGTCTAAAGTTTAGTATTTCGATTCTCATTAAATTCCAAAGCTAATAGTGTTTCCGTTATATTGCTCATTGATATTCTTCTTATTATGTTCTCATTATTATTTCTCGTTGATAGTCTCGTTTATTTTGTTTGAAGTTCTATTCAAGTTTTATATTTTAGATTTCGTCATTATTTCTAAGTATTCAAGGTGGATTGTCGTGTTATTTTGTTTTAATGTCGATTTCTTTTCAAGATTAAAGCATGTTTGTTTCTATGTTTTTGCAATGTGTTAAGCCTTGTTGTGAGTTTAAAGCGTCAAAGAAAGGGAAAGGCGACCAAGTTATATCTTGACCAAAAGATTTTGAGGTTCGTGAGAGTGCACGGACCGTGCAAGGGTTGCACAACCCGTGCAAAGCTCTCAGAAAGAATCTGGAAAGCTAGCACGGACCGTGCTATGCTTGCACGACCCGTGTCGGAAGTTTGGGCATTTTTATTCTCGCCCCATTAATTAGCACGGCCCGTGCAAGGCTTTTGCCTCCATGTTTTGTCTCCTATCATGTTCTAAACTCAAGTCTTTCAAACACTCGTTTTTCTAAAGGTTCTAAAGTCATGCAATCTATGTTTAAGTCCTAGTTAAGGGTGTATGTATTAGATTTTGTTTAGATTTATGTTAGATGTTATAAATCTTCAAAGTGAGCCCTGTGGAAATCTGGAGAAGGATCATCAAATTGTTGCTTCATCTTCCGCTCAGTGATAGAAGTGGGTAAATCTATACTCACATAAAGTTTGAGCTAATAAGCTCTAGAAGCATGTTAGGGCAAATGAGATATCCAATAAAATGTTTTGCTCTGCCTGATTGATCTCTGTACAAAAGAAGGAAGGAAATGAAGGATATTATGTGTTAATTGAGCTCTCAAGCATGTTTAGATATGCTAGAAATGTTTAAATATTGTTTACGCTTAGCATGAGATATTTAGAATTGCCTTTAGTTGCAATATGTGTTTATATACGTTCATTTCCTCGTAATTGAATGTTGATATTTTGCTAAGGCTTGTATAGCTAAGGATTGCCTTCTAGGGTAGTGATAAATCGCTTATAGGACGAGATCATTCTCAATTAAAGGGTTAGTCCTAGACGTTGTTCTAGGTTTGATTTTGCTAGTGAGGTTAAGGGAGAAAGGAATATAGCATTTTGCTTAAGCAGGATTTAAGCTCAGAGGACTTGTGATATTTGATCATTTAAGTGAGTCACTGCTGGGTTTATCCCTCGCAAACTCATAAGGATATTTAAGGTAACCCCTGTTGTGTCCTAAGGCATGCCTAAGGATGCAGTTGACATCAGGTTTGAGCCAGGATGGGCCCAAAAGTAAAGAAAAGGTTTTGCGGTTATGAAAAGGGCTTTTGCGTTTTGCTCTCCATATACCGCCAGTTAATTATTAGATATTTCTGAAGTTTATTTAAGAGTTTTTATTTAAAACCCACTGAGTACATTAGTGCTCACACCCTCTTCTTTTCAAATGTTTTCAGGTTGAGATGCTAAGGATGTGGGTTGGCTGCGAGGATTATTTTGTTATAGTATAAGCTTTTGAATCCCACTATAATTCTGCTACTCTGATACACTCTTTATAATTCCTAAGTCTTATTATGTTTATCAAGATTTTATGAATATTCTCCAAGACATGAGAATCTATATATGAATTGATGTATCCTAAGTTCTATTCTTGTCTCCTGAGTTATGTTTCTTTTCCGCCTAAGAAGAGGCCCAAGCATGTCGGTTCTGTTTAATTGCTTTGATCTATGAATGGGTCCTTACTTGTTGGTATCTGATAACCTTTGTCGTTTCGTTGCATTTTACAAAAGTACAACTCCATCATAATCAAGTTACTTCGAGAATCATTTCATGTCGTCTCTTTCTATTTGAAATCCCCTTTCGATAATCTTCCATTTTTGTATTAATCCCTTAATTAACACCCCATCCCCATTCGTTAATCCCCCTCTCAGGACCAGGCTGTTACAAGATCGAATAATTTTTATAGATGATTTTTGAATAAAAGACACCTAAAGTCACGACTTACATCTGAAACATCTTTATTTTAGCTCCAATTATTTTCTTTAGTCTTCTAAATAAATTTAGAAAACTCCTAAGAAATTTTGAAATTGTTGGGTTGTTATTGTTGGTCCCGGGGCGAGTCAGAATTAGTTTAAAGGGGGGGGGTGAATAAACTGATCACAAAAACTGAACTAGATGCGGAATATTAAGGGCCTATTTTAACTCGCGATATTATCCGTGCTTTGTGGAGATCAGTTGAGAAGATATACTAGCTCGGAGTGCTGTTTGTGCTTGGAGTGTGCAGTTTAAGACATGCAAGTGAACTGAAAATTAAAGCAGAGGACACAAGCAATTAATAGAGGTTCGAAGCTCAACTTCTACGTTCTCTCTTCCTTCCGTAGGAGGGCAATTCACTATGCAAGTGTAAAGTTCATTTATTACAGTTACATAGTGAAAACAACTGTTGAACCTGGTGAATGGAAACTTTACAAGTCACGACATCCTTTTCAGCTGGTGCTGTCCCGGAAGCTGCGATCCCACGAACTCAACCTCCTCAGCCGGTAGATCAACAACTCACACTTGCGATCTTGAATTACTCGCTGGAGAGATAAGGTGCTATTATCTGTCTTTACATGATTTTAGATCTTGCTCGATCTTCAAGAGTACAGTCTTGTAACTGGTATCAACTGGTGTGCTCCTTTATGCGTCGGCGTCTGAGCTGGGTAGTTGATCACTGAAGCACTGGGATTGAGAGAATAGCTTTAGCTGGAAATCTTCAAAAGCTAGCTTGATAAGTGTTATGGCTCCTTCTCATCAGTTGGAACTTTTGATTCTTTAGAATTTTTGAGCGTGAGGCTTTAGTGCTTTGGCGAACGTCTTCGCCGAAAGTCTTAACTAAAATTCTCTCCAAAATTCTCAAAAGTCCCACGGTCTTCTCTGGGGTAGCTCACCTTTTAAAGATGGGTGAGTGGTTACCGCTGATGATCACTGTGTGATCAGAAATGATAGCCGTTGGGAGGCTTTTATTTAAGAGGGCTGTTGAGTTTCCTTTGCTCTTCTGACGAGCTTTTGTTCCAAGATCTCGGTTGCATTAACTTTAAGATCTTCTTTGACTTATCTGAATTTCAGTTACGGCTCCTATCTTGATCTTCAGTTCTGAGCTTTGTCTGGCAGTTGGAATCTTTAGTTCCTCTGTCTGTCAGTTCTGCTCGTCTCTTGGCAGTTTGGAAAGCTTCAGTTGAGATCATCTTCAGCTGGCAGTTCTGTGCTTGGGCTTGATGCCTTCTGAGCTATAGTTGGCTTTGCTTCAGCTGGCAGTTTGAACCAGTGTTCTTCAGCTAGTATTTTGGACTTATGTCCCTTCAGCTTAAACTTTCATGGACTGGTGTTCAGTTCGGTTGCTAGCGCTTTATTAGTTGGACTTCAAAACTGATGTGTCTTCAGTTGGTGTCCTTTGAACTGGTACTTTATCAGCTGGAACTTCATTCTTCAGCATGTATTCTTTGAGCTGGTATTTTTCTTCAGCTTGTACTTTGGTCTTCTCTTCCGTTGGTATGCTCCTTCAACTGGAATATCCTGAGCTGGCATTTCCTTCAGCTTGGATCCTGGACTGGTACATTTCTTTAGCTGGAATATCTTGAGCTGGTATTTCTTTCAACTTGGAATCATCATCTCTTCAGCTGGCAATCTTCTTCAGTTGATGTCATCGTGAACTGACAGGTTCATTAGTCCAAACTGATGTGATCTTCAACTGGTATTTCTTCTGTCGGGATTGGTCTTAAACTGACATGTCATTCAGTTCTTCTCTTCAGCTGGTATTTCTTTCAGCTGGAATATTTCTTCGACTGGAACATTTCTTCAGCCGGTATTGGACTAGAACTGGTATGTCCTTTAGTTCTCTTTAGTTGGAACATCTCTTCAGCTGGTCTTGGCCTAGAACTAGTATGTCCATCAGTTGTTTTCAGCTGGAACATCTCTTCAGCTGGTGTTGGCCTAGAACTGGTATGTCCATCAGTTTTCTTCAGCTGGAACATCTCTTCAGCTGGTGTTGGCCTAGAACTGGTATGTTCCTCAGTTCTCTTCAGCTGGAACATCTCTTCAGCTGGTGTTGGCCTAGAACTAGTATGTCCATCAGTTCCCTTCAGCTGGAACATCTCTTCAGCTGGTATCGGTCTTGAACGGGGATGTTTATCAATTCTCTTCAGCTAGTATCGACCTTGAACTGGTATGTCCATCAGTTCATGACTGTAGACTGGTGGCAGTCGGTGCTTTCTCTTGCTGGTACCTGAATCTTCCAGTTTGCCTTGCTAACTGTTCTAGCAAGCTACATTTTTCTTCTTTCTCTCTCTATTCTTCTCTCTTTTCTTTTCACAGGGATTGATCATTTCTTTTGGCTTTGACAGCTTGACTTTGTATGATCATCCTTAGTTTTTTGCTTGATTTCTTTTCAATTCTTTTAAGGCTCTTTGCATATTTTGACATCTCATCAAAACCCCTTGTAAGAAAAACCTTGATAGTTTTTCCTAACAATTTCCCCCTTTTTGATGATGTCCAAACCATGGCAAAATTGAGCAATGATGGAAGAACTGATTGAGAAATTTTTTGAGCTGTGTAACAAGGACACAATCAAGCAAGAAAACTTGTGTAGCTAAGAAAATTCTTATGTAAATTGATTAGATATCTTTCAATCTACAACAGTTTATTTTGCTTTTCTTTTTCTTCAGTTTCTAGCTCTTCAGTTGCTGCGCTTCTTCAGCTGGTATCTCATCTCCTTCTTCACCTATTCCACTAGTTGCTAGACTCTCCTCTTTCTCTAGCACTAGCATTTATCCAGACTTCCCCCTGAGACAATTGTCTCTCATCCCTGGCAACATTTCTCTAGACAGCTCCCAAATCTTTCCTCTGAGGCTGATGTCTCTCTTCTCGAGCAGTTCTTACAGTCCCCACTACTTTTCTCTGAGGTTGTACTTCCCCCTGAAACTGCGAGGGTTCCCTTTGAATCTCATCCCAGAGACTTAAAAACTGTCATCCATCATTTTTCTCAATTTCTTCAATCTCGTCCCCTCTTTTTGGCATCATCCAAAAGGGTGTGCATATGTAGATCAAAGGATGGAATGGGAACATGTGGTAACAAACTGAATGTGGTAGCTAAGTTACCTTTAAATAGGGAGGGGAATGGCTGTTCTCTTGGTGGTGAGGGTAGCCAGTTAGATGCTTCTTCAGTTGGTATGAACTGCCGTAGATCTGGCAGTGGAGACTGAACTTGGTGTTCAGTTAACATCATGTCCAACCTTAGGAGGAGTTCTTCAGTTGGAGGTGGGTGGTTGAACTCTATAGGTGTGGAGGATGAGTTGGATGGCTGTGCAAATGGCAGTGGAGCTGCGGCAGCTACTCTATTTTGGATTCTGTTGATCATGGAATCCATAATCTCTGAGAGAGTGAGAGTGGCCGTCGATGGATGATTCATCCAGTTTCTGCTCCAATGTCCTTTTTTACTCCAGAAAAATCATCCCTTCCTGTTAAGCAGATTAAACATAACTGCTTCATCAATGTGATATCTCCAGAGTGACCATCTGAGATATCTCCTCAGTTGATTGAAGAGATCGGAGTCGTAACTCTCGATAAGCTGAAATCGGCCAAGCAGATCAGTGAGAGTGTTGTTGAATCTCTCTTCAACACCATCCATGAAGTTGGTTTTAGCTAGTGTAGACTCAGCTGGCGCAGTTGATTCTGATGTCATGTCCT
Organism: Perilla frutescens; assembly: GCA_026008535.1. NCBI lineage: Eukaryota > Viridiplantae > Streptophyta > Magnoliopsida > Lamiales > Lamiaceae > Perilla > Perilla frutescens. The sequence continues at coordinate 25,502,217 of BRKX01000006.1, read as the reverse complement.
CATCTGACATGAGCTGCTTTCCTCAACTATGGAGAGTCGGTTCAGTCAGAGTGGAGGGGCTTTCTTCCGTTGTGCGCTGCCTCCTTGATCACTTGCCAAAAGTTTGAGATTCTTTCTCTTTTTGACGAAGATTGTGAGGAGATAAACTCTTCTATCCAGCAACTCGCCTCTATGATTGAGAAATTGGATCTGATCACTCTATGATCATGCTAATCCGGTTGAGTAACCCAATTTTCTCCGTGAATGTTCCAGTTTGATGGTCAAGTTTGACCCTGCGAACATTCTGGCGTAGTTGTGATATCATATATGATGCCCAATCAACTCTGCATTGGTTGTAAATGAGTGCCATCAGATGAGCATTGTCGGCACTGAAGCGAGTATAGTCTAGATTGCCTCTCAAGTAGTGAATGACTATATCTTGGAGTTGGATGAACTCCGACCGAAGACTGTCTTTCAGTCTGTGAGAGTAGTCATTATGCTCAACTTTTGGTTTCGTCCATTAACGCCACAATTCTATATGGTTTGGCATGCCTATGGAGTCTGTCTGTTCACCTGTTTCAGGAAGATGGAGTGATTCCATCACGACTTCCTTAGTGATCATGATCGGATGTCAATTGACTGATGAGATGATGTTTCCATCTTTTGCGATGTCGGAGAAGATATAGAACTGGACAACTACCTCAGGAAAGCATCGTCTAAATCTTAGACCTCTTGTGAGAAACTGAAAGATTCCAGTTTCCTCTACTGCTGAGATTAAGCGATGGAAGATTTCAGGTTTAAGTCTCTCTATCATGTAGTCTATTTCTATGAACTTATCTCTTTTGAGGTTGAGAGCAAGTCTAGTTGGGTCGATCTATTAAGCGAGCAATTCCATTCTGCAAGAGAATGTTTGAGACAGATTGAATGGAGTAGAGAGAAAGATGTAAAGAAAATGCAGGGAGAGTTTGAGATTGATATGTGATCTTGGATCAATATCTCCTTGGCATTTAAAGAAACTTTACATGCATGTACTTCAAGTTGCACTCGAGTACGCATCAGCTGATCAGTTTAAATGGATTTGACTGATGTTCAGCTGACATAAATGAGATGATCATCTCAGCCGTTAACAAGTTTGGCTTTACTTTTAGATCAGCGGTTGAGATTTCATCCATTTGAAAATGCGGTAGTTGCCATAAATAGCAAATATTTTGTGCATGATTTTGCTATTTATATCTCTCAGGCTATCAACTCACTTTCTACTTTAGTGATTGATTTTGCTCAGTAGCATTAAAAGCTTGCTATCTTGAGAGATCTCCAAATAATGCCCGTTAAATTATGATGCATTAATTTATAGAGTAGTAAGTTTAAATAATTAACCATTGTAAACTTATCCTTGGCAGTTGGGCTACTCTGTCCAACTAATGACTTTTTAATGAATTGACGATGTGGCAACTGATTGATCAGTTCTAGTCATATCTCCTTCTTGGCCTTTGGAACTGATTCATTACTGAACTGAGGACATCAGTTATTTAACTGTTGGATCATATATCAGTTAGTTTTCTCTTCTTGATAGACCGAACTGAATGCTCTTCACTACTCTCGTCAGGGTAGTTTGACCTCTTCTTCTTGCAGGTGGATCCAGTTCCTTCCGCAGGCTTCTCTGGCCTTGCTTTCTTCACGGATTAACTTCGGTGTTTAGTTTCAGCTGATGTGACCCTTCACCTTCTGTGCAAGTTCCTTCTTAAAGATGACTTGAACTGAACTTCCTACAGGTTCAGTTGGGCAGCTGTCTTGTAGCTTGAAGCAATCAGTGGGGTGACATATCTCATTGACAAGAGATTCGGTGATGTGGCTGTGCCTACATCATCACGCGGTCGACTCACTGCAACTGGAGTGAGAGGTGGCTCTCGATGCATCTTAGCAGTTGCAGGTTCAGTTAGTCAATTAGGCTCAGCTAACTAATTTGGCAGAATACCAAAATTCAATTTTCTGTAAGCAGGGCTGATTGTGCAGATCTCTTGCTGCTTTACTCCTGCTTCTTCTTGAGCCTTGATGTCACTTCCCAATTTGGCAAGTAGGGCAATTGGAGGAATTTTGTTGGTCAATCTATGACTCATAATCCTCTGTACTTGCATGATAGTTGGAGGGAATGGATTTGAAGACCCTATCGATTTCAAACTCCAAACTTCTTCTCTTTGACAAAAACTCATGCCGTGAAAAGTAGTGATCAAGAAATAAGACTGGATGGACATTGAGTGTCTCCAGTTGTACCAGTAGAAGTACCGGTGCAGAAGCTTAAAAAGCTCTTGATCTTGCTTGGCTACAAATGCAAATTGAGTAAGAAGTAAAATTGGTTACCTCTTTTTATGCATTCTTGGCTGCATATTCACCACTATAGAAAGTGCGAATATCTTTTTCTGTCAGTTAGAGAGGAGGACAAGTTCTCCTGAAGTAGTTAGCTGCATAATTTGAATGAGGAATTTTGATGAATGGAATAAGCTCATCTGGATCGGAACAGTCTTAGAAGTCCGTTGTTGATCCATTCTTGGAGACTGATGATGGGACGACATTGACAGTTGAGGTATTTGAGGCTGAGGCACTTGTGTTAGCTTTTCCTAGCCTTTTCTTCTTGAGTGAGTGAAGATGAATGCTTCATCTCTTGGGAATCCAGTCGGAGATGAGGACTGGCAATGAATCATCATTTGGCAGCTTCAAGATGTCTTCAATCATCTTGCTCATTCTGAGAACAAATCCTACCATGGACTCAAACTTCCTTGTTCTCTTTGAGTTGAAAGCCTTGAGAACTTGACACTTAAGTTGTGAGAATACAAACTCTGCCCAGTTTGTCTCGCGTCCTTCAGCTAGGTGTATCATCACCTTGTACCTCTCCTGAGTAAGCTGGCTTAGGCTTCTAATTGCTCCAAACATCATCTTGTTGGTGATGTCGAGCAGAACTCCATACTCTGGTCTTAGATCAGTTTTAGCTGTGGTAAAACTGAAGGCCTTTTTGCAGGTGGGGGTCTTCCACTGATACGTCCACGACAAGCCTTCTAGAACCTAACCCGGAGCTGCATTTACCAAGTCCAATTACACAACTTCGAGCAATACAATTGCAAGGATATTTCCAAGCATTTATTTTTAAGAAGTTCGAAGATGGCAAAGAAGTTGAGAGCAACTCCAAAATTGTTACTTTGCTAGTAACTAAAGATTGGAGATCAAGGTTTGAAGAACAAAACATGAAGAGCACAAGTGGATGAAGAGTTAAAGTGCATGTGTGCGTGAACCCGTCGGTATGCCCAAACCGACTAGTTTCGGTCGGTATGCCCATACCGAGTAGTTCGGCCCTTGATAATTTTTATCTAGACTATAGTATTATTTTTATTTAATTTAGAATATAGTTGGATCAGATTTTTATTTAATTATTGATGTAATTTTCGTCCATAATTAAACAGGTTTGACTAGAATTGTATTTAAGGCAATTTCCTACCTTGAATAGAATTCTAGTTTAGGTGTCTTCCTAGTATAGATAGAGATCCCTTTTGGATCAATTTTTAGGCCTTTTAGCTTATTATTTTCGTGGCTTTCATCCTTATAAATAGGAGAACCATGTAACATTGATATTTTAGATATTATTGAAGATCTTTTGCTTTTGCATCTAATTGTGTCTCAAATCTTATATTCTTTTGATTGTTTTCCATCAAGAAAATTATCATTCTTAGAATTAGCATATCTAAGTCTTATTCAAGGGTATTGCTTAATCCACTTGAGGGATTAACCGGTATTCACTAATCGAAGATCAACTTAGAGATTTCATCCTTGGGTACATTCGAGATTCAAGGAGGCTATCGGGTTGTGATTCACCACAACATCATCAACCATCAACACGTTCGATATTCAAGGAGGCTATTAGGTTGTGATTTACCACAACATCATCAACCATCAACACCCATGACGATATCCATACAACCCCTACGCATGCCTCAAATCAATCCACAAGTTCGAGTTCGAGTTCGTCTCCCGTTCCTTCAAATTCATAAGTTCATTCAATCACTATCATATCCTATCTACCCAAGCCTTTCTTCACCATCCCATACACGTTTGTACACCCTTATTCCAGCCCTAACACGTCCCTTTCCAGCCCCTATCCTATTGGTATTGTGTTATATAATTTGTGTCATTTTCTATGTGTTCTAGTTGTGTAGATAGTCGTTATTTTCGTTGTTATCGAGTCGGATTCAAGCCCTTCATTCGCTGACGTGTTTCGTATCCTAAATTCTTCCGCTACGTCTCTAGATTCGTCCTAGATTAATAGTCCAGGTCGCATCATATTTTGGCATCAGAGCCACGTCAGCTCTGCTGGTCGTGGTTCAATCCGACGTGTCATCGTACGTGTCTTTTATTTTCTTACGTGTCATCGAGTTGTAATAGTTAGTGTTCATTGAAAAAAAAATTCGGATTTAAAAAAAAATCCGAAAAAAAAGAAAATACAAAAAAAAATCTGCCAAAAAAAAATAATAAAAAAAAATCCGAAAATTAAAAAAAAAGAGAGAAAAAAAGTGGTATATTCATTATGTTTCCTTTTGAGTCTTGTTTTAATTTTGGTACTTTCCTTTTAGTACTTCTCTATAGTTGGTAATTACCTTGTGAGTATAATTCTTTAGTTGGTAACTTCCTTTAGAGTCATATTTTATTTTTCGAACTTTCCTTCCAAGTTTTATTTTTATTTTGGTAATTTCCTTTTGAGTTGTAATTTATTTTTAGTTCTTTTCTTTTAGAGTTTAGTTCAATTAGGATATTTAGATTATGTCACAATTGTGTAACACTTTCCAAATTACCTAATCTTTCTTTCCTTCTTCTTTCCTATTTCTTTCCTTCTACCTTTGGGATTTATTTTTGGATTCCTATTCTATTTGGGAACTTCAAAAATACATCTAATTCTTTCCTTTTCTAGCTTTCTTCCATCCAAATCCTTCCAAACCTTCCATATACACTTCCTTCCTTCAAATTTTCATCCACCATTATCAAGGGGATCGGAAATTCATCTTATTCCACATATATCATCTGTTCATACCCATATACACCATCTGGACCATACACATATGCACCCATGTACCATCCGGTCCTTATACCATACACCACTCATACTCCGTATATCCATACACCCTATACACCAAATTCTCACCATCTCTACCGCAACAACAACATGATCATACGTAAGTTTGAAGGTCTATACTATCCCGACATCTATTTGGATTGGGAACGCAAAGTAGACACACTTTTTGAGTGCTATGACTTCCCCAAGAAAAAGAAAGTGCAGCTAGTTTCGTCAACGTTTAAAGGCTACGCAACAACATGGTGGGGATTCCAGCAGAACCGGTGCCACAGAGATCACCTTCCACCTATCGACACATGGCGTGAGTTGAAAGATTTGATGCGGAAACACTTCATTCCAGACCACTACCAATGGGAGTTGGAGGAAAAGCTACACAAGCTTAGACAAAGAGATCGAAGGGTAAATGACTACTACAACAAAATGATTGAAGCCATGAGACGAGCTGATGTAGAAGAATATCCAAAAGATACCATGGGTAGATTTCTAGCTGGCCTACGAAGGGCAATTCGTGAAAGAGTAGCATTGTACCGCTTCGACAAGTTGAAAGACATGGTGCAATACGCCATTGAGATAGAGAAGTGGTTGGAGACTCTAGAGATGAGGCAAGCTGAAGTGGTTCAAGTAAAGTCGAATGTAGAGTTGTCACCTAGAGCTCATCGCCAAACAATCCCGTTTCATTAGAGTGAACTTGAGTCATTCGAGGAGTTTCTACGTACCTATGTACCACCTACACGGCCTGCATCACAAGTTCAGCCGGTCATGCATGTGCCAAGCCAAGCCAGCAACATTCAAGAGGAGATCCACGTTGAGTTACCATCTGAGATCGTTGCCATCAAAGAAGATTCTACTTTCGAGGTAACAATTTCAGTTGATGCACCTATTGAAGAACTGATCGATGTTGCAACTTGTGAGAATGTTGGAGAAAAAGAGAAGGTTGTTGAAGAGCTTGATCTAGAAGAGTCGGATCAACCTTTGAGTGAAGAAGAAGAAGAAATGGAGATCATTACTACAGTTGAAGAAGTTGAAGAGTTGTTGGAGATACAACCTTATTATAAAAAGGAGAATGATATTCGTGAGGCAATGGTTGAAGATCATAAAGAGCTCGAACAAGCTAGAATGGTGGATCCATTGAGTTCTAACATTTTTTATCAACCGTTTTCTGGTGATGTCTTTATTCTACAGGTTGTTGAAGAAGTTCCATTGGAAGTTGAAGTACCACTAGACTTGTTCATGAATGCCATATCAAAGCATTCTATGGTGCTAAAGCTTCAACCACCCAACACCAAGTGGGTGTTCTCATTTATGATCTTGAAGATGCACTGTATGCAGTTTGTGCCAAAGGAATTTGATGGCCAGTTCGTGTTCGTCTTTGATCCCGGAGATTTGAATTCGAGGATGAATTCTTTTCAAGAGGAGGGGAATGATACGTCCAAGACAAGCCTTCTAGAACCTAACCCGGAGCTGCATTTACCAAGTCCAATTACACAACTTCGAGCAATACAATTGCAAGGATATTTCCAAGCATTTGTATGTAAGAAGTTCGAAGATGGCAAAGAAGTTGAGAGCAACTCCCAAATTGTTACTTTGCTAGTAATTAAAGATTGGAGATCAAGGTTTGAAGAAAAAAACATGAAGAGCACAAGTGCATGAAGAGTTGAAGTGCATGTGTGCGTGAACCCGTCGGTATGCCCAAACCGACTAGTTTCGGTCGGTATGCCCATACCGAGTAGTTCGGCCCTTGATAATTTTTATCTAGACTATAGTATTATTTTTATTTAATTTAGACTATAGTTGGATCAGATTTTTATTTAATTATTGATGTAATTTTCGTCCATAATTAAATAGGTTTGACTAGAATTGTATTTAAGACAATTTCCTACCTTGAATAGAATTCTAGTTTAGGTATCTTCCTAGTATAGTTAGAGATCCCTTTTGGATTAATTTTTAGGCCTTTTAGCTTATTATTTTCGTGGCTTTCATCCTTATAAATAGGAGAACCATGTAACATTGATATTTTAGACATTATTGAAGATATTTTGCTTTTGCATCCAATTGTGTCTCAAATCTTATATTCTTTTGATTGTTTTCCATCAAGAAAATTATCATTCTTAGAATTAGCACATCTAAGTCTTATTCAAGGGTATTGCTTAATCCACTTGAGGGATTAACCGGTATTCGCTAATCGAAGATCAACTTATATATTTCATCCTTGGGTACGTTCGAGATTGAAGGAGGCTATCGGATTGTGATTCACCACAACATCATCAACCATCAATGCCCACTACGACATCCATACAGCCCCTACACACGCCTCAAATAAATCCACAAGTTCGAGTTCGAGTTCGTCTCCCATTCCTTCAAATTCGTAAGTTTATTGAATCACTATCATATCCTATCTACCCAAGCCTTTCTTCACCATCCCATACACGTTTGTACACCCATATTCCAGCCCTAACACGTCCCTTTCCAGCCCCTATCCTATTGGTATTGTGTTATATAATTTGTGTCGTTTTCTACGTGTTCTAGTTGGCTAGATAGTCATTATTTTCGTTGTTATCGAGTCGGATTCAAGCCCTTCATTCGCTGACGTGTTTCGTATCCTAAAGTCTTCCGCTACGTCTCTAGATTCATCCTAGATTAATAGTCCGGGTCGCATCATCCACCTTCTCCAGTATGGTTTAGCTGCTTCACTCAAATCTTGAATGGTTGCTCCTTGCCTTGGAAGTTGAAAAACTTCAGCAGCAGTTCCTTCAGTTATCTTGATAAGTCGGCCTTGGATAACTAATGTAATTTCCTTGTCATTAACACTGATTTGTGCTTGGAGCAGAAATTCACACACCTGACTTTGTTTAAAGAATCTGGGTGGTGTTTCCAGGTAGTGAAGAATCCCTGTCTTGTGAAGAGAAACAAGTAGGTTTTGGCCGTTAAATGTTGAAGAATATCCTGTAATTTTTTCCTTTTAAGGAATGATGAGAATGCAACCATGCCAACTGTAACGCCCCAAACTACTCCATTTGGCCACGTCACTTAACATACAATTTACTTATATATTTTTGTGTGCTTATAATAAAATGAGCGGAAGCTTAGGTCAAAAATCATGACTAGGCATGACGTCATAATTCTAAACGTAAAATTTTTCGCGAATTAGCATGCAATCGTCTAACTTATCGGGCTCATAGGTTGTCATAACCCGCCCGTCTAACATCCTAAATCAACTTGCAAAGTATAGGGTCGACATCATACTTCATACGTAATAGGCTCCAAGGTCGAACGACCCGCCTTTAAATTGTTGCACAATATCAAGTTATATACATGATAACCTACAAAAGATCGGGCTATTCCCATCCCCAATAATCATTGATCATAAGCAAAAATAGTGATCAATGTAATAATAACAATAATAATATGAGTGTTATCAAAAGAAGAGCATGCAAAAGATAAACACAAGCTTGTGGGGTTCTCTTGTGTTCACAACGCTCCTACTCGGGCTCCGACTCCTCAACCTGAAATTCATTGAATGAATGGGGTGTGTATTTAACAACATACTCAGTGGGGAACACTGAAAACAGTTATAGCTAATTGCACAAATGAAAATATAACATATGGACTTTTCTTTACTTTGTGGAGACTAGTCTCAACCCCGTAGGGTCTAAACATCATGATACCCCCCAGGGAGGACATTAATGAATATCTTTGGTCCTGTAGGGATGTCCGCAGACATACTACCCCCCAGGGAGGACATTAACAGGTCTATATTCGATCACAAAGGATCTCTGCCCCGAAGGGTCTCTTTGTCGACCCCGAAGGATCTCTTTCATTCAACGGTCCGAAGACCCTTCATATTTATACAATCAAAGCACAACAATAACTATAACATTACACGTGTTCAAAGTTTAGAGTTACCCCACCTTATGAGACGCTTTCACAATTTCTCAACCTTTGAAATACTTCTTGGCCGTGCACAAGTTGTCCTCCTCGAGCTCCAACACGTCACCTAGCACCTTTTATTCTCTTTTCAATTTAGATGTCGAGTTATACAAATAAATCATAACTTTGAGTAAACTCATGCTATACTTCACTTTAAGGTCTTCAAACATATCCATATACACAATCATGGATATACAAGCTCATACTACGATTTTGGACTCAAAATACGCATTAAAACTCTTTGAAGCATTTGATCGAACACGTTACGGGCACACAATTATACCACATGCTCATAACTCATTTTAAATCCTTTAGACCCAACATTTCAAATACAAACACCTTCACCCTAGGGCTGTAACATACTTGAAATTCAACTCCAAACAACAATCACAACACCTCCATACCACATCAACAAAATAAAGGGAAGTTAGGGCAAAAACTCTAAACCCTAGCTTCAAAGAACCATAGGAATTCGATATAACTTCACATATAGCCTCAAGGAGATAAATAAACCATATGTTCACGATATCAAGCAAGAAAATCAACAAAATCGAGAATCCTCAAATTTGGGTAACAAACCGTAGTTTCCAAAACAACAAGAAATGGGTGTTTAATCCCCAACAAAGAGATGTGTAGGGGTTACCTTTGTTGATGGAGGATGATAGAAGAATTTACTCCAAAAAGATGAGGGATCTGTAGAGAGGAATGGAGAGGAAAATCGCCCAAGTGAAAAGAAAGTGAGAAGGAAATGAATAAGTATTGTATTTATAGGTAGAAAATCTCTGGACCCGCGCGATCACGCAGCCCCCGCGACCGCGGAACCCCTCTCTCGGCCAACACTCCCTGCGGGCGCGCGTCTCTCGCCAGCCCCGCGGGCGCGCATCACCCCGCGGGCGCGCGGCGTACCAAAATCGTGCCCCTCATCTCTAACGACTCCCGGACATTTTTAACTCCATTTTTAAAATGACTTAGATTTTCAAAACACTTTCAATACATGCCGAACACTTTTAATCGTCCCCCTAGCCCCCATCGGGGCGCTTCGCCCCCTGAACCCCCGACTCACTGACCGGTCAGCGAGACCCCCGATCAACTCAGCGTTAGGGTGTTCAAGGTTTTGGCAAACAAAATTCAATGCAATAACATTCATTCATTATCATATAACTCGACACTTTTTAATATTAAATATTATCATGTATTATACACTTAGTATAATACCACCGTGCTATAACATATCGGCTCAAGTGAGACAACCTGCATTAAAATAACGGCACAAAATACAAACATACCACATGATTATAATTCAATGATATCAATTCGAAATCATTTTACTAGAATTATAAATTATAATTTAGCAAAAAGGATCGGGGTATCACAATCTCCCCAACTTTTAAAAATTTCATCCTCGAAATTAGCCTAACATTTCTGTTACATTAGGATATCGAGCTAAGATATCAACTTCTTTCTCCCAGTGGCCTCTTCAGGTCCGTGCCGACTCCACTGCACTTTTATTAAAGGAACCTCACGGGTTCGAAGAGTATGAACTCTTCTATCTAACACAACAACTGGGACTTCTTCATACGACAAGTCCTTGGAAACTTGCACTGTGTCATATGAAATGACATGACTAGGGTCCAACACATATCGTCTTAGCAACGACACATGGAAAACATCGTGCACACCCACCAAATCCAGAGGTAGTGCTAGGCGATAAGCAACATCACCTATTTTCTCTAGAATCTCGAACAGTCCCACATATCGTGGCTGCAACTTACCCTTCTTCCCAAATCTAACCACTCCTCTCATTGGTGCAATCTTCAAGAATACCTTGTCACCAATCTCAAAGCTCACGCGTTTTCTCTTTGCGTTGGTATAAGATTTCTGACGATCTTGAGCTACTTTGATTCTTCCTCTTATCTTCTCAATTACTTCTACCATCTTCTCAACGATCTCAGGACCTAAGAGTCGACGCTCTCCCACTTCATCCCAATGAATAGGAGATCTGCACTTCCTCCCGTACAATGCCTCGTACGGTGCCATTCCAATAGACGCTTGGAAACTATTATTATAAGCAAACTCCACAAGTGGCAAGTGGCTCTCCCAACTTCCACCAAAATCGAGAACACATGCACGAAGCATGTCCTCCAATGTTTGAATGGTTCGCTCAGACTGGCCATCGGATTGAGGATGGTACGCAGTGCTAAACCTCAACTGAGTTCCTATAGCTTCTTGCAGACTTCGCCAAAATTTGGACGTAAACCTTGTGTCACGATCTGACACTATCGACACAGGAATGCTGTGAAGACGTACTATCTCATCGATATAAATCTGGGCTAATCGATCTATGCTAAACGTCATTTTCACCGGAAGAAAATGAGCAGACTTGGTCAACCTATGGACAACAACCCAAATTGCATGGTGACCTCTAACTGACGGAGGTAATCCTACCACGAAGTCCATTGCAATGTGTTCCCACTTCCACTCGGGAATCTCGAGTGGGTTCAACAATCCAGAAGGGCGTTGATGCTCGGCCTTCACTTGTTGACAAGTGATACATTTCGATACGAATTGGCCAATTGACCTCTTCATTTTTCTCCACCAGAAAACCATCTTCAAGTCCTTGAACATCTTCGTGCCTCCTGGGTGCACAGAATACGGAGTATTATGAGCTTCTTCAAGAATCTCCTTTCTGAGCTCTTCGTTCTTCGGCACACACAACCTTCCCTCGAAGAGTAACGTGCCATCACTTGCAACAGAAAATCCCTGAATAGAACCCTCCAATGCTCTTTTCTTCATTTTGCACAAGAAAGAATCGTCGACTTGTGCTTCACGAACTCGGTCACGAATTAGTGGTCGAACCACTAAGGCTGCTAGAATCCCTTGAGTGGTGTTGGAAGGATCCACCACCTCTAAGTTCATCTCCTCAAACTCCTTGATCAACTGTTCTTGCTTGGTTGGGAGATAGATCTTTCAGCTTAAGGCATCAGCTACGACATTCGCCTTTCCAGGATGATATAAGATCGTACAATCGTAATCCTTCACCAACTCCAACCATCTTCTTTGACGTAGATTCAACTCCTTCTGGGTGAAGAAATACTTCAAGCTTTTGTGGTCGGTGTAGATCTCGCACTTGCTTCCATAGAGATAATGCCTCCAAATCTTCAATGCATAAACCACGGCTGCTAATTCAAGATCATGCGTTGGATAATTATACTCGTGCACCTTCAACTGTCTTGATACATATGCTACTACCTTCCCATGCTGCATCAAAACACAACCAAGCCCTTGTTTCGAGGCGTCACTGTAGATGACAAAACCTTCCATCCCATCAGGAATAGTCAACACTGGGGCTGACACGAGACGTCGCTTCAATTCTTGAAAACTCTACTCACACTTTTCACTCCATTTGAAATTCTCATCTTTCCTTGTTAATCTCGTCAAAGGACTCGATATCTTGGAAAACCCCTCAATAAATCTTCTATAATAACCCGCTAGTCCTAAGAAGCTTCGAACTTCATTAACATTTGATGGCGTCTTCCAATTGCTAACAGCTTCCACCTTTGATGGATCTACTTTGATTCCATTTGATGTCACCACGTGGCCAAGGAATGCTACTCATTCCAACCAAAACTCGCATTTTGAAAATTTTGCATACAACTCTTCTTTCCTTAGCGTCTCCAATACGATTCTGAGATGCTCAGCGTGCTGCTCCTTGCTTCTTGAATAAATCAAGATATCATCGATGAAGACTATTACGAACTGGTCGAGGTACTGATGGAACACTCGATTCATCAAGTCCATGAAGACTCCAGGCGCATTGGTTAATCCAAAAGGTACCACTGTGAACTCATAGTGACCATATCGCGTTCTAAATGCCGTCTTTGGGATGTCACTCTCCTTGATCTTTAATTGATGATAGCCGGACTTCAAGTCGATCTTCGAAAACACACCGGCTCCCTTCAGTTGATCAAATAAATCTTCAATTCTCAGCAGCGGATATTTGTTCTTGATCGTCAACCGGTTCATCTCTCTATAATCAATGCACATCCGCATCGATCCATCCTTTTTCTTCACGAATAGCACAGGCGCTCCCCATGGTGAAACGGTCGGTCGAATCAATTTGTTGTCAAGCAACTCCTGAAGTTGAACTTTCAGCTCTTGCAACTCCTTTGGCGCCATCCTATACGGAGCTTTAGATATTGGTGCCACACCTGGCACTAGATCGATGGTGAACTCGATCTAACGGTCAGGAGGAATCCCTGGCAACTCGTCTGGAAATACGTCGGGAAATTCATTCACCACTGGCACATCTGACACTTGGACTTTAGTGGACGTTGACTCCACAATGCTAACGAGAAATCCTTGACACCCTCTTTTCTTCAACAACTTCATTGCCTTCATTGCTGTAATGATCCTCTTAGTTGACCTCGTTCTTGCACCATAGATGATGAGCTTAGGCTCACATGGAAAATTAAATTCGACCTCACGATCACTACATCGAATTGTGGCATGATTTCCACTCAACCAATCCATATCTAGGATTACCTCGAAATCACGCATCTCCAAGACATGGAGATCTGCTCTCAGCACTCTATCATTGATTTCTAGCTTTAGGCCATACGCCATCTTGCTAGACGAAACTCTCTCTCCCGAAGGAATACTGATCTCTAGCAATTCACCACTATCTTTGCATAAAACACCAAGCTTGGAACAGAAACTTGCAGATATAAAGGAATGGGATGCACCAGAATCGAATAATACTAAAGCTGGAACATCTGATACTCGAAGAATACCTGACATAGTATCCTCACCTTACTTAGGGTTCTTTTCCTCGCTCTCCAAAGCGAACAATCGAGGCTTCACCATTCTTCTTGCTCCTTCTTTTTCTTTGGGCAGTCATAGGATAGGTGACTCGGGTCCCCACATGTAAAGCAAACCCTCTGTCCCGCACGGCACTCTCCTGGATGGAACTTTTGGCACTTAGGGTAAGGAGCCCTATCATTGCTTCCTCTCTGTGGGTCTGGTCTCTACTGCCATGGCTTGTTTTGCATAGGAGCTTTCGCTTTTCCTTTGTCCTGCGGCTCCCATTTCCTCTTGCCAAAGGCCTCAGACTGCCTTTGGTCCTTCAGGTCCAAATGGAGCCCATGAGAGATGGCTTGGGCTCTCTCGATCACCTTGCCATAGGTTCTCAACCTTTGGCCTAACAGGATCCCTGCAATTTCAGGACGCAAACCACGCTCAAAATGTCGAGCCTTCTTCTCATCCGTATCCACGATGTACGGAGCATAGTGGGAGAGACGATTGAATCGTCTTTCGTATTCAATCACAGTCATTTCTCCTTATCTTAGATTGAGGAATTCGGTCTCCATCTTAGTCTTGAGAGACTCGGGGAAGTATCGAGTGAGGATCAACTCTTTCAAGTCGGTCCACACCAAAGCTTGGTGTTGCTCGGGCGTCATGGTTCGGGAGTGGGTTTCCCACTAAAATCTTGCCTCTTCTGCAAACTGGAAGATAGCACATGAGGCCTTCTGCACCTCGGTGCATTGAATGTGCTTGAAGATCCGCTCCATCTCCCGGATCCATTCCTCAGTCGCTTCTGGACCTTCACTTCCTTTGAGCCTAGATGGCCCAATTCTTCTAAATTGTTCGACTACGCCGAACGCCTCTCTTTGGAGCCTTTCTCTTTCAGTCACTCCTCCTCGCCCCATTTGTTGGGCCATGAGACCCTGGAGCGTCTCTAGGAAACCTCGGGCAAAGTCGGGCCCGTTCTCTCGTGGTGGAGGGTCATGGAGACCACCCCCTTCATTACTTGATTCCTCTGCATCTTGCAGAGCAGGAGCACGACGCGGAGGCATCCTAAAGCCTTTAGGCACACATGCCTGTTAGGTTAATGTCATTCTTAAAGCTAATTCGAGGACTACTTAAAGCACTTTTCATCATTTCATAATCAAGAAGCACACAACTTCCAAGAATTCATTTCTTTAAAGCATGTATCGGGAATTTAAAACATCATAGTTGATCGTGACAACAGATACATTTCATTCATCTTTATTGTCCAACTTCGGACCATTCTTTCTTTTCTTTATCATGCTATCACGATTTATTCAACTCTTTAACATCTTTAACTTCTTTCCCGACACACTCTATAATACACACCCCCATTTCATATTACTCATACTTGAAAATCTTTAAGAATACATACCTTAGGATCGGAGTCAAGCCGAGTAGCCGTCGTGAACAACCACCCACAATTCTCACACATAAATCAAACAAATACAGAACAAGTCTACAGGAGCGTAGACCTGCTCTAAAACCAATTTGTAACGCCCCAAACTACTCCGTTTGGCCACGTCACTTAACATACAATTTACTTATATATTTTTGTGTGCTTATAATAAAATGAGCGGAAGCTTAGGTCAAAAATCATGACTAGGCATGACGTCATAATTCTAAACGTAAAATTTTTCGCGAATTAACATGCAATCGTCTAACTTATCGGGCTCATAGGTTGTCATAACCCTCCCGTCTAATATCCTAAATCAACTTGCAAAGTATAGGGTCGACAACATACTTCATACGTAATAGGCTCCAAGGTCGAACGACCCGCCTTTAAATTGTTGCACAATATCAAGTTATATACATGATAACCTACAAAAGATCAGGCTATTCCCATCCCCAATAATCATTGATCATAAGCAAAAATAGTGATCAATGTAATAATAACAATAATAATATGAGTGTTATCAAAAGAAGAGCATGCAAAAGATAAACACAAGCTTGTGGGGTTCTCTTGTGTTCACAACGCTCCTACTCGGGCTCCGACTCCTCAACCTGAAATTCATTGAATGAATGGGGTCAGTATTTAACAACATACTCAGTGGGGAACACTGAAAACAGTTATAGCTAATTGCACAAGTGAAAATATAACATATGGACTTTTCTTTACTTTGTGGAGACTAGTCTCAACCCTGTAGGGTCTAAACATCATGATACCCCCGTTAATGAACATCTTTGGCCCTGTAGGGATGCCCGCAGACATACTACCCCCCAGGGAGGACATTAACGGGTCTATATTCGATCACAAAGGATCTCTGCCCCGAAAGGTCTCTTTGTCGACCCCGAAGGATCTCTTTCATTCACCGGTCTGAAGACCCTTCATATTTATACAATCAAAGCACAACAATAACTATAACATTACACGTGTTCACAGTTTAGAGTTACCCCACCTTATGAGACGCTTTCACAATTTCTCAACCTTTGAAATACTTCTTGGCCGTGCACAAGTTGTCCTCCTCGAGCTCCAACACGTCACCTAGCACCTTTTATTCTCTTTTCAATTTAGATGTCGAGTTATACAAATAAATCATAACTTTGAGTAAACTCATGCTATACTTTACTTTAAGGTCTTCAAACATATCCATATACACAATCATGGATATACAAGCTCATACTACGATTTTGGACTCAAAATACGCATTAAAACTCTTTGAAGCATTTGATCGAACACGTTACGGGCACACAATTATACCACATGCTCATAACTCATTTTAAATCCTTTAGACCCAACATTTCAAATACAAACACCTTCACCCTAGGGCTGTAACATACTTGAAATTCAACTCCAAACAACAATCACAACACCTCCATACCACATCAACAATATAAAGGGAAGTTAGGGCAAAAACTATAAACCCTAGCTTCAAAGAACCATAGGAATTCGATATAACTTCACATATAGCCTCAAGGAGATAAATAAACCATATGTTTAAGATATCAAGCAAGAAAATCAACAAAATCGAGAATCCTCAAATTTGGGTAACAAACCCTAGTTACCAAAACAACAAGAAATTGGTGTTTAATCCCCAACAAGGAGAGGTGTAGGGGTTACCTTTGTTGATGGAGGATGATAGAAGAATTTTCTCCAAAAAGATGAGGGATTTGTAGAGAGAAATGGAGAGGAAAATCGCCCAAATTAAAAGAAAGTGAGAAGGAAATGAATAAGTGTTGTATTTATAGGTAGAAAATCCCTGGACCCGCGCGACCGCACAGCCCCCGCGACCGCGGAACCACTCTCTCGGCCAACGCTCCCCACGAGCGCGCAGTCCCCGCAAGCGCGCGTCTCTCGCCAGCCCCGCAGGCGCGCACCACCCCGCGGACGCGCGGCATGCCAAAATCGTCCCCTTTATCTCAAACGACTCCCGGACATTTTTAACTCCATTTTTAAAACGACTTAGATTTTCAAAACACTTTTAATACACGCCGAACACTTTTAATCGTCCCCCTAGCCCCCATCGGGGTGCTTCACCCCCTGAACCCCCGACTCGCTGACCGGTCAGCGAGACCCCCGATCAACTCAGCGTTATGGTGTTTAAGGTTTTGGCAAACAAAATTCAATGCAATAACATTCATTCATTATCATATAACTCGACACTTTTTAATATTAAATATTATCATGTATTATACACTTAGTATAATACCACCGTGGTATGACGTATCAGCTCAAGTGAGACAACCGGCATTAAAACAACGGCACAAAATACAAACATACCACATGATTATAATTCAACGATATCAATTCGAAATCATTTTACTAGAATTATAAATTATAATTTAGGAAAAATGATCGGGGTATCACACCAACCAAGGAAGAACAAATACACTATGGCAACCTCAAATGGATTGCTATGTTATCCATTGAAGATGAAGAAGATTAAAGAATGATGAGTGTTTTGAAGATAATCGATATGGGCATACCGACTACGTGTTGAAGTTGAAGACCAAGAAGACTAAGGCATGACAGTGGCGAGTTTGGGCAGCCCATTAAGGAGTTCTACACGCCATCTTGAAGGCCCAAATCCAGTTGGGATTTATTTTATCTATTTTAGATTTTTATTACTTTATTTTTTGGTATTTTTGGATTATTCCTTAAAAACAGATTTTTAATTAAGGAAACAATCCTAGTTAGTTTAGAACTCCTAATTTTCGGCCATCACATGTTATTTGGCCTTAATATTTTCGTCCCCTATGTTTAGTATTTATAGGAGAACCTTATGTTATTTTTTGTCCCTTATGTTCCAGCAAGTCTAAGATTTTAATTCAAGGTTTTTTCGATTTCTTCAAGTTCACGGGGGAATCACTATTAGTTCGAGGAGTATCATTCATCGCATTCGTAGATTCCAATCTACGGGTTCAACAAGGTACAAATCAATTCACCAATCTGCTATCCTTCATAATCGAGCCATCTTCATCCCATAGTCCACCCCAATCGTTCGTATCCTTAATCTATTTATTTTGTTTTATGTTTTGCATAGTTGAGTCATAATTCTAGGTGTCTAAAGTATTGAGTCAATTTTCCAGATTTTAATATAGTCTTTGATCCTATTTTAGTCAAGTTTTTAGTCCAGAGAGTCGGATTAAGTCCTTCTTAATTCTGACGTGTTTCGATCTTAAGTCTTCCGCTATGTTTCTCTAGATTTAACTTAGATTCATCATCTGGATTACATCATATTTTGGCATCAGAGCCACGTCAGCTCTGCCGGTCATGGTTCAATCCGACGTGTCAAGTTTTACCCTACGTGTTGTGTACGTGTCATTTATTTTGTTTTCGTGTTTTTAAGTTGTAATTCGTTTGTTCATTGAAAAAAAAGAGAAAAGAGCAGAGGGTCGAAACCCTACAGCACAAAAAAAGAAGAAATGGTCAAAAAAAGAGAAGAATCTGCATTGATTTAATTTCGTTTCCATTGTTCTTAATTAGTTGTTTTAGACTCTTTCCTACTTCAGATAGATATTTTAGGCTATTTAGATTGTGTCCATCTAGGTGAAACACAACCAAATAGATTCTACCTTATCTATTCTTTTCTTACCTTACCAAGCTTATTCTCATCTAGACATCACATACAACTTCCATACTTCATATTTTGTCTGTCTAGACATCACATACAACTTCCATACTTCATATTTTGTTCTTAGCACCCTATAGGACCGAAAATTCATAGCCCTCCCATACACACCATTAAAACACTCGGTTTTATGGTTTTTCATCCTCTTCCTACTATTTTTGCTCTCGAACTCTGATTTTTCTCCATAATACCATTTCGAAAGTGGAACGACGAGACGAACCAAACTCACCACTTTGCTATGACATAAGTGTGGTTTTGACCAAATTCCATCATCTTCAAGGTGAATATTTTTCGATTTCACCGTGATTCTTGTTCGACTAGTCCGAGCTTTTGAGAAGACCAAGCAAGAGGAGTTGATCAATGAGCATAGGAAGTGATCAATACTACCATACCACATTCACATGTGCACTACATACTTGAGAGACATACATGAGTGGTAAAATTCAGAGAGAACATACGAGTGATTGTGAGGATTTGTGAGGTCCTATACCTTGTTTTTCTTTCACGTTTGTTCATTGTTTGCAGGTACACATGGAGTCCAGAGATGATTATTATAAGATGCATGATAAGGTACCCATATCACCTAGTACCCCTACAGATGTGGCTTCATCAATGCCACAGCCGTGGGATGCTCAGTACCACCATCAAGTACTGAAAGATAAGCTGGAAAATTTATTGGCCAAAATGATGGCACAACTCGAGCTTATTGCTGCTCGAATTCCTGTACCACCACCTGTTCAAGGCCACCCTGCCCAGCCAGAAGGAGTAGCTCGACAACCAGCAGCACCACATTAGCCTGAAGTAGTTCGTCAGCCATAAGTTCTTGTAGTCGAGCCAGCCTAAGCGAACGCTAGAGCATCTCAAACTCAGCGTCACCAACCTCAAGTGCAGTTTAACGATCCCTATAATCATGATGCTGAAGAAGACTATGGTTACATTGTAGAAGAATTAGAGACAAAGTACGATCCATATCAGAGACGTGACCGACAACGTCAGCCCTACAGATATGCAGTTCGATGTGCAGATCCTGATAGCTTGCTCAATAACATCAAGACGAGCATTCCAGAGTTTCAAAGCCTTTACCATCTTGATATTTACTAGGATTGGGAACATAAGGTAGACAAGATTTACATATACTATGACTTTCCAGAGATCAAGAAGGTCCAGTTAGCAAGCCTGGAGTTCAGAGGCTACACGGCCTCATGGTGGGAGATGCAGCAGGAGCGACGCCAGCGTGAAAGATATCCATCCATTGATAGTTGGGAAAAAATGAAGGGATAGATGTGTGGTAGGTTCATTTCTGTGCATTATGAGAAAGAACTCGAGAAGAAGCTCACTCGGATCAAGAAAGGTACACGATTAGTTGAAGAGTATCATAAAGAGCTTGAGACCGCCCTGAACCGAGTTGGGAAACAAGAGACCTTAAATGCTACCATCATTTGGTACATTGAAGGCATGAATCCCGACATCGCATGTGAAGTTGAACTCAAGAACTTCAAAAATATAGAAGAGATGGTGCATTATGCATCAATTGTGGAGAGACAACTCAGAGAGGGATGATGGAGATTTCACCACATTACAGTCCCTACATGCACCTCATGGAGCCAAGGTACGACATCCTCATCTCCTACTGACCCCACATGTCCCCAAGGGCAACCGGGTTAGTCCGTTCACCGTTTAGACCATTCTGCACCACAACCAAGCGGTAGACCCGAGTCTACACTACCCGCACAGCCTAGGCCACCTTTTACACGGCCAACACAGTCCACACAACCACCTAATGCAGCCCTTACATGAGCCCGTGATGTTCAGTGTCACAAATGCCAATGATGGGGCCACTTTTAAGCCCAATGTCCAAACCGGCGTGTTATATTCCTTTCTGGAAACAATGAAATAGAATAAGCCAGTGAGGAAGAATTGGAGCAACAAGATGATGCCACCAAGGAGAAAACCAAGGATAGAGACGTGATTGAAGACATTGAACCGGAATTATCAGCTGTCAGTCTTCTCACAATCCGAAGTTAGCATTCTCCAAGATGAAGAGCAAGAACACCAAAGAGAGAGCATGTTCTACACCCGTGCTTCAAATCAAGATAAATCTTGCTCCATGATCATTGACAGTGGTAGTGTGATCAACACCATTAGTCAATATAAAGTCAACAAACTCAATTTGAAGCCAAAGAAGCATCTAAAGCCATACCAACTTCAGTGGCTCACGGATAGAGGTGAAATTCGAGTTGTGTGCCAAGTAAGTGTCAATTTTTCCATTGGTAATTATTTTGACATTGTTTTGTGCGATGTTATCCCGATGGATACGGCACACCTTCTTTTAGGTTGACCATAGTAGTTTGATCATCATGTTGTACACGACGGGCATCTGAACACTTAAACCGTCGAAGTAAACGGATGAAAGACAACTTTGAAGCCTTTGTCCCCTAAAGTAGTTGCCGAGGACCAACAAGTCATGTAAAAGAGGTTCAAAGAAGAGAGGGAGAAATGGGCAGCCATTACAGCCGCGAAGAATGCCGTCGCCAGGCATTCGGCCAACACCGCCACCGACCAGCCCCTTACTGCCGCCTCTACCTCTTCCATTCAGCCCTATAGTGATCCTTTACCTCGTGCTCAAGCGGTGGAATCAACTGTAAATGAAGAACACAATCGCAGCCTGCTACTTTCTGTCAAAAGGATCGACAAAGTGATCAATCTAGGTATGTCTTTTGTACCTATTACGTATGAGAACAGTGCTACTAATGTGTTTTCTTTACTTAGTGATGTGCAGCCATAAAGGGATAAATTCAAAGGTGTGATTGATTCCTACATGAGTACTGAAGAGCCGAAGAAGAAAGAAATACGAGTCCCGTCATGCAAGCAAGAGGCGCATGTTGAATGGCCTAGACAAGGACCTGATTTATTTGGTAAGTATGAGCATTCTTCAACACTTAAATGTAACATGCTTCATTTTCTTGCAGTTCAGTTCGACCGTGATGATGCCGTGAATTCGAGGATGAATTCTTTTCAGCAGGGAGGAATGATGAGAATGCGACCATGCCAACCAAGGAAGAACAAATGCCCCATGGAAACCTCAAATGGATTGCTATGTTATCCATTGAAGATGAAGAATATTAAAGCATGATGAGAGTTTATAAGACAATCAGTATGGGCATACCGACTACGTGTTGAAGTTGAAGCCCAAGAAGACTAAGGTATGAAAGTTGTGAGTTTGGATAGCCCATTAAGGAGTCCTACACGCCATCTTGAAGGCCCAAATCCAGTTGGGATTTATTTTATCTATTTTAGATTTTTATTACTTTATTTTTTGGTATTTTTGGATTATTCCTTAAAAACAGATTTTAAATCCTAGTTAGTTTAGAACTCCTAATTTTCGGCCATCACATGTTATTTGGCCTTAATATTTTCGTCCCCTATGTTTAGTATTTGTAAGAGAACCTTATGTTATTTTTAGTTTAGACGTTGTTTAATATTTGAAGTTTATTTTCAATTGTCTCACGATCCATCGGTTGATCACCCTTATACTTTTATTTTTTTTGTTCAAAAGAAATACTCTTTAGATCCAGCAAGTCTAAGGTTTTAACTCAAGGTTCTTTTGAGTTCTTCAAGTTCACGGGGGAATCATTATTAATTCAAGGAGTATTATTCATCTCGTTCGTGGATTACAATCTACAGGTTCGATAAGGTACAAATCACTTCACTAATTTGCTATCCTTCATAATCGAGCCATCTTCATCCCATAGTACAGCCCAATCGTTCGTACCCTTAATCTATTTATTTGGTTTTGTGTTTTGCATATTTAAGTCATAATTCTAGGTGTCTAAAGTATTGAGTCAATTTTCCAGATTTTAATCGAGTCTTTGTTCCTGTTTTAGTCGAGTTTTTAGTCCAGAAAGTCGGATTGAGTCCTTCTTAATTCTTACGTGTTTCGATCTTAAGTCTTAAACTACTTTTCTCTAGATTTAACTTAGATTCATCATCTGGGTTACATCAAGGAATTTATCTCTCATCATCTGATTTTTGAAAGAGCTGAGAGAACTAAGGTCAGAATAAAGAATAGAATCCTAAGTAGATCCTCCTCAATACACTCGTCCGTGTATTAGAATAATCAGTTAGTCAAGACAAACTAACTATCAGATTATTCTACGACGTACCGATAGCAGGTTAAGTGCCATCTAGACCGTGAGCCTTTTAATACATTACAAAGAACCAATGATATGATCTAACCATGTGTTTACCCACACCATATCATCTACAATGTAAGTATAGTGAACATGCATGTAAATATAACAATTTAAATGCAAACAGTGACTGCAATTGTATTCATTCTATATCATCATAAAACTATCATCAATAAAGTATACAAAAGACAGATCTTCTAGTATACAAAACCAACAATCTCCCACTTATACTTGAAGCATGTCTTTCAAATATAAAACTAACTGGCTAACTTTCTAACTCTAACTAAAATCTCAAACGGCCACCCCGGGTCTGCATCTCACTCCCATTTTCTCCACATGACCGTAGAAGGTCTTAGCTGGAAGGCTCTTCGTGAATGGATCAGCTAAATTGTCCTCCGATGCAATCTTGACCACTGCCACATCTCTTCTCTTAACGATTTCTCGTATAAGATGGTACTTTCTCTCTATGTGTTTACTTGCCTTATGGGCTCTGGGTTCCTTCGAATTTGCCACTGCACCCGAGTTATCACAATATACCGTGATACTCTTAGGCAAATCAGGTACCACGCTCAAGTCCAACAAGAAGCTCTTCAGCCAGACGGCCTCTTTTGCAGCCTCAGAGGCAGCTACATATTCGGCCTCATTGGTGGAATCCGCAATGCATTTCTGCTTTATGCTCCTCCATGCAATGGCTCCGCCTCCCAAGGTAAACACATAGCCTGAGGTAGATTTACTCTGATCTTTATCGGATTAAAAATCTGAGTCCGTGTAACCCAAAGGCATTAGACTATCAGAGCGGTATACCAGCATATAATCTCGAGTCCTTTTCAGGTACTTGAGTATATTCTTAACCGCAGTCCAGTGACCTTGTCCAGGGTTAGACTGATATCTGCTTACCATGCCGACTGCATAGCATATATCAGGTCTAGTGCATAGCATAGCATACATGAGGCTTCCCACAACCGAAGCATATGGAACACCCTTCATCTCATTTATCTCAGTCTGTGTGTGGGGACACATCTCCTTGGATAGATGAATTCCATGCCTGAAAGGTATAAAACCTTTCTTAGAATCCTGCATGTTAAACCTAGCTAGCACTGTGTCGATATATGTCGCCTGGGATAAGCACAATATCCTTTTCTGGCGATCTCGAATTATCTTGATGCCAATGATGTGTCCGGCTTCTCCTAGATCTTTCATATCGAACTGCTTGGACAACCACACCCTTATGTTAGATAATACTTTCTTACTGTTTCCAATAAGTAAGATATCATCAACATAGAGCACGAGGAAAGCCACCACGTTTCCGTCACTTTTCTTGTACACACAGCTCTCATCCGGACATTACACGAATCCATAGGACTGGATAACCTCGTCAAACCGGATGTTCCAAGACCATGACGCCTGCTTAAGTCCATAAATGGATCTCTTAAGGTTGCATACTAAGTGCTCTTGGCCTTTAGCAATGAAACCCTCTGGTTGCTTCATGTGGATGTTTTCCTCAAGACTTCCATTCAGGAAAGCCGTCTTGACATCCATCTGCCAAATCTCATAATCTAAATGGTCGGTAATAGATAAGAGAATCCGGATTGACTTAAGCATGGCTACCGGCGAAAAATTTTCCTCATAATCGATCCCTTCTTTCTGAGTGTACCCTTTCACCACCAATCTTGCCTTGAAGGTTTCAACCTTCCCGTCAGCTCCTCTCTTGCGTTTGTAAACCCACTTACACCCAATAGGTTTTACCACCCCATCTTGTGGTTCTACAAGCTCCCATACTTTATTGTGCTCCATAGATCCAATCTCAGACTCCATTACAATTTTTCAAGGATTTGCATCTTTGTCTTGGATCGCTTCGTCGTAGGTCCTGGGATCCAATTCATTTAGTCCTTCCGGGAAATCCGAAGATTCATCCAAACCAATGAATCTGTCAGGTTGGCGTACAACCGTCCCACTGCGACGAGGCAGTTTCTGTACTTCTGTGACACATTGTGCAGTAATTTGTGGTTCCTTTTCCTGTACTGTTGGTGTCAGATTCGAATTTTCCCCTTGAAGTTCCTCGAGTACTATCTCACTTCTTGGCTTGTGATTTATTACATAGTCTTCCTCTAAGAATCGAGCATTGGTACTCACAATAATCTTCTAATCCTTAGGACTATAAAATAAACCACCTTTCGTTCTTTTGGGATATCCTACAAACAGTCTAACATCCGTACGTCGTGCCAGCTTATCAGCTTCCTTATCCAGCACATGTGCTGGACTACCCTAAATCCAAAAATGTCCAAGACTGGGCTTTCATCCAGTCCAAAGTTCTGTGGGCGTAGATGGGACTGATTTTGATGGAACCACGTTAAGAATATAGGTTACCGTTTCCAAGGCATATCCCCAGAACGAAATGGGCAGATCTGAATAGCTCATCATCGATCTAACCATCTCTAACAATTTTATGTTCCTTCTCTCCACCACGCCGTTCTGTTGTGGCGTTCCCGGCGCAGTCAATTGGGATGTAATCCCATTCTCTACTAAGTAGTCCCTAAATTCATTCAAGAGGTACTCACCACTATGATCAGACCGTAGTGATTTAATACTTTACCTGTACGTTTTTCCACTTACGCTCTGAATTCTTTGAAAGTCTCAAAGGATTCTGACTTGCGGCGTAACAGGTATATGTATCCATACCTTGAGTAATCATCAATGAACGTGATGAAATATTCGTACCCTTCTCGAGCCTGAACTGACATAGGGCCACATAAGTCAGAGTGAATCAAATCCAGTACCTCTTCAGATCTATTCCCTTTATCCTTAAAGGGTCGCTTGGTCATTCTAGGACCAATGAAGACAAGGGCCCATAGTTTACTAGTCTTTGTATCCGTTTAAGGTTAATATGGCCGAGCCTAAGATACCAAACATAGGTTTGATTCATTTCTGAAGGTTCTTTTCGTTTGTTAGGGTTTATGACCGATGTATTCAGTAAATGCATTTGCGGGGTCTTTTGCATAGGATTAAGTAAATAAAGATGCCCATCCAATGTGCCAGAACAGATAAAACGTTTATCACTAAAGATAACAACCTTGTTATAAAAAGAAACAGAATATCCATCCATAAAAAGTATAGAAACTGAAATCAAGTTTCTCCTGAAACCAGGCACATAAAGACAATCCTTTAAAACTAAAATCCTATCACTACTAAAAGATAAGGTTACGTCTCCTACTGCAACTGCCGCCACTTTCGTAGCATTGCCCATGTAGACTGAAATCTCTCCATCACTCAGCTGTCTTTTTACCAGGAACCCCTGTAAAGACATACAAACATGATCAGTAGCTCTATTATCTACTACCCATGACTGAGTAGAAAAAGTAGCTAAAGATGTTTCAACGACAAGAGATTGAGACGTACTCTTTTTCTTCTTCTTGTCAGGACAATCCGCCTTCCAGTGACCTGGCTGGCCGCACTTGAAACACTTTGTCTTTGACTTAAATTCCTCGGGAGGAATATTAGTCTTGGACTTCTTCACCTTAGGCACCCCCTCTGCAGCTTTCTTGGGTGCGTTCCTCTTCTTCCTTTTACTACCGAAAGAAGACGCCCTATTTTCAGCAAGGTGTGCCTTCGGATTTCCCTTTTGAAGTAACTCAGCTGCCTGAAGATCCATGAGCAGTTCATTCAGGCTAACATCCCTTTTAATCATGTTAAAGTTCAGCCTGAACTGCTCAAACCTCGAGGACAAGCTATGAAGAACAATGTCGATTTGAGAATCGCCATCCAGCTCTCCACCCAAGGTCTCGATCTTAGATAAATACCCCATCATCATGAAAACGTGATCCCTAACAGGTGTGGAGTCAGACATCCTCGCATCCATTATCTTCTTCATTGCCAAATGGCGTGCCGAGCGGTTCTGATGACCGAAGAGCTACCTAAGGTTGTACACGATATCATAAGCAGTTTTCATAGGTTCATGTTGATGTTGCAACACATTCGACATGGATGGCAGAATGTAACAGCGCGCTATCTCATTAGACCTAACCCACTTATCATATGCAACCTTTTGGGCTTCGTCAGAACCCTCATCTGGCTGCTGAGGACATACCTCTTCAAGTACGAATTTGTGTCCTTCCGCTGTGAGAACAAGATTAAGGTTTCGAATCCAGTCATTGTAATTTTCACCGATTTACTTGTTTTCTTTGAGAATAGAGGACAGGTTGGAGAGTGTCATGATGATATAGAATAACTGAAAAATAAACATGTAGTACAGTCACAAAGTTTAGGATACTCACATGTAATCGTATACCTCAAAAAATTATATGTAATCCACCGACATTTTTAAAATGTTTCTTATAAGACACGATAGTGTGGACGTTTATAAAATTCATCCTTAAACAGGTAAAACCACCTTTAATTTACCTCCAGTCAAATTTCCTTATGACAAGTAAATTAATAGTCGGAAATAACCACAATCATGTAACCTTCCAATTAATAAGCCACGTTAGTGTGGACGTTTATTAATAAATTACACCTAAGTGTGAACACCATCATCTTAGCACCAAGTCCACTATTTCGAATTCCCTGCTCCAGTTGGAGGAGTCAGTTTGTTCTAGTAGTATTCTACAGCTATCTTGATAAAGAAGTTTAATTTCTAGAGATAACAGTGATATGACACATCCGTTATGGATGAAGACCTATTGTCAACTCGCATGTCTATCACATCTCAATTAAACCAGATTAATGGAGACCGTTTGAGATTTCTACATACTTTGGTATGAATCTCTCCCACTTAGTTATTTCAGATTGAGGTTTCATTTTATCCCATCATAAAACATGCAAACATCACATAAAAGGATAAAATACCATTGCATGCTTCAAACAACATAATAAGCAATAATAATAAAAACCAACTATCATGGCTTATATCTCATGTTGCTGAATGAGATAAAACTGGAAAGTCAGCTCCGGAAACTCAGGAATGGCCGCCGCCCCCATCACTGCGCCTCGCCGAAAATCCTAGCTCCAATTAGGATTTCGGGACGTGAATCAGTGACACTTCCTTTCTTGAGCTGTACTACTCTCCTTCTTTTGAGTTGATCTTCAAACTTTATTCAATATAGAATTTCTATTCCTTAGAGGAAAAAACTAATATATCTAGAATAAAATTACAACTCAATAACTTGGTCTAACAGTTTTATTTCTATTACATTAAAACAACATAAAATATAACCTAGACCTAATCCATGGATTTTCTCATGGATTAAAATCACATAGCCAAACCGGCATACGACCCATCATACATCCAACATAAATTAAAACATACATCACATAATTAAGGAGCCATGATAGTCGGTAACCCTACAAACAAGTCAGTCTACAAATCCAATAATCACAATTACATGATAAGCATAAAATAACATATGATATCCACACATGACATGATTTTCGAAAAATCCAATTAATAAATTAATTAATTTCGAATATAGCTTCAAGATTTAATTTGGAAATTAAAATAATTATCCACCAAATTTAATATTGATAAATCTAGAAAATCCCTTAAGAATAAATCTGGAAATTTGTTATAATTATCCACCAAATTTATTTCTTAATTTTCGGATAACACCCTAATTAATTAATATTTGGAAATCTTGATATAAATCAAAAATCTATCCTAAATATTTGGATAGGCTAGGATCGAAAATTACAAAGATAAAATCTGAAAATTTGATCCACTTCAAATTCCATCCAAATTTAAATCTTATCTTCAGTCCTATCTAGATTAGAATTAAGTAATTTATGATATATATAAAAAATTATTTTTCCAATTCTTATCTACATGGATTTCGAAAATTTCTAGAATAAAATCTGGAAATTTGATCCACTTCAAACTCTTTCCAAATTTAAATTCTATTTTCAAATCCTTTTTGGATTAGAATTAGATAACTATTGATATATATCAAAAATTACCTTATCCAATTCAAATCTTTGTAGATTTCGAAAATCACAAGAAGATTAAATCTGGAAATTTGATCCACTTCAAATTCTATCCAAATCTAATATTCTATTTTCAAATCTATCTAGATTAGAATTAGGTAACTTTAAGATAAACATCAAAAATACCAAATCTAATTTTAAACCTCCTAATTTTCGAACCCCACACTAAACAAATCTGGAAATTTGATTTTAAATCAAATCCACCTCCAAATTAGTCTAATATGGCCGAAAATTGCACAACAAAAATTAGGGAATTTAACACATCAAATTTCGAAAAATTTGACACACAAATTTTCGAAACACAAAATTATATTCCAATCTGGAAATTTTGATAACACAAAATTCTATTCCAAATCCAATTATGATATGACCGAAAATTTCATAGAATCTCAAAACTAGAATTTTCGAACACTGTCAAAAATTCATCCAAGTTTTGAACATAACCAATTCGAAAATATGAACACATAAATTTGAAAATTTAAGCAACATAAATATTTCATCAAATTTATACATATTTTTTGAATTATTCATAGGATTAAATCTAGAACAGTGCCAAAACCCGCTTTGATACCAGTTGTTGGGGTTTTTTCAAATTGAACCACCGCAGGATCTAATTGGATGTTCATTAATTCTAATGTCATGTAGATCATACTTTTATGTAGTACATATATTTTAATTAACCGAGTTTAATTAACATGCAAATCCGGTTTTCGATTCTACTAAAGCGGAAACATAGAATACCGAAAAACGACTTACAAATTAAACGACGGGTTGAGGACAAGATTAAAGGTCTAATCTTACTGTTTTATGAATGATAATAGGCGCCCCTTGATGCTATTCCACTCCTTGATCTTCTTTTGTATTCCCGTACTGAATCTAGTTTCAGGGTGGGCTGAAATCTACTAGATCGGTATGGAATCTGTGGAGGTCAAGACAACACGAGAGGGCTGATATTTTATGATATTAATTTCGTGCCCTCCACCCTCTTATTTATAAGGGGGTGGACGAAATTAGTGTCCCAGTGGAACTGGAATTCTATCTCTATCTCTTGTTCTATCTCCAATCCAATTCAGTCTCTTTTTGGGCTACAACAGGTATCTAGAAGAATATTAAATTGGCCCATTAATTTATTTAATATCCAATATCCAATAAGCTTAGGATATAATTAAATAAATTCAGTATTATTTTTATTCCACTAAAGAAATAATACTGACCTACCAATTTAATACATATTTCTGAATATGCTTTCTCCTTTAGTCCAGCCATTCCCCATGTTTAAGATATAATGCCCATTAATTAATTATGTAAGCTTCTGAAAACTATAATTAATTAATATCTTTTCCTTGAGTAGTACCACACAAGCTTTACTCATGCACGGAATAAATTCCACCTGCAGGGTTTCAGCATGAACTTGCATTTCCTCAAGGGGACACCATCAACCTGGCGCACCAGGACATGGTGCCCCTACATATTGCACGATCGATCATAAGTGTAAAAGTCACAACCCAAGATATCGAGATTATTGATATTATGAAAGAATCTCACCCTTTGATAAATCAAAGCTGCAAACACTACACGTATCTGTCCGCCAATATATAGGGGTTAAGAACCCGAACTCTGTGGATTCTTATTCTCTCATTTAAGGTCAGAATAGAGAATAGAATCCTAAGTAGATCCTCCTCAATACACTCATCCGTGTATTAGAATAATCAGTTAGTCAAGACAAACTAACTATCAGATTATTCTACGGCGTACCGATAGCAAGTTCAGTGCCATCTAGACCGTGAGTCTTTTAATACATTACAAAGAACCAATGATATGATCTAACCATGTGTTTACCCACACCATATCATCTACAATGTAAGTATATTGAACATGCATGTAAATATAACAATTTAAAGTGACTGCAATTGTATTCATTCTATATCATCATAAAACTATCATCAATAAAGTATACAAAAGACAGATCTTTTAGTATACAAAACCAACATTGAGTAGTTTTAACTCCTTTGCTGACTGAACTGATGCACCTTTTGGTTCAGTTTCAGTTTCTGCTCTTTTTCTTTTTTTTTGTTTTTTTTATTGGCTCGGGTTGCTCTTTGCATTCTCCCATTATTTTCTTGATCATATTCATCTTGTGATGCTAGTTCCAAAAGTTCCAATTGGATACATAGCTTTACAGATTTTGCTTCAAAGGCTTTGTGAAGATGTCAGCTATCTTTGTGGCCGATTTCTTTTATCACCATGAGCTCTGTCGCTCTTGTGATATGGCCAGTTAGTAAACCAGTTATAGTGAGGGTTGATTCTTGGCTCATCCTTTGAGTCCAAGTACTCACTATACTGTGTTGCAAGATCCGTTGGAGTGAACTTCTCAAGAGGGATCTGAGAATATTGACGTGCGTGATATAGCATTGTTGGCACGTTTCTCCTTGAGTCAACTTCTCTTCTAGGTTGACTTCCTAGAGGTCTTCGAGTATAGGATGACTGAGCAGTTCTCTCCTGAACGAATGTCCTATCTCGATGAGACTGCGGTCCAAACTATGTATTTTTCTTTACTTCAGTTGGCCGGTTAGTTCTGTTCACCATAGGCCGGTTCTGAGGTTTGGGCCTTTGAAAGTCTAGTGATCTTCGTTGAACTAACTGTCTTTGATGAGCTGGAGGTCTTGGCTGAACTGACGACCTCTATTGATAGGCTCGATGCCTTTGCTGAGTTGGTGGCCTCTGCTGATAAGTGAACTACCTATTTTGAGCTCGTGGCCTTCTTTGAGATGGCTTCCTCTGCCGAACTGATGGCCGGACTGCGTGTTTCAGTTGGGAGGATTGGCTGGACCTCTTAGGTAGATCTGTAGGGATGTCTTCAGTTCCCTCACCTTCGGTCTCTTCAACTGGTTGGGTTGGTGCATGTCTGACAAAACCAGAAAGGGTTCCTTCTTGACTGGTTTGAATAACCGCCTTTCCTTTCTCAGAGGCAGTGTACCTGTTGTATCATAACCCTGCACTACCAGTTTCAACTCTTCGATGGCTTAGAATCTCATCAAGAGTTTGAGATCCCTTTCTGAATTTGAGAGATATCTTCTCTCTCTTCTGGATCTCCTACCAGAGCCTATCATCCTCAGCTCTTAGCTCATCAAAATTGAGCTGCAACTTCTCACATTCAGTTGACTAGGCTTCAAGTGATTCAGTTCTGTCATGGTCACTTCTCAGCATTTTGACCTCAACTCTTAGGTCATTATTTTCTTGCCTCAGTTGTAGATGCATGCTTGATATAGCAGCTAACTGGTCTTCTAGTATTCTTAATTGCTCATTTATTTCATTGCTAGTAATGGAAGATTCATGAATGTGATAAAAAGAGGTTAAGGAGTGGTGTGAGCTAACCTCTTCTTTATTGTTAGCCATGAGGCAGAACAATGCCTCTTCTTCAGATTTGTAGCCACTGGAGTCGATTCCTGATGGATAATCTGAGTCATCCAGGACGACATTTAATGTGTAGGCCATCATAGCTTTTCTTTTGAAAAAGCTTCTCTTCACCTTGGCCTTTTTATCTTGAGGGAGCTCTAGACACTCATATCTGTAGTGTCCTTGGTTGTGGCAATAGAAGCATTCTCCCATGCTTCTATTGGCTACCATAGGTTATTTAGCAGGCTATTGTTTTCTCTCACCTCCTGCATCTTCATTAGTTTGAAGCATAACTGATGGTTGGTCTCTGATCCGCATGAGCTTTTCTAGCAGCTTGGCAACTGACTAGATTTGATCATTGATATCTTTAGCCATGCTCTCCTTCTTCTCCGCTACTTCTCTCTTATAATCAGTTGACCCGCTTGGTTGTTCTCTGGCTTGAGAACTTCTAGGTCGGAAGACATTTCTTCCTTGAGTTTCTCTAAATCGATTTTTTTTACCGTAGAAGGGTGGATCCTGGGCTGATGATATGGATGCTTCTCTTTTTTTGGTTTAGGCTATACTCGTGAGCCTTAAGAGAACCAAAGAGTTCTCTTGGGGTGATGTTGTTCATGTCTCTTGACTCTTTATTAGCAATCACCTCCATATCCCATTCTTTGGTGAGGTTGTCCAAAATCTTAGAGTTCATCTCACTATTGGGATATGTTCTTCCCAGATTGTTCATCTCATTGATGATGCCAAGAAATCTTGTGTCAAGGCTCGAGATGATTTCATCTGAGTGCATCCTGAAGGACTCGTATTTGTTTACTGCTAGTTAGAGCTTGTTTCATTTGATGGCTTCGGACTCTTTGCACAGATCTGCAAGTAAGTCCCATATCTCCTTGATAGTTCTTCAATTATTTGTGTCCTTTATGTGATCTTCATCTAGAGTTTGGAACAACGCGGCTTAGGCCACAAACTCTAGGTTCTTCAACTTCTTCTCTTCACCCGTAAGAAGATGAGTTGGCTTCGGGATCCTTGCTGGTTGATTGACATCAGCAATGTGGGCTTCATTGTCCATCATAATTGTGATTGGACCATCCTTGATAACTTTCCACATATTCTTGTGGATTGAGTAGAGATGCGCTCTCATTCTCCTGCTCCAGTCATCGTAGTTCTCAACTAAAAAGATAGGTAGCTTATAGTTTTCCATAGCTTACAGATTAGCACAGATAACTAGATCTAATTCAGTTGATCTGCATAAATGGCTGATCTTTAGAATCAACAGCTCTAATACCACTTGTTGGTCTTAGGACGAGTCAGAATTAGTTTAGATAGGGGTGAATAAACTAATTACAAAAACTGAACTAGATGAGGAATATTAAGGGCCTATTTTGACTCGCGATATTATCCGTGCTTTGTGGAGATCAGTTGAGAAGATCTGCTAGCTTAGAGTGCTGTGTGTTCTTATATTAAGGGCCTGTTTTGACTCGCGATATTATCCGTGCTTTGTGGAGATCAGTTGAGAAGATCTGCTAGCTTAGAGTGCTGTGTGTTCTTGGAGTGTGCAGTTTAAAATATACAACTGAACTGAATATTAAAGCAGAGCACATAAGAAATTTATAGAGGTTCGAAGCTCCACTTCTATGTCCTCTCTTTCTTCCGTAGAAGGGCAATTCACTATACAAGCATAAAGTTCCTTTATTATAGTTACACAGTGAAGACAACTGCTGAACCTGGCAAATGATAACTTTACGAGTCACGACATCCTTTTCAGCTGGTGCTGTCCTGAAAGCTATGATCCAACTAACTGAGCCTCCTTAGCCGGTAGGTCGACAGCTCACACTTGCAATCTCCAACTGCTCGCTGGAGAGATAAGGTGCCATTGCCCATCTTTACACAATTCTAGATCTCACTTGATCTTCAAGAGTACAATCTTAAAACTGGTATCAACTGGTGTGCTCCTTTGCGCCTCGGCGTCTGAGCTGGGTAGTTGATGACTGAAGCACTGGGACTGAGAGAATAACTTTAGCTGGAAATCTTCAACATCTAGCTTGATGAGCGTTAAGGCTTCTTCTCATCAGTTGGAACTTTTGATTCTTTAGAATTTTTTAGCGTGAGTGATGAGTCTATTTATTTCGTATTTTTCTGGGCATTTTAGTCGCTCTAAATGTCCTTTTTAGTGTCTTTATGTCGAAAAAGAACCAGGAAAGTGGTTTGGACATTCTGAGAGTCGAATCTAGTGAAAGAGGCATTTTGGCCTTCAAATAAACTGAAATGGATGAAGTGGGCATATCAGATAAAAATCAACATGAGCAGAAGATGTCATGCCCATAGTACTCGCGTAGATTCAGAGGAGGCAGTGAAGAGGGCATTCCCGGAAAAAAGGTAATTCTGTTGAAAGAAGATAAAATTTGGCGCTGGAGCTTTATCAGAATTGAAATCTGAATAGAAGAAGGAAAGTTTGTTCGTATATGGACTCTTGGGCAGCAATTTGGAAGATAAAGATGAGATTCCTTAAATATCGGGATTCATCCAACAGATAAAGAAGTTTTCTTATCCAGTCAGAGTCCAGCGGGCATAGGAGATCCAGCAGATAATGAAGTTTCATATCCAGTCAGAGTCCAGCGGGGCACAGCAATCCGGCAGATATGGAAGTTTTCTCTTTTTGGGAGGACGTCCAAAGACAAAATGGGTCGGGCCATTTGAAGTGCATGCTAAATTTCCTAATGAGCTAGTAGAAGTGAAAAATCCGAAAACAGGAAGGCATTTCAAAGTAAATGGGCACAGACTGAACCCTTAACTAGGGCACACCGACCTTGAAGAAAGAGCAGTATGGCTCGCAGAACCCAGTAATATCTGAACAGAGGAGTGTCGTGCCCACGACAGTAACTAGGGCGCTACTGGGAGGCAACCCAGGTTTTTTTTTAGTTTATTTTATTTTCAGTAATTTTATTTTATTTTTTTCTCTGATTTATCAAACTAGATTTGGAGAGTTTTCTAGTATCTGCCTGAAAAAAAATGCAAGAAGTAGTTGAGGATAAGAAGACAACCTTGTTCATTTTGTGCCGAGGGCATACCCTTCGAGCATTCTGTTTTCAGTTTCTACAGGAACAAGTAGGAAGATACCAGGAGGAAGAGCACAACAAGAAGTGATTGCTGCCAGAATGACCATAAAGAGGTTGGATAGCATTGAGAATGCCCTGTATCAGACTGTTGATGCCTGCTTGAGCAAGTTTGAGCAAACCCTCACTACATATTTCAAACATGCTGGGTTCACTTACCCGGTAGTCGCCCCGAACTAACCTGGTTCAATTCTTTTTATTTAGTTTTTATGTTCTTTTATTTTCAGTTTTTAGGTGTCGCTCTTATTCTACCCACTTTTCCTCAAGCAAAGTGTGTGGGTCGGGGCATTAAGGGTTGTTATTTTTTTTTTATGTCTGTTTGAACACTTTACCTCGTGCAAAGTGTGTTGGTGGGTCATTTTGAGTTGAGCTTACTTTCTGTGAAGTTTTTGGGGGCACTAGTTTCTGGTTGTTAATGTTGATAAATTTGTAATCGAGTCAGCATGCCCATACTAAAAGCAGGAATGATGAATGCGTTGAGCATAAACCTGGTGAGATTTGAGCCTGCGCTGTTATACCCATTTTACAGCATTCTTCTTTCATGTGTGTACATTCTCTGCTTAGAATTTCCAGAACTTGCTCTTCCTCTACT
The DNA here is from genome assembly GCA_026008535.1 of Perilla frutescens. Lineage (NCBI taxonomy): Eukaryota > Viridiplantae > Streptophyta > Magnoliopsida > Lamiales > Lamiaceae > Perilla > Perilla frutescens. The sequence continues at coordinate 25,466,047 of BRKX01000006.1, read as the reverse complement.
TTAAAATCAAAAAGTTTAAAATGCATGTGTAGATGATTTAGGCAATTTTCTTGCTTGAGCCCACTAAGCCAAATAAAAAACCAACCTTTGACACAACTTTGCAGCTCTTTTGAGCCAATAAAATGCCCTAGCAGTTTTGTTAATATACCTCACTATATAAAGCTAGGGCCTTACAAGAACGAAAAGTAGGGAGAATCACTGGACAGTTTTGAAAAAAATGAAAATGCAAGAAAAAAGATAGGGGGAACGAAAAAAAAAACACAAATAGAAAAAAAAGAATAAAAGAATAAAAAAAAAGTTTCCCCCTAGTCTGAATGTTCTGAATGCCCACACTAATGAAAAATTCATAATCTAAACAGTAAATGAGGGCATGAGGAAGAAAGTTGAAAATAAATAGTGATATGTCCAGTAAACGTTTCTGAGAATTTTAGCGCAGTACCAAAAGAACCCCACTTTACGAAAGAGCCCCATTACAGTCCATGAAAGTCCTTTTGATACTTATGCATTTTTCCACTTATTTTATTGAAGAAAGAGTACTAGCAAGCTTATAGAATGAATAAGTATCGAATGATTGAGTTTGAGTGTAAACACTGAGCCTAAACATTGTGTGAAGAGAGTGTGGGAGGACCTATACGCTCAATTCAATTTTGACTTGCTAGGGCATGCTGATTACACAATTAATTGGAAAAATTGGTAGTTGAAACGCTGTGCCCACACGGTTTAACAAGTTGCATGTTTTGTTTTTTTCGTGTCTGTTTCTTTTCCTTTCCCTTTTGTTTTTCTTTTCTGGGTTCTTCGTACCCCATGCTTGAGGACAATCATGACTAAAGTATGTGGGTGTGATGAGTCCATTTATTTCGCATTTTTCCGGGCATTTTAGTCGCTCTAAATATCCTTTCTAGTGTCATTATGTTGAAAAAGAACCAGGAAAGTGGTTTGGGCATTCTGAGAGTCGAATCTGGCGAAAGAGGCGTTTTGGCCTTCAAATAAACTGAAATGGATGAAGTGGGCATATCAGATAAAAATCAACATGAGCAGAAGATGTCATGCCCACAGTACTCGCGCAGATTCAAAGGAGGCAGTGAAGAGGGCATTCTCGAAAAAAAGGGGATTCTGTTGAAAGAAGATAAAATTTGGCGCTGGAGCTTTATCAGAATTGAAATCTGAATAGAAGAAGGAAAGTTTGTTCGTAGATGGACTCTTGGGCAGAAATTTGGAAGATAAGGATGAGATTCCTTAAATATTGGGATTCATCGAACAGATAAAGAAGTTTTCTTATCTAGTCAGAGTCCAGCGGGCATAGGAAATCCAGCAGATAAGGAAGTTTCCTTATCCAGTCAGAGTCCAGCGGGGAACAACAATCCAGCAGATATGTAAGTTTCCCCGTTTTGGGGGATTTTTATTTGATCTTTTGTACCCTTTTAAAAACTAATTTGATAGTTAGAAAAGGAGAACTTCGGACCATATAGTTTATGCACTTTTATTTTCGCACATAGTTTAGTTTCACCGCTGCTTCGGCAGCAAGACAACCTGGGGCCTTCTGCCCACAGGGATTAGGATTTATACTTAATGTTGTTTACGTTCGGCGTTGGAGTTGGACGAGTTTTAATTCAATTCCAGTAAGTTTTTATTGTTTATCATGTCTTTATTTTATGTCTTTATAATTCCATCTAGCATGAGTAGCTAGATTTATATTCCGGGTTGAACAAAGATGAAGATTTAACACACACTTAAAACTGGGGAGGCCGTGTGGGCATTTTACTGTACGAATGGGTTTCTGCCAGGTTTTGTTCCAATGCTAGAAAAAAGCGTGTTTATTATGACTAATGTGGCTGATCACTCTTTAGTTGTAATGGGCATTCTGGAGCTAAAAGAATTAATGAATCGTGACTGTGTGTTAATTCGATAGTAGTTGGGAACTTGGTGGGTTGTTGTGGGCACATGAGGAATCAGTAAACACAATAAACTTGGGTTCGTCTAGAGGCACAATGCTTCATATCATTTACATCTCTTAGGGGAATCGGGAGGTGGGTGATATGTTAGGGATTTAATTGACGAGGAATCTCTTTTAAATCTAAACCGAAACTATGAATTAGGAGATGCAGTGAGGAATCCGGTCTCCATAACTGGGTGATTCAGTCATACAGGAAAATCAGTATGCCCATAATTGAGTAAGTGTGAGTTAAATTCGAATCTAGTTCAATCCCGGAACCTTTTATTATTCTATATTCTTTTTAGTTTATTTTTGCAGATTTACTTTCAGTACAGTGACAACACAAAACCCCCTTTTTTGATTGGTAACTCGAAGATGGAATCACATCAGCTCTCTGTGGGATCGACCCTTACTCATAGCTAGCTACGCTCGCTGTGGGCACTAGAGCAATACAAATTCATTTTGAGCGCGAAACAACCGCGCGTCAGTGAGGCTTTAGTGCTTCGGCGAACGTCTTCGCGAAAATTCTTAACTAAAGTTCTCTCGAAAATTCTCAAAAGTCCCATGATCTTCTCTGGGGTAGCTTACCTTTTAAAGATGGGTGAGTGGTGACCGCTGATGATCAATGTGTGATCATAAATGATAGCCGTTGGGAGGCATTCATTTAAGATCTTCTTTGGCTTATCTGAATTTCAGTTACGGCTCTTATCTTGATCTTCAGTTCTAAGCTTTGTCTGGCAGTTGGAATCTTTAGTTTCTTTGTCTGTCAGTTCTACGCATCTCTTGCCAGTTTGGAAAGCTTCAGTTGAGATCATCTTCAGCTAGCAGTTCTGGGCTTGGGCTTGATGCTCTCTGGCTTAGCTTCAGCTGGCAGTTTGAACCACTGTTCTTCAGCTGGTATTCCGAACTTGTGTCCCTTCAGCTTGAACTTTCATGGGCTGGTCTTTAGTTCGGTTGCTGGCGCTTTATCAGTTGGACTTCAAAACTGATGCGTCTTCAACTAGTGTCCTTCAAACTGGTACTTCATCAGCGGAAACTTCATTCTTCAGCTAGTATTCTTTGAGCTGGTATTTTCCTTCATCTTATACCTTGTTCTTCTCTTCAGTTGGTATGCTCCTTCAACTAGAATATCATGAGCTGGCATTTCCTTCAGCTTGGATCTTGGACTGGTACATTTCTTCAGCTGGTATTTTCTTCAGCTGGAATATCTTGAGCTGGTAAGTCCTTCAGCTCGGAATCATCATCTCTTCGGCTGGCAATCTTCTTCAGTTGATGTCATTGTGAACTGGCATGTTCATCAGTCCAAACTGATGTGCTCTTCAACTGGTATTTTTTCAGTCGGGATTGGTCTTGAACTGGTATGTTCTTCAGTTCTTCTCTACAGTTGGTATTTCCTTCAGCTGGAATTTTTCTTCAACTAGAGCATTTCTTCAGCCGGTATTGAACTAGAACTGGTATATCCTTTAGTTCTCTTCAGCTGGAACATCTATTCAGCTGGTCTCGGCCTAGAACTGGTCTGTCCATCAGTTCTTTTTAGCTGGAACATCTCTTCAGCTGGTGTTGGCCTAGAACTGGTATGTCCATCAGTTCTCTTCAGCTGGAACATCTCTTCAGCTGGTACTGGCCTAGAACTGGTATGTCCATCAGTTCTCTTCAGCTGGTGTTGGCCTAGAACTGGTATGTCCATCAGTTTCCTTCAGCTGGAACATATTTTCAGCTGGTATCGGCCTCGAACTGGTATGTCTATCAGTTCTCTTCAGCTAGAACATCTCTTCAGCTGGTGTCGGCCTTTAACTGATATGTCCATCAGTTCATCACTGTAGATTGGTGGCAGTTGGTGCTTTTTATTGCTGGTGCCTTGCTAACTGTTCTAGCAAGCTACGGTCTTCTTCTTTTTCTCTCTATTATTCTCTCTTTTCTTTTCACAAGGATTGAGCATTTCTTTTGGCTTTGACAGCTTGACTTTGACATATTTTGACATCTCATCAAAATCCCTTGTAAGAAAAACATTGATAGTTTTTCCTAATAGTTATAGAAGGTGAATTCATCTCAACCTCATCACCTGTATTCTTTGCTAGAACATCATAGTGTTGAGTTTCCCTGGGTTGAATATCAACTTCCACACCAGTCTTCACTTTGTCTAAAATATTTTGAGCAGCTGTTTTAGTAGCCTTGTCATGAGTTTTATCAGGCTCATCTCTTAAACTCCTAGCGGGAACTCTATTAATTTCATTTCTCTCTTCACCTTTTTGCTAGAGTCTATTTCATTCTTCACCATTAAATCTCCATACAACATTTTTGATTTCCTAGTCAGGCCCATTTTCTTCATATTATCAGTAAGAGCTTAAATGTATGACCCCAAATCTGGATCAATCGAAATTTATTCTTCCTCTAGTCACAGTTGCTGAAGAGGAGTAGGATTTAGGATTTCTGTACCGACAAGAACTCCAACGTCTATCATGTTAGCATCTGTCTTTTCCTTTTCAAGTAAGGGTGGATTTTTTAGATGTCGACCTTTTCCATGGAGGTCTAAGTAGCAGAAATTGTAGCAGTCGGAGTGGATATCGCGGATGGAATTAGAGTAATAGTGGTGACTGGTGTGTAAGCAGAGGATGGATTTGTCTATGATAACTTCATCATTTTCTTTAGCATCATCATCATAGCTTGCAATTGGTTAGGATCCGCCAATTTTAAACTATGAGAGTTTGAAAAAAAATAGAAGACAAAGAAGATAAAAAGAGACAGAGAGAGAGATAGAATACCTGTGGAAACTAGATAGGTAGAAATCTAGACCGTGAAAGGAGCTCATAGTTCAATCCATCAAAAAAGAGTGTTTGGGTAGAATGGGTATTAAGTGAAATGAGGTTAGCTGCATGTAAGATCCTAAGTAAATGGCACATTGGAGTAGTAGATTATTTCTCATGGACTTTACAAGTCCCCCTGACATAAATCAGTTGATCAAACAAGGTTACCAATCTGTTGTGTGCTTTACTTTCTGTAATTGACATTAAGTTCATGAATATTATAGTGAATATTATCTTCAATGTTCTAGAACATCTTTGAGAATGTTTGCAGACAGATACATCCACACAAGGTGTGCACTTTTAATTGGCACCAGAGCAGGTCATTTTGTGTTCAAAATGAAAATATTACTGGAAGTACATCTCTTTGTAAAGTATTTAGTTTTAAAGTCATGAGTTCTATAAAAGAAGGAGGTTCCACAGCTGGGCCACCGCTTCTAGAAGAAAACAATTATCCATATTGGATGGTAAAGATGTGTGCTTTTCTCAGATCCATCAATGATCAAGCATGAGAGAGTGTTACAGAAGGATGGATACAGCCTACAGTTGCCAAGGAGGACAAGTATACTCCTATTCCAGAGAATGACTGGACTGAACCGCAAAAGCGGTGGTTCAGTACAAACCCCAAAGCTCTCAAGGCCATATTTTTCACTGTCAACATGGAGTATTCAACCTGATCATAACGTATGGGACTACCAAGGCTATATGGGATATACTAGAGACAACCTTTGAAGGAACCAGTATTATCAGACTATCAAGGCTTCAAAATATTACTTCAAAATTCAAAAATTTGAGAATGGTAGATTCTAAAACTATTGGAGAGTTCAATGTCTGCCTAAGGATTATATCTAATGAGAGTTTTTCATTAGGTGAAGTAATGACATATGAGAAACTGGTTCAAAAACTTTTGAGGTCTCTACCGAAGAGATTTGCCTACAAAGTTGCTGCCATAGAGGAAGCTAAGGACATTAGAAGTATGAGGTTGGATAAACTAATGGGATCTGTAACAGTCCGTTTTTTCCAATCACTATCTAAATAAAATACTTATCTTCAATTATGTGAATTATCAAAATTTATGAATTTTAATGTTCGAGTTATGATATAGTCTAAGTCGCGCCCCTAGATATATCTTGAATTTTATTTAGTGAATTAAGATTTATTTATTAAAATCATATAGAAAATCATTTTGCATGAATTTAGGAAAAAAAAATTATAGGAGGTCCGTGTATATGTGTATACATTTAATTAGTTCATGCTTCGAGATAAAATATTTTCATTATTTTTAATTAGCCCGCTAGAAGAACTTATATTATTTTCGTGAAGGTTCCATTATTCTCATAATTAAGTCATTTAGATATGTGTTCCAAATTGATCATATGCATGCATTCATTTACGAGAATTATAAGTTTCAAAATTTTTAAAAGATATATTTTTGTCTTTCTTCCCATTTCCAAATAATGTACGTCAAGGATTTTTTATTTTTAAGTATGAGAATGGGTTAAGTCAACTCTTTATTTTAGTAACAACCTCATATTCTCCTATTTTTTTAAATGGAATTAATCCTACAACATTTTTTCCAAATAAAGATTTTATAATTTTTGGTAACTAAAGAACCCTAAATTTTTAGTATAAATGGTTTTGGACATTTCTAAACCCTATTTTTCCTACCACATCTCAAAACGGCGATTTACTGAAACTCCTAACTTCAAAGTTTACAATCAATTTCATAGAAAAGGTATAGCTTTGTAAATTCTTGATTTTTTTTTCATAGTTATATGATTTCATATGTTCTGTTAGTAGGCAAGGATGATAAAGTTTAAAAAATAATAATGTTTGTGCGTGTTACGCAAATGTGACTGTCATTTCCTTTAAACATGTAAAGTGCATATATTTTCATTTATCATTAAACAATTGTGTCATGCATTTTTATAATCACTCTCATGTGAGTCATATAATTATTGGGTGTAATGGAATTTATTTTGTTACAACTTTAGCCATTGATTAATTAAACTATGAAATCGAGTCATTGAAGTTCAGTTAATCAACCACTTTTAATTAATGTTTATTTTACAAGATCAAAGAAGTGGGGAATCTGTTGGGAGAATAGGTTAAATAATGTAGTAATCACCTATATGAGTTTAGGAATAATTAATTAATCTAGTGAATTAAAAATGTTCTTAATTTTTACTTCATATTTTATAAATATATGCGTCCTTATAACAGTTCATGTATATGGGTAGCTTATTTAATTAATAAATTTAATTCTAGAGGAGAATTTTTTTTCCTTCTTATTTATTTTATAAATTATAATTCTAAAGTACTAGTTGGTTTATAACTGGATTAATAAAGTCTAGTTAATAAAGTATGAGTTAGTGATAGTTTTATTTTATTCATGATTACATAGATATTCTGTCATAATGTTACGAAGTGCAAAAGTTCATTTTAGTTTCATAAATAATATTTTTTATATTAGTAGGTTATTTTTTTTTTGTTTGGCTAATGGGCTTTGTGATTTATAGTTTAAAGTTTTCGAGGACTTATAATGATACAAATGGAGATTTCTTTTGATAACTGATTTTATAAAGAAAAATAGATGTAAGAATTAGCGGCCTAAATAATTATAGCGATATCATAAATTATCTATATTCTTTCGAATGAACTAATGTTAGTATTTTCACTACTAGTTTTTTTTATCTTACAACTAATCTGGATTTCACTCACGATCACGTTTCATATAAAATTGTATTTTAAAATTTGGAGCATGATCACTGTTTCATTCAAGTTCATTCCAAGTTAGTTTTCATTTAAAAGAAACATGCATTTATATAGTTTTATTGTATTTTATAACCTCATATATAATCTAGCCGTTTGATTATTACATTTATAGTTCAATTTTAGTTGGGTTTTCAGTTAAGATTCAAATGTATATTTATAGAATTTATTAATGTTGGTATTCTAGGTGTGGCGTGACTAAGATAATAAGTTGTTGGTTGTACTTGACTCAAAGCTCATCGGTTTCATTAAGGTGTGGGATTTATTTATTTTATGCACTGTGGATTTATATTTTTACCCATTTTAATATCACGTGTTTGCTGTATATCATGTTACTATCAATGAGCTCTTGGACTATATGTTCATTCATTATTTTGGCTCTTAGTATTTGTGCACAAATGTCAATATCGCTATGCGATTCAATTAGTACTAATGTACTATCATGTTTCGGTACTAAGGTACTATCAGTTTTCAGTATCAGTTATATGTGTGCTGCTGTTTTATTAACTTGGGCAAAACTCTGCATAATTTCTCACACTGAGTATATTTTATATATGCTCACCCCTCATTAAAATTTTCAGGTAACTAAATATGGTGGCGTGTGGGAGATCGAATGACAAGTCAAGTCAATTTTCATTTCTTCCGCTTACATTAGTCAAATTTTATTTTAGACAATTATTGATAATTCATATTTCATGGATCATGTTGGTTCTTAGACATCTACTCATGCTATTTATTTTATTTCATTTTTAGAACTTATGATAAATTTCTCAAATAAAAATATTCTAGTTGAATTGCTAATTTAATTCATTAAGTATCATTTCCTTTTGTTAAATCCATGTATTTATTTTTCTACTCAAATGTTTTCACTAATTAAGTTAAATTATTATTTAAGTTATTTAATTTAAAAAAAAAATATTCACATTTCCGCATCAATTAAAATCATAAAAAAAAAATCAAATCAGTTTAACACTTTAAGAAATTTAGGGTGTTACAGGATCTCTCAAGACCTTTGAGATAAATCTTCAAGAAGATAAATACATGGAGAAAGGCAAAGAAATTCCCTTAAAAGCTGAAACTTTAGAAAAGGTTCCTAAAAAAGTTCATAAGGATGTTCCTGATGAAAAATTGGTAAATTCTATGGTTCTGATCATTAAGAATTTTAAAAAGATGTTGAAAAGGGCTGGAAATCAACCTTTCTCCAAGGACAACAATAGGAAGCAATTTTCTCGTAAGACTTCCAATAGGAACAACTTTGATCAAGATAAAAATCGAAGTAAATGAATAAGATGGAGAGAATGTGAAGGCTTTTGACCCATTTAGAGAAAATGTGCCAACACTCTGAAGAAGAATAAGAGCTATAATACTTCAATAAGTGAAGAAGAGACAAACTCCATTGGATCAGATTCAGAAGATGAAGCTATTGTCTTCACAGCCAGGGGAAAACAAGAATCACATGCTGATCCTTTTGCCATCAACTAGGAATCAGATGATGATGATACCGGTGACAAAGGTCTTGACAACACTTACCAAGAGATGTTCAACAAGTGGCTAGAAGTTTTAGAAATCAACAAACAACTTGCAGAACAAATTCAAAAGATCAACCAATAGAAGAGTCAACTGGTTGACAAAGAAGCATCCCTGCAAAAGATCATCTGTCATCAGAAGAATGAAATTCAGCAAGTTAATAAAGATCTGAAGATGTTTATGAGAAATATAAGGATGCTCAACAATGGTGCCAAGAATCTGGATGAGATTCTTAATTCAAGACAGACCACAAAGGTACGCCATGGTCTTACATACCCAAGACAAAGCTCAAGAAAGATTGAGTTTATCAAAGCAAAGTAGGAACCTGAACAAAAATAAGATGTCTAGATGAACGTTCAGAGTGTTATCAAGAACGTTCCTCCCCATAATATACCTCACAAGAATATCTTCTACAAAAACAATTCCAATGTTGCTCTCCACATCACATCTAATAGGAGAAAGATCATCTGCCATTATTGTGAGGTTGTCGGACACATAAGACCTCATTGTAAATATTATCTCAGAGATCTTAAGAGAATGAGAAGATGGTTCGTTTGTGCCTATTGAAGTCAAAGTTGTAGCTCCACGTCAAAATTGGAGAAAAAACCAAAACTAACCTAAGAATTAGTGGGTGGTGAAGAAGAAACATGTTAGCATGATTATACACACATCGCTTAGAGCTAAAAGTACAAGCAATTGGTACTTTGACAGTGGTTCCTCAAGACATATGACATGAGACATGGCAGTTGTAAGGGATTTGAAGACCTGTTTATCTGAATTTGTGACCTTCAGGGATAGAAAGAAGGGCAAGGTTATGGGTAAATGAGTTCTGAATGTCGAAGGAATGCCCAATTTAAAGAAAGTCATGCTAGTGGATAGACTAAAAGCCAACCTAATTAGCATAAGTCAATTATGTGATAATGATATGACTGTGATCTTCACCAAAGATGACTGTAAAGTTTACAAAAAGGACAATGAAGTCTTCATAAAGGAAAGAGATCATCTGACAACTGCTATAGATTCAAGGCTCCTTCAAAACATTCAATAACTTGTCAGAGAACATTGTTGGATAAAACTGAGTTATTGCATCAGAAGCTTGGTCATACTCACTGTAGGAATCTTCAGAAGCTGATCAATAAAGACATGATTAAAGAGATTCCAAAGATCAAAGTTGACTGTGATAGAGTATGTGGCCCTGTCAACTAGGAAAGCAAATTAGATCTCAGCACAAGAATGTTCAACACATCATCCCTAGTAGAGTCCTAGATCTTCTTCACATGGATCTAATGGGACCAATGGCTATTAAAAGCTATGAAGGAAAGAGGTATGTGTTTGTCGACATTGATGACTTCTCTAGGTTCACCTAGGTAGAGTTCTTAAGAGACAAAGCGGAAATGTTTACAACTTTTAAGAAATTAGTTTGTAAACTCTCTGTGGAAAAAGGTGTTCCCATTATGAGAATCAGAAGTGATCATAGAAACTAGTTTTAGAACAAGCAATTTAATGATTACTGCGAATAGTTTGTGATCAATCATGAGTATTCTGCTTCGAAGACTCCACAACAAAATGGAGTTGTTGAGAGGAAGGATATGTCACCTTAAGAAATGACTAGAGCAATGATTGTTGGAAGCAATATTGCTACACACTTCTAGACTGAAGCCATCAACACCGTCTGCCATATCAGTAATCGAATTCAGAATAGACCAGGTATAACTGTTACACCCTATGAGCCATGGGAAGAAAGAAAGCGTACTGTCAAGTACTTCCACATATTCAGGTGCACATGTTATATTCTCAATGATAGAGAATATCTGACCAAGATAGAGAATAGAGAAGTTGAAGGCCTATTTCTTGGATATTCAATGAACAACAAGTCCTACATAGTCTACCACACTGAAACAAGAGCTATCATGGAATCGGGCAATGTCAAGTTTGATGATGCTTAGGACTTCAAGAGTGATTATGAAGATGTTCATCAAGGTGTCTTTGAAAATTCTAATGAATGTTTAGAGAACTCAAGCAGAAATGAAGAAGAACCAATTGTAACTCCTGAAAGATCATACAAGCAGATCATCAAGAGCCATCCAACAACTACAATCATTGGAGATGTGCTTGTGTAACTGCCCATATTTTCAAATAAGATTTAGAGGATTTTTAATGGTAGTTAATTAGTTAAGGAAGAAATTTAAATGAGGTTAATTAAGGTCGGATGTCAGTCACGACTTTAGGGGTCAGTTTTCGTGAAAATCATCTTTTCGGAAAATGTGATCCTTATTCTTTTGTAGCCATTCGTGGTCTTGTTGGAAAGGTTTTAACTCAAGGAGTTTGCCGGTGTTATTGGATTTTAATTCTGAAGTCATTTGAGTTCTCGGTGATGAAAATCGTATTTAAGAGGTGAATGAATAGTAACTTATGCGTGCGTTCGTGTTTTGAGAAATTTACGAAATCCTCCTCATTGATTTGAGTCTAGTTCTGTCAGGCCCCTCTTATGGGAAATGACTCAAGGATTCCATTGGCGTTCACGGATTTCCACTCTGAGGTCAATTGAACGCTCGGGAGCAAAATCTGTCAGTCTCAGTCAATAGTAAAAAGTAATTCCAAAAAGGGAATCTTCGCTTGTCTTTCTTCTGACAACCCCGTCTTCATCACAAATCAAGCTGGTTCACTAGTATTCGAGCCAACGAGTCTCTCAGTATTTTTAGATTTCGTGTCTGAGGTCATTTGGATCTCGACATCGAATAAAGCAGATTTTAACCGAACCCAGGGTAACTTTTTCAGTGTTTCCGCATTGGAGTGGCTTCTCAAGGAAGCCAAACTCCCTCCTATAAATAAGGGATCACCCCCTTTACATTCATTTGCTCATTTTCACCCATTCACCTCTAAAATTGAAAGAGTGAAAAGCTTTGAAAGCCGAGAGAGTTCTGCCGAAGTAAAAAGTGTTCTTCATGAGTGTTACTATAACAGCCCGGTCCCGAAGAAGGAAAATTAAATGGGTATGGGAAGTTCATCCAAAAGGATTAATGTTAGGAATATAATTGACAATTGAGTAGGCCAAAGATAGGATATGCTTTCCAGAAAAACGGACAACATAACCTCTGTAACTATAGAGAAACCCCCGTTTCATAACGGTTTATAAGAGAAGGATGGATGCAGAGACAACATAATAAGCCCATCCATAGGCTATATGAAAGCAAACAAACCAATACCAACAGTTTATAGACCCATTCATAGATCGATAATATTAAAGAAAACCAACATGCGGATCAAGAAAAGCCCCTTCATAAGCAGAAAGCAAATAAATAGATAGACATATCAAAAGATGGGACTTCCCTTAGATTAATATAATAGGCATAAATAGTTAAGCATATTAAACATGCTAAACTAAGAGTGTAGCATAAGCTTAATAATTCAAGTAGCAACTTTATAGGATTTTCATGATGGTAATACTAAGTTTTATCAGAGTAGCACAACTTAAGAGTTATTAGAGCAACAAAAATTATAGTGGGGTAAATACTATAATAGCAAAATATGATCTCGGCAGCCAACCCACATCCATGGCCACCAACGATCTCTGCATCTCAATCTGAAAAACATTTGAAAAAGAGGGCGTGAGTACTAATGCACTCAGTAGGGTTTTATGAGAAAATACAGTAAACTTTAGAAATATCCAACGATAACGAGCAGTATATGGAAAGCAAATCGCAAAAGCCCTTCCCATGTCTGCAAAATATTTTTACTTCCTGTGGACCCATCCTGGCTCAAACCTGATGTCTACTGCACCCTGAGGCATGCCTAAAATAAGAGAGGGGTTACCTGAAATATCCCACCGAGTATGCGAGGGGATTACCAAACAGTGACTCCCTAGTGGTCAGAAGACCACAACCTAGTGACCCGAATGCCACCACCTGGTAACCTGAAGGTTACAACCCATAGATGAGATATCACAGCTCCTTGAACACATTATCCTGCTTAACAATTATTCAATCTAAACCTTCAATCCTCCATAACCAATCTTAACAAACAATCCTTAATATTCAATTCTACTACCATAGATCATAACCTAGAATGAATCATCTAGGTCTAATTCCTCATTCATTAGCATAGTCTCATTGCTTATAAGGGATACTACCATCAACTTATAAGGCATCATCTATCTGAACTTCCACATCATAGTCTCATGATCACACACACACACACATACACACACACACACACACATATATATATATATATATCTCAAATCAATAGGCTATATAACACCTCATATTAGCACCCATAACATATCACGCTCAAGAGCTCAAATAACAATTCGTATCATCAATTCCCATAGCATAATAATTCCTTGTACAAAGACTAATCAGGCAGAGCATAAAATCATTTAATTGGATATTTTGATTTTCCCTAACATGCTTCTAGAGCTCACTAGCTCAAATCATAGATGAGTATAGTATTACCCACCTCGATTACTATTCGGAGGATGAAGCAACGAACTGTAGTTTCTTTCCTTGGTTCTCTTGAGGCTCAGCTTTACCTACAAAAGTCGATTATCGACTTAGCGATCTATCTCGAAGATCCTAAAGTCTAACGAGAAATTAAATCAGGATTTATCCCTTCCTTAACTACATCGTTGCAACAAATTACAATACTTTAGAGACTTCTATTCCACTCAAAATACAAAAGAGGTTCGACAATTTATTTATTCGAAATTGACCGGGTCGAGAGGTTGATAAAAGACGATACTCCGTCGTCTCTACCTTTTCTCGATAATTACCCAAAAATTCAACAAAGCATAACACTCTCTTAAAAAAATTACAAAACTAATAGAGAACAATCCTGGACATGCAAAGAGTAACATATAAAAATTTTGGAATTTTCCGAAATCACAAACTTTCGATAAAAATTCGAATCAACTAGATATTTGATAATAAAATTCAACGGGGTTCTATACTTATCCAAAAATTACAAAATAAATGGAAAGACAATCCTTAGCATATGAGAATCAAAACATATAGATTTGGAAATTTTTCGATAACTTATTTTCCAAAATAAAATTTAAATGCTTATAACGCTTTAGGTAAAAATCCAAATGTCGGGATATTCAAAAATAAAATTTAACAACATGCTCACCTAACCTAAAATAATATTTCAAACAACTTTTCAGTTGAAACTTTTTCGATTCGGGACCCCGAAAGGCCCTGAAATGGTAGATTACATAATCTGCCCGGAAACGGCTTCTACGCCTGTATTCCGGCGATTTGGCCACTTTCCGGCCACCGTTCCACAACGTCATCAAAAGACGAAATAAAGAACACATATAGATACACAACATATCCGAAAATCAAAAGAAAATGACGAGAAATGGACTGAGACGAGGGTGTCGAAGTGAAGCGGCTGTGAGGGGCGGTGGTGTCGGTGGTGATGGCTGCTACTGCTGCTGCCAGCAAAACTCCGGCGACCTGCTGTCTTTCCGGCAACACTCCGGCAGTCGGTCCGGCGACTACAGCCTGGCAGCGCCCTCCCCCTTCCTTCCTCCCTCATGGACGATCCTTCTCCCTCTCTCTAAATCTCTCACCTATTCTCTTCTTCCTTCTCTCTCTCTAACTCTCGATCTTTACCCCTTTTTTTCTAGAAGTGTGGTTGATGGAAATGAGGGGATAAGGTGGTGAGGTGTGCCTTTAAAGTCAAATGTGGAAGAAAAATAGAAATAAAAATATCCAATATTAAATCCGGATATAAAATACTAACAAAGTATATTTCGGCTTCGATTAAAATTGATTTATTCAATGGTGAGGTCCAAATGACCTCTGATACAAAATACAAAATTATCGAGAGACTCATTGGCTCGAATATTATTGAACCAACCTATCATAAAAAAATAAAGAGGTCATTAAAAAAAATCGAAGAGGAATTTACTTTTTGAAATGGAAAATTACTATTCACAAAGAAAGATAAAAACTGCTCCCGAGCATTCGTTTGGCCTCTAATCAAAAATATGAGAATATGAATAGATTCCTTGGACAATTTTCCATAAGGATGACTTTTAAAAACTTGATCCGAATGAACACCCATGATTTGAAAAGAAAAATGAAATCACGTCTTTTCGAGAAAATACTATTCATAAGTTAACTCTTTACACGTTTCAATATTAGAATACCCATAAAACTCAAATTAAAATTCCAAAAAAAATATCGACAGACTCCTTGGGCCGTTTCTTTTTTTTCAAACGGGCCTAATATCGGATATTTCCCGATATTCTTTGTTAAATTTGAAAAGACGTTTTTCTTTTCTCTCTTATTTTTTACAGAAATGACTTCTAAACTAGTGACATACATCCATTTCACCTTAATTATCATTAAACTTTCTTCTAATCACTCCTAATATTAATTAGGAATCATAATTATGCTTTGAAAATCTGGGGTATTACATCCTACCCCCCTTAAAGAAATTTTGTCCCGAAATTTGCTAACCTTGATATGGAATGTCGGGATACTTCTTTAACAACTCTGATTCTAGCTCCCAAGTTGCCTCCTCAGAACCATGATGGTTCCAGATCACTTTCACCAAGCTAATCTCCTTGTTTCTCAATTTTTGGATCTTTCGATCAACAATGGCTTGCGGCCTCTCTTCATATGCTAAGTCTTGATTCAGAACCACCTCTTCTTTATTAATCACGTGCTTTGGATCAAACACGTATTTTCTCAGCATTGAAACATGAAAGACGTCATGAATGCCACTTAGGTTGGGTGGTAAAGCCAACCTATTTGCTACCTCATTAACTTTCTCTAAAATTTCAAAAGGTCCAATGAATCTGGGCCTTAGCTTGTTTCGTTTCCCAAAATGAATCACTCCCTTGGTCGGAGATACTTTCAAGAACACTTTATCTCCAATATCAAAACTTAATTCTTTCCTTCTTTTACCAGCATATGCTTTTTGCCTGTCCTGAGCTTCTTGAATTCTTTATCGAATTAATTCGATCTTCTCAACAGTTTCCTGGACCATCTCAGGTCCAAGTATCCTTCTCTCTCTAACCTCGTCCCAATACAAGGGTGATCTGCATTTTCTTCCATATAAAGCTTCGTAAGGAGCCATGCTGATCGATGATTGATAGATGTTGTTGTATGCGAATTCCACTAATGGTATTACTACAAACTCATAATGTCCATAACGAGTTCTGAAAGCAGTCTTGGTGATATCTTCCTTGTGAATTTTGAACTGGTGATAATCAGACCTCAAGTCTATCTTAGAAAAGATACTTGCTCCCTTGAGCTGATCGAAAAGATCATCTATCCTTAGGAGAGGATATCGATTTTTAATGGTCAGCTTGTTCAACTCTCTGTAGTCGATACACATTCTTAATGTGCCATCCTTTTTCTTTACGAATAGTATTTTAGCTCCCCAAGGTGACACACTGGGTTGTATGAAACCCAGGTCTAACAGCTCTTGAAGTTGTACCTTGAGTTCTTGTAGTTCCTTAGGTGCCATTCTGTAGGGAGATTTTGATATTGGTGCCACTCCTGGCTCCAAATCAATAGTGAATTCCACTTGTCTGTCTGGGGGCAGTTCTGGTAACTCATTTGGGAATACGTCTGGGTATTCTCTGACAATGGGAACATATTGTACAATATGCTCTCTTTCTTCCTTTTGCACAAGATTCACCAAAAATACTTGGCAATTATTCTTCCTTAACATCTTGGTAGCTTTCATGGCGGAGATAACTGGGACTTTAGTTCCAAGTCGCGATCCATATATTTTTATCTTGAGTTTTACGGGAGATTGAAACACCACTTCCTTTTCAAGACAATTTATGGTAGCACGGGCCAAAACTAACCAGTCCATCTCTAGGATTATATCGAAGTTCTGAATCTTTATCACATAAAGATTTGACATAAAAGTTTTCCCTTCTATGTTCAGTTCTAGATTAGAGCAGACCTTCCTAGACAACATTTTCTTTCTAGAGGGAATATTTATCTCAAGAGCGTTCTCAACATTTTCAGGTTTTAACCTTAACGTTTTGCATGCAGACTCAGCTATGAATGAATGTGATGCTCCTGTATCAAAGAGGGCTAAAACAGGCATATCAAGAATGGTAATCATACCTGCTAGATTACCTGGAGCCTTAGCAGCCTGTTGCTGGTTAAGAGCGTCAGTGCGAGCTTACTGAGGTGGCCTCTGTCCCTGGTTAGGCCTCTGCTCCCTGCCCTGGTTCGACCTTGGGTTCATTTCTGAGTTCTGTCCTTGAGGCCTTCCTTGATATGGCCGTTGCTGATTTCCAGGGAATTGTCATTGCGGCTAGTGATGTTGTGGTGGTTGTGGTCGTCTATTATTTCCCTTAGGACATTCTCTTGCAAAGTGTCCTTCTTCTCCACAGTTATAACACCCAGTCTGATTCATCTTTCAAGCTCCAAAGTGTGTTCTTCCGTATTTTGGACACAACCTTGTCCCAGAGATATAGTCTGGCTGATTTCGAGGTACCCATGGTGCCCCGCCTTGCCACTAGGGTCTCTTGCCCCTATCCTCTCTCCTACTTCCTCCTTCCCATTTTCTCTTTCCCTTGTGATCACCAGACGACTGAGGGGGTTGACTCTTTTCATGAGGAAGTATAGCTTCGATGCTTAAAGCTTTTGCCAGTGTTCGAGCATAAGATATATCCTCTTATCCTGCGAGAGCTTTGCCAATCTCGTACCTCAACCCTTTCTTAAACTTATGTGCTTTCTTCCTATCAGTGTCCACCAGATGTGGAGCATACCTCGAGAACTGGTTGAATTCCCTATCGTACTCAGTCACTGTCTTCTTTCCCTGCTTTAGGTTCAAGAATTCCATCTCCTTATCCTCACGATAGCAGTCGGGTATGTACTTTTTGTACAAATCATATTTAAAATCTTCCCATCCGTATTCCGCCCATTGCTCAGGGGTCATCGTTCTCCTAAGAGACTCCCACCAATAGTCTGCATCGTCCGATAGCATCAAAATGGCGCAATTAAGAACTTCAACAGCAGTTCTATACTTAATTCAACAGCAGTTCGATAATCTTTTACATATAAACATTCACGCCTTTTGAAAAAAAAACTTCAAGCCTAAGAACTTAACAACACTTAGGCATAGGAAAAGTTGCCTCCTCTATGAGAACTTTGCATTACCATAGAAGCATATAATATTTTCAGGAGCTAATGGTAGCCTTCTTCTGATTGGATCTAATAATTAATGACTTAATCGATCTAAGTTATAGCATTAAGGATGGCTTAAAGTTCTCCTGAGTTCACACTATAGTCTAGGTTCAGACTATTCTTCTCATGCCTTTCATAAATCACAATCTCAAAAGTAGTAGACATTTGTTCCTTTTGAAGATTATGGCACCCGAAATTTCTACTTCTTTAACAGAAATATTAACCTTGACTTAAATAATGAAATAGAATAAACCTGGAAATAGGTTGAACTTATTTTGATTTTGGTAGTGACCCGTTTCGAAAAATAATTTATACTTTAGAAATCATTAGGTCTGGGTTTACCTAAACACCTTTCACTTTGAACTTCATTCTCAAAGAATTTCCTTTACTATCATTTATATAAGGATATGAGAATAACTTGCTTAACTTGCTCAAACCTTTTATTTCCTGTATTTCAAAAGTCATGACTCCAAAAATAAAACATTTTACACTACCATACCTTAATTTGTTTGAGGATGCGAGGTTGATGGCGAGTTGTGGGTTGCTAATCAATACTATAGAATAATTAAATATTCACACAAGCACTTAATCAATCGTTCAAAGAAGAGACAGGTCTGCAGAGTTGCAAACCTGGCTCTGATACCATCTGTAATAGCCCGATCTCAAAGAAGGCAAATTAAATGGGGATAGGGTGTTTATCCAAAAGGATTAATGTTAGGAATACAATTGACAATCGAGTAGGCCAAAGATAGGATATGCTTTCGAGAAAAACGGACAGCATAACCTATGTAACTATAGAGAAACCCCCATTTAATAACGGTCTAGAAGAGAAGGATGGATGCAGAGACTATACAATAAGCCCATCCATAGGTTATATGAAAGCGAACAAACCAATACCAACAGTTTATAGACCCAGTCAGAGGTCGATAATATTAAAGAAAACCAACATGCTGAACAAGAAAAGCCCCTACATAGGCAGAAAGCAAATAAATAGATAGGCATATCAAAAGATGGGACTTCCCTTAGATTAATATAATAGGCATCAATAGTTAAGCATATTCAACATGCTAAACTAAGAGTGTAGCATAAGCTTAATAATTCAAGTAGCAACGTTATAGGATTTTCATGATGGTAATACTAAGTGTTATCAGAGTAGCATAACTTAAGAGTTATCAGAGCAGCAAAAATCATAATGGGGTAAATACTATAATAGCAAAATAAGATCTCGGCAGCCAACCCACATCCATGGCCACCAACGACCTCTGCATCTCAACCTGAAAAAAATTTGAAAAAGAGGGCGTGAGTACTAATGCACTCAGTGGGGTTTTATGAGAAAATACTATAAACTTTAGAAATATCCAATGATAACGAGCAGTATATGGAAAGCAAATCGCAAAAGCCCTTCCCATATCTGCAAAATATTTTTACTTCCTGTGGGCCCATCCTGGCTCAAACCTGATGTCTACTGCACCCTGAGGCATGTCTAGGATAAGAGAGGGGTTACCTGTTCGGTATTTATTTAATCTAACTGCAAGTGCACAGTGAGGTTTATAGTGTAGCGGCAAACAAGAATATCGTATCCACATGGATTTAAGATTTAATCTGCTAGTTATTCACTTTAACCCCTTGCAGTTATCTAGACTATCAAACATGATTAGATTTAACTAATTAAAAACTAAAGATAATAAATAAAATAAATCACCACAGTAGAAATCAACACAGATAAATCAAACACTGAAGAAAAAGACGCATTCTAGGATTGGATAATCATTATTTAATCCATTCTCTTAATCAATCCATTTAATGTCTATGTTGAGATTTAAATCATACTAGAACAATCACTCATGTATTCTAAACCTTCTCTCGAAGCGCATAGATTGTAGATCACACAATAAATATTAACGTCTCCGTTCAATACCTATTATGCAACTCCTAATGGTTCCAAAGATTTATTGTTCTCTAAATTAATCGCAACTCCCTCGAGTGATATTGACTAACCAGTTAATTATTCTAGATCTTGTGTTAAAACTCATCTCTCGAATTATGGATTAACACATCAAATTGTTCATTTAGTGATCAAGTAAATAATACAGAGAAAACAGGAATAATCAAAACATAATTAAATCATAGACACCAAATAATATGAATCAAAAGAACTTCATAAATAAATCATAATCCAACCCTAGAATACTAGGGTTTTAGCTATCCATGGCAAAATAAACAACTAAAACAATCCACAAAATAAACATTGTATTCTAAGAATAAAGTAAATAAAACCCGGAGATTCTATATTGGCTTTGGTCTTGAAAACTCTTCAATCCTTTGGTCTTGTTCTTCGCGTCTTCTTTTCTCTGAAGTAACTCTCTGTTGGCAACTTTTAGGTAGGAGGAATTTTTTCTATTTTCGTCCAAGGAAACCCTTATATACCAAGTAAAGAAAAGCCCAAAAATAGGTCAAAAATCGAACAGGCCCGCTGCATTCGCGACCTCGCTCGCGACCCAGTCACCCGCGACTCGGGTCACGAATCCACGTGGCTTCCAGGTGGCAAAAAATTCGCGAGCTCTTCGGATATTCACGACCGGGTCGTGAATATTGCAAAGATGACCCCTTCCTCTGTCGCGATCAAACAGTTGACGACTCTTGGTGATTCACGGTCTCGCTCGCGATTCGCGAACTGGTCGCGAATTTTCCTCTGTGAAGCCCAGCCTCTGTCGCGACTTCACAGTCGAAGGCCGGGATCCTCACTCGCAAGTTGCCACGTCAGCCGCGGTTCTCGGCTATTTTGCGTGTATTTCCCGAGACTTCCATACTTCATTCAAACATCATCTTTTCAAGTACAATTCCTGCAAAATTCCAACAAGTAATACCAAACTCCCAAATGCATGAAAATGTAAATAAACTGAGATAAGACACACCTAAAACAATTCAAACTTGACACAAGAGTGTACCAAACTAGTGTAAAATCTCAGTTTATCATTACCTCAAATATCCCACCGAGTATGCGAGGGGATTACCCAGCAGTGACTCCTTAATGGTGAAAAGACCACAACCTAGTGACCCGAAGGCCACCACCTGGTAACCCGAAGGTTACAACCCATAGATGAGATATCACAGCTTGAACACATTATCCTACTTAACAATTATTCAATCTCAACCTTCAATCCTCCATAACAATTCTTAACAAAAAATCCTTAATATTCAATTCTACTACCATAGATCATAACCTAGAATGAATCATCTAGGTCTAATTCCTCATTCATTAGCATAGTCTCATTACTTATAAGGGATACTACCATCAACTTAAAAGGCATCATCTATCTGAACTTCCACATCATAATATCAATACTAAGCAATCAATCCAATGATCATGATCATATATATATATATATATATATATCTCAAATTAATAGGCCATATAACACCTCATATTAGCACCCATAACATATCACACTCAAGAGCTCAAATAACAATTTGTATCATAAATCCCCATAGCATAATAATTCCGTGTACATAGACTAATCAGGCAGAGCATAAAATCATATAATTGGATATTTCGATTTTCCCTAACATGCTTCTAGAGCTCACTAGCTCAAATCATAGATGAGTATAGTATTACCCACCTCAATTACTGTTCGAAGGATGAGGCAACGAGCTGTAGTTTCTTCTTTTGGTTATCTTGAGGCTCAACTTTACCTACAAAAGTCGATTATCGACTTAGCGATCTATCTTGAAGATCCTAAAGTCTAACGAGAAATTAAATCAGGATTTATCCCTTCCTTAACTATGACGTTGCTACAAATTACACGACCTTAGAGACTTCTATTCCACTCAAAATACAAAGGAGGTTCGACAATTTATTTATTTGAGATTGACCGTGTCGAGAGGTTGGTAAAAGACGATACTCCGTCGTCTCTACCTTTTCTCGATAATTACCCAAAAATTCAACAAAGCATAACACTCTCTTAAAAAAACTTACAAAACAAATAGAGAACAATCTTGGACATGCAAAGACTAACATATAAAAATTTTGGAATTTTCCGAAATCACAAATTTTCGATAAAAATTCGAATCAATTAGATATTTGATAATAAAATTCAATGGGACTCTATACTTATCCAAAAATTACGAAATAAATGGAAAGATAATCCTTAGCATATGAAAATCAAAACGTATAGATTTGGAAATTTTTCGATAACTTATTTTCCAAAATAAAATTTAAATGCTTAAAACGCTTTAGGTAAAAATCCAAATGACGGGATATTCAAAAATAAAATTCTACAACATGCTAACCCAACGTAAAATAATATTTCGAGCAACATTCCAGCTCAAACTTTTTCGATTCGGGACCCCGAAAGGCCCGGAAATGGCAAATTACATAATCTGCCCGGAAACGGCTTCTACGCCCGTGTTCCGGTGATTTGGCTACTTTCCGGCCATCGTTCCACAACAACATCAAAAGACGAAATAAAGAACACACAATATATATCCGAAAATCAAAAGAAAATGACGAGAAATGGACCGAGACGAGGGTGTCGAAGTGAAGCGGCTGTGAGGGGTGGTGGTGTCGGTGGTGATGGCTGCTGCTGCTGCTGCCAGCAGAACAACGGCGACCTGATGCCTTTCCGGTTACACTACAGTAGTCGGTCCGGTGACTACAGGCTGGTAGCCCCCTCCCTCTTCCTCCCCCATGGCCCATTCTTCTCCCTCTCTCTAACTCTCTCACCAATTCTCTCTCTCTCACCTATTCTCTTCTTCCTTCTCTCTCTCTACCTCTCGATCTTTCCCCTTTTTGTTTCTAGAAGTGTGGTTGATGGAAATGAGGGGATAAGGTGGTGAGGTGTGCCTTTAAAGTCAAAGGTGGAAGAAAAATAGAAATAAAAATATCCAATATTAAATCCGGATATAAAATACTAACAAAGTATATTTCGGGTTCGATTAAAATTATTTTATTCAATGGCGAGGTCCAAATGACCTCTGATACAAAATACAAAATTATCTAGAGACTCGTTGGCTCGAATATTATTCAACCAACCTATCATGAAAAAAATAAAGAGGTCATTAAAAAAAGCGAAGAGGAATTTACGTTTTGAAATGGAAAATTACTATTCGCAAAGAAAGATAAAAACTGCTCCCGAGCATTCGTTTGGCCTGTAATAAAAAATATGAGAATACGAATAGATTCCTTGGAAAATTTTCCATAAGGATGACTTTTAAAAACTTGATCCGAATGAACACACATGATTTGGAAAAAAAATTCAAAATCACGTCTTTTCGAGAAAATACTATTCATAAGTTAACTATTTACACGTTTCAACATTAGAATACCCATAAAACTCAAATTAAAATTCCAAAAAAAATATCGACAGACTCCTTGGGCCGTTTGTTTTTTTTTAAACGGGCCTAATATCGGATATTTCCCGATATTCTTTGTAAATTTGAAAAGATGTTTTTCTTCTCTTTTCTTTTTATAGAAATGACTTCTAAAGTCGTGACTTACATCCATTTCACCTTAATTATTATTAAACTTTCTTCTAATCACTCCTAATATTAATTACGAATTTCATAATTATGCTTTGAAAATCTGGGGTATTACAATTCCGTAAGACGAGGAGCGGAGTGGCGTGGAAGGGATGCGGTGAGGGAATGTGCTAGGGGCTCCGTTGGGTCATAGCAGGCGGCTCTGCCGCCGTTGCAGCTCAACGAGACGCTGAGCTAGCCACCTTCCTTCGACGCACCTAACCCCGTCCATTCTTGTTCGACGGTCTCTATCTTATTTCTTTTTCCGTCTTTTAATTCTGCATTTACTTTCCGTTCTTTACAATCTTCATTATTGCTCGTTTACCTTCCGTCTAAGTTATATTTCGATTTTTATTGAAATTCCAAGTTAATAACGTTTACGTTATATTTCTTGAGACTAGCCTCATTTATTTCGTTTAAATTCCGTTCAAGCTATATTTAACGATTTGTCATTATTCTATAAATTAAGGAGGATTATCGTGTTTATGCCGTTATAATGCCGATTTCCTTTTAAAGTTAAAGTATGAGGTTTCGTGTAAATTTTAAATTATCGAGGCATGTTATCTTTTTAAAAAATTTCGAGTGTTCTTCGTGTTCGTCGAAAGAATCGACGAACACTGAAGAAACCCAGAAGTGAGGCCCAGGAACTGGGGGGAATAGAGAGAGAAAGAAAGAGCCCCGCGGAGGGGGGGGGGGGGGGGGGTGCGCCGCCGTGCCACACCCTCCTCGGCCCTGAAGGAGCCCGCCGGCGCTAGGGGGCGCCGCGGCGGGGGGGGTTGCCCGCCGGCGCACCCCTACACCGCGGCAGGGGCCGCCCCGCTGGCGCCCATGTGCGCCGCGGCGCCCCCTTCCCCATGTTGTTCTTCATCGTTTTTTTTTCCGGCTATTTTCGTACCCTCCTTCGGAGCTTTTCGAGCTTTTCATGTTAAATTTCATGTTTCCAAACTATTTTCAGGTTAAATTTTAGAAAAAGCATTCAAGATTAATTCCGATTTATTTCGAGTAAACTTTTCAAGTTATTTTTCATCTAGAACTTGAGAAATCAAGATGTGTCGTTCTTCAAATAAATCCTACTCGAATCCTTATTAAGTCATAAAGTCGTGCTATCCATGTTTAAGTCCTAGCTAAGGGTATTTTAGTTGGGTATTATTTAATTTCATGTTAATAGCTAGAAATCTTTGAAGAAGGCCTCTAAGTCGACAATTCAACTTTTGTAGGAGGAAGTGAACCTCGTGGGAGTTCGAAGGAAGATCATTAGCTCGTTGTCTCTTTTTCTGCTCCGTAGTCGAGGTGGGTAAATCTATACTCATCTAAAGTTTGAGCTAATAAGCTCTAGAAGCATATAGGGCAAATGAGATATCCAATAAAATATTTTGCTCTGCCTGATTGATCTCTGTACAAGGAAGAAAGGAAAGGAAGATATTATGTTATAATTGAGCTCTTGTGCATGTTTAGAAATGCTAGAAATGTTAAAGTATTGTTTATGCGTACCATGAGATATTTAGAGTTGTATTTAGCTACAATTCGTACTTATTTACGTTTATCTCCTGGTATTTGAATGTTTATGCTTGTTAAAGCTCGAACAATTTTTTTTTCTTTTTTAAAGAAAACACCTGAGAGGGTGGGGGATTAAGGAAAATGGAACTGCTACATCGTCTGGGGAAGCCCAAAAGTGACTCCCTCTCAAGAGAGATAATCATACATATAAACCTGTATAAGGGGAACCTATAATAGGGACAAAGCTGCTAGGGGAAAAACATAATCTAAACACTCATAGGGAGGGATATAGCAAAGAAAAAAGAAACAAGTACAAAACCAGATAAACAAAGACATGGAATAAAACTATAAAGTCAACACTAGAACCTAAAGTTAGGATAGCCTAGCTGGTCCATCCTAACCAAGGAAGCAAGTGGCCTAGGGGCCGTCTAAGCATCAAAAGTGTGTAAACCGTCGACCTCATGGCCGAGTCTGGCTAGGAAATCAGCAGGGCGATTGCCCTCTCTGTGGATGTGTGTGACCCGAACATGACGATGACGGAGTAGGAGTCAAAGTCTGGAGAAAACTTCCCTGAGCTAGCCCGAACCTTGAGCATCGGATGTGATGACTATGACCACAGCCGCTGCGTCTAGCTCGATCCAACACATGGGAAGCTGTCTGTGAAAGGAGGAGGAGCCCCTGGAGGAGGGACCGGAGCTCCACCTCAAAACTAGAACTGGCCTGCAGCGGCAGATAATAAGAGGTGAGGAGCTCACCATGATGATCTCAAAGAAGCCCGCCCCCCGCTGCAGTCTGCTGCGAATGGTCGAAAGATCCATCAGAGTTCAGCTTCACCCACGGCTCTGAAGGAGGCTGCCAAGTGACTACATGGGACCTGAGGGGACGCCGAACAACCTTGACAACAGGCATGAAATGGACCTGTGGAAAGCAACCAGCCCACTGGGGAGGCAGGAGCTTCCCACGGAGCACGAGCTGGTGAAGATGCTGAGTAACTTGAAAAATAATGTGAGATGACTGAAAGGGACGACCATGGTGCTAGCGGTCGTTCCTCTCAATCCAAGTAAACCAAAGAATCAAGCAAGGGATCAGAAAACATATGTATCGGTGTGTGGCACGTGGGATGAGGTGCCTCCAGAAACTAAGTGCATGTGAAATCTGTGTGAAGTGCGGTGGAGTGATGTGAAACCATGAACAAAAGTGCATCAAAAACGCAAGTACAGATTCCCCCTGAAGAAAAAGGTGAGGAACAGACTCAGTACTAAGAACAGAACAGCAGGGGCACCTAGAGACTAGGGGGATCTCCCTAGCCAGAAGCTTGGCATCGATGGGTATGCGATCAAAGTATAGATGTCAAAGAAATATGGACATGGTGGGAGTCAGGCAGTCGCTCCAAAAATCAGCCAAGAGAGCCCGCCTCGGAGCTCGATACCTAACAGACTCCCAAGCAGAGGTCAAAGAGAACTCACCATGAGGGGTCAAATTCCATCTCAGGGCATCCCGCTCGCCCCACAGGATCGGCACAGACCTCAGGGAATCCTCAAACTCAACAGGTAAATCATGATGTGCACACAGAGAATGCAACCTATCTATATGCCATGAATCATCAAGCAGATAAAAACTGACAGGTCTATGATCACGCTGCACAGAAGGACATATCAAGTAAAGAGGGGCAGCCCCGAACTACACATCATCCTAAAAACTCACATCGCCCGTCCCGACAGACCAAGAAATATGCTTGTGGGCCTGAATACCTTCAGTCTGAAGGCGGTGCCAAATATGACTGTTGAGGGGAGAGACAGGCACGCATCTCGAGAAAGAGCCTCCACAGTACTTCTTCATAGTGAAGCGGGCCTAGAGAGAATTCTGGGACCGGAATCTCCACCAGAGCTTGAAGCTGAAAGCATCATAGATGTCCGACAAGTGACGAATGCCCAAGCCGCCCTCGGCAGTCAGAAGACAAATCTACTTCCAACTGATCCAGTGGGCTTTTCAGGCCTCATCATTCGACCCCCAGAAGAAGCGAGCCATGAGCTGCCCAAGCTGCTTAAGGGTGCCCTTTGGGGGTCTCATGACCTGAAGGTAATGAAGAGGGATGGCGGCCAAGGTGCTCTTAATAAGAGCAAGGCGACCACCAAAAGAGAGGTGCTGTGCAACCAGTCGTGAATCATCGCACTGATCTTCTGACGAAGATCGAAAAAGAGCTCCTTCTTGGTGAGCCCCTTGTAGAGGGGAATACCAAGATATGAGATGGGAAGGGAGGCGGGGGAGAATCCCATGACCTCCTCAATCGAGGACTGCCAGGCAAGAGCATGCTTCGAGTGAATGATGAAGCTACTCTTCCTGGCATTGATCTGCTGTCCCAACACAGCAGAATAGTGGATGAGAAAACCCATAAGCCAGGACAGAGCATCTAACTTGGCCTGAGTGAAAATAAGAATATCATCTGCATAGACTAAGTGGGAAACTGGAAAACCGCGTCTAGAGGTACGATAAATCATATCCGGATGGTACTGGATAAGCTTATCGACACCCCTAGACAGGTAGTCAGCAGCAAGGACAAAGAGGGAGGGCGAGAGGGGGTCTCCCTGGCGGAGGCCACGAGTAGAGTGGAAGAACCTAGCGGGAGATCCATTGATGAGCACAGAAAACCAGCAGTTCTGCACACATCTCCGGATAAAGCCGATCCATTTGTCCGGAAAGCCCATCCTACGAAGGACGACAAGGAGAAAAGGCCACCGCATCCTATCATAGGCCTTAGCCATATCCAGCTTGAGAGTGACATTCGGGGTAGGGCGAGCCTTGGGGAGGTCATGTATCAGCTCCTGTGCTAACAAGATATTATCACTGATCAGCCTACCCTGAACAAACCCACTCTGATTCTGCATGAGAAGCAGAGGGAGTAAAGGAGCGAGGCGGGCTGTGAGAATCTTGGATATGATCTTGTTAGTCACATTACAGAGACTGATGGGGTGAAAGTCAGCCCACGACTGAGGATGAGGCTGCTTGGGAAGAAGGATAATGGTAGTGGTGGTAAACTTACGGGGGAGTAGAGACCCATCAAAGAAGTCGAGAACAGCCGCCACTACATCCGGGGAAACAATGTCCCAGTATGACTGAAAAAATAAGGAAGAGAAGCCGTCAGGCCCGGAGACACTATCCTTGCAGATCCCAAAGATAGTAGATCGGATCTCTTCAAAGGAGGGAGCAGCACACAGCTGTTCCCTGTCAAAAGACTCTGGAAGAGTCTGGATGTCATCCAGAATAGGGGGTCGAGCTCACCAGGCTCAGAGGAGAGAAGGGTATGAAAAAAAGACACAGTTGACTCTCGAATCTCCTCCTCTGAGTCTAGCACCTGATCACCGGCCTGAATGGAATGGATTCTAGTCTTGCAGCACTTCTGCTTCACCCATCCTTAGAAAAAAGGGTGTTGCGCTCGCCCTCAGCAACCCAACGGATGCCGCCTTCTGGCGCCAGAAATCCTTCTCCATTTTAGCGCGGCGGGTGTACTCGGCTGTGGATTGATGAAGCTGGGCACGAAGCTCAGGGGTGGGACTAGAATCATAGGTGGCCTGACAGACAGTGACCACCTCCTCAGCCGCCCTGAGCTTGTCGAAGATGTTTCCAAAGACATTCTTATTCCACCATTTCAAGTGCTGCTTAACCCGGTTAAGCTTGAACTGGAGGTTCAGAAGTCCCTGGAAACCAGTAGGAGCAGCCCAGATCATCGAGACATGATCATGGAAGGTGTGGTGATGGACCCACATCGACTGTAAATGGAAGGATGACTTGGGAATTTGGAGTGAGAACTGACACGTGACCAGAAGAGGAGTGTGGTCCCATCGGATACGAGGGAGGTGTGAAACACTAGTGACAGCAAAATCAGAGGACCAAGATTCGTTCAGAAGAACTCTATCGATGCGCTCTAATAAGTAACGTCCCTCCCAAGTATAGTCCGAACCGGAATAACCGGCATCAGAGAGCTGACAATCAGTAATGGCATCAGCAAAGTCCGCCCTCTCTCTGTGCCGGTTCGAGGAGCTCCCAGTTCGCTCATAGTAGTGGAGGAAGATGTTAAAATCTCTAGCCACTAACCATAGCGAATCCTCCATAGAGGGAGCAATCTGACGGAGGGAGTCCCAGAGAGGGTACCTTTGAGTCCCGTCGCAAGCTGCATACACAAATGTGAAGTAGAGCGGTCGGGCAAAGAGGGCGGGATCCGTCAGTCGGACCTGAAGAAGCTGGGATGAGTCTAAGAGGACATCACAATGGAAAGATGGCCTAAAAAAGGACCATATCTTGTTGTTTCAATTACTCAAACCCCTGAACCCACCCAATCTACGGTCGAAGAATCAAAAATCGGGTCTGGCCATGGGTTCGAGAATAGCAACAATAGAGAAGTGGAGAGTGCGAATCATGTCTTGGAGCCGCGTCTGAGTGGGGGAATTACCAATTCCTTGGGCATTCCAGACAAGAAAATTCGCACTCATATCAACAAGAGGAAGAGAGAGGAGCCTCCCTCACTCTCGATCTCGACGGGGGGCCGGGATCAAAAGAGGATGGGGGCGGACGGACATGCCTATGAGGCGGGATCTCACCCTCCTAAGAAGGAGGAGGTGAGAAATAAATAGAGTGAGGAGGAGCACGCTCGTGTGAGGAGCTGTCAGGATCAGATGAATAGTCCATATTGTCCTCCTCAAGGGCACCAATCCTGTCCTTGACCACTTTATGGATGGTCGAGGCAAGTCTAGTTGCAGACGGGGCATAATAAGAAGATGCCCCAGGATCAAGGGGATCCTGCTGGAGAAGGGAAAAGTGATTGGAGATCGCCTGATTCGAAAAGAGGGAGGATGCAGCTTTTTATGCTGCACCCGTACCCACTTCCTCTTCTTAGGAGGACGAGAAAGTGCCGGATGAGAGGATGACGGGACAGAAGAAACCACGGCCTTTCCTTTGTCAGGCCGTGGAGGAGGAACCGCTGCCTACTTGCCCTTATCAGGGCGGGGGGGAGGAGGAGCAGGCTAGGGTGTGTTCCCCTGAGGAGGGGGCACACCCACATTTTGGGATTTTTGGGAAGGGGGCCTAGGGGGGCATCTAGAAGAAGAAGGAGGCCTGTCGGAACGGGCAATACTACTAACAGTAAAACAATCCTCTAAAGCATGACCCACGTGCCTACATTCCGTACAGTAGGAAGGGAGGTCCTCAAATACCAATTTCTGACTAAGTACAACACCACCAATCACCAAAACAATCTCAGAGGGAATAGAAGAAGTCAAATCTACCTCTATGCAAATACGGGCATATGAAAGGCGTGCTTGTGTGGCGGTGTGCCTATCAATCTCGACTAGGGTGCCAATAGGAGAAGCCACATAAAATAATGCATGCTTATCAAATAACTGCAAGGGTAAACCAGGAAGGCAACACCAAATAGCCACAATAGGGGACTCATGCGATACAGAGAAGGTCAGGGTCCACTCAAAAACACGCATGGGGAAACCACTAACATGCCAAATTACTTTATCGTGTCCACCATGTATCAATTTCACATAATCATTCTTATCATCTAGCATAATCAACACATGCTTGGCATTTAAGAATTTTCAAGTAAAGTTACCCTGGAGTTTGAGGTTCCCCAAGGCCTTTGCTATCTGCTCGGCTGCAGAAATTCTTTTGGAGAATTTGCCCACGACAGCGTGCTCCAGAGACCCTACAAGAGAGGCAGTATCAGAATCGGAAAAATGAAGTGCAGGTTTTCTTCCATGATAGAATTGAGTTCCAATTGTTTTTGTGGTGGGAGAACAGGTGTTGTTGGATGATGGAGAATTCTTTTTAAAAAGACTAGTAAAGGATTTTGTGTATGGATGAATATGAGCAGAGGTAGGTGGTTGCTCAATATGGGGGTCGGTATTATTGGGATTTTTGGGACACAAAAATGGCTGAGTGGGGTGAAACGTGGCAGGCATATCAGAGGTTTGAGAAGAGAAGGATTTGGGGAGGCTCTCTGCAGGGAAACCTTTGCCAAAAATGATGGGGGTAGGTGGAGGAGGTAGGTGGTCGATTTATGATGGGGCAGAGGTGAGGGAAGGCTGGGAATTGAGGTGGTGGGATGTGGGAAACTCAGCGGCCATGATAGACGGTGGGGGAGATGCAGACGTTGATGGAGGTAAGGTGAGAATCGCAGAGCTTGAAAGGGATGAGGAGGGGTTGACAATGAGGTGAGGCTGGGCCGGAGAGAGCTGGGGAGGTACCGGAGGGGAAATAGGAGTTGCCGGTGGGGTGAGAAAAAGCGGGGGGGGGGGGTCTGTGGCAAGTTGGGTTAAAATTAAAAGGTTTCTTGGAGGGGATAAGTCTGACGAAGCTTGGCAGGAGTGAATAGGGTAACCGGCAGGGACAAGGGAGGTCTGGACAAACGGAATTTGGGTTCGGAGAGCTGAGAGGACGCCGGAGGTGACATCTGTGGTTGTCGGGGATGAAGAAGCGTCGCCGGTGCCGGGACAGGTGAGAGTCGGCATTACGGGGGCCACCGGAGACTGGAGCGGGAGTGAAAGGCCATCGCCGGTGCCGGACGAGCAAGACGGGTGAATCTTGTCACCTGTATCAAGTACAGAGGTGATGAACCGGGTGGAGAAGGTGGGTTGGTGGGTTTGGGCAAAGTCGGGTCAGGTTGTGGGGGAGGGAATTGGACTGGGAATCAAATCAGTTGGGCTAGAATTAGGGAGGCCCAAAGGGAGAAATAATTCATTTTGATCCATTAAGGGGGAGGAGATCGAATTTGGGCTGGAAATCGTGTTTGGGCTGGAATTAATTTGGGGATGATGGCCCAATGCTGAATTAAAGCAATTTTGGCCCATTAAGGGGCCAGAATTAAAATATGGGCCAAAATTGGTATTTGGGCAGGAGTTTAAATATGAAGTGGGCCGGGAAGATGATAAACTGGAGGAACTAATGTGTGCAAGGAGAAGAGAGGCGAACTGGGCTGGAAAAAAAATAAGAAATGGGCTTACAAACGGGTCAGCCCAGTTCTTCAATTAAATCAGCGGGTCGGGTATCCAAACCCATATCTAAAGGAGGGTTAGGGCTGGGATTAGGACACAAAATTAGGTTTCTGTGTTTGGATGGAGGTGGCGAGTCGCTGAGGGTGATCGTGGGCTCCCGCCGGCGGTGAGCAGGGGAAAGACGCCGGAATGGTGTTTAAGGAGCAAGTCGATAGCGATGGGGGGCTAGAAACGGGCCGACGATGCTTGGGAGTACCCGGCAGAGAGAGAGATTCACCAGAAGACGCAATTTGGGATAAGATGTTCTTCGCCGCTTTCTGGGAAAGGATCTTGGCCCCAGTCGGACCCTCATCCATCATCAGGGCTTCGGTGAGGGTCACACAGGCGTCAGGCGTGGAGTTCCGATCTGTGTCTACAAAGATCGGGATCGCTCGGTGCTGGGGGATGAAGTCTGGCAGTGAGGGAGTGTTTTTGGCAAGGAGAGACGCCACCGCGTCGAGGGCAGAGATGTGCGAGGTGTCGTTCATCTCCCGTGAACAGAGGGGAGATATTGGTAATTTTTGGAGCAAACTTTGCGAGATAGAGGGGATGTACTCATCAGACTCATCTGCAGAGGAAGAATGGGAGGATAGCAGGTCCGGCGACACTATTCCAGGTAAGGTCTCATCATTGGGGTCTTCTTCCTCCCTTTCTGCAATTGCTTTTACTGCTTCTTGGGCTTTGTCTGCTCTTCTCCCCCTTGCTTTCTTTGGTTCTGGGATTTTAGGAGAAATGAGGAATGAATGTTG
The DNA here is from genome assembly GCA_026008535.1 of Perilla frutescens. Taxonomy (NCBI): domain Eukaryota; kingdom Viridiplantae; phylum Streptophyta; class Magnoliopsida; order Lamiales; family Lamiaceae; genus Perilla; species Perilla frutescens. Next base: position 25,433,056 of record BRKX01000006.1, on the reverse strand, counting down.
GGATTTGTTGTGGAGATGGGGAGGACAGTGGGTGTTGTCTGCGTGAGTATGGTGGGGGCTGGTGAGTAGCGAATATTGGGGGGTGGATTTGTTGTCACAACGCTCCTACCCAGGCCTCGACTCCTCAACCTGAAATTCATTGAATGAATGAGGTGAGTATTTAATAACATACTCAGTGGGGAACACTGTAAACAGTTATAGCTAATTGCATAAATGAAAATATAACGTATATACTTTTCTTTACTTTGTGGAGACTAGTCTCAACCCCGCAGGATCCAAACATCATGATGCCCCTGTTAACGAACATCTTACCCTTGTAGGGATGCCCACAGACATACTACCCCCCAGGGAGGACATTAACAAGTCTATATCGATCCCGAAGGACCTCTGTATGCCCCGAAGGGTCTCATTCTTTTCACTTGGTCCGAAGACCCTTCATACTCATACAATCAAAGCACAACAATAACTATAACTTTACACATATTCATAGTTTAGAGTTACCCCACCTTATGAGACGCTTTCAAATCCTTTCAACCTTTGAAATACTTCTTTGCCGTACACAAGTCATCCACCTCGAACCCCCAATACGTCACCAAGCACCTTTAAATTCCCTTTATTATTTTAGATGTCGAGTTATACAATTTATTTTATAATTTTGATCAAACACAATCAATACATTGCTTTAAGGTCTTCATACATATCCATATACACAATCATGGATGTACAAACACACAATATGATTTTGGACTCATAATACGAATTAAGACTCTATGAAGTATTTAATCGAACACATTACGTGCACACATTCAAACCACATGATTATGATTCAATTTAAATCCTTTGAACTCAACATTTTAAATACAAGTACCTCCATCTTAGGGCTCTAACATACATAAAACTCAACTCCATACAATTATCATAACACCTCCAATCAACTATCAACATAACAAGGGGAAATTAGGGCAAAAATCTCAACTCTAGCAATAATGAACCATAGGAATTCGATATAACTTCACATATAACTTCAAGGAGGTAAATAAACCATATGTTCAATATATCTACGCAATAGGATCAATAAAATCGAAAACCCTCATTTTTTTGGGTATGAACCCTTAATTCAAATCAATATGGAAATGGTGTTAATCACTAAGATGAAGAGGGTATGAAGTTACCTTGGTTGATGGAGGATGATGAGAGAATCCAATCCCAAAACTTGAAGAATTTCTTGAGAGAATTTGGGAGGAAATCGCCCAAGTAATGAAGAAAATGAAAGGAAATAAGTGAAGTGTGGTATTTATAGGGTGGAATTTCCGAAACAGGGCGCGGTCTAGGGGGGGTCTCATTTACAGGTCGCGTTTGAGCCGTGAAAACGCGACCAAAATATCGCGTTTCTCACTCACATTGCAGACCTCTCAGAACACGACTCGAAGGTTGTCGTGCTTCCCGGTCGCGCCCAGACTGTAGATTTTTGAAAGAGCTTCGATTTGAGTACTTATGGGCCTCGTGGTTCCAACCGATTCAAAAGTTATGACCTCCTGACGAAACCCTACCGAAATTCAGCGAGACCCTCGATTTATGCTATTTTCGAAAACAAATACAATACACAACTTGAATTTTTAAAACATATTTACTACTCATTTAATGCACACACCGAAATTACATAAAATTAAGGTATGGCAAATCATAAAATTAAACGCAATTACAATCATTTCTTAACACATAACTCGACATTTTGGTATTAAAAATTCAAACTGTATTATATACTCAGTATAATACCACTGTGTGCTAAGACGTATCGGCTCGAGTGGAACAATCTTCAATAAAACAACGGCATAATACAAACATACTCACATGATTAATATTCAAACAATATTAATTCAAATTCATCTTCCCAAATTATAATTCATAATTTAGAAAAAGGGACCGGGTATCACAATTAGAAACCGTGCATACTGTGGAAGAGTATGTCCCCATGGTTGTCAATGAGTTTTACTGCAATCTGACTAAGGACATAGATGATCCTGCATCCGAGAACTATGAGAAGATGTTTGTTAGAGGAGAGATGATGGAATTCTCTCCACGTTTGATCAATCAGATGATATGATCTAAGGTTGAGGGACAGTTTGAGAAAGTTGATGACTCAGGTATTATTACTGCTGAACTCACAGAGGTAAGTATGAGTTCTAGCTGTCCAATCCACAGATGATCCCTTCAAGCAAGCTGACTATCACTCACAAAGCTATATTTAGAATAACCATACATAAATGGGTTCCAACCACCTACCACACCGGAGTAAATAAAAAATAAGGTTCCTATTTCATGTGGGAACATGAAGACATTTTGATTTTGGACAGTTTGTCTTCAACACGATTGTTAGTCTGGCTGAGAGTGAGCTGGTCAAAGCTCCAATTGTCTATCCCGTGCTGATCTATGGGATTATCAAAAGCAAGAAAAAGAATGTTGCAACCAAAATGGATTATGTTATCAAGCCCAATAAGTCTCTTGGCATTAAAGTTTCTACTGATCTCACTTCTTCAACCAAAGAGCATCTATGCATCCAACTTCATAAATTTGTTAAGAAGGATTCATCACAAGCATTAGCACACTCCACTCCTACAGTCTTTGTGCATCGAAGAATAATCTCACATTTGCAAGTCTACATTGCCTTCCATGCTCAAAAGGCTCTGGACCATGCTGCTGAGAGGAAAAAAGTTCAGGAACTTCTACATGAACTTCTTCAGAATGAGGAGTTTGCTAGGCCTACTGTAGAGAAAGATCAAACTTTACAAACCATGGTTGAAACAACAGTCAAGGAAAGTGAAAATACTTAGAGGAAGAAAGGTCGTCTCAGCAAGTCAGCCCGATCTGAAGATCAAGATGATGAAGAAGAGGTTACTCATGAAGAGGAGTCGATAAAGGAAGAAGAGGAGGACAATAATGATGAAATATCAGAAGAAGTTGAAGCCGATGCAGAAGCAGATAACAAGGAAGAAGCAGAAGAAAAAGAGAAAGCAGAAGCTGAGGATGAATAGTTCGAGTTCACACAATCTGATGCGGACAAATATAGCGGATGGAAGCTCTGATGATGCTCCTTTACTTATACTTGCAGGCAAATAGGAGGTGTTAGAATTCGTTACCCAAAACACTGAAAAACAAATAAGTGCAAATGTCAAACTTAATATTGAAACTAGTGTTTCCACTATTCCTTCAACATGTAGCAGAAATTTAAGAGATAATTTGCTCAACAATTAATTTTAAATCACATACCTTTGGTATGTGATTGCCTCAGGATGAAATTCCACTTTCAATAGTGTTAAAAATACAATGTCGATGTTGTCATGGTTTACTTCCTTAACAACATGGCATACATTACAAGAATAATTTTCTAGATACAACTATGAATGAATTTAAAATAAACTATCTAACTATAGATAGTTACAGAAAATAAATAACTTCGAATCATACGCCCTCAATTATCTCACCTAACCTATACACACAACCAATGAACATGAATTGGTTGGTTTAAACAACGGATTTGGTGAAGAATCAATCGTAGTAAATTTCGAAGCTAAAACTAGGATTCAAGCTCTGGATTTTCTCACACTCAACAGTGATAATTTATGTACTTGAATGCCTTTTCCAATTGTGAAGTCCAATCCTTATAGCTTTCTCTAATTGGTTTGGTTCCTTCCCATGTTTCCTCATTGGTCATGGGTCTAGCTGATCCATTCACGAAGAGCGTTCAATCTAAGACCTTTGATGGTCACATGGAGAAAATGAGAGTGAGATGCAGACCTAGAGCCGCAGTTTGACGTTTTGTTTTTGATTGGAGAGTTAGTCTATTAGTTATTATGCTTGAAATACATGCTTTAAGTATAAGTGGGAGATTGTTAGTTTTGTATACTGGAAGACATGTCTTTGTATACTTTTCTGATGATATGATGACATAGATTGACTTTATTGCAGTCACTGTTTGCATTTACTTTATTATATAATTATTTATGCATATTCAATATACTTACATTGTAGATGATATGGCATGGGTGAACACACAGTAAGATCATATCATCAGATTCTTGTATTATATTAAAATGTTCACGGTTTAGATGATCTTGAATACACCATCGGTACGCCGTAGAATAATCTGATAGTTAGTTTATCTTGACTAATTGATTATTGTAATACACTTGTTAGTGTATTGAGGAGGATTACGATAGGATACTATTCTCTACTCTGACACTATAAGTTAGATAACAAAGATCCACAGAGTTCGGGTTCTTAACTTGTATTTATTGACGAACATATATATGCTTTGTTTATTGCTTTGATTTATCAATGGGTGAGGTTCTTTAATAGAATCAATAAACTTGATATTTTGGGTAATGGCATTTGCATATATGATGTGTCATGTAATATGTATATGCACTGTGTCCTAGTGCGCTAGGTTGATGATGTTCTCTTGAGCAAACACAAGTTCATGCCTACAGGTGGAATTTATTCCGTACATAATAAAGCTTGTGTAGTACTACTCAAGGTTTTAGATATTAATTAATTATAGCTGTCAGAGACTTACAGAATTAATTAATGAATATTAGATCTTAAATACGGGGAATGGCTGAACTAGAGGAGAAAGTATATTCACAAATATGTATTAAATTGGTAAGTCAATATTACTTCTTTAGTGGAATAAAAGTAATATTAAATTTATTTAATAATATCCTAAGTTTATTGGATATTGGAAATTAAATAAATTAGTAGGTCAATTTAATATTTTTCTAGATCTCTGTTGTAGCCCAAATTAGACTGAAGTGTGTTGGGGTTTTATCGAATTATGCCCCTACAGGATCTAATCGAATAATCTCTAATTCTACATGCATGAAAATCATGATTTTATGTGTGATGATATAAAACAAACATATTGAACATACCATGCAAGAACATCGAATTTAACACAGTAGAAAAATTAAATTCAAAGAACCACTTACATAGCAAGTAGGGTTGACGATGAGATTATAGGTCTAATCTCGTTGTTGTAGAAGACACGATCGAACGGCCTCTTTATCCACTGTGTTCGATGCCTCTTGGAGCTGTAGAGACACTTCTCGATCTTCTACTGTATTCCCAATACCCATGTTGATGTAGAGTGGGCTACAAGCTACTAAACTGTGTATGGATAACCTAAGGGAAACAAGAGAGCAATATGAGAGAGAGAGCGGCTGTGTATGCATCATAATACATGGCTCCTCCCTCTCTAATTAATAGAGAGGGACGCATGTACTGTCCGCCAACCCTAATAGGTTGAGCCTCTCCTCTTGTTCCATTCCCTTTAATCCATTAAAGTATTATTTAGGCTACAGTAGGAATCTAGAAGAATATTAAATTAGCCCATTAATTTATTTAATATCTAATATCCAATACCTAGGATATAATTAAATAAATCAATGCATTCTTCTTTAGTTCAGTCATTCCCCATGTTTAAGATAAAATGTTCATTAATTAATCATGTAAGTTCTGACAGCTATAATTAATCAATACTTCAATTTCTAGAGCAGTACTACACAAGCTTTACCATGTACAAAATAAATTCCACCTGCAGAGTTTCACATGTACTTATGTTCACTCAAGTGGACATCATCAACCTGGCGCACCAGGACATGGTGACCAAACACAGTGCACTGCCCATCATGTGTGAATATGTTATTGCCTAAACTATCGAGATTATTGAATCTATCAAGAATCTCACTCATTGAGAACCCGAACTCTATGGATCTTTATTCTCTCCCTTTAGGGTCAAATCAGAGAATAGTATCCTGTCGTGATCCACCTCAATACACGTGTCAGTGTATTAGAATAATTAGTTAGTCAAGATAAACTAACTGTCAGATTATTCTATGGTGTTCAATTATTGGTTCAGGATCATCTAAACTGCAAGCCTTTTAATACTTTGCAAGGAACCCAATGATATGATCTTTACCGTGTGTTTACCCACACCGTATCATCTATAATGCATATATAAGGAAACATGCATATATAAATATAACAATAAGTAATATGCACAAGCAGTGACTGCAATAATAATTAATCTATATCATTGAAACATTATTAACAGTATACGAAGGCAAGCTTTCAGTATACAATCATAACAATCTCCCACTTATACTTAAATCATGTCTTTTACGTACAACAGAAAAACTTGGCAAAACTCTCAAACTATAAACAAATCTCAAAACACAATCCCGGGTCTGCATCTCACTCCTATTTTCTCCACGTGACCATTAAAGGTCTTAGCTGGCAGGCTCTTCATGAATGCATCAGCCAGGTTGTCCTCCGATGCAATCTTGACCACTGCAACATCTCATCTCTTAACGATTTCTCATATAAGCTGGTACTTTCTCTCTATGTGTTTATTTGCATTATGGGCTCTGAGTTCCTTCGAATTTGCCACTGCACCAGAGTTATCATAGTATATCATGATACTCCTAGGCAAATCAGGAACCATGTTGAAGTCCAACAAGAAGCTCCGGAGCCAGATGGCTTCCTTTACAGCCTCAGAGGCAGCTACATATTCAGCTTCCATGGTGGAGTCAGCTATGCATTTCTGCTTGATGCTCCTCTATGCAATGGCTTCGCCTCCCAAGATAAACACATAGCCTGAGGTAGAATTACTCTGATCTTTATCGGTTTGGAAATCTGAGTCCGTGTAACCCAAAGGAACAAGACTCTCACTGCAGTTGACCATCATATAATCTCTAGTCCTTTTCAGGTACTAGAGAATATTCTTTACTGCAGTCTAGTGTCCTTTTACAGGGTTAGACTGATATTTGCTCACCATGCCAACCGCATAACATATTTCAGGCCTAGTGCATACATACATGATGCTCCTCACAGCCGAAGCATATGGAACCCATTTCATCTCATCTATCTCAGCCCGTGTCTTAGGACACATATCCTTGGATAGATAAATTCCATGCCTGAAAAGTATAAAACCTTTCTTGGAATCTTGCATGCTAAACCTAGCTAGCACTGTATTGATATAGGTCGCTTGGGAAAAGCACAACATCCTCTTCTGGCGATCTCGAATTATCTTAATGCCAAGGATGTGTCCAGCTTCTCCCAAATCCTTCATATCAAATTGCTTGGACAGCCACACCCTTATGTTCGACAATGCCTCTTATTGTTTCCAATAAGTAAGATATCATTAACATACAGTACTATGAATGCCACCATGTTTTCGTCACTCGTTTTGTACACATAGCTCTTATCTGGGCTTTGGATGAATCCATATGACTGGATAACCTCGTCAAACTGAATGTTCTAAGACTATGATGCTTTCTTAAGTCCATAAATGGATCTCTTAAGCTTGCAGACTAGGTGCTCTTGGCTCTTAGCAATGAATCCCTCTGGTTGCTTCATATGGATGTTTTCTTCAAGACTTCTATTCAGGAAAGCTGTCTTGACATCCATTTGCCATATCTCATAATCTAGATGAGCGGCAATAGACAGTAGAATCCGGATCGACTTAAGCATGGAAACTGGAGAAAAAGTTTCTTCATAATCAATCCCTTCTTTCTGAGTATAGCCTTTCACCACCAATCTAGCTTTGAACGTTTCAACTTTACCATCAGATCCCCTCTTTCATTTGTAGACCCACGTGCATCCATTGGGTTTTACTCTATCAAGTGGTTCTAGAAGCTCCCAGACTTGATTGTGATCAATAGATCCAATCTCAGACTCCATTACAATTTTCCAAGAATCTGCATCTTTGTCTTGTACTACCTCATCATAGGTCTTGGGATCCAATTCATTCAGTTCTTTAGGAAAATCTGAAGATTCTCCCAAACCAATGAATCTATCAGGTTGTCGAACAACCCTCCCACTGCGATGAGGCATTTCCCGTACTTCCATGACACATTTTGCAGTTATTGGTGGTTCTTCTTCTTGTACAGGTGGTGTAGGATCTGCGTTCCCACTTTGAAGCTCCTCAAGAACGATTTCACTTCTGGGTTTGTGATTTATTATATAGTCTTTCTCTAAGAATCGGGCATTGGTGCTGACAATAAGCTTCTGATCCTTAGGACTATAAAATAAACCACCTCTCATTCCTTTAGGATACCCAATGAACAACCTTATCTCTGAACATGGCGCCAGTTTATCAGCCTCCTTATCCAGCACGTATGCTGGACTGCCCCATATCGGAACATGAGCTAGAATGGGGTTTTGACCAGTCCATAGTTCTAGGGGTGTGCGAGGAACTCATTTAGAAGGAACCATGTTAAGAATATATGATGTTGTTTCCAGGGCATATCCCCAGAATGAAACAGGCAATTCTGAATAGCTCATTATCGATCTAACCATCTCTAATAATGTTCTATTCCTTCTTTCAGCTACGCCATTCTGCTGTGGAGTGCCAGGCGCAGTCAACTGGGATGTAATCCCATACTTTGCTAAGTAATCCTTAAATTCAATCGAGAGGTTCTCACCACCACTTATGTCTTGATACTTTTACATGTTTATTTCTCCGCTTCCGTCCTAAATGTTTTGAATGTCTCAAAACATTCTGACTTGCGATGCAACAGGTAAATATATCCATACCTTGAGTAATCATCAATAAATGTGATGAAATAATCGTGCCCTCCTTGAGCCTGAACTGACATATGGCCACATAAGTCAGAGTGAATCAAATCTAGTACCTCTTTGGATCTATTTCCTCTAGATGAAAAGGGTCGCTTAGTCATTTTGCCTTCTACGCAGGATTCACAAAAAGAAAATGTTTCCAAGACCAATGAAGGCAGTGGTCCATCATTTATCAGCATTTGTATCCTCTTAAGGTGAATATGACCAAGTCTTAGATGCCAAAGATAAGTTTGATTTAGTTCCGAATGTTCTTTCCTTTTATTAGGGTTAATGATCGATGTATTCAATAATTGCATTTGTGTAGTGTTTTGCCTAGGATTAAGTATGTAAAGATGTCCATCCAATGTGCCAAAATAAATAAAACGTTTTCCACTTGAGATAACGACTTTGCTATTAAAAGTAACAGAATATCCATTCATAAATAACTTAGAAACAGAAATCAAGTTCCGCCTAAAACCAGGCACATAAAGACAATCCTTTAAAAAAAGAATCCTATCACTACTAAAGTGTAAGTCACGTCTCCCACTGCAATAGCCGCCACTTTCGTAGCATTACCCATGTAGACGGTAATCTCACCTTCACTCAGCTGCCTCTTCACCAGGAACCCCTGTAAAGACATGCAAACATGATTAGTAGCTCTAGTATCCACTACCCATGACTGGGTAGAATAAGTAGTTGAACATGTTTCAACAACTAAAGAGTGAGACGTACCCTTCTTCTTCCTCTTGTTAGGACATGCAGATTTCCAATGTCCCTGCTGACCGCACTTGAAACACTTCGACTTCGATTTAAAGTCTTTTGAGTGTACTTAGGACACGCAAATTTCTAATGTCATCTGTTAAAGTCTTAGGTACGTATCTCTTAGGGTCTTTAGGCACGTCCTTTGTACCTTCATTAGGGTCTTTAGCCACCTCCTTTGCAACTTTCTTAGGTATATATCTCTTTTTCTTAACAACAGAAGAAGACGCACTAGCTAGGTGCGCCTCTTCTGGAGATGCTCAGCTGCCCGAAGATTCATGAGCAGTTCTGATAAAGTGACATCCTTCTTTATCATATTGAAGTTCAGCCTGAACTGCTCAAACCTCAGAGACAGACTGTAAAACACAATGTCAATTTGGGACTCAGCGTCCAATTCACCACCTAGGGTCTCAATCTCCGACAAGAACCCCATCATCTGGAGAACGTGATCGTGTACCGCTATAGAATCTTACATATTAGTGCTCATCAGATTTCTCATCGCTAAATGTCAAGTCGAGTGATTCTCGTATCCGAAGAGCTCCTTAAGGTTGAGCATTATTTCATAGACTGATGTTGATGTTGCAACACACTTGACATAGAGGTAAGTGATGCACGGTCGTTTTGCGCTCAAAAATAATTTATAACACCTGTTCCCACAGCAAGTGTAGCCAACTAATGAGTACGGGTCGATCCCACAGAGAGTTGTTGTGATTCCACCTTCATGTAACCAATCATAAAGAGGGGGATTGGTCTATTGTCACTTTACTAGAAATTAAATCTGCAAAAGAAAGTAAAGAAGATATCAAATAATGACGGTTCTGGCATTTGAACTTGAAATTAGTTTAAATATATATCAACTTGGTCATGGGCACACCGATTTTTATACATGATAAATCACCTAGTCATGGAGATCGGATTCCTCTCCACGTCTCCTCATTCATCCTTTTATTATAGACTTAAAGCGATTCCTCATCAATTAAATCCCTAATAAGTCACCCACCCCCCGATTCCCTAAAGAGATGTAAGTGAACAGACAACAATGTGCCCTAGACAAACCCAGATCTGTTGTGTTTAACGATTCCTCGTGTGCCCACAACAACTCATTGATTCCCTCATTACTATATGAACCAACACACAGTCACGATTTGCAAATTCAATTAATAGTGGTATGCCCTCTTTACCTAATGAGTTATCAGCCACATTGGACATTTCAGACATACACTCACATGGAACAAGGTACAAGAATCAACAGAAACCTATCATGCATTACTATGCCCATTTTAGCCTCATGAGTCAAGATTTATATTCAAACAATTTTTGTTGTTCAAACACCAAAATAAAGTGTCTAGCCAAGCATGCTTAACATAATTAAAATAGCAGAAATGAAAGACAGAATATAAATTAAACCTTACTGAATTAAGATGCAAAAATACTTAACATAAACGTTGAGTTAATAAGCCTAATCCTAAATCCCAAAGGCTTAAGGCCGATGGATTATTTATTTGCTACCTAAGCAGCATGCGAAATGAAAATGCAGAAAAGTAAAATTGTAGCAATGTTTCTGACTGCCAAAGCTTGTGTTTCCAGAAAATAAAGTAGCTTAAATAGTTACATTTATGAATTAGAGTTCCCTCACAAATTGGGATCTTTACTAGATTTCCGGAACTGTCGTGCTCTCCCTGATCTGTCTGCATAAGCTTAAGTTGACCAAATCCCTATTTTTTCAGGATTGAGCTTATCTCTTCGTTGCAGCGCCTCTAAGAGTCCAGTTTATCACCAACGATTCTTCGGATAATTCAGCTATCTTTCTTGTCTCTCTTCTCCAACTAAATTTTGGGTTTTTCGTGAACGCCCCATTCCAGCCCGTTGTCGAGTCTGCACGAGCAAAGTGGGCACGACATCATCTGGTCAGCTCCATCTATATCTGATATGCCCATTCTACCTCCCGAATGTAGGATGGATACTGGAGAAGTTCCTCGTGCCTTTAAATGAATATTTAGCTTGGATGTTGCTTTAATAACTGGGCATAAAATACCCCTTTCACTAGACTCGACCTCCGCAATGCCCTAGACCTCACCCTGGTTCTTTTTGACTCAAAACACACTAAAAAGGGCATTTAGAATTATTAAAATGCCCATAAAAGCACGAAATAAATGGACTTATCAGAAGCGTGTAGCAACATGTCTTCTCATCAGCTCTAACCCACTTTTCATAAGATGCCTTCTGCTCTTCACTAGAATTCTCATCTGGCTTTTCCGGACATTCTTCATCAATGACAAACTTGAAGTTTTCAGCAGTAAGGACAATGTTCAGATTTCTTATCCAGTCTTTATAGTTTTCACCAACTAGTTTATTTTCTTTGAGAATCGAGTACAGGTTTGAGACTGCACCTGAGAGCTCATCATCGAGCGTTTGTGCCTGGGACGGCTTGCTCTGTTGCTGTTGCTGTTCTTGGTGTTCTAAAACCTCCTCCTCAGTTTCATCTTGTTGGGAATTGGCTGGCTGCTCGGTTGGTTTACCCAGAATCGGCTCTCTGACTTTTCTTTTTCCTTTCGCCTTCTCTAGTGCTCGTTTCTTGATCTCAACTGGTCCTTCTTCTTGGACTTGCTCCTATGTGGGTTGTTCTTCCTCCTCATCTAGCTCATTCACAAAATCATCTAGGGCTTCATCATCACCTTCTTCTTCCACATTCTCCTCCTCTTCTTCAACAACCTATTCAGATGGCAGGGGTGTCGGAACCGTAGCCATCTTTTTCACCTTTTTAGGGGCTACTTTTTCAGGCTCTTGTGTGGGCTCCGTAGCCACTTACTCCTCCTGAGTGCCTCCTACAGTGGTATCCTCCTCAACATGCTCTTCTTGTGATGGCGTAGCAGAGCTTGCCTCAGCTACAAGTTACTTTTCCGGCGGGGTTTCCTTTTTTGGTTTGCTCGAGGTGGCCGTGACAGGTGCAGTCCTCTCTTTAGGCTTAATAGCCTTCTTCTTCGAGCTGACATGAGTATCAAACTCCAACCTAGCCTTAGCCCTAGCCTTTGGCACTACCTTTTTCCCGCGTGTGTTCACCATTTTTGAAGCTCAAAAAGTAGTAGAGAAGTTCTGTAGGATTTTCGAAGAGAGAAGAAAAAAGCTTCGATTTTTTTTTCCGAAAAGATGAAAGTGAGAGTTTAGATTTTGTTGGGTTACCTTTTTATTAAAGGTGTGTTACTGTTCCTGATGTGACCATGACTCTTTAAATTCCAAAGGATTTATTCAAATCAGTGTGCCCATATCAACGGATAAGCCTTATCCCTTGAAAAATCGGAACAAACCTTATCTTTTCAGAGTGTCCCTCTTCAGAATCCCTATTTTCCTAGGATTTATCTTTATCTCTTGCTTGTCTCTCTTATCCTAACTTGCAGATCACAAACTTATCCAAAAACAAGCGTAAAATTACCCCTAAACTAGTTTAATTACCTGGAAACTTTCTTTAATTCAAATAAAAAATGAATTAAAGTAATTAAAACCTGAGTTGCCTCCTCGTAGCGCCCCATTTATTGTCGTGGGCATGACAAAATCCCTGCTCATGTGTAAATGGGCTCTCCGAGGCAAACCGGTCTTGCATCCTGATCAGAATGCCCTAGGTACAGTTTGAGATGATGGCCATTTACTTTGAATTACCCTCCAAAATCAGGATTTTTAAACTCAACTGCCCTATTAGGGCATCCCGCACAGACTTCCAATGGACCAACCCACTTGGTCCTCAAACTTCCTCCCATCAATTTGAACCTGGAATGGTACAAAAGCACTTGCTGTCCCGGGAGGAATATCTTTCTCCTAATTACTTGATCATGAAGCCTCTTCATCTTTTCCTTGTAAAGCACAACATTATCATAGGCTTCCATTCTCATTTCTTCCAGTTCCTAAAAATTATGTGCCAAATGAACCCACAGTCCAGAACTCTCATCGATGTTCGGTTTGGTCTGAAATGCCCTCCGCAAGAATAATTGTGACAGTGCTTCAAAATCTCCTCAATTTCATAATCTGGGACACATCTTCTTATGATTTGATCATCACATCTCCTCCATATAATAGGGTTATCCCAAGCATAGAACTTGCTTTCATGCCTTAGTGTATTCTTTTCGTATCTTGAGTACCCAATTGGCAGCTCTCCTGACTCCAAAAAGTTCACTATATCTGCATACTAGGGTTCCAGTGTGCCCCGTGTTGAGTACAGATGCTCAGCAGGGAAATGATCCGTAATGGGCATTTCATCACCGTTTTCATTCAGCACTCGGCTCAGATGATCAGCTACCAAGTTCTGTGCCCCATCCTTATCTTTTATCTCAATATCAAATTCCTAAAAAAGTAGGATCCACCTTATTAGTCTCGGCTTCATCTTCTTCTTGACCATTAAGTGCCTCACGGCACCATGATCCGTGTAAACATTGTTTTTTGCTCCCAAGAGATAAGACCGAAACTTCTCAAATGCAAACACTACTGCCAATAGCTCATTTTCAGTAGTGGTGTAATTACATTGTGCACTATTCAGAGTTTTGGAGGTATAGTAAATTACATGGCTTTCTTTTCCTCTCTTCTCACCCAGTACAACGCCCAAAGTGTAGCCACTAGCATCACACATAATCTCAAAGGGCATTTCCCAATCTGGTGGTTAGATAACTGGTGCTGTGACCAGTTGCTTATTCCAAAAATTGAATGTCTTCTTACAATCTTCATTAAGCTCAAAGGGAACATCTTGTTGCATTAAGTGAGTAATAGGCTGGGCAATATTTTGCAAAATCTTTTATAAACCTCCTGTAAAATCTAGCGTGCCCCAGGAATCCTCTCACTTGTTTCAACGAAGTGGGATATGGCAATTTTTTTAATTATGTCCACTTTGGCTTTATCGACCTCAATGCCCCTCTCAGAAATCACATGGCCTAATACAATGCCCTCTCTGACCATAAAATGACATTTTTCATAATTAGCACTAGGCATTTGTCCATACAACGCTGCAATACCTTCTCCAGATAATACAGGCATCGATCAAAGTAGGTCCCATACAACGTGAAGTCATCCATAAATACCTCAATGCAGTTCTCGAGCAAATCAGAGAATATGCTCATCATACATCCGTAAAATGTGTTAGGAGCATTGCAGAGGCCAAAGGGCATTCAGCGATAGGCAAAGGTGCCGGATGGGCATGTAAATGTTGTTTTCTGCTGGTCCTCTTGACTCACTGCAATCTGCATGTATCCCGAGTATTCATCCAAGAAATAAAAGAACTTGTTTTCTGTGAGTCTCTCTAGTATCTGGTCAATGAATGGAAGTGGGAAATGATCCTTCTGCGTGACCGTGTTCAGCTTCCGGTAGTCAATGCAAACTCTTCATCCAATTTGCAGTCGTCTGGGCACAAGCTCTCTTTTCTCATTTTTAACAACTTGAATGCACGACTTCTTGGGCATAACATTGATTGGACTGACCCACTTGCTATCTGAAATAGGGTATATAATGCCCTGGTCCAGTACCTTAATTATCTCTTTTTGCACCACATCCTCGGTCACTAGATTGAGCTTTCTTTGTGGATCACGAATAGGTTTTGCATCATCTTCCAACAAGATTTTGTGCATGCAAACTGCTGGGCTAATGCCTTTTATGTCTGCCAAAGTCCATTCGAGTACCTCCTTGTACAGTCTCAATAATCTCAAAAGGCGGTCCTCATCAGCTTGATTTAACCTCGCACTTATGATTACAGGGAGCATCCCATTATCTCCCAAGTAGACATACTTCAAATGCCTCGGTAATGCCTTCAGTTCCAGTGTGGGCGCTTTGACAATAGAAGGCATTAGCTCATCATCATTTCTCTGAATGGGCACACTATGATCCACACAACAGTATGACATTTCTTCCAATGAGTACAACATCATGATTTCTTTCTTGATGTCATCATCTTCATCCCGGGCATCTTGGTCAGTTATTCCATCCCATAATGCAAATTCCAATGGTTCTCTATTTCTCACCATCGATAGGGTAGATCGGCTCGGTGGATGGAAGGAATTCACAAAACTACAATTCTCTGTATTTGGGGGGGCTTTAATGCTTCAAATATGTTGAACATCACCATCTCCCCATCAAACTCACACGTCAGTGTGCCCTTGTCCACATCAATCTTGGTCCGAGTTGTCTTCATGAAAGGTCTTCCCAGTAACAACACTGAAGATTTTGAAGTCGTTATGCCCATGTCAAGCACATAAAAATCTGCTGGGAAGATAAGGTCATCCACTTTAACCAATACATCTTCAATGAGGCCTTCTAGATATACATTCGATCAGTCAGCTAGCTGAATGACCTCACGGGTCTCCTTCAGAGATCTAATCTTCAATTCTTTGACCACCGACAGGGGCATTACGTTGATCGATGCCCCAAATCTAACATGGTCTTCTCCACTTACTTATCTCCAATGACGCAAGGAATCATGAACATCCTTGGATCATCACACTTCTTGGGTAGCTTCCTTTGTATCACAACAGATACATTCTTCCCAACTAAGAATCTTGCATCATCATTGAATCGCACCTTTCTGGTGCACAATTCCTTCAGAAACCGAATAAACCGCGATACTTGTTTAATTGTCTTGATCAGTGGAATATTGATTTCCACCTTGCTGAATACTTTAAGCATCTCCCTGGTTTCCTTTTCTCTTCTATTATGTGTCAATCTCCCGGGAAAAAGAGATTTCTATTTTATTGAAATGGGCACCTTAGCAGGCTACTTTACTTCTGGAATGGGCACAGTATCCTCATGTCCAGCTTCATATGCCTCGTCCTTTGTGGGAATTTTTTCCACTTCTTCTTCCAAGGGCACATCGTCCTTCTCTTCTGTCGGCCTGACCATCTCCAAAAGCTCTTTTCCACTCCTTAGAGCCACTACATTCACCTGCTCTCTTCGATTTTCAACTTGGGAAAGCAGCTTACCATTTTGCTCCTCCATCTTGTGCATGGCTTGAGCTAATTGATTTGTTTACTTGCTCATGTGCGAGAGACCAGCTCGAGTCTCTTGCTTAAATTTATCATTCTCCTCAGCCATGGTAAACACAAGATCTTCTAGCCTTTGCTTTCTCTTCTCTTCTGGTGGTGGTAATGGGCGTATAGGATACCCATCCTCTAGCCTTCTCCACCTGAAATTTTCATGGCCTCTCCAGCCAAGGTTATAAGCCTGAGAATGGGGATCATATCTTCTAGAATGACCATTCTGGCCACCTATAGCTTTTACTTCTTCTATTTTATCTTGTAGAGTAGGGCACTCATTAGTGAAATGAGATACACTTTGCATACTCCGCATGGTCTGGGCTTCTTCGCTATGCTTACACCAGATAAGATTTTATAGATTTTGTCACACAACCTGTCAATCTTGTTATCCTGGTCCAGTGCCCTTTCTAATTCACTTACAACCCGATTGCCCTCTCCACCAAAGTCTCGGTTGTCTTCATCCATTTCGATGGAAATTCTGAATGCCTCAATAGGCTGTTTGTTCAAAATAGATCCTCCATATGAGCTATTCATGATCATCCTTTCATGTGGTCTCAATCCTCCAACAAAATACTGAATCAAATCATGTTTAGTAATCTGGTGTTGTAGGCATTTCGCTAGTATCGCCTGGAATCTTTCCCATTAGTCATAGAAACTTTCGTTAGTTCTCATCTTCAGGCTCTCTATCCTTCTTCTCATTTCTTGCACTGTGGATGCTGTGAAATATTTCTCCAAAAACTTCTGTTGAAGTTGTCTTCATGTGGTCACAACGCTAGTCGGCAGTGTGTACAGCCACTCCCGTGCCCTATCCTAAAGGGTGAAAGAAAACGAGACCAACCGTACATACTCCTCTCATCCATGGTCAGATGGTTGAGTTTGGAAAACCATCTCAAAATCTTGCAAGTGTCTTTGTGGATCCTCTCCGGGCATTCCGTGGAACTTCGGCAAGATCTGGATGAAGTTTGTATGAATATCCCAGTTCTGAGTCACAGCTACGAGTGTAATGCCCATCGGGCGCAGATTCATGTTGGTTGGAAAAGCCAACTGCTTAGAGTACTGTTATCATCCGCATTACCATTTGTGGCATTTCCATTTACTGCGGCCATGTTGATGTTGTGGCCGTTCTCAAACTGTCCTTCCTCCTCGTGCCCTTCGTCTCATTGATCTTTTTGATCCTCTGGTGGTGATGTGGGCTCACGAGGTCTACGTCCGGTTTGGCGTGCCCTCTTCACTGCTGCCCTATTTTTTCTCGAAGTCTTCTCTATCTCTGGATCATACAATAGAGTCTCCTCTGAAGAGCCCCTGGGCATCAACTTCCAGGCTCACCAGCGTGGAAAGTAAAATCACTCGGAATCAGCTCCCTGGCAACGGTGCCAATTTTGACGCGCGGTCGTTTTGCGCTCAAAAATAATTTATAACACATGTGCCCACAGTGAGCGTAGCCAGCTAATGAGTACAGGTCGATCCCACAGAGAGCTGTTGTGATTCCACCTTCAAGTAACCAATCATAAAAAGGGGGTTTGCTTTGTTGTCACTTTACTGGAAATTAAATCTGCAAAAGAAAGTAAATAAGATATCAAATAACAATGGTTCTGGAATTTGAACTTGAAATTGGTTTAAATATACATCAACTCGATCATGGGCACACCGATTTTTATACATGATAAATCACCTAGTTATCGAGACCGGATTCCTCTCGGTGTTTTCTCATTCATCCTTTCATTATAGACTTAAAGCGATTCCTAGTCAATTAAATCCCTTATCAGTCACCCACCCCCAGTTCTGTAAAGAGATGTAAGTGAACAGACAACAATGTGCCGTAGACGACCCCAGATCTATTGTGTTTACCGATTCCTCATGTGCCCATAACAACCAATTGATTCTCTTATTACTATGTGAACCAACACACAGTCACGATTCGCCAATTCAATTAATAGTAGTACGCCCTCTTTACCTGACGAGTGATCAGCCACATTAGGCATTCCAGACACACACTCACATAGAACAAGGCATAAGCATCAACAGAAACCTATCATGCATTACTATGCCCATTTTGGCCTCACGAGTCCAGATTTATATTAAAACCATTTTCGTTGTTTAAATACTAGAATAAAGTGTCTAGCCAAGCATGTTAGGCATAATTAAAATAGCAGATATTAAAGACATAATATAAATGAAACCTTACTAAATTAAGACGCAAAAATACTCAACATAAATGTTGAGTTTATAAGCATAATTCTAAATTCTAAAGGCTTAAGGCCGATGGATTATTTGTTTGCTCCCTAAGTAGCGTGCGATATGAAAATGCAGAAAAGTAAAACTGTAGCAGTGTGTCTGACTGCCAAAGCTTATGTTTCCAGAAAATAAAGTAGCTTAAATAGCTACATTTCCGAATTAGAGTTCCCTCAACAAACTGGGGTCTTCACTGGATTTCCGGAATCGGCGTGCCCTCCCTGATATGTCTGGATAAGTTTAAGTTGACCAAATCCCTATTTTTGAGGGATTGGGCTTATCTCTTCATTGCAGCGCCTCTAAGAGTCCTGTTTATCACCAACTCTTCTTCGGATAATGCAACTATCTTTTTCATCTCTCTCCTCCAACTAAATTCCGAGTTTTTCATAAATTCCCCATTCCAGCCTGTTATCGAGTATGGATGCTGAAGAAGTTCTCTGTGCCTCTGAATGAATATTTAACTTGGATTTTGCTTGAATATCTGGGCATAAAATGCCCCTTTCGCTAGACTCGACCTTCACAATGTCCTATGACCTCATCCTGGTTCTTTTTGACTCAAAACACACTAAAAAGAACATTTATAACGAATAAAATGCCCATAAAAATATGAAATAAATGGACTTATCACAAGCATGTAGCAATGTGCCATCTCATCTGCTCTAACCCACTTTCCATAAGCTGTGTTCTGCTCTTCACTAGAATTCTCATCTGGCTTTTTCAGACATTCTTCATAAGTACAAACTTGAAGTTTTCAGCAGTAAGGACAATGTTCAGATTTCTTATCCAGTCTTTATAGTTTTCACCAACTAGTCTGTTTTCTTTGAGAATTGATGAAGGGTTTGAGAGTGCCATGATGATATAAAAGTAACTGAAAATAAACAAGTAGTACAGTCACAAACTTTAGAATAAAAACACATATAATTCAAAAACCTCAAAAGAAATTATATGCATATCCAACGATATTTTAAAAATGTTTCTTATAAGCCACGTAGAGGGGACGTTTATAAAATTCATTTTTAAACAGGTTAATTAATAATCGGATATAAACCCAGTCATGTAATCTTCTAATTAATAAGCCACGTAGGGTGGATGTTTATTAATAAATTATATCTAAGTGTGCTTACCATCATCTTCACCCCAAGGCCATTATTTCGAACCCATCTCCCTAGTAGTAGGGTCGATTTTTTCTTAATAATGTTCTACAGTTATCCATTAGGAAGTTTAATTTCTAGAGAATCTATTAATATGACTCCTCCGTAGGGAAGTTGGCCATCACTTCTCAATTAAACTAGATTAATAAAGACCGTTTTGAAATTTTCCACATACTTTGGTATGTATCTCTCCACTTAGTTATTTAAGTTTGAGGTTTCATCTTATCCCATTCAAACATGCAATAAATCACATAAAAGGATACACAACCATTGCATGTATAACAACATAATAAGCATAATAAGTGGGACCAACTATCATGGCTTATATCTCATGTTGTTAATGAGATAACCTTGAAAAAAAAACAGCTCTTGGAAACCCGGACAACCCACGACCGCTGCCTCTCATGCGCCTCGCCGAAACCCTAGCTCTCTTAGGGTTTCGGGATGTGTTCGGGATGTCCTTCCTTTTCGAAGCTACTCCATTTTCCATCTTTTAGTTGATCTCCTTCTCTTATTCTATATTAAAATTCTATTCCAAAAGAAAATTCTAATATTTCTAGAACAATAAAGGAAAATAAAATACGACTCAAATACTCTAACAATTTATTTTCCTATTACATTAAACCAGTGTAATAAATAAATTGCCTAGACCTAATCCATGAATTTTCTCATGGATTATAAAACCTCATAGCTCAACATAAAATAAAGATCACATTCAATATAAAATTAAAGGCCATGATAGTTGGTTTCACCTGCAAAATACACCATCTACAAACATAACTATCACAATTAAATGTTATCTATAAAATAGTACATGATATCTATGCATGCCATAATTTTCGAAATTAACACTTTAATTTAATTAAAGAATTCAAAAATATGCTTCTTGATTAATTTGGAAATTAATTAATAGTTATCCACCAAATTAAATCCAAAAAATTCAAATATAATCTATAAGATCTCTTATTTGGAAATTAGCCAAAATTATCTACCAAATAATATCTTAATATTCGAAATTTATACCATAAGATTAACTTTGGAAATTAATTAAAGTCATCTACCAAAGTATATCTTAATAAATTCAAAAACTGCCATAAGATAAAATTTGGAAATTGATCACAATTATCCACCAAATTTATATCTTAAAATTTTGAATTACACTAGGGAATAAAATCTGGAAATTTTCGACCTAAGTCAAAAATTAATCCTCCAAATTTTACACCCCTAATTTTCGCACCCATATTAATTAAAATAATTTGGAATTTTGATACAAGTCAAAATACTATCCAAATTATAATATTAGGTACCAAAATTACAGGAATTAAAATTAAGGTAGTTTTAATCCTCTTCAAACACTTTCCAAAATTAAAATTCTATTTTGGAACCAACTTTGATTAAAATTAGGTAACTTTTGGTAGACACAAAAATTACCATATACCAATTTTAATCACCAAAATTTTGATCCCCCCTTAGTGTAGGATATGAAAATTTTAATAACATCAAAAATCTATTCCATCTCCAACACTAATAGGACCGAAAATATTGAATCAAATTAAAGGAAAAATTAACACATAATTTTCAAAAATAATGGGAATTTTTTTAAAAAAATTACACTCAATAAAATCTGGAAATTATGAAGAACATCATAACATCATTCCATAATTTATTACAAACTTGGCGAAAAATTACATGCAATTAAAATAAGAATTTTCAAAAGACATCAAAAATTCATTCAACTTTAATTACAAACATGCTCGAAAATTACATGGAATAAATCTGAAAATTTAGACATAAAATTATCATTCAAATTTAATGAAATTTTCGAGACAATCATAGAATTAAACCTAGATTAATACCCATACCTGCTCTGATACCAGTTGGGGTTTTATCGAATTATGCCCCTACAGGATCTAATCGGATAATCTATAATTCTACATGCATGCAAATCATGATTTTATGTGTGATGATATAAAACAAACATGTTGAACATACCATGCAAGAACATCAAATTTAACGCAGCGAAAAAATTAAATTCGAAGAACCACTTACATAACAAGTAGGGTTGACGACGAAATTACAGGTCTAATCTCGTTGTTGTAGAAGACACGATCGAACGACCTCTTTATCCACTATGTTCGATACCTCTTGGAGATACAGAGACACTCCTCGATCTTCTATTATATTCCTAATACCCATTTAGATGTAGAGTGGGCTACAAGATAGTAAACCGTGTATGGATAACCTAAGGGAAACAAGAGAGCAATCTGAGAGAGAGATAGAGAGAGAGCAGCTGCGTGTGCATCATAATACACGCCTCCTCCCTCTCTAATTAATAGAGAGGGAGGCAGGTACTGTCCCCCAACCCTAATTGGTTGTGCCTCTCCTCTTGTTCCATTTGCTTTAGTCTATTAAGGTATTATTTGGGCTATAGTAGGGATTTAGAAGAATATTAAATTAGCCCACTAATTTATTTAATATCTAATATCCAATACCTAGGATATAATCAAATAAATTAAGTGTTATTTTTATTCCACTAAAGAAATAATACTGACCTACCAATTTAATACATTTTACTCAATACATTCTTTTTTAGTTCAGTCATTCCCCGTGTTTAAGTTATAATGTCCATTAATTAATTATGTAAGCTCTGACAGCTATAATTAATTAATACTTCCATTCCTAGAGCAGTACCACACAAGCTTTACCATGTACGGAATAAATTCCACCTGCAGGGTTTCACATGTACTTGTGTTTACTCAAGGGGACATCATCAACCTGGCGCACCAGGACATGGTGACCAAACACAGTGTACGACCCATCATGTGTGAATATGTTACTGCCCAAAATATCGATATTATTGACTCTATCAAGAATCTCACTCATTGATAAATCAAAGCAGTAGACATAACATATATATGTCCGCCACTGTGTAAGGCTAAAGAACCCGAACTCCGTGGATCTTTATTCTCTCCCTTTAGGGTCAGATCAGAGAATAGTATCCTATTGCGATCCTCCTCAATACATGTGTTAGTGTATCAGAATAATCAGTTAGTCAAGATAAACTAACTGTCAGATTATTCTACGGTGTTCAATGATTGGTTCAAGATCATCTAAACTGTGAGCCTTTTAATACTTTACAAGGAACCCGATGATATGATCTCTACCGTGTGTTTACCCACACCATATCATCTACAGTGCAAGTATAAGGAAACACGCATATATAAATATAACAATAAGTAATATGCACAAGTAATGCCTGCAATAATAATCAATCTATATCATCGAAACATTGTTAACTAGTATACAAAGGCAATCTTTCAGTATACAATCTTAACAATTGGGCTGCAATTTTCGCCACCTCCCCTATTTAATTAAGGGGAGGGATGAAAATATAGTAGTAATTTCAGCTCTTCTTTCGCTCTCTAGTTCTCCATAGATTCCACAGTCGTGTCAGTTGATTACAGCCCACCCTCTATCTAAGAAATAGTCCGAGAATACAACAGAAGGTCTTGGACTGGAAAAGCAAAGGGACGTCGATCACTATTCATTCAACAGCAAGATTTGATCTAAAATCTTATCTTCAATCTGTCTATCAATTTGTAAGTCTTATTCGATATCTATTCTTTCGCTTTATTAAATTCGAATATGCTTTGCATGTAAATTGGATTAGACAAGATTAATTCATACGTGTTAACATAAAAATATGATTTGCATGATAACAGATTAATGAATATCCAATGATCCTGCGGTGGTTTAATTCGAAAAAAACTCCAACAATTGGTATCAGAGCGGGTTTTGGCTCTATTCTAGTTTTAATCCTAGATTAATTTTGACATATTTAATTAAATTTGATGTTGAATTTATTGTTCTTAAATTTTTCAGATTTAATTATGCATGTGTCGATTTATTTGTTAAATACTTAATATTACTCAAGAAGAACTTTTAAGACAAGTCTCATCTTGTTGTACAAGAAGAAAGATGTTGGCTGCAACATTGGAGAACTTGTGAATGAAATAAAATTAATTGGATATTACCTTTTTAGAAAAACACATTGTCGTAATGAGTGCCATGTGTCTTCTTACTCAGTAATAATGATTGATAAAAAACAAATTACCTTATCATATTTTGACCTGAGAACACCATCGTAGTGAATGTCGTGTCCCGAGTTTAATTACTAAGTGATAATCGTGTATTTCTATGCTGCATTTATGATTTATGATATTTAGCCTCACACTTATGCTTATAGTCTTGTATCAAGGCAATTTCATTCACAAAACAAAATTTTGATAAAGGAAGGCAGCCAATGTATATTTTTTCTGCACAATGAAGTGAGAGATTACAAAAGTAATTCCTCAAGAATAATTGAGAGAAAAGAAGAAGGAAAAAAAACATACAATAAAAGCTGATGTTGAGTATAACAAACATGCACACACATCTCAAAATGAGGAAATAAGTGATATTAAATAACATGCATTCCAAGAGATTTTCTCAGAGAAGAAAACCTCTCGAAGTCCAGGGGCTTAGTGAAGATATCTTCTATTTGATTTTCAGTGGATATGTATTCCATCCTTATGATTTATTTCTCTACTAAATCTCTTATAAAGTGATGTCAGATGTCAATGTGTTTAGTGCATAGATGTTGAACAGGATTTTTAGAAATCTCAATCGCACTAACATTATCACGCAGCAATGTAAGATAGGGACTTGACATACCGTAGAACTTACCATGTGGTTCAACCATAAAAGTTAGGCACAACAACTCATGCCTGCAAAATATTCAGATTCGGCTGTGGAAAGAGAGATGCAGTTTTGTTTCTTGCTTGTCCACGAAACTAGATTACTACCAAAGTAAAAGCAAACCGTCGCTGGTACTTTTTCTATTATCAACATCTCCCGCCTAGTATGAATCACTAAATCCCACAATACGGGTGTTGGTATCCTTACAATATCTCATCCCAAATCCAACGGTTGGTGCAACATATCATATGATTCTGTTAACAACTTTAAGGTATGTTTTTTTCGGTTGTGATTGATATCTCGCGCACACACCGATGCTGAACATAATGTCAGGTCGATTCGCTGTTAAATAGAGTAAACTTCCAATCATTCCTCAATACATCATTGTGTCAACATCAACGCCAACATCATCCCTACTTAATTTTTTTGAAGATCCCATGGGTGTTTTCATTGGTTTGGTAGCTTCCAGACCAAAGCGTTTTACCAATCATTGCGCATAATTTCTTTGCGAGATAAAAATACCATCCTTATCCTGCTTGATTTTTAGACCAAGGAAGTAATTGAGCTTGATGACCATGTTCATCTCGAATGTACTGCACATTGAGTCTACAAACTCTTTGAGAAGGTTAGTACATGTGGAACCAAAAACAATGTCATCAATATATATTTGAGTCACAATTATGTGCTTTTGAGTTTTCTTTATGAAAAGTGTTTTATCAACTTATCCTCTAGAAAAACCAATGTTGATAAAAAAATTCAGTCAGTCTCGCATACCAAGCTCTAGGAGCTTGCTTGAGACCATATAAAGTTTTCTTCAAATTAAACACATGCAATGGTTTCTCATTATATTCAAACCCCTTTAATTGTTCCACATATGCTTATTCATTAAGGAAATCATTTAAGAAAGCAGTCTTTATATCCATTCAATGTAAAGTAAAACCATCATAACATGCAATAACACACAGGAGATGAATTGACTCTATCCGGGCCACAAGGGCAAAAGTTTCATCAAAATCCACTTCTTCAACTTGCGTGTATCCTTGTGCAACAAGTTGAGCCTTGT